>JAZGLO010006453.1:0-1315000 GCA_036873155.1 Biomphalaria sudanica
AAACAAATGTCTGTTTTCAATTGTGTTGCCTATGAAATCATTACAAACATGTTTCCTTGCAATGATTCTGATTTGTTAAGCACTCTGGTGATCTGATGTATGGCAACAATACTTGCAGTCATACCACTGAAGAGTTTAACTTGGAAGGGGATAGGTTGGTGAACAAGTTACTACAATAGCTAGAGATCACCCTCTCAATAGTCTAGAATCTAGATAGCTTGTTCACTTAACAGAAATAAAATAATAAAGTTCTTTTTTTAATTTGTGTTTGTGCATGGCGAGATGGTTGTTCATTTGTTTTAGACGTAATGCATTCAATTGTCACCAGTTTCAATGGCCACGACGTGTGACCTTGGACGTGATAGAACCCTTCAAACACGTTCTTTACCCTAGAACCAAATCATGTCCATCTGAGACGAAGAATTCCAAGGATACAGATTGGCATCCTGTAGACTATACCACTTTGATACAGTATAGTGGATGTCCACTTGACTGCAGAAAAGACTGTCAGGCAAAAATAAATGGGGGGAGGGTAACCCAAGACTGTAGGCATTATAAGCATGTCCAGTTGTGCTAGTGGCACTATGCCACTGTTCCAGTATAGTGGATGTCCACCACTGCAGAAAAGACTCAGGCAAAAATAAAGGGGAGAGGGGGTAACTCAAGACGGTAGGCATTATAAGCATGTCCACCGTTGTGCTAGGGGCATTATACCACTGTTCCTGTTTAGTGGATGCCCACCACTGCAGAAAAGACAGTCAGGCAAAAATAAAGGCGGGGGGGGAGGGGGTAACTGCTAGTGGCATGGGTGTAGGGGAGGTAACAGTAAACATCTTACCATCTTTGGTTTTGTTTAAAAAAGGCAAGTGGTACTCTCTTCCAAACAGCCTCCTAGTTCCCATAGTTACTCCGAAAGAAGAAAACTATCCCAACATGGCCAGACAAGTCTCTAGACACACCGGGCAGACACTCTGGTAGCCTCCTATCGCCACATCTGTGTGTCACGCTGACATTACACTCTCGAATTCAACAACAGTTCCAGCAGCCATGTCACCTTGACTCCAAAGATTAGGCTTCAGTTTGAGTTGGACAATGCTGAACATTCAAGATTTCTCTGTCTATATATCCTTCGTCCTGAACACGTGAAATACAAAACGCCATAAACCCTCTGAGCTTATTCAACCCCCACCCCCCCACAGGTTACTTTGTAGAATTTATACATATCGTAGAATGTAGGCAGGAAACATAGCCCTGGACAGATAGGCGACCTTTCTATGTTTTGAGCGCTGGGCTTGTCACAAGCAGAGATAACGGTACTGCTTGTGTCAATATATTCCCCCCCCCCCCCAATATCTCCACCAACGCCCCGCCCACAAAGGTTGCTCTTAAGGTAATCGTCAGGTTTTAAACTAACTGGGATCTTGATCTCCTCTAGTTCAGCATTTTTGGGCTCAACTAAAAATTAAGTTTCCTGCTACACAAGCAATGACTAAACACGTGAGAGACAACAAAATGACAAAAATTAGAAAAGGGTGGGGGCGGTAATCTACACCATGTCGGTTTGACCCCTGCCCGATGTGACTTGGATTATAAATAAACATGTTTGTAAAATGTTGTAACATGTTCTAACTAGGCACACTGGCAACTTGAGATGTCTAGAAATTTGTAAATAATTAACTTGTGTGAGAACAAAAAATAATTATTGCTATGAAAATACTTTTTCTGTTTGTACAAGACGTGGACTTATCAAGTACTTAGATAATTAGCCAACAGGCAACAGGGTCCTAAAACTGTATGTGATTGTGTTGTAGCAGTGAATGTTAATGTATTCGCGAAATAAGGTCAGAGTGCATCGAATATGTTATGAACTACTCAACAGGTAGAGCATTAGTCCCCAGCACGCGACAAGGCGTCTTCAACCAGGGCAAAGCGCTGTGTGACACACCTGTCTTTCACTGCAGTACAAATAGTAGGCTATTGAAAATACGCAGCCAGGAGGCTGGCAGGCAATACATCAGACTGTTTGACAAGTGATCAATTACTATTTCAGCTTTCATTTCAGACCTCCAGATCTAGATGTGTATATACATGCATATTTATATATAGGCTGGAGCATGGGCGTAGCCAGAGATTTTTTTTCGAGGGGGGGGGGTCTGCCCCCCTCACCGGCCATATATATATATATATATATAATATATATATATATATAATATATATATATATATATATATATAATATATATATATATATAATATATATATATATATATATATATATATATATATATATATATATATATATATATATATATATATATGTGTGTGTGTGTGTACGCTTCAGGACGCTGGGGATGGCCAGCAAGCAGGGTTCGACCCCACGACCATGGAGACGACAGTCCGAATGGCTTAGCACATGACCAGGAAGCCATCACTGTAACATGCGCATAGTCTGTAACGTTCAAATATGCCATTTGTTTCCCACCTTTATTAGAAACAAAAGCTGCGAGTTGAAAATGAAGACGTTTATATTGCACGGTATTGACATATCCAGATGATAAAGATCTAAATCATTAGCAATGCAATACAAATGGCTGGGAATAAAGTGTAACATCTCAGTCACTCATGTGCAAAAAGTACGACTCTCGCCCATTGTTCGTGTGTGTCTATTCCCCCGTTGAACTATCAAATCGTCTCTTGATCTATTCTAGTACACGGCCACGCATCGAATGATTGAGCCAAGTCCAGTTGGAGTTATTTAGACAACAAATAGTAAACTCCCGTGCATGAGTGTGACCTTACAAACTGCTGTGGTGTCTACATGCCGTAATGTCGACTAATTCCTATCAATGAACGCCGATACGATACTTGGGTAGTTACGTCTGGCCCTGTCCCACACGCTAGGGAAGTCAACGAACAGTTGATGAAGATATCAACATGTGGCGGGCTGAAAGATCCATAGTCCAAGTCTATTTTAAATATAAATTTTAAAAAAAGAAAGAAACACTACAAAAATAATGTCCTATTCTAAATATAGGTAGATCCAATATCCGTTATTTCGACAGGATGAGATCCTTTAACATAAAGCTTTAAAACGAACATTTGAATCTCTTACTAGTCTCACGTTGACACTATTCACTATAGATCTAACACTTGTGAATACTAAATGGAGTCCTAAGAAAGTGTACATTAATGTGTCTAACAACAAAACAGTATGGAATGATCCGTCGAATCGGTAAACAAGAACATTGTGTACAACTTTATCTAAGGAATCAAAATACTCCAAGTCCCACAAAGCGCAACAAGTGGAGAAAGAGGCTCGTGCAGGGGAGAGCACCACCGCCAACACACCGGTCTGTTTACATCCTTCACCGGTGGCACAGCCGTGTGTACCAATCAAGACAGGATCCCCCCTTTTTACGTTTCTAGGTCAAGCGAACCAGACGACAGAAACTTTCCAGGTGGGGCTGGGGGTAGGCCATGAAAAAAAGAAAAAAATGGAGCTGAGGAGGTAGTTTCGAAAGAATTCCCTAATTTAAATATCAAGAAACCAAAACCCTCTTCTAATCAACAATAGAAAACAAGGACACCCTGTCTTGCGCGCACGACGCTCTAGCTCAGGGCAAATGCGAGTTCTAGTTAATGAGTGGCGGTATCAGGGCGGAAAGTAGTATATACTATAACAAAAGGTGAACACGAATGCACAGATTTCACCCAAGGAAAGATTGGCCTAGCAAAGAAAGACAAAAAAAAAAAACCAAACAGACAAGAAAGAAGGGGACGAACAAATCAATAGCCTTTAAAAAAATGCGTAGGCAACCGCCATAATTAGAGAATGTTCTAGAGGACGGGACTGTGAGATTGAGTTACTAATCAGACAGGGCAAAATGTTGCTGGACAGGCGAGGGTTTGAGTTTTGAGTTTAGGCACATCGGCACAATTTAGACCATGTCGTGCCCGTAATCTTTTAAGGATCACTCTCCCTTTAAATAACAAGGGTTAAATTCTATACAATTAAATCATTAAAAACAAGGTCTGTTCACAGTTAAAATAGTAAAGGTAGTAAAAATTTAATAATTTGGTAAAAATCTTATGTAAATATTATATGTTCACAATTCAAAAAATCTGATCTTCGTAGACAACCCCACCTCCCGGACAAAGCCCAGTACCTTCCCAGGGTCGACAATGTCGAATAGTGTTTTTATAGTGTTCTAAAAAATGTCTCCCTGACATCTTGGACAGGCGAGAGACGCAAACTTTTTTAAATGATCAAAACAAAAAAAGCTTTGACGTATTGTATACGTCGCGAGATATCAACGCCGTCCTTCGTACTTGATAGCGAGTATCAATACACATCTAAAGTATATAAAGATCTAAATCTGAAATATAGAGCGGCCTCTAATTCACTGGACATAGCAATAGTTTGTGTTTTTTTTTCAATAGTTGTCCAAATTTGCATTTCAAAAAGGTAAAAAAAAAAACAACTTTGGATCAGTGAAATTGAAATCACACCCAATGCTTTCATTTCCCACTACCAACAGAGTCGGTCCAAATGTGGCATTGTGACCTAGCCGACAAATTATTTTCAAACTTTTTAGGCGCTGTGGCTGAGAGGTAAAGCGCTTGGCTTCCGAACCGAGGGGGTTCCGGGTTCGAATCCTGTAAAGACTGAGATTTATAATTACTTTATCTTTAGGGCGCCTCTGAGTCCACCCAGCTCTAATGAGCACCTGGCAGGCGGTTGGACGTGTGCTGGTCAAATGACACCCTGGTTAACCGTGGCCACGGAAACAGATCTGCCCAATAGAGGTCTGAAAGGGGAACTGTTACTTTCGTACGTTTTAATGTAAGCGCTTTTTTTGTTTCTTTCAATGTTTCACTCTACATTGCTTTCACCTTTTGTCTGAATGAAGTAGAAGTAGCTGGAAAGTTCCATTGCTTTCACCTTTTGTCTGAATGAAGTAGAAGTAGCTGGAAAGTTCCATTGCTTTCACCTTTTGTCTGAATGAAGTAGAAGTAGCTGGAAAGTTCCATTGCTTTCACCTTTTGTCTGAATGAAGTAGAAGTAGCTGGAAAGTTCCATTGCTTTCACCTTTTGTCTGAATGAGTAGAGAAGTAGCTGGAAAGTTCCATTGCTTTCACCTTTTGTCTGAATGAAGTAGAAGTAGCTGGAAAGTTCCATTGCTTTCACCTTTTGTCTGAATGAAGTAGAAGTAGCTGGAAAGTTCCATTGCTTTCACCTTTTGTCTGAATGAAGTAGAAGTAGCTGGAAAGTTCCATTGCTTTCACCTTTTGTCTGAATGAGTAGAGAAGTAGCTGGAAAGTTCCATTGCTTTCACCTTTTGTCTGAATGAAGTAGAAGTAGCTGGAAAGTTCCATTGCTTTCACCTTTTGTCTGAATGAGTAGAGAAGTAGCTGGAAAGTTCGATTGCTTTCACCTTTTGTCTGAATGAAGTAGAAGTAGCTGGAAAGTTCCAGTGCAAACATTCACACGTTCAACAACAACATTCAAGATGAAAATCCCCCACGAAACAATATTTGCTACTTAAACACTCAGATAGAAGGTTTGAGACCCCAACATTGAACGTGTCACAGTGACCCCAACATTGAACGCGTCACAGTGACACCAACATTGAACGCGTCACAGTGACCCCAACATTGTACGCGTCACAGTGACCCCAACATTGTACGCGTCACAGTGACCCCAAACGTTGAACTTATGAGTGTCACAGTGACCCCAAACAATGAACTTATGAGTGTCACAGTGACCCCAAACAATGAACTTAATGAATGTCACAGTGACCCTAACTTATGTGCGTCCCACTTAGGCCTTAGCATTCTCCAAGAGAAGTCACAAAGGTGTGTAATGTTATTGCTAACCCACCAATTATCTTCCCTTAGCCTAGGACATTTTCTATATCAAAACAAAATTAATTAATTACGACAAAGTTATTAATTTATTTTTAAAAATGATTTATGTGTTGTCATCGAGCATGAGCTCGTTTGCAAAATGTGATGACCACTTGATGAGTAGAAGTGGTCGGAAGAGACGATTGCACAAATCCAAACCTACCAGAAAGGTGCAGCGTTGTATAAAAAAATATTGTGGGTTTTTGTTGTCTTTGTGTCGAGATTTACACATAAATTCACACAGAAATGGCTTGCATAAAAAATAACTAGTTAGTCGAGTGAATAGGTTGGACACGCTTGTGTGGATGTATGGCCGAGCGCAGCTGGTCACCAGTGAGAGCTACCCTGTGATATCAATGTGCTTGAATCCTATTATGTTACAAATGGTTTCCCTCACACTTGTTAACACACACACACACACACACACACAGAAGCTATTTAGAAGCTAACCTGCATTTTGACACTATCTTGACCGAGTTCTCTTTTCGCTCTAATTATTCCTAGATCTAGCTCTCTCTCTCTCTCTCTCTCTAGTCTGTTTATGTCTAGTTGAAAGGCTGCTTGAACCGTGCAATGCCCTTTTGACTTCTAGTCATTAACATACAGAGTCATTTCCCTAAAGTGTGACAATCCACCTTTGTCCCAAACAACTTGCGCTGGCACTGGTCAACATCCAAGGTGATCTCATTAGGATGAGAGGAAAACGTGCATCTGCATGCTGTCTTTCACAAGGTAGACACGAAGGTAGACATGAAGGTAGTCCAATAAACAAATTGATTTCAGCCACTGGAAATATAGGGCCAGGGCTGAAGTTGAACTTTAAACCTAAGAGTTGACAGTTCACGTGAGGGCTTCAATAAACAGAACGTCAACGAAAAGTCTATGATGGGGGAGGGGGGGGGGAACATTTTTAGACTTAAAAAAAAAAGGGGGGGGGGTAAAATATATTTTTTGTTTTGTTTTTTGGCACATCGGCACAATCTAGGTCATGTCGCGCGGGGTAAAAGTATGAAGGACCTGTGATGCGATGCAGTTAAAATATGGAACATTTAATAAGATTGAGCTCCGATGAAAGATAATGTTTAAAGCTTGTCAGATGTTAGACTCTGAAAGCGGCTTACGTTTCAATGGAGTATGTTTCGACTATTTTCTGTAGCACTTAAGTACAACAAAGACTTTAGCGTTCTTGTCTTAGTAGCTAATATTCCAGTGTTTCTCAAAAAGTGTCAAACAAACCCCTTTAGGCTACTTGGTAGACTAGTTGTGCCAATTGCATTTGTAAGCAAAATGGGAAAGTATTTGTGCCTGTTTATTGTCGAGGTAATTGAAGACTTGGACTGCTTCATGAGTTGGGAGTGTGGGGGGAAAAAAGGTGAAAACTGTTGAAAACAGCACAGATACTCGGAAAAAAATTATTTCTTATAACAAGGTCAGATCGGAAGTGAATGCAATGGCATAGTACAAACGGATTGATAAATTCTCAAATATGTAACGTAACATTACTAAATGAACAGACATGTCTTTTTTTAAACGTTTGTGTTGTTATTCATGTATTACCCCACCCCCAAAAAATGAATATGGGGAACGCCCCTTTATGTGATGCAATGTATGATTAGTCTCTGACGTAAAGCACGTATTTTAAATGCACTTTTTTTTTCAAGTGAATGTTTTAAGCTAATTAACATTTAATATTAAGATCGTCCACTCTTTCACTTCTAAAACAAATAATACTAATAATACAAAAGAAGAAAAAAAAAGTGGGGGGAGGGACGTGGACTAACTTTAAGGTCACGATATGTGCGCACTATTCATTGGTCATCAAGCTGTAGTAACATAACTACGCAACAAAACAACAGGAGGAAATGGCCGCAGTAGAAGAATGTCCATTTGTCTTGGACGTGATCAGCAATCTCAGTTATGTAAATGTAAACGACGAGCTTTGTAGAGCAGATCTCAGGGGCAGATAAGTAGGCAAGGAAGACAGTCGTACTCTAGGCGAAAAGTAAACTCACAGATCTTTTACTGTTGCTTTGTTTTTATTACCTAACTCTCCCCACCAGAACATTGCTAGTCAAGAGAAAGAACAAAAAACAACAGAGGGGGGAGTGAGTGTGTGTGTGTGTGTGTGTGTGTGTGTGTGAGAGAGAGAGAGAGAGAGAGAGAGAAGGAGACACAGACATTGTGTTCCACCGTGAGCACCCATCTAAGAGCAATGAAATTCCAAGTCTCTCCAGTTAGACGGAGCTGTCTACTGCATACGATAGTGGATAGGATGGCGGAACTCAAATCACACGAGTCATCCTCCACCACCACCACCACCCAAGCAAAAATTGTACTAATAAATGTTTTCAAATTGGTACGAGTGCTTTATTAACAGTAAGTCGGAGATAATCAAACAGCCAATCTTCACGAAATCATTCATTTATTAAATAGTACAGATACAGCAGTAAGAAATGAACAAGAAATACATTTTAAACAAGAATTACATTATAGATAGATCTTGACCAACAATACTAAATGTGTGCGATTAGAACTAGTTTTACCTCTACCCTGTTTTCGTTTCGTTCAACTTCATGATTTGACCGTTCTCACTACGCTATAATCCTAGTAGCACTTGTCTGCACCAGTTGAGAAAATATATGGGAGAATTTGACCGTATTCACTTTTTAAAAGCGTTTATAAAATAAATTTAAAAAAGGGGGGGGGGGCGGAGACGACCTGAATTCGAACTCATGGCTCACACTTATTCAAGCCGACATACTAACCACTCTGCTAGTATGAAAATAGAAGATTGTATAGTTATCTATTGTTTGTTTCAAACCTACCATACTTTAAAGCGGCGACCCACGTCAGTCAAGTACTATTTCTTTACCTTGTTCGAGGTAACAAACAAAATAATTAATTACCAATAGTTAATTAACTTTTTTTTTAATTGATACTTGGGTTGTCAGATAAAAGAAATAATTGTCCAAAATTTCAGCTTGATCCGAGATTAGGTGTCGGAAAAATAACGTGTGTCCACACAGACAGAGTGAATCGATATAAGCTATTTAATATTTTAAAAAAACTGACACTATGTGTACGAGTGTTAATTTTTATAAATGCCAGTACTAGTGGATTATGTATATTTTCTTTTTTGGTGGGAAGAGGAGAAGAGGCTTATAGTGTGCGAATGAGGGAGGAGGACGGTTAATAAGTGGACACACACACACACACACACCCCGAGGCTCTAAAGGGAAGACAAGTAAGCGGCTTCTTTGCACGCTTCTGGATTACCAAAAATATGATTTGAGATTGCACTTGGAAACCAAAAGAAGAAGCTACGCTTTTTTTTTTTTTCGATCGAGCTGAAGGTCATGATGAAATTAGATTTTCAATAGCCCCCCCCCCCCCCCGTTCGTTTTCCGAGGGAAGAACGTGACGTACAGACAACTCAAAACAATAGCATCTCCACCCAACAGAACCTCCTTAAACACAATACATGAATTGCCCCCACCCCCAGCAGAACCTCCTTAAACAATACATGTATTGCCCCCACCCCTCCTGAAGATTGTTGCATAAAAGAAATATCTATAAATGGAACTTTCTACACACAGACACACACAAACCAGGGCGTTCTGGAGGTTAAGTAACTCAGCGTAATAGCATTTTTTAATTCTTATGACGACAAGGATTTCCTATTATGATTGGCTAAGTACTTATTTTTCCAGAGCAAGCCAAATGAAAATCGTGTGTCGCGCTCAGGGTTCAAGTGTCACATAGGTCAGTGCATAAGCTTCTATTAGAACTTGAAGCCAGCCTTGTTAGCAGTGAAGTAGGTCTAGGCAGACTGGGAAGAACAAACTGCAGTGCAGACAAAAAGTGTTAACATTTTGTTTTAAGCATCATTTATTTGTACAGTTTTTGGTGGTAATGTGACACATGATCTGATCATATACAAGTTTTGTGGCTTTTCCTTTGGATGGGAACGAAACCTTATGTCTTATTCATCTGGTTGACTTTGTAGATTTTAGTGTCCATCACATACCTGTCTCCCAAAGTGACAAATGTCTTTTTTTTTTCTGGGGGGGGGGGGGTGAGGACGCTAACGACTATCATCACAATAAAATTACACAAACCATTAGTTTGTTATCATTTAGACAGAGTGTCGTCTGTTTTGACCATGGCTTAGTATTAGGTCATTGGAAGTCTGTTTCGACCATAGCTTAGTGTTAGCTCACTGAAATGATGTCTCTTATTATCATGGTGTAGTCACAGTTTAGTGTTAGGTCACTGGAAGGAAGTCTGTTTCGACTATGGCTTAGTGTTAAGTCACTGGAAAGATGTCTGTATTCAAACCATGGCCTAATGTTAGGTCACTGGAAGGATGTCTGTATTCAGACCACGGCCTAATGTTAGGTCACTGGAAAGATGTCTGTGTTCAGACAATGGCCTAATGTTAGGTCACTGGAAAAATGTCTGTATTCAGACCATGGCCTAATGTTAGGTCACTGGAAAAATGTCTGTGTTCAGACCATGGCCTAATGTTAGGTCACTAGAAGGAAGTCTGTGTTCAGACCATGGCCTAATGTTAGGTCACTGGAAGGAAGTCTGTATTGAGACCATGGCCTAATGTTATGTCACTGGAAGGATGTTTGTATTCAGACCATGGCCTAATGTTAGGTCACTGGAAGGATGTCTGTATTCAGACCACGGCCTAATGTGAGGCCACTGTGAGGATGTCTGTGTTTCGATTCTAAAAACTAGAATTCGATAATATGAAAAGCTTTTTTTTTTTATTAACAGTAGCTTTCCAGTGTTGGACAATGTCAGGAGCGCTCGATAACTTGCAGCAGAAATTCAACACACAGCGCTCCCCCCCACACACACTGACCAACAAGTAAATACACATTAGTCCTTCCCACTGGCCCCATCCCACAACAAAACCAAGGGACGTAAACCAGACACCAGATCTACATAAAAATGTAACTGACCTCCCTTCTTCGGCAGCACAGAAAATGAACGGAAATCCGCTTGAGACCATTGCAGCATACTCACAACAGAGCTAGACCGCGCGACACCGTGTGCATGACACGAGCCTTCAGGAAACTGGATTTAGCAATCCAACCAAGGTAGAATTGTGAAACTAAGACTTGAGGTTTGAACCTTAGGGCTAGATCTAGTAGTAGGAGACTAGGTGGCTACGTGAAGTCACAATTACGTCTGTGTGTTCTGTCATCCAAGAAGGAGGCAGGCCTGTAGCAATGCCAGAGCACACACCAAGTGGGTGAAGACTTAGGTCTGCGAGAAGGTGGACTAGACACAGCAGGCTGTGCATCTTATGGATCAATAGACTGTGTTTAGTGGCACTCAGCTTTCTTTTTTTTAATGCAAAGTTTCTCTCTCTCTCTCTCTCTCTCTCTCGTCTTTGTGCCATTTCTCCCTGTCTTTCTACCTACTTATATTATCATTTTATATTGCTTCTTCTTTCTGATTTTGAATATCGTTATTAACTTCCTTCTATCGATCGTATGGCTTCACAGAAGTTCTGAGTCTCTCTCCCGATCTTTCTACCAAACAATCTCTTTCTCTCTCTCTCTCTTTCTACCAAACAATCTCTTTCTCTCTCTCTCTCTCTCTCTCTTTCTACCAAACAATCTCTTTCTCTCTCTCTCTCTTTCTACCAAACAATCTCTTTCTCTCTCTCCCTCTTTCTACCAAACAATCTCTTTCTTTCTCTCTCTCTCTCTCTCTTTCTACCAAACAATCTCTTTCTCTCTCTCTCCCCCTCTTTCTACCAAACAATCTCTTTCTTTCTCTCTCTCTCTCTCTTTCTACCAAACAATCTCTCTCTCTCCCCCTCTTTCTACCAAACAATCTCTTTCTCTCTCTCTCTCTCTCTCTTTCTACCAAACAATCTCTTTCTCTCTCTCTCCCCCTCTTTTTTACCAAACAATCTCTTTCTCTCTCTCTCCCCCTCTTTCTACCAAACAATCTCTCTCTCTCTCTCTCTCTCTCTGTTTGTATGTCTCTTGTCTATTAGCGCTAAAACGTGGCTAAAGTTTGCCCTAGAGCTGCTAGTCTACAAACACAACGTCATGCCCACACGTGACCACAAATAATATTTCATCTTAGATTTCTGTGGGTTAGGGTTGGAGAGACGATTCAAGCCTTATCCAGTGGTTTATACGTATGCATTGGTATATGGGTATCTAGTGCTACATGAGTACCCTGTGGTATGTGTGACCAATGATACGTGATTGTCCAGAGCTATGCAAATGTCCAGAGCTATACAAGTGTTCAGTGCTATATTAGTCTCCAGTGATATGCAAGTGTCTAGTGATATGCGGGTGTGCAGTGATATGCGAGTGTCCAGTGCTATGCAAGTGTCCAGTAATATGCAAGTGTCCAGTGCTATGCAAGTGTCCAGTGATATGCAAATGCCCAGTGATATGCAATTGTCCAGTGCTTTGCAAGTGTCCAGTGATATGCGAGTGCGGGGGGGGGGGGGCGTTCATAAAAAAAAATAATCACTTGTACGATAAACTAAAATTTAATTCAAAGTATAATATCACTGGGCATATGCATATCACTGGACACTTGCATAGCACTGGACACTTGCATATTACTGGACACTTGCATAGCACTGGACACTCGCATATCACTGTTTACAAGAAAATGGAATTAAAAAACTATTAGCCAACACCAAACCATATAAAGCGTCTGGACCTAATGGTTTTCCAGCTAGATTACTGAAAGAACTAAGCAATGAGCTAGCCCCAGTGTTCAAAATACTCTTTCAGGCATCGCTTAACCAGGGCAGAGTACCAATGGACTGGAAAGAAGCTAATGTCACCCCCCTATTTAAAAAAGGAGAAAAATCTGATCCAGGAAACTACAGACCAGTATCACTTACCAGCATCACATGTAAAATACTAGAACACATAATATGTAGCAACATCATAAACCACTTAGACAAACATAATGTCCTCACCCCATACCAACATGGCTTTAGGAAATATAGATCATGTGAAACACAACTAATAGGACTAATTGATGATTTTTCAAAAGGTTTAGATAATAGTGAACAAATAGATGCTATCTTACTAGATTTTTCCAAAGGCTTTTGACAAAGTTTACCACCATAGTTTGCTTAAAAAATTAAAATATTTCGGCATTAATGGTCCACTGCATCAGTGGATTAAAGATTTTCTGATAGGGAGAGAACAAACTGTAATAATAAATGGCTCTAAATCAACACCAATAACAGTAAACTCAGGTGTACCTCAAGGAACAGTCTTTGGTCCACTACTATTTTTAATTTACATAAATGATTTACCAAATTGCATTAGTTCAGGAACAAAAGTCAGATTATTTGCAGACGATTGCATAATATATAGAACAATAAAAACAATACAAGACACAGATATTTTACAAAGAGAATTAGATGAATTACAGAAATGGGAATCAAATTGGAGCATGCCTTTCCACCCAGAAAAATGTCAGTTGTTAAGAGTAACAAAAAAACTAAAACAAATTAATTTCACTTATCTTATTCATGGCAAACCAGTAACACAGACTAAAAACGCTAAATACCTAGGTGTTATAATAAATGAAATACTGTCATGGAATCCACATATTGATGAAACTATAAAAAAAATCCAACAAAGCATTAGGGTTTATTAAAAGAAATTTCTATAAATCAAATAAGAACATAAAACTAAAATGTTATTTAACCTTGGTTAGGCCAATAATAGAATATGCATCCACCGTGTGGGACCCCTCAACTCAAGAAAACATTAAGAAACTGGAACAAACACAAAATAGAGCAGTGAGATTCATAACAAACGAATATTCACATTTGACTAGGGTAACACCATTAGTAAAATCACTAAATTTAGAAAGCCTTCAGGACAGAAGACTCAAAAGTAAAGTAGCAATTATACATAAAACACTGAACCATAATCTTCAAATACAAAAACAAAATTTAATAAAATACTCTGAAAGACACAAAAATAAAGGTACATTCCTCGTCCCATATGCTAGGACAAATTTGTACAAATACTCCTTCTTCCCTAGTGCTATTAGAGCATGGAATGGGTTGCCTGAGCTAGCCAGAAAAACCAGTGACTTGGCAGAATTTAAGTCATTGGTTAATATGCATGACTAAATGCATGACGCGTAGGACGTAATCATCTTCTTTTTGAAGTAACGTCTGTATTATATAAGATAAGATAAGATAATAGCAGTGGCTGATATCAAAGTATAATATCAGTGGCTGATATCAAAGTATAATATCAGTGGCTGATATCAAAATATAATAGCAATGGCTGACATTAAAAACCAAAACAATTTTTTTTTCTAGGTTTGGAAACTACGCGTAAGAATAGTTTTAACGGTTGCAAACTATACAATTGTGTTTACAACTTAACTAGACTCGTAGTATGAAAAACTGAACTACAATCCTTAAGCAAAAAAAAATGTTGAAAACAATATCAGAAACAAAATGAAATACATGACAAAAAGGAAAACGGACAACAAACTTGTCTCTGAAATTCAAATTATAACGACATTCTGCAGTTCGTGTAGATTTCATCCCAAGACAAGAGAAACGCTTCAAAAGCAATATATGTTTGGATATCTACACATGTGTAAGTGTGAACATTGCCAGATGTGATGTTGAATGTCATGTAATTAACTCATAATAGTTTATACTTATTTGCATACTTATGTATATTTAATTTTGTTTTGATAATAAAAGGCAACACGCTGTCAGAATATCACAAACATTGATGGCATATACATTGCGAGAAAGATGACATCGTTTTTTAACAGCGCTTTTTTTTTTTCAGTGACAGAAAGACAACACAAATACAATAGAGGCTATCGCTGCTTTAATTATTATTTTTTTAGGGAAGCTCCCCAAAGTAAGAGAGTCGAATGCTGAGTCAACTAAATACAGACTCGTGTTCTCCAGCCTTACAACACACCCACAAGAGTAGTAGAGTGCCTAATTTCGTAGCACCAACTTGGAAGCACAATATATTAGGATGTTAGACAATCGATTAACTTTTAACCAAATATATTTCAAGAAAACCAGGATTTCAAACACCCAATTGTTTGGGAAATACCATTAATCTTCAGCTAGATTTCTTCCCAAGGTTTTCAATAAAAAAAAAAAGTCTTGAAATATGCAGACATGTGACCGGAAACGTTCGCAATCATATTGCTTTGAAATAGTCTCTTTGAACAGTGCAGCTTATCAGTAGACCGGAGTAGACCCATATCCGGAAAGAATACTGCTGAAACAAGGTCATCAAGTGTATTTAAACCTAGCCACATACATGTAGAACCTTAAGGGGAACTCATTTAACTACAGTCAGTCTCGAAGTCAATTCTTTTTGTGGCATGACTGATTAGAGAAATTTCAAATGTCTGATGTTTTTATACAAGTGAATCAAATTTAAATCATCTCAAATTTCAAAGATTATAAATGGTAGGCTCTGCATGCAAGAGTTTAAGTGTCTTGATGTATACAGGACCTATAAAAGATGCTTATATATGGTAAGCTTTAGCTGCATTAACTTTAGACTAATAGAATTGAACACTCTCGTTTGTTCGTTGAGTAATCATTTCAACATATTGGAAGTTTTGTATGAAAACACGCACACACACCCATTAAGTTGAAGTTGAGCTAGAAATGTCTAGCTAGCAAGTCGCCTGAAGATAGAATTATTTACCATAGCACAATGTGTGCTCATCTCTACACACAAACACTTTTGTGTTAAGACATCATTTGGGATGTTCCCTTCTAAGCAGTAAGACATCAGCAGTCGATGATGTCATAGGGTTGGATTCCCTTCTAAGTAGTAAGACAGCAACAGTTGATGATATCATATAGTTGGATTCCCTTCTAAGCAGTAAGACATCAACAGTTGATGATGTCATAGAGTTGGATCTCCTTAAAATAAAACTAACTTGTAAATATCATTACGTGGCTGAATTTATTTCTACAAACAAGTAACATCAAAAAATGATGACGTCATTAAGTTTATAGTTGGGTTGTTTTTTTGTTTCGTAAAGAAACTAAAGCAGATAGATCCACAGCGTTGCACATGCTGAGTATAGAAAGCGTAGTCTATTAACAAATGTATGTTGTGTCTTTAAATGTCATCTCTGAGAACAAGAAGGTGAACTGAGTCACCATTAAATAGATTCAGTTGTATTGATTGGAGACTCGCCGCTGGAACGTGCTGGTAAAAAGCTAGATGTGACTGTCAGAGACACTTTCTAAGAATACTTACAGGCTGGGGATCAGACAAATACCGTCACCAGATTTGTAACAACTAAGTACATTCTGTTTCTCTCTCTCTCTCTCTCTCTCTCTCTTCAACCATTTATCTCCACCAATAACAATATTTCTTGCATCAGTAAAGCACATTTTTTTATATGTATCGCTCTTTCATTCACTTGATTCACCTTTTTTTTTTTCATTCATCCTCTAGTCAATCTAGTGACACACTATTTGTTAGAACACATTCTCTATACCTTGATCTCTCCTTTATTTATATATAGATAAATTGTCGCTTCTATTTTAACCATCTTTTAAAAAGTGTTTAAACTCTCTCTCTCTCTCTCTCTCTCCCTCTTCTAACACGCACACACGCACGCAAACACGTGAGTGATGTCTATTGGAATCACAATTAGCCGCACATGTTTCGTCTGGCAGAGGTCGGCATGATGCTATTTCTCCATTGAGTCTCTCCATCCTGAAGGATGTTCCCAGATTCGTTCAGAAGATGAAGAGTTAATATCGATGTGGCCATGCGTACAAATTGAGACGCTCTCCTTTTCATAACAGTTTCGATTTCCGCCTTACGTTTCTCCATTCCTCTCCCCTCTATGAGCAAGACACTGGAACTAATGGCAACAAAGAAACGTAGCAACAGAAGGGCAGCGAATTGTTGTTCTGGAAATAGGAGCTCTTGTCTTTCAAAAAAATATGAAAAGTTTAATGAAAGCCAATAAAGAAATGACAGCTTGAAGAAAGACCAGAGAGCGAAGTGATAGATTTTACTTCTTGTTTTGTTGCATCGGGGAAAACATTTGGGAAATGTTGACAGCACTGATATAACGCTTAGTGTTATTGATAAATGTTTGCTTGAGCAGATGGTCTCTATTTATAACACGTGACTGGGTGGGTAGCGTCGCATAACTCTTTAGAGCTCAACTCTATACATGTCAATGATGCTGTTTTAATAAAGGAAATTGGTGACCAAAACAACATTGAACGGTGACAGTTTGACTCCTGGTTTGCTTTTTTTTTTTTATAATCTGCACTATTATAAATTAAATTAAAATATAGCCATAAGTTTTTCTCTGTCTGCATGTTCTGCCGATTTACCTTGAAGGGACTAAAAGGTTAAACTCGCATAAACTAAACTAGGAAAATCAACCCAGAGAAAATGTTGTATAGTTCAATAGTTCTAAAAGTCACAATGGTAACGATTGTAGGATGAACCCCTCAAATGACGTCACAAGATCTCGTTGTCCAAGTTACCATGTAAATATTTTTTTTTGGCTTTTAAAATTGCTTTTTGTTACATTTAAAAAAATGTACAGATGTGTATGTTGAGTGTAGACATTACTTGATACATTGATCAATGTAGACACTAGTTGATACATTGATCAATGTAGACATTACTTGATACATTGATCAATGTATACACTAGTTGATACAATGATGAATGTAGACACTAGTTGATACAATGATGAATGTAGACATTACTTGATACATTGATCAATGTAGACACTAGTTGATACAATGGTGAATGTAGACACTAGTTGATACAGTGATGAATGTAGACACTAGTTGATACAATGATGAATGTAGACACTAGTTGATACAATGATGAATGTAGACACTAGTTGATACAATGATGAATGTGGACACTAGTTGATACAATGATGAATGTAGACACTAGTTGATACAATGATGAATGTAGACACTAGTTGATACAATGATGAATGTAGACACTAGTTGATACAATGATGAATGTAGACACTAGTTGATACAATGATGAATGTAGACACTAGTTGATACAATGATGAATGTAGACACTAGTTGATACAATGATGAATGTAGACACTAGTTGATACATTGATGAATGTGGACACTAGTTGATACAATGATGAATGTAGACACTAGTTGATACAATGATGAATGTGGACACTAGTTGATACAATGATGAATGTAGACACTAGTTGATACAATGATGAATGTAGACACTAGTTGATACAATGATGAATGTAGACACTAGTTGATACAATGATGAATGTAGACACTAGTTGATACAATGATGAATGTAGACACTAGTTGATACAATGATGAATGTAGACACTAGTTTATACAATGATGAATGTAGACACTAGTTTATACAATGATGAATGTAGACACTAGTTTATACAATGATGAATGTAGACACTAGTTGATACAATGATGAATGTAGACACTACTTGATACAATGATGAATGACATTGAATGTAGACACTAGTTGATACAATGATGAATGTAGACACTAGTTGATACAATGATGAATGTAGACACTACTTGATACAATGATGAATGACATTGAATGTAGACACTAGTTGATACAATGATGAATGTAGACACTATTTGATACAATGATGAATGTAGACACTAGTTGATACAACGATGAATGTAGACACTAGTTGATACAATGATGAATGTAGACACTAGTTGATACAATGATGAATGTAGACACTAGTTGATACAATGATGAATGACATTGAATGTAGACACTAGTTGATACAATGATGAATGTAGACACTAGTTGATACAATGATGAATGTGGACACTAGTTGATACAATGATGAATTACATTGAATGTAGACACTAGTTGATACAATGATGAATGTAGACACTAGTTGATACAATGATGAATGTAGACACTAGTTGATACAATGATGAATGTAGACACTAGTTGATACAATGATGAATGACATTGAATGTAGACACAAGTTGATACAATGATGAATGTAGACACTAGTTGATACAATGATGAATGTAGACACTAGTTGATACAATGATGAATGTAGACACTAGTTGATACAATGATGAATGTAGACACTAGTTGATACAATGATGAATGACATTGAATGTAGACACTAGTTGATACAATGATGGATGTAGACACTAGTTGATACAATGATGAATGTGGACACTAGTTGATACAATGATGAATGTAGACACTAGTTGATACAATGATGAATGTGGACACTAGTTGATACAATGATGAATGTGGACACTAGTTGATACAATGATGAATGTAGACATTACTTGATACATTGATCAATGTAGACACTAGTTGATACAATGGTGAATGTAGACACTAGTTGATACAGTGATGAATGTAGACACTAGTTGATACAATGATGAATGTAGACACTAGTTGATACAATGATGAATGTAGACACTAGTTGATACAATGATGAATGTAGACACTACTTGATACAATGATGAATGACATTGAATGTAGACACTAGTTGATACAATGATGAATGTAGACACTAGTTGATACAATGATGAATGTAGACACTAGTTGATACAATGATGAATGTAGACACTAGTTGATACAATGATGAATGTAGACACTAGTTGATACAATGATGAATGTAGACACTAGTTGATACAATGATGAATGACATTGAATGTAGACACTAGTTGATACAATGATGAATGTAGACACTAGTTGATACAATGATGAATGTAGACACTAGTTGATACAATGATGAATGTAGACACTAGTTGATACAATGATGAGGGAAGAAACGCCGACACAAGTGTTTCCAATGAGCGAAAAAAAAAGTTATCAGAGATGTGCGGATGATTCTAACTGGACCCATTGCTTGGACATTGAGTGGACAATCACATGTAGAACACTTAAGCAGGACAAACAAAAACGATGCTACCACTTCTAGATAGCGGCCCACAGACCACTTTAGGCGCAAAATGTGACAAGTGTCTTGTTTGGGTAGGATGCATAACTATTGAGTAGTATTAAACCTTTACTATATAAACCAAAAGAAGATAGTGACCAGTACAGCGAGTGTTACGTTGCCTTCAAATGGATATCAAACTTTGAACTCACATTAGCTTTGGAAGTTTCCTTTATTTTGTCCCGTCTACTTCTAATGCGTTCTAATTAATAATAATTATTTATAAGCCGTTAGGAGAATTTGTTTTACAAGTGTGCATTACACAGAACAATACATAATAGAGCAAACAATTTATAAGATTGCACACAAAATATACGTTCATACCACAGTTTCTCTTCAACATTAGAAGTGACATTCACAACAGCAAGTTACATTTTGCCCAAGGAATACAAGAGTTCATGTGTCTTTTTTTGTGAACAGAGGCTGCTATTGTTATGCTGAACTATTATGTCAATGATAATGGAGGGCTCAGAGGACTAGTCCACTATCTGAGAGAAACTGAGCGGTAGTGTCCAGATCAGGCAGCTCCCCATTTCTTCTAAAAGGGTGTTTTGGGGGCCAGTATCTTGTTCAAGCCTCTCGGTAGAGAATGCTGCTTTGAAGGGCATGGTGGACATTGTCTGGTGACACTCCACAAGGGCAAAGTTCACTGGTTTGATTTATACGTTCGACGTGCACACACACACACACACACACACACAGAGCACACACAGCGCACACACACACAAATACGACAATGAATTTGTTTTTCACTTGTTATTACAGAAATAATTTTATTTTGTTTCAATGCCCTTAAAAAGTGATTCAATTAGAAACGAAATCCTAGTGTGTAATATAGGTAGTCGTTACATTAGTGCATGTGTGTGTGTGTGAAGTGTTTCAACTCGTACTGTCATACAGACAGAAACTTAAACATTTCATGAAGTGGCTAAACTTCGTTGAGTTGTCCACATTTTGACCAAAAGGACCTTTCAAAAAAACAAAATCCTAGCTGGTATAATCTCTTTCTACATAATCGCTAATCGTTCTCATAGCGACAGACTCTCGGGCTGAAACGAAACATAAGAACGAGGTAAATAAAGGAAGTGTCAACAAGTAATTTTTTTCCGCCTCACCAAGAACAGAAATGTGCAAACTAGAACTTTGTTCCGCCTCACCAAGAACAGAAATGTGTAAACTAGAACTTTGTTCCGCCTCACCAAGAACAGAAATGTACAAACTAAAACTTTGTTCCGCCTCACCTAGAACAGAAATGTGTAAACTAGAACTTTGTTCCACCTCACCAAGAACAGAAATGTGCAAACTAAAACTTTGTTCCGCCTCACCAAGAACAGAAATGTGTAAACTAGAACTTTGTTCCACCTCACAAAGAACAGAAATGTGCAAACTAGAGCTTTGTTCCGCCTCACCAAGAACAGAAATGTGTAAACTAAAACTTTGTTCCGCCTAACCAAGAACAGAAATTTGCAAACTAGAACTTTGTTCCGCCTCACCAAGAACAGAAATGTGCAAACTAAAACTTTGTTCCGCCTCACCAAGAACAGAAATGTGCAAACTAGAACTTTGTTCCGCCTCACCAAGAACAGAAATGTGCAAACTAAAACGTTGTTCCGCCTCAGCAAGAACAGAAATGTGCAAACTAGAACTTTGTTCCGCCTCACCAAGAACAGAAATGTGCAAACTAAAACTTTGTTCCGCCTCACCAAGAACAGAAATGTGCAAACTAAAACTTTGTTCCGCCTCACCAAGAACAGAAATGTGCAAACTAGAACTTTGTTCCGCCTCACCAAGAACAGAAATGTGCAAACTAAAACGTTGTTCCGCCTCAGCAAGAACAGAAATGTGCAAACTAGAACTTTGTTCCGCCTCACCAAGAACAGAAATGTGCAAACTAGAGCTTTGTTCCGCCTCACCAAGAACAGAAATGTGCAAACTAGAACTTTGTTCCACCTCACCAAGAACAGAAATGTGCAAACTAGAACTTTGTTCCGCCTCACCAAGAACAGAAATGTGCAAACTAAAACGTTGTTCCGCCTCAGCAAGAACAGAAATGTGCAAACTAGAACGTTGTTCCGCCTCAGCAAGAACAGAAATGTGCAAACTAGAGCTTTGTTCCGCCTCACCAAGAACAGAAATGTGCAAACTAGAACTTTGTTCCGCCTCACCAAGAACAGAAATGTGCAAACTAGAACTTTGTTCCACCTCACCAAGAACAGAAATGTGCAAACTAGAACTTTGTTCCGCCTCACCAAGAACAGAAATGTGCAAACTAGAACTTTGTTCCGCCTCACCAAGAACAGAAATGTGTAAACTAGAACTTTGTTCCACCTCACCAAGAACAGAAATGTGCAAACTAGAACTTTGTTCCGCCTCACCAAGAACAGAAATTTGCAAACTAGAACTAAACTGAAAACTGTATGCTGTCTGGTGACAAGTTTTATTGTGTGCCAAGCCAGTCAAATGTTGTCACTTAAAGAGACACTTAACCACAACTTGTTGAACTAAGGTGTCAAGTCACACGTGCAGTAATACACATAAACTAATACACAGAGGGATAAATATAAATAAATAAATCTCTCAAGACACCAAATGCCAGTTACACTTGACTGTCATAACAACATGCATGTTCTCTAGTTAGTCAGTAGCCACCTTGAGTCATATACCAGCATTCCCTAGTTTTTCTTAACAATTAATAGCTTAAAGAAGCGATGAACCAAGACTCCTGGAATATGCGCTTCCAACGGCAGTCCATCCTCAGGACTCTATATTATACTTCTAGATGTCTCATTGTATTCTTATAGTAATACACATTCAAAGTTATTTCAAACTAATTTCAAGTTAGAAACCACAAGAGTAGTCATTGTGTTTAATGTTGGCAAGTGTACTTTCCTAGGCCAAACCTGCTGGTCATGTCATTCCAGAAATAAAGTGACACTAAACAGGCACAGCGAGTGTCAGCAGATCATGAAGTGTGACCCAATTGTGAACATCGATACCACACTCCACCCTGAGATAGCGTCTGAATTGCATTCTCTCCCCTGGCGTTTCCATAGAAAACACACAGCCTTTTGCCATGGGAATTCTTCAAAAGAAACAACGCAGAGTGGTGTCCCGTAAAGTATGTTTGCTTAGCGATACAAGTACGTCAATAGGTTTAGACGCCATTGTTACATCCCACTCCTGGGCGTTCATATAGATACAAAAACGTAATCTCAAAAGTCAACTGTATCATTGCAAACGTCTGTTTCAGTCGACAGATTACCCGCCTCTTGTACCACAACGGAACTTGTACAATTGAAAACATCAGAAATGTTCCAATTACATTAATGTAAACGATTACAGTAATTGAAAACAGGTGATTCACGCTGCTTACAATTAAACTAATTTATGAGCATTCACACACTTTTACTCTGTAGGATAGCACCAAAGTAAACTTTTTTTAGTGTTAGACGTAGCATATCTATAACTAGCTGTATAGTCAAGGCCAGTTAACTGGACCCTTACAGGACGATGACACAAAACTGTTGTTGTTACAACAATGTTTGGCTACCTAAGGATTGTTTGTTTTTCGCTCCGAATAAACAGCCGACCCGGGTAATAACAAATAAGTAAAGTTCCCCTGTCAGACCTTGAGATCTATGGGGCAGATGATGCAAAGGTCATCTGTGGCTCATAGTAAAAGAGGGTGTCATGTGGCCAGCACAATGACCCACCGCCTTTGTTTTTCCCCGACTAATGTCAGGTACCCTAGAACAATATGAGCTGTACCTGTGTAGGTAATTACAGACCTTTGAAAGATATCTATGTAAGTGAACCTAAAGGCGTGCACCCAATGAGTATGGTGAAGCTGATGCAAGAAATCTTTCCGAATTCAAGATACAACCAAGACGAACAATACCAACAAGAGTTCTTGACATGGTCTCATACATTTCTATGTTGTAGTGGTTTCGTTTTGGGTTGGTTTCATCTCGGACCACCACTTGTAGAATGAGACAGCTTGTGTGAATTAATCCTGGGGTTTGGTGAACTATTTTCATGTCTGTGACTTCCCTGACGTGTGCACCACTACACATTTTGGTGACAAATTCCTCTTCCTCTCTTCTGATGCATACCGTTCAAGTTGCAAAGTTCCAGGGCAGACATTCTGAGCAAACAAACCAACAAGAAAGACAGACAACAAAATCTCTAGGACACACAACAAGCCCAAACCAAGGGAAGACAATCAAGATGAGCAGCTGACAAGGAAATGCAAATCTCAAGCCGAGAATGTCCACTCAGAATACAAGATCAATGTCCTAGATCTGCTCTCATCAACAGCCTTCAGACCACCCGCCCCCCTCCCAGCCCCCCCACGTCTGCTTGCAATTTTCTTAGAACTCACAAAATCTGACGGAATAATAACAATGTAAGAGTTCATGATGGGCAGACAACCGTGTCTTTGTCTTTTTAAAGTAATGGGCAGACGACCGTATCTTTGTCTTTTTAAAGTGTGTACATATTTCTTCCAATCCAAGAATACTGCCCCCCCCCCCTATATTTTAAACCGTGCTTTAATATTAGGAGGAAGGGAGTAAAAAGGAAATGGAAAGAGAAAAAAAGACTGATGACCAATCTTGTACTTTTATAGACCAGGCAATGAATACAAAGTACGTATCTCACATGGTCGTCATCTGCGCAGAAGTCATGATTGTATAACTGTGATATAATGCGCTGGCCCAGCTAATCCCCATCAATAGGTAAACGGATGAGACACGTTCAGAGGCTGAGCCGAGGGTTAAAAACACATGAGGTAGTCATACTTGACAGATGTCATCATAAAATTAGAGTAAATGAGAATGGTCGATGTGACGGTCACACAACGCTCTCATAAAAAGTAAGCTATGTAAGTAACCATTATTTTACTTTTGACTGTAAGAACACACTCTCTCTCTCTCTCTCTCTCACTCTATCTCTATATCCGGAAGGAGCGCAACCTCTATACAAAAATTGTTACAAGAAGATCTCCATACGCTCTGCTCATACACACAAAAATGGAGGCTAGAAATAAACACCTCCAAGACGGTCTATTCTCTGTTCACGCTCGGGACTGGCATTCTCAGGCAACCTTTCCAGCTCTCCCTCAACGGAGTGGCTCTCAGCATGGAAAAGCTACCCAAGTACCTTGGTGTAACTTTAGATCGCAAACTAAAAATGTGTGAGCACATGTTGTAAGAAAGGTCTCAGGGAAACTTTGCATTGTGCGGAAGCTGGAATCCACGAAGTGGGGAGCCCGAGCAGACATGCTCCAATCCCTTTATTTAGGAGCAGTCCGATCACAGATAGACTACAGCCTACCTGTGCAAATTTATGGCTCTAGGACTGCTCTAGAACAACTTGATAAAATACAGTCCCAAGCACTAAGATTTGTCTGTGGAACCTTTAGGACAAGTCCAGTAAATGCGGCTGAAATAATGGCTAATATAGGTCCACTAAACCTTAGGAGGGAAAGGTCAGTACTGACCTACTATGAGCGGTATAAAAGGTTGGATGAATACCTCCCAGCTAGAAAACTAGTGGATGGTTGGAGATGCAGAAGACGTATCCAGATGCAGTCTTTTATTCATCATGCCACTAGACTATCTGATGAAGCTGGCCTCTCCAACAACCGACAAAACATTCAACGCTTTCATCCCCTTCCCCCTTGGTGTCGCCTAACGACCCCAGACATACGCTTGAAATTAGTAGACCCTAATGCCACTAAGCAAAGCCGTTCATCTAACGACCTTCAAATCCTAGCTCTGGAGATCATTAATACCTTCAAGCCCAGTGCTATTTTTGCATACACTCACTGATGGGTCGGCATCAATAGATTCTGGAAGAGCAGGCTATGGAGCCTACATCGACTTTCTTGGCTCTTACACAGTCAAAATCTTTGGACCATGTGGTAGTGTTTGCAGTTTTGATGCGGAGACCATGGCAATCTGTGAAGCCTTAAAAGTCATTGACTCTCAACTCGGCGAGGGACATTTGAGGGCAACACAGATTGTTGTGGTCACTGACTCAAAATCTGTACTACAGGCTTTGCAAAGCCTCGGTCCATGGCCCCCCAATATCAACACTGTCATTATGGTTTCACATAACATTAAACAACGCTATGGCACCCCTGTAATAATGCAGTGGGTACCGAGTCACATAGGTGTGACTGGCAACACAATTGCAGACTCTTTGGCCCACCAGGGAGGGCAAATTCCACCCACTGATGAGGCTGTAAGCTTTCATCAAGCCCTGGCTATAATACAAAAAACAGAAATGGAAAAGTGGTTTGAGTGCTGGGACAAGTCCCAAAAAGCCCGTGGAGTCTGGGAGCGCATGAGGCGCCCTGACCGCACTTCCCCGTGGTGGAGGCTGTCCAGGCCTGAGCAAGCTATTATAGCACAGTGCAAGAAAGGCCACTGTCCTGTTGGCTCATATTTCTCGCGGCTATGGACAAATTTTGATTCACGGTGCCCCCGCTGCGGGGAAGACGAGGAAACCGTGCCTCATATTCTGTTTGACTGCCCCAGACTTGCTGATCTACGCCTCGACAGGTCTGGGAAACCCAAAATTCTCGACCTGTATGGCGACATTCATGCACTACGCAAGACAGCAGGGTTTCTGTCCAGGGCTTTTGCAAGAGTTTGATTTGATTTTGATTTTAGGCACATCGGCACAATCTAGGCCATGTCGTGCCTGCAGTCCCCTAAGGACCACTCTCTCTCTAAACAACAAGGGCCAGATTCTATACAGTCATATCATTAAAATCAAGGTCTATTCACAGTTAAAATAGTAAAGGTAGTAAAAATTTAATTATTTGGTAAAAATCTAATGTAAATAGTACATGTTCACAAATTCATAAATCAGATCTTCGTAGATAACCCAACTTCCCGGATAAAGCCCAGTACCTTCCCAGGGTCGACATTATCAAATAGTGTTTTTAAGTTAGTGGCTCTAAAATATTTCTCCCTGACATCCTGGTATCTGGGGCAATCAACGAGGATATGTTCCACGGTGAGGCGAGAGTCACAGTACTCACAAAGTGGGGGCTCCTCTCTCTTCAGCACAAAAGAGTGCGTGATGTAGGTGTGGCCAATCCTAAGTCTGGACATGGTCGTGCTACCACGCCTTGTCAGACCCTTAGATGTGGACCGCCACCTGACATCCGCCACAATCTGCCTGAGTTTATTGTGAGTCTTAGCCTCCCATCGGTTCTGCCACTCTCGATAGGTGGCAGAGGCAATACTTTGTCTCAGGTCCGAGCAGGGAATTTGGGTTCCTGACACCGCATGATTTAGGGCTCTCTTTGCTTCTCTGTCTGCCGCTTCGTTTCCCTCAATGCCAACATGGGAGGGGACCCAGATGAAGGTGACATCCCTATGGTCGGCTGTTATTTGGTCCAACAGCTTCAGGCTCTTATGTACCAATGGGTTGTCAGTCTTCATACGCCCCAAAGCTTGCAATGCAGATTTGGAGTCGGAGCAGATTATAAATTTCCTCCTTTCTGATGCTTTAACGGCCATAAGTGCAAGCGACATTGCACGCAATTCGGCCGTTAAGATGGAGCAGCCATCGGGAAGTCTACGGGAGATTGTTTTGTTCCGAAAGGAGCAGGCACACGCGACCTTTCCATCCATTTTGGATCCGTCTGTGTAGATGGTACCACAATCTCCGTAGCTCTCCTGCAGTTCCCTAAAGTGGACTTGTAGTATGCTTGGGTCTGTATTTTCTTTTTTGAAATTAAGGAGGGATAAATTTAATTTGGGTTTATTCATTAGCCAAGGAGGATTCTGAGGGGTTTCTATTTTAGAGATTTTGGTCAATGGGTGGGGTTAAATTTTGGATAGGTTCTCTCATTCGAAGGCCCAACGGCTGTATGACGTTAGGCCTTCGATTGTATAATTCTACCTCTGTGGGGTTAAATATGGAGTCGAAAGCAGGGTTCGTGGGGTTGGATTTTAGCTTGACTATATACTGCATTGCAAGCTTTTTCATTCTTATATCCATGGGGAGTTCTCCAGCCTCCACATGGAGACTTGGGATAGGTGATGTACGAAACGCGCCGAGACAGAGACGCGAGGCAGCATTTTGTATTGGTTCCAGTATTTTTAATTACGACTTCCTTGCTGCTCCATATATTATGGATCCGTGGTCTAGCTTGGATCGAATTAGACTCCGATATAGCAGCAGCAAGGTATCTCTGTCAGCTCCGATGTCCGTATGGCTGAGTACTCTATGTTAAATGACTTTTGGCATTTCCTCTTAAGATCCTTAATGTGGGGGAGAAAATTAAATTTGGAATCTAGGGTGAGGCCTAAAAATTTTGTTCTTTTCACGACAGGGATCTTCTTTTTGTGTATAAATAGTTCAGGGTCTGGGTGGAGTCCCTTTAAATTACAAAAGTGCATACTAACTGTTTTGGAGTCCGAAAATTTAAAACCATTATCGTTTGCCCAATTTTGAATTTTGTTTAAACATAACTGTAATTTTCTTTTTTAAGGTGTTCATGTTTTTCCCATAAGTAAAAATGACAAAGTCATCAACATACAAAGAGCACTCTATGCCAGGGGACAGAGCATTTATGATGCTATTTATTTTTATGTTGAACAGGGTGACTGACAGAATGCTGCCCTAGGGTACACCCATTTCCTGGTCATGAGTGTCAGAAGCGCAGTTGCCCACTCGAACCTGAAATTTTCGGTCTTTCAGGAATTCCCCCACAAAACGGGGGAGGTGTCCCTTAAGCCCCATAAGCTCCAGATCACGTAGAATGCCATGTTTCCAGGTTGTGTCATAGGCCTTTTCTATATAGATGTTCTCTTCTGAGTAATGCATTTCTAATATAAGCTTTCAGCCTTACCAGGTGGTCAGTTGTTGTCCGCCCCCTGCCGGAATCCGCACTGGTAGTTGGAGATCACTTTATTCCTCTCCAGGTACCAGACCAGCCTACTGTTAATCATTCTTTCCATGGTTTTGCTGATGCAGCTTGTTAGTGCTATTGGTCGATAGTTAGCTGGGTCAGAGCCGTCTCTTCCCGGTTTAGGTATCGGTATAACTGTGGCTTTCCTCCAGCTGTTTGGGAAAGCGCCTGTTTGCCACACACAGTTATAGACCCCTAGCAGGACTGCCAATGAGGGTTCGGGGAGGTGCTTGAGGAACTGGTAATGGATTTCATCTTCTCCAGGCGCTGTGTCATGTGACTTGTCCAGCGATTCCCTCAGTTCCTCAAGCGAGAACGGTTTGTTGTAGTCTTCATTGTTCTCTGACCTGAAATCAATGGGGTGTCTTTCCTTCCTGGTTTTGACTTTTTGGAACTCTGGCGTGTAGTGTGCAGTGGATGACTTTTCTGCTATTGAGGATGCAAGGCAGTCAGCTATTTCTCTGGGGGACGTGACAGTTCGTCCTTGGGTTTTTAAATGCCCTATTGCATTTGATTCTTTCCCTTTGATTCGCCTTACTTCCTTCCAAACCGCTCTAGCAGAAGTTTTGGCATCCAGACTGCCGACGAAACTTCTCCAGGAATTCCTTTTGGCTGACCGTATGGTTTGTCTAGCCTTTGCTCTAGCTATCCTGATTATCTTTAGGTTTTCCTGGGAAAGATTCTTTATAAATGCAGCCAGTCGTTTTTTCCTATCGCCAATAGCACTTTTGCAAGCTGTATCAAACCATGGTTTGCTAGGCCGTTTTGGATTTGCGGAGGTTAGGGAGACAACTTTCCTGGCTATACTAAGTAGCTTGCTAGCAAAGGTATCAGCTGGGTTCTGTTCATCGAGGATATTTTCTGTGATATCCTCGGAGCATATTTTTTGGAATTGTTCCCAATTCAGTTTCCACCGCTAAGGTCGTCCCAATGAGGGGAGATTGTTAGTAATGATGATTGGGAAGCGATCACTTCCCCGTAGATCATTGCTAACTGACCATTAAAAGTCGTCCAGAAGTCCAGGGACGCATACGGTGAGGTCAATGCATGTGAGAGATCCAGTTCCTGGGTGCAAGTAGGTCGGTGATGCATCATTAAGTATGCATAAATCATGTTGGAGGAAGATATCCTCCAGCATACGGCCTCTTGTGTCGGTATTGTTGGATCCCCACATGGTGTTATGGGCATTGAAATCCCCAAGGATTATATAAGGCCGGGGGAGTTGTTTCAATAGGTCCTCCATGTCTGTTTGGTTTAATGAAGCGCCTGGTGGTAGATACAGGCTGCAGCAAGTGATAACCTTGTGAAGGGTTATCCTAGCTGCTACGGCCTGTAGTGTGGTCTGTAATTCTACCCTCTCATGGGGGATGATATCCTTCACAAGGATACAGACTCCACCTGATGCTCTCTCTCTGCATCCTCAACAGTCTTGCTATAAGCACTGTAGTTTCGGAAGCTGATGCTATCTCGCTCACCTCGGGCATCCTCTCCGCTTTGATTTCTCCACTTAGGGAGTTGGTCAACCTCTAATTCGGTAGAGGTTGTGGTGTCTGGCCGGGTTCTCTGAGGAGAACCTGTGTCAGACATGATGTCTCCGGGTTCTCCCGGAGTATTGGTTTTGACATGCTGCTCAGTCTCTATGCTCTCATCAGCGAGCACAGAGAACCTGTTCTTTAGCATGACAACAGGGCTTTCTTGTTTCTTCAGATGTGTGTTCTTTGGCGGTGTTTTCTTCTGAGTTGGAGGAGGAGGAGTTCGTGGTGGGGTCAATGTGTCCGTCTGTGTGGCTATGAATTTTCCTATCTTAGCAACAGCCTGGGCATAGGTCTTTGTCAAGCCGAATTAGTCCTTGGGTAAGGCCAATACAGCCGATTTCGCCTGGCTGAAGGTACATCCATTTCTTGCCTTGTACTCCTGCCTTCACATACTCTGGCGGTGTCCTAGTTCCGAATGTGAGGATAATAGTGGCGGTTTTGACCTCCTCACCATCCCTGCTCCTGGTAATGCGCCGGGCTTGGGTGACTCCTTCAATGCCCTCCACTATTTCCCTCTCGGAACATTCCAGTAGGTCCCTCTGCTGGTGTTCAGACTCTTGTGTGGCATGACTTCCACTTGGAGATCACAGAGTCTTCTGCATCTTAAAAGCCCATCAGAGTGTATCTTGCTATCAACTTCTACTAGAAGTTCCAAAGACTTGTGTAGCTTAGACACACTCTTGGGTTCTCCCACTACTGACTTAAGTCCCTTTTAGATGACAAAAGGGCTCATCTTTGTCAGACGTTTCCCCTCCTCTGTGCACCTAACCACCAGAAATGATGGCCAGGTAGCACAGCTTTTTGTGGCCTCCTCCTTTTTATCCTCCATACGGCGTCTCTTGCCCAGACATAGGTCTGGGGCAAGTAGGGTTTTTTTGTGTTTTCTTATCCATAGGTGTTCTTATTAGTTCGGCACCTGTGCTTCCCACCCGCCTTCGAGTCCAACAAGGGGACGGGCCATTCGGAAGTCCAGAATGAGCCGCCAGGGCTACACAGGTGCTATACTCAGTCAGCTACTGCATCGAACATGTGTCGAAGACCTATGCTGGTAGCTCGGCATGACCAGTCGGTTGACCCAGAGCGGGCCATCTGGGCCTCAGGTCTAGGGGAACTTGGAGCCAAAGTATTGTGTTGTGGTGGTTTATCCTCAGATAGCCACCACTCAAACACCAGGATCTCTTTATCCCCCCCTTACCCGTCGCAGTCCACGGCAAACGGACTGGTCTAGGACGTAGTGAGATTTTAGAGATAAGGAGACAGAGTGATGATCAATGAAGGCAGACTGAGGAAAAGAGGAGGCAGACACAATGATAGAAAAGAAGTAGGGCATTTTTGAGCTCCAAAAGTGCTAAGGAAAGAGGAGCGCAGTTTAACGTCATGTCTCGGGACGGCTTTTGCAAGAGAGGATTTGAGCCTCTCAAGCCCTCACTCTAATGGAGTTTGATGATGATCTCTATATGCGTGCGTATGTGAGTTTATAATATATATTTGATTTGTACTAATGCACAAAGCAAGAAATAACAACTAAAGTAAAACTATTTTTCTACATGGTTACTCATGGTCATTTCTCCTGCTATCTTCCTTTAAAAAAACGAGGTAGCTTTATTATTTAAAACAAATTGCTCTAGATATACAAGACTTCGTAGTTATACTAATGTTATATAATTATAATGTTAATGTAATAAAGAGATTACTGTGGATTTTCTTTGCATTAAGCCCTTACTAAAAGAAACTGTAAAATCACCCCTTCGATGGCTCTCCATAAACTACAGACGCTATTGATTTGTGTTCAGTGGATAATATTGTTTTTATGCCGTTCAGTAAAGGGGAAAGTGTACTATTAGAGCAATACGTAATATGTCATTAACGCTGTAATCATCTTTTTTAGATGACGTCATTTTAAAACCACTCAAGTGACACTCAGAGTAGAAGTCATCTGGGATAGAAGGCTAGCGAAAGTGGTTTGGTAAAATGAAGCAGTCGTGGTCGATTAAAGACAACTTAAGCTTGCTAGTGTAATTGTGTCCTAGAGCTAGTATGGCCAGGCTATGGGGTCACATGCTAGGATAGTCTCGAAACATCAAACCAGATTGCAGTCGCCAAGGGAAACGCTCCATCCACTTTACTCGAGCCCAAGTTACTTTTAAATAAAGAGTTAAATATTTATTTTTTTTTAATGTCAAACACAACCAGATATTTTGGTCGTTACCCTCAGCAAGACGCAAAGATAACGGCACATTTCTTATTCTATATGCAAAAAAACATTTCTACAAGTCCCTATCTTTCTAAATGCCATTAGAGAAAATAGCGGGTCAGCTCAATCAGCTAAGAACGTCACTGACGTGCAAGAAAACTGTACGGAACATATTCGGTCAAGGTCAATACATGGATGTGACGTAAGTGACCTTTTCAGAAGAAATGCGTGTAACAAAAAAAAAAATGCCATCAATTGAAACTTGCTTTTTAAATTTGAGACAAAAATCTTTCAATGGAATCTGAAGGTGAGACCAAAGCTATTGGATGACCAATACACACTGAAAAGTTTTAGTCTGGGTCACTTTGACCATGTAGTCTACAGAACATTTACCGGACTTATTTATTTTATCTTCGTCTGGTCAGGATTTAAGTGTCAGCATCTATGGAGAGACTTGTCTAAAAATGTGTGGAATAGACTAGGCATTACCAAAAGTACTAAGCTAGGGGTCTTCCCACATAGCTTTAGATCACTTTCACATGTCCATTAAACGGTTGGGGTAGCACTTTCACATGTCCATTAAACGGTTGGGGTAGCACTTTCACATGTCCATTAAACGGTTGGGGTAGCACTTTCACATGTCCATTAAACGGTTGGGGTAGCACTTTCACATGTCCATTAAACGGTTGGGGTAGCACTTTCACATGTCCATTAAACGGTTGGGGTAGCACTTTCACATGTCCATTAAACGGTTGGGGTAGCACTTTCACATGTCCATTAAACGGTTGGGGTAGCACTTTCACATGTCCATTAAACGGTTGGGGTAGCACTTTCACATGTCCATTAAACGGTTGGGGTAGCACTTTCACATGTCCATTAAACGGTTGGGGTAGCACTTTCACATGTCCATTAAACGGTTGGGGTAGCACTTTCACATGTCCATTAAATGGTTGGGGTAGCACTTTCACATGTCCATTAAACGGTTGGGGTAGCACTTTCACATGTCCATTAAACGGTTGGGGTAGCACTTTCACATGTCCATTAAACGGTTGGGGTAGCACTTTCACATGTCCATTAAACGGTTGGGGTAGCACTTTCACATGTCCATTAAACGGTTGGGGTAGCACTTTCACATGTCCATTAAATGGTTGGGGTAGCACTTTCACATGTCCATTAAACGGTTGGGGTAGCACTTTCACATGTCCATTAAACGGTTGGGGTAGCACTTTCACATGTCCATTAAACGGTTGGGGTAGCACTTTCACATGTCCATTAAATGGTTGGGGTAGCACTTTCACATGTCCATTAAACGGTTGGGGTAGCACTTTCACATGTCCATTAAACGGTTGGGGTAGCTCCTTGTAACAATATTTTACATAGCTTCTAGCTCGATGGCTTTGATATGCTCCACGGAGAGCAAGATTTGGGACCTATTAAGTCCAAGCATTGTTTCGAAGGTCTGTACAACTGCTGATTTGAAGGCTCAGACAACATCGTTGGTGACAGAACTGCATGCCAGCGACATTGTAGTAGACTTTCACCAGCAAAGAAGTCTATTGCCTTGTAGGCGTACAGCACTTAGTAAGTGATAGCTTCGAGAGCGGACATAGACACGATGATAAAGACCGGCACTGGAAGAACAACCCCAGCAAGAATACGACACTATTAAGTTAGTGTATTGTCTTGAGTATGCTCTTGTGATTCACTGACCTGTCATGCATGATGGAATTACGTACACGTAGTTTTTATTTGAAATATATTTTTTTTTTTTTTAAATATATCTTACACAACTAGAATATAAGGAAGAGAAGAAAAAAAGTCCATAATATATGTCGATATTTAATTGGTCTTTTTTTTTTCTTCTCAAAAGTCGCTTTTTACGTTACATTAGTATTCAACATTAGGCACACCTGATATAGATCTAGACCTGTCCAAACAAAATGTATAGGTTGAGCTCCCTCTTATTTCGATGACATGAGAAGGAAGACGGGATTGTCTTAGTGGACATGGCGGCTAGAGAGAGAGGGAGTGAGAAGTGGAACTATGCGGTCAGGACACACTGACACGATCGATGGACAAGTACGTTTTTTAAAGCCACAAGAACAATGCCTAGGACATCACTGCCAGATGCCACGTGACACAGACAGCCTCTACGGAGGATGACAGGTGCCAGTGACAAGTGCTTTACTAATAAGACGGTGGGCAAACGTCGGTGGCATGTTTTGGCCATCACAATGAAGAAAGACATGCCAGTCACAAAAGAAGATGACAGCAACAGACAGCGCACAAACATAATAGTATTGCATGGTATGACATCCTCAGATGTTGGTACAATATAGTATTGCATAGGGCAGCCTCTGGTGTTGGTATCCAAAAATACAGAAACATCCGGCTCGTCATATATGAAACCAAAATAATTGGTGACTTAGGTGTAACAACATCAGGTATGTAACAACCTGATACATTTAGGTGACCTGACTTTGAGTGACCTGACTTTCTCATAGCAATAATGTATTGGTGGCTACTAACAATGTGCAATCTTATGTTAATCACTATAAACGGTCAAGACTACAACATCCACACAAAAAAAAAACCTCCACACTCTAATTTCCCCTTCTTATTCTGTCTTATAATTATTTCTAAAACAGATACAATGCAACCTCCGAACAACAGCGTTTGCGGAAACAAGAAAATGAGAGGACTTTGGGTGCTAACGCATGAGGAGATGTGCATCCAGGGCAGAGCCAACGCACTTCATTTTTCTGTCTTGGGCTTTTGAGATTATCTGCTGGCTCTTGTCATGGTAGGTTCAAACTAAAGAGAAACTTTCATAAAACCACGGAGCTTTATGCAAAAAAAAAAACTATGTATATTGTAGATAACTGTATATATGCTAAGTGCGAAATGCAGGCATTCTATAGAATCTGTGTAAATTATTTCAGACAAAAAATATGAAGCCTTGTATTAAATGGACGTGTTGCGTTTTCCACACTCATTACAGTACATCGTTGTTGACTTGTTGTTAAAACGTATACATCAACATCTAGTCAAGTGTTTTCTTCTTAGTAGTGGCAGGAGTCGTATTGGCCTGGACGACGTAGTCTTTTCTATCCCATTTGATACAACACAATAGGACACATCTTTGAATCAACACTTTAACTAGTTATTAGCACAATAAATGAAACACACGGCATACACACGAAGACAGTCGTTATTAAACTCTACACGTTGAAGAACAGGACTACTGGGAAATAGAAACATTCGAGAGACACTTATATCATGAATAAAATATTTTAAATCAACATTGCACACTTTGCCTGAAGCAGTTTTAGTCATTTAATGTCTAGACAAAGTAGGAAATGGAGAAATTATTTTCTAAATCATCTTATACATGGCATGAAATATTCAGGCATTCTATGGAATGAAAGGATTTGGTACTTTGCCTGTAACATCGACATTGTTTTAAAATGTTTTTAAAATGTTGATCTTAATGTGTTTACTATTTTGTCAAATTACAATCTGGTAACTTTAAAAGCAGCAACCAGCATTAATGATATACATACTATCGTTTAGTATTAACCGACCCAAAACGGAAACGGACAGAACAGTAAATTTATCATCCACCACACACAACGGAAATCTCAATCCAAGACCTAATGATTAGTTTCTCAGAAAAGCCAGCATGCAGATATCTAGCTTGACTACTGAGAAACAGGTCGTAGGATAGCAAAGACTGGAAATGGATAATGCACAGTCTAAAGGGAGACAACTTCGACTTATTCCTGGATAGATAAAATAAAGAAGGAGTTATCGCCCCGGATGTGCCAACCAACACCAGTTCCACCTCTATCTTGGCATCGAGCGGTGCACACATTAATGGGACATTTCGTTGGTATATAGATCTATATTTTAATAACATTCTATATCTCTTTTAAAAGAAAAACTAAATCCGCCAGTAGGTCCGCGATATTCAAAATCTCAATCCATGTTTCTGATGTTCTTACGATTGGCCTTGATTTGAATTTTTGATCTACTACAAATCTACATTTGTTCTAATTCTACTCTTAAGGGGCTAAACCAAAGCCAGAACAATATATTTCTAAAAATTGTTACAAAAGTTGTAGCATCATTTGTTTTACTAAGACTAAAGAATGTAACTAAATACTTTTCTTTATCTGCTCCACACTGGGTTTTTTTTTAATTATAATTACCTATGAAACTTAAAAGCAAGTATTACGATATAGCAGACGAATAATCACAATAATGAGTGAGAAAAAATACTAATCTATTTCGTACTCGACTTCTATCTTCCCCGCAACCATCTGACATAAAATACTGTAACCAGCATCCAGTAGTATACCTACCTAGACAGGTGAGTCAGTGATAACTCCTATAAGCACTACTAAGTGAGCTAAAGCATCAAAGAAGCCCCAAATCACACGTTTGAACGTAAAGAACGTGTCAGAGGAGGGAGAGAAGGGTGTGCGTAGAAAATGATGTAAAATTTAGCGCAAGCCAAAAAGAAACACCTGGCAACAAGGTGTGCTCACTTTGCCCCACCCCCCTGCCCTCCACCTGTCCCCACCTGGACAACTTAACGAGCTCTTTAAATGAGTACAAACGACTTCAGCTTTAGTTGTGTAATATCAAGCAGTAATATGAAGAGTTAACCAAATGAAATTCACGCATCTTGCACGTTGCAGAAATGGAGATGTCTTAGTGATAATAGAAGGTCATTTTGTTTTTCTTCTCTGGCGCCAAATCTCTGCATACTTTGATCTCGGCATCCTCTGGCGTGTGTCCAAGATGGACTGGTAAGTGAAGAAAATATAGAACTCATGGGCGAATCTTCCAACAAAAGTTATAAAAAGAAGTAGTTTGTTTAAAGGTGGTAGAGTTTGTTGATAGTTTACTCTGTGCTGGAATGTTGACATTCTATAACAGCAACTGTCAGCGGGGGGGGGGGGGGGGGGGGATTAACATTTCCTCCAATAAATACACGAGAACAAAATGAGTTTTTTTCCTCCTCGCTCATTGAACCAACTTACAACAAACTTTGGTTTGATAACCAAGTCGTAATGATCAGTTCCTCAGAACAGTCTGCACACAGATCCAGCTGGTCTACTGAGAAACAGAGCGTAGGATAGCTAAGACTGGAAATGGATAATGAGGAAGCCTATAGGGAGACAACTTCAACTTCCAAGTTTGTCAATCAATATTTAGTTTCTATTTCTGTCAAGTTTTTTGTGCAAAGTCCCTGTCCCACAAGACTAAGACAGAGATTCACTTGAAATTGTCTTGGCTCTCACTTTGATATCGGCCCCACGGCCGCACAACTTGTACGTAGAAAGCCACACCCACCTTGCACGACATCGCAGTTTTAATGAGGAGTTCACTTCAGGGTCTGACTACCAACACTGTGGCAATAAGGGATACAGTTTTATAAACTCTGCTGACAGCCCGTAGCTACTACATGAGTATCCACTAGAAAGACTAGACCAATGTTTACTGTATCTACAACACTACGACTGGACTGGATCCTGTAAACTCGAGTTATTGAAAGTGTAATTGGTGTAGCGTACAGCGTCAACATTTGACATACACAGAAGTAACGGCGTTTCAAGTAAATAGGCACACACGCCCGCACATGCACCACACACACCCGCACATGCACCACACGCACCCGCACATGCACCACACACACACAAAGACGTAAGTTGCTTGATTCTACAAATATGTTGACGTCACAACTAGTATTAAAGGTTAAAACAAACAGACGCCACTGTACTTGTGAAGACTTTGTATTCTATTTGTTATTTAGTGCTGGATTTGTAGAGATGGCTGAAGAAGAAACACAAAACATTGTCATGCACAGATAAAAGTGATGTCTTGATCTATGTCCTGATCTATGTCTTGATCTATGTCCTGATCTATGTCCTGATCTATATCCTGATCTATGTCTTGATCTATGTCCTGATCTATGTCTTGATCTATGTCTTGATCTATGTCTTGATCTATGTATTGATCTATGTCCTGATCTATGTCCTGATCTATGTCTTGATATATCTCTTGATATATGTCTTGATCTCTGACTTGATCTAAAATGTTTTTGTTTTGTAAAATGTTTTTACATGTTTCGGATGTTCCTTCAGAGTTGAAGATAATTACTTCCTAGTCCAAACCTCCCGCAGGACGACGGGGGATGGGAGCGGGCAGGGTTTGAACCCGGGACCATCGATAAATCTGTACGACAGTCCAGCGTGCAAACCGCACGACCAGGCTGCCATCTATGTCTTTATCTCTGACTTGATCTATGTCTTGATCTCTGACTTAATCTATGTCTTGATCTCTGACCTGATTTATGTCTTGATCTATGTCTTGATCTCTGACTTGATCTATGTCTTGATCTATTACTTGATCTATGTCTTGATCTATTACTTGATCTCTGACTTGATCTATGTCTTGATCTCTGACTTGATCTATGTCTTGATCTATGTCTTGATCTCTGACTTGATCTTTGACTTGATCTATGTCTTGATCTATTACTTGATCTCTGACTTGATCTATGTCTTGATCTCTGACTTGATCTATGTCTTGATCTCTGGCTTGATCTATGTCTTGATCTCTGGCTTGATCTATGTCTTGATCTCTGACTTGATCTCTGACCTGATTTATGTCTTGATCTATGTCTTGATTTATGTCTTGATCTCTGACTTGATCTCTGACTTGATCTATGTCTTGATCTATTACTTGATCTCTGACTTGATCTATGTCTTGATCTCTGACTTGATCTCTGACTTGATCTCTGACCTGATTTATGTCTTGATCTATGTCTTGATTTATGTCTTGATCTCTGACTTGATCTATGTCTTGATCTCTGACTTGATCGCTGACTTGATCTATGTCCTGATCTCTTACTTGATCTATGTCTTGATCTCTGACTTGATCTATGTCTTGATCTCTGACTTGATCTCTGACTTGATCTCTGACTTGATCTATGTCTTGATCTATTACTTGATCTATGTCTTGATCTATGTCTTGATCTATGTCTTGATCTCTGACTTGATCTCTGACTTGATCTCTGACTTGATCTATGTCTTGATCTCTGACTTGATCTATGTCTTGATCTATGTCTTGATCTATGTTTTGATCTATTACTTGATCTATGTCTTGATCTATGTCTTGATCTATGTCTTGATCTCTGACTTGATCTATGTCTTGATCTCTGACTTGATCTATGTCTTGATCTATGTTTTGATCTATTACTTGATCTATGTCTTGATCTATGTTTTGATCTATTACTTGATCTATGTTTTGATCTATTACTTGATCTATGTCTTGATCTCTGACTTGATCTATGTCTTGATCTCTGACTTGATCTATGTATTGATCTATGTCTTGATCTATGTCTTGATCTATTACTTGATCTCTGACTTGATCTATTACTTGATCTATGTCTCTATCTCTGACTTGATCTATGTCTTGATCTATTACTTGATCTCTGACTTGATCTATTACTTGATCTATGTCTTGATCTCTGACTTGATCTATGTCTTGATCTCTGACTTGATCTATTGAATTTGATTTTCACGTTAATACCAATTAAACTACATTGGCCATTTAAGGTCAAAGATTAGTCATCTTAAAGGCTAAAGGGAATAACTTATAAGGGCTTCTAAGAATCTAAGTCCCGTGGTTGTAGCCACAGTCTTTCCCCTGGGTACAAAGGAACAAGTAACAAGCTCTAATCCATATTTAGAAAGTGGAAAATTGATTTTTTTTTCCGTTACAAAATTCTCGTCAGAAATGAAGATTGATATATCCTAGTCTAAACCTCTATCCATCTTGTCAGCAGTCCGAAGTACAGAACACACAGAGAGGTAGCAGAAGTAAATAGCAAATGTAAAGCACAATAGTATTGGATTGAACCCAGTGGGAAAAAAACTAACCAATTAGAAATAGTTTGCATTGATGTGAGCCAAATCAACAGCTGCACCGAACTAATGATTTCAGTAATATAGTGACCAAGACGAGGCAAAGAACAGCTCCATTGAGTCAGTTAGGTCTCTTCTTATGTACTTTTACCTATATGTATCAATAACTACATTACTACATAAGTAAGAGTGCAGACATTAGAACCATTAGATCTACCATTAGCCTATTGAATATCACACCATTATCACCATACAAACAATGCACTACTTTCTTTTCAAAAGAACATGTTTCAAAACACCAAAGCATCCCCTTCAAACAGTGAAATGTGAAGTGGCAACACTTATAACTCACAGTTCTATCCCAGGTGAAGATTTGTTTTGTGGTTTCCAGCGGAGATTTACAATTTCCTCACTTCAAGTGAGGAACAACCCAAACGTCTAGCAACTTCGGCTTAGGGAAGCAAAGTTCTACCCCATCAATCTTCCAATCCCGTGATGCCCAAAATACGACAAGCGGGCCAAATCCGGCCCCCGACGTGGTTTCATCCGGCCCACCAACTCGTCGGCACATAATGTAGAAAATACCCACCTCTTAAAAAAAAAAAAGTTGAAAAATACATCTACGTTAGGGCCTTCATTTTTTTCTGATGAATTGGTACCTTTTTTTGTGTGTGAAACATGATAATAGACTAACATAATTGTTTTATAAAGAAAGTGTGGCTTTTTAATACATGTATTTTAACGCCATTATAAAATGACGGCATTTTCGATTTGAGCCGCGAATAACTGACTATAAACAATAACCCAGAGATAGAAAGCTCCATGGGTAAAGGCCTATTGACCAAAAAGAGACAAGAAAACAAATCGATGGTAAACTAGCTCTACTGTTGCCCATTGTAGAGAAATGAAAGAGAAACGTACAAATTACATTTAAAAACATTGTAAAATCTTCCCAAATTTAATGTAAGTACTAGATCCACGGGTTTCTAAAAAAAAATAGTATCAGGTCAATTTCATTTAGTTTTTGCACCTTTTCAGTCATGTAGCTAGCAACACGAGTGTCGGAAATTAAAATGGATCGTAGGTCCAATTATGTTGGGCGTCACTGTTCTAATCTGAATTGTTTTTTTTTTTCATTTCTCATTTAGTTCCTTTACACATAAACGTCGAAAAGGGCTAGTCCTAGACTTTCATTGCCAGAGTTCAGCTGAATAGCTGTGCTGGACAACCCAAGATTAAAACTAATGGGTGAAAGATGATCAAAACCTGACAAGTGGCTAGCACTTGCAGCTTTGTGACGAGCAAAGATGACACTTGAGTGACAATGGCCACTGACATAGCCGTGTCCTTGACATCAGCTTTCTTGACGGATCACGTCCTAAACTGTGTCACAAAAGAAACGAACATTTGAATGCTATGGAGTCATCTCCCTTTGGAGGAATGGAAACTAAACAACTAGCGTGGAGTCATCTCCCTTTGGAGGAATGGAAACTAAACAACTAGCGTGGAGTCATCTCCCTTTGGAGGAATGGAAACTAAACAACTAGCGTGGAGTCATCTCCCTTTGGAGGAATGGAAACTAAACAACTAGCGTGGAGTTCTTTTTTTTTTTAACCATGGCGTTACATTTCGGTTACAAGATCCAAAATCCAGCACTTTTAACTAGCAATACAATCCGCTAGCTAAGATACTTTCGTCATCTGACTATTCAACGTATACCATTAATCCATGCCCAACGGTTCTCACACTGCAGTGACTCTGTTCTTTTGTTGAACTCGGTTAAGTCAAGGTAGAGCACATTGTCTTCAAGCAAGCACCCACTCTGCGTGATTTATACCGTCTATAGTGGTCCATGACACTAAGTAGACCATTTCTAATGGCTCTGTTTGTCACCGTCAGCTTCTAGCCAGCACTTCAATACAAACAAATATATTGTCCATGTTATTATCTTCTAGTAAGCACTTTAATACGAATAAACAAACTGTATTTCCGAGGGAAACGTTTACACACACATATTGGAAATGTTGTGTGATGGGAAATGTACTGTAAGTAGAACTGAAAGATGTACTGTAAGTAGAACTGAAAGATGTACTGTAAGTAGTGCTGAAAGATGTACTGTAAGTAGAACTGAAAGATGTACTGTAAGTAGTGCTGAAAGATGTACTGTAAGTAGAACTGAAAGATGTACTGTAAGTAGAACTGAAAGATGTACTGTAAGTAGAACTGAAAGATGTACTGTAAGTAGAACTGAAAGATGTACTGTAAGTAGTGCTGAAAGATGTACTGTAAGTAGAACTGAAAGATGTACTGTAAGTAGAACTGAAAGATGTACTGTAAGTAGTGCTGAAAGATGTACTGTAAGTAGAACTGAAAGATGTACTGTAAGTAGAACTGAAAGATGTACTGTAAGTAGAGCTGAAAGATGCACTGTAAGTAGAACTGAAAGATGTACTGTAAGTAGAGCTGAAAGATGCACTGTAAGTAGAACTGAAAGATGTACTGTAAGTAGTGCTGAAAGATGTACTGTAAGTAGTGCTGAAAGATGTACTGTAAGTAGAACTGAAAGATGTACTGTCAGTAGTGCTGAAAGATGTACTGTAAGTAGAACTGAAAGATGTACTGTAAGTAGAACTGAAAGATGTACTGTAAGTAGAGCTGAAAGATGGACTGTAAGTAGAACTGAAAGATGTACTGTAAGTAGTGCTGAAAGATGTACTGTAAGTAGTGCTGAAAGATGTACTGTAAGTAGAACTGAAAGATGTACTGTCAGTAGTGCTGAAAGATGTACTGTAAGTAGAACTGAAAGATGTACTGTAAGTAGAACTGAAAGATGTACTGTAAGTAGTGCTGAAAGATGTACTGTAAGTAGAACTGAAAGATGTACTGTAAGTAGAGCTGAAAGATGCACTGTAAGTAGAACTGAAAGATGTACTGTAAGTAGTGCTGAAAGATGTACTGTAAGTAGTGCTGAAAGATGTACTGTAAGTAGAACTGAAAGATGTACTGTCAGTAGTGCTGAAAGATGTACTGTAAGTAGAACTGAAAGATGTACTGTAAGTAGAACTGAAAGATGTACTGTAAGTAGAGCTGAAAGATGGACTGTAAGTAGAACTGAAAGATGTACTGTAAGTAGTGCTGAAAGATGTACTGTAAGTAGTGCTGAAAGATGTACTGTAAGTAGAACTGAAAGATGTACTGTCAGTAGTGCTGAAAGATGTACTGTAAGTAGAACTGAAAGATGTACTGTAAGTAGAACTGAAAGATGTACTGTAAGTAGTGCTGAAAGATGTACTGTAAGTAGAACTGAAAGATGTACTGTAAGTAGAGCTGAGAGATGCACTGTAAGTAGAACTGAAAGATGTACTGTAAGTAGTGCTGAAAGATGTACTGTAAGTAGTGCTGAAAGATGTACTGTAAGTAGAACTGAAAGATGTACTGTCAGTAGTGCTGAAAGATGTACTGTAAGTAGAACTGAAAGATGTACTGTAAGTAGAACTGAAAGATGTACTGTAAGTAGAACTGAAAGATGTACTGTAAGTAGTGCTGAAAGATGTACTGTAAGTAGAACTGAAAGATGTACTGTAAGTAGAACTGAAAGATGTACTGTAAGTAGTGCTGAAAGATGTACTGTAAGTAGAACTGAAAGATGTACTGTAAGTAGAACTGAAAGATGTACTGTAAGTAGAGCTGAAAGATGCACTGTAAGTAGAACTGAAAGATGTACTGTAAGTAGTGCTGAAAGATGTACTGTAAGTAGTGCTGAAAGATGTACTGTAAGTAGAACTGAAAGATGTACTGTCAGTAGTGCTGAAAGATGTACTGTAAGTAGAACTGAAAGATGTACTGTAAGTAGAACTGAAAGATGTACTGTAAGTAGTGCTGAAAGATGTACTGTAAGTAGAACTGAAAGATGTACTGTAAGTAGAGCTGAAAGATGCACTGTAAGTAGAACTGAAAGATGTACTGTAAGTAGTGCTGAAAGATGTACTGTAAGTAGAACTGAAAGATGTACTGTAAGTAGAACTGAAAGATGTACTGTAAGTAGAACTGAAAGATGTACTGTAAGTAGAACTGAAAGAAGTACTGTAAATAGAACTGAAAGATGTACTGTAAGTAGAACTGAAAGATGTACTGTAAGTAGTGCTGAAAGATGTACTGTAAGTAGAACTGAAAGATGTACTGTAAGTAGAACTGAAAGATGTACTGTAAGTAGAACTGAAAGAAGTACTGTAAGTAGAACTGAAAGATGTACTGTAAGTAGAACTGAAAGATGTACTGTAAGTAGAGCTGAAAGATGTACTGTAAGTAGAACTGAAAGATGTACTGTAAGTAGTGCTGAAAGATGTACTGTAAGTAGTGCTGAAAGATGTACTGTAAGTAGTGCTGAAAGATGTACTGTAAGTAGTGCTGAAAGATGTACTGTAAGTAGAACTGAAAGATGTACTGTAAGTAGAACTGAAAGATGTACTGTAAGTAGAACTGAAATTAAACATATGAAACCCTAATTAGATCTAGGTCAGATAAGTGGGGCTCAACTTTCTTGGCACATCACCGTGTCATGGGTCGAAAATGGCCCGTGTGCCATATTTTGGGCATCACGTTTTTGGCTACAAAAATAAACAAACCTGGTGCCTATATCTGTGTTATGACTCTACTTTGCATGTTTACGTATGCACAGTGTATTATTAATTCAAAGTAAAGGAGCAGGCAGATCATCATTAGCTGTCGCAACTATTCTGAGCACGCTGACGACAAAGATGAAATCGAATGCTCAATAGCGCTTGACGTTGTTTTTGAAATATGAGAGTAAACACAGAGACACAACACCAAGACAATGTGAGACGCTCAAAATATTCGTGGACATCTAAACCAGACATTGTTGCAACATACTTTGAGTATATTATACTAAGAGACATATTGCAACATAGCTGTACGGTACTGCATACAAAAATACAAATAGTTGTAATACATTGTCTTGGGGAGGAGGTAAGAAAGAGTTGCTCATTGATTACATTAACAAATACTACTTATAATTAGCTCCCTTTGCAGAAGTCTACTTATCAATGAGACTTAATTATTTTCTTTTTAAGATAAACACACATACATACGCATGCACACACACACACACACATATATACATATATATAAACGTTATAAATCAATCAACTGTGCAATCAATGTTTAGAATGCACGAAATAAGAAATGTACGGTGTGTGCTTATTGTATTCAGAGGTTACTTTCCCTGCGATTATAACAGTTGAATGAAAGCCTCTGCTGTTTTCTGGAACCCTGTAGTGCTTACGTTTGAACTATAGTACAGATTGTAGTTATGGGTCCACGGAGACCTTTTGGCACCCAGTATGAGCCAATGGCTGGGAATCAAACAAGCCAGGTGAGGTGAACAGCACTCACACACACAGACGTGAGTCGTGTCCTCGGAGATTCATTTCAGTTCCGACCTCGCTAGTTAGAAACCCTTTTGCCCTCCAGACTCTAGTCTTTACACTATGTTATTGGTAGGCATTCCGTTAATGTGATTCCTACCTCTAGCACAGCCGCTATTTATAAAAAAAAACCAAAAAGATTACTAAAAAAAACATATTTTGTCAAGAAAAAAAATGTTTAAATCGCTTTGAATATTAAAAAAAAAAAAAAAGAGTGTCGCAGCCATCGCCACACAATCTCATCTGATTTCTTTAGGTCGTACAGCTCAAGAGTGATAAAGTACTAAGAATTAACAAAGTACTAGATTAAACAAGAACTGAACATTGTGACTACCATTCAACAAGAGTAGTTACTACTAACTAAGGCAAGAGAAAGAGAGAATCAGTAATCAACTTTCTGTAGAAGGTTTGGCCATATTCAAATGTATTATCGGACTGAACTTCCTGCAAGAGCATCAGTAGACGTTAGTTGACCTTTTATTTTTATTCTAGTCCTCAAACTCCCCCCTCTCGTACCCGTTCTACTTATCAGGGAGCGACAGATTGTAAACATGAACCCATTAGCTTTAGAATCCACTATTTTTGTGTGTCTAGGTGGCATAACCCGACGCGCTCTTCTCTCCAACCTTTCGAACAAGAGCAGACAAGCAACCCCTGTCTTGTGTGACGGCTTCAGGCTTAGATACACACAGCTCTATAAATACCTCAAGTAAGTGATTGATCTCCATGGAGACTCTAATAAAACTACATTTCTGAAGCTTCATTTAAAAAATGGTGTTGCATATAAATAATGTAAAGATGTAAGGACAGACGGACAGACAAATTGACATAAAAACAATGAACGGGAAAAAAAACACAGAAAAAGGAGACAGACAGCGATGGGAAAGCAACATAAAAGGGTGGACGGGCTTGTCACTGCAAGACATTCTATTCAAGGCATAAGACAGAGGGGGAATGGAGAAAGACGGTTCATAGATCATATGTGGTGTTCCCCAAACGTTCAACAGGCTAAGGGACAGGTGAAGGTGAAGAAACAATGTGGATGATTAATACACGCTAATGAGTGTTTCAAACAGGTGTGTCATGACCCACTTAATAACCAAAAATAGTCACAAACTATTTTCATTACAGTATAGAAGCAATAATTAAATCACTTAAGAAACAGGTAGACTAACGTATGTACGTACAAAGTCAATCATTGGTCAACGGATACCTCTATTTGTGTTTGCACCATTTGAATGGCTAAGTCTGCAACTCATCGGAGCTAAATACTTCCTTCTTGCTTTGCAATTGAGTCAAATGAGAGTTGAATTCATCACTGAATCTCAAGATACTGCATAGATCTAGGCTTCCATTATCCCTAATGTTTAGCATTCATTATCCCTGAGTCTGATAGAAAATCCCAAACTAAGACAGGGATGAAGTAGAGCAATAAGTCTTTGGCGTGACCCTTACAATGGGAATAGGAGTTTTTGTTGATGATAGTACTGGAGAGTATGTTTTGATTGTGTAACCTGGCGTGTGCCCGTAGAGAAAACTCGGAGTGATTGTAGGGGGAGGTAGAGAGGTGCTCACGGCATGCGGGCTGGCTATAAATAGACAATAGAACCATTTCGTCAGCGCTCTGACTTAGGGTGTCTATTTCCAATACCTCGGTTTCCAAGAGTGGATGGCGCGGATATAGATAGCAATAGGAAGGAGAAAAATGACTGGTGGCTGGGGAGGGAGTGAAAGAGTTGAGTAAGCACGTGGTTTGTGTGGGTGTTAACTAGAAAACTACGCGGGGAGAGGTTCATCTTGAAGTGGTCACGTGCCTCCATTAAGATGATTAGCACACACAAACAAACACACAAATTCCCTCCCTCTGACCTAGAAACATTTGAAATCAAAGTAACTCATTTATTTCTATGACATTTTTTTACAACTAAATTAAGTTCTTGGTCTGCCTTGGAAACTAGCCTCTAAATAGTCTTTTTTTGTTTGTTTTTAACTGAAGCACATGTAAACAATAGAACTTCAACTTTGCTAGAACTCCAAGATGGCTGTCTGATGGTATGGATAGCGCCCTGGACTGTCGACTCGATGGTCCCTGGTTCGAGCCCTGCCTTCCGCCGCCGTCCTGCGGGAGGTTAGGGCAAGGAGGAGATCATCCGAAACATCTCAAAGTGAATTGTAAAATCAATGTAGCGTGCTAGAAGAGCAGCAAGTTTGATGCTTTCAATTTCGTACATTTCAATCCATACTGAGTCTTTTTTTTTTTTGCTCTATTGGCTACATTTGTCTGTTGGGTACATTTGAATCCACAAGACAGAGAGGTTATTTAATGTTCAGTTTACAATCCTTTAAAATAGCTATTATGAACGTGTGTTTTTGTATAGAGAATAAACTGTTTGTAGCCGACGGCAGCGATGCACAGTCACAACGTTCGACCACATTTAATATTCGCATAGACGCTTTTGAAAAGTCAATTAGAAAAATTGTTTAGATACCATGGTCAAGGAAATAACTAGTAGTTCGCTGATCTCACGGCTAATGTAACTAAGATTTATGCAAGTGTCAGCAACTGTTACTAAAAGCTCTAAGAAAGTTATACAAATAACTAATCTAGATGTAGCTTAATCAAGGAAAATTCAAAGCGTGTGTATAGTGTGTGTGTGTGTGTGTGTGTGTGCTTGTAGAGAGATGACTACTCCAGTGAGCAGAGTTAGAAAAGTAGACCAACCTAGGTAGTCACGTGTTGTTTAATTTTATAAAGAGGTGAAAATGTCAAGCTAACGAAAGTGAAACACTGGCAGTTGAGCACAGGTTTGTTCAATTTGAACGCAATGACATACCTCCAGAGGATTGACACTGACACCAGTGCGGGGGAGCATGACCTATCCGTACCGACATACAGTAAAACAGTATTGAACAGGAGAAGAGTTAGGAGAGGGGTGAAAGGAAGGTGGCAAGCGCGCGTTCATTCACAGATCAAATATGTCTTGTACAGGAGGAAGTTGTTTGAACCCAGGCCTTTGTATCAAGACGTGCAGAGATCAGCTTTTCACTCACTCAGTGTAATGTAACTCAGAGAGGGCCGGTTAAGTTTCAGCTGCAGTGTTGCGCATTAAAAGGGTTCATGTTTTCCTTTCAGCAGTCAGCTAGATGACATAGAATGCAAAATGACACAAATAACTCCAAACACCATAGTGATATATCGATTTTTTTAAAATAGCAAAGTGTACAGTAGTTCACATTTTTTTCAATAGCTATTGGAAAACGTGTCTTCCATACTAGAGAATTTAATGTGTGCCCTGGGGTAACATCTCTTTTGAGAAACTGTAGGAAAAGGGGGGGGGGGGAATATCTCGGTGGTTTCCGTGCTGCCTTAAGCGCTCACCGAAAAAAACTCAGCTCGAGTTGAATCTCAATAAGTAATTTCTGGTCCACACCCGGATCGAACTCATGCCCTTTGTGGCCCTTTGTGTTGATAGACAAGCTGTGCCACTCAGCTCACAAGTCGCGATGGACAATTTTGATAATGATGGGTTAGCAATGTCTAGTGTGAGCATAATCAATTAGTGATTAGACCGTCTTCGTAGAATGTGCTGTTGCTATAATATTTTGACACAGTGACAGTATGATAAATATTTTACTATTTCTAGTTTATACCTCAATGAATGTAAATTTGAATCTAGGATTTGTTCTAGAAAGTTAAACAAGCAGACAACTTCTGAGGTAGGCCTAAACAATAATAAAAAAATAAAAAAACTTTGTAGACGTCTACTAAGACTTCTGGCGGCTAGAGAGTTAAACACGTTCACATCGGACACCAGGGGGCGCCCTAAATGCTCACGACCAATCAAGGAACTCTTCACAAGGAGCCAGAAATCGAACAAGGCTGCCCACTTGTCAGGAGTGGTCTTTTGTGTCCGGTGGAGATCAATTTCACAGAGGTGTGACCAGATAAATAAGTCAGGTCTAGGACACATCCAATTGTCAGGTCTAGGACACATCCAATTGTCAGGTCTAGGACACATCCAATTGTCAGGTCTGTGTAGTTTTATAGCTGAAGGCAAAGTCACTTTCTTTTTGTACCACGCACCTCTACTTATGGCAATAAACAAACGCAAACATGTTTTGGGAGAAAGAAAGAATATTATATCTAGTGATATTTGCAAACTGCTGCTTCCATTTCAAAGTCCAATAAGGTAAATTAAAATCTGAATACTAATGTGTTGAAGAGTGTGCAAGTGAGCTGTTCAATGTAACATAAGTAATACAACTTTTCTTATTTTCAGAGTACTCAAGAAGTTTAAATTTTAAAAAAATACGTTACCACACACATAAAGAAAACCGTTTATTAGTAGTAAGTTTGATGAACCAATGATCTTCCCAACAAATGTTACCGAACATCGATACACAATATTTAATGTCACAAAAAGGGAAAAGAAAAAAATCGATGATGCATGACAATAAGTGTTTTGAGGGTACAGTCGTAAGGAGTACAGGAAGCCTTACGTCACAGCACGTACAAACATGTATGTGTACGCAGACTTAGGGAGAACTGCGTAAAAAACAACATAAGGCGGTATTTGTTTGCTTTACGTGAGGACGTCATCCTTGTAGGCCAGTGGTGAGATAATGGTGGCAATGATCAGGAGGTGATTCAGACGAACGTGCGTCCGATTACAAGGGCGGACTGGGTGTCGAAATTAGCCTTGGCACTACAATAAAACCCGGCCCAGATACTGAGTACCACTTCTCATAATATGTAATATTTAATAATGCACCGGAAATGGAATGCACGCGAGGGTATACGTAAATTTTATTGCTACATGTTAATATATATATACTTATTAAGTTGTCCAGCAAGGGGTGAAAATCTGTGTATATAACACCTATTAGAATAAGGCAAAGGCCAATCACTGTCATTCAAAGAAGCCCATTCGATTACCGGGCTATTGCTCGAATGCCCATATAAGCAGTATGCCACTGCCGCCAACAGTATCCCCCCCCTTTCACAAAAAAAAACACCATGCTTAATGCTAAGTATAAATTATTCATCAAGGCTGCCAAGCTAAGCCCAATGATGCTATCATTGGTGGCATCCTGGTCCCATATTTAGGAGGGAGCCCGAGTTAGACAACGTCTGCAGCCAGAGGGGCACGATTGGGCTCGTTTCCCGTTGTAGTGAGTGACGTGGTAGAACCGAGTTAGTGGAACAGGGAACTGGGAGGAACAGCAAATACTAACTCATTCATGAGTCTCAGTCACTTCTCCACTTCTTCAGCTTCCTGTTTCAGTTTTCACCAAATGTTTCATTCAATAAATTTGCCTAGAGCCAGAAGAACAGTTCAGCCTACACTTGTTACGTAAGTTTCTGTACAAGACCACCTAAATAAATAGGAGTAACAATCACTATCTTGATGACTCATGTTGCTCAATTTTAAAATGGAAGACCTATTTCTAGATCTCTAAAAGCCAAAGACCTGACTGACTGACCGACTCATTGGGACAAAATAGAAGGAAATAAAATATGTGCGATTTTTTTAAAAAATGGATTTCCTCACCCTCTTTTATATGGCACAAACACTATCAAAATAAAAAAATTTTAAATCTCTAAAAGCAAACTTTTGCTTTTAAAAAAAACCGATTGCAGTCAGTCGTGTAAATGTGAGGGCCATGGCACATTGTAAACACTCCATCGCCTGACTGACCAAAGAGATATCAACTTATGTGTGTGTGCACGTATGTATGTATACACTCCATCGCCTAACTGACCAAAGAGATATCAATGTGACGATCACACTTGCCGGGGATTACATTATCAAACTTGACCATTCAATGACATGAAGAAAGAAACATCTCTCTGTATTTTCTTAAAACTTCTTTAATGATACTTCTCCAACTTTCACATAAAATTGACTTCTTAATTCAATAACAACTTGACTTGATACTTCATAAATAAAACTTAAATGATACATGAAACTTTACTTAGTATAACTTCAACTTCAACTACTAAAACTTTACTTAATGGACCCGCTAATATCATAAAACTTATTACAAATCGAGGACTGAGAGAGGACCAACGCTCTACAAGAACTACTACTATGCGAGGACCATCGCTCAACAAGAACTACTACTATGCGAGGAGCCAGTCTGACTTTCCCTTAATTTATACCTTTCTTAATCGTACATTCCAGAATCATGGAAACTTCTCCCCTAATTATTTTAGTAACTTTGACCTTCTAGAAGCTGACGTGTGCTATTTTTTCCCGTAACCCCTTTCTTTGATTGGATACCTAAAATTAACTTGCTTACGCTGGACACTTGCACTGGTTTGAACTCGCTTCTAGAAACTGGTCGAAATAGGTCACAGACTCGACTCGTGACAATCAACTTATGTGTGTGTGCATGTTTGTATGTATACACTCCATCGCCTGACTGACCAAAGAGATATCAACTTCTGTGTGTGTGAATGTATGTATGTATACACTCCATCGCCTGACTGACCAAAGAGATATCAACGTATGTGTGTGTGCATGTATGTATACACTCCATCGCCTGACTGACCAAAGAGATATCAACGTATGTGTGTGTGAATGTATGTATGTATACACTCCATCGCCTGACTGACCAAAGAGATATCAACTTATGTGTGTGTGCATGTATGTATGTATACACTCCATCGCCTGACTGATCAAAGAGATATCAACTTCTGTGTGTGTGTATATGTATGTATGTATGTATGTATGTGTGTAACAAACTGCCCCGTTCTAAAACATGTCAAGGCTGCAGAATGTTTTTCATGCATGTTTCAATTCAGTCACAAATTACGCCCATGATGAAATGTTACGTCTGAAATGCGACTGCAAATCCACGCGAAATTGAAACTTTTCACCACACTTGCGTTTTGACATTTAAAAGCAGGACATTTGAATTTGACTAGTGGAAGGCGGACGCAGCCAACCCATGCTTACTACATCGAGGGCGCAATTAACAGGTTGACAATCTCAAACTGCAACGTGGTGTCAGTAACGTGGGTCAGGTTGCCTGTTCGGTTCAGGCAGACACAAATCCGGCTTAATTGGCTCGAGCAGCCAATGTAAAAAAAAATGTACGAAATGGCAAATGTTTGAAGCTTTTCAAAAGTTGAACTGTTTATAGGAACGGAGAGACAACGTACTTCATGCTGTGCAGTGGAAGGCACAGGTCAGTGTAGGCCTACGACACACACATGTCAAGTTCAGAACCAAATAAATATTTATTATTATAATTTATGAAAGAGTTGCTTTAAAAAATACAAACTCTAACCTCAATAAGAAAAATGTTCTGTTCAAATAAAAATTCACTCGCCGAAGTAAAATATACTAAATGAAATGAAAACTTAACAAAACATGATCTGTTAAAATATGAACTCTCTAATCCCAGGAAAGTGTATCAAATGAAATTCTAACTCTCTAATCCCAGGAAAGTGTATCAAATGAAATGCTAACTCTCTAATCCCAGGAAAGTGTATCAAATGAAATGCTAACTCTTTAATCCCAGGAAAGTGTATCAAATGAAATGCTGACTCACTAATCCCAGGAAAGTGTATCAAATGAAATGATAACTCTCTAATCCAATCAGAGTATACTAAAAGAAATGCTAACTCTCTAATCCCAGGAAAGTGTATCAAATGAAATAGCTCTCTAGCCCAATCAGTGTGTACCAAATGAAATGCTAATTATCTAATCCAAGCAGAGTGTACCAAATGAAATGCTATCTAATCCAAGCAGAATGTACGAAATGAAATGCTATCTATCTAATCCAAGCAGAGTGTACCAAATGAAATGCTAACTCTCTAATCCAATCAGAGTGTACCAAATGAAATACTAACTCTCTAATCCTAACAGAGTGTACCAAATGAAATGCTAACTCTCTAATCCAATCAGATTGTACCAAATGAAATGCTAACTCTCTAATCCTAACAAAGTGTACCAAATGAAATGCTAACTCTCTAATCCAATCAGATTGTACCATATGAAATGCTAACTATCTAGTCCAATCAGAGTGTACCAAATGAATCCAATCAGAGTGTACCAAATGAAATGCTAACTCTCTAATCCAATCAGAGTTTACCAAATGAAATGCTAACTCTCTAATCCAAGCAGAGTGTACCAAATGAAATGCTAACTCTCTAATCCAAGCTGAGTGTACCAAATGAAATGCTAACTATCTAGTAAAAGCAGAGTGTACCAAATGAATCCAATCAGAGTGTACCAAATGAAATGCTAACTCTCTAATCCAAGCAGAGTGTACCAAATGAAATGCTAACTCTCTAGTCCAAGCAGAGTTTACCAAATGAATCCAATGAGAGTGTACCAAATGAAATGCTAACTCTCTAATCCAATCAGAGTGTACCAAATGAAATGCTAATTCTCTAATCAAAGCAGAGTGTACCAAATGAAATGCTAACTCTCTAATCCAAGCAGAGTGTACCAAATGAATCCAATCAGAGTGTACCAAATGAAATGCTAACTCTCTAATCCAATCAGAGTGTACCAAATGAAATGCTAACTCTCTAATCCAATCAGAGTGTACCAAATGAAATGCTAACTCTCTAATCAAAGCAGAGTGTACCAAATGAAATGCTAACTCTCTAATCCAAGCAGAGTGTACCAAATGAATCCAATCAGAGTGTACCAAATGAAATGCTAACTCTCTAATCCAATCAGAGTGTACCAAATGAAATGCTAACTCTCTAATCCAAGCAGAGTGTACCAAATGAAATGCTAACTCTCTAATCCAAGCAGAGTGTACCAAATGAAATGCTAACTCTCTAATCAAAGCAGAGTGTACCAAATGAATTCAATCAGAGTGTACCAAATGAAATGCTAACTCTCTTATCCAATCAGAGTGTACCAAATGAAATGCTAACTCTCTTATCCAAGCAGAGTGTACCAAATGAAATGCTAACTCTCTAATCCAAGCAGAGTGTACCAAATGAAATGCTAACTCTCTAATCCAAGCAGAGTGTACCAAATGAAATGCTAACTCTCTAATCCAATCAGAGTGTACCAAATGAAATGCTAACTCTCTAATCCAATCAGAGTGTACCAAATGAAATGCTAACTCTCTAATCCAAGCAGAGTGTACCAAATGAAATGCTAACTCTCTTATCCAATCAGAGTGTACCAAATGAAATGCTAACTCTCTTATCCAAGCAGAGTGTACCAAATGAAATGCTAACTCTCTAATCCAAGCAGAGTGTACCAAATGAAATGCTAACTCTCTAATCCAAGCAGAGTGTACCAAATGAAATGCTAACTCTCTAATCCAAGCAGAGTTTACCAAATGAAATGCTAACTCTCTAATCCAATCAGAGTGTACCAAATGAAATGCTAACTCTCTAATCCAAGCAGAGTGTACCAAATGAAATGCTAACTCTCTAATCCAAGCAGAGTGTACCAAATGAAATGCTAACTCTCTAATCCAAGCAGAGTGTACCAAATGAAATGCTACTAAAGTGACTACTCTGTGTGTATATTTTCTATGATGTTTGAAAGAAAGAAATCCGAGGGTTTGATGGTTGCCTTCAGGTAAGGTCCGTAGACTTACAGGGAGACAGGAACCTACACACAATCTAGGTCATGCACCTCAGTTCTTATTTAATTGTGTATTTCCATTGACCAAACTGAATACATGTTCATTATACCATCGGCACATTCAAGAATGAGTTTCAAATCTGATCCACTTTAGAAATATTACAACGACGCCTCAAGGAATCAGCTAGTGAAATATCCTAGGTTTCGTTTCTTTATTAAATAACATCCATGTTTAACCTTTGAGCAATAAGATTATAATGTGTGTAATTTTATATATTCTTAGAACGGGACAAAATCTCTGCTTTACATCTACCAAATCTGTTGTTTCTACGGCCATATGCGTCGTGCATAAAATCTAACGTAGGTTTTGTATGGGTAAAAATACATGAGTAGAAGACTTGAACTAGCTTACACTAACGCTTTCAAATGACCAGTGTAACAACCTAATCAGTCACATTCGTTCAGTCCAGCACTCGACCAGCAACTGAACTTCTGAAGAGAACACTGAGGAGCACTGTGGCCTGCCTTCAGTCAACTCCCCTCTTTCTCTTGTCATTATATCATCAGCTTTTTAAAAAAATATATTTGACAATGTGTTTATAGTAGGATAAAAAGCTAATGAAATGAGTGATGTATGCTTTAATAATAAATCAATACACACACATGTTGCCAAAGATGAACTCTTTTTTTTTTTTTATAGTTTTCTTTTCAACCTGTTCTACTCCCTCCCTGATGTTAGAATGAAGCCAGTTTTGGAAAACAACAGAATTTAATCATTTCTGATCGGGTTTGAAAGATAAACTTATTGCTGTGTCTTATGGTGGAGGTATAACAATGGTGAATCTAATGATCTTTTTTTTTTCACAAAAAGATTCTATATCCTCTCTGCTGACACCAAAACTTGTAACAACTGGTGAAGACTCCCAATAAGTCACCTTTGGAATTAGCATTCAGACTGGAACGTAAAGTACGTCCTCCATTACCACGTAACGAATTTAGGATTAAACTCAGTTGCAGTTGTTATGTAATTACAGTGAAACCTTTACATCATCTGTCCTATAATTTAGGACTAAACTCAGTTGCAGTTGTTATGTAATTACAGTGAAACCTTTACATCATCTGTCCTATAATTTAGGACTAAACTTAGTTGCAGTTGCTATGTAATTACAGTGAAACCTTTACATCCTCTGTCCTATAATTTAGGACTAAACTCAGTTGCAGTTGTTATGTAATTACAGTGAAACCTTTACATCATCTGTCCTATAATTTAGGACTAAACTCAGTTGCAGTTGTTATGTAATTACAGTGAAACCTTTACATCATCTGTCCTATAGGTCGCAAAGTGGAGACCATGTGAGCACAGTAAATCCATACTTTCTGACACTATTACTTATTGTACTAAATTGAAACAACTAGTACCATGTCATACACGGACATTGCTATATAGTTCATGATCTACGAGATATGATGGGTTAACATGGATTTTTATTATTCCAGAAGAAGACTCTGACGACCACTTCATACTATCAAGGTAATATACAGTTGTTGAGCACCATGTAATGTTTTCTTCCCTTGGCTAGACTACTAGCAAGACGTTTACACCTAAGCATGGTGAATATGTGTCAGGCCAGATAAAATGGTAGAGAAGAATGACAGATCAAGAAATTATCGTCGAGATCCACAGTCAAAAGTTGTCCCACCCGACATAGAAAGATAAGCGAAGAGATGTGTGCAGCACGTGATACTGTATGTCTGTTGAAGGAGCACACACAACAAACAGGCTACTTACACACCACCAACAGTTAGGCCATCTAACACAAAACCAAACAAAATGGTTCAGATACATGAACAAGTCATTCAAACTTAGAAAAAAACATATTCAATGAGACTATACTATAAACTTGGTTTCTAAGATTTGTTGTTACTCTAGTGTGGGATCCTTATTAGGTAAATGAGATCATTCTCAACAGCGGACTAAAAAGACTTAAACTCTGACAGCAAGCTTAGATCCATCGCTCTACTTCACCGCCACTCAGAGAAGAACAAAAAAAAAGCGTTCAGAGAACTAAAAACTAAAGAAGAAGATCAAATAAACACACACACACACACATATATACACATGTCAATATATAAACTGACTCACCAGGAGGCTTTTCCTTCTGCCAACATAGCTTCATTTTTTGTTTATTCCTTTCTCATCGCCGATAACCTGCAAACAATATATATTGACAGAGTTTAGAATACACACACATTGCTAATACCTAGAGCATAGATAAGAAAAAAACCCAAGCTAATATAATCAAACCCTCTACCTGGCAATGACACCCAGCCAACGGGAGCTTCTAACCCTACATGCAAAGTAATGGATCAATGGACGGGAGTAGATCGTATTGTTTTTCTATTGGTCAACTTAGCCCAGGACTAGAAATGTAGTGCAACATCTGCAGCAGTTTATCAATACAGTTTTGGATATGAATGTTGACGGCAGTTATGAATGTTTTGTGGTTTATATGTCTAAATTAATTAGTTTAGTGATTATTGAGAATAGATCGAATATATTACTATGAAGTTTATTTTCTTCAGCATATATTTCATATTCAGAAACAAACAAACAAAAATAAATAAAACGCTAAAACGTAAACGCGCTAAAAACGCTGTCTTCACATGAAACAGGACGTTTTAGCGGTACCGGAAAGAAAATTGGTTTTGTGATATCCGCGCGCCTGTCTGTCACGTTTAGATACGCTTCTGCTGAGAAATCCGGTCGGAATCGAAATGTTCGCAACGGCTTCATTTTGACCTTCTGAAAGCGAACACTTTGTGTTTTGAAAAGTAAATATGCAAGCTGTTTTTGAACATATATTATATATATATCCATCGTTTCAAAAACAAGTCTTGTAAAAGTAAATATAAATGTATTACAATCACCTCTCTGAATAGTAAACTTATAAAATGACATGTACTCTTCTGTAGCTGCATTTGCCAGGGTTCGATACACCAGGAAATTTATTTCTACAAGTTGAGACTTTTAAAGATATCAGAAGTGATTCTCGTCAGCTACGTAATTTTGTTCTTTATATACTGGCGCATATTTGCTCTGTTTTTTTTTCCCAATATTTCAGGAAAAGTATCTTTGTTCAGAAAAACTGTTTCGGTGTGGCTACGACAGGCGAAATTCTGCTTTGTTAGAAACACTGTGATATCAAGCAATTGTGTGTAAAACACCACATTTTTACAAAGCTTATATCGACTCTGTCTGGTAAAAAAGTTTGTACATGTTATTTCTACACCAAATCTCGGATCAAGCTGAAAATTTGCACAATTATTTCTTTTACCTGACAACAAAAGAATCAATAACCAAAAAAAAAGTAACCAATTAGTTAATTAACTATTGTAATTAAATATGTTTGGTATCCCGAACAAGGGAGAGAAACTGTACTTGACTGAACCTGGTGGTATTTGCTGAATTAGCTTCTTTAGTAGGTCGCCACTTGAAAGTAAGCTTCGAACAAGCAATAGGTAGCTATACAATATTCATAAGCTCGTCACTGGCAGTTTGGTTAGGATCCGGCTTGAGGAAACTTGAGCCATGAGCACGAATTCAGGTCGTTACCCAACCCCAACCCCCCCCCCTTTTTTTTTTATTAATTCCCAGATATCTCTTACTTCCCAACTGGTCCAGATAAGTGATAGGAGTCAAGATAAGTGATAGGAGTCAAGATAGGTGATAGGATTATAGCGTACCGAGAAAGCTAAAAGCATGAAATAGTGCTAAATAGAAACAATGGACCTCATTCACCAATCGTAAACAAACAACATTTAGCCACGTGGTTCTCTATCTCTTCTATACAAATTACGTAATACACACATGATGTCACGTGACTATTTTTTTTTATTGTTTTATCAATATTATCACGTGGCTAAACGTTGTTTGTTTACGATTGGTGAATGAGATCCATTGGTAAAATATTTCTAATCGCACAAATTTGTGTTGCTTGTCTAATTCCATTCCAAATTGAATGCATGACTGATCCAAACGAATGGATACAATAATTTGAAAAGCTTTTAGTTGTTTTTAAAGTATTTTGAATGGTCTCTTGTTTTCTTCATCCCGTCAATCCATCCAAGTGTTTCCCCTGTCAACTGTTTTTAGTTGTTCCTAGGTTTTCTGTATGTTTCCCAATTTCCCAAATTTCTGTTAACACAAAGACGTCCACAGACCAATGGTCCGTCAGAGAGAAGAAATGGGACCGTAGTGACGTGAGGAAGATGGGTAGAGACTTGGAAAACGCATTGGCGAAGTCATTTTGAAATGAACTCTTAAATGCAACGTTTTAAATTAATTTTCTTGGGCGACGCCATTCGCAAAAAAAAAAAAAAAATGTATGAAAGGTTTTACTTAAAAGAAACGACATCACTTAATCTAATAATTAAATGTTCTTAAGACATCGTTTATAATGTCATTTTTACTTCATTATGTCATTAATACTCAATTATGGATGTTTAACTACAAAATAGTTGTTCCTTGAAAAGAAAACGCTCCCACGACCTCTCTTGCAACTTTCGTGAACACGTTGCGCAAAAACCACAATTTGAGAAACACTGGTATGACGTCTAATTTCACGTATTTAGATCCAGTTGCTCGAGTTATATTCGAACTCAAGCCTCCATGATGGAAGGTCGACATGTTTTACCACTCAGATAGTCAAGTACCAGTATTTATAGAAGCTTTTATTAGCCTATTGGCCTATATCCGTTGTCTATTGTTTATTTTAGTTTAAAATTAGTAACGAAAAAACCAAATCATCTACATTATTGTGATTACGGTTATGGCCACTCGTAGCCGATTTAGTACATTTTCCATATAAAATTAAATTAATTAATTACGACATTTTCACTGACTCATGTTACGATCGACAATGAATAATTGTGTCAATCTTCAACTTGATCCGGGGAACGGGAAGTGGGAGAAATCCTGGGAACGGTTTTGGACCAAAAGTAACAAAAAGTTGTGACCTAGTTCCTTTTCAACTCACTTCAAACTGGAAACAACAAACCGAAGGAAAATAAAAACGTTTCCTTTCAACCCGCGATCTCCAAGGAGTTTGAATAATGACATGGCATCTTCAGTTCGCACTTTAAAAGAAAACTAGGTATAGAGTTTAATATCAATCTACACTGTTTGAGGTTCGGGGTCATGCCATTCTTTCAAGCCTATTGAAAGGGGACAGGGGCAGTAAGCCAAGGTAATTAGATGTGCTGATGGGTCTCAGTGAAAGAACAAACAAAAACAAACAGTTAAATGATTTATTATGTAGTCAGAGGAATGCCTCAGTTTGCATAACGACCTAAAGTACATTGATAGAATAGTTGATTTGCTCCACGATACAGCACAATATACTCTTGTTTGTTTAAATAATCCAAGATGCCTCAAAACCAATTCTTTTTAATATTAAAAGATGGTCTTATAATCTGGCATTGATACACCAGTAATTCGAAAGTACGTTTATCGTGGACGTGCTGTGTTTTGGAGGGTTTTCCAAACCATGAATGAAAATGTTCTAAATAAGGAGTAGAGTGCAACATAAAACCTCAGTAAATCCTATCCTGTTCTCCACCAGCCAATACTAGAAACCAGGACCTATTGGGGTGTCTACCTGGTAGTGCGCTCTGGACTATCGTTCGGTCGTCTCGCGGTAATCTCGCAGTTTCGCCTTTAGAAGAGCAGCATTTCATTTTTCAGACTTCGTGTCATCCTGCTAAACACAAGACAGCAGCCTTCTAGCTGTAGGAAGTTTCTTTATATTAATTTTGTGTACTCACGTGCCTGGGTTAGGAGTTCAACATAAGTCATAAACATGTAAGAAGTGTTTACCCCAAGTATTTGAATAAACGATGTGTGACTGATGAGAGGCTAAACACTGCTAGGCTACCTATCGACACCCGATTCGAGCAGTTTTGTTTGCTAAGCGCCAAAGGCAGTTACTCCTCCCGCTTTGAGTAGCATAGAACTTAGTATCACAAAACTGATGTGTTTACATCTCATTTGTTGAACAATAACTCAGTGTAAGTCTTAGTTGGAAATAGGTCTACATGCTTTCATTTATTTCAAATAGAAGTCAATACTGATAGATCATTCGAATTCGATGGCTGCATCGTTGCATTGGTTACCATGGTGAGTACCCAGGAAATCAAATACCTGTGATGGACCAACATTGAACCTGTTCCCCTGCAGAAAGGAAAGGGACCAACAAAGGCTCGGGAACATTAGCCGAAATTAAAGACAAACCATCCACAGAGTGGTTAGGGGCACCACCATCACCACCACCACCCTTCCGATGGGTGTGCGCAAGATAACCCAGTCATATAAAAACTATATTGTCAGAAAGCTATAACGCACAAGGAAATAAGAATATATAAAAACTATATTGTTAGAAAGCTATAACACATAAGAAAATCCGGACATATAAAAACTATATTGTAAGAAAGCTATAGCAAATAAGAAAATCCGGACATATAAAAACTATATTGTAAGAAAGCTATAGCAAATAAGAAAATCCGGACATATAAAAACTATATTGTTAGAAAGCTATAACAAATAAGAAAATCCGGACATATAAAAACTATATTGTTAGAAAGCTATAGCAAATAAGAAAATCCGGACATATAAAAACTATATTGTAAGAAAGCTATAGCAAATAAGAAAATCCGGACATATAAAAACTATATTGTTAGAAAGCTGTAACACATAAGAAAATCCGGACATATAAAAACTATATTGTAAGAAAGCTATAGCAAATAAGAAAATCCGGACATATAAAAACTATATTGTTAGAGAGCTTATAAAGAAATGCGGGCATATAAAAACTATATTGTTAGAAAGCTATAAAAACAAATCCGGAGAGATCCCAATGGATAACGAACAAGCAGAAGGACACGCCAGCTAAGAGCTCAGGCTTGTAGAGGGAAAACTCAAAAGAGATTTGAATGAAAAATGGTGTTGAAGCAGGCCATGGCCATCCATGGGTTTTAGCGCCACTGGGATGGACAGTTGAATATTGCAGTAATGCGGTACGATTATTTTAGTTTGTCTTAAGATGAGAATATTAGCTAGTGTCAATATTGCTGTGAGACTGCATTCGTTTAAGAAAATAGAAACTAGTGTCAATATTTCTGTAGGACTGCATTCGTTTAAGAGAATATTAGCTAGTGTCAAAATTTCTGTTGTGTGTATCCTAATCGCATGGTGTGGGTATCTCAATACACTGTGCACTCAGTGGTTACAAACACAGCTTGAGCCACTTGACAACCTCTTGAGATGCTACTGACTTATTTAAGTGAGTACAGTTTAGTCTGGTTAACAGCTGATATATGTACTCAGTACTCACCCACAAATTCTAATCACTTATCTCTCGTACAGTAGGAACACATCCACATGGCTCACATTACGTAAAATAAATAAGATATACCATGTCTTCAATTTCATTATGCTAGTGGGAGACATGAAAAAAAAACGGAATGGAAAAGAGAGCTTATGCTATACAAACTCGTAGGCGGCTCATAAGGGTTCGATTTACTCACAAATTACGCCAGACAGAAACTGATTCATATTTATAGCAGTGAACACAGAATAACTAAGAAAAGAACCCAAAACGCGGTTTCAATGTTTAGGTAGGCCTATATCATATGCATACTCAATTTTGTGAGCAAAAGAATCTGTTTTTATAGGACCAAAAGTAACTGTTGGCGATTGTTTCGATGCCAGCAAGGTGAAATTAAATTTAACAAAAGCGCTTTAAGTATTTGATGTAGACACGAGAGACAGGCGACAGACAAACAATAATGATTTTTTTATTATTATTCTTAGAGAGATTTTTTTAAAAAGCGGAGGCGCTTAAAAATACAGACAAGGGAACAAATATAAATTTAAATATAAACAGCAATAACAATGAAATCGATACGACAGTCAAAACAAAAAAAGATGAAATCCTAAGATACAAGCCAGCGTACCTTGTGTACTTATATTATGTGCTTGTTGAGTTCAGCGGTAATGTGATTGAATAGAGAGGGTGATAAATAGCACACATTGTATTCCAATGAGAAAAGCTTAGAAACAAACATCTGCATTAAAAGAAAGCTTTTTTTTCATCATTTTGAAACAGGGGGTATATAATCAATGAAATATCACAAACACATACAGATAATACACACGGGTTTTTTAAGAACTCTCATCACTTCAAGATCACTTTCGTCCCTCTCTGAAAATGAAATTGTCCAGATTTGTGACATCATATTCCGAGCACTTATTTCAGCGAGGTGTAAGTAGCGTTTCAAAAAATAGACATTGAGAGATTGAGATTGGGTGAGCAGGTGGTCTGACTGTCGATCCGAAAGCCTCAAGTTTCGAGTCCTGTTGGAGAAAAAGCGTTGAGCATAGAAGCATATCCACTCAGCTTCAGCAGACACTTGCAGACTTCCCCTGGATGTGTTGCGCTAGGCACACAGTGTAATTATATTGCTTTCAAAATGGGTCATTGTAAAACGAAACTTGAGGAACTGGAGGACTTTCTATTCTGGAGGACTGCTACAAAACATACTTGACTTGAACTAAAGCTTCTTGTGGTATTTCCATCACTGACTTTATTTTCACACCTACTTTTAGCTCACCCTTTCATTATCCTACTCGCAACATGGTCAAACCGCAAAAACTCACAACCACAAGTCACGAGTCAAATAACACAAAACCACAAGTCACGAGTCAAATAACACAAAACCACAAGTCACGAGTCAAATAACACAAAACCACATGGTAAACAAGCAAAATATAAAATACTATGGGAAAAAATAGCAACTTTACTAATGGTCGCCACACTTTGTCATCAGCGTATATATAACAACGAGATGCCCTTGTACCTTAGAGAACTTTTTACTCCATATGTCCCACAGAGAGCCCTGCGCTCAATGGACTTAACGCTTTTAGTAGTGCCACGTTTCTCTCTCAAAAGCTACGGTCTGCGGGCTTTTTCAGTGCACGGACCAAAAGTATGGAACTCACTCCCCATTGATCTCAGACAGACAATATGCTACACCACTTTGAAGGAGAACATTAAGACCTATCTGTTTAAAACTTTTTTAGATTAGTTTGTCATTTTAGCTGTCGTGTTTGTGTTAGTAATGTTAATAAAGCGCCTTGAGCCTACATTTTGTCTGTTAACAGCGCTTTATAAATAAAATTATTTTTATTATTATTATTATAATGGGAAAAAAACACATTTACAACTATATATCTCAATGAAGAAAAATATGTCTCAATAATATAGAAGTTATTTTCCTTTTTCTATATAAAACAAAATTATTAATTATCAATAATTAATTGACTACTTGGTTAAATTTTTTAATTGATTCATGTTTTATTAGGTACAATAAATAATTGTTTAAAGTTTCAACTAGATCCGAGATTGGGGGGAGGGAAAAAAAACCTATTCAAAATTATTACCAGACGACTGACAGAGTAAGTAGATATAAGCTTTATAAAAAGGAATCATTCTTTTCAAGCTGAAATTTCGCACACAATAAGATGGCTGGTTGGCTATGTTAATAGAGCGCCGCGCAAATAACGCGAACGTCGTGGCTTCGATCCACATACTGGCCGTTTCTTTTTTCTTCTCTTTTTTTTTTATATCATTTGAATGTGAACAAGTGAATTGAACATTCGTGACATTTTTTTGTTATTTCAGAAAGTTCATTGCATTTAAAAATAATTTAATAAAATCGATATTTTACACAATTTTCTATGACTTGTTCTATTAGAACAGAGATACCAGGGGTCTATAGATCTACTGTTTACGCACATGTCGTGCACTTACACGCTGTCTGTTCTAGCGGGCAGTAAACAGTCAATAGATTGAAACCTATTCTGTTGTCTGGTCTAATACTTTGATACAAGAAATGTATATTTGACAACACAGACTACTAGTTCACTTCCAGTATTTACCTGATGAGGAATCCCCTGGCTAAAAGTCTAGGTCCCTATATACACCAAGTCTATCGTAAACCATGCCAAAATAACCTGATCAAACGCTTGGTGAAATGACAAATACAAATGTTGGACTACTCATTGCGAAATTCGTCAACGACCTATCTCTAGGTTTCGTGGTCGATAAAATGGTAAATAGGTCAAGCATATTTTCTTTATCACACAGTTGCCACTTACACAGACATATACTACCGTCTCTCTCTCCCTCTCACTTTCTAGAACACACATACAGCCACATACCATAATGTGTTTACCTTTCAACTATTTCTATACATCTCATCCCATTACGTTACGTTTTTCAGGAATGCTTAGATTAAAATAATTACATTCATAGCTCAACTTACACTACCGCTATTTACATATTATAAAGAGCATAGGTCAGTTCATAAAAACTTTTTTAGGCTTCAGCATTATTTCCTGGTTACTATCACAAAGTCTTCACTACAATAGGACCAACTACAGACAGACGAGAGGCTGTATTGTAGCACTGTTATAACATGTTTATATAGGCCTTGTGTATTCCACCCTGCTCCTGCTCCTATAGAGTAGAAAGTCCTGGTATTATTAGACAACCAACCAAGCTTGCTAATTTGGCATCAGTCTTTGTTTTCTTCGCTTCAGCTGTTTCATAATTTGGCATCAGTCTTTGTTTTCTTCGCTTCAGCTGTTTCAACTGTCACAAGGAAAACCTTGAAATGGAACGAGTCTATAAATAGACGCGAATGTGACAGAAGCGAACAACAGACATAACGCAGCTAGTCTATGGCTATATGTACGAATGTGACAGAAGCGAACAACAGACATAACGCAGCTAGTCTATGGCTATATGTACACATGTGACAGAAGCGAACAACAGACATAACGCAGCTAGTCTATGGCTATATGTACGAATGTGACAGAAGCGAACAACAGACATAACGCAGCTAGTCTATGGCTATATGTACAAATGTGACAGAAGCGAACAACAGACATAACGCAGCTAGTCTATGGCTATATGTACGAATGTGACAGAAGCGAACAACAGACATAACGCAGCTAGTCTATGGCTATATGTACACATGTGACAGAAGCGAACAACAGACATAACGCAGCTAGTCTATGGCTATATGTACACATGTGACAGAAGCGAACAACAGACATAACGCAGCTAGTCTATGGCTATATGTACAAATGTGACAGAAGCGAACAACAGACATAACGCAGCTAGTCTATGGCTATATGTACAAATGTGACAGAAGCGAACAACAGACATAACGCAGCTAGTCTATGGCTATATGTACAAATGTGACAGAAGCGAACAACAGACATAACGCAGCTAGTCTATGGCTATATGTACACATGTGACAGAAGCGAACAACAGACATAACGCAGCTAGTCTATGGCTATATGTACACATGTGACAGAAGCGAACAACAGACATAACGCAGCTAGTCTATGGCTATATGTACAAATGTGACAGAAGCGAACAACAGACATAACGCAGCTAGTCTATGGCTATATGTACACATGTGACAGAAGCGAACAACAGACATAACGCAGCTAGTCTATGGCTATATGTACAAATGTGACAGAAGCGAACAACAGACATAACGCAGCTAGTCTATGGCTATATGTACAAATGTGACAGAAGCGAACAACAGACATAACGCAGCTAGTCTATGGCTATATGTACAAATGTGACAGAAGCGAACAACAGACATAACGCAGCTAGTCTATGGCTATATGTACAAATGTGACAGAAGCGAACAACAGACATAACGCAGCTAGTCTATGGCTATATGTACAAATGTGACAGAAGCGAACAACAGACATAACGCAGCTAGTCTATGGCTATATGTACAAATGTGACAGAAGCGAACAACAGACATAACGCAGCTAGTCTATGGCTATATGTACAAATGTGACAGAAGCGAACAACAGACATAACGCAGCTAGTCTATGGCTATATGTACAAATGTGACAGAAGCGAACAACAGACATAACGCAGCTAGTCTATGGCTATATGTACAAATGTGACAGAAGCGAACAACAGACATAACGCAGCTAGTCTATGGCTATATGTACAAATGTGACAGAAGCGAACAACAGACATAACGCAGCTAGTCTATGGCTATATTTACAAATGTGACAGAAGCGAACAACAGACATAACGCAGCTAGTCTATGGCTATATGTACAAATGTGAACACATTTGGTACCGAAGCAATGTTCTAAAATTGATAGCAATATTAAATATACGTAGCTTTATCTGTGTGTGTACAATCCCGATTTAAATGTCTATTTAACAGATTCACCCTAATGTTGACTCAGAATGAAGTAAACCACAAAAGTGTGACTATAATCAACAAATACCAACTAGAAATGACTTATATCCCTATTTCTAGAAAGTCTATGTACAAATGTATTTATATTCTTACTTTTCTTGAACTTGTTTTAAAACACACTTTCTTAAAAGGGAAACAATCTTGAACATCTAACTAATGAATTGAAGAAGGAAAAAAAGTCCAATCACGTGACTGCAGTTGCCACAACACAGATGATAAATCCAAGTAGCATAGTAACAATAAAACCTCTTATTGTGGGCCAATAGTACACGTACTTACCAGGACCAGCAGATCTCGAGCCAAGTTATTTGGAAGTCACTGAGTAATCCTTAGTAGCAAACAACAGCTAATTATGAAAATCACACTTAAAAAGTTTTCATTGAGATAGGGAAAAAAATGATGCTATAGAAGTGGGCGGGGTGAGACGCCACAACGAGACCATGGCCGTGAGTAAGATGCGGTTAAACAGTGCGCACGCAGTCAATCAAATCCATACACTTGGACACAACACTCGGTGACACAGATGGCGCCAAATCCCCCTTTACCTTTTTATATCCTGTCCCCCACCTCACCCCACCCCATACCACCGCACACCTGCCTTATTAATATGTAGGGCAGTGCTACATAATCAACGATGGGCTTTAAACCACGCCCCAGTCACCACTCATTCTAAACGACACACTAGCTGGCCAACACAGTCAAACGTAGATACAAATACTTTGTGTTGTCTGTTTTCGATGAGCCAGTTTTCTCTGCATTCTAAGTCCTAAGTTCACAAAGCAATCAATTACATTCAGACAGGAAACACTTTCCCATGATTTTAACAGTTACTTCAAGCAACTTGAAGATGCAGCAACAACACAACAAGTGATTCTCAAACTTATAGTACAGGCACCTTATGCTCCTCAAAATATTTTCTCAAAATCTATATAGGCCAAGACTTTGTACTTCTTATAGTGGTCAGTGATAATACGCACATTAAAAAGCTGGATTATGCTCCACTCACATCCACTTTCTACTTTCTACTGCTAGAAACGTGGCGAGCACAAAGACTATCTGTTAAAGGTGGCTGAGAGATATAGACTTGCATGTACCTAACATCTCCATGATTCATAGTCCCTAATGCTTCGAACGATCTACTTTACAGACGAAGCTTTTTTAATGTGTCACTAATGAGCTATTTTACTAACACAGTTCTTAAGTGAGAACACTTTTTTTTTTACAAAGCTTTTATCAACTCACTCTGTCTGGTAAAAAAAAGTTTGTACACGTTATTTCTCCAACACCCAATCTCGGATCAAGCTGAAATTTTACACAATTATTTCTTTTACATGACAACAGAAAAATCAATTTTTAAAAATGTAAACAAACAATATATAACTACAGAATCTTCTCTAGTCACCAGTACCTCACTAGCAGAGTGGTTAGCATGTCGGTCTGAGCCATGAATTCCGCTTTTATTTTTTGTTAATGCTTTTAATAACCAATTACGGTAAAATCCACCCAGATATCCCTTTCTTTCAAACCCCCCCCCCCCCATGTCCCAATATGAAAATAGCTATTTAGAAAGCTAAAAGCGTAAAATAGCGCTAAAAAAATGGTAATAAAATATTATTAATCGGAAAAATGTATAGTTGTTGGTGTCGAGTCTAGATCTATTACAAATTTAACTACACGACTGATCCGACCTGATACAAGTACACATCCTATAAGCTTTGTTGTTGTTTTGTTTTTAATATTTCAAAATATACTCTACAATAACATACATAGCCTTCTCAACTGCGTACTGATTTATTTTTTCACTATGTCACTTGCAACCCTTTGATCACCTTTTACATAAAAAAATACCCTAAAACCTCCATGAAGAGTTAATAGATCTAGACAGCTTCATCAGACAGGCGACTAAAACAAAAAGCATCTAATAGATGCAATTAGACCACGTGTAAAGTAAACAGAATTTACGGGAATCATGGAAGTTTTAGAACAACCCGAATGTCAAAGAACCGATAGATCTAGCTCCACATTTGTTTTTGTATCTCTACAACCGTCAACGGTAGACATTGCGAAAGAGTTCATCTTTATGGAACTGAAAGTTAGAACGGGAGCCTTGGTGGTGTACAGCTCAACCTTAGAATATTATCTCGACATCATGCCAACCTCACAAGATAGTTCTCTCAAACGAACCCGAATAACTGATTTCATGGTACGAAGAAGTCGTAGCGGTTTTAATGGCTTAATTACTGATATCTTTAAATGTATGTGTATGTGTGTATATGTATGTAGGCCTATGTGCGAGAGAGAGAGAGAGAGAGAGAGAGAGAGAGATAGAGATAGAGAGAGAGAGAGAGAGAGAGAGAGAGAGAGAGAGAGAAGAAGTAAAAAAAAAACTTTGTAAAAATATGAATACTAAATCTACCCCAAACACTTTTAAAAGCATCAAAGATAAAGAACGATCTCAAATTCTACCAGTGTTAGTTTACATAGAAATCGATCCACGACAGGCAAAGGCTTCGTCTGCATCACCAGTGACAAAATTATTAGGTCACCCTGGTTCTGCAATGCCCCATAAAATTCTGAACCCTTTTAAAAGATATATCATATTAGTATGAAACAAAATATAGAAACTAAAAATCGAATCGAATTACCATGACGAAGTTGGTGTCTGAGATAATTGAATACCTGGTAACTAGATTAGAATATCCCCTTGTATTTATGCGTTTGATTTGCTTTTAAAGTATTCACTGACTGGTTTGAAGTCTATTTCAAAACAAAATAACAGACACATTGGAACTTGAAGTAAAATCATGTAATCATTGTTAAATAGAGTATGACGTACTGAGTCAGATGATAGGAGTCATACAAACTCTAAGGACAGGAAGAAAAAAAAAAGGGGGGCAGGGGGGAGAAAAATAGAAGATGGCGGAAATGAGAAAAGAAAAAAAAATGTGTGAACCGCTTTTTTGTATCATATTGAGATTTTTTTTTTTCGTAATTGTGAGTTTCATTTTGCAATAATTAGTCATATATATGCGTTGTATGTTGTCATTTGCATTGATCCACTCAAATAAAAAAAATGTACCATACCATACTGATACTATAGAAATAGAACAAATGTACCATACCATACTGATACTATAGAAATAGAACAAATGTACCATACCATACTGATACTATAGAAATAGAACAAATGTACCATACCATACTGATACTATAGAAATAGAACAAATGTACCATACCATACTGATACTATAGAAATAGAACAAATGTACCATACCATACTGATACTATAGAAATAGAACAAATGTACCATACCATACTGATACTATAGAAATAGAACAAATGTACCATACCATACTGATACTATAGAAATAGAACAAATGTACCATACCATACTGATACTATAGAAATAGAACAAATGTACCATACCATACTGATACTATAGAAATAGAACAAATGTACCATACCATACTGATACTATAGAAATAGAACAAATGTACCATACCATACTGATACTATAGAAATAGAACAAATGTACCATACCATACTGATACTATAGAAATAGAACAAATGTACCATACCATACTGATACTATAGAAATAGAACAAATGTGCCATACCATACTGATACTATAGAAATAGAACAAATGAGCTACAAAAAAATAAAGGGAAAATGATTTTACAAAATTGACCACACAGTGATATAATGTATACTGTAAAAAATAACTACGTCCCGCTATGCTATGATAATAAAGTCAAGGTTCACATCTACAACTTGATGTGTATTAGGACGGATTAGAAAATCAGCTGGTCAATCAGTGAAATGTCAGTCCACGCGAAAACCCAATAGCTTGTCTTGTTCTACGGCGACAAGAGAACATGCATTGTCTGATATCAGAGTACTGGAGTAGAGTGACTCTCTCGAGACCACACAAAGCAAATATAATGAACTCTGTCAAGTTTTAAATAGATTTCTGACGTACATACCACGTCGTCAACCTGGACAATTTAGAACAGACTGTCCTTGTCCAAAATGATCTGTAAGCAGAGACCTCATGCAAATACAAAAAAAAGGTTTGTAGATTACGTTTTCGTGGCACATTTTCTGTGTACAGAATACGAAAGTAAATGTTTTATTTGTGTGCACTTTTAACCCTGTGTACGTAAATTAAATTTCTACAAAGCAGTCTTTTTTTTTTTTTTGAGCTAAAAGGTGGTCGACGTAACATAGGTGGCCGACGGAAACGCTTTAAAGACCAGCTTAGGCGCCAACTTGCCTTAGCAGACATAGAAGAGAGCACCTGGTTGCATGCGACTTCAGAACGAGACAGCTGGAGGTCACTTACAAAGGCCCGCGGGATACACATTTGAGACTTATTAATTAAACATTAAAAATCTTTCGCCTGTAACACAAAGTAATGGTATTATTTAATTGGCAACAACTTTCAAAATGGCGTCCAATTCGTGGTGTTTTTTTCCGTCTATACCTTTCAAAATTTCTCCCAATCTCTTGTTATGTTTCCTACTGTTTGATTTAGTTTCCATTTTATCATTACCACATTTCCCTATATCGCTTTCCCTTCCTTTCTCTCCCTTAAAACGTTGTATTACTTCAAGAATGTAAAGCGGATCTTCAAACATCCAAAGGTAAACAGAAGAGCAGATTACTCTGTCTCCCCGTATGAAAATAGCACAATAGTACAAGAAATGTAATAAAAGAGAAGCAGACATCACGTGATAGTGTAAAACAAAAACACAAATGGTCGTAGGGTGATGTAATGAGACAAACGGGATGTTTTAAGAAACCACGTCCGTCAGAACAGGTCACTTTAAGGATGTGGCCTCTCAAGGGACACGACGATATAGTCAAGCTTGTGTGTGTGTGTGTGTTAGTTAACCTCGTGAGTCTAGATCTAGTATGTAATAAACTAACAGCTATTCAAAACAATGGAATTCGTCCAAATCTTTGGCAGTGACACATTTATATCACACGCGTTTCAAGAACCATTGACCATAACATTCAATTGTCACATTTTAAAGAAAATTAATATTTAAAAAATCTTTATGCAATTATAAAAAATAAAATATTTGTTTTTGAAGACAATAACTTCTCATACAACTGATATAAAGCGATTGTTTTGCTGTTAATAACTAATGAATGTTAGATTTTTTTTTAATTGAACATTTTTACCCACCCCCATCCTCCCTTCCTCCCGACCGAGAAAAAAAATTCTGGTGAAGTGAATGTCTAAATCTAACTAGACTTTAGAATATTCTAAGGATAGGCTTTTAGATGTAGACTTCGAAGACGGTGCGCTAAATGTCCCTACACATTAATTAATACAACTCTTGATGAATAGGGCCTACACGAGGAAATACCCGAAGACGTAGAGTCTTGGATCAAGATACTTATTTTTGTATTCCATAGAGTTAAGTTTCAATTATTTTTTGGTTATACTTTGAAAAACTATAACAGTCGAAATATGGAGTTTTTCCGTGTGGCCAACGAGCTATTAATTCTCTTACCGACGATATACATCAACTGTCCAATTTCTAGGGGAAATCATAAGAGAGCCATTTTTGAGAACCGTGAGCACCCACCCAGGTTTGCCTCACTTCGAATGTGCGACCTAAATAGAGATATTTAAAAAAAAAATTGGTGCCATACTCTCTAAGCTAAAATGCTTATGAACATTAATCCAAAAAAATGCAAGAAATGTGGGCCAAGACTGGCCTACCCTCTTCCTCCTTCACTGAACAACACACTTTGTCCTTATCAGGAGCACAAAGAACTCAATTTCAACATCGAATACAAAACGTAGTCCTTTCTATGTCTAGAGATAACAAATCTATGCCAATCGCAGAAGCACACACACATATGCAGTCAACCACAAGAAAAAGTAACAAAAAAGATGACTAGATCTAGGACCTATTAAACAAACTTGAGTAAAACGGGGCTAGATCTAGGACCTATTAAACAAAGTGAGCGAAACGGGACTAGATCTAGGACCTATTAAACAAACTTGAGTAAAACGGGACTAGATCTAGGACCTATTAAACAAAGTGAGCGAAACGGGACTAGATCTAGGACCTACTAAACAAACTTGAGTGAAACGGGACTAGATCTAGGACCTATTAAACAAACTTGAGTGAAACGGGGCTAGATCTAGGACCTATTAAACAAAGTGAGCGAAACGGGGCTAGATCTAGGACCTACTAAACAAACTTGAGTGAAACGGGACTAGATCTAGGACCTATTAAACAAACTTGAGTGAAACGGGACTAGATCTACATCTAAGAAACAAACTAGACACACGAAACAAAGAAGAAAACACAAAGTTATGGTTATAAACTCGGTAAAGAGATCAGACCAAAATGATAATAAGACTTGAACCCGAAACGTCTGGTGCCACACGACCAGTGTTTAAAAAAACAACAATACATATTGATAAGTGAAAGAATAAATGTGTGTAGCATTCGTAAAAAAAAAAAAAAACGAAATCAATAATACTGAGGCAGAAAGTGTCAAGTAGATACCCAGTTCCTTTTGAAATGGTAGACCACTTAAAGCGAGTTAAGAAGCGTTTACCGCCCAATAGATCTAGAACTAGATCTACCAAGAACTAAAGGATAAGACCAGGTTTGAAATAATGTATCGTCTTTACCATTGGACAACGAAACAGAATGCACGACAGTTGGCTGCGTTTAACGACGTAGTTTCGGTCAAGGGATTTGAACTACGGACCTACTTCAACTAACTTTCATCCTTGTATATGGCATTATTACAGAATATTGAGATACTTAGTTGTTCAAATGTCTATATTTATTTGCTAACAATCCTGGACACATCGGGTGGTTCCTACAAGAAGGTGTACACAATGTGGTTTCGTTGTAGTTTCTCTGTGCAATACACTCCACAAAAACTACAAGACTTGGTCTTTAGGTGTACAGTCTTACTGTCAGAGTTTCTCAGGTTGGGGGTGCATTTCCTTCCTCCGTTTTTCAGGAAGTCGTTTCATCTTCTAAGTAAGGACTTTCATCGTGAGATGTGTCGGCAACAAAATCCCCAGGAATGTACACTTCTGGAGCTCAGAATGCAGGACTGTATTCTGAGGCGTAGTGGGTTGGTGGGGAGGGGGGGGGTAAGAAGTGATATTGGTAAATAGAATTCTCTGTCCAAAAACATAGAGCCTATTTGTTTCGGAGGAGAGCTGGGGAGGGAGTGATACTCGAATTTACGGGATGGTCCAATTCAACATAATAAAAACTAGATACTTAGGCATGGGGGAGCGATAACTTTATATCATTATATTATTATAAGTAAAAGGGAGGGGGTCCATGGCGAAATAACAATTGATAGCCTGGGAACGGACGTAGCCGATAGAAATTGTGCTAGTTCTTCGGAAAGAATGAATTGTCTTTAAAAAAAAACTTTGTTTATGTTACTTGCTTAGATCTACTTTCATTCATGTGAACTTTAAAATGGGCGTACATTCACTGGTTGAGTCGTTAAGGATAACATGAAACAATGCGTGGAATGGACGGACGTTTTATTGGATGAGTCGCTAAGGACAACAAAAACAAAACATTGTGAAGGAGATGAACCGGTACAGTGATAAAAGTCTAGTGGCCTCAATAGGTCCAACAAGTAACAACAAAATTCGTACCAAGTAAAAAAAAAAAGTGAGTAGGATGTGACAATTAAAATGTAATGTGTTCTCAATAAGCAACTCACCAATAAATTGTGTACATCGATAAGAAAGCGTAGATATGAAACATATTGAAAAGATAGGGGTCGAGCTGGGATAAAGAAGACAATAGATTAATTATCGATAATTGTATCGTTAAAATCAATGGCTAAATCAATAATGATAACTAGGCAATTCCTATTCAGATGAGACAAAATGTAGAAATATAAGCACCTAATACCAACAGTACCTGTTTAGATCTTGCGATCCATAAGGCAGATGATGTAAAGGTCATCTGGTCATGCCGACGGTTAACGGAGGTGCCATTTGGACAGCACAACGACCAACCGCATTTATTTTCCCCAACTACCCATCGCCCAGTTGGGTGGACTCATGGGCGTTTTAAAAATCCCGAAGTAATTCTAACAAAGATTCGAACCTGAGTTCCCTCGTTTCGAAAGTTAAGCGCTTTACCACTCAGCCACCACGATCCCGACAAAATAGCAACAAACAAAAGAGCAAAGTGGTGAGAAGTATGTCAACATAACCCTAGAGGAAGGAGAACGTGGAAATAAACTTTGTAAACTTCAATGCTGAAAACCTACCACATCAACCTTGCGGATATCAGCTCTATAATATTAATAGTTCGAATATTTAAAACTAAAAAGTGTGACTAGCGCAAGTGTTTTTACCTAACATACTAGATCTAGATCTAAAGACCAAAAATTTTTATGTTTTAGACTAAGACGACTAAGTCTAAGTAAAGAGAAAGCTAAAAACTCTACATTTTCCTTTTGTCTGTTAAGACTAAAATTACAAACCTAACTGATTGACCAATATATCGATATATTGTATTGGCTAACAAGGAATTCTTCACAAAGCTAATGCCTTAACAAGAACCCCAAGTACGCTCGGCAACTCTCCACATAGAACATCGATATATCAACATTATGGCGTTTCGGTTGCTAGGTTACGAAACGCTGGCATGTACAAGCCGAGCCATCATTAATTGTTTATATATGCCAGCACCACCTTGTGTCGGTGCTCGTGGATGAAAAGGGAAGCAATAGCCTAGCATGCTAGATATAAAGCTTTTTTTTCCCTCCCTCGTGTCTATATTGTATGAGCCGTGCAGAAATCTGGCACAATTCATGACTCCGTGACATACAATACCAACATTAAGATATCAGAGCTGGGCCTGACACTTAAAGTCATGTTAACACAACTACTTATCTGCTTACACAATATAACTCTATGCTTCTTAAAATGATTTTGTTGGGATGGACATTCATTAAAATAATTACACGGAGATGGCATTGTGGTAGTGCGCGCAACAGTCAACCGTTGAGTCAAGGGTTTGAGTCTGGGTTTTGTGAGGCGGAATAATTATTTTTAAAAAAACTTCCCATTTCTCACAATTAGGTGTATGAACATAAAAGCGATTGGTTACTGTACTGGGCACAGAACCGACCCTTATTAGATGTCGCCAAGCACAAAAATGAAACAAGAGAGAAACTGTATTTATTAACAAAAATGAATAGTGCCTCGACCCTATGCTTTTCTAAACAAATCAACCATGATTTACTTCACAAGGCCCAATATGATGATAGAGAAAGAGAGTTGTTTTGTTTTTTAATTGTAACCCTGGGAAGTGTGGATAGCATCAGCAGCTAGCAACCACCGTGAATGTTCTTTATCCAAGAAATGAACAGTGCACCTACGTCATTCTTTTAAAACGTCGAGACTAATACACACACACACCCACATACAAAGTCTATCCCTAGTCAAATATCTATAAGCAGCACTTCAGCTATAGTTGACTATAAAAGGACACAAAAAAGTCCAGTTCGATATTTTATGGATTTGCCGATTTCCTGCCACGTCCCCCCCCCCCCCCCCGCAAAACAATTGCCCTGCCTTCCCAAGACTTCAAGGGTGGCTCTTTTAAAATCAGCACGGAGTGATCAATAGCCTAACCAAAGACATTCTATTTCAAGAGGCTTCGATCCCAACCAGTGAGTAACACAGAGACCAGACAGAAAATGTCATAGCATTCTATATAAACATAGGCCAATGAAACTAAAAAGTGGCGAGACGTTTGTTTCAAACTAATTCTAAACGATGTCAACACAAAACAAAAATATCATTACGTTTTGTACAGAGAATGCACTCCACAGCATATGCACAAGATGGCTGTTGGATCGTTCATGTGATGGGGAGGTGGGGGGAAGAGAAATGTGAAAAGAAATATTTATTTCTACTTTAAAAAAAAAAAAAGGAACAGGTTAACCAAGCTTTACAAATGACATGCAGGAAACAAAATGGAATGAAAGAAAGACATTGGAGCTGTCTGTCCAATTCTGTCAACATTTCAAATACCACAGAGTGTGAGTAGACAGATTTTTAATCAATCTTTGGGTTCTCTGTTGAATGAGTTTTCTTGAATACTTTCTTTAGCCTTTATTATAATTATAGAATGCTTAAAGGGAGTCTATTTTCACAATCTTTAATGAAATATCAAATATATATGCTCTTTTTATAAGCAAAAAAAAATGAGCACCTGAAAAAAAAAATACTATTGATTCTTACTATTAAGTATATATATAATATATAAAGTTATTGGAATTTTTTTTTCAAATCTCAAGATCAAACAAAATAGAACTTGGGGAAGAGTATTGATCATTTCAAAGAGAAATCAATGTCACTAGCCAAGTCTTACATGGTGTGAGATATGGTGTGAAATGTTTAAGCTTGACTGAAACACACTGTGATGTCATAACTGGACTGTTTCTTGTTTGAACCAATTTTACAAGAATACTGTGTGGCCAGATTAATGATCATGTATCCCTGGGATAACCTAGATACATATTTAAAACTGGAGTGGTCAGCAGATGCCAGTGACAAGTCAGATTTTACTGCTACCAGGATTCAAACTTTCATTTTATTTTAGACTATAGATGTCAACCATTGGTCAACTTTACAAGCCTTAATTCTAAGAAGAAAGCATTAATTAAAACATATAATTTAGCTCTAGAATTTTATCTTATTAAAAGCAGTTAAATGGGTCAGAAGAGCACAAGTAAGAGCTCTACTTCAAGCCAGTTAGCCTTGTTTTTCTTACTAATCCATACAAGTATTGGGTAAAATCCCCAGCAAATGTCTGAATTTAACAGCAAATGAGATCAAGTGAAAGTCAAATACACCAATTCAAAATAAAGTTGGGCTAAAAGGGGCCATTAGACATGCAAGCAACAAGAACATAGTTTTGAAAACTAAAAGAAAAAAACTTTTTTGAAGAACAAAGCATGATGGCTAAGTTAGACAATGCTTGGCTGCTGAACAGAATTTTCTAGTTAAATTTGGGGTGAACAACACAAATTTTATTTTTAAAAGTCCCCAAAACCTCTGATGATCTCTTCAAAATTTTACTTCAATGCTAGATAATTTATATATATTTGGAGGCTCACTAAATTGCAAGTAAAATCTACAACTTATAATGATAATAAATACAAATGTGTACAAGTAGTAGTGGTATAATACCTTAATTGTAGATTTAGACTTGTTTTAGATTTCGTGTTAATTTAAATTATATTTATTTTATATTAATGTAAGGTGTAGGTATCAAAGTAGGTCACACCATAAAAGTAAGAATATTTTTTTTCCATTATTTTATTCTGATTATTCTGATTCTAGACACTTCATATCCTAGTGACCAACAAGCAAAACGATAAAAAGAAAAAAATGTAAATACAAAGCTTATCTAAGGGGAAGAACTCTAATATTATAAAACTATATTTAAATTTCTAAATGTAGAAATTATTTACTTTTTATACCAAACAAAATAATTAATTACAAATAATTAATTGATTTTAAAATTAATTTAAGTTTTGTTTGTTACCATAAATAATGTTTCAAGTTTCAACTTTATCCGAGAATGGGTGTGGGAGAAATAATGTGTACAATTATAAAAGTGGACAAAATCTGACATATTTATCCATATGAAATACTGAAGGATTAATTTCCCTTCTTGAAATAAAACAAAATCATTAATAATCAGTAACTAATTGACTAATTGGTAAATTTTTTCTATTGTTTCATGTATTGTCTACACCAATGGATAATCGTGCAAAGTTTTAACTTGATCCAAGAAACGGTGTTCAAACTTTTTACCAGAAAGAGTGAGTTGATTTTCAAGCTTTGAAAAAAAAAAAACTAGATAGTAGACAATGTTACTGATGTAGATTCAGAAGTATCAATGTTTTTCCCTTGATTACTTGACAAATTGTAGATCTTGAGGCTAGTAGAGCTAGGTCATTCTAGAGACTCAAGATCTTGAATCAAGATTGTCAAGAGCTAGAGATGTAGTCTAGATCTTCAAGGTCAATCTTGACACAGTGGTCACACAGTAATATAATAATTTTATATATATATATATATATATATATATATATATATATATATATATATATATATATATATATATATATATAGAGAGAGAGAGAGAGAGAGAGAGAGAGAGAGAGAGAGAGAGAGAGGAGAGAGAGAGAGAGAGAGAGAGAGAGAGAGAGACTCTAGATGTGATATAATATATAATCTAGAATTTAGTAGCTCCAGATTCTAGATCTAGTCTTAAGTCTAATTATATAATTAATAGATCTAGTCTAGATCTAGATAAAGAATACAGATTATCTAAAAATTACTATAGTGATAATAGTGAATATAGACTCTAGTCACTCTATACTACTAGTAACTAGATCAATGATAGAGCAATACTAGAGAGTCTAGATTTAGATAATGAATTATCTAGATCTAGAATATTCTACTAGAATAATCTAGAGTCTAGAGATTCTAGATGATAGATCTAAATCTAGATTTAGATCTATATATAAGTATAACTAACTTATTAAATACTAGACTCAAACAATCTGACTCTACTCTCTAGCTAGTCTAGTAACTAAGTAAGTGGTATAACTTATATTTAATGTCTTAAAAAATAATAATATAGATCTAGATGTCTAGATCTAATTATACTAATAATATAAAATTATTAAAATAAAGTAATATAATATTCTAGATCTATAGAGTATATTTAAATTTAGATCAATCATCTAGCTTAGTAGCTAGAGTCTAGAGTAAGTTAAGTCTAAAGTAAAGTCAAAGTCTAGAGATCTACTAGATCTAGATTATTAGATCTATTCTAGATTCTATATAGTATATTATATATAATATATATAATATTCTAAGAAAAATTACAAGTTTTAGGAAATCAACAAAAGGAACATACCAGACACACATTATAAGATCCTGTAAGTTAACAATGTCAGTGTCATATATTTAGATCTAGATGTTCTGTTTAACGATTTCGAATACACAGCAACAACACAGAGTAACACATGACACATTCGATGGGGAAAAAAACATACACAAGAGTTCAAATGACCACCATTTTGATATGCAAATAAGAAGCGCCACCTTGCAAAGGGAGTGCTCTCAAATTTTATTTTTAGACACAATTTTATTTTTGTCGACCAATAGTATAAATGATAAATTTTTCTATAAATAGATAGATCTAAATCCCATACACACCTTCTTTATGTTGAGAAAGGAAGTATCGCATTATAGCATATAGCTCTCTAGAGTGGCCTAGAATATAGCTAGAAATCTAGATCTAGTAGATAGTTTCTTTCTAGAAGTTTTCATTGCATTAAACATTTTTAGCCAAAATATACGTTCGTCGCTTCTTCTCTTTATTTAAGCTTTATTTAAAAGATGTCCGTGAGGCAAAAAAAAAAATTGTCTAGCAATAAAATATGATGAATAAATAAACTAAATGTTGATACGGGGTTTTCCAGTGCACCATAAAAATTCATATTTAGTTCAATCTTGGAACTATTACCATGGTTCAATTGTTAAAGCGTCAAGGTCGTGTGGTATGCGCGCTGGAAAAATCACTCACTGGGATATGTTTGTATGTATGTATCTATCAATCTTATATATCTATCCGTCCATCCATCCACATCCATCTATCTATCTGTCATAACTTTGTCACTTCGAAGTACTGAGAAGTACTTGTAACAGTAGGCTATTGGTGACAGACATTTCAGAGGCGAAGCTATCAATGTGCGGATGGTGCGGGCCGCACAGAGCGTCAATTAAGTGGTGTCGAGGGGCTCTGAGCAGTGGGCATCAAACTTTTCCACAGCATATTCTTAGTTCCTATTCCCCTGAGCTTTTCAGTAAAATCTAAACATTGTAAATACATTATCTTATCTTATCTTATATAATACAGACGTTACTTCAAAAAAGAAGATGATTACGTCCTACGCGTCATGCATTTAGTCATGCGTATTAACCAATGACTTAAATTCTGCCAAGTCACTGGTTTTTCTGGCTAGCTCAGGCAACCCATTCCATGCTCTAATAGCACTAGGGAAGAAGGAGTATTTGTACAAATTTGTCCTAGCATATGGGACGAGGAATGTGCCTTTATTTTTGTGTCTTTCAGAGTATTTTATTAGATTTTGTTTTTGTATATGAAGATTATGGTTCAGTGTTTTATGTATAACAAACACAATTAAAATACTGTATTTGAAATGTAAACTAAATGTTGAATGCGAGTAAGTAACAATCAAGCCAAGAACTAGTGGAGAGACTAGCTGAAGACAATCTTGAACACAATTTTGTTTTCTCTCAAAAAGAATCTGGCACTCTCGCTAACGAGATGAAGAATTAAAAGGAGTTGGGGAAATTCTTATTCAAGTAGCCTACCATGGGCTAAGCCAAGGGAATTTGAGGTTCAACCCCTCCCCCACAATGAAATCCCCCATAATCCTGATAACTCAGAATATGCATTTTTGTTTTGTTTTAAATACGGGAAATAGTGATTAGCTCACAGCACTGCCCTAGACGGTGCCAGACCCCTGGCTGGCAAATGGGGGGGGGGGGGGTCTACAGTCTTTCCAATAACTCCAGAAAGAACTATTCTATGGTACAATAAACGTTATCCGAACGCACGCACGCATATATATATATATATATATATATAATATATATATATATATATATATATATGGCCTGGGGGAGTACAAGTTTGTGAGTCTTTCGTCGACTTAATCGACACTAAGTACGAGCATGCACTGGAATCACTGCAATTATTTTAGAGAAACTATTTTCTGATGGTTTAGACCTAATGGGATGCAGAGGTCAGTGCTATGACAATATGCTATAATCATGAATGGTCAACACTAGGCTACGTGCAGAGCCGGATTTAAGGGAGGGGTTGTTATTTGGTATGGGGTCTTTAATTTGGGGCCCCTGTATTTACGATGCGAAAGTTCTACCTTCAAAAACAATAATTTTCAATTCGAGACTACTCACTCAAATCAAATCTTTTAAGACACTCTCAACTATCTATAATAGTCGGTTGAACATTGCTAAAGCCGGTATTATCTTTGCCGAAAGTATATGTGCTCAGATTTGGAGATAATTAGTGCAGATCCTCAAAGACGTATTGGCTAAAAGACCATCTTTTTAGTTTTCGTATTGGACAGTAGTCTACAATTAGCAGGCTTTCAGTTATTTCGAAATATTTGATATAGGCTGTATGATATTTTTATTGAAATAAGTGAAAAAAAAGGTAAGGGGGAGGGGTACGGCCAAAGTATTGTGTCGGCTTTACGATTTGCAGGATGTACAAAATAAAAAAGGCCCAGTCCAAAAAAATATATATATCAAATATTTCGAAATAACTGAAAAGCAGAAAAATAGTCAACTAGTGTAAATAGGACTATTTGTTAAGCCGGAGATTTTTTTTGATTGGGGAAGGGGGGAAGAAAAGTGATTCTCGAATTTCCGGGCGGTCCAAGTTATAAGTTTCAAGTTTGTCGTCCCTGAGAACTGGCAAAAAGGAGTAATTGTAAAGTTTCCTAAAAAGGGCAACTTGGCAGACTGCAACAACTGGAGGGGCATTACTCTCTTCTCTGTCCCAGCAGAGTTTTCAGCACTGTTCTGTTGAGTCTGTAAACGAGAGGCTCAAAGAAGATCCGCCAGTGTGTGAGACATGGAAGTTATCTGCCAGTGTGTGAGACATTGAAGTTATCTGCCAAAATTGAGAAAAGACTTAATGTGGTTCAACAAAAATAGCTGAGGCGGATTTTGGGAGTTAATTATACAGATCGGGTCTTAAACAAGGAAATCCTATGCCGAACTTGGAGTCGAACACTTAGTGAGGTTGTGGCAGAGCTCGCATGAGGTTTGCGTGACATATTCTCCGACAAAATGAACTGCACATGGAGGCCGAAACGAGGAAGCGCAAACAGGGATGTCCTCGTATAACTTGGCGCCATACCCATGGAGAACATCAGAACAGTGGACACCAGTAAAAGGAGGAGGCTTCAGACATTGCCAGTGACGCGGGAGGACCTAAATTTAAGTAATAAGTAAGTCCAAGTTGTAAGTAAGAAAAAAGAGAGGGAGGAGGGTCCATGGCAAAAACAAAAAATTGAAAATATATTTAATGACCAAATCAACGGGCGTAACCGGTAAGTAATGCTAGAACTAGTATGAACTAGACATAGACAAATATGATTAGGTCTATGGAACTAGATTTGTCTGTACAGGAAATGCTCAAACAGCTGTTTTCTTTCAAAATGAAACTGACATACATAAATATGAAACTTAGAAACTACTACAGACCTAGATAGATAGACTCAAAAACAATATAAATCTAGATTCTAGTGTATTATTTTGTATATAGTAGCATCTAGATCTAGTATCTAGATATACAGTCTAGAATCTAGAACTAGATGACATTATAACTAGATCTAAGTAATAGACAAGTAGAAGTAAATCTAGCAATTCTAGCTAGAATTAGAATAGATCTACTGTTTTATTAGGTCGTTTATTATTTACATAGTAATACTGATAGATTCTAGATCTATTTATTCTAATAAATTTAAAGTTTAAATGATCTACCAGAATAGTATAGACTATATATATATCTATATATTATATAATTCTCTTCTTCCCTCAATAATCATTCATAATTAATATCTATAATAGACTAGATCTGATCTATTCTTTATTATTCTAATTATTATTAATTATAGTATACATAATAATAATAATTAATCATAATATTATATTTATAAGTCTTGAGTCTAGAAGATCTATATAACAAAAGATTTACATAATTAATTATATGGATTATTATAGATCTATATATATTTAATAAATATTACACTCACTGCATTAGATTATGATTACTTAATCTAGATTCTACTACTACTTCTAGATATATATTTTTTCATAAGTCTCTACTGTTAAAACATTTAATTAAGAGGTAATAATATATCAAATATTAGACTATATTTATTTGTATATATTTAATCTATACTGTCATAATTATAGATCTAATTATGATTATAATCATAAATGGAGATCTTTCTTTTACTTATACTTTCAATAACGTCCAGTAGGAAATCACGGCTAAATGTGCCATTATTCCATTGATCATTGGAAAGGCTTTTATCAAACGAACAGGCCTGGACTGGGAGTTCTTCACCCTAAGTCCTGTCTGAGGGCTCCCAGCAGTAACAGCCATGGACTAAGTAAGGAGATCTACCATGTCACAACGCACCACGACTTGTTTCTGGTTCCCACTAGCTAACCAGCACTAACCATGGGAAGTTTGCCTCATATTCCTATACTGTAACCGCCACTCCAGCTAACGGGACACTGATGTCAGCCACCTTTGTGAAATGAAGATAATTATGTCCTGACCCAAACCTCCTTCAAATTGTGAAAAGATGGTGGCTTAAATCCTGGACATCAAGACAAATTTAACAGACCATGAAGATGATTTTGACCCGGGAAATTAAGACAAATTTAACAGACCACATGACCAGGCAGCCATCTATGGTTTCAGATTTTAGTAGTTCATAGTCGTAGATAGATTTAACTTGTAAGATCTAGATTTGATTTATAAAAAGATATATGCCTGTTGGCATTTTTCTTGTTTCTGACTCCTATAAATGCTATCCTTGAAATGCTCTACTCATTCTGTTGGAGAACGTCATGCACACCTCAATAAGCGGTAAAATGCCAGATGGACATAAGATTTTTTGTTTGTGGCCCAAACTCTTACATTTAGCTTCATTAGCTTCAGCACATGCATGAGCCATTATTGGCTGATGAATGTGTTTAAAATGTGGATTTTTGTTTCAAAACCAGTAGGTTTGTTTGTCCTTTGGAAAATGGCTCCTGCCTTCTTATTGAGCATGCTCCTTCATGACTGATAGCGCCATCATTTGAAATGCTGCTGTCTAGGTACATAAATTTATCTAGCTGTTCAGGTTCTAACTGACGAGTTTTTTATTTATACAACTTTATATGTTACAAATTTTTAGTGCCTCTATATCTAGACTCTCCATCATGTCTTGTATGCATAATTTAATGTAAAAATCGGTTAAAATATCAATAACAAGTTTTAATTATACAGATATTTAATTGATTCTGTTAACAAGCTGTGATTTCTACTAATAAATTGGTGGTGGCGAAATAATCTAAAAATAGGTTGAAATATAAGTAATTAGTATATATTTTTTTAACATAACTAATAAATTTGTATATAAATTGTGTGACTTCTTTACTAAAATTCATTCCCCTCCCCCCCTGTCTAGGCTCTCCATCATGTCTTGTATGCATTTTCTTGTAACCCGAAACAGAGCAACATCATTAGCAAAGTTTAAGTCAGATGATTCAGTTCTTGAATAAAATACAGAAGTCTCATTGTTCTCATCATTATATAGTTGGTAGCTAGGAGTAAGAGAAAAGGAGACAGGATGCACCCCCATCTTACAACTGTCTAAATGTTATAGAACTCTGTTATTCTTTCATCTGTTTTAATGTAGCAGCTGGTTTGGCTGTAGAGATATCATAAGATTTGGATAAATTTTTCAGGGATGCCTTATTCCCTTTTAATTTCCTTCCCATAATGATTCTTGGTGGACATAATGATGCTTATCCCCAATCCACTCTTCGGAATCATGTCCTGAATATATACATCATGAACTATTTATTCAGTCAATGTTCATCACAATTCACAGATTCCAAGAACATCTAGTTGGTAAAGTTCCAATTCTTTCAGAAGCTAGGCCTGTTTGCCACATTGGTGCAAGGTCATTCCCTTCTTTGTGCCAATTAGTTGTTTTTTTTGTTTTTTGAAAGGTTTTACCATGTTGGACTTCTGCTGGATTTGGCCTAATGAATTAGCTACATTTTAAATTATCTTTTATGTTAAAAGTTTTCTGATTCTGCATGTTAGCTAATGAACTTTTGTATTAAGTCAGTTATTATTATTATCATGACCTATCAATGTGAATACCGGTATCATACTTTTATATGGCCTATATCTCTTCTAAACTAGTATAAAGATCTTGTCATGTAAAAGTTATAAAGTAAAGTTTGCCTGTCATGCCTTGCAATCTATGATGTTTCTATGGCCAACAGTTATCATTTGTCATTTGACCAGCGCTAAGACCAACCTTCTTCACTTACCCCAACTAATGTCAGGTACCCATTACTAGAGTTGGGTGGACTCGGGGATGTCCTGAAAATGCTGAAGATTCAACTCCAAGTTTTCACCAAAATTTTTTGACTAGACACCCGTCATTTCAAAAGCCAAGCAATTTTTTATCACTTAGCCACCTTGCCCCATAGGCATGTATGTTATGTATAAAAAGAAATGTAACAATTTATTTTTTTTTCATTAAAGTTATATAATTTGTAGATGAATTCTATCAGTGCCATGAAATATTTGAAAAAAAAAACAGTAATACTTTTTATAAGTGTACAACGTCAGGTAGATTACATGAGCTAGTAAGCTGACCACTACTTTGATGATTGTTTACTGATTTTGCACATTCCTTTTTTTTAATATTCTCATACAATAGTAATGAGTTTTAAAAGTTTGTTTTACTTTAGAATTTACTGACGCATTCTCAGAGTAATTATACTATTTAATCCACAGGAAGTGTTTTGACAATTGAAAAACTTGATCCAGTAGACTTTCATTAGTTTGGCAGATAAAGAAAATGCTTTCAAATGTGTCTAAAAAAGTTCATGACAAAGGTAGGGTCAATAAAAACAAAAATGAATTAAAATAAATTATTGTTTAATTGTTTCATATACATTGATGCTGCATGTTTAATTTTATTACATTTAGTAAAATAGGACATATAATAGGATGTAATGCTATTCCTTTTATGTAGTTTTACATAATCATTACCATTCTTTCATACCCTTACCACAAGAGACAATTTGTTTTTTAAAAGAGGCTAATTACTTTATTTTTTTATTGTATTTTTATACCATTGTCTTAACAAAATCTTATGCCAATAAAAATTTTAGGAATATGATCCATAGATTTATTTTATGCACTTTTTAATTTTATATTCTTGTGTATGACTAAGTCCTAGGTGTATAAGGCATCATTTAGTATAAGCTAATAACAAAGCTCTTGGGAGCATTGGCTATTAAAACTTTCAAATTTCTTGAGGATATTTATTACTTAAACACAGTGGCAGATCATTTGAAGGGATTAATAATTGTAACTCTGAGTCAAATCAGTTGACTGACATTCTCAGTTTGAGAGATCAAGCTGTTTAAAACAATTTTCTTTTAAAAAATAAAACAGCATGATCCCACAAAATGTTTGCAGTTTCTTGGCAGTTCTTACTCCTTCAATAAGTAAATAATTTGTTCTCATGACATTGCTATATGTTTTAATGTTTTAAAAATTATAGTTTCATCTGATGGTAATTATAAATCGATGGCTTATAACTGTGAGAGTCCACTGAATTCTTTGGCTGTAAATAAAGACTTTACTCAAGTCGTAGTAGCTGGACGGTCAGGTAAAAAATCTATATTATTTTCTTTTTTTTTCTTCTCTTTTATAACATCATTTTAAACCACAATAGAGTTGAATACTTTCTGTTTACCTTACTTTTTGTTTTTAAATTGCAGTCTTTAAAATCCTGAACATTAAGGAAGATTGTTTTACTGAAAATGTCAATCTGCGCGTAGGACGCCACATCAATCTGACATATTCTGCTGCAGATGTGGCATGGCACCCATCAGATGGTAATTATTTCTTCATCTAATGAATGTTTCTTAAAACCTACACTAGAGGTACTTTTAAGATAAAACAAATAGGCTTTTTGTTTACAAATTGGTTTGTACAGATTTTTTTTTCATTATAAGTGCTTTATTTTTAATTAATTAATTCTGATTTTTTTTTTAACATTTAAATTTAAACCCCAATGCTAATGTTATGCTCTCTTTGGTAAAACAAAAACTTTTTTGTGTGAATTCCAGAAAACGTGCTCGCTTCAGCAGCAACTAATGGCTGTGTTGTTCTGTGGAATCTTTGTAAAAGTGCTAAATCCAAACAAGGTAACAATTATTTCATTTTACAAAAGTCAATTTTGATTAGAAAAACTTCTTTTCTTATGATTTCTTGCTTATATCTTTGGACGTTTGGTTGGAAACTAATATAAATTTCCTTGTTTCTTACAGCCAACATTTTCCAGGAACATAAAAGGTCTGTCAATAGAGTTGCCTTCCATGGTTCAGAACACAATCAGTTGCTTAGTGCATCTCAAGATGGAATGGTTATGATTCATGTAAGTGGTAGGAAATATAGTAGAGAGAAAGGTTGTTTTTTTTTACACTGAAATATTTCAAGAAACACTTCATTGTTTTGTAAGACAAGTGGTTATGAACTATGTATTAAATTTATATCATTTTGAAACATTTCTCTGTACTAAAAAGAAATTAACAAATATTGAGTAAATGAAAACAATGCTTAAATCTTTAAGAGAACTTTAAGAAAATAGAATAGTGTTTTCCATAATTATTCAGTTAATTTACTTAATGTAATTGTTGGTTCATTCAAAGTTTAATCTACTATCTGTCTCTCTTGACTCATTATCATACAGTGTGACTACATAAAACAACTTTCATCAGAGATTTCATTTAATGTCAGCGCACACATTGTTGACTCTTATGGTAAAATAAATGACAGTCAAATCTAGTTTGAATCCTAATGGAGATTAGGACTTTTTTTTTTCTTTAAGTCACATGGCTGCCTGGTTGTGTGGTATGCAGTTTGGACTGTCATTTAGTGGTCTCGAAGCTCCAGGGTTCAAACCCTGCTGACTGTCATCCCCTGTTATTCTGTGAGAGGTTTGGGCTATATGTAATTATCCTCAGAATCCAAAGAAACATCTGAAACATGTCAAACATTTTACCAACAAACATATCACCAGTTCAACTGTGTCAACATCTATTGTTAGCAAAATTAAAGGCATTTAGTTGTTCAGAAAAATGTTTTGCTTGTTTATTTGTTTTTAAATGTTTTACATGTTTTGGATGTTCCTTCAGAGTTGAACATAGTTTACTTCTTAGTCCAAACCTCCTACAGGGGATGGGAGTGGGCAGGGACCATTGATAAATCCAAACGACAGTCCAGCGCACAAACCGCACAACCAGGCAGCCCAGTAGACATCAAGTTATTAACCCATTTCAAACCAAGCAGATTTGAGACCAGGACTGCTTTGTGCTGTAGGTTAAGTGGTGAAAAGTTGAGGAGATGCTGCTCAACCAGATAGAGAAACAAACCCATGATTAGTATCTAGTTAACTATTTTATTCTTTATATTCTTCAATACTTGGCACATTTTACCATTCTTGCCATATGTTTATTTTGAACAAATAGACAGAGTTATTATTACTAGATTTTTTTTTCTCTTCCCTTTCTCTGGAAAAATTCAGACATCAAAATGATTAAAGACTACACCAATACTTAAACAGGGTCTTGAGGCTTTGCAGGACAAAATGAACTGGGAAACATTGTCAGCAAATTTGTGAATTCTTGCTTCAATATTGTTTTTAATCAGTATCATTTCAGAGTAACACTTAATGTATAGCAACAATTCCACTCTTGAAAATTATTTTTCTCTCCCCAGGATATTCGTACTAAAGCTGGTCCCATCTTTAAATTTGGTAGCCTTGGTTCAGACAGTGCAAAAGATGCTCAGTTTTGTCCAGCAAACAGCGGCTATTTTGTGTTTGCAGCAGCTTATGAAAGTGGGACAGTACAGGTATCATTGTCTGGTTACTGATATAGTTTTTACTAAATATATTTGAATATTTGTATCCATGTATAGAACAGGTTAACTTAGTTTTACACAGAATACTTTGCAATATGATTGCTTTGTTTTTCTAAAATTAGTCTATTTTGTTTCATATAAGACTTGGGATATGAGACGACCTGACAGAGCAGAGAAAGTTTTCATGGCTCACAATGGACCAATATTCTCTTTAGATTGGCACTCAGCAGACAAGACGCCATGGCTCGCTACTGCAGGCAGAGACAAAACAATTAAAGTCAGTTTTCGCACATTTAGCTTCAAATTTTTTTTCAGCCTTTCTAGAAAATTAACTTTACTTTGAAACTAAAATTAATAAGCATGCCATAATTGCACAATTATTTGTTCATTGCACTGTGCTCCAGTCAGTTCAAGAACTGACTATAGGGTGTCAGTGCTTTGTCATTTAAGCATAATGATTTCTGTGCTGTGGTGACACTAATAAATTCCTTTGTTACCTTTAATAATGTTTACTGGTTGATGTATATTTAAATATAATAAGAATATTTACATTGACCTTTTGCTATATTGAAGAATTCTATAATTTATTCAAGATCTGGGACATGTCTCGTATGGATAAACCTCAACCGCCATTGCTCCATGTGATCACAAACATTGCCTCTGTTGGTTTCATCAGATGGAGGCCAAACAGGAAAAACCACATTTCTAGCTGTTCTTTGCTGTTGGATCACAGTGTGAATGTCTGGGATCTAGGTCGACCCTACATCCCATTTGCTTCCTTTGAGGGCCACATAGATGTCACCACATGTAAGTTGTATGCCTTTTCATTATGCTTGCTTAAAAGACCTTGTGATCTATAGGGCACATGATGTTAAGGTCATCAGGGTGTCATGTGGCCAGACCAACCACCTTTACTTTCCCCAAAGAATGTCAGATACCCATTATAGTTTGGTAGACACTCAAATCCTTGTCTTCGTCGAGATTGGAACCCAGGTTCTCCACTCAGCCCCTGTTCTATATACTATTTATAGAAAAATTGAAAGAATATTTATAGCTTCAAAATGTTTTCATCTCATCTATTTCTTACTAGTGTCATCTAATTAATGGACATTCGTTTGATTAAATCATGTAGTTTAAATGTAAAAAAAAAATACCTATAGTATGTAAAGAACTTTTGATTCCAAGAAAGAGGATGTCAAATTCAGGCAAATAGCTTAATTATTAAGAGACATGAATTATCCACACTCCAAGTCATGTGTTGTTTTTTTTTATCTATCTTTGTGTGTTCTCTAATTTCAGAAATCCATTTTCTTTACAGTAAAGTTTATTAATAAATGTATTCCAAACTTTTAAAAAGAAAATGAACTTGTTTGATGTTGTAATCTTTTAGTCATATGATTTAAAATTGTTTGCTTCATCATTTCAAGATCCCAACTATGTTTGTTTGTATAGTTGTATTTAATAAATATAGTTTAATATTTAAAAAAAACTTCTTGAAAACCTGGATGAGGTAACTTAATAACTTGTCCAATACGTATATCTAGTCATTTCAAATACATTGCAGTAAGAAGTTTGGCTTCCTCATTTAAAAAACATGAGATCTTTCTAACTTGCAAACTATTTTGAAAAATTAGATTGTTCCCCATCTTGTGCTTTCTCAGGTATTGAGTGGAGAGATGATTGTCACACTTTTCTCAGCTGTGGTAGAGATGGGAATATTATTCAACATGTATTTGCTGATGCCAAGAGACCAGCTGACAAAACTAATCCCATAGGTGTAGACATAAGTAGTAATGGATACATTGGTGTGGCTAGTATTATCAAGAAAGGTAAATAGAATGGGTTCTGTCCTGTTTTCAGTCGATAAAAATTATGTTTACAATAAAAAATTTGTTATAACGTTACATTTATTTTTTATTTCAAAATAGTTTTGACTTATTGAAAAGAATATAATGCAGACAGGTTTAACCTCATTTTTTTCCCCTAGTTATTTATAAGATATTTAAAAATAGAAATTGTCTTTCATTTCATTTTTGTTTATTTTAAATTTTTCACTAGGTACGAAAGTATATCATGAATTAATATTACATTTATTTATGTTATTGTTTCCTAAAGGTTTATGAAGCATGTAATAGGGTTACACTTTTCTTAAGCCCATCAGTATGTCACTAGCATGTCATGTAGCCAGCAGTTCTTACAAATCTATTTATTAATGTGATCCTTTCTCCAGAACATATCAACTCTAGTTCAGGAAAGTCAAAAAAAATCTCTAAAAGTCGGCAGTTTACTGAAGCACATAGTGGTTTGCATGTCTACTCTGACTGGGATGAGGTAACTCAATAACTTGTTATGCTCTGCCTATTAGTCATATAATCATCTTCTTTTTGAAGTACCGTATTTTTCGCCGTATAAGACGCACTTTTTCTTCTCCAAAACTGGGGGGGAAAAGTTGGTGCGTCTTCTACGGCAAATACACATTGTACATGCATTAAAACTGCCCCCAACTTTGTGTGGCGCTTACTCGCAGTCCTTTCCTTATGCAGTGTGTGCTGCGGGCTGGATTTGGGGCACGTACTGCGGGCTGTGGTGACTTCTGTGACCCTCCCTGCACGGCCAGGCTGTGTGTGTTCGGGCTTCCCTCTCCCTCCTATAGCGCGCCATGCCCCCCTCCCGACAGTCTAACCATGTGCTGCACGGGCATCATGCTGAGCTTACTGCCGGTACACACCGCCCTCCCTACGTCATAATGTGCCGTCTGGGTAGATCACAGACAACGTGTATGGTGTATGTGAGAAAGTGATCAGGCGGACCAACTAGTACAGTATTTGGTTCAGAATCTTTTTTTTCTAGATTTTCCTCCTTTAAAATTGGGTGCGTCTTATATGCCGGAGCGTCTTATACGGCAAAAAATACGGTAATGTCTGTATTTTATAAGATAAGATGTCAAATACAGTACTATTTAATCATGACTTTTAAGTAGTAACTATCACTTTTGTCTCCAATTAATTTAAGATGAATACAATTTGTTCTACAGGCTCAGAAAACTATCATGCCCAGCTTTGAGGAAATAGCATTACAGTACAAACTTGAAGGTGCATCTTTGGTGGACATGTGCAAGCATAATGCTAAAATAGCTGCCAAATTTAAAAAATCACAGGTAAATATAAACTAGCAGGTTTATAAAAGGAATGTTTACATTTTCTTCCTTTTAAATCTCCATGAACTGGACATTAGTAAAAGCTGTCATTGGAATCTCTATTTAGCTGGGTATTGATATATATATATTTTATATAACTATTGCTTAAGATTCAATGAGATCCTCTTCTCAGGTAAATGTATATTACCTGGCAGGCTTTTTTGTTTTCTGAAAATATTTTAAATATGTAATTAAGAAAGCAAAATTTGAAATTGAGTAATTACTTTAAAAGTTTTTCAATTTGAATGAAGCTTATAACTTTAAATAGTTTCTGATTAAAATTGTAAAGATAAAGACTAGATTATAGTTCCCTAGGAAAGCTTTTCAGTTTTTAGATTCTTATCATCAAATGTAAATAACAAAAAAACAACTCAGAAATCTTGTGGAACCAACTGTTCCAATAATTTTGATTGAGCTAACAAAAAGCAGAAGTGAATATTTCTGACTTCAGTAATGATCCTTAAACCATTATCACTTATAAAATAGGAGTAGCTTAAGAATAGGTGTAATATTAGTGACATTATTATAGCACTTTTTAAAAAAAAAGGTATTAAGTAATTTGAAGGCATTTCCAACAATAAAGCAGTTACATTGAATAATTTTGGTGATTGAAATATTTTCAACTTGAATAATAAGATATTTTGTAGTTAATTAAGAGCCAAAAACAACGAAATAATTGCGGATGAATCAAGGTCAGCTTTGATGAAAGATGGAAGCATTTTTTGTTATATTCTGGACTTGAAAGAATGTTTGATCTAAATTCTCTATCAATTAGGGAAAATGCCATCAAGCTATATGTTTTTTTGAGGAAAGTGTGGTAAAGAATCAATTAAATTTTTTTTAGCCTTATACTTGAAAGTATTGACGACAGAATACATGCAATAAACTACCATGATCTGCCTTAAAGATCTCTATAAAATATGTTAATATACATGATTTTCAAATGTTCTCTTAGATTGCTCAGATGTGGAACATGCTGGCTACAATCTATGGTCCATTTATCAACTCACAGGCTCAACAAAGCCACATAAACCGTCCATTGGGGTTAACAAGTCCCCAGCATGAGAAACAGGATCATTCAGAGCTGGGTAATTTGATTTTTTTTTAGATTGTCTTTTTCTAATAGATTTCTTTTTTAGTAGATGTTATCTATAAAGATATAACAAATAGTGAAAATATACTCAAATGTAATCCAGTTTATAAAGTTATTTCATATTTTATTGTTAAGTACTAATAATTAATCAATATGTCAAAGCTGTTTTTTTTTTCATTAAGCTTATGAAAGTATGCTAAGTATGTTTTCTTGATTTCTATTTTCCCAACTTGACAAACATGATGATGCAACAAGCAGCAGTCAAGTCAGCTTTGAAACGTAGTAGAGACAAGGGGAAAAACAAACTGGATGCACATGTGGATGTCACCTCAGGTTAGTTCTGAGCTCTTCTTAATACTCAAGTTTTTGGGCTTGTATGCTTTGTAACACTGGCAGTCTAATAGTAGATCTTAAGTATTTTGTTCAAAGTTTATTGAAAAAACATTATAAATACTTAAAAAATAGTTTTTAGACTGAACTACTACCATATTGTCCTGCTTATAAACCTGTGGGTCATACAAGATTTTACAAGGAATGGCAGCTGTGCGGGCATACAAATGTGCGGGGTTTACATCATTTGTTTTACACATAACGTTCAAACTACAAGAATGCCCATGGAATGAATAGTCTTCACATAAGGCCAAGCACCAGCAGATGTTCAATTTAGCCAATCGTAGGGCCCAGCTCAGCTGCTGCAGCAAATCTTTATCCAATATCACCAGATAACTAGGTCAAAAACTTTCTGTTGAAACAACATACTACAGATATGACCGTGGGCTTGTATTTCACACGCATGTTGCACTCTATTTATTGCTTGTTGGAACAATAACTGGAGCACAATTGCAGCTTGAGGGACAGATGTCTGATGAGCAACAACTTTATGTACTGGTAGCTTACGTCACAATATGCACATTCAGGGTGTATAAGGGTGCAGGTTGTATGATTTTGTTTTCTTATTTTGTAATTTGTGTAGAGTATATGGGCGTGTGTGTGATACTCGTATGCGTGGTTTATGCGTGAAAATATGGTACTACAAACTTGTTCTTTGTTATATCTTAAAGCTTAACTAATGTATCTGTTTATTTGATTGTGGCTCTAGCCTTTTTTTTTCTCTACATATTCATGCTAAGAATGCAATGAATAAGTGGTTGGTAGTTTGTGTATTAATATGGTAAGGGGATTGTGAGTTGTGCAGATCAGACCCAAGCACTTAGTACATGAACCTATTGAGATGACAGTATAATCACATACCTTATGACCAGACATTAAAAGCATTATTATTAAAGTATTAAAAGCATTAATGAAGTACATAGGGTTTTTTTTTGGCTTAGTAATTGCTAATATATATATACCAACATATTATGGGATGTTTTTAGTTCTTCAACACTGTAGTGACAACAGAACAATTTGATTGCTAGCTCAAAGCATATTGGCCATTGAAATAGCCACATAATAAAACTTTCTTCTGCAGCTAATTAGATGAAATAATTTTTGACATTATTTTTGACATTATTTGACATTTATATAGGGCTAGAGTCTCTAAAGTGGCATTTTATCTTATTTGGTCATTGATGTAATGTTATTGAAATGCTAAGATTGTTCAGGATAACATTTATTTATAACATTTATATTTTGGTTTAATGATATAAATTTGGACTGTGATGATGGACCTGAAATCATTTTTCTAAACTTCATGTTATTTTGTTGTAATTCCTGTGCAGGAAGTAATGATGACAGTTCTGATGTTGAGGGTGAAAGTTCCGAGATAGAGAAGAACATTCCAGAAAAAACTTTGGAGGCTAACTTTTTATTTGGTGACGGAGGAGAGGATGAGGCCAACAAAGATTTCTACAATGCAGGAGGAATTTTAAGTGAAGACGATTATGTACGTAAACTTTGTGACAGTATATTAAAGAATTTGTTAATAGTATATTTTGCATTTTTAGATTTCATTTTTATGGTATTGCATTAAAGAAAATTGATAGTTTCATGTTCTTTTGTGTCATTAGTTTAAAAAAAAAAACTAGACTAGATGTCAGTATTTAATTTTTATGATAAATTAATCAGAACATAATATTTAAAAAAAAACAGTCAAGGATTTGCTTTATACAAATATAATGTGGAACATATTTTTTAATATAATGAAAGGGAAATCATAGAGGCTAAATTTTTTTCTCCTATGCTAGTTGCTGATTTGAGACTATCCAGATTTATCAAAATAGTATTTATGAGCAGCTACTTTATCTAATGTCTCCTTGTGACTCAGTTTGACACATTGTAATGAAACAGAAAGCCAAGACTAATGGTGATTTCTGTAGTTAGGCATCTACTTTTAGTTCTCCATTTAAATGTTCAGAATTGGTCCATCCAGCCTCTCCCATCTGAGGGCTTCCAATCTAGACATGACCTGAACACCATGATAGGAACCCACCCGATCATGATGGAGTCTGACTTGACACTGGTGCCAATGGTGGACTCCATCCACCCCCATGAAGACTTAGACCAGAACTGTGAGCCCACTCTGGTCGTCAAGAGTACATTGGAGCATGATGCTATGGACTCATCAACTTCTGTTGCTGACCTGATCAAAAGTTTGGCTGAAGAGGTACAGTGTTGAGCATATTTTTTAGTTGCAATAACATGACAACAGACCAAAGTTATAATGTTATTACAGGCTTAACGTTATATAGTGTAACTATAATTATGCACATTAACAATGGCGTTTTAGGTTGTTGAAGTGATATAAAAACCAAAAACATTTTGTTGAAAGGTTTTATTTGTCACAAATATTGCTGTTAGTTCAACTGTGAGATCAGAATAAACCAGCAGCAATATCACAAGAACATTATCAAGATTTGTGTTCTTTTACAATAGAATTATTACTGTACAACATCTACTAAGTATTTATGATTTTGTTGTTATTTGTCTTGTTTCTGTAAACTAGTTGATGCTAATGCTAAATTTTAGGCATAATTTAGTGTTGATATTTTTGTTTCATTATTGTTTTGTTTTGTTTGTGAATGAACTAGGGTGATATTCAGACCTGTGTCTCTATGCTCGTTGTACTTGGGGACCACATGAAAGCACTTATAGATGAAACTTACCAGGAAAGTTGGTTCTATTCTTATATAGGTAGGTGCTGTGTTGTTGTTGTTGTACATTGTTATTGTGTGACAATTGTTTTGATAACAATGCTTAAAAAAAACACAAAAACACTTTGTAATCAATTACCTTTTGATTAGGGTTAGGGTCTCTGTTTAAAGTAAAAGTTTACTAAATATATTGTGCGACATCATAGTCATAGTTATATCACAATGACCTAGTCTTTTTTTTTTTTTTTTTTTGGATAGGAGTTGAAACCAAAAATTATGCAATATTCTTTTTACTTTTTTGTTTGAATGTTTTTAAAATGTCCATAATGCAATGGATGTAAATCTCATCTGTTTCTGTTAAGTGGCCAGAATATTAACTAATCGCAATTATTAGGCTCAGGTACACCCTAAAATCCCAAATTAAAAATCCCAACTTTCACTAGAATTTTAACTTAAATGTTATAAGGGAATTATAATTATATTTTTAATATTTTCATAATCAAGTTTCACATAATGTGAAAAATAATTGTTACTACATTTAAAAAAAAAGAATTTCAATATCATCAAGCTGACATGCATAGATCCAATATAATCCTGAATATGAACTGGTCCATATTAGACAATAATAAGCCCACATTTTCTCAAAATATACATTCCATTAGATCTCAAGTTTTTTTGTGTTTTTTTTGTCATCTTTTATGACCAATGTAATGAATTTTAACTTCTTCCACCAAATTTAGAAAATGTTTAGCTAGACAGCATGCCACTCAGACTCATTGAAGACACACTGGCATTGTCATAGCCTCCATTTTTTCTTAGTGTCCTAACATAGAACAGTTTCTTACAAGTTTAAAGAGAAATATGTTTTATCGGACTAAACTGACTTTCACAGTATATTGAGTGATGAACTTTCTTATGTTTCTACTACCCAAGATTTGTTAGGTCGTTATGAACTCTGGACAGTGGCTAATGTTGTGATGAAACAGTCCAAGCTGGCCTCTATCTGTTCCTTGAACCAAGAATCCACTGTAGTTCACACCATGTGTAGCAAGTGTTCTCGGGCCTGTGAGCGCGCAGCCTGGCTCTGTGACAAATGTAAACGAGTGACCAACCTTTGCAGCATCTGGTCAGTTTTTAGTTCATTGATGTTTTTGTTTTTTTTTACATTTTGTTTTGTTTTGCTGCTTTTTATTTCCAACCTTTTGGTTTGGTTTATTTTAAATCTCAATCCAAGTTTTTTTTTTAGATTAATTTCTTGGTTATTATTATAGCAGTTGTCTGAAGTTTTAAAATTATTTCATTCATACATCTTAATATTTTATATTAGCTTGCCTCAATTCTTCTGATAAAAATCAAAGTGTAAATCTAGACATCTATTAACATTAAAGTATCCCTCATTGGATATAATTATGTCAGGCTGAGATATTATAATATTATAGAAATACTATCTATTACGTCTCAAATGCATTTTCCAATTCTTATGCCTTAAAGTAATTTAGTTTTAAAGTGATGATTGAAAATTCTCTAACTTGATATTATTGATTTTCAATACAGTCACCATCCTGTGAAAGGTGATATGGTCTGGTGTCAAGGTTGTTGCCATGGAGGTCACATTGACCACATTGAACAATGGTTGACCTTCTCGGACAGATGTCCTGCTGGCTGTGACCATGTCTGTGAATTTTTCTGAAAGAAATTTTGTTGCTATTGGGGAGGATCTAGTCTGCCAATATGTTACAAAAGTGGATTCTCTTATCTAGTCTCTCAGCATGTTATATAACATGATAACCAAACTAAAGTGTGTACTAATAATTTATTTCAAACTGTGATTTTTGAACTGAGTGAGTCAAATGGTTGGTGTCTGAATGGTTTCAATCTTCAAAATTATTCTCATGACAAATTTTTATTTAAATCATTGTCTATAGTAGTACAATTGACTAACAAGTAGCTAGAAATTGTTTTACATAAATAATAATATTAGTATGATCTTGTTATTTGAAGATTTGGGCTAAATATTGAGAAAAGATACAATTTGAGTCTTTGTCTTCTTCAAATGTATAAATATTAACAAAGAAAAATATTAAATACCGGTACCCGATCTACTTAAAGATGAAAAAAATTCAATACTGAATAATGATAAATAAATAATATGACAAAATAAACACAAAAAATAAATCTAGTCTATAATTATAAGAGACTATTTTAAGAAAGAGACAGGAAAGATACAATGAAAATAACGCCACGTTACTTCTAAAAAAAATTTAAAAATTTATCGTGGATAACAACAAAACAAGACAATCTAAGCATATATCGAGACTTTATTAATGATCATACCAACTTTGTTGGCCCTCTTTAGCGCCCTCAACAGGCAATATGATATTAATAAAGATCTACTGTCCCTATAGACTTAAACTAAAATACAGAGAGAGGTATACTCATCTTTTTTCGAAATCCCCGTTCGGTTTTGGAGTATAATGGTCAGTCTTCTACACACAAGACAAGTGGGCTCAGGCAGTTAGGCAAGGCAAGGCAAATTCTTTTTGGTGCTGGTACGGTTCTCTAAGGTCAGGTCTCAAGATTCCGGTTCCTCTCTTTGATGACGAGTTGATGCTGGCTTCTGGCTTCACGGCTGCTTCTAGTAGACTGGTAATACTGAGACAAGCTAGTGGTGCTGAGAGAACAAAAGCTAAGTCCTACTCTCTCAAATGGAAAAAATAACGTATAAATATATAAGTAAATCATGCAGTGTAGTAGTAGCGTATACTACACTTGTGTGTTGTTGGTCAGGAAACACACAGGAACAAGGAACAAAGGTCAAAGTGACCCCAACAGTCAACTGGCTACAATGTAGATCTAAATAAGTCAAGAGGTAACCTTCCATACGACGAACTTACAACTGCAAACTTGGTATCATGAGGTATCGAGGTACAACTGTGATGGACTGCCCTTCTACTCACTGCAAGACAATGTAAACAGCAGGAACGATGTAGATAAGAACGCCTAGAACAATTGGATTACACACTGATGAAGTTCACTGGATACAAATTTCTAAGCCCAGAATCACGATCTAGATTAATCCACACTCTGACTAGATCCAGCAAAGAAAGAAATAACGTGTAAATAAAAATCCAACAGTCTTTCAGCCAAAGATGATAAAAGGCCTACAATGTTCTGCTAGGCTGACCCACTCTTACTCTTAGCCTCGTTGAAGGGTCACCAAATATGTTATGTGTGTGATTTATAAGATGTAGAAATGCAGATTACTTGATTCTTGATGTATAACTAGTCTAAATAATTATTATTAACTCACAGTCTGGATTGCGGTCCGAACGCACATACATATTAATGAAATAACTTGATAAGACTTCTAGAACTTGAAAATAGAATTTAATACAAAATAATGGGGCACAGTCCTAATGTCACAATTCTAAAACAAAACTACCATCTTGCTTGCTAAAAGAGTGAGTCCGTTAACTTATCCCATAATTCCTAGCTCCCATTATTCCCTATTTCCATCCAAAATGAAGTTCTATTTATAGTCACTTCGCTCAAATGAACTACTTGATAAAACTACTTTCCTTTTAAACCTATAACAATAGTAAAATAAAAAGTTATAATTTTTTAAATTCTGTACTTATTAAAAAAAAAACTAAGACATTATCTCGAAAGTCTGTTTTCTAGTAATGCTGGTTATCACCTAAAGAACTAAGGATTGATTACAAATCCTAAATAGAGAAGACTGTACTAATTTTAAAATGCATTTATTGCTAGTACTCATTTCTACTCTTTGTCTTGTAAATATTCCCGTATTTGTGGTGTAACTAGAAAGTCAAAGATTGTGTATTTCATCAAGTATTTCTACAAAGGTTTCATACATTTGTATCCTAGAGGTTGTAGAGGCTGGTATTTCTGCTAGGAGCTAAAGAACTACATTTAAAAAAAACTTTTGAGCTTTTGTTGGTTTTTAGAACCATGAGAGGAAGGGAGCCAGTTGTTTGCTGCCAGTTTGTCTCTCTAGTAATTGTTTCAAATACTTTTTGTTTTAATCTACTCTTTCAGATAATGACAACATATTAAATATAATGTATACTAGTTATTCTCAAAAATTAAAAATATATACCCTCTCTATAATTATTCTTAAAAATTATAAATATATATACCTTCTCTATAATGTAAATAGTATAACTTGTTTCCAAGAAGTTTATTTTTCTAATGTATGTACATACACTTGCATTTATCTGTCCTCAGTTTATATAATAGGTTATGTCCCAAGGGCTTCAATTATTTTTATAGTGCTTTTTAGTTTCAATAGAACTACAAATATCTGTATTTTATAAAAAATGTAGAAATTTTCTTTGTATTATCATAACAATATTTAATGCACAATTTTTTTTTTTAACTCTAAAAGAGTCTAGGACTTGCTGATATGACCCTGAATCAGGATCCTTGATTCCTTATTTGTTACTTTCTCCAGAACCAGCAATGACTCCTTCTTGGTGTTAACGTACTTCCATGCAATATAAATAGTCCAAATGTCATCATTGTAAATATTTGTTCTTGCTAGTTAAATCAATTGATGTTTAGTTCCAGTACAATTCTTTTTTAATGCTGAATCAGTTCAGAATAATTTGTTGAAGAATGTATCATGGAATGTGTTTCTGTTAAATGCTTAGGATTTTTTGTTTGAGTAAGCTATTTTCCTCATCAAAAGATTCCAAAATTAAAATGCAAGCTACTTTTGTTAACAGAATGAGTATGGCCTGATTAAAAATAAACTTGTATGTGAATGAGTGTTTTCAGAACTAGAATTTTATTAATAAGAGATTGAATGTGGCAAGATTACTTTTATTAAGAGAATAGCTGTGGACAGATTAAAACTATAGAATGAATGGGGCCAGATAGAAACTTGACTTTTATTAAGAGAATGGGGCCAGATTGAATGACTTTTGTTTGCAATTTGTTAGCTACTTTTTAGAATGTGAATGAATGTGGTAGATTAACAAGATCAAAACTAGAAAGTGGTTTATTAAGAGAATAAGTGGCCACACATAGCCTACATCCAAAGTGTATGTTTTGTCAGAGATTGAGATTGGTGAAATTTTGACAGCTTACATTGAGTATATTCTCAGATATTGTACATGGAGAGTCAGTGTGAGATATTAATTATCTCACATTATTTCCTTTTGTGTGAAAGCATGTGATGCAATGAGGATGTATTTGACATGTAGTTCTTTATTATAAGAACAACACAATTTTGTACAAATTAAAACAAAAGTCTTTTTATGCACTTTATTTATTGATTTTTTTTCTACCTAAACTGAACATAGGGGAAAAAATGGATAAAAACAAAGTAACCCTTAACACCATTGCATGACTAGAGAAAACATTTGAGTACATTGACTAATAATGTTTCAAAATTACTTAACTAAATAAAATCTGCTTTGGAATGTGCTGGAAAAAATGGACAATATTGCTGATACAGTGTTGAAAAGCTTAATTCATCCTAGCAATAATTCTTGAAAATGTGCGTTATAAATTTGGTTGACATAATACAAACCAGTATCCATACACATAAGAATTTGCTGATTCAGGATGTCAAGAACATGAGTAAATATTTTACTTTAAAAAGAAATATAAGATCATATCATCAATATAAGTTCATGATCAACTAATAATAATAATAATCTTTATTATCCGTATGGAAATTTGTCTTATGGTAAAAGATAAGATTCTGTTAAGGCAACAATCAGATCATAAGTAAAGGCACTATATCAACAATCAGATCATAAGTAAAGGCACTATATCAACAATCAGATTATAAGTAAAGGCACTATGTCAACAATCAGATCATTGCATAAAACATAAATAAAAATTCACAAATCTGACACTCTGCATAAAATACCAAGGAATGTTTTTCTTTGCATGCATTATTGGGGAACACTACTGTAGCAGTGGACATAATCATGTGTTTAGACATTTTCAGCAGCATATATTATGTACACAAACAAGGTAGAGATCAGATGATCAATCAAGTCCAAGTAGTTCAAATATACAAAATAAAATCTGCATACTGGGAGTTCAAAAACTATATTAATATGGACACTACTTACATTTTGATTTCCTTGCACTGTCAAATGTATGGACAAGCAAACAGATGATACATCAAGCAAACAGATGATACACCAAGCAAACAGATGATACACCAAGCAAAGTATTTAGTTGATGCTTGAATGAAAACAAAGTTTAATTTTGAAAATAAATGTAAGAACCAGTTTAATACTTCATGTAGTAGAGTAGCCAATGTATTCAGCAGAGCTTTCTAATTAAATACAAGACTGAAACAACCTTTCCCACACACAAAACTACCTTACCCACACAAATGAAACATTGAAATTAAAAAATGCCCTTACTTAAATGAGTATTTGTCAAACTTAGCAACAATATAAATATCAACATGTAGATAGCACTAGCCTAAACCAATTAATCAAAACAGACAAAAAATGATTAAAAGAGTTTGTCTTCATATACTATAAGCTCAGAGGCAGCCCCCAAATGGTTCACCAAGTAACAAAACAAGTTTCCATAATGACATTATTATTATTACATTGTATATATTATCTTAAGTATTCAATCAACTGATTTCTATAAAGCCATTGATAATTGAATAATATCTGATTGTTGAACTACAGACAAAGTAATTGGTAAATGGCCTATCTCTCATTCATGGACTCTAGATGAGGTCCTTCCTTCGCCCTTTGGTCAAGTGTCTAAAGTCCTTTTGGCTTCAGTAGGAGGGAATGTAATAATATTATATTATATTAAGAACAGTTGTATCAATTAGTCATATAATTAAATTTGTAATAGATCTAGACTAACAATATACAAATCTGTGAGATAAGAAATATTTTTACCAATTGTTGTTGTTTATTCTAATTTTAGCTTTCTCACTACGCTATAATCATATCACTTTTCTGGACCAGTTGGAAAGGTGTGGGGAGAGAGAGAACGGGGTATCGGGCTGATTGCTTTTTAAACACATTTATTTAAACAAAAGGTGAACAATCTGAATTCGAACTTGTGGTTAAAGCCATCTCAGGCTTCTCAAGCCAACACTGTAACCACTCTGCTAGTGAAGAGCTTATGAACATTGAAGATTGTATAGTTATTTATTGTTTCTATAGTCTCGTTCTTTTAGATGTTTGTGTTCACTAAGACTCAGAAGATGACCTATAAAAGGGGACTAATTCAGCCTACCACCACTTCAGTTAAGTACAATTTATTTCCCTTGTTTGAGATACCAAACAAAATAATTAATTACTAATAGTTAATAAACTAATTGTTTTTTTTTTATATTGATTCTTGTGTTGTCAGGTAAAAGAAATAATTGTACGAATTTCAGCTTGATCAGAGATTGGGTATGGGAGAAATTAAGTGTACAAACTTTTTACTGGGCATCACAGTGAGTTGATATAAACTTTGTAAAAATAACACTAAAACAGCATTTCTTAAAGTGTGGGTTGCGTGAGTGGCGGGAGATGAAAGGCTGGTCAGATTATGTTTTAAATAAATAAATAACTCAAAATGATCTTACAGCAATCAAGACTATTATAGACAGTTGCGTGCTGTATATAGCCTTATATACCCTGTATGTCCTTTGCATAATAAGTATTGGCCTGTGCTGCACTCAAACAATGCCTATTAAATCATTTCAAAACCTTGATTTATATGTATGTGTATATTTTTTTAATCCTGTTTATGTTTTTTTTAAAGCAATAAAACTCAGTAAGAGAAAAAAAAAAGCAATATGAAGTCATGTGGTGGCAATATAATGGAACCTAAAGAAAAATGGCAGAAAATAAAAAGATTGGGAGAGATTTGAAATAAATAGACAAAACAAAGTCCTAGATCACAGTATGAAAATCTCTGATGAAATGTATCCATTACTTATTCTAAGGTCTACAATTAAACCATAAAACTTTTGTGACTTTCATGATTATTCTTAGAGTGAATATGTGAATTTGGCAATCAGACATAGCACAGACAAAAACTGAATGAGTAATCAAATACTATTTAAAATTAACTAATTTGGCCTAAAAAGTGTTTCACTGTAGACTATTCCCAGCTTTGTCATACAGCTTGTCATGGAGATCACTGATTTCTTCCAGCTCAAACTCCTTCTCACTATCACTGACCTCCAAATCATTCTCTAGTAAAGTGTATTGGTCCTGGGTCAGGGTCTGCTTCAACTGATGTTTCACAGTGTACACCTTGTAGCCTAGGAAGGCTACGAGTGCCAAACAGAGCACAAGAACAGCGACCAGGATAGGAACAAGGTCTGGAAATGAGAAGGGGATTAGATTTCTGAAACAGAAGCACACACACACACACTCTCTCTATGTATGCAAGGAGGCACTTATGTGTGTTTCAAAGAGGATAGGGTTTACTGTTTCATAAAGCTGGGCGCAGTGTCTACAAAGGGGGAGTTGTGTGGAATTTATTTTGTTCAGATGGTAATTTAACAGAGGTGTGTGTCCTGTTCTTAGTTGGAAAATTGTAGATTGTTCTTTGCGGGGAAGAAAGTTAATACTATCCAGTTTGTTAGGCATGGTCATTTCTTTGTACATGGCTCTGCCTGTGCTTCTCTTTGAATGCCCCTTCCTAATCCATCTTAGGCAGACCCTACTTCCACTACAGCCCAACATAACCAACACCCTATACAGCAGTGCTGAACAACTGGCACAGTCTGCAAAAGAGCTCACAGCTCAGTAGCAATAAAGCTGGCTAGAAAAAGAAGAAGAAGTAGTGTGTTGTTTTTTTTCTAAATCATCTATTTTCTTGTCTGTAGAAGTTGGGTAATGCTATTTCCCTCAAGTTAAATTCTAAATAATCGTTGAATTATCCGCTCAGTACACTGTGTTTTGTATTTAAAATGTCATTATACTGCAGCAAAACATTTCTAGTTGCTTTTTTTTCCCCATTTTTGCTCACATTGACCAAATCTAGTAGACATGAGTTACTACTAAATAAATTTGTTTGACTTATTACATAAACAGGCTGAGGGTTGATAAAATGTGTATTATCTTCCATAGCTTAGAATTTGTTTTAGGAAAACTAGGTCAGAAATAGATTGTAAGATACCATCTGGATTGTGGTTAGGAAAATAAGTCATAATAGTATAGTTATACAAGCCGACCCGCGGCATAGCATACTCTGCTCTTTAGTGACAGGTGAACACTTCCTGAAAGACACAGTTGTCCAAATGGAGTGGGTGGTTGAGTGATGTAGAGAATTATATATACAGAGAAGATTACTTGCTCTGCACCCCCCTCTTTTTTTCCTGAATGAAAGTTACGTGGGGTAACTCTAGTCCCACTTGCAGAAATAAAAGAGTTATCTTTTCATGACTTTTTCATCAAGGGTTAGAGAGTCAGAGTGTGTGCGTCTTGTACCGCATGGTTGGGTGACGTAGAGAATGATATATACAGGTGACCACAAACACACTAAGAAAATATTTCTTCTGTTCACTGTATTGCAATGGAAGTTTCTGACTACTACAAAAAATGAAAATAGAAAATAGTTGGCAAAGCAAAACTTACTGTCAATTAAAAAATGTTGTGAAACATTGGCCAAACGAATGTCAGCACATTCATCATTAGAAAACACCAGATCTTGGTAAGCTTTTTGAAAGACATCAAAGGGACATAATGTCATATTATTGCAGCCTGTCAAAATAATAAAAAAAAATGTATCCATCATAAATTTGTCTTACTTCTCAAAAGCTTTAACTTAGTATTTCTTGTAAATAAGAATGTCTTGATTCCAAAGTGTCATAATTAACATTGGTTAACTTTGAATATTTGGTTCACTATTTTACTTTTTTCAATTGAGAGAAAAGGGTGGCATGGTGGCTGAGTGGTTAAGTGTTTGGCTTCTGAACCAAGGGGTTTGAATCTTGGTGAAGACCAGGTATTTGAATTTTAGGATTTTTAGCCCTTGAGTCCACTCAACAAAAAGGGTATCATGCCGGACATTATTTGGGGAAAGTAAGAGACAAATGACACCCTTGTTAACATGACATCTTCTGCCCTATAGATCACAAGGTCTAAAAGGGGTACCTACTGAAACAAAATCTTGAGTTTTGGTGTTTAAAAGATGAGCACACTGTATGGACATTCCAGTAGCACCAACATAAGGGCTGACAACATTTAGTATTTGAAAAGGTTTCAAGAAAGCAATCTTAATCGTAATGACATCCAACTTAGCTGAAAGAGTTTTATAAATTGTTACCATTGACTAGTAAGGCTTCACTTCTGGAATCTTCTCTGTACACAAATTTGACATAGTAGGCATCATTGAATTTATGAAGTTCTATAATCACAGCACCAATGTAAGGCACTTCTCTTTGATTATCTACCCCTAGCAAGGCTTTCAAGAAACGTACAGTTGACTCATGCTGCCACAAGAAAACAAAAAATTAGTCTAACACTTTCAAAATGAGCTTGAGACTAATGAAAGTGAAAATACAAAAGAAGAGATAGAGAAAACAATAAATTTGTGTTTTATTTCTGAGTTTCCAACTATCTCACTATTGGAAGTAAATTAATGAAAGTAATTTTTGGTCATAATTATTCTAATCGCACTTCTATCTCTCAAATGATTTTCACTACTTCCACCAAACTTTGGCCTTTGATCATTATGTCATGCGCAGGATAATATTCTAAAATTACATCCCCCACATCCAATAGAAGCGCCATAACTAAGTACACACCCAGATTAACAATATATTTAAAGATTTCTCATCAAGAATGCAAAGTGGAAGAGGAAACACTATAAATGCATTAGTAACATGTCAAAAAATATAAAAAATCATTCTACATGATCATATTTATATATTAGATGAAATGAGGGCTTAAAGTCAAAGCCTTAACAGCACAATTAAACAATGAAAAAGAAAAATATTTAATTAGGGGTGAAGTGACCGGTCACTGACAAAACAGACACAGAAGATGTAATACAGAAACAATCTGTCTATTGATAGACACAATTATCAAGAATTAAACAAAAACTTTTGTCATTATGAAAATACACTTGGCTGTAAGCTATTAATTTTAAAAGTTTAAATGTTGAAAAAATGATAAACTTACAGCAGAGAATAGATTTATTTTAACAGGATCAGTTGTGTGCAGGATTTTGTTCTGCATGTTATTCAGAAGTGTTGTAAACAATGTTCCTATCAAATTACATTTAGAATAAATGTTTACACTAGAATTAAAACATTAATTTAATGTCTTATTTTCAGTGCAGCTTCAAAGTTCAATATTAAATGCAATAGAAGCAATGTTAGCTAAATTAAAGACCAGCTTATTCTTACTAACATAATAGAGAATACTGCGCAAGAAGAGGCTTCTACAAGGGCTGGGAAACTACAAAGTCCATCACCTATGTAATTAATCCCAAAGTTATCATCAAAGAAATGTGTAGAAAACTAAAAGGAAATTTGAAATTAATCTTCAGTAGACAATGTATTGTCTGTATCATCTATGGGGAAGTATGTTGGTGACAGCTGGGTCTTTACAGTCATGTGACTTCATTGCACCCTTTCTCATCTTTGGAATCTAAAACTATGCTGAGCTATTCTTACTAAACTAATCAAAATGACATTGGTCATTTTCTTTTCCAAATTATAATCAGAAAGGTTGATTAAATGAGGCTTACAGTTAATTTGTAGGCTGTACATATTTCACTTTAATAAAACAGGATGCTACTTAGTTTGAAGTCAAAATTGTTTCCTTGTAATGCCAGGAAATAGTATTTTGAGCGAGCAAGACTGCTAGAACTATATTCATGTTATAGGTCTGATTGTTAGCCACAATGGAAGATGTCCATCATGTTCCTGATGTAACACAACTAAGAAATTGAGATAGAACTCTACATCTTAGCACTTGCTAGACTCTGGCTACTCTGTTCATTGTGTTTCATCATTTTGTCAATTGTATTTCCTTTTTCTACCGGTGAAGTCAATTGAATGGGACACTTGCCAAGGGATGTAATGATAGTATCAACCCATGAGAAGTGTTTCTATTTAAATAAAGAGTTAACTATTTGTCAAGTTAGTGAGAATGAATATTTGCTTTCACTTACCCATCAAATATTTGGCATCTTTAGGGGAAACTAACTCTCTCTTTAACTTGTATTTAATAAGTCGATTTTGCATTTCTTGGCTAAGCCATACAGGAGGAGGTAAATTATGTTGTTTCTGGATAAAAAAAATAAATCTAAAACTGTAAAACTTGTGTAAGAATAACAAAAAAATGCTTACATTAATAGCACTAAACTAACAATAATAATATCACACTAACATTCTAACAATAGCAACAAGCAACTATAACAACACATTGGTAACAATAATAAGACAGTGCTGACATAAACAGCAAAGTGATAACTATAACAACACAATGCCAGGAACAAAATATTGCTTAAAAAAAAAAAAGGTCTACCAATACCAACACAATCCTATCAATAGCACAATGTTACAACATAGATTGTTCAAATTAAAAGACTTTTTTTTTTAATTTGTATGTAGAAATTAAGTAAAACTTAAGGCAGGCAGGAGGATTTTGTTTCATACAATTTGTAAAAATATTTTGTAGCTGTGAATACAAAGTACATAAAAAAAATTTAAATACTGTCTTTCAAATCATTTTTTTTTAAAATATAAATATCAAAGAAGCAAAAAGAAGAACTACCTACCAAACAAAATATATTATCTACAAAGTCAAACAAACTTGTAAAATTCATCTCTATCCCTGTTCTTTGACTAAGCTCCAACATGTGTTGCTAAATAAACAGATTAGTATTATGGTGGAATTAGGATTTAAACATATATGTAAGATTTTAAACAACTTTTTCTAATATTGCACTATTAACTGATGATATTAATCAAAAGTATTAAATACATACTGATAGAAATATGAGCTATGAATAGATCATTGCCTGGTGTGAGTTGTTATGACATGATTAGGATTTAGTTATTTGTTTCGGGAATGAGGGGAAAGTTTTACTTAGCGACAAGTGACGTGACAGATCTTTAAAAAACAAGAACGCTCTAAGTGACGCTACAAAGAAGACGCTTCGTGTCGAGCAGTAGAATAGATATACGGATTTACGGACATAGCTGACATCGGACGATTCCCTTCGTGATTATTAAATATATTTGTAGAACAACATTAGCGTCGACTACATATTTTGATTGTTTCGGCCTTTCGCCAGTGTTACTGAAGTAGTTTGAGTTCAGCATTACTTCCAGTCAGACATAGATCTACACTAGTCATATTTCCAAGAATCAACACCACGCGGAAGCCTTAACAGAGCAAACCTTTTTTAGTGTGAGAACGTTAATGCTTGTGTGAGAAAGTCAAGTCAATGCTTTTATGAAGGATTAAAGGTTGGGGTGATGAGGTCAGAGATGTTTTAAGTGAGTCGATGTCTATGTAGGGGAGTTAGACCTAACTGTAACGTAGGCCAGTTCATCCATCATAAACTAGAGTAGTTATTTATTCCTAATCTCAACAATCAGTAAAACTTTTAACATAGAAGAAAATTGTATAAGATTTTGGGACATTCTACTAATCAAACATTTTCTGCATTCTTCTAGTCAATAATATTATACCAAACACAAGAAAAACATTTTTAAAAATACTTTTTAAAAAACAAAGCTTATATTAAGTGTAGTAGCAATCAATTCGTTCGGATCAGTCTTGTAATTTTATGTACCTAGACATATAAATCTGTGAGATAGAAATATTTTTACCAATTCTTTTTGTTTAGCTTTTAACTTTCTCAATGGGCTATGATCCTATCACTTTCTCAATGGGCTATGATCCTATCACTTTCTCAATGGGCTATGATCCTATCATTTTCTCAATGGGCTATGATCCTATCACTTTCTCAATGGGCTATAATCCTATCACTTGTCTGGACCAGTTGTGTTGGGTGTGGGAGAAATAATTGTAATGTGCAAAAACTTTTTACCATACAGACAAACAGACTGAGTTGATGTAAGCTTTGTAAAAAAGTGTTTTCAACACATTTTCAATGTATCCATTTATTGATGCTGACTGATTATTTTTTACTAATGCTTACAAAGTAGAAACAGAACATTTTCAAGAGATATCAGAATGAGTCCTCTGGACTAATAATGTATGGTTGTGTCAAGACAAGAGAGAATGAGGCACACAGGTTGTTGTCTCCCAATAGATGTGACACAGCTTTGTATTGAAAGCACAAGCCATAACTGATCACCTGAATAAACTTAAAGGCAGTTAACAATCACAATATGGATTGTTGAGGGTGGCTACCTCCTCATGTGGTATGCGTTGTTGACTTAGACATAGATCTAGTTCTAGACTTAGATCTAGTTCTAGATATACATCTAGTTCTAGATTCAAGATCTAGAACTAGGTCTAGATCTAGCTAGATCGAGATCTAGTTTATATGACAAATGGCAATGGAAATATTCATTTTTATTTGCGAGGGGAATGTCTGATCCAAGTAGACCTACTCCAAGTCTGTCAAGTCATTTCTAGCTAGCTCACTACCTAAAGTAGGTCAAGAATTTTTTTTTCATGTTGCCAATTTATCTAATTTTGTAAGAAGAATAAATCTTTTATATATTTTCTATATTACATGTAACATGTTATTAATTTTGAATGTATGGATAAGGTTAATAATTATTATTTTAGAAAATATAAGTGTACACTAAATGAATATATGGAGATGCTGTGGCTGAGGTTTAAATCACTTGGAACCGGAAGTCCCGTGTTCGAATCCTCGTGAAGACTCTAGGTGGACCACTTAAGGGGCCGATTTTGAGTTTGTGTTTTCACACAAACTGTTTCTGTAACCTTGTTATATATTGTAGTACATCAAAAACTTTTGACCTAAGTGTGTAACTCTGTGACAGCACAAAATGTTTCGTTTCTAGTAAAACTGACACCAAACTAAAACTTTTAATAATTTCTACCAAAGATGAAGAGCACAGTGGAAGACTTTTGTTTATCCCTGATAAAGGGCTCAATATTCCAGTTCAGAATGACAAAGAATTTAAAATGATTTCTATATTTATGCCCATAAATGCTAAACATGAATTGATTTAAAATAAAGGAAATATTGTAATAGAAAATACCTTGTCAAATAGACTTGTTCTATTAAGAAGTTGATTAGCTTCTCTTTCAGTACGCAGATGTTGGATAAAAGGGCAACTATGTGAAGGTCGCAGTAACTATAAAAAAAGAAAGTTGATGCTTTGAATATTTTTAAAAGCTGGCATTTTCACAATTATAAAAACAAACAAAAATAAACAGTAAGTTTCAAATTTAATAACACAAAGAAAATGTACCTTATACTTAACGTATACTTGACTTATACTTTAACTTATACTTGACTTATACTTAAGGGGTATAAAAAAAAAGTTTAAAGTTTCATAATGTATTGTTAAGCTCTAGATTAAATCTTCATTTGAGAATCTATAGCCTATGCTCAGATAAAACAAATTTAATTCTTTGCTATTATCAGGATTATATGCAACTTGTTCTTTGAGAATTTATAGTCTATGGTCAGATGAAGCAATGTAAATTCTTTGCTACTGCGATGGTTATATAAAACTTGTTCTGATTTTGAAGTACCTGATAACAAAAGTGGACAGGAAAGTCTTAAGTAAAAGACTTATATGGTCAGAATGTATTATAATTAAACATTTTGTTTTGCAGCCTATTGTGATTCCAATTTTTAGTCATATAATAATTTATCTATATTTTTAATTGGGTTTGATCCAATTTTTTGACACCATTTGAAATACTAAATGCTGGACTTAAGAAAAATTAACAAGTGATGATTGCATTAGCCTTGCTTAATGGACTAATAATTCAGAAAACTATATTATTCTCATACTTTACAAACTTTTAATAATTACAAGGAAAGATAACAAAAGAAAAAAAAACTTTAATAATAAGATTACTATATCAAATTTTAGAGGCACTGAGTGTACTGGAATCGGCTGCCATTGGTTGGAGAGACTGGTGAAAAACTTCTTATCTGGATCATGGTTTTCCTTGCTTGGTGGGAAAAGTCCAGCCAAAACACACTCTGCAGTCATTAAAGTACGATCATAATCACTGCTTCTCACAAAAATCTATTTCAAAAACATGGTGAAATTATTAAGAATGTGTTATTGTATGTCTTTAGTAATTTAGCTAAACATATCCTTTTGAAAAATATGTAAAATTTTTAATTTTTAATAGTAAATAAATACTAGATTTAGCATTTCAAAATTAAGGGCTAAGCTCTAAAACTATCATTATATATCAGAATAACAAATTGGTTCAATAAAAAACACCATATTATGGTCCAATATGCAAAGAAATCACTTCAATTATTTAATTAAGTATGATATGATATATAATAATACTTTGAAGGAATAGATGTTATTGATAAGAAAAGATAAAAGAACATCAATCATCTATAACAAATACCATTATGGAGTCTAAATAATGCATGGGCATAGTTTGGGGGGGGGGGGGGTCAAGACCCCCCTTTCTGAAATGAATAAAGCAAACTACAGTCACCAAATTCTATGAGTGTTGCTAAATGGGGTTTTAAATTTAAAAAAACAAAACTCCAGAGATTTTTTAGTTTAGAAACCCCCAACAGATGATTTTGACGATAAAACTTCCCTTTTCAATATAAAATCTAAAGCAAACTACAGTCACCTAATTCCAAGAGAGGTTACACATTTCTACCAGTGGCTGGGCTCCATTAATAAAGTGCAGTGAATAGTCATCTGCCGAAATTAAAAAACACTAAATGTGGCTCAACAAAGATGGCTAAGACGGATTTCAGGAGATCGGGTCTCAATCAAGGAAATCCTAAGCCAAACAGCGAGTCAACCCCTTAGTAAGGTTGTGACAGAGCGTCACATGAGGTTTTTGGGACATGTTCACCGACAAAATAACTACGCAAAATAAGAGTTGCGATGACATGGAGGCCAATATGAGGAAATCACAAACAGGGATATCTTAGAACAACTTGGCACCACACTTTCATGGAAGTCTTCAGAGCATGTCTGAAGAGGCTTCATACATTGCCAGTGACAGATTTTTGTGGAAGCAGCTTGATGCCCAGTGCGCCAAACATCCCCAACACCCTCACACAAAGAACAAAGCAAACAAAAAAAAAAGAATTTATTGTAATACTGGATGATTACGAAAACAAATAAAGCAAGTAAAAGAAGTCAAATATATATCTGTATTTTTTACAGTTCCCCTGACATCTCAAAGCTGAATCAAATTTTCAAAATTTTATGGTAAATTATATAGATAACAATTGGCATTGGCTGAGTACAAGTTTTGTGCACTGGAATAAAAAAAATCTCCCCCCCCCCCACCACAAAAAAAATCATGGCTACACCCATGAAATAATGCATTAAAAAGAAATCTTAGTGAGAGAAGTGGTAACTGAGAAACTGAGTTTCAAAGATAGCTTTTATACATTTTATGTTATATATTTATGTAAATAACCATTTTAAAAATGTTACCTGACTATGATTATATTTAGTACCAAGAAATTTAGTGTAGTTTTGCCGAAGAGATTTTCCAAGATTATGTGCTTGAATTTTTCCAACCTTACATTCAAAATAAAACAAAAAAATTGATAAAAATCATAATGATCCCTCAACTCGAGAAAACATAAAGAAACTAGAACAAAAGCAAAATAGAGCAGTGAGTTTTATTGATTAGAGTAACATCATTAGTAAAACCCCTAAACTTAGAGACACTTCAGGACACAAGTATTAACAGTAAAGTAGTAATAGTACATAAAACACTAAAACATAATTTACAAATAAAAAAACATGAATGAGCCAGGAAAACCAATGACTTAGCAGAGTTTAAGTCAATGATTAACATGAATGACTAGATTGACATAAGAAATGTGAAGGACTTCATTATCTCCTCTTCTAAAGTAACCTTTGTAATCTAATAATAAGTTTGTAATTAATGAATAAGACAAGGACATCAAGTTTCTAAAGTAAAAAAAAAAGTATCAAATTGATATTTGGCTCAAAATTATGCAGTTCATAGAAAACAAGAACTACTAAGCAATAGGAACTCTGTCTTACCTTTGAGAGCTGACCCAGTCCTTGTGGCCAATAATCTTTATAAGGATCATTGGGGTATGTGTGGGTAGGGCTACGATCTCCATGCCGAAAGACCTGTGTTAAAAAAAAACTAATTTCAGCAGGCAAAGTATTTATATATAGTTTTTTTCAAAGTAAATGTAACAAAAATGTTATCAGTAGAAAATTAGCTAGATTTTTGTCCTTCAATCTGTTTTCATTGGCGCTAAATGTAAAAGAAAAGGCCATCACAATAGTTAAAAATTTAAAAAATGACCATGTCTGGCTAAAAGAAAAAGCTTTTTGGTGAGCCACTATTAAAATAAATGAAAGTTGCTTTTTTTTTCTTTCATTCTTTGATTTATTCTGATTTTTTTAAATTTTAGATTTCATAATCAAGACAACTTTGAGCATATTTATTACTTTCATACATCCCAATCGGCCATGATTTAAAGAGGTAATTTCTCTTATGAAGTTTCATCAGACTAGGTTGCATGGACTCTTAACAAAATTTTGTTAATATCACATGACACAAAGCAACTGTTGCATTAAGTTTATTTTTAGATTGTATTCCTGAAGCACAAGACCATTTAGAATAACAAATTATTAATGCTTTCCTTGGTTGAATATTTGCATCACGGCAAGTTAATTCCAGACAATAAAAGGAGAGGTAGAAATTGGCTTCTGAACCGGAGGTCCCTGGTTCAAATATTGGTGAAGACTGGATTTTTAATTTTGGGATCTTTGGGCACCTCTAAGTCCACCCAGCTCTAATGGGTACCTGACATTATTTGGGAAAAAGTAAAAGTAAATGAGGTTGGTTGTTGTGCTGGCCACATGACACCCTCATTAACTGTAGGCCACGGAAACAAATGACCTTTACATCATCTGCCTTTTTTTTTCCTTTTATTTATTGTTGTAGGATTTCTTTTTTTGAATTGATAGTTGACATGAGTGTTCAGTAATTGTTTAAAAGGTGAAGTCTAACTAAATTATAACATCAGAAATGCATTCTCTGATCAACAAAATCTCATCATAACATCAAGATATCATCAGATCTAGCACTCAAAAAGATATTGTCACAGTTAACAAGATTGATTATACAATGTTTATAGAAAAAGAATTTTTTTTTTTTAATTATATCTGCAAATAAGACAAAGTAATACTTAATTTGAACAATAATTTAGATAGGTACCTTTTTAGTCAAACTAGTTATGTATTTGAACTAATATTTACTTACAACTTGTAGAAGAACTATTGTTGTGATGGTATCCTCTATGTTAGATCTTTCGAGAACTCTTGAATGCCTAGTCTCCTTTTCTGATAGCCCTTTGACTGCTGCCAAATTAGATATTTCTTTAACTAAATTATTTTCTTCAACTTCCACATGTCCTCTAATCATACAGCTGTGTACTAAAACTGTGGCCAGAATGAGTAACACTCCATTTTTTACATCAGATAACTCCATACTTGTTAATAACTGTGCTTTTCAATTAAAGTAAACAACCAAGAGAAAAATATTAATTTAATGATTAGATCCTATGATAAAATCTAATTCTAGATACATTACATTTTATTAACAAAACTCTAGACAACTAGATCTAGTGCTCAGTTACACCAATATCTCTCAGACACATTAATTTAGTAGACTAGTCATTGAGAGATTAAATTTAATATTACATATACAGTATATGAGTATATATCTAATTTATTTGTTGTAATTTAATAAGACATTGACTGTAGATCTATAGATTTCTATAATCTACATTCTACATAAAAATCTAGATTAAAATCATTATATTGTAATAACTTAACAGAGCGCACCTTCTGCACTAGCTTGGATGGCGGTGCGCATGGCAGGGTTATAACATTGCCCCCTTCATAGCACTTTTAATCCCGAAAAGAAACAGTGCAGTGGAGGTTTGACAGTTCAGGTGGAGGTCAATTAGTGGGAGCCACAGACAGCAGGGAGCTTGTTGTCCACGAAGCCATCTGAACAGTATTCCACGGCCATCGCTTTCTCTTCCTTCAGTTGGCCAGATTACACTTGAGATGATATCGTAGAGGTCAGGGGTGCCAGCCACTTAACACAAATGGAGGTTGTGTCGATCACTGTAGTTACCAGGGCCGTTGTTCTATATGCCAAGTCAGCAGACCTGTTCCATGGACGTCTCATGATATATTTATAGGCCCACAGGTAGCCATGGTTTCAAACACATAGTCAATCTCAGCCTCATCTGTAATGTATGCCCATGAAGCACCCTTGTAATTTTCCATAAGCAAATGTTCATCCTTCACTGCATCAGGTTCCGCTGTAATTAATTCCCCATCGTTTAAGTCACTCTCACATATGTATGCAGAAGTAAAAATGTCAGTTAAGTTCAGACCTTGTTGCTGGGTTTCTTGGCATGGGCACTGTCCTTGCAGGGCGCCGCATATACAGTTCTTGTCAATCGCCTGAATGTAGTTGCCAAGCTTGGAGTTCTCTCTTATGCTGCAGGCAAAGTCAAATTCGTTGTTTCTATCTTGGCCATTGTTGGGGCCGGTATTCACAATTTCACCTGACGAAATCCAAGGCAACGAATCAACAACGGTCTTCAGGCTTTCATGGTTTGAGTTCTCGTCAAAGATACTGACGATAAACAGAGGTCTTTAAGGTCCACAGCAGCAAGCTTGGATGCAGACCCAACGTTGTTTTGATCTGTCCGGCTCACTGAGGTACTCATTGCAGATACATAAGAAACAAAAGCTTCAGGCACATAGCAGACTTCTCTAGTTTCTTCATTTGTTTCTTTTCTTTGGATTTGGTACATCCCGTTGAGGTTGTCGCAGCAATCCTTGTCACGTTTTGCATCTTTAAAGTCACACCCACAACACAGTCTCAGACAGCACTACCCTTCCCAGTGCCTCCATCACCACTGTTTGTGCAGCCAGTCCTGACCAGGTAACTGCTCCTTCATTAACGAGTCTATTCCTTCTTTCGCTTGCAACACCATTTGATCACTTTGGTCTATTTGGCCTTCCTTTTTTAATACAATCTCATCCACCTTGTTTCTCATTATGTTCACCATCATTTTCATTTCTTCATGCATCAAGCCATATATGTCTTTTAGCAAATCTTTCTTAGTTTTCAGAAGCTCACTGATATCTGGATCCACCTCAAACAAATATGTTTTCGGATCCTCCCGTTCTTCAGCCAGAGCCTGCCAAAGACTTGCTCTAAGAATGTCTCTATTCTTTTCAAAGCATTTTAGACGCCGCTACTCGAGCTCTATTTTCAGTTCTTTCAATTGCAGCTTGTCTAGCCGTTTTATAGTTGTCATTTTTAATAAGATCCTATTTAATAACCTCCGTTGAGTCCCAGTTCCAGACACCAATGTAATAATTAAAGGGAGGCAACTCAATGAGGCAATGATGTTTATTCACAGGACATCACAAGTACATAAAACAACATCTGTCTTTGGATGGCGGTGTGCATGGCAGGGTTATAACAATATTCTTTATATAGATCTAGTCTTCTAGTACTAAAGTGTCTACAGTGACTGCACAGCAGTAATTTCCTATTTGCCTTTTCTTGGACTAGTCTAGGACTCGACTAGTCTAGAGTCTAGAGACACTATTCTAGTTAAATCTAGAGACACTAGATCTAGAGTCTAGATCTCTAATCAAGATTGAAAATAAAATTGTAACCATCTGTCAAACATACTTAAAGGGAAACTCCGATGGTTTTTCAAATTTGATTTATTGACATATTTGAATTCTGCGTAAAAAGTTGTAATAGTAAACATTTTACCATTTTTTATTTAGAGGCTTAGAAACATTTATATTAAATAAATTAGATAGTAAATTCTTGACATCTAAAAAAAAATGGGGTTCAATGAGATTTTTTTTTTAGGTTAGGCATACGTCACTTCCATCAACAATGCAATACTGAAAAGGAAACTAGATTTAACCAATCATATCGCTTCATTCTTACAGGCTCTTGGGCTTAGTGGCAGCCTATTCCATAGCTATGGTACAGTTATATATACATGCATAGATATTGGATAAGTAACTCAAGAAAAAAGTAACATTTTCATCTAAGCCTCTCCCTTTCCCAAGAAGTAAATAGATTGTGTGTCTGACTGATTCGAAAAAACTGGTCAGTGTAAGGCTAGTCTAGACTACGTGTAGTCGGTCATGTCAAGGCAACCAAGCGATAGTGTGTGTTGTGTGTTGAGTGGTCAGGCGTGAAAATACACACTCCCGTGGTTAGTCAAGCATGTAAATCTACTTTTAATTTGCATTTTTTCTTTGCTTACACGATCCTAGATCTAACTGCATAGACAAAGAAAGATATATTTCTTTTACGAGAATGTTAACTTTGCTGTATGGTCTCCCGTTATACAATAAGTCAATAGATTAAATTAGTAGGCTAGTGTGACGTCACATAGAAACCCAGTGAATGTCTGACTGTTTTGGATGCGCAGGTAAATTACGTCAGAAATTACTAAGTTTATTTAAGTTATTATTGCAAATAAAAAAAAAAGAAACATATATTCATTATCTGTAAATCAAAACACATAGAGTAAAGAGCGAAGTTTGAGTGCATTAAGCCCGCTGGCAGCAATTTTCAAGTTTGGATTTTTATAGCACCGTAACGGTCTGACCTATAAAAAAACTGATAGTATCTCTGAATTCCTCGTCCTTTTTTCTATAAAAATAGATTGGATTTAATGTACCACTAGGCTTAGTTAAAATTAAATACGAAGTCAAAGAGGTGTAGGGTAAGTATCGCCAAGCGTACTTTTCCTCGAGCGGATTTATCCCCAGTTAGTAAGCTCGATCGGGTTGATGGAAGGTTCGAACAGATCAAAGAAAATATATCTAAAAACATGTTTTAATATTTAATTTTTACTATAAAGTCATTTTCTTTTTACTCCAGCGCAAGAACACCATCCATTGCACCATTTCTCACCCTCCATAACTTCAAATAGTCTCTTTAAGCTGATGAGCAATCAGACTTAAAAATAGCCTTAAGCCCATTACCCATTTCCTTCACTACCGGGTAGTAAAAAAGAATAACTTCACACCGCCTGAGTTTGACCTCACCATGAACTTAGCCTTTACAAGGAAAAGAAAATAGTATGTGTAGGAAGGGAAGAAAAAAGGTGCATGCGCAGTAGCAATATAGTAGTAATTTGGTAAACATTCAAATAAACAAGTTATAGCAATAAAAAGTGAACTGTTCGAACCTCTTGACAAATCGGGGCTGCTCGAACTTCGCACTTTCCTATATATCAAAAATTGTCAAAACCATTGGAGTTTCCCTTTAACATAGATTAGAATTAGAGTCAATAACACTAATAACAGCTTAAACTCAAAATTGAGCTTTGCAATCTGAATGTCCAAATGAGTCTAAATGACTACTCAGTCTACAACTCTACTAAAAAATTAATTTAATTTCATGTGTCTGAGAGACTTCTGGATCAACAACTGCAACAAGTGTACCAAGACCAAGATGATACTTGAAGATCATCTCACTAGTCTAGTGACTATACTTAATAATTAGTATTATAGTTATTTAATAGACTATTCTCACACTCACATTTAGAATAATTATTAATAATAGTCACTAATAGTAATACTAATAGAGTCTAGTAAATAATCATTTAGATCTAGATTTACTAGTTCGTCACACTAGAGATCTAGATTAGATCTATTTCTATAACTAGACTCTATAAGCCACAAGTTGGCACAAGTAAGTAGATCTATGTCTATACGGACTAAAGACTACTAGATCTATCTAGTCCTATCAATTTAGTTATTGGTTTACAATCTGTAAAAGGTTTTATTTATAAATGTTAATATTTCTGAGTAGATTCCCTTGTCAACTTGCGGTAGGGCGGTCAAGTTCAAGAAATTTCCTCTAGCTTTATATATATATATATATATATCTAGATCTAGATCTATTTATAATTAGGTATAATGGTACTTAGTTTATTTTATTAGTGGTCCCCCCTAAAGAGAAATAGCCGCTATATTAGTTTTGTGTGGTCTGTCTGTCCGTCCGTCCCTTTTAGATCTCGTAAACCAGAAAAGATATTGAGAATAAGATATCATGATATTTTAGATCTTTCAAAGTTCTGATGCTACGCCTACAATTAGTTTTCTTTTCTGAAAGCGAAAAAAAAAATAATTTCATAATCAACTATGCTAGCACAGTTCATAAAAATACTTCATTTATACAACTATTCACTAATACTGAAAAATAAACGCGGGCGATTGCAATTTACTATATTTTAAACACATTTATGCAAACGGTTTTAGATTTTTTGTTAAATTTTTAAAAAAAATATATTACTAAATTAAATGATTTCTGTATAATTAAATAATTTCTGACATACTAAGTACCTATATTAATATTTTAAAAAAAAAACTATTTTTTTTTTTTTTTTTAAATTTGTAGGGTTATGTATATAAGTGGAAAATAATTTAAAGAAGTAGTATTTCATTTTATACACATGAACCGCAACATAGCGATACGATCATATGAGCATATGAATAAAGAACTAAAGCGAAAATGTTATTTGTAAGTAGTTCAGGCTTTGAATGTGAGATTGACCCTTTAGGCCTTTTCAGTAACAAAACAATTATATCAATTAGATAATCATTCAATAACATCAGTTAGGCCAGTTTCACATTTAACTTCACTTGACCTTCGCCTACCCATTAGTCTGTTTGACCGTTGGGGCACCACACAAGATCTGTCAACTGTCTTTCTCCATTCCTGCCTTTTGCCAAGGATAGAACCGCTTCCAATGCCAGGCCCGTCAATCCTTTTATGTTGTCTTCCTATCACTTTCTCTGTCTGCCTCTTCTTCTCTTTCCTGTTATTGTTCCCTGAAGGAATGTATTTGAGAGTCCTGGGCGGGACTTTGTGATGTGGCTATTGGGTTTGAGTTTACGTTTTTTTTTATAGTGGTTAGCAGGTCAACGTGGGGTCCAATCACTGTATTGATCCTGTTTCAAATATCTTCACTCGTGATGCGGTCTTTGTGAGTCGTAAAGTGACACATAGGATAAAACTATATCTTTATAACTATCAGTTCATTGAATACATATGAATATTAACAATGTAATAATAGTAACATTAATAAATCTCCGTATCCCGTGGTATTTAGTCGTTAGTCGAACTATCAATACAACACTATCGGCAACACTTTCGACACGAGCACGTCTCTTCTTTTTGTATCAACGGAGATAGGGTTGTATGTAGTTATAGATAGTTTAATTTTCATAGTTTCTGATATTCTTTCTGAAAATATTGAAACCTGACTTGTTACCTGAGCAAACCATTTCAGGGGCCGATTTAGGCCCTATAGTTTGTGTCGCCACACAAACTATCTTTGTAACCTTGTTGTTTTTTCAACATGGTCAATTTTATTAGCCAATTTTCCATGAACCTTCTGTTTGTCTTTTTTTTTCTTTTGCTCTACATTAGAGGCTCCATTATCGTGCAATCAATTTAAAATGGGGAAACAAATGTTGTCCTATTTTTTAAGGAAATCCAAATCATCATAGGACGTTTGTTTTTTCTCAGCAATTTGAGGTGTGATTAATAAAAGGTCGTTAATTACTTGCTAGATATATTTAGAAGATATAGTTAAAACAAGCAAAATATAAAGTACTAGTCGACCCACGGGGTAGCATACGCCGTTATTTTGCAGGGCCGGCCTTAGGGCAATGCCACCTGTGCGACCCCATATAGCATACGAAAAAGTCCTGGAAATATCCGGAAATTATTAAAATCTTTTGAAAACTCATACAAATCTCCTGAAATATTTAGACAAAAATTGTCATTTAGGGGTGTCATTCAAAATGCCAATCCTAAGCGCGATAAAGAAAAAAGGCATTATCCTGTAATATTGGAATCTGATGAAAAAAGCTTCTCGCGCCTCAAACAAATGAAGAATTACTTCAGGTCAACAATTCTCGTAGATAGATTAACATTTGGTAATTCTTGCTATTGAGCGTGATCTGTTAATTCTTGCTATTGAGCGTGATCTATGTTGGAAATAAAATTTTTATGATATACTGTATGACTTCGCTACATGCAAGGCTCGTAAAGTAGTTCTGTACGTAGTAAAGAATGAATAAAATGCAAAGACGAATTTATTTTCTAATACAAACTCTTAAATTTCACTTATTATCCGTATCCCTACCCAAACTTGGTCACGCGAAATCCGTTTCGCATAGGGCCCCACAACGGTTGAGTCCGGCCCTGCTTTTTAGTGACGGGTGAATATTATTAGATTACCTGTTCTCCCCCCCCCCTCTTTTTTCGCCGCTACGTAAGGTAGTAATTTAAAAAAAAAGATCTTTCTTGGTCACAACGGTCCGGCCCTGCTATTTAGTGACTGGTGAATACTACTTGTTCTCCCCTACCCCCTCTTTTTTTTTCCTGGCGTAACTAGTTCGTCCGACTTGCAGAAATAAAAGAGTGATCTTTCCTTTACTTCTTGCTTGCGTGTCTAAACTCTTAAGCCTTGAAAAAAATTATATAGATAGATAGATACTTAAAAAAAAACATCAAAGTTTTTACATGGGAATATCACCAATACTGCAAGATTTATCTCCCCTTTTTATACAAACCAATAATAGCCTAATTAATTGGGAGAAATAACATGTACAAGATTTGTACATTGTAACAGAATGAATTGTTGATATAAGTTTTGCAGAAAAAAAAAAAGTTATCTTTAGCAAAAAGGTTTGATTTGTCTTATCTTCTTATAGATTACAGACGTGACTTCAAAACAAGAAAATAGTTACGTCCTACGCATTTCACGTGTCAATCTAGTCATGCATGTTAATCAATGATTTAAACTCTGCCAAGTCGTTGGTTGATGTGGCTCCTTTAGGCAACCCATTCCATTCTCTAATTGCACTAGGGAAGGAGTACAGATTTTTTTTAGCGTATGGAATAAGAAATGTGCCTCTATCTTTGTCTTTCTGAGCATCTCATTTTTTAATGTGTAAATTATGGTTCAGTGTTTTATGTACCGTATTAGAGCTACTTGACTTTGTATTCTTCTGTTCTGAAGTGTCTCTAAGTTTAGTGATTTTATTAATGGTGTTACTCTAATGAAATTTGGACATTTCGTTTGGTATAAATCTCACTGCTTTTTTTTTGTACTTGTTAGTTTCTTGATGTTTTTTTGAGGGATCCCATACATAGGATGCATATTCTAATGTTCTGTTCAGACTTCTACGCTGTCCCACTGACAAAGAATGCCCTAGTGTTATTAGACTAACATAACAACACTTGAATGCACTTTCAGAATACCATTCAAGAATTACTAATGTATGTTTCTAACAGTGCAGCAAATGTATGTCTGTTAGCAGTACTCCTACACATCTAAATGTGATTTCAACACAAAGCCGTGTGTAGGCCTGTCTCAATCAGGTTGATGCTAAAATACTGTTACAATAAAAATGGATCTTTCCAAGACATTTGGGTCAATAAGTTCCAATGAACTACTTCCAATTGTATTTCCACCTGAGAGCACACTTACACTAAAACTCCAGTGAAATCCTACAAGTGTTCAACTATCAATGCTACTGGCTCCAGACTCAAACAAGCAACAAACAAACATTAAGTGTTATACTTTATTGTGCCACAAACAAGCGCAATTAAAAAAAAAAATTATTTACATCTACCACACAAAATGAAATTATGTGAGACCCCAAAACTTACAAGATGATGGATAACCATTGGTAAATAAATGGAGTAACATTTGTCAGGCTTCTTCATTAAGCAAGCAGCAGCTTAGATAAACTAAGAAATGTTGAGATAAGCGCAAGACAAATATAAATTTACAGTAGTCACTTTCATCTTGTATTGGTCACAGTAGTAAAATACTACTACAACAGAAAAGTCAAGAAAACACACTTTGTAAAGAATTCAGGACTTTTTATTTGCAACATATATTTTTTAAAAAGCATTTAACCTTTGACCTAAATGTCTAAGGAAAAAACAACAACTCACTTTTGTTTTTCTCAGATTCTGTTTAGAATGTCATTCCCACTAATGGAGGAAGGGGGAGGGGAATTCTCCTTACTAAGCACAACCAAATGCAGCCCAGAACTGACTAAGAGAATGATAAATATTGTACATCCAATAACCTAAGCATTGCAATGTGACATTGAGAAGCACAGGAGTCAAAGAAACATCAACAGTCATAATAAAGTTCAGTAATAAAGGTCAAGTTTCTAATGGCATGCACTTCTCTGCAAATCTGAGAGAAACTTGCACAGCTAAAACAAACAAAATACAGTAAAGCACCACTAATATGTTGGGAAACAAAAAAATTTGAAAAACAACAAAAGAAACAAAACAAAATTGTCCATAATTGAAGTAGAAGGCTATCACAAGAAGACTACCATGTATCACAATAAATTAACATCAGTGACATTCACATTCTGCTCAGGAACTGACTATACAAATCATACGTTAAAAAAAACAACATATGTGAACACTAGAAACAAAGAAACTGGTCAACTAGTTCAAATAAAATAGAAACACAGAAAGGAAGCAATAAGACAAACAAATGTCAGAATTTTTTTAATGGATTTTTTTTTTTTACATTATTGTGTATAATAGTTTCCCTCCTAAGTTAAGGCTAACCCTTAAAATTTACGAAATATGGACGAAACTATTTCCAAGCGAGACTGATATTGCACCCATGTCATAGTCTCATGCTTGGAAATAAATAATTGTATTTAAGAGCCAGCCATTAGGAAACTATTTCCCTTCACCAGTCGCTATAAGTGTACAGAAACATTTGAAACCTTCTCCCTGTACACACTAAGGTGTACTACAGTGTCATGTATGCACACAGTCCAGACACACAACATGCAAATCAAAACCTAGGCTGGATATAAAATATACAACTACAATAAGTTAATGCAATGGGCAGTACATTAAACTCCAAGTATTCACAAAGAAAAGGGGGAGGGTTGAGGCAGGATATGTAGTTCAAAAAATAAGCTGTCATTCTTTCTAACCATGGAAAGGAACAAAACAAAACAAAAAAAAAGAAAACAAATATTGCACTTAAAGCGTGAACATACATTCAGCTTCATATTCATAAAAAATTGTATCTACAGTTCCTTGTAAAAATTTTGTTTCACCATCATAGTTACTGTTCAGAATAGATAGAAGAGCAACCACATTGACAGAATTGAGATTTAAAAAAAAAGAACAACTGGGTCAGGGCAACAAGTGCAAGTTTGCAATGCTACACCAATTTGTTTGGGCTACTTTATGTGTTGGTTCATTTGGTAAAGACTAAAAGGGTTGTTTTCAACTGAACTTTGGAATGTCACCTAATGGCACTTGTAGAGACAACAATCTCTTGCACTTGTTGCAACACACCCCACTTGTTAGTGTACTAACAATTAAGCATTGTTAAAGAGTACTGATGGTAAATAGTTTGCATACCACAGACCAGGAGGCATTAAGATACATTAAAAAGATCAAAGTTCAGGAAATACAAAATGTCACATAGTGATAAGTTGATGGATACAATGTTGTACCAGAATGGTTTTGGGTCAATCACAATGAAATGTAAATTATTTCTGGCAATACATTTTTTTTTCTTTGCAATTGTATTTCTGAACTAAAAACTAAAGTCTAGACAATCTCAGTGCCTTGAAATAAAATGATTAAAAAAAAAACACTGCTAGTTTATATGGTGCAAAGAAATCTAACAGTAAATGAGATGTCTCAGTACAATGAACAATGTAGACACAAGCCTGAAGCGGAATGCTAGGTGAGGAAATGTGTGTCTTCTTATGATCATGAAAAAGTGTTTGGATCACAGTCAGCTGTCTCCTCTGGTAGGGACTACAAACTGAAAAACAAGACAAGCGTTTTTTTTTAATTCAGATATTAAAAATACCAAACAATAATAATTAAAAGTAAAGTTTCCCTTTCAGACCTTGGGATCTAGAGAGCAGATGATGTTAAGGTTTGTCTGTTTCTTTGGTCAATGGTTAAGGAGCAGCCGAGAGGAAAAAAAGAGCTGGGAAACCATTAATAAACTAGCAAGTGACTGTGGAGAGTGGCGTGTTTTTACGGAGGTCCTATGTTCCACGAGGAACGCAAGGGAAAGATAATGATGATGAGACAGAAGACTACTGGAATATTGATTCTTATTTCCAGTTAATATCAGGAGTTTCTGAATGATATTAAAGTCAGATGTATTTATATTTATTATGGGCAAAATAAACATTTACTATTCTGACTATCAAAGCAGTTTACAAGCAAAAATTATTTTGAAAGTTAAACTATTTGTATATAAAACATTCTAATTATGGCAGTATTTACTTATGCAAAGTCTTTCACAGCTGCTGGTCCATTAATTGGGATGTTACCACCTCCTCCTCTAATCCCTGTGTTCTGTTGAGGCTGGCTACTGCCTGTGTGTTGTCCAGGACGTATGGGTTTAGCTGATAGACAATAATAGATGCATTTGTTAAAAATACATTGAAAAAAAAACAACTAAAACAGTCTCAATAGACATACATGTGACCAGTGATGGGAACAGACTTAGAAAAATTTTTAGGAAATTTTGCACACCCCCCGTTTTTGAACTGGTCTGTGGCTGCGACTTAACAAAAAGATGTTGCTGAATTTTTAAAAATTATGTAGAATCATTTTATTTCATATTTTCTTTAAATAATGTTGTATTACATAATAATTACACTGCAAAAGCTTTACTGCACACATAATGCAAGAAAGGCACTATTGTTTGTACATATAGATGAGAGGAGAAAGCTTTTTGCAGATGCTTTATATCTAGGTGAATGCAGTCTGAGCATTCTACAATAGATAACTGCTTTTCTGGTATTGTAACAACTTCTCTCTCAAACAACTATAAAGAGTTAATGTGTTTGAAAATCAAAACATGCTTGAGTTTTGGAAATACTTCAAAAGTATGAGCTACACTTCTGTTTTTGTTTCACTGATTATTAAATTTTGTACAGGAGAAACTGCACATGTTTATTAAACATGAAGTCCACCAAAAAAAGCAATTGAGAAAAAGCTGCTGAATATCTGCTGAGTTCTTAAGCAAGACAAGCAAGAACAACCAGATGAGGAGCAATGCTTAGAGGAAAAGAATGTTTAGCAATAAAACTGCATATTGAGGCTTCCTTATGTGACTCTTTTTCATGCTGATACAAGTTTTTTACAAGAAGTGGATCTCTACTATACTGGGCTTTTAAAGTTTAAAGCATTAGTAATGATTAGTTATTAGTTAGATATATAGAAAAAACTTTAACATATATATTTCTTACAATAGATCTATCTATAATCTAGATCTACTTAAATCTAATAACTTGGATTTAGATTTCTAGTGATCTAGATCCAATTAAATCCAATATATTACTAGATTCTGGATCTATTATGATTTATATTCTATCAGACTTACTCAGTAATTCACTATAATCAAATTAGAAAAAATCTAGGGGCCATCGTAACAACAGATAGACAAATGAGATTGGACCATAGCGCTCTGAGCATGCTGCAAGCATGAAAGTACCGCTATATAAAAGCCATAAATGTAAAATATGAGTGAGTCTGGTGTGACTACAATTAGCTCATAGTGGACGGGCATAATCATAATGATACTCTCAACTCCGATACTTTTCAAAAGCTGGCAAGCACCCATTGAAATTGAAGTCTAGACGCTCTAGATCTAGATCAAAAGTATTCAAATTAAAGAAACTAGATATCTTATCTAGAATATATCTATCTAGACTGATTCAAACCACTCTAGAACTAGATCTAGGACTCTAGACTTAGATCTAGTCAATTAGACAATACTATAACACAAGATTTTTTCTAAAAATAGAAGTTTAACTGTCAAAAGACCGGATGTGTGCATGTTCAATATAAATCAAAATCTTATTTCGCATTCTTTTGAAAATGGAAAATAATAAAATCAGACTTTTTCATTAGAAAAAAAAAATCGGATTTTCTGATGTGATTAAAAAATACAAAACAATATTAATTATAAATAATTATAATTAAAAATTGTCAAATACCTATTTGAGGTGCATGCCCTCTACGAGCAAGGTTCCTCTGTCTCACAGCCTCTTTAATTCTGTCAACTTCCATTTGATATCTAAAAAGAATGATACAAAAGAAAACAATGGCATTTAACAAAGAATCAGTTTTCTACTTTTGAAACACTGCTAAACAATGTGTTTACACAACTGCATTAAAACACTGCATTTTATTTGGAAATGTAGTGTGTATAACCTGTTTCCAAATGAAGTAACATGCTTAGATTTAGAAAGAAAGAAATGTTGCACCTGATTGAGGACATTTCTGATATGAGCAACAATTTTTACTTTTATATCTGACAAGATTTTTTGTTATCACTTCAAATATCAAGGTGCTAAAGTAAAAAAACAAAATTACTAAATCTAAGAACACAGCATTTAGGCACAATGAATTGGTCAATTTGATAATCAAAGGATCTTTTGCTTTTAAAGAATTTTATTTAGAAAATGTATCTGCCCTAGCCTTTAAAAATTACTAATTGTATGAGATATATTTTAGAAATTGATTTTTTTCTTCACTCCTTATAGAAATAATTAGAGTATTCAAAAATGAAAACAGTATTGATATTCAAGAAAGAAAACTGCATATTAAATAAAAAGTAAAATGTGTTGGATGTTGCAATAGTCAATCTATAAACTTCATCCCATAAATATGGATGGTGCTGGTAGTGTCCATGGCCAATAAGTGTGTCAACTTCTGGGTTGGACTTAAGAAATTTAAGAAATATATTTTTTAAAAAGTATGACCACACAGAATACAACAAAGACTAAAAGTTGTTCAACAATGATATCAAGGATATATACTACCATTTCCAAACACAAAATCATTAGTCATGTCATATATACAATATATAGAAGAAGACCAAACAAAAAAATAGTCATTAGAAGCTGGTCAACTGAAATAGTGAAAGCAAAACACTAGAATGTAACACTTGAATGTTTGGAGTCTGTTATACATGTGTAGGAGTTAAGTTCACAATAAATAGAGAGGTTTTTTGGTTCAGTGTGTATATCCCGAGCGACTATTTACTTTCAAAAGATACAATGTCAGAATATCATGCAAATTTGTTTTCCCTTCAAAATTTCAGTCCAATTTTTTTTAACAAAAATGTTTCATTAACAAAGGCAATGAAAATATATTATTTTTTTATAGACAAAGATAATTACAGACTAAAATATGAACAAATTACAGTTTAACTAAGTCTTTCTTTAAGAAAGATAAAAAAAAAAAAAAAAAAAAAAAATGCCTACCAAGCTTTATGATTATATAAAGAAAGAAAATTCTAGCTTACAGTTTATCATTGACTGCCTAGATTGTTAAAAAGCCTTGACCTACAGGTTAAAATTTTGTTTGTTCTGAATGAGAAAAATACTTACTTTATGTCATTGGGATTTGTGGCACTGCTAAACAAAAAGGAGGAGGACATGAGTCTAAGTATAACGTAAAGGGGGTACAACTTTTTGGACTAAACAGCCTGACCAACTAAACAGAAGGACAGAAATAAAAAATAAAAGAAACAAACCTCTTGCGGTCCCTCATGGCACCCTCTTTGGCTTCCTTCAGAGCAGTCTCCAGACATTTCACTCTGTCCATGGTGGCCCTGAGACGTTTCTCAAGCTTAGGAAGTTCACATCTCAGGTCTGCATTGTCTCGCACCAACTAAAACAGAGATCATACAAATATGAAAAGTATGTCATTGAAACAAGTTTCCCTATTCTTATAGTTAAACTGAATTGATTGGGTGCAATAGCTTGTCCATATAAAAATTAAACTGTTAAACTGCCACAGTCCTAATTCTAATACTGTTGTTGTAGTGTACAAACAAACTAAAGAATACATAGAAAATAATGACCTGTTTATGAACTTTGGTTAGTTGTTCTAAATTATTCTCTAAGAAAGAAATTTTCTGCTTCTGTGCAACAGTTCCTCCAGATTCTTCATCCTCCTCCTCTTCTTTTTTATTGGCAGCCTAATAAAGAAACAAGAACATGATAAACAAAATCTGTTTAGAAACAACTAATGTATTATAAATAATTCATAAACAAGCCTGTTAATTTTTTACCTTTTTAACTCTATTCTGTAGGTCTTGAACAAACAGTTTTCTCAAATTGTGCAATGTCTGCAGCTCCTTGGCCACTGTCTCCTCTAAGCCTTTAAGATCCTCCTTTGCCTGTTCTCGTTTGTCCATCTGCAGTGTAAGTTCAGAGAGACGACTGGCTTTTTCAGCTTCTTCTGCTTTCAGAGATTCATAGTCCTTTTGTAGTTTGTCTAGAGCTAGGGTCAATTTCTGGTTGGTTCTGGAGGAAAATGATAATTTAAAAGAAATAAATATGACCAAGTCAGTTAAAAAAAAAAAAGGTTATTAAACGAATAAAAAAAAATACAACATTTATAAAAGCAAAGACAACTTAAAAAAAAAAAATCCTATGAAGGATGAATGTAGCTATTTCACTCACTCTTTCAGTTCATCAATAAGTGTCTGTTTATCAGAGATTTCCTCCCTAAGACTGGACAATTGTTTCTGATGCTGCTCACGGTGGCTCTGCATCTGTTTTTCCAAGGCCTCCTTCATCTCTATCTCAGACTGTAATTTGTCTGACGCTTCCTGGACTTTTTGTGTGACTGTTGCATGCATGGTTTCTGTACAAGATGAAATAGAATGGACAACTTGGGTTTTAAAAAAATAGAGTGCAGAAATAATTTTTAGTAATTAAATCTTTATGTCTTCTAATCAAAGAAAACATGTACTGTGCACTGACCACTAGCTTTGTATCGAGCCACTTCTTCATTGAGAGAGTCAACATTTTCTTCCAACTGACGTCTTTTATGCTCAACATCTTTAATGGTTTCACTCAAAGTAGCCATCTTGGCTTCATACTGATAGCGAAAAAAAAATTAAATAACTTTTTCTCAAAATGTTGACATTAAGAAAACAAACTTAACTACTAATAAGGATAGAAAAAAAATTTTGTACAGAAATTAAGAAAACACAAAATACTGTAATTAAAGTAATATATATTCCTAGCAGTATTTACTCACTAAATTTAAATACACAATAAAGGTTCTATTTCATAAAAAAAGCAGAATTTTCAATTAATTGACATTCCTTTTAACTGAAATTTTAGGTGCTTATTTTTTTACCTGTTGAATTTTCAGCTGGCATTCTGATAATTCTGAGTTGGCATCATCTAGTTTCTTGTTATTTTCTGACTGTGCATTTTCTAAATTGGCAGCTCTTGTTGCCAGAGTTTTGACTTCAGATTTCATTTTGCTAATATAGAGTCTAGCTACAGTAAACTCTTCCTCCAGTTTCTCTCCAGCTCCACTGTTTGGCTGTGGCAGGTCAAATATAGAATTATATAAACTATAATATGAACATAGACTAATGTAAATAGGAATGATAAAGAAATAAGAAGCCTTACTTTGTTCTCAGATGCACTACCTCCAATAACAGCGCCAATGTCACCAAGATCTTTGAGTAAACTAGACATCATTTCAACCACTCTCTTCTTTTGATGAGATGATGAATCACGAAGAGACTCAAGTTCTGCCTGCAAGTTGCTAATTTTGACCTTGAAATAAGAGAAAGGGGGAGTCAAATGAAGGTTTGCTAGCTTTTAACCTGAACACAAAATATCTTTGAATAGCAAAAGCAAACTCACAGTTTTCTGATTGATTTCCTCATTCAGCATCTCAATGTCTTTCTTTCTGCTCTCTACCTCCTGTGATTTCTGGTCATAGTTCATAGCTAACTCTTCCAGGGCCTGAAGGACTTCCTTCACCTCTTCTTTGGCAGATTCATTGTCAGCTTGAATCCTGGCCATCTCAGCTTGACAACTTTCATAGTCTCTTCTGGAGTTGGCAATGAGTTCCTCCTGTTCAAGCATTTGTTCTCTCAGCTTTTCAATGAGCTGACCTTGGTTATTGATTTCATCATCCTTTCAATTGAGAAACAAAAATGCAATTAGATGTGAACAATACATACTGGTGATCATCTTCTCCATTTCAAAAACCACCATATATGTCTAGCAAAAAATATTTTTTTGAATAAAACCCCAAATACATATTTTAATGCCAGTGTAAAAGTGGTGATGATTAAGAGAAAAAAGGAGTGCACCTTATCATCAAGCTGTTGGTACAATTTCATCTTCTCTTCTTCTAGCTGAGCCTTTTCAGCCTCTGGAATAGCACTGACTCCTCCACTGACAAGACCAATGAAACTGGATTGCATAGCAGCCTGGTCAATGGCAGCCTGGCCTGGGGCAGTGGGTTCAGCTTCCATGGCAGCAGTCTTCACATCCACCTGCTCTTCTACTGGAACAGTTTTGCCTGTAAAACCAACAAAGCTATTAACTAAAAAATCATGCTCACTTATTAAATAAACCAACAGGTACTTAACAATGAAAGGTCATTTTACCATTTCTCCATGACTGCAATTCTGCTTCCAGTTTCAAAATAATTAGCTTCATCTTGTTGTTCTTTTCTTTTTCCCTTTCATAGCGTCTCTTCCATTCTTCTGCTGTTAGTTCTTCATTGACACTTACAACATTCTTGATGGTCTTGGCTCTAGAAAACAAAATTGAAATTTTTATTGATTTTTTTTAGCAAGACTTAAGATTAAAAATAACTATTCTTTGTACATTGTGCGTAGCTAAAGGTTAAAAAAACAAACAAAACTAAAACACAAGACTACCTTTGTCCAAACATAAGTGTGGACTTTGTTTCCCCTTCATTGTAAGAAGCAGGAGAGCAACATATAACCATTGTAGTACGAGCATTACCACCCAAACTTTCTTGTAATATCCTAGTCAATTTACTGTCTCTATAGGGAACGTGAGATTTCTGAAACAAAGAGAGCATAAAAATATGATCAGTCTCCTCAATACAAAGATATATAGATTACAAAACACTGCAGTACAAGGACATTAGAGAGATTCACAGAAACACTTGAAAATATATTTCCAACTTACATTTCCATCAGCAAGAGCTGCAATGACATTGCCCAGAGCTGACAAAGATTTGTTGATGTTTTTGGCTTCATCAAGAACTGACCCTTCAGCACCCGTTTTACTGACCTGTAGACATGAAGAAATATAAAATACAATAGAATACTTTGAATGTCTAAAGCTGGTATATTCAGTTTATTTCTTATTTGGAAATAGATGGGACGTTACTTCTTATTTCATTTAAAACTTAGAAAATTCAAGAATATTTAGTGGTTTTATTTATTTATTTTTCTTGCTATATAGAACAAGCTTTGTTTTTGTACTAATGTAGATATTCGAAGTATTTGCATAATGAAGAGATGGACACTATTATTATGATTGTATTTACATAATACACGGTGTACTTCTAAACAGCAAGTCATGAGCTCTTACCTTTTCACTGCCAGCAAGATCCACCAAATACAATTTACCATGTAATTTTTTCTCATTTTCTACATTTTCTTGTTTTACATGTATAAGAAAGACACTGTGACTTCTTGAGCTGTGCTCATTCATATCTGACAAGTGGATGAAACAGAAAATGTTATCAAAGGAAGAGTCAGATAGTAAGTGCATCTACATTAAAAGTACATTTATTTCATCTTTATAAGGTTTTCTGAATGGCCACTTACTTGTAACAGCAACATGCCTATTAGATTTGCCCTCTTCAATAACATCCATAACCTCTTCTGGACTTGAGACAAACCTTTCTGTACAGCCCTACAGTGAAAAAAAAAAAAGATACACTGCATTGCACCAGGTATTAAGTATAGCGATACCACTTTTCTTTCACATAAAATCTTAACAAAATTCAGAATTTGTATAGATTAATTAGATAATGAATCAACAGACAATTAAAAATACACTCATTCTTACCTTGACATAAGGAACCCTATTTTTATCTTCATGTACTGAAAGGTTGGTTTTGGTTACTGTGAAGTAATAGAAATATTTATCTTTTTAATACTTGTCTAGAGTCAAAGGGAATAACAAAAAATATATATCCTTATCAGATCATTACTTATAGATCATAACCAATTTACTTATTTTTAAAAGTATTTCAACTTCCAAAAGTGTAAAAGTTACTCCAGTAAATAAACTGAATCTATTTTGTGATAAAAATTTCAAAAACTTAAATAGGAGAAAACAAACTCAAAGTTTGAATAGTCAGCTTAAACAGTGAGCTTACCATCCAGCAAATCCCTGATTTTATCCATATATATTTCAAAGTATGAGACCTAGATACAAACAAAACATTATAGTAGTATGATTGTTTGAAAAACAAAATGTATAAGAAAGAAACTAACAACAAAGTAAAAGAAAGCTATGCAGCTAAACCAATACCTTAATGTGAAACTCCAAGTTTTCATCCATGCCATAAATGTAGTTAAAGATATCTTGCACAATTCTAGGGATAATACCTTGCAATGGCTCATTGCCCATGACACCCTGAAAAAAAAAAGGCATTCTTAGCTCAACTTTTGATTTAATGACAAATTTGTAATTAACTAATTGGATCCATCTTTAAATCTTCAGTCTGCTTAAATAAGACAAATGTAGCTGATAACACTAAATAGGAATTGTATGCTCACCTCCATGGTATGTGTTTTACCACTGGATGTTTGTCCATAAGCAAAAATGGTCCCATTGTATCCACTAAGTACATCTGTAAAGATACATAGATTTCCTTTCAAATTTATAGAAGAAATTTCTTTCTATCCTATTTAAACCATAAAGCATGAATCCATAAAAATTGAAAAAAATGGAGTGCTTAATTACCAATCAACTCTGATGGGAGAGTCCATTCAAACTACAACTTTTTATTTAGAAAAAGAGAAAATCTTCTGATTATTTCAGACAAAGAAATGAAAACAAACTTGGTATTGCATTATGTCAGTCAAATAAATGAAAACACACTTTTCACAATGAACACCATGTGCATTACTGAATATGAATGTTAATGTGGGGCAACCTTACAAATATGGTTTGTATCGTAAAAATAAATTACCAGAGTGGAGCAAAGCCAATACATGCTACCTAAAAGAAGCAGAAAGATCCATGAAGATGATTGTACTTATTCCAAAAGTAAAATCAGAACCCTAAAAGTCATATCTGGAGCCAAGTCGAATGGTTTTAGTGGTGTAAGTGATTTATGACATTTAGTTGGTCCTTACCCTTTATTATGTCATGAAAATGTTGAACTACCAGGATGGATACTGAAATGTGTTAATGTATTCAAGCCATGAAAGATGGACAGTTGAATTTATTTCAGTCATGTGCATGGCTAAAACACCAGTTACTTAAAAAAAATGTTATGAAAGCTCTCTAAATCTACAAATTTGTATGGAGAAGAAGAGCAAAACAATACACAGATGATAAGATCAGCAGAGAGAAACTAGATACCAAAATGAAGACGTAAGGCAACACAAGTGTATAGTGAAGGTAAAGAAGGGTAAGGTCCAAGCATGATGACCAGACCTTAGGTGCTAGTGTATAAAGAATGTACAAGAAAACTGAAGATGAAAAGAATGAATTCTAAGCTAGGCCACATATGTAAATACAGATCAAGGCAAAATTATGGACAAGTTAGTTAGAGAAGAGATTTTTAATCTCCACTAGACTCACAATTATGGGACAATACAACTGAATAAATGTAAATTTATACCTTAAAAAAATGAACAAATTTTCAACTATTAATGTCATATGATAGCATCAAAAGGAAATACCATACTTACTAAGACATACCCAACAAAGGGACAAAACAAAAATGTATAAAGGTAAATAAGACCTAAAGTCAAATCAAAACTCAGTCATGCTGGGATTCAGGATTAAATAAGTTTAGACATAGCGACTCTTAACATGCATACATTTCAACCTGAGACTCAAAAAATGTTAACTCACTACTACAGTACTTCAAAACTGTACATGGAATAGCTCTTTTATGAAAGAGATAATATAAAACAGAAGGCTTTTCTCAATGAAAAGGACTTGAGGCAATGCCAGACAGGCAATCAAACTTTTCATATCACTTTAGACACCTTTACATTTTAAGATGCTTGTAATAAACTAAATAAGTGCAAAGCAATCTTCAGAAAAACTGTCAATAAAACTATCAATAATTCAAATAAGTACAAATATTTTGAATGGAAAGTTGTAGCAAAGAAGACTTAGGTCTTCCATAGTTTGTAGTGCCAGTAGGATGATGTCACATTTCAAACATTTCAACATAAGAAAAGTACAATGGAAAGACAAGAAAAGTACAATGGAAAGACAAGAAAAGTACAATGGAAAGACAAGAAAAGTACAATGGAAAGACAAGAAAAGTACAATGGAAAGACAAGAAAAGTACAATGGAAAGATATGTAATTTTTTTTTTGCTTGTTTTTTTTTAGGTCAGAAATCTGGTAACAACTCTCTTGAAAGGAAATGCTTGAGTTAACTGATGCAGGCAATACTAAGAAATACCAGGCAGGAGAGAAGGTGAGACAATGTACTACACAAGATACAATCCTAGAGATTTCATCTAGAAAGATAGCTAAGAATATTTTCATTAGACGTGTGCGTCTATTTTATTTTTATATTAAAACAAATGTGTGACACTACTGATCAACAAATCTTGACAACCAGAAAAACAGGTACCAGGATTATGTTAATGAGCAGTGTAGAGGGCAGAAAAGAATACAACTGAAATGGTTGGCTGCCTAGAAGTGCAACAAGTCTTTATAAAAAGCGTCGCTTTTGTTATGAATCAATACAGCCTAATATCTTTGCAAACACCTTCAAGCTGTTACATCGTGCAGAACAATTCAGTGAGTTGGCACACTGTCAAAAAGAGCACACATCAGATCGATACCACTAGCAAGAAGTATCATTGAAATCAAGTTCAATACTTTCTAGCAGTGGATCTTGTAACCAAACAATTTTAGCGAGACACGAAAGATCCATGCATAGAACTAAGATGAAAATAAACAGTAAATAGAACTATAATGCTAAGGTAAATTATGCCATGACGCAGTTCTATTTGACTACCGTGACAACTTTAAGGAGCGACTACTTCCATATATGGAGCTAAACATTGAATAAGTCAGCGAACCGGTATTGAAAGAAAGGTGGGAAAGGCGCTTGTAGGACGTAAACATTGTATAGTGAGGCAGAGATTTGTGCTAGGGCACAGGTTAGGTTAGTTGTCACTTGAAACGTCACAGGGAGGTTGGTTTTGTCACTAATCCACGAGGAGAGATGAATGAATAAATAGCACGCAGCGAGATGTAGATAAAAATTTGGAAAGGACGCTATGGAGAGAAAGTAAAAGACTTCGTTGGTATATTGAGTAGCTACTATAGAGCCCGCACGTTAGCTAAGACTAGCGAAGCGACTACCATTTCACTGAAGTGACCAATAAGCTAATCATAAAAAAAACACGTCATCTGGCCCATGGACACGAGACATCTAAGTTGACCTTTTTAGGGATAGTTCCCTCTGAGATGTGAAAGGGGCGGGGAGGGGGGGGCATTTTTATTTTTGCTGTGCGTAGGAGATAACTGTAGGCCGACTAGGCACCGATGAAAGATGGCAAGTAATACGCCCCTCCTCCTTTCCCCCATCAGCGCTAAGCCCGGTACCTCCAGGCTATCGCCCAATATGAAGACAATGCGATTCTTGAACAAAATGTGTTCTGTGTACTAGGTGTTAGATCTAATAGCGGCTAACTCTGACAAGAAACCCACCCAATTCTTGTGTGTGTGTGTGTGTGTATAGTCAGCCAATCTTCTCTTCTGAAGCAAACAAGCCTTACATCAATGAAGACAGCTGGAGACGGCTTGTTGCTAGTGGAGGATGGTGACAATGGAAACCCATGGGGCGAGGGGGGAAACAAAGCTTCTAAGTACAAATGTGAGCATTTGAAGTTGAGCTCAAGTTTATTCAGAGCCACATGTTTTTAGTTCGGCTGACAAACAATTTAATAACAATAGCAGATCACTGACGGATCCGGGGCAGGGGTGAAAAGAGCGATCGCCCACTAACCAGAAACATCCGACAGGGAAGAGAGATTAAATTTGTCAATACTATAAAATATATACCGAAATGATTTGTTAAAAAATCAGATAGCAGATCTGGTCTCGTCCAAAGATTTAGGAATCATTGGCGGTCATTGATTTTATCGTTTGTCCCCCATGAATCCCACGGGCGATGGTATTGATGTCTTGCTAATTAGCAGGAATGGGGAGAGGTGAAGAGCATTGTTAATTCTACCCCGCCCCCCCCCCCCCACACACACACCAAGCACTTAAAATTGTTATTATGTACAGCTAAAAATAAAGACTTTCTTGTCACGATTTAGCTAGGAATTGTCTGCTTCAGATTAGGTTTCTTAAACCCTAGCTGTTTTGTTGTGTTACTATTGCTTTGAATGCATGTCATAAATAGACAATTAGAATCACATTTGTTTGTATTTCATCAGACTACACAGCTACAAACTTTTGTTTTCTTTTGAAATGTTTCCCAACCTCAAATAGCCCTAGAACAAAAAGAATTGAGGTTTCCATCTTTATTACCAGTAAGTATTGTTTCAAAATGCTTGTCGTTAAAATACATTTGCAGGTATTAATAGTACAAAAGTCACATTGTAGTTTGAATCTTAGCTAATTAGAGGCTCTGATTCTTTGATCGACAAAGAAGTGTTTATGCATAATGTTCGTGTATGTGGGTACAAAACCTTTGGTTTAACTAAGATTCTAAGGCCTCTAATACTATAATTATGCCAGAACACAGAGTTACGCATGTGTCTGTGAAGAACTGACAAGTCATATAGGTCATCCAACTGTATCTCCAGCTTATATACTAAAATGTTAACATTTGAGTTTCCTGTGTATGGAGATTTTCACAGAACAATAAATAATACAGTTCAATAAATAAAACTTTAAATGACTAAATAATTCAAAATGTATACATGCTACTGATACACCCTTTCATCACTTGATAAAATAGCACACTGCAGGCTCGGTCAATTACCAGACACAACTAACACACTGCAAACACTGGTCATCTAACAGACACAAAGAACACAATGCAAACACTGGCCATCTACCAGACACAACTAGGACACTGCAACTGCAAACACAGGTCATTTTACATCTACCAGACACAACTAACACTACAAACATTGGCCATCTACCAGACACAACTAACACTAAAAACACTGGCCATCTACCAGACACAACTACACACTGCACAACTACACACTGCAACTACAAACATTGGCCATCTACCTGACACAACTACACACTGCAACTGCAAACACAGGTCATCTACCAGACACAACTAACACTACAAACATTGGCCATCTACCTGACACAACTACACACTGCAACTGCAAACACAGGTCATCTACCAGACACAACTAACACTACAAACATTGGCCATCTACCAAACACAACTACACACTGCAACTGCAAACACAGGTCATCTACCAGACACAACTAACACTGCAAACATTGGCCATCTACCAGACACAACTACACACTGCAACTGCAAACACAGGTCATCTACCAGACACAACTAACACTACAAACATTGGCCATCTACCTGACACAACTACACACTGCAACTGCAAACACAGGTCATCTACCAGACACAACTAACACTACAAACATTGGCCATCTACCAGACACAACTACACACTGCAACTGCAAACACTGGTCATCTACCAGACACAACTAACACTACAAACATTGGCCATCTACCAGACACAACTACACACTGCAACTGCCAACACTGGTGAAATACTTAAATACTCTTCAAAAATCTATCACTTGTTAAAACTTTTCAAGGATAAATCTGGGTCCCTTTGGTTTGATGTTTTATAACTCTAGAAGTCAAAAGGAAAGTAAAAAAAATTTTTTTTTGGCACTTCTATGAAATGAAGACATAGCACATTAGCATTTCAAGCGTTTCTATAAAGTGTGTATGTGTTGTTTTTTAATTCTATTATTATTATGGCTTTTATATAGCGCTACTTTCATGATTGTACCATGCTCAGAGCGCTTTGATCCAATCTCAGTTGTGGACCAGTGGGGAGGAGGGGATATCTAGGAGAGGGTTTTTCTGTGCTGCCTTCAGGCGCTCAGTAAACACAACTCTGAGTTGGGTGTAGAACCCCAAGCCAAGCTAAGTTCAAGGGCACTTAGCCTCTCGACCACACCTCCTATTGAAGAATTTCCAAGGTCCATGTGCATGAACTAGAATTGGTCAAATATTATTTGCTCATGTTAATTTTAATCCTGAAAATTTTGATAATCTATAAATCTGAAAATTTTGATAATCTATAAATAGACAAGAGTGATGATTAGTATTGCAATTGAGTGGGATAATAACCTTATCAATATCACATTAGCTGCTTCAACTTGTTAAGTTGTTTTTATGGATTATTCATAAGAACTCCCTCACACAACTCCTTTACCATACAAGATAAGTTAATTGCTAAACTGACTTTTACTATAAACCTCTATTTATTACCAACTTGTGTGATAGCACTTCCATGAAGAAAATCCAATCAGTTGGCTTAAATGTTTTCACTTCTACAATCATTTGTAACAAACTATATTTAAAGGATTCAATTATTACTTTCTAACTATGCTACAAAACATTTCTGTATTATTTAATAAAATAAAAGCATTCAAACAGAATACATTCAACAAGAGATCACAAACATATAAACAGCAGACATTGATAATATTCAGTTATCCCAGAACAAAAAAGATCAACTTACCAGCAACAATTGGTTTAGCAGTGACATTGTAGACATATTCTTGAGTAACATTTGGCTTTAGAACTTTGTCAAATACAAATAATTTTCCCTTAAAAAAAAAAAAATAAAGCTTATATAATAAATGCACATCAGCATTTTTCCAAAAAAAGTCAAAGCTTAGCAAGGCAGACATTATAAGCAATGTATATTTATTAAACCAAATGAACTTGGAGGGAAAAAGATATTTTCACACAAATGTGCTAAAAATAATTTTAAAACTATAAGAACTTTTATAGAATACAGATTTAATCACAACAGCAGAAGTTTCTGGGTTCCTGAAAAACAACTAAGTGTCAGAGCTGGACATGGTGTCAGCAGAAATACCCAAACAAGGTGGACAGTACCAAATTGACAAAATGACCTATCTTCTTAGGTCTTTGCTGGCAAAGGATAGATTCCTGCAGACTGGCAAAAAGGAATGGTTGTAAAGCTTCCCAAAGGAGCAGTACCCTCATTTCAGTCAAAGTTTTCAACACTGTTCTGCCTCAGATGAAAGGCTTAAGAAAGAACAAGTGGTACAACATGTGTTGAACAGATTTTGTCCAGCAAAACATTATCATACAAAGCTTGGAATACTACTTTGTTCTAGCTACATCTCCACAACAAATCCAGTTGCTGTGCCAGAACAGACAAAGGAGAAGAGTATTTCAACATCAAAATGATTGCTAAGTTTATCCCTCCTTACATCCCTCCCAACCATGGATTATACAATGAGGAAAATATGAACCAAATAACCTTGTGTATTCCATAAAATGAAACAAACAGGTTGAAGTACCTGGGCTTTCACAACAAAGTAAATTTAGGCTACAAATAGGAGTATATAAAACATAATAGAATGCCTTGATAGAGAGCACTTAAGTTTGGCCTCTGAATTAATTTGGACAAGACCAAAATCCTGAAACTTTGGACAGACATAGATGGAACAGATAAAAAGTTCATGAGCATCATAACCTAAAGTGTGGATGCTTACATAATGTGGCATGGGAAGGAAGGGGCATATATGGACCAATCAATTCAATGGATTAACATAGAGATAACTGTTTACTTATTCTACAATCACATTTTGTTCCTATTGTAAGACATGAAAGACATCTGTAAAAAAAGTGAGAAGTTACTAAATGTTGCCAAAATAAATAACAGAAAATTCCTAAGAATCACATACTGAGACAATGCCGCCAATGAGTTAATTCATTGCTGAACACTAAGACAATGTCAATCTTGCTCCCTAAAGACTGCAATGACATTGATGCTGAAATTGTGAAAACAGAAACAAGGCCTATCTATATAACATGGCACTGTACCTTCATACAGAATAAATGAAAAACATGGATACTAACTGGAATAAAGCTGAGGCTGTCGCTAGTGACTGTTCTCAATTTATCATGGAGACAACTTACACACACACACACATTTTTTTAAAGTTGCAATAAAATGAACAGATATCTATATATAAGAAACAAGTTGAACTGTAGCTTACTCCTATATTGATGGAATCATCTGTAGGAAATTTGAGGACAAATTTACTTCCAGCCCTTTCCTCTGATTCATTGAGTGGTCGAACACGACATATAACTTTAATGTTGCACTCACTGGCATCTCCCATGGTGGATGTGGGAAGCCGACTACTCAAGGCAAGTAATGGATACTCTTTGAAACCTTGCCTATATTAGTTGTTTTTGTAGCAGGCTATAGATTTATAGCCCAAATTGAGTAAATAAGTTAAAAATGATCATCTATAAAACTGTAAAACCTGTGACAAAAAAAAAAAAGTCATATTTTAGTTTATTTGAAATTAAAATTACATGGTTTTCAACTAAGGCATAATATGCTAACATGATAAATAATGAATTTGTTTCTCATTAAAAAAAAAAAAAATTTTCGTGACCAAAAATTCAAAATATAGAGATACTAAGTATATGGTCTAAAATGTAATTAACTGTCAGGCTAATGGCAACTTAAAATTTTGCTTTCTACTATGAAACAATAAAACTGGCAGAATTAAGGGAAATTGTTTTGTTAGTATGTAAATTAAAGAATAAAGATATAATATATTAGCTAATTAGATAAAAAAAAGTGGTGTTTTTTTCTAACTCAAATGCTCTGCTAAAAAATTAAAATAGTTACTACATTGCTAATTTGGTAAGAAAAAAAATAAAACGAAATATTTTACATTATACTGTATTAGGACACTTTAATTTTAATACCCAACACAAATACCATTAGTTTTGGACACGTAAAAATGAAATGTGTGTCTGTATCTGAAAGATATATCAAATATCTGATTCTATATTATATCTAAATTATATTATTATATATTAGGCTTTTTTAAAATAAATTATCACTACATAAGGCGGTTGGTCATTGTGCTGGCCACATGACACCCTTGCTAACCTTGGGCCTCATCATCTGCCCTGAAAGGGGAACTTTTATTCAATTAGGTAATCCATATCTTATCTATAATTATAATAGATCTAAAAACTAGAATCAAGATTTATATATAACTAGACATATGTTACCCGCGACCTGCGGGTCTTTATCTGCGCATTACTGTCGATATAGTCACTGAGAGTGTTTAGTAAACAATTAAACGAAATAATAATGTAATAAGTAAAGTGAATGTGTCAATATAAAAATAGTGTGAATGAAGCTCTCAAATCAAAATAGCTAATAGGCTTAAATCCATTTGTTCAAATTAAAACATTTGCTTGTAGGCCTACATATATTTGATTAAAATTTGAGACGAATAGACTTAATTTTGTATGTTCGTGTGTTACAGTATAAAGTAGATCTTGAGGTAGACATAGATCTAAATCTACACTAATCTAGAGTTAAAAATTGGCTTTTATAGAGTTCATTCTGTGTTGCGCATACGTGACCTTTTTTCATGAATGAATATAGGCCTATCTCAACACGGCTATGCAGCTTTATTTAGCGAACAGTGAACGAATGTATTAAAAATGCTTTAGAAAAACAAATTTGAATGTTAATTTGATTAAAATATGAAATGAATGGACAATAATTAGTATGTTTATGTGTTAAAGCATAAAACTATCTTTGCGAAAAGAAGTTTTATCATCTTAGAGTTCAATAAGAGTTTTAGACCTAGGCCTAGGAATAGACTCAGTAGAGAGATGTGTTAATCACTGTTAATGTGTAACCATTTGGTAATGTCTAATGAAAGGATGTTCGTCAGGAAATCTGTAGTCACAGATATCAGGAACTAATTTATGTAAAAAATGCTTTTGAAACACAAAATTGAAGGTTAATTTTATTATATAATGAAATCAATGGATCTTCTTTTGTATTTTTATTTGTCAAAGTAAAAAACTATCTGCGCAAAGTGTATTTCTTAAAATTAGATCTAGGTCTAAATCCTTTCGATCTTTTCTCATGTCAACATTGTTAACCATGGCCTAGATCCATAAATACTATAGCTTTAATAGAGTCAGACAACTTTTTTTTTTTGAGGGTCTTAAATTTGTTTTAGGGCTACAATACATACACTACGGTCTAAGTTAGTACCCAAGGAACATTCCTGCCTAGTTTTATCAAGATTGGTCAAGCGGTTTTGATGTCTATAAGTAACATACATACATACACCTTACATTCTACTTTATAATATAAGATATAATCAAGATCTAGTAGTTATTTGACTAAACATAAATTTGAGGTGAAATCAAAGATGCTCTGTCACCTGTGTAGTGTAATGTATTATTTAGCTTTGTGATGCACTATAGTAGTATAGATGGTTGACTTTGAACATGACTTTTGTCTTTCTTTGAATTGTTCAGAAATCTAGACTTAGTCCTTTCTACTTGTTCTTGTGATGTGGTCAAATTATTCATTATGATTGAGTATTTTAATTGAGAGTAGTAGATTTAAGTAGATGATCATAAATGATAGATTGATAGGTTCAGGTGAGTATTTTAATTGAGAGTAGTAGATTTAAGTAGATGATCATAATGATAGATTGATAGGTTCAGGTAGATCAAGAATCTAGTCCAGAGTAGTCTAGACTCTAGTCTCATTTATATTATATATCCTAACCCTATATATATATATATAGTACATAGATCTTTAAGTCAATATAAGATTAAGGGTTAATTATAATTAAAAGTATAGAGTATAGAGTCTAGACTACACACTAACACAGTCAGTGTCTACTCAATAGTATTATACACTAACACTAACAGATTACTAACAAAACTGGAGTGGAATGGCCCTGACATGGTACAGACAACACTGACTAGATCAGATCTGACTACAGTCAGTTACAGTAGAAAATGATCTTTACAATACTTTACATCTATGATATATTCTATATAGACAATAGATCTAAAGTCACTAATATAGAAAGAGTCTAGTCTGTCTACTACTACTACTAGACTAGAAATTCTAGGAATGTATCTAATATTAGGAATGTATCTAATATAGATCTATTCCTAGCTGTAATCAGTCTAGTCATGTCTAATGAGCCACTTAAGATACTCAAGTGTTAAAGATGAAAGTCATAGTGATAGAATAGATCTACTCACAAACAGTAATTAGTAATTTAATACGTCATAGACAGCATTTAAATCTTCATTATAATGAGTCATGATTATCAGATAATATTAATAATATCATAATACTTATATATTAACTTTATTAAATTATACAAATGAAAATACTATAAAATAGTACAAAAACACTAATAATACTAATACAGTCTACTAGTTTTACTAGTACTAAGTCTTGAGTCTAGGGTTACCAGTTAAGTCTAAGTAACTCTAAATATTCTATCTAAATTAGTCTAGATTTTAGATAAATCTAAGTCGAGGCCCTATCCTATACTTAATATACTAGATCTATATATATATATATATATAGTTACTATTATTATAGTAGTATCATACTAATCATAGGTTCTATAATATAATAATCTATAAATCTCAACTCTAGATCTCTATTATTTACTATTATTTATTATTATAAAACACTAATCTATACTGTAACTTTTACTACTCTCTAGACTACTCTAGAGTCTAGACTCTACTCACTACTGTCTGTAGTAAACAAGTTAAGTAAGTACTGTACACTGTCTAGATCTAGTAGTGTAGTGTATTCCTAGATAGGGTAGACTCTAGAACTAAGTAACTTAGACTTATTAGTAAGACAAATTAGACATTACTCACAATTACTGACATTATTCATCACTCATAGTAGTCATTAACTCTTACTCAAAAAACTTACTGACAAGAGTCACAAGTCTAAAACAAAGTACTAGATCTATTTCTAGAGTCTACTTACTGTCTAAGTCTAAATCGGCTCTCTAACTTAGAGTTAGAGTAAAAACAGTTTAAGTTAGAGTAAGACTAAGAGACTTCTAGTCTACTAAGTCTACTTCTAGTACTACTACTAGATCATCTCTAGTAGATCTATAATCTATATCTTAATAATCTTAGTATATCTATTATTAATCTATAATAATAATCTAGTCAGTAGATCTATTCTAGACTTAAAGTCAGAGTACTGAACTGAGTACTTACTTACTAACTTAGTCGACTTAACTTTTGACTTGACTTAAGACTTAAAGAGTTAGACGTCTGATGATAGTCATAGTGACAGTCTGAATCTAAAAATCTAAATCTAGATTTATGACTGAGGGTTTATTATTCAGTTGTCATTTATAATAAAATATTATTTATATTACTATCATGGTTTACAAACCTTGGTGGTACCATTAAGAATCAATATATCATTTATATGGTTTGTTTTATCGAATAACATTCAGAACTCCGAATGTAATTATCGATTAGCATGAGCAGCCATTGCTAGCACGGTATTGTGGGTAAAATGACGTCATCTCATTAACCATTGCGATCAACTATGAAATCCCATAATGCTTAGTGGCCATCTTTTTGCCAACAGCTTCTTACAGACTTATTTTAATCTAGATAACGTTTTAGATTTAATAGTTCTAATATTTTGATATAAATCTCTATCTAGTCTATAAATCTTCCGTACAACTAGATCTACATTCTGTGATTTCAGACATTTTCGTTTTACTTCTATTTGCTTTTAACTGTAGGCTTTTTCTTTTAACTCTAAAAAAAAAAAGCGAACCCAAGACCCGCGCTTAGCCAGCTATCAGCTGCAAAGGGGTATCGGCTTCAAGTGATTTCCTTTAAAAAAAACATTCGTCTCGCACCTTCAATGCACACTAAGTCACACTTCGTCATGTTTGTAAAAATGTTTTGTAAAATGTTTTACATGTTTCGGATGCTCCTTCAGAGTTGAAGATAATTACTTCCTAGTCCAAACCTCCCGCAGGACGACGGGGGATGGGAGCGGGCAGGGTTTGAACCCTGGACCACCGATAAATCTGAACGACAATCCAGCGCGCAAACCGCACGACCAGGCAGCCATCCAGTCATAGTAAGAAGCAGAGTTAAAAAAAAAAAGCATGCGTGGAACGGGCCGATATACTAATTAACAGGGCCGGTCTTGACCACTGCAAGTGGGCTCTGCGCTTTCACTGGCCCCGCGCTAATTCTAGGTGTAATTATTTAACTGCAAAAAATAATTCGAAAGTTCCTGGAAATCTCCTGTATTCATTAAAATCTTCTGAAAAATATACTAAATTCATATATTCATTGCGGAAAACGCCAATCCTACGCGCGATAAAAGAAAAAAGGCATTGTCAGCTTTCATGTCATGAAATGTAATAATCGGGCTAATTTTCACCTTAATTGGAAGTTCCAATACTTTATTTGCTTTTATAGTCACTGGCATATAAATATGCCATAGGTTGCAATTAAGCCTCGTTAAGTTAAGTTAATTTGATCGCAATTGTATACTTAGTAAAGAATGACTAAAATTCGAAGTCAATTTATTTTCTAATACAAAATCTAAATTTTCACTTATTATCCTTATTCCAACCCAGACTAGGCCCCGCGCAATCAGTTTCGCATAGGGCCCCGCAATTGTTAGGACCGGCCCTGCTAATTAAAGTATAGGCCTACTCCGACATGTTTCTGACGGCGTTCTTTCAGATTCGTTCCAAAATGTCTTTCGTATATCGCATCTTTCATGCTGATAGCATGGTCCAATCTCCATTGTGCAACAGAGGGGAGGGGTATCTTTGAGGTTTCAGTGTTGTTTTTAAGCGCTCAACAAACACTAGCCTACTCAGCTTGAGCAGACTTGATAGCCAAGTGGTTTAAGCTTCTCAGACAAACATTTGAACATTATTACATCCTAGTCCAAACATCCCGCGGGACAGTCCAGAACCCATGCCACAATCTGGCAACCATCCGTGCATCTCACCAAAGTCTGTAATGGGCTGCATGGATCGTTGTACGCAACACATCTCGAAGCTGGTTATATGGCTGCTTGATCGTGTGAATGGTAAGTTATGCGGTCCCGGGTTCGAACCAGTTAGCCGCCGTCACTTTATAGTCCTTCTGAAGTGTGGGTTAGGACGCAATAATTTTCATGTCTGAAAGATCAGGCTTGTTTTTTTACCACACGAAAAACAACAACAGCAGAACGATGGCAGACTAAAACATTGGGATAAAGTCAACGTTTTGAGGTGCGATAACGAAGTAGAGAAGAGCGTTAGCGAAGACATTGTGATTACATCTTGTTGCAGTCGCCTAAAAGCGGTCTGATGATATTTACACATTTATGGAAGGTTACCAGGAGCAATTAACCAACTTTTTTTTTGTTCGAGCTCCATCTGTAATTTAGAACCATAGGCCATATATCTGGCTAGCATCTGTGAAAGGGGAGCAGTTTTGTAAGTCTCTCTTGCCAGTACATAGCCTCTCCACAGCAAGTCCTATGCAGTACCTCCTCGTGGTGGCAGATGGAAACTGAGGCTGCGAAGCCTCAGGCTAAACTGCAAGGGTCTCGGAGGAGGTTTGGCCCCAAGATGTGAGGCAGGCATGGCCCGTCGGCGTGCGGACACGCCCTGTTGCCCACAAACCAAACCCCTAGCTATAGGTCAATAGCCGCACTGCCTTGTGTGTGTGTCCCTGTACGGTCTAAGGCTAAGGGAGTAAACCCTAACAGAAAATCCGGTCCTGGAGCCCCGTAGGCGGGGGGACAGTAGTAAGACTACTGCTCTCTGGCAAACTCCTGCAGCCACCTGTCCCCAAATTGTGATGGCTCGCCATCCCTTTGGACCCGGTCAGTATGGAAGAGAGGCGTGTGCTGACGTGTGGGCAGCCCAGCACTCGCAAATTTACCGCCCAGGCTTTCCCCCAGCAATGGAGAGGTCACTCCATCTCTGACAGTAATGTCTTTGGAAAAACACGGAGAGTGGTAGTTACCGGTGATAAGTTCCTAGCTGATTGGCGTAAGCTGGAACGCCAGGGACCACTCTTGACGGTAGGAGGGGCTTTTTAGCCTCACTAGATAGCTACTGCCTGCCTTAAGCCGAGCAGCCCTCGGACAGTAAAGTGCTATCCCGCCACAGCTTGCCGCACCACTGGGTGCTTGGTGCTAAGACAAAATCAAAAAGCAAGCTGCTCACCCGCACCTGCAAATACAATCAAAAGAAAACCCTCAACATTAATGCGTTTAGCAAGCTGGAACATACGGACAATGTGTCCTGGCTTCAATACTGACCCTGAACTAGTCACAGACATGCGTCAAACAGCTATCATCGACAGAGAACTCAGCAGACTAAACATTGATGTGGCCTGCCTGCAAGAAACCAGACTGGCAGACAGCGGATCTCTTACAGAAAGCAACTATACATTCTACTGGCAAGGAAAACCAGAACAAAGCCCTAGAATACATGGCGTCGGCTTCGCAATAAGAAACAGTCTCGTCCCCTGCATCGCGATGTTTCCCATTGGCAATGAAAGAGTAGCACACATGAAATTTGCATCACCGCAAGGCAAAGTTAATATAATCTGTGCTTACTCACCAACCCTTGCTGCACCGGAAGAGGACAAAGACAGATTCTATCAAGCTCTAGAGGACGTAATTAAAAGTATTCCAAAATCCGAGCACCTCTATATAAATGGAGACTTTAATGCCCGTGTTGGTGATGGAAATGATGCATGGCCACAATGCTTGGGACCTCATGGTGTTGGCAAAATCAATGACAATGGCCAAAGGCTACTCGAGTTTTGTAGCTCTCATGAACTGTGTGTAATAAATACATTCTTCTCTGGCAAGGAACGCCATAAAGTCTCTTGGCAGCACCCACGCTCAAAAAGATGGCACCAGCTTGACCTCTGCATCACCCGAAGGATGGATCTGAAAAGTGTCATCCACACCCGTTCATACCATAGTGCGGACTGCAACTCAGACCATTCACTAGTGCTAAGCAAAATCAAACTACTTCTCAAGAAGGCTTATACTTCCACTCAACCCAGAACTAGGCGAATTAACGTCAACCATGTAGGTGACCCAGAGAAGTGTGCACTCTTTGGCGAGCTCCTAAACAGTTCAATCCCCTCGTTAAGTTATGAAGAAGACATTTCTATCAGATGGGAGAAATTAAGAGATGTAATCTACAGTTCGGCAATCACCGCCTTTGGGCCTCAAAAACACAAAAATGTAGACTGGTTTGAGGCGAATCTAGCACAAATGGAACCTTGCATCAAGAAAAAGCGATCTGCACAACTCGCTCTCAAGACAAAGCCAAGTCCAAGATCTTTGGAGGCCTTCAAAAGTGCTAATAAAGAGGCGAAACAAATGGCTAGAAAATGTGCTAACAACTTTTGGAGGGATACCTGCAACAGAATCCAAGACAGTCTCCACTCAGGAAATAGCAAAGCTCTATTTGATGGCATTAAAGCGGCCCTGGGTCCAACAGTGTCTAAGCCTGCCCCCCTTCTATCCAAATCAGGAGAAAAAATTACAGATCAAACCAAGCAGCTAGAACGTTGGACAGAACACTACCTCGAAGTCTATGCCACACAGAACACAGTAGACGATGTCGCCCTGGCTTCTCTACCAGATCTTCCAGTACTGGAATGCCTAGATGATCTTCCGAGCCTCAGTGACCTTAAAAAAGCAATTAACTGCATAAAAAATAGAAAATCTCCTGGGAGTGATGGTATCCCAGTGGAAGTAGTGAAAGTCAACGAATCACTCCTGCTCCCTGAACTCTATATTCTCCTCTGCCGCTGTTGGGAAACAGGTCATGTCCCACAGGACATGCGTGACGTAACTTTAGTCACAATATACAAGAACAAAGGGGATCGGAGTGACTGCAACAATTACAGGGGTATCTCTCTCCTCAGTATAGTGGGCAAGATCTTTGCTAGAGTGGCACTATCCAGGCTGCAAGTGATAGCTTCTAGAGTCTACCCAGAGTCTCAGTGTGGATTCAGGAGTGGTAGATCCACTGTAGACATGATATCTTCTCTACGACTACTGCAGGAGAAATTCAGAGAGAGAGACAGACCCCTTTACATCGTTTTTGTTGATCTGACTAAAGCTTTTGACATGGTCAGCAGAAGTGGCCTTTTCAAACTCCTGAGGAAAATAGGTTGCCCTCCCAAACTACTGCAGTTCATTGAGTGTTTTCACGAGGAAACTAAATGCACTGTCAAATTCAATGGAGCCCAATCAGCACCTTTTGAGGTTTGCAGTGGTGTCAAGCAGGGATGTGTGCTCGCACCTACTCTGTTTGGCATATTCTTCTCCTGTCTACTGCATTATGCGTACAACGACATAAACGAAGGTGTGTTTCTCCATACAAGATCCTCTGGAAAACTATTTAATGTTTCAAGGCTGCGGGCAAAAACCAAGGTTAGGAAGCTACTCGTCAGGGAACTCCTGTATGCTGATGATGCAGCTATTGTGGCTGATTCTGATATTCAGCTACAGTGCCTGGTTGACAAATTATCTGCTGCTTGCCAGAAGTTCGGCTTAAACATCAGTCAAAGCAAGACTAAGATACTTGTCCAAAACACAAACACTGCACCTCAAGTAAGCATTAATGGCCAACCACTAGAAATTGTTGATCACTTTTGTTACCTTGGCTCCATCATATCCAACAACACTCTACTGGATAAAGACATAAACAACAGGATAGCCAAGGCAATGGCCACCATGTCACGGCTGCAGAAAAGAGTCTGGGACAACATATTGCTGACTAACAGTACTAAAGCCCTAGTCTACCGGACCTGTGTGTTGAGCACCTTGCTGTACGGAAGTGAAACATGGTCAACCTACTCATGGCAGGAAAAAAAGCTGAATGTTTTCCACCTCCGATGCCTAAGGCGGATCTTTAAAATAAGGTGGCAAGATAAGATAACCAATGAGGAAGTGCTACAAAGAGCAGGGTGCCAGGACATCCGCTCTGTTATCAGCAGCAGACGCCTTGGCTGGCTTGGCCACGTTCGTAGAATGCCAGAAGGTCGACTTCCACAGGACATCCTGTATGGCGATCTGATAGAAGGCAGGAGAGCCGCTGGTCGCCCACTTTTACGTTATACGGATGTATGCAAACGCGACATGAAGCTCTTCAAAATCGACACTGGCAACTGGGAAGAGGTGGCACTGGACAGATCCTCATGGAGAGAGAGCATAAAGGAAGGGTCAAAGATTGCAGATGCCATACACAACAGAAGCAGAAAGAAGGGTGAAAATGCAACGGCGCCTGGTGATTATATATGCCCAACCTGCGATCGCAGCTGTGTATCTAGGACTGGCCTCTTTAGTCACACAAGAAGTTGCAAAGGGAAAAGATCGTCCCTCGAGACGTAAAATGCCACAGATATATATATATATACTGGACAATAGACAACATAAGATAATTAGATTCTTAGTGATTTCCCGATTTCGAGTGGTTGTTTAAATAGTGGCCAACTACATAACAAACAAGAATGTCTTGAATTAGCCGAGAATAATACTTAATGAGAAAAGTGTAATTGCCTTTCTTCTTCTTCCATCGTATGAGATACAGACGTCACTGAAGATTGCGTCAATCTAGTCATGCATGTTAATGACTTAAATACTGCCAAGTCACTGGTTTTCCTGGATGACTCAGGCTACCGATCCATGCTCTAGGCCTAATAGCACTAGGGAAGAAGGAGCAATTGTACAAATTTGTCCTAGCATATGAACAAGGAATGTGCCTTTATTTTGTGTCTTTTTATGTGTGTGTGTGGTTTTGTTTTTGAAGATCATGGCTCAGTGTTTATGTATAATTGCTACTTTACTTTTATATTTTATAAGAGCATTCATCATTGAATATTCTAAATGCATCATATCAAATTCTTTTAAAATGTGAACACGAGCCAGTGAATTCGAGCACCCTTGATACTAGTGATTTGTTGTTTAAGTTGAATGTTTGATATGCTAGATGGGCGGTGTTTATTTGGGCTAGAAACTTTCCATTCTTCTATGGCACAGCCTGCACTAGGCTATAACGCTTCCCACAAACAAGCTTTTGGCCAGTGATAGGCCTACCTGGCCCTTTTAAATTAAATACTATCTCTTGACTATTCTTCAGCCTGGCTATTAGGGCCTTTAATGACGAGCTGATACCCTACTTCGCTGTATATTAATTCACTCAATGAAACGGTACTTACTATAACGTTTTCCTTAATCACGCATCTTCTCAGAACCTTTTCCTCATTTTCTTTTGCGTTCTCCAATATTATCTTACGTTACTTCAAAAGAATTACAAAGCTCACCTCTATCACATCCTTTTTTTTTTAACTGTTACTAATTCGAACAGCCCATGGATTCTTTCTGGAAAGAACAAAGCACTTTTACTACTTCGTTTTTTTTTTTACAAAGCTTATATCAACTTTTGTCTGTCTGGTAAAAAGTTTGTACACCCAATCTCGGATCAAGTTGAAACTTTGCACAATTATTTATTATTGATGACAACACATGAATCAATAAGCAAACAAATTAATTAGTTGTAGTTTTGAATCTTGCAGATGGCTATAAATGTACAGTTATTTCCCTTATTTCAGTGTTTTTAAAGTATTATTTAACAGCTCAAAAACCCTTGTCCTTCCCCTCCCAACTGAACCACAAAGGAATTGGACCCATAGTGTATTGAGCAGGCTAAAAGTATGTGAATTGTTTTTAAACAAAAATAATTATGAATACAAATAGGCTGAGGGCGAACCCGTGACAATAGTCATGCACAGTTGTACCACGACAAACAAGCGATCTCTCGACACGCCATAACTAATACAAAACTTCCACACCCATTTGACAATTTTCACGATGACGAGCGAGACTGCTACACAATGTTAAAGACAGAAACTGCCAGACTAAGTCAATATTTATTTTTTGTGCTATTTCCAAAACATCCTCATGAAATAAACAAAAAAATATAATAAAATGTATTTATGGTTGGACCATTTGTGGGACAGCCAACTACAACTCACATTCTATTCATTTTCAGACTGAAAGACATTGACACATTCTATTTTAAAAGTAGGTGCAGCAAGATTCCTTTGTCACTTTCATAGGAGGAGTAGCAGTAGTTGATGCATGACTGAACACATTTTTTCAAATAAATTTTTTATTTTTATTAAATTCATTTGAAGAAAAAAATCCGCCTGAAATCAGTCTCCTGCTTTAGTTCTCTTTTAAGGAACCTGGTAGTTTACTTTCTTGAGCACTGAACAAATGTCTGAGAAACAAAAAAAATGTAAAAACATTTTATTTTAAAATGTTTAAGTTGAACAAAAACAAAACCAACTAAACCAACATAATTAATTATTTTAAGATAAATATATATGTTAAAAAAAATAAATTAATCTTTTAAAATTAAACAAAAGTCTGGGTCAGAAAAAGAACCTACGTATACAATGCCAGGAATCAAAGCAGTTTATATATATATATATATATATATGTATAAATAAATGCCCTAATTAAGTCACATCCTTTTGCTTTAATTTGCTTTCAGCACTGCCACTTTTTTTTTTCTCTCCCTCTAGCCAACCAAAAGTTTACCTTTTAGGTGTTTTTCCAGCAGGTGTCTTGGTTAAAAATAGGTTTTCCAAATTGACCCTAGTATTCTCTATGTCTGTGCTTGCCAACTGAGGTCTCATTGGAGTGAAGACAGAGTCATCAAGTTCACTGAAATAGAATATACAATACCCATAATACAATGGAAATACAAATAATACAAATACAACCAGAAGCTAGAATAAAGTTGCAACGTGGATGAAACAGTTATTCTAAGAGATTTTGTGACCAGCCTATTAACTTTTTCGGCAGGGATGAGTGTGGATGAAAATGTTTTTTTCACCCTAGTGTTAGTTATTATAGTTCTTTGAGATCTAAATGATAGTAGATGTAGACCTAGATCTCAGTAGTACAGAACTGACTGGTATGGTAACATCTATTATAAGTTTTGGCACCACATATCTATGAAAGATGTGTTACTAACATTGTTGCACATTAAAATAGCAAGTATTAATGTTTATTTTTTTCCCCCTTTGAATAAAATCTTCAGAAAAGTGTCTACTTTCATTTAAAAAAAATTGTATTTACTTATTGTATAACGGAAAACCATACAGTAAAGTTTACATTTTCGTAAAAGAAATAGTTCTTGGTCTATGCAGTTAGATCTAGATCTTGTAAGCAAAGAAGAAAATATGTGTTAAAGATCTACATGCTTAACTATGTCAGTGTTTATTTTCTCGTCTGACTACTCAACATACAACAAACACTATCACATGGTCATCTTGTCATGACCGACTACACAAAGCCACTAAAGCTCTAGGGTAGTATACTATACTGACCAATTTGTCAGAATCTGACACGATCTATTTAATTTTTGGGACACTATCACATGGTCATCTTGTCATGACCGACTACACAAAGCCACTAAAGCTCTAGGGTAGTATACTATACTGACCAATTTGTCAGAATCTGACACGATCTATTTAATTTTTGGGACACTATCACATGGTCATCTTGTCATGACCGAATACACAAAGCCACTAAAGCTCTAGGGTAGTATACTATACTGACTAATTTGTCAGAATCTGACACGATCTATTTAATTTTTGGGTCAGGGAGGGGTGTGGATGAAAATGTTACTTTTTTTTTTCTTGAATTGGTTATCCTAATGCTTTTAGATCTATATATTACTGCACCACTGACTAAACTAGCTATGGCCATCACTAAGCCTAACAGCCACTGTAAAAATGAATATTATTAGCATAAAAAAAAAGAGGCACATCTTTGCTATCTAACTAGGGTAGGAGATTATTGGGAAAATGCAGGTGAGCAGAAATGATCATTAGTTATATCTTCTTTAGAAATACATTTTATTTTCTCCTTAAGACATTGACAAATAAAGAAAAGTCAACTTATGTATTATGAATAATAAAGAAACAACACAAGGACAAGGCAGCTCAATGGCTTAAAAAGACAAAGATTGCTGCTTACCTCTGTGCTGCTGATCTAGCATTGGCCTTTATGCTGGGTGTTTTAGTTTGCTTTTTATCTTAGAAAAAGAGATAAAAACATAAACATTAGTTTGCTGTTTGTCTACTAAATTAGATATTTCTGTTTAATGAAAATATTACACATATCTAACTATACTGTAGTTGTATTTTTCTGGATGATTTAAGAAGCTTTTTCATTGCTTGAATGGCACATAGATTGAGTTATGATTTTGTCCCAGCATTTAGAACAAGAAAAGTGTTTTTATCTTTATGTTTCTTAGGTAAAACTTAACTAATAAAAAGTAACTCTGAATAACTTCAATGGGGTTGTTCCGGATTTCCCCAGAGTCACGTGGTTGTTGTGTGTGTATATATATATATATATATATATATGTGTGTGTTTTTGTGTAGTTTACACCAAGCCTTTTTTAAAAATCTTGCAGGAACGTTTGTAACAACATCTTCTGTATGTGAATGTAGCATTGGCAATGTTTTGATGCTTGTCATGGGCTATAAAAGAAATATCACTGATAAACCCATCCTTAAACAGTTCTTGGCCCTTTATGAAAACATTTGTATAGTTATTTGAACATTCATGAAGTTTGTTGATTGTCACATACTCGTTTGAGACTCACTGTGACATGAAGTGACTTTGTAGTCAGTTAATATCTTGTGCATTTTTCACGAGGAAATTATTGGTCTGTGACTGACCATGAGGTGAAAACCTCAGTTAACTGTGGGTTGTAGCAAAAAAAAGGAGACATGTAATATCTCTGCTATAAAGTATATTTTGTGAAGTTAATTCATTTGGATATGGAGATATACTTATATTTGATGATATTCAACACATGCTATGTGTAACCTTGTGGCTAGTTTAGCCAGGATGTATTTTATTATTAAACTTATTGTCTGCTGATACCTGTGTTTATTTAGTGTATTCAGAGAGCTATGTTGTTATATGAGTTATTCAAGTTATTCGCGATAGCGTTGGTAAACTACTACAAGGAGAAGAGAAACCACATCTACTAATTCAGGACTACACACCTAAGATGACCTGCAACAAACAGGTTACATTGATGTACTTTGCGCATTTGAAAATGTTTGTGAATGTAAAATCTTTCAAAAATAGAGGAGCAACAGCAATCGAAATATAGGAAGACAAGGCCATTCTCCTCTTTGTTGTTCAACAACCATGTGACTTGGGTTAAAGTAGGTCAGAAATCCGGAACAACCTCATTAAATTCCAACAAATATAAATGATCTTATTTCTTGTTAGTTTTTATTTTTTATGAATATTAATCAATCATCTGCAGCACATATTTGTTTTAGGATTCTTCTTATCTTATATAATACAGACGTTACTTCAAAAAAGGAAGATGATTACGTCCTACGCGTCATGCATTTAGTCATGCATATTAACCAATGACTTAAATTCTGCCAAGTCACTGGTTTTTCTGGCTAGCTCAGGCAACCCATTCCATGCTCTAATAGCACTAGGGAAGAAGGAGTATTTGTACAAATTTGTCCTAGCATATGGGACGAGGAATGTGCCTTTATTTTTGTGTCTTTCAGAGTATTTTATTAAATTTTGTTTTTGTATTTGAAGATTATGGTTCAGTGTTTTATGTATAATTGCTACTTTACTTTTGAGTCTTCTGTCCTGAAGGCTTTCTAAATTTAGTGATTTTACTAATGGTGTTACCCTAGTCAAATGTGAATATTCATTTGTTATGAATCTCACTGCTCTATTTTGTGTTTGTTCCATTTTCTTAATGTTTTCTTGAGTTGAGGGGTCCCACACAGTGGATGCATATTCTATTATTGGCCTAACCAAGGTTAAATAACATTTTAGTTTTAAGTTCTTATTTGATTTATAGAAATTTCTTTTAATAAACCCTAATGCTTTGTTGGTTTTTTTTTTATAGTTTCATCAATATGTGGATTCCATGCCAGTTTTTCATTTATTATATCACCTAGATATTTTGCATTTTTAGTCTGTGTTACTGGTTTGCCATGAATAAGATAAGTGGAATTAATTTGTTTTAGTTTTTTTGTTACTCTTAACAACTGACATTTTTCTGGGTGGAAAGACATGCTCCAATTTGATTCCCATTTCTGTAATTCATCTAATTCTCTTTGTAAAATGTCTGTGTCTTGTTTTGTTTTTATTGTTCTATATATTATGCAATCGTCTGCAAATAATCTGACTTTTGTTCCTGAACTAATGCAATTTGGTAAATCTTTTATGTAAATTAAAAATAGTAGTGGACCCAAGACTGTTCCTTGAGGTACACCTGATTAATGCTATACAATTGAACAGAATAGTAGCCCAATGGATGTTCCTTAAAAAATGCAGAGCTCACACTTGTAATATAGAACCATTTTTGATATCATTAGCACTGTACCTATTAAGAAATCCTAAATCCCTTTTTGTAGTTGACCAGAATTGCTTAAATATTTTGCTATAGTTTTAGGTGCTATCCAATGCTTTATATTCATCTCATACAATAGTTACTCATTATTATATAAAATAATATATCTTATTAGCTCAGTTTTATTTAATCACTATTTCCTTAGCCAGTGTTGGTGTTGAGTTAGAAAATTATATTTATCTAGTTAATTTATGATGATGCTACAAATTTATAATAAAATTGACCAAAAACTGTAATATACCAAATGTTACAAAAAAGAAATTAAAATTACATCGTCTGTTGACTGTTTGATTCAGATTTTCAAAAGCATCATTAGTTGTTTCTTCAGCCAATAGATCTACATCCCTCCTTGCTTCTACTGTTTCACTAGACCCAGTACTGCACTTCTCTTTTTTGTTTTCATCCAGAAGAAATGTCAACATGGACTTCAACTTTGCAATCAGCTTACAGCAACTCTTTTCATACATTGCCTGATAAGAAAACAGAAGTGTTGAGATCATATAACAGATCAAACACAGTTCTTATTTTTAGAAATAAACCTCAATTATAATGTCAACAAATTAACAAGTAAAGAAATCTACGATGACAGAATTTTTTTTTTTTAAAGTAATAAAGAATAAGAAAAAGACAATATCAGGCAACTTAAAATCAAGGAGAAAAAAAGTTAAGTTCTCCTTTTATGTTACTCAAATAACTTATGCATACATTCGATCGACAAAACCCAAGAAATACAAAGAAAATGAGCTCAGTAGACACAATACATTGCATTTCATCTGTAAGTAATGACAAAGCTAAAAACGGATGTTCATAGCTAACCTGGTTCATATCTTCTGTCATTACCAGAAGGTTTTCAATCAGTGGAATATTGTCAGGGCTGATGTTGAGTTGCGTCAAGGCATGGAGCCATAGTTTGTTATCAAAAGAGTCAGTATCAGATAATATTCTGTTGCAAAGCTTGACTGCTAAGCTGTCATGACATGGATTATCCTGATAAGGAGTTAAGAAAATGATTACAAATATTTCAACAAAAAAATTTTCATACATGAATTGAACAAGTTAATCCTTTACAAAACAATTAAAAATAAATCTTTTTCCAATGGCAAATGATGATGTTCTACCTAGCTGAAGAACTCTAAGACTGCCACAAATTGTGAGAGAGCTGCCACAAGTGATGCAACATCAGTCAAGAACAGCTATGGTAGATTTTTAAATTTCACACCGCAAGCAATGTACTCAGTTCCGCAATTACCGAAGAAGCCCAAGAAATTGATTTCCTTGTTAGCCTATCCAAAGAAACTCTTTATGAGCAGTCCCACCAGAGCACTACGATGAAGTTTGGAAAATATAGTAGGAATAATTGGTTAAGGGCCACACTCACATTCCTGACCACAATCCTTTCCTTTGGTCAACGTGGCATAAGACTTTTTGTCTAAACAAAAAAATATCTTGCATGAAATAATGTGATGAATCTACACTGATTTGTTCAAATTTACAAATTACTTTTATTAGCCATACTTCTATCACAATGAATAGATACATTTTTTAATCATTTTTTTCTTACTCTATTAACACCCAAGTTCTTGTTTCCAGTCAGATGCCAAGAATCTATTATCTCAATCAGAAAGTTTGCCAGATTGACTTCATTAATCTCAGAGAGTGGTGAAGTACGAGGTGCATGCAGCACTGTCAGAAGAGTAGGAATGAAAGCTTCTTCAATGACTACTTGGTGAGCACTGTGTTGAAATAAACAGACAAGGTTAGACAAATAGACATTCTTTTGATATGTATGTTAGCAGTGAAAATGTCAAATTTTGTAAGCTTTCTTGATTTTTAAAACAAATTTTTTTTCTTAAATGCATTGAAATGTTGAAAAATTGTGTACAAGTTTTTGAAAATGATAAAGATTTTGTTATAACTAATTTTTCCAATAAAAGAACATATGTAAACATTTTGATATTGTTTTGTACACTGTTAGATGTAGCTAAATATAAAAACGACCAATAAATAGATTTTTTGTCCAAACTTGATAAAGTTAAGTTTTTTTTTTTTTTGGTACACCTTATAGACTTATAACATTTAAAATGTAAATGAAACTGAATAACACTATCTAAATTCTGGTAAACCTCACAACTATTATCACATTAAAACTAATGATATATTCCTAATTAGTTATTTTGTTTCTCTATCACTAAAAAAGTGAAACAGTTTTAAAAAAATGAAAACTTACCTGTTAGAAAATGCATACATAGTGAAAAATGTTCCTAAGATCTGAATCAAGGCAACATCCTCTTCAATTAAAGGATTGTACCATAACAGCACTAAGTGTGATATTAGCTTGGAGGATACAATCCTGTCCACTTGTAACAGTTTGCATATCCCTTCAGCTGCTATGTAGCGAAGATCAGGATTCTAAAGACAAAAAATTAAATAATAAATACTAAAAAAAAAGTTTTCTCTATCAGGAAAGTAAGAGATAGAGGGAGACAATTTCACAAGTAAAGCCCTGATCTATATATAAATAATTCTCTTCGTTGCTCAAGAGTTTGGACGAGAAGAAGAAGTAAAGGAAAGATCACTCTCTTATTACTGCGGATATTCACCCCACGAAAAACAAGAAGGGGGGGGGGGGGGACGACGACGACAAGTATTCACCGGTCAATACGGATGGCTGACTGGTCGTGCGGTTTGCGCGCTGGACTGCCGTTTGGATTTATCAAACCCTGCCAGCTCCCACCCCCTTTTTCGTTCAACTCTGAAGGATATCCAAAACATGTAAAACATTTTACAAACACTAAATAGCAGCGTCGGACTTAACCATTGTGACCAAGAAGTCATGGAAAGAGAACAACTAATCTACTATGTATATTCACCTGTCACTAAATAGCAGGGTCGGACTTAACCATTGTTGGGCCCTATGCGAAAGGGATTTCGCGGGGCCAAGTTTGGGTAGGCAAGCGGATAATAAGTGAAATTTAGAGTTTGTATTAGAAAATAAATTCGTCTATGCATTTTATTCATTCTTTACTAAGTACACAATTACTTTACGAGCCTTGCGTGTAGCAGTCATACAGTATCATAATAATTCTGTTTCCTACATAGATCACGCTCCATAGCAAGAATTACCAAATGTTTCAATTTATCTATGAGAATTGTTAACCTCAAGTAATTCTTCATTAGTTTGAGGCGCGAGAAGCTTCTTTCACCAGTTTACACAATTACGGCTTATGCATAATGCTGTTTTTATTTATCGCGCGTAGGATTGGCGTTTTCCATATTGAATGATACCCCAAAATGACAATTTTGTCTATACATGCAATTTTGGGAGATTTCCAGGAGCCCAAGGCCGGCCCTGCAAAATAGCCGGTCGACTAGTTACTTATAAATTTACTAATTTGACAATACTTAAGGTATTTAATTTTCACCATCATGAAAAGGAAATGTAGAACAAAATAAAACCTATGGTTGCTATAGAATGAATGAAAGTGAACAGAACTTAACTCTAGACTCAAACTCATAACATATGTATCACTGATATAGATTATTTCAACATGCCACCTTAGTAGGAATGGTAAAATACTTAGTTTAAGATTCTAGTCTATAATATCTATTCTTTAGAATTTGAAATATCTGGATACAAACTATCATAAAAGAAACTTGTTATTAGGAATTTAATACAAATAAGAACTAACTTCACTGTCTAAGTTAGAGCTCAACAGTGCCAGGATCTTTGTGGCACAATCTTCTTGAGATGTTTCCTCGGTTGCCTGGCCTGGAGAAGTCTCATCTTCCTCTTGATTCTGGCTGTCATCAATAATAGAGTTTGAACTTAAATTTCTGGAGCTTTCACTACTGACACTGAAAGCACTGGACCCATACACATGAAAAATGTCAAATAAGACCTTCAAGGCTGTTGCTCTTACTTGCATAGAATCCACTTGAGAGGCCTAGAAATAGAAACACATGAAAAGAAACTTTTAGAGTAATGAGAATCTTATTAGACATACAAACAAAAGTTGTAGTTCAGACACTAAAAAAGAACTTTTATTGTTTTAATACAAAGACAACAAGAGCTAAAACATTTATCAGAATAAATAAAGAATGCAATATTTCTATTTTCCAGCTATTTCAGATCTTTATTTCATTGACTTAGTTTTTATTTCACTTGTAATTAGTATAGGGACATTTCTTTTATGTACAATTTTCATCAATGCAAACTTATTTATTGTTCCCAATTCAAAGCCAGGCTTATGATACCTCACTAACTTGATTCACTAAATAAAATTTAAAATGGAAAAAAAAATTAAACTGCCCAATGAGAAGAAAAATAAGAGACCATGATACCTGCATTAGAACTGGCAAATGTTGCATGACAATATTTTTAGTAACAAGACAGCAGAGACCAATAGCCTTTACTCCAGCATTTCTAATGTCTGCCTCCAGGTTGGTCATCCCTGGTAAAATCTGAGAATGAAACAATGAACTTGTTACATTTGTTAAACTATACAACTTCAAAAACTACCCTTACTTGCTTCTACAAATTGAAAGTATAATTGTAATACCTTTCACCTTTTAGAGAAAATATACTAGTGTATACATACATTCCAAAAGATGCCAATGTTTCCCCAAAGACTTACTTGACTGTCCATTAAGGCTTGAAGTGATGGAGAAAAAGTTTTGACTTTCAGTGCAATCAATAATTCACATACAATAGTCAAGCACTTCAACACTGTGAAGTAGTCATTCTATTAAAAGTTAATGGAGGATAATGCAGTTAATTAACAAAATGAAATAGAATTGATCAAAACGTATCTTAATCATTACAGAAATGTAAAGAGTGTGTGAATCAATTTACCTTTTGAATTCTAACTTCCTCAACTCTAGCTTCTGTTTCCCCAAGTAATGTGGAACGCTCAGAATCCAAATTGGCAATGTCACTCTTGATCTGTGCAGCTTTTTCAAACTCTTGTTTCTCAATACAGAATGAAAGTTCTTCTCTCAATTGATGCAGCTTCACTCTGATGCTTGCAACCTTAACACAAAAAAATAAATATATTAGCTTAGGTAATTTTTTAATTTAAGAGTTAGTCATCTAGTGTTCAAACCATCATTTTCAAGTACTTGTGTTTGATACCTGGTTACTTCTGACCCTTGACAATAGAAGCATATGTTTAATTAATTTTAGGTGTTGTATTCTGTGTCTCTTATCATTTGACAAAAGAGTCAACATATTTCCATAGACCAAGTCCCTTTAGACAGTTTACAAAGAATTTGTTAGATTTGACTGAGCATGAACATTCTTCAATAAAGTGATGTTTATTTAGTATTCCTTTCACAATAAATTTTTGTACTACAATGCAATTTTTGTGGCCATAATTATATTTTGTTTTAAAACAACTTACAAGGGATAAATTTAGTTTTTAAGATTAAGAAAAAGGTTAAGGGCTAAATTTTGTTAAAATTAAGTAACAAATTAAACCTTTTTGTCTAGCTGCCTGCGCTCCTCAGCACTGATCTGAGTCTCAACAGATGTTATAGGTTCACGAATCTCTGAAACAGTTTCAGCGATATACTTGATAAGATTATCAGTATCATTGTAGATTAATTTCAAGCTGGTCAGAATGTGAGGAATTAGAGATGGCCCAACACTATCTGATACCAACAAATTGTGTAACATTTTTTCCATCTCTTTTCTGTTTAAAAAAAAAAAAAAAAGCTTTCACATAAATCACATAGGGACAAACATGAAATTTCAAAATAAAAAAAATTATAGCAAGCATGTAAAAGAAAATTAAACATTTACCAAAAACTCAAGAAAAAATGTCAACTTTCTTTAGTTATGGTATTATGACATTAACTATCAACCAAGAAATATAAAAAAGATCAAATAATTATATAGTTTTTTGTGTTTTATGTCACTACCTGCTAGCCTGATCTGATAAATCCATGACTGAAATGATTTGAAGGAGCTGCTGTAGTACAAACTCCAAGTCAAGTAGCTGGTCAACATCATTACATTTGGTCATCTCTGCAGCAAAACTGAAAATATATGTTTAGTCTTGGTTTTTATGCAGAGCTCACATTTACTGGTCATCTAAAACCATTTTTGATAACATTTGCACTTTACCTATTTAGCAATCCTAAATCTCTTGTTGTAGGTGACCAGAACTGCTCTTGTATTTTTTTAGTTGGAAAGTCCATGTACATGTAGCATGATTAGATTTATTTAAAATAGAACTATTTTATTAGTAAGTGTATTCAACCTATTCTACTAAAGCCAACCTCTTTAACCCAGTTCACCACAATCTTTAAAAAAGCTCTTAAAGCTTTTAAGATGCCTTTTGAATCAATGATTGAAATGTTAAGCAAAATTGTTAAAAAATATCTTCCGCCTTAGAATAGTCAGGAATGCAATTTTTGCAACTGACACTAGAGGCAAAGGGAAATAAAAAAAAAAAGAATAGTCACAAGCTCATCCTGTGTCCCTAGGCAAAGATCAGCTCTACTAAGCAAAACTGGACACTATATCTATATTAGAGCAGACATATAATAACTGCATGCTAATCTTTTGCCAAAAAGTTTCACTAAATGTTTACAAGTATACAGTAAATTGATAGTTCTAATTAGTAACAATGATTGTGATTATTTTCATTGATTTTCTCTGCTAACAGTAAATAAGAAGAAATTATAGCCTTTACTGTTCTAATGAAAAGAGATTTTGTTTAGTTATTGTAACACTTGCTTTTTTTCATGAATAAAAAAAAATATCTAGGAGTTGGTTTCCGTGCTGCCTTTAGGCACTCAGTAAACACAACTCTGCCCAAGTAGGGTGTCGAGTCTTGAGCCCCCTTCTAGGTAGCCAAGCCAAGTTCAAGCGCACTTGGCCTCTCAACCAAGCTTCCCATTAAACATTAAGATTTATAATTTCAAAATTGTAATTCCTTAATGTATGTTTAAATAAATTAAAAAAAATATATATTAAATGTGAGGGCTAAGGATTAACTAATCCCACACCTTCCAAAACTTGATCCATATAATAATTACCTTTGAACATAAGCACAAAACTCCACACAAACAGGCCTAAGTTGATCCAACTGCTCTTCAAACTGAAGACCAGCGTTATAAATAAATTGCAATAAATTGCGCCAGTAGAAAGAACTTTCACATGAGAGTTTTTCTCTATCAATCATTGCCCTAAAACAAAAAAATATTAAATAGTCAGTGTTTTTAAATCACTACTATAGTTAAGTTGCCCTTTCAGACCTTGTGATCTATAGGGCAGATGATGTATAGGTCATCTGTTTCTGTGGCCTATTGGTTAACAAGGGTGTCATGTGGCCAGTACAATGACCAAACACCTTTACTTTTCCCCAAATAATGTCAGGTACTGCTGGGTGGACTTAGAGGCGCCCAAAGATCCTGAAATTAAAAATCCCAGTTTTCACCAGGATTCGAACCTGAGACTCCAGTTTGGAAGCCAAATGCTTTACCACTCAGGCACTAAAAGTAAAAAAAAAGTATAGTTCCTCTTTCAGACCTTGTGATCTATAGGGCAGATGATGTAAAGGTCATGTTTCTGTGGCCTACGGTTATCGAGGGTGTCATGAGGCCAGCACAATGACCAACCGCCTTTACTTTTCCCCAACTAATGTCAGGTACCCATTAGAGCTGGTTGGACTCACAGGTGCCCAAAGATCCCGAAATTAAAAATCCCAGTCTTCACCAGGATTTGAACTCGGGACCTTTGGTTCAAAAGCCAAGCGCTTTATCGCTCAGCGAATGCAGCTCCTAAAATCACTTAATAGTTATATAATTTCATATTAAAACTTACCACTTTAAACTAGGAAATAAAAGAATCCATACAAGGAAAACAATATTTATGTAATTATGATAAAATCACTTACTTTTCATTAAGAATGTCAAATTTCTGAACTAGATTAAGAATACTAGAACTTTTGAAGAGAGTAGTAAGAGCTGTTTCACAAATAGCAACTGAGCTTTGAACATCAAGAAGCGATAAAAGTTCTAGGATGTTTCCTTGGAAGGCACAGAGCCAAGACTGCAATAATTGCTTGGCACATGCTGCTTTCACAATATCTACAAGTTAAAGAAGCAACAGACAGTATGACATGTCTATAACTAAACTGGTGCAAGAACTACAAGAAAATAAGATAATTTGCTAAAAATAACTAAGTATAAAATTAATTCAAGACAAATTAAAGATTGCATTATGTTGTAACATGATTAAGGAGAAACAAGCAGTATCCACAACAATTTGAGCCCAGAATTAGGAAAAATATGATGCTTTAATATAAGTTCCAATAAAGATACCTGATCTATCATTAAGTCCGTTCTGAAGTAGCTGCACCCTCTGTTCTATAGTTAAGGCTTTGACAGGAATTTTCTCTGCAATGACTGTGTATGCCGTCTTTCTGACTTTCTCATGAACATCATAGGTTCTCTCAATGATTGCAGGTAGGGTTAGCTTTGACACAGCAATAGATGTCAAGACAATGTTCCTAACCTCATACATGGCATCTCTTGACATCAGGATAATGAATGCTAGATAAAATAACAAATTGTAGGAAGCATTTAAAGAGACACACCAGTTCTTTTTTATATGTAACTATTTGCACAACAATTAAAAAAAAAAAAATGATGTGAAAAATTAGCATTTATTTTATAATTTTCAATGATATAAAAGTAGACTATTTGTTTTTGGTACTTGTGATTCTTTGACGATTCCCCAGTTTAATGAAGAAGACACAAATAACAGACTTTCCTATGATAAAATGTATAAACAATAGGGCCAGTACAGAAGAATTATTATATTAATTTAATTTACTTGGTAAGTTATTTAATATTTTCTAGAGCATATGCCTCCTGAAATTAGTAAGTTAAAAATAACCCGTAATTGCATAATGATTTTTAAAGATTTATTTGTTATGTTCTTTTTATTACTTATAAATGTGTTAGTATTAAATTTTAATCTTCCAGAGGCAAACGCATTGAAGTAAATAGTACAGAGCTATAACTCTTTATGAAATGGACTAAAGCTAAAGCCAAAGCCTACATTTGACTGAGTGTCAATAAATCCAACCTTTAGTGATAGGACATGTTTCATCTAATGGAGTCTGTAGTCGCTTCAAGGCCAGCACAGCATGAACACGAACAATAGGAACCTTGTCGCGCAGGCGCTCAATCATACACTGGTAAATGCGATCGAAAAGGTCATCTTCAATTTGAGCATCTTCTTCTAGATTGATCAACAGTTTAGAAACAAGCTGACAAGTTCTGAATCTAACAGCTTTCTCTTTAGATCTGTGAATCTAAAAGTAAACCAAATACATTTAAATTTGAAAAAGCAAATTCAATTTAAAAAATCAGTTTATTTGTATAATTAAGATTGAGAATGTAACTTTAACATTCGATAGGAGTGCCTTTACACTGTGAACACTATAACCATTAAGTTTTTTATGCCACCTAACCTCTTAAATGCAAAAACTGTTTTTAGAGGATCCTTCTATCTATAAATATATGAGAGAGAGAGATATCCCTTAATTAGAAAAAAAAAAAGTGACAAAGTGGTGAAATATTATGAAGGTCAGACCACCACCAAATCTTGAAGGTCCAGGATTTAAATTCTGGATGAGACTAATATTTACAGAAGCTAGGACCACCCAGATATTAAAAAGGTAAATTAAAGTCATCTAAAAATCTATTCATACATGTATGACATGTCTTAAACATTTGACATATCCCACACTAATTATCTTTGTCACTCAAACTTACATCAAGGAGAAAATAAAATAGTTTCATCAACAAGGGATGCATACTGTCATCCTCTTCCTCATTGTTTTCTGAAACTCTCTTTTGCCTGGAAATCTTCAGCTCCAAAACCAAACTGATGACAAATTTAGCAATGAAATCTATAACCTTCTCAACTGCAGGCTCACGATTAAAAACAGAAAGTGGAGACAGAATTAGTTTTCTAAATTCATTCCAAAAGTCATCAAAGGGAGTCTGTAAAAAAAAAAAAAAGGTTAAATGTGTGATCACAGCTAACTCATGAAAATATGCTGGTTTGATACCCTTTAAGAAAGAAGTTTTTTAAGTACAACACTTAAAAAAAAATAATTTTTTTTTATTTTACTTTGAACACTAGAACAGAACTAAAAAAAAAATAAAAAAATACTGGAATATAATACAATTACTTCATCCTGAGAAGCCTGTAATGTAATTAAAATGTTCTACAAGTATCAACTTACAGATGAATAGATTGATTTTAACGCTTTAATAAGATGCTCATTATTTAGTTTTTCTTGGCTTTCAAGGAATATTTCCAATTGTGAAATTTTTTTCTCTGTCATTTTCACAGCTCAAGTATTACCTGTAATAAAATTAGTTACACACATACATGTTTTAGTACTAATTTAAATTGATATATTATATCTATCTATATATATTATTATATATATATTCACAAGAATCTAGAATTCAAATAATATAGAATAAATTTTATTCAAACAATAAAATAAATACAATTTATTAAGCACACCCTAAGCCTTTTTTTCATTATATAAATATAGATCTATATGGATTAAAAATTAGCAATATATGGTACACAAAACATTAAAAAAATTTTTTTCAGAAAATTTGTGCCATGGTTTCCATTGCTTCAATGTTAAGTGAAAACCATCAAAAAATTTATATTTTACCATAAAAATGAAGAATTAACATTCTAATCTAGATTCTATACAGTACTAGAGCTATACCTCAGAAGAAGAGCTTTAATAATTTACTATCAAATTATTTTTTTTTTACAATATTTGTTCACATATGACATATACTGATATAGTCTATATATCTAGGTCTACTTATTGTAATAACTTAAGTGAGGCAACTCTACGAGACATAGACATTTATTCACACGACATCACAGGTACACAAAACAACATCTATCTTAGGCACAATTTCTCCATATTGGCTCTTTACTTGGGCAGAAATCATTCTCCTCTTCTAATGTTGACATCCTTTCCAGTCTAGTTTATCACAGTGCGCACCTTCTAGCTTAGATGGCGGTGCGAATGGCAGAGTTATAACATTGCCCCCTTAGTCTACTATTCTAGTCTCTACTACTAGTAACTAGGTCTAGAATTATTCTAGATCTACTCAGGCCCAGGCTACTGTAACTTCTAGCTATCTACATATAATTATTTATATAGATTAGATACTAGTAGGCAATATAGTGACAAGAGAGTGAGTATTTTGTTATAAACTAGAATTACATGAGTATATTACAATATTTTATAATAATCTAGATTCTAGATCTATAGACTATATCTATAGAATAAGATCTATAATGATCACACACACCACAAACATTATACTTGATTATACTTATACTATACCATAATATATATATATATACATAGATTATATTATTATATACTGATATAGTAAATTTATAAATAATTATTAAGTAAGTATTATTTAAGACAGTAAGTAGATCTATAAATTATAGTCACAGTGACTAGTCAGTATTAGTATAGTTACTATAGTATATATAGTAATATAGTATATAGTCAATAATGACAATCTTTTATATATAGAGAGTTTGGATGGCTGCCTGGTCGTGCGGTTTGCGCCTGGATTGTCGTTTGGATTTATCGACGGGCCCGGGTTCAAACCCTGCTCGCTCCAATCCCCCGTCGTCCTGCGGGAGGTTTGGACTAGGAAGTAAACTATTCTTCAACTCTGAAGGAACATCCGAAATATGTAAAACATTTTACAAACATTGAGTTAAGACTAAGAGTATAAAAAAAAAAAAAGAATATTATAAATTAATATTAATACTTATAGTACTTATACTAGTTTAATACTAGTACTACTTAGTTATACATTTAAAATTTATAGAGTATAGACATATAATTATCATGTATAGATCTAGACTAGCCTAGATCAAGATCTATTCTAAACGTAACAAGGCAATTTCGTAACAATTACTGACTACATATATCTTGTTATAGAGGGTTAGTATAGATCTAGATTAACGAGATTCTATTCTATAGATCTAGAATCTAACTAGATCTAGACTCTAGTAACAATAACCTGAACACACGAAAAACCGGAAATGTTTATAGAGATCTAAAATTTGAATGACCCGCTGCCGATATACTAAAGACCACATATATAGGTCTGTGCTAAAGACAATATCTTATATAATACAGACGTTACTTCAAAAAAGAAGATGATTACGTCCTACGCGTCGAGCATTTAGTCATGCATATTAACCAATGCCCTAAATTCTGCCAAGTCACTGGTTATCCTGGCTAGCTCAGGCAACTCATTCCAATGCTCTAATAGCGCTAGGGAAGAAGGAGCATTTGTACAAATTTGTCCTTGAATATGGAACGATAAATGTGCTTTTATCTTTGTGTCTTTTTGAGTATTTTATTAAATTTTGTATTTGAAGATTATGGTTCAGTGTTTTATGTATAATTGCTACTTTACTTTTGAGTCTTCTATCCTGAAGGCTTTCTAAATTTAGTGATTTTACTAAAGGTGCTACTCAAATGTGAATATTCATTTGTCATTCAATTCCTATGAAGTGCCCGGAGAAAATGATTTTAAAGCATCTACTGAAAGAAGTCGAAACACGTCTCGATCCGCTTACAAACCGTCAAGAAGTACAGAAGATGCAATACTATTTATGCTGAATTGTCTATACCATCATCTTGATACTCACTTACTCACAGACACTACGCATTCAACACCATCCAACCACATCGCATGATACAAAAACACCATCCAACCACATCGCATGATACAAAAACTATCTGAATTAAACGTTAGCAAAAGCATACAAGCTTGGATTCTAAACTTTCTTATCAAACGCCCACAATATGTAAAAGTAAACGGGCATGTGTCAGGCACGAGAGAACTTAGCACTGGAGCGCCGCAGGGGTGCGTCCTGTCGCCAGTATTGTATACCATATACACAAATGACATTCAGAGCTCATCAGCTGACACTCCCATCATAAAATTTGCTGACGACACAGCAATCATTGGCTTTATTGCAGGTGTCGAAAATCTGTACCATTCAACAATAAACCATTTTTACCAATGGTGTAGCCTATAGATAACTTTCTAATTTTAAATGTTCAGAAAACTAAAGAAATGATTATTGATTTTAGGAAAAACAAAGACCATATTGCAGAAATTCAGATAAATAACCAAACCATAGAACAAGTACAAGAATATAAATATCTAGGTTCAACTATAAACAACAAACTGAAATCGATTAAACACTGTCAAAACATATAGGCCTACAAGAAAATTCACCAGCGACTCTTGTATCCCAGAAAGCTAAGAAAATTTAACATAGACAAAACAATAATCAAAATTTTCTACACATCAACTATCAGCAGTCTAATCAACTTTACCATCACCTGCTGGTAAGGTAATACTTCACTGGCACAAAGACATAGACTAATTAAAAAAGCATCGTATACCACTCAAATACAGCTACCATCTCTTAAAGAGCTTTTTCAAGAAAGATGCATTTCCATAACACTCACGATTCTTAAAGACAACCTGCACCCATTAAACCACTGTTACATAAGATCTGAACGAAGTGTTCGTCTCCTTTCCATTATGACTAAAACTGAAAGATTTAAAAACTCCTTTATCCCACTATCGGTCAGAGTGTTACAAGATCAGTTGTCGTCATCGAGAAGTACATAGAAGTCAAACTCATAAAGCGCTGGTTGTGAATGTGTATGTGTGTGAGTGAATGCGGTTCGAATTTTTTCATCCATATTGTTTTTGTAAAGTAGTTACGCTGAGGTTGTCAATTGTAGTCAAACTGAATTTCCATTAGATTGGATCAATAAACTTATCTTATCTTATCTTATCTCACTGCTTTATTTTGTGTGAATATTCGTTTGTTATGAATCTCACTGCTCTATTTTGTGTTTGTTCCAGTTTCTTAAGGTTTTCTTGAGTTGAGGGGTCCCAAACAGAGAAAGCATATTCTACTATTGGCCTAACCAGGGTTAAATAACATTTTACTTTTATGTTCTCATTTGATTTATAGAAATTTCTTTTAAAAAAGCCTAATATAATATGCTTTGTGTTATTTTTTTATAGTTTCATCAATATGGCGATTCCATGACAGCTTTTCATTTATTATAACACCTAGGTATTTTGCGTTTTTAGTCTGTGTTACTGGTTTGCCATGAATAAGATAAGTGGAATTAATTTGTTTTAGTTTTTTTGTTACTCTTAACAACTGACATGTTCTGGGTGGAAAGACATGCTCCAATTTGACTCCCATTTCTGTAATTCATCTAATTCTCTTTGTAAAATATCTTGGAAAAATCTAGTAAGATCTACTACTAATCCAGGTCTGTTGGTTAAGAATATCTAAATAATTCCTAGATCTATATCATCTCTATTAGTGTCATTTTACGTCTTCAGAAGAAATTACTGCCCATGGTAGAAGTATATCTGTGAATAAAGAGGCCAGTCCAATCCTTGTTCCAAACTCAAACTTTTTCAGTTCAGGGACCACTTTACAAGCCATACGATGTTGGCGGACCCCCGACACAGTAATGTCTGCCCAAATCGCATATTTCTAAAGCCAATGGCATAATCAAACTCTCCGCAACCGTGTGTGCTTTTTTTTTTGCTCTGCGCTATTCACAAGGCCATACTATTCTTTCACTGTTGTTGCATTGCTAATATTTTTCTGCTGATTTGCATTGACTCTTGTTTTACTTATAAAGAAATACACCAGTTTATCTTTTAGTCCATTATGATTAGTTACAAGATGGCGCTTCAGTTTAGCAGGTTTTAATCTTTCGACGTTCGATAACACATTGAAACATATCACACATTGTGGCTGAACACTGCTGCCGTTGTAAGGTAGAAATCCGAAATGCAAATTTTCAGGAGCATGTTTAAGTCATTTTGCTTTATGTGGTGCGGCCTCTCATAGCATACGGCATCATATCAGAGTTCATTGTCGCTATTTCCATTACACTCTTACTCCTATTCAGACGTCTGCTTTTGCTTCGACTATTTACCCATAATCTAACGGTTAGATGGGCCTCTGCGAAAAACAAAATTAAACTTACACGAATTAACACTGTATAACTAATTAAGCATAAAATGTGCACAATTAATATACAGGCTGATGTCCAATGTTTCGTGGAGTCAAAGCAGTGACAGTGTCGTGGTTGGAAACTTGAAAAAAAATCTGGCCTACTTCTTTGAATGGTGATAAAGCAGAGTAATGGAAGGATCAACTCAGATTGGTTTGTAAAATAAGTAAATTTGATATATTCATGAGCAAAATATAATTCTATCGTAGGACTGTTATTAATCATTGTTCTTTTGCCAAGCTGCTTCAGCAATAGTCATAGAATAGACTTATTAAAAAGTTAGAGGGGTCAGTTGATTATTATTCAAATTATTCGGTTGAATAAAACTGGTTTTTAGCGAGAAAGATATCATAATTGTCCGCGTACCACAGTTTGAGAACCGCTTATCTGGTTTATACACATTGGGGTGTCAAAATCGGCCCGGGAAGTACCTTACAAATCCACCCACAACTTGATTGCATTTGATATACATAAAACTGAACGCATGTATGCAAACATGGGTTTCAGTAACGTATTGTATTTCTACATGTAGGCTAAATAGACTTAGAGGTTATAGGAAAAAAAATCTACAAAAGCCTACAATCGCAATCTTAATTAGTTTATCACATTATTTTGATAAAACTATAAGAGTAAAGCATAAAACTTAATGGCTGCCTATTTGTGTGTTATGCGCCCTGGAGTGTCGTCTCTATGAGACGGACTCTGCCCGCTACCCACCTCTCCCCCCGGCCATCCTGTGGGATGTTTAGTTTATTATGAAGTAACAAATAAAACAGGTAAGCCTAAAACTAAACAAACCAGCATTCTTAAAGGATTCCATGGATAAGTTGTGCTAGTCTGTAAATAGCTTTTATATATAAGGTAAGGCGAGGCTAATCACGTCTACGGAACGTCGGGACGTACTGACATTTTAAGTTGCCTAAAATGCTAATTTAAGACACCGGGCATTTGCCCGGTTGCCCATATAGCCTGTCCGTTCCTGATACACATCCACGGTAGCATTTGTGATCACCAGACTTCTTTTGTGTCAGAGGTGGCCTTAATAGAGGGTGTCGAGTAGGGCAACGCCCCAGGCTCCACGTCTTAGGGAACCCCGCGATAAAGCGAATCTTTTGTCCCTGTCAGCCCAATCGTAAAAGTATTCGTGGTCCTGTTATGACAAACGCCCAGGGCCCCGCACAATACTAAGGCCGCCTCTGGGTGTACAGCATCTGCGTTCCTGTACTTTTTTTCTCTCTCAACTGTTGATGTTAAACTTTAAGAACTTCATTCCCCATATAGCCTACGTAGCGGCATTGTATCTTACATCAGTGTATCTTACATCAGTGTATCTTACATCAGTGTATCTTACATCAGTGTATCTTACATCAGTGTATCTTACATCAGTGTATCTTACATCAGTGTATCTTACATCAGTGTATCTTACATCAGTGTATCTTACATCAGTGTATCTTACATCAGTGTATCTTACATCAGTGTATCTTACATCAGTGTATCTTACATCAGTGTATCTTACATCAGTGTATCTTACATCAGTGTATCTTACATCAGTGTATCTTACATCAGTGTATCTTACATCAGTGTATCTTACATCAGTGTATCTTACATCAGTGTATCTTACATCAGTGTATCTTACATCAGTGTATCTTACATCAGTGTATCTTACATCAGTGTATCTTACATCAGTGTATCTTACATCAGTGTATCTTACATCAGTGTATCTTACATCAGTGTATCTTACATCAGTGTATATTAGAGTGAACTACCTGTACACAGAATGCCTCAGGGGCGACGTCCGCATGATATGTTGTATGGTGATCTCATCTCATAGAGGGTAGGAGAGCTTGTTATAATATAGATTGGATACATTTTCTGTAGCCAACTTTATTCCCTTTGAAAAAAGAAAATAAATTACTTTACCTGTAAATCACTATCTCTTGAACTTAATTAGGTAATAATTGAACATTAAAATTGAAAGCTTTTTCGAGAAAAATAACTATAACGCTTGTTGGACTGGCTTGAAATAAATGACTGAATACGTTGCAAAGCGCGAACAATGTGGGTCACTGACAATAACAAATGAGTGACTACGTTGCTAAGCGCGAACCAATGTGTGTCGCTGACAATAACAAATGACTGACTACGTTGCTAAGCGCGAACCAATGTGTGTCGCTGACAATAACAAATGACTGACTACGTAGCTAAGCGCGAACCAATGTGTGTCGCTGACAATAACAAATGACTGACTACGTAGATAAGCGCGAACCAATGTGTGTCGCTGACAATAACAAATGACTGACAACGTAGCTAAGCGCGAACCAATGTGTTCCGCTGACAATAACAAATGACTGATTACGTAGCTAAGCGCGAACCAATGTGTGTTACTGACAACAACAAATTTGTAAATGAATTAAATGATTTCTACAGTTTGTTTTGACTGCCACAACTTTGAGAAAGACCACCAAGATTTATTGGCATCATTTGACAACAGCAATCTAGACCAATCTCAAGAACTATTTAATATATTAGAAGTGACTAAAATGATCAAACAAGTAAACACAGACAAAACTACGGGACCCGATAAGACATCTGAAATAATTCCATTACCCAAAAAGAAGATCATTGCTTCCAACAACGACCTATGTCCTGTAGCACTTACATCAATTCCAATGAAGTGCCTGGAGAAAATGATTCTGAAACATCTACTGAAAGAAGTAGAAAAAAACGTCTTAACCCGCACCAGTTTGTTTACAAATAGTCAAGAAGTACAGAAGATGCAATACTATTCATGCTGGATCTTCTACACCATCATCTTGAGACTCAGAGACACTACGCCAGAGTATTATTCGTTAACTTCTCACCCGCCTTTAACACCATCCAACCACATCGTATGCTACAAAACATTTGCAGGCTTGGGTTCTAAACTTTCTGATTAAACGTCCACAATATGTAAAAGCGAACGGCCATGTCTCAGGCACGAGAGAGCTTAGTACTGGATCGCCACAGGGGTGCATTCTTTCATCAATATTTATCTACACCAATGACATCCGGAGCCAATTAGCGGATATCCCCATCATAAAATTTTCAGACGACACAGCAATCATCGGCCTTATTGCAGCTGACGAAAATCTGTATCATTCTACAAATAACACTTTTTACCAATGGTGCAATCACAACTTTCTTATTTTAAATGTTCAGAAAACAAAAGAAATGATAATAGATTTTAGGAAACCTAAAGACCAACTTGCAGAAATTCAGATAAACAACCAAACTATAGACCGAGTGCAAGAATATAAATACCTTGGTACAACCATCAACAACAAACTAAAATGAAGTGAATACTGTCAAAACCTTTACACCAAAATTCATCCACAACTCTTCTATCTTAGAAAGCTAAGAAAATTTAAAATCGACAAAACAATATTTAAACTTTTCTGTAGAGCAACCATCTGCAGTCTAATTAACTTTGTCATCGCCTGCTGGTATGGTAATACCTAACTGGCACAAAGACATTGACTAAATAGATTAATTAAAAAACATCGTATATTAGTCAAACACAGCTACCATTTCTTTAAGAACTTTTTCATGAAAGATGCCTTTCCAAAAACACACACGATCCTTAAAGACAACCTGTACCTATTAAACCACTGCTACACCAGATCAGGAGGAAGTGGTCGTCTCCTTTCCACTAGGACTAAAACAGAAAGATCTAAAAACTCCTATATCCCACTTTCGGTCATCTGTCGTCATCGAGAAGTACATAGACGTCCAATTCACAAAGCGTTGGTTGTGAGTGTGCATATGTTTCGCGTGTGAATGTTATTCGTATTTGCATCTTTATTGTTATTATTATATTAGTTACGCTGAGGTGGTCAACTGTATTGAAACTGAATTTCCATTTGTTTGGACCAAAAAATTATCTTATCTTATATTTGGTTTGAACAATTAAAATTATTATTACGTTTGAATGTATTTTGTTTTAAAATAATAAAAATAAAATTTCCCTCTTTTAGCCATTAATATTTTTGGGTTTAAGAGTGTGTTTTTTTTTAATAAAGCTAACATTACGTAAAATTGTGTAGAGGTTTTATTCATTGATGAATACGCCCGTTGATTTGTTCCCTGTCTTTTTCTTGTTTATTATGGTAACAACACCCCTTCTATTTTTTTTCTTCTAATTTTAACATACTGACCTCATTTTAACGATCACTTTTTTAGCCCTTGAATTAGTGTAACTGTTACAGTGAAATTTCACGGCCCGCTCTCTCTTTAACTTCCATTTTTTTTTACCTGCGCATCGTAATTTCTCCTATATTAACTTCTACTGTACTATACTAATATCTGCCTCATAATGCGCCCCAACACATACAGCTCTCATATTCAAAAGTGGGGTGTATTTTTATGAAAAACTGCTTGCATAGTTGATTTTAAAAATTACATTTTTCGCTTTCAGAAAAGAAAAAAGTAGCCGTTGCATCAGAACTTTGAAAGATCTAAAATATCTTGATGTCAGATTTTCACTATCTTTTATAGTTTACGAGATCTAAACTGGACGGACTGACGGACAGACAAGACAGACCACACCAAATTAATATCGGTTTTTGCGTCCCCTTTCGAGGACGCTTAAAAAACACCACAATATAAATCACAGTAAAAAAAAGGTTTAATTTCTTCTCATGGTTACATCTGGCTGTTTTTATTGTTGCAGTTGTCTAGCTTTGTGCTTGATGCTATTAGGGTAGGCCTATGTGCTGGTTTCATTGCCATCATTACTGGTAATAGGATTTTGGCATCGCTGTAAAAGACATTGCAAAGTGAATAATGAGTTATCAAAGAAACAACACGTAACACGCACACACACACAACCAACGTGCACGATTTTACGTGCGTATATTGCATTCTAAAGTATTTTGAAATATAATGTTTCCAAATTTTGTCAAAAATAAAATTCTTTGGAAACCTCCAGTTTTACTCAAGGGAACAAACTATGCTTCTACATCCAGCAGACAACAAGAACTGGGATGCCTGTGTTGCCAGCCAAGGCGACTAGCAGCATTCCCTTTCCTCAAGCAATGTTTGAAAGCTTTCAAGATGGGTTTCGTTTCAGACCCGAGAAACTTTCATATTAAAGATACATAGCTCCGTATGGGTAACTATGAGAAAAGAGCCATTGACTGTCTTTATGCCTGTCCGTTCTTGGTGTCCCATATTTTTTGTGGTTTGAAAGATTTAAATAACTAACATCATGGCTCAGTTAATTGTTGAAATTGAGCAATAAAAAAATGGATACTGTATGAACACTATTATTATTTCCCAAATTAGAACAAGCAACCCCCCCCCCCCCAAAACAAACAAACAAACAACAACAACAGCAGCAAAGCTTATTATAGAGGAAAAAAACGTATATAAAGACATCTCTCGCTATTGTAGGATTTATCTCCCTTTATCTTTATTGTGAATCCAAAAGCCCACTAATTTTTTTTTCAAAATGTAAAAATTAAATAGTACCCATTATGAGCTCCCTGTGAAGTGAAATTATCTATGTTGTATTTGTTGTATTTATATTCAGCTACCTTTTTAATAGAAATCTAAACTCAGAACTAATTACAATATATATATATGTCGTTATTTCCTTAGTGTCCAACTAGAGTTTCGACTTCTTAAGACTATTCAGGTAGATGCCGTAAACCTATAACAAAAATAATGTATTACCACTAAATAATGAACTAATTTGCTAATTTTTGATTGATTCATGGTTCGTTAGGTACAGTGAATCATTTTGTAAAGTTTCAACTTGATCCAAGAATGGAAAATTAGAGAAATAACGTGTACAAACATTGTAGTAGGCAGGCAGACAAAGTGAGTTGATAGAAGCTTTGTAGTAGGCAGGCAGACAAAGTGAGTTGATAGAAGCTTTATAGTAGGCAGGCAGACAAAGTGAGTTGATATAAGCTTTGTAGTAGGCAGGCAGACAAAGTGAGTTGATAGAAGCTTTGTAGTAGGCAGGCAGACAAAGTGAGTTGATATAGCTTTGTAGTAGGCAGGCAGACAAAGTGAGTTGATAGAAGCATTGTAGTAGGCAGGCAGACAAAGTGAGTTGATAGAAGCTTTGTAGTAGGCAGGCAGACAAAGTGAGTTGATATAAGCTTTATAGTAGGCAGGCAGACAAAGTGAGTTGATAGAAGCTTTGTAGTAGGCAGGCAGACAAAGTGAGTTGATATAAGCTTTGTAGTAGGCAGGCAGACAAAGTGAGTTGATAGAAGCATTGTAGTAGGCAGGCAGACATAGTGAGTTGATATAAGCTTTGTAGTAGGCAGGCAGACAAAGTGAGTTGATAGAAGCATTGTAGTAGGCAGGCAGACAAAGTGAGTTGATATAAGCTTTGTAGTAGGCAGGCAGACAAAGTGAGTTGATAGAAGCATTGTAGTAGGCAGGCAGACAAAGTGAGTTGATAGAAGCATTGTAGTAGGCATGTGGCGGTAACATCAACGTGGTTGTGGTCAAACCTTACTAAACACAGCACTTACTTTTGAATTGACATCCACAGATCTTCTTGTCAAAGTAAGTACCCTCTGGACACGGCATTCTTTGTTTATTAAGGAAATAATATGTAATGTCGTTTGGGTCAGCTTCCCAGCCATCCTGACAGGCTGTCGAAGAACAAAGAAAAGAATAATTAACATTTATTATTGTTTTATATAAATATAAATTAACAAATAATTATAAAATATATATGCCGCTATTTCCTTAGAGTTCTACTAGAGTTTCGAAAAGTTTCTTAAGCATATTCATGTAGATCTCGTAAACCTACAACAAAAATATTTTTTCCTTGCTTTGATGACAGGAAAGTCTCAAATAAGCTGTAAATAATCCAGAAACTGGATGGTATTTCGTTTCATACCTATAATTGCTAAACTATTCAGGCGTCAAAGTGGCTCTCAAATAGTTTCTTATTAATTTCAACCTGGAAAAACTTCTTTCACTCGATGCACATCCACGAAGTTTTCTAAATTCCATTCTGCAAGAAACTGCATTCTTGACATTATACACTCAAAAAATTTGCTCCATGGCTGAGTCTCTTTTTGTCTTCTTTTCACCAACGTTTTTCATTGTCGCAAGTTGATGGGCGGAATTGAATCTCAATAGGATCATCAAACGTTGTCAAATGCAAAAGTTAGAAATAATAACGCTTGTCTTCGTATCCGAAAATTAATGAGTGTACTTTTTCAAGTGGCTACGCAGCCCCAGCTGCGACCTACATATTTTGCCACAACCAACGCAGACATAACCATTGTCCGTCGATGTCGATGTAGACTGAGGTAGAAGTAGAATTTGAATAAAAACAATACTAACAGCATACGTTTAAATACTTACGCACGTGACATGCCACAATTATTATTTAAAAAAAACACGTTTTAACTTATCAGAGTTTACACACTAGCCATATCTGCATTGATAATGTATCAGAGTTAACACAGTAGCCATATTTGCATTGATAATGTACGGAGAGAGTGCTGTGTGGTATGCAGCAGACTTAAAAGAAATAATACTTATCCAACTAAAAAAATAGGTCTATCACGTTTTCTTACCAGTGACACATGTTGGATCCGGAACACAAGAAGCGTCACTTGCGGATGCAGCATTAAATCTGAATCCATCTTTACACTGACGATATTGGAGTTCCGAATTCACGCACACAAAGTAAGCGAAGCAGACACCCTCAATGGGGAATTTTCGATTGCTGCCTGCATCACATTTATCTATTGAAATACGAAAGCAATACAAAATATATTAACAGATTTCGAATACGCTTTGTTTATTTTAGAATGTTTTTCAACACCAAAATGTATTTGAAATGGCCAATGATCTATCTACAATAAATCTACATGTAGGTCTCTGTATTTATGGTTGCCAGATTTACGTCAAAAGGAGGACATGCCCTCCTTTTTGGGTGTCGTATTTCGGGAAAGCTTAAAGTATAAAAATGTTTATCTTTTATTTTTCTGTATGTACGTACTCTCAATTTATCTAATTTTCGAATTCAGTCTTTATTAAATTTTTTGTTTTGTTTTAAATAAACTGTCTGAAATATGAATTATGAAAAACAAAGGCGCTGATTTTTAGGTTTGTTTACATACCAGTATAAAATTAGTTGTTGATAATTGTTGACTTCTTGACCTCTTTAACGAGCATGTGCTAGTCAATTCGAAACCTTTAACACAATTAAATCTTCACAAGATTTGTAACTTTTCGCATTCCCGGGCATAAGTTTTACTTTTGGAAGATCGTTTTAGCTGATCAATATACTTTGGACATAAGGTGTAGCTTAAGTGATTATCCTTGGATTCTGCGAGGAGCATTTTTCCTACAAAGTATAATGTGGGATATATGGTACCCCGACAAAAAAGCGCCAATAAAATAGCGCCGACAAAATAGCGCGATCAAAATAGCGCCGACAGAATAGCGCGGAAAAAATAGTTTTCATTCGTTTTGCAAAAAAAAAAAAATACTTTAGATATCGTAAAATATGAATAGAGAAAAAAAAATTCTTTTAATGTTATCATTATTTGTCAGTCTTTTTGCAGGAAATACTTTGGATATCTTAAAATACAAATATGTAAACATTATGCTAGAATAATAATAAACTAAAATGAATAATTTCAAAATATATCATTTATTGAAATTCCAAAAAGTGTACTTCAAAAACACGCAAAGATACTTCCATTCTTGTCAGATTTAATCTTAAAATTCCTTGGCATCTAGTGTAGGCTGGGTGTTTCCTCAGGCTTTTTAAAAAATATATAATCCTCGCATTTGAAGGAAGTTTTCAGTCTTGGCACTTTGCTTCAATACTGATGTAAGATATCATCTGGGTCTAAAAACTGTCACTGGAGTAACCATGGGACAAGGTGGAGTATCCATGGGACTAGGTGGAGTATCCATGGGACAAGGTGGAGTATCCATGGGACAAGGCGGAATATCCATGGGACTAGGTGGAGTATCCATGGCATCTATTTTTTCTTTACAAAAAAGCACTATATAAATATATATATATATATATATATATATATATATACATGTTTTACTACCGTTAAAGAGGACTTCGTCTGAGGAATAGGCCATCTGACTTAATATAGTAGTTTAGCAGCCTTGGATATAATGCATATCGTATCAAATTGATTTTCAAAGTTACTTCTTTTTTTTGTCCTTCTTTGTCCGCCTCTGAGCAAAAGATGGGAGAAAGTTTATAATAAACTACACGGACGTAATAGTTATTTTAGTCAGTAGAGCATAAAGTGAACGCAATGGTTACACAGTGTCCACTGTTGGGGTACACTGTAGACATAAACCTATAAGACTTCAAAAAAAAAATATTAAGTGTGGAAAAGGGTGGGTGGGTAGGGCAAGTTTTAATTTTATTGAATTTACACAAGAGTACAGACCTATGCCTGTCGTACAAGTGTAGCTTTTATCTACAAATTATGTAAACTACGTCAAGAAAAGCGACAGGAGAAGGATAGAGAGAGAGATAAAGTTTTTATGTACTTTTGTTATTGGATAAACTCGCACTCCTATCTATCACAATTCACAATAATCTGTCCTGTCATAGCAAAATATATGTCTTGTTGCTCTGCCACATTGAATATATTTCAATAAATAAATAATTTCATTTCTAATCTAATTTTATTCAGTTTTTTTATTGAGTAAGTGTAAAATTGAAGACAGCGTAATTTATGACTTAAAAAAAAATAGATTGACAGTTGTTCCCACGAAATGGCTGATCATGGGGAAGAATAAATCCAGATTGAATTATTCATTCATATCCATTCTAATGATTCATTCATATCCATTCTAATGATTCATTCACATCTTTACTAAAGGCTCATTAAAATCTTTCTTTAGGGCTAGTTTAGACCTTCACATATAGCTCGGATGAATTTTACTTAGAGCTAATTCATATCTTCAGTAATGGCTTATTCATAACTGTAGGCTCCTAATGACTCATTGAGGTACACAAGAGGTAGGCTTACACCTCATTCATTCTCTATACTTGAAGTAATGTGCACCTTGCCACACAATCGTAACATTTCCACTGAACACTGACGTCTGGTAAACAAAACAAATTGCTCCAATAACCTAACATGATGTTTAGCTGTGCTAATGTCTGTAGTTGTCTTTTCCTTTTTAGATTTAGCACAACTACGAAGAAATGTTTTTTTTGTGAAACTGCAAGACTTTCTGAATACATCTTCACTTTTTACAATACTTCCATTCAACTCGGTAACTTCGTGGAACCTGGAACCTGGACACGAATCTCGAAAACGGGATTAAAGAGTTTCCTACAAATTTGACGGTTGGTGTATATCGTTCACTAGAGAACTAGGAAATATATTTATCTTGAACGGACTATATGTCTCCTGTATTTCCGCAGAGTTTAATAAATCAATGCATAAGTTTAACATTTGCGCATCGTCTTCTAGGTCTAGGTCTAAAGGCCTATCATTGGAATAGTATAAAGCGAAGTAGATCTATAAGTTCGTTTAACAAGTATTTTTTCACGGGGAAAAAAAAAGGGGGGGGGGAATGGGACGGGTAAAAATGGTCCATCCCTTTTTGAATCTAACATTTAATAGTTATGAAGAGAAAAACCATCGCTCTATAAGTTGTATAAAGGAGGTATAGTCGTTTTTTTTTAAAATAGTGTTCATGTTTCTTAGTAAGTATGGTGTTCATCCTTCAGCTTCAATTTTTCAGCTGATTTATATTTTGAGTTGGAATCCCGCCTCAAGCAGAGTTGTGTTAGCTGAGTGTCTAAAGGAAGCATGAAAACCTCCCTGAGAAGATGGGCAAAAGTGAACTAAAAAGTTCGAAACTTTTAGTTTAAGTAAACATAAATGCTTGCCAAAAGCTTCTTTGTAATATAATGAATGGGGTTGTTTCGAATTTTTTGGAGTCACGTGGTGCTGTTTAATTTCTGTTAGTTTATACATGGTTTATAGTGGAAATCTTATAAGCGTGTTAGGTCAATATTTAGTGTTTTAATTAATTCAATTGCGGCAAAGGATACATTTATTAACTGCACTAACTACTATCACACTCTTTTTATAGCTTACATCTTAGACGATGCTGAAGCAGATAATAGATTCTAGTCTTTAGACCTATTATTGAGATCTAAGAGCATAAGAATAACCAACTCTAGAAATTTTTTTTTTAAATATATACCCTTCCTGCCTCCAAAGTAAATAGACTGTGTGTCTGACTGATTTGAACACCTGGTCAGATAGACGTAGGCTTACACTAGTTTTAAGATTCAGTCCCCATCACTAATGTTTAGGACAATTTCTCGCACCTTTCTCAAGTCTGGATCTACAGGCATATCATGGACGTAGCTGGGGGGGGGCAACTGCCCCCCCTCCGAAATGAAATCCTCCCGCAATGGGGGGGGGAACGGAATTACGTGACTGATTTTTGCTTTCATTTTGTTTATTTTGGTGAAATTTTAATACTAAATCATCACTTACCACAGCACAGCCGAGGGGGTTTTGAGTTAAAAACCCTCTACCAGGGGGTTTTGAGATTTAAAAAAAACCCTATCAGGGGGTTTTGAGATACAAATCCCTCTACCAAAGGGTTTTGAGTTTAAAACCCCCTAGCAGGGGCTTTGAGTTTAAAACCCCATTCAGGGGGTTTTGAGTTTTAAACCCCCTACCAGAGGTTTTTGCAGTTAAATCCCCCTCTTCTATAAAACAAAACAAAAAAATGCAAACAACAATCCCCAAATTCCAACAGCACAGTTAAGGAAGATTTTGATTTTAAAACCCCCTCCAAAATTTACGATAAACCCCATCTTCAATATAAAAAAAAAAGCAAATTACACATACAAAATTCTATGAGCATAGCCAAAGGGGTTTTGAGTTTAAGCCCCCCCCCTCCAGTTGGGGTTTGAATCTAAAAAGTACCTATTCAATATAAAAAAAAGCAAATTACACACTATAAAATCTATGAGCGTAGCCAAAGCGTTTTTGAGTTTAAAACCCCCTGCCTGCGGGGTTTGAAGCTGAAAATTACCTCTTCAATATTAAAAAAAAACAAATTACGCACTCAAAATGCTATGAGCGTAGCCAAAGGGGCTTTTGAGTTTAAATTCCCCTCCTCCAGATGGCTTTTTCTTTAAAGTTTAAAACCCCTCCAGATGGTTTTGAGTTTAAAATTCCCATACAGAGCGTTTAGAGTTTAAAACCTCTCTCTTCAATATTATTTTAAAGCAAACTTCAGTCATCAAATTCTATGATCGTAGCTAAATGGGGTTTTGAATAAAAAAAAACCCAATAACTCCAGAGATTTTGTAGTTTAAAACCCCTCAACAGATAATTTTGACGAAAAAAACTTTCCTTTTCGATATAAAATCTAAAGCGAAATACAGGCATGTAATTCCAAGAGCGTAGTCAAGAAAGGTTACAAATTTCTACCAGTGGCTTAGGCTCCATTAATAAAGTGTGAATAGTCTTCTGCCAAAATTGAAAAACACTAAATGTGGCTCAACAAAGATGGCTAAGACAGATTTTAGGAGTCAGTTATAGAGATCGGGTCTAAATCAAAGAAATCATATGCCGAACTGGGAGTCGAACCCTTAATAAGGTTGTGACAGAGCGTCGCATGAGGTTTTCAGCGGGACATGTTCTCCGACAAAATGAATTACGCAAAATAAGAGTAACAGCTTGCCGCCAAATGCGCCGAACGGCGCGGGAGGGTCTAAGTCAGTAAGAATAGCACATTATGTTTTTGAAATAAAACTTTTTAATAGTAAGATAATGCACTGTAGATACCTCAGAATATGCATTTTGTTGGCTTTCAATACCAGAAATAGTGCTCGGCGGCGGGGCTTCGCCCCGCGCTTGGGGAGCGCTGCGAGCTCCCCGAGACCCCCTTGCTAGCAAGGGCGGGGAGTCTACAAGTTTTCCACTAATTCCAGGAAGAATCTATTCTAGGGCATAATAAACGTCTTCCGAAAGGGTCAGAATATAATAAAGATTAATTATGTACACACATATATATATATACTTTTTTTCCGCGGGGGAAAAAAATCCTGGCTACGCCCATGAGGCATATTATTTGAATTTTATAGACTTTGCCTAAACCAGCATTTGTTTCATGGGGAGGGGGAATAAGGGTGAGATAAAAATGTTCCATTTTAAAAAAAATCTATCATTCATAAGTTATTAAGAGCAAAAGAATCTCTCTCTGCTTTGCAAGGAGGAAAGTGTCTCTAAAAAAGACAAAACAACTTTTTAATGTGACTTGTTTACAAATTATTTCCTACTTAATGTTTAAATAATAGAATCAACTAAGCAGCCACATTTTATTTATCGTTGAAAATCAAAGCGAAAAAAATGTGGCCAGTAAAGGGATCGAACCCACTTCATGCGCGCGACAGTTAATCAACTTCGCTAACCACAATAACTACTAAGTGCACAATTTTAGCTTAAAATAAATATTTCGATTTTTTACTTCCAACCTCCACATTCCAACCTCCACATTCCAACTTCCACATTCCAACCTCCACACTCCAACTTCCACATTCCAACCTCCACATTCCAACCACCACATTCCAACCACCACATTCCAACCTCCACATTCCAACCTCCACATTCCAACCTCCACATTCCAACCACCACATTCCAACCTCCACATTCCAACTTCCACATTCCAACCTCCACATTCCAACCTCCACATTCCAACCTCCACATTAAACTTCCTTAGACTATAAAGAAAGCATAAGCTAGTAGAAGGAATAGAAAGAAAAAAAAACACTTACAATTTCCATGGCTTGCATCAGCATCTTTGTAAACCGGCTTGGAATACTGTGTTGTATCTTTAGGTGGATTGTATTCATGTTCGTCCTCATACTTGAACATATCCAATGCACCGTTCAGGTCGGAATTATCATTGTTTTTGTAGTATTCAATATTGCCAGATGGGAAGGGGAAATCCTTGTAAAAATTTTCTTCGCTGTCTTCCTCTGGCTGATAAACTGGATTTGGCACTGGATTGCTTGACTGGGAATCGTCACTGTATTGGTCATTTGGTTTGGGAACTGGATAGTTGCCTGGTTGTGGATTTGGATTAGGGGCATATTGTCCATTTGGATTTGGGACTGGATAGTTGCCTTGTTGAGGATTTGCATTTGGGGCATATTGTCCATTCGGATTTGGGACTGGATAGTTGCCTTGTTGACGATTTGCATTTGGGGCATATTGTCCATTTGGATTTGGGACCGGATAATTGATTGGCTGCTGACTTGGATTTGGAGCATTTTGACCATATGGATTAGGGACTGGATAGTTGCCTTGTTGAGGATTCTGGGCATATTGACTATTTGAATTAGAGATTAAATAATTGCCCGGTTGTGGACCTGGAATTGGAGCGTATTGACCATTTGGATTTGGGACTGGATAATTCCCTGGTATCGGACCTTGATTCGGAGCATATTGACCATTTGGATTAGGGACCGGATAATTGATTGGCTGCTGACTTGGATTTGGAGCATTTTGACCATATGGATTAGGGACTGGATAGTAGCCTGGTTGCGGAACCGGATGAGGAGCGTACTGGGCACTCGTCACAGCCAAAGAAATGACGAGAAGAACAAAGCAAATCATTCTTCTTTTTCTTCTGTTTATCTAAAAAAGTAAAAAAAAAAACACAAAAAAAACCAACAACAAACAACTAATTATCGCTTGTTAAGTTTTAGTTACAAGTAAAAGTAAAGTATTCTTTTCAGACATTGCGATCTTTGGGGGCAGTTGATGTAAAGGTCATCTGCTTCTATGGCCCACTGTTAAAGAGGGCGTCATGTTGCACCACAACAACCACAATGTTAGGTACTCATTAGAGCTGGGTGGACTCTGAGAAACGCTGTAACACTCGGTCACCGCGCCTCCGAGTTGTAATGACATAAGCAACATTAGATGAGTTCTGTATGGATGATAATCGATGAGAATAGAAAATAGACTAGTAAATAATTACAACTGATACAGCAACGCCTCTGATCGCATTACTATGTCATGATTGTAGAGTTCATTTGGGCATAAAGGAAGTCATCTCTCTGATAGTGTTGAGACGTCATCTCTCTGTTAGTATTGCCACGTCATCTCTCTGATAGTGTTGAGACGTCATCTCTCTGATAGTGTTGCGACGTCATCTCTCTGATAGTGTTGCGACGTCATCTCTCTGATAGTGTTGAGACGTCATCTCTCTGTTAGTATTGCCACGTCATCTCTCTGATAGTGTTGAGACGTCATCTCTCTGATAGTGTTGCGACGTCATCTCTCTGATAGTGTTGCGACGCTCGGATTGATAGCAACATTTTTGACCACTAATGACTAATGAAACACTGCATACTAAATTGGTGTTTATTGCTTGTCTTAGTTCGTGTGTAACTTACGAAGGCCTCGTGTAAAATACATCATAAGTTTTAATTTTGGTCATCAGTTTCCTTTAACGTTGAGTAGTGCATACAGTATTTTTACACTCGTTCACCATACAGCGGAATAAAATGAATATTCAAATTTTCAAAGATGTTTTAAAATCTATGAGGTGATTTGTTATACTTTAAAATTCAAAGTATTTCCAATGTAGTGTTTAATAGTAAAGTTCTATTTTTATTAGAATGTTATTATTCGTTCATTATTTCAGTTATTAGAGAATACGTTTTGTAAAACTACTGGTTGCCACGTGTAACCTGTGTATTTTTAGTTTCCCATTTGTTGTGTGCTTTTTGTAACCGTAAAGAAAACAATAGTGGACGACTAACGAAGTGTCGCGAAGTTTCTTACTACGAGCTTAACTTGCTCGGTGATATTGAACAAACAAAATTAACTTGTTCTATTTTGTATGGTGCCGTTTCTCTTCGTCTGCTTCCACAAGGAAAGAATATTTAGTAACACTTGCTAATAAAAGTCAAACTTTAGCATGAAAAGCAATACCAACAACATTGAGACATTTCAGTCCATGAAAACACCGGAAGTGCAAATGATTTCATTCAACAGACATCTTTGTTTTTTTGCTTTTATACGTTTTGGACGCTCCTTCAGAAATGAAAATTAGTAGTGTCAAAACCTGCTGCAGGAAGGCATGGAATAGAGGCGGTCAGGGCCTGAACCCGGAGCATCGTCCAAACGCATACGACACAACCTAACAAACATGTATCAAATTAAATAAAAAACAAATTCTCTATTCAACTTGATGTTTTATGAAACAATTACAAAAGAAATCACGGACGATAAGTCTTGTAATGAGTAAATCAATCCGTGAAAGTTAATGTTTTTAAGTCCCCAGTTTAGAAAGAGGAAAACATGGTAGTTTACAATAGTACATTTTACACTGGATGTCTGTACACTCAACTTGATAGAGAAACTAAATTAATCCAGTTGTCATCTTAATTGTTGGCATTGCCAACTTCAAATCGCTATCTTCATCCAGGGATTATTCCAACAACTACGTTTAAACTAACCCACATAACTAATATACTAAATACAGGAAAAGATGGATAGAAAGACGTCATAACAAAAAGTTATCTCTTTTGTAGAGCTCACTGTCCTAGAACGTAATACGAGGAACTTACCTAAGTACACAAACAAACAAAATAAAAATTTTGCAGCCCGTTACGGGATCAACAATCGTATGAATCAGCTACATCGACAGGTGGGTTTTATACACCTGTACAAGTTGACCAAAAAAAAGTTGTTGAAGCTTTCGTGCATCATGGGTAACCTGAATGAGATCCTTCCACTTGGTCCGAAAATAGATTGTTGAGCCCCGGAGGCTACTTTCAATTAGCCCATCAAAAGATGGGTTGATAAAATAGCCCACAAGGAAACTCCGCCGCACCCTTCTTCACCCCAGTGTCTTAGTAAAATGTCATGTCTAACTGTATCAGTTGACGTTCTGGTATAGCTACACCTACAGTGAACTTATTTAGAAACACAAACACACGCCCTGTGCGTTATGTGGTCGTCACTTCCTCATCTTTCCATTAGGGAACATCACATCGGGGATTCATTCAAGAAACACCATTTCATTTCACATATCAAATTTATATTGAATCCCACCCAGCCTCTTGGAGTTCTATAAGGGATTACTTTGTTGTCTGTCGGGACATGACTGAAAAGACTGGCTCATGTTGTTGTCTGTAGGAGGTGAGATTGGCTCATGTTGTTGTCTGTAGGAGGTGAGATTGGCTCATGGTGTTGTCTATAGGAGGTGACTGAAAAGATTGGCTCATGGTGTTGTCTATAGGAGGTGACTGAAAAGATTGGCTCATGGTGTTGTCTATAGGAGGTGACTGAAAAGATTGGCTCATGGTGTTGTCTATTGGAGGTGACTTAAAAGATTGGCTCATGGTGTTGTCTATAGGAGATTACTGAAAAGATTGGCACACGTGCTGTCTGTAGGAGTTGACTGAAAGGTCTGTCCGGACCTGAATGAAAAGACTGGCTAATAGTGTTGTCTAAATGTTCAATGCAAAAACCTTTAAATTAATCACGTAGATCTACACTTTCCAAAAACTATCTATAAAGTCATTTGCAAATTACTGTGTTATTACTTGCAAACACAATGACACCCTATTGGTCATTTTACTTTGGACATATCATTGAAACCATCAACTTTTGACTTATCGACGTCAGTTTGGACCTCCATTTTGGACGTAGATATTTTTTGACGTCAGTTTAGATTTCAAGTGTGGACGTTAATATTTTTTAAAGGTTAGTTCATACTTCCAGTGTGGACGTAGATACTTTTGAAGCCAGCTTAGACTTCTAGTGTGGAGGTAGATATTTGTTGACGTCAGTTTGGACTTCCAGTGTGGAAGTAGATTTTTTTTTGGTTATTACTGAATCAGAAAGTGTGCGCTTGATGAGAATGCTGTTTCACTTACTAAAAAAAGCGTGTAGATATACTAATCTTCAAGGATAACTTGTTCGGCGGACATGATCAAGCCATCGTAGGAGGCGTTGTCTAAGGATTGTAATGATGCTGGGAAGACCCTTTAGAGTAAGTATTTCAGGGGTACAAACTCTTTCTTGCCATTTTATTTTCAGGATCCTTCGGCGGCACTGCAAGTGAAGTCAATTTACTTTTCTTTTTCTTTTGCTTTGCGTATGTAGTCCATGACTCACTGCCGTACAATAGCGTGATAAAAAATACATGCTTTGTAGAATTGTAGTGGGCTTCCGGGTTTTCCCAAATTCTTGGTCTGAGTTTGAGAATGTCGACGCAACCGATACGTGACAGTTTCAAGAAAAATTGCTGCGTGTAGTCAAACGGAACCTCAAAGCATTAGTGCTTACTACTAAGAAAACAAAGCCCTAGCTAGACCGCTCTATGTGGACAGAGATGGTGACCAAGAAAGCTATGGGCAGCGAACTAACCAACAGCTTTGAAAGAGAAGTGTGCTAAACGAAAAATGGCTGGCTCCTCTACAACCAAAGCAAATGGCACCATACCGTGTATTATATGTGGACGGGATGTCTTCTTATCTAATCTTATATAATACAGACGTTACTTCAAAAAGAAGATGATTACGTCCTACGCGTCTCTCGAGAACAGTCACGTCAAAAAAAAGGTGTTCTACAAAATGAACCATTGACTTTCTATGAATGAAGGAAGCCAACTATACTAGTCATAAATATAGGTTTGAAAATACATGCACCTAGAGTATTGAAATACTTCTGATCGCAGGATTTCTCGTTTGGATCGATCAAACATGTGACAAAACATCCGAGTTTTTTTTTGTTCTATTTTAATCTACGTTTCTTTTATCTCTTTAATTTCTTCCTATGAAACGAAACTTCAAGACGTGATTCTCTAAAACTATGAGCGCACAGGGCTTAAAGGATTTCCTATCTGCCGAAACAATCTGTGTTCATGCTTCGTTTGGGCTAGAGAGGCTCTCGCCATTTCTCGTCTAAGCTGTTTTCATTTATTTCTTTTTATACAACATGTAACCTGCATTTTAATGTACATTATGTTTAAAACAGCGCCAATTTGGCAAATCTGCATTTTTATCATTTAAAAGCCTTTAGAAAGAACGCATCAAACTAGACACGCATCGTTTTTTCCCTTATCACCATAGACACTTTTGACCTTGGTCCATATGTTTTCCCTTATCACCATAGACACTTTTGACCTTGGTCCATATTTTTTCCCTTATCACCATAGACACTTTTGACCTTGGTCCATATTTTTTCCCTTATCACCATAGACACTTTTGACCTTGGTCTATATTTTTCCCCATATAGAAAGTAACATATTAATATTTCCAAATATTGGAAGCAAATCTATACATAGCATGCTATTCAGTCCATACGGTGTAGAAAGTATGTAAGAATTGATAAGCAAAATATTATAATAAACCATGGAATTATTGAGGATTTCTAAAATTTAAAAAATCCCACAAAGTTCAGGACGCTAAACTGAAAGCATGTGATAGAACCATTCGATCATGTAGTGCTAAAAAGCGCACAAAAATGTTTATGTAACTTCAAAACAAAGTTTATCAACGCTCCCTGAATCAGCTCAGCTTACTCCTCACAGTATTGAGGAGTTGTTGTTTGTTCTTTGTGCAGAGTATTGACTCTTCTAAAATTACTAACTCATTTGTTTTCTTGATATCTGATGCCCAGCTGTAAAAACAAGGTTTGTCTTCGAGCTCGAATATTAATGAGGACTGCAGTATTTCACGTGGATATGCAGAGTCCAAGCTGCGTCCTATATATTTTGCCACACGTAAAGCAGACATTGTCTGCCGGTCGTCGATTTAGATTCTATTTTCGTCGTCTACGTCTGCCATCGGCAGAAATAATTCTGGCTATTAAAATAAAATGGACTTTAAATAACACTGGACATCGGCATAAGGAAAACAGATCTTCAATTTTGGGCAAAATATTTCTGTATAGGCCGGAACAATGAGATAAAGAGACAGAAAAAATGATGGTTTTCAGTACCCATAATTGAACAAAACGTGCACTGCATCAAGACTGAAGAACGTGATAAAATCAAACAATCAAATTAGATCTCAATTTATTTTGCCCCTTGGCAGACAACAGAGACACGTTTTCTTAGGCCAGGAAAAAAAGGCTAGTCACCATTATCCATTATTATCAAAGAAACATTTTGAAATAGATCTCCACATTGTCTACGGCCCGAGGGAAATAGATCCAGGACTAGTAGAATATAGGTCTTCAAGTTTGACACATGAAGAAGAAAGGGCGGTAATATAAAGACCAATGGAGTCCAACAAATGTTAAGGACGAAAAGTAGCAATATAGTTAAAATGTTATGACATTTGTATTTCTTCTTTCAAGTTTTAATCAACTGCACCGACCTCTGTAATTAGACAAAGCAGACTTGCCATGCTTCACCTATGCCTTATTCTGTTAAAGCGTTTGGGCACCACACAGGATTTGTTGACCATCTTTCTCCTTTCCTCTCCATCTTTTGTCTTGAATAGAATCTCTTTCAATGACAGGCCTCTCCATTCTTTGATGTTATTTTCCCATCGCTTTCGTCTGCCTCTTCTTCTTTTTCCCGGTAATGTTCCCCTGTAGGAAGGTCTTTGAGAGCCTTGTCGTGAGGACCTTGTGATATAAAGTATAAGTCTCTTACATGCACGACTAGACTGACGCATGGTTACTTGTTGGACGTAACTATCGTCTTATTTTTTTGGAACAACTTCTGTAACTTATAAGATAAGTATAAATATTGCACGCCACGCAAAAATAAAAAAAAATGCGCATTTACTTTGACCAACACAGCAATGTCAATATCTGCATATTGTTTAAATACATAGATCTAGTTTTTTTTTTAAATTGAGAGTTAGGTCTAACTATATTTGCTTGATATTAAAATAGCCCTTATCTGTTTTTTATTCTTTCAAATCTTAGTGTAGTTTACACAGCCCTTTCTGCTTTTCAACACAGCGCTCACAGCCCAAGGCGCAATCATAATGTGATGTCTACTAGACTTAGATCTAATTACTATGAAATATTTGATCGAGAAGTTTTCTTGTACATGTTGAAAGTTACAACATGACCTATAAATTGTCGTGGCAGCCAGCAATCAACCTTTCGGTATAAATATAAACATATCCACGCCATCAAACTAGCGGGATAAATATTTATAATCAAACCAACTATCAACATAACAATATCAATATTTATAAACAAAACAAGCTTTCAACTTATTGATGTTATTCCTTATAACTGAACTAATCAACTTGTTTTATTAATACATATAACAAAGTCATCAATCAGTCTAATTATTAATATAAAACCATTGAGCTTATTATAAACTACGCACTTAATATTACGATGTATATTTCATTACGTCTGTAGGCTTAGTCTGTTGTTAATTATATGTTCATATATGTCTAAATTCTTTTGAACACGTTTCAGCACATACAGAGACTAGTCTATCATCTGAGAATGTCATTTAAAATGGACATATCAAACCACAATGCACACTACTCAATATATTGTGCACACTAAGGGGAGTAATAGACATCCAATGTTGACATGTTTTAAGACATGTATATATTGAAATGGGACAGGATTGTAAATATTTACATTTCAGTTGCCGTAGGTCATGTTCTATTTTAAGACATCATTTAGGTGTGACGATTCATAATCTGTTTAGAAAAGACCGACTGTTTATTTTAATTTTAATTTACAAATTAAATTAATTAAAGTACTTTTCTACTTTATAAAAATGCAGTTTTTTTTTTTAATTCTCTTCCCCTCCCAACCATGCGGGACACCATGCACGCACGCCGAATATCTAACCCTAGATGAAAAAGTCATGGAAAGATAACTCTTTTATTTCTGCAAGTTGGACTAGAGTTACCCCATGTAACTTTCGCGGCAACAGAGAGCACGGCGCAGACAAAAAAAAGGGGGGGGGGGAAACAAGAAATGTATCTCGTTACACTCTGACTATATTTATGTGTGTATTTTTTTTTACACACGTCAATATCTGATGTCATTAAAATAGTTGCATGTTTTTTTCTGTAGCTTTGTTTTGATTTTGCCCCTTCATATTGCCCTTCGTTTTCTAACCACTGCCACCGTTTCACATATATTTCATGGAGTCAACAGGTTTTTCAATGAAGTCGAAATTCCTGCATCAGGTATTTCTAGCAGTCTCATATTTCTGGAAAAATGTCATCGATAAAACTGTTGCTCTCGAACTTCGCAAGAGCTTTATTTGCGAACATTGGGATTACTACGACGACGCCCTGTCTACATGAGTACTTCCGGCGTTTATGATGACAATTGTATGTTGCTCTCTCCAGAGTTTCTTCTTTTCTCTTAATCACAGCCGTTTGCCCAAACCCACCCCATTTGGTCAACTGTGTCTTTCAGGAAGTGTTCATCCGTCACTAAATAGCGGCGTGTGCTACGCCGCGGGTCGAGTAGTTAAGTATTAATTAGAAAACATTAACCATAGACCAACATCAAGATATGAAATATATAAATGAATCAATCTCCATATTAGATCTCCTCACAAACAAACGTAAATTACTGTAGATTATTACATTATCCCTGGACTATACATGAAGGATATAAATGAATCAATCTCGATATTAGATCTCCTCTTTAAGAACAAACCTAAATTACTGGTAGATTATGACATTATCCCTGGACTATCTTAACATAATATAATTAAAATAAATAGCCTTTAAAAACAGTAATCAGTATAAAACCGAAATGGGAGATCCATTCTGGAAGAAATGCAACCTAACTCAATTACACCAAGCTGAGATATAGTTATAGACGGAAGTCTATTTTTGTTATAAAAAATGTGTATGATTGTAATATATGCATTTTTAAAATATGATAAGGCCATTTTCGGGACATTTCGAAAATTAATACAAAGGTTTAATTGAAAGCGTTCGATTTTTAGCGAGTTTCCGTGCTCACTCTGCGAGTCTATCAAAACAGTTTCTTAGCGAGCAACTAAGATTTAAAAGGAGCCCGTGTACAAAATTTCATGCAAATCCGTTTGGCAGTTCAAAAGCTCTCTTGATAGATAAAATCACCGGTGATATACAACTATATTAAAGCTAGATTAGTATATTATTAAGATAAGTAAATAGTTTTGTACACAAATTATATGGCCACTTTACACAAATTCACCCGCCTCTCCATCTACTTGCGATTTACTGCTATATACACTATACTTTAAAAAAAGAAGGATTTGAGTCTTAAAAATTTCAAGGCTTCACTTATAACAAAGTTTAAAGTAAAAATTGTGTTACGATGATAGGTGATGATGTACCAGTAAATATAACTGTTAACAACAATTCTTGGTATACTTACTACTTAAAAATACTTTTGGATTGTATCAAGATTTAAAGATGGACCCTTTAAAAAAGTAAAAATTGGTATCTTTACCGCGTAAAATAACTCACCAAAACATTGTTTTTAATTCTTTAAAAAAAATACAGTAATTCGCATTCAAGCTGTGGTGTAAATAAAAAAACAAAATATCCTGTACAAACAATGCAAGATTATAAAATTTAGTTTAGAGAGTAAAAAATTGATTTTGAAATAATATTGCGCCTGGTGTGACATTCCTAATTACGCCATAAAAATTTGTTGTCGTCTAACAAAGCGGCCAGGTCCTCGTTTAATCTGGCAAAAAACTCTTCTAAAATGGCTCTGGTCTCTGGGAACATTGGTCCAGCAGTTTTCTTGTTGTGTGTCTCGTGTTTGATACTTTCGTTTGCGATTCTATCAATTTCATCTTCTGAGAGGGGAGCTAGTCAAAATAACAAGAGGAATAAAAAAGCCAATTCATAATGATGAAAGAAAACGGCGAATGGAACAATATACATTAAAAGATAAAGTGTGTTTGTACTTTCCACAAACTTGTGGGCATCTCATGGAAGTTTGCTGGTAAATAGAAAGGTTTTAAAATTGTTCGTACTACTAGCATAAGGGTGAAATTAGCTTAACAGTATCGCTGTTTTTTTTAAATTATTTGATACATGAATTCGTATATTTAAATTTAAACACAAAAAAGCTCGATGTGGCCGTTGCACCTATTTAGCACACTGCAGAAAATCGGGAAATCCTATTTTCAAAAGAACTTTTAGTTTTTCAAGTGTAAACGGCCGGACTGATGGACAGACCGACTGCATAAAATAATACGATCTATTATCTTTCCGGCATCGCTGTGTGTGTGTGAAATATGTACAACAAAGAAATGAGACATGATCGTCTCGCCAATAAACACAAAACAATTCAAATTAAATCCATATTTAAATCCATACAAGTATTAATTTGTTCACTACAAAAATGCAAAAGTAATATTGATAATCTTACAAATCAACAGATTCTAAAGAGAATCATTTACATTAAGTTACATAGGTAAGTTTTCAGAATTAAAAGTTATTGAAGTGTTCCCTTCTACCCTAACATAAAAGATAAAAGAGGAAATTAAAAAAAGGGGTGGGGTGGGGGGTTAGTATAATGTGATACTAACATGCCTTCTTGGAAGCAATATACTGGTAATTGTATAAAATAACAATAATAAGTGTAAGTTTCTTGTTCAGTGGTGTAGCAAGAGATTTGGGGGCCCGGGAGGCCTAGTCTCTTAGGGGACCATGTATTTTGACATTCAACATCATGTCATGAGATAATGTTCTTAATAAATATATAATTCCAATGTGTGGAATACATGCAACAGGTGCATTAACTTGTATAACAACGTGAATAGCAAGATTACATATCAGTGGCGTAATATTTAATATTTAATGTGAAAAATTCGGACACTCATTTGGGTGGGGGAGGGAACCCCTTAAGTGGGCAACCCCTCAAGTGGGGGCTCAGGGGGACTTTCGAATTCGGACCCCCTCCCCTAGCTATGTCATTGTTCTTATTGCCTAAATTTTACCCACTCCATTAAACAGGTTGTCATGTTCCTTTACATTGCAACGATCTGTCTGATTTAAACATATTTTGATTTATTTTAAAATTGAATAACTTACCAACGTTTAAGAAATCAAATGCTTGTCTCAAGTACTCTTTTGTGTTGCTATGGTAATCTTCAGTACGGAAAATAAAGAAATGTTTTCTGTCGAAGACTGAGAACCACTCTCTTAGAAAGACTGAGTAACAGCTGACGTGAAGCCTCACCTATCGACAGATAGACCTATAATTCATTAACCGAACACAAGCAAAAGCGAAATTAATGTTACGAAGTGTCAAGCGATATTTTAACTTCAGTAAGCTTAAGATTATTTACAAAATGTTTCACAAAATATGAAAATAAGGGAAATGATATTAAATCTTTATATGATATTAAATTTATAAATGTGACTTGCCCTAAGATGTATAATTATGATTTGCCTTAACCCCCCCTTTTGTTTTTCATTTTCCACTTACAATAAAATAGTCGGTATTTCTTTTTAAAAAAATTTCCATTTTCATTTTCGTACTTTTTCCCCATATAGTGTTCTGTTGGACATTTACCCCCTTTCAATTCTGAAGGAACATCCGAAACTTTTAAAACGAAAAACCCAAATGGGATGCCTTGATACAAACGTGATAATAAAACCCCGCTGTCTCCCTCCGCTCTAGAAATAATAAAAAGTCCTAAATACAATCGTTGCATTCGAACTCGGGGCTCAAGCCTACTCAAGGGGACTAATTCAATTTATACCACCACATCTGTCAAGTACAGTTTCTTTCTCTCTTTGATACTAGACAAAATTATTAATTACCAATAGTTAATTAACTAAGTGGTTATTATTATTTTTTTAATTCTTGTTTTGTCAGGTACAATAACTAGTTCGAAATTTCAACTTGATCCTAGAATTTGGTGTCGGAGAAATAACGTGCACAAACTTTATACCAGACAGACAGACAGAGTGAGTTGATACAAACTTTATAAAAATATTGTACAAATTTAAAAAAATGGTCTTAACAGTAAAGAATAGAGTTCTACATTGTAATAATATCTTACTGGTAATTTTCTTAACATCTCTTCACTAAAGAAACATTGGCGAATGGTTTGTAACTTTAGACAATTCGTCATTATAGACACAGCTTTGGGCACGTCCTTTGCAAACTGTCTAGCTGTGAAGCCGTAGCCAAGAAATAAGTAGTCGGTGTATAATCTGTAAAAAATTGTTAAAACCTTTGGGCTTTTAACTAATAATAGACATTATTATATTGATTTACTGAATTCATTTTGTGCTCTCTCACGGGCCATTATTAAAATAATAAGTACTACTAGTCGACACACGGCGTAGCATTTAGTGACGGGTGAACAATTCCTGAAAGACACAGTTGTCCAAATGGGTTGGGTTTGGGCAAACGACTGTGAGTGAATGAAGAGAAGGAACTCTGGAGAGAGCAACATATACAATTGTCCATGACTGAAAAAAGGTTTTGGAAGATACAGGCATATCTTTTTGAACGTTTGGCCTTGGGCTTTATTAATTGTCATGGCAAAGGTTAATCTAACAGGGAATTGTCTGCGCGTAAAGGTAAAGGGCAAATTTGAATCTGATGGAGTCAGGGATATCCGGGGAATAAGAACAGTATGTGAAGTAAAAGCTGCGATAGTTTTACACTCTAGTACATTGCGGTGAATGCAACCGCTAAATAGCGGATTGTAAACTTGAGGAGGGTCATGCGGACGTTCGCGGAAGTGAATAGTGATAGTAGCGGGAAGTATTGAGACATCCCCACATTTTCAGCCACGCCACCATAAACGCCGAAAGTACTCATGTAGGCAGCGAATAGTCGAGCAGAGTGTATGACTTCTTCCATAAGTGAGAACAACGGACAAGGCGTCGCCATAGTTATCCAAATGTTCGCAAAAAAAGCTGACAGCCATCTTGCGAAGGTTGAGAGCAACAGTTTCGTCGATGACATTTTTCCAGAAATATGCTACTGATAGAAATAAACAGTTACCTGATGCAGGAATTTCGACTACATTCAAAGACCTGTTGACTCCACGAAATGTGAAGCGGTGGCCATGGTTAGGAAACGGCAATACGAAGGGGCAAAATCAAAACAAAGCTACAGAGAAAAACATGCAACTATTTCAATGACACCAGATATTGACGTGTGTAAACAAATTCACACCTAAATGTAGTCAACTAGAGAATGTAGAAAGAGAAAGATGACTTGTTCTCCCCATCCCTTTATTCGGAGCCATGCTCTCTGTCGTAAATTATGAGTGAGTCTGGTGTGAATGTACATTTTGGTTTTCTATAGTTGTAATGTTTTGTTTGGTGTAATTCACAAATTGTAAAACAAATTTCTTTATGGAATATAAAGATTATTATTATTATTATTATTATTATTATTACAAAGAGAATTATATAATTAGATAATATTGATTAAAAGTTAAGATTTGCACACTCACAAAGAGTTTTAGTCGTATTAGTAAAAAAACAAATAAACAAACAAACAACATTTAAAAACGTAATTAATTTGGAACAATAAAATCGACTAGCTTAATTTGCTACATACTATCAAGCTCATGGAAATTATGACAAGACTGTTTCTGGGTTTCTGACTCAATCAGACGACTGTCCTCAACTCTCATTACGGTTTCTGAAGCAATAACACGACTGTATCTAATCAACTCACCTATCAACAGGGTTTCTGACCAGTAAAAAAAACTTTGGGTTTTTATAAACGTGACGCATGGCGTGTGGAGTCAGAAATCTTGGCTCTTGTAGACCTTTATTCTGGGGATCTTCTGGCCAACCACGAAAATCCCAAACATCCATTGGAGTTGCATCCCCTTTAGAAGAATGATAAATAAATATAATCAGACAAATGATTGATTATCGACATTCAGAAACTCGTTAGAACGAAACCTTCCCCACCATGAAGGAGTGATTTGAATAGAGGTATTGTAAAAAATATCTTTTTCTAGTTTTTTTTTAGATGTAAACGGAAGAGACAGATGGTCGGGCGGAGGGACAGACAGAGGGACAGACAGAGGGACAGACAGAGGGACAGACAGATCTTACAAACGTTAATAGCTATATTTTCTCTTTCTGGGGCCGCAAAAAAAAAAAAGGCTTTTACCTGTTATTAAATTTTGGTTTGTTTGCGCCATGGTAGAATTAATCTTAGTGGCCATGTTTTGAAAACATTTCTTGTAGTCCCATAAATGCTGCTTGGGAAATCTTGTAAACAGGTTTAAACCTTTAGTTTAAAAATATTAGTTGTATCATAATATAGAAATTGTATAACAAAGTTATTGGAGCTTTCATAGTAACATAATAAAAGACCAAAAAATGATTGAAATGTGTGAAAGGGCATCCTAGTTTTATGCTTGGAACATATCCGTAGAACAGAACATTGCAAGGATCCTTACTCTGGGAGGCAGGGGAGGAATGGTGTGAAAGTCGGGCAGGGGATTTCTAGACAATCCAGCTCACAAATTCTATATCATATGATGGTATCCAATTCTAGGTGTACATGTCCTCTATATCATTCTTAGATACAGATGTTAAGTTTGATATTGCCCGAATGCCCATTCTGCCCTTGCAGTGTTCATATATTTCCAAAATGGTAACAAAGGGAGTTCATTCTAGTCGTCTGGAAGAATCTGTAACACTTGAGTGGGCTATGATTACGTAATAAATAAAAATATGATACAGGTATAAAACTGAGGTAACAACGAAGTAAGGGGTAACCATGTGTGTAAGCCGTCAACACAGATGGCGTGGCCAGCGCTAGTCGAGCGGTAAACCGTGACGATTGGCTATATGAGACTCTTCAGCTAATTAGTATGATCGGAACACCGCACATGCTAATATCTCCTGCAATAGTTATAATCATTCAGAAAGACTTAGCAACGTTTGATCGTATTCGAGAAGTCTTTTGGAACCCTACATAAAGAGCGACGATATCGGAGTTAGAATGATTGAGGATTCACGATTAAAATTCAGTCAGATACAATGAAAGTGTGAAGTCGGTCCGGCACAGCAGAATCAAGTAGAAGTCCGGGAAAAGACAGAGACGCCAGAAGAGTGTTAATCATGTTGTCCAAGGGCGGACTGGGTGTCAAAAACGGCCCGGCACATAAAATGTAAACCTATATCATACGTTGGGCCTCCAATTATAAATCCACCTGTTCTTAAAATCCATCTAAGTTTGATAATGTGACGATGACTGTGTTCTATACTAAATGATGTGTGTAGCTTTATTGTGTTAATTGTTGAACACAGAAATCGTCACAGAAATATTTTTTTTCAGAAAGTAAAAAAATAAACGTACCAGGCCTGAACAAGCTCCAGAAATATGTTTCTTTTCCTAAGGCGCCACAATTGTTTAGAATCTGTGGATGTTGTGACAACCTGGAATGGAAGTCTGTTGTCCCACATTTGTCAAAACCCAGGACGTGGAAGTACGGCAAACACTTAAAGACTCGTTTTGGATTCTCAGGTGAATCTTCTTCCATGAAACAAGGGTTTAGATATGCCTCTATATAGTTTGGCCTTGACTGTTTAAAACAAAAAGCGTTTTATGTGTAGATATTCGTATAATTTTATTATCGATATAAGGTTAGTATTTAAATACTAAATAGTTGACATCGAACCATGATCAAACAATCTAAAATATAAAAGAAATGTAAAATACTTTCTTCTACTTTTAAGCACTTATTGAGACTTTGCGTGCGTGAAACTTTCAATGGTGCGTAACGTGTCTTCATAGACATTGTATTAAAAAAACAACAACATTTTGTTTTGTCCTATGAAGTCGACATGGACTGAACACCAGATTATGTGTGTAACAAGAAGTATATAAGCATAAGGAAATGTAGGTATAACCATATAATTGTGTGTGTTGGGTCTGACCTGTGACGTGGCAACGAGGGGCGACGACGCAGGTCAGTGTTCTGGCCTTCTACAAGGATTGGTCTCAGTGAGAGAGAGACAAAGAGAAAGACACAGAAAAAGACAAAGAAAGAGAGAGAGAGAGAGAAAGAAAAAGAGAAACAAAGAAAGAGAGAAACAAAGAAAGAGAGACAGAAAAAGAAAGAGAGACAAAGAAAAAGAGAGAGACAAAGCAAGAGAGAAAAAGAGGCAAAGAGAAAGAGACAGAGAGAGAGAGAGAGAGGCAAAGAAAAAAAGAGAGACAAAGAGAGAGAGAGAGGCAAAGAGAGAGAGAGAGAGAGGCAAAGAGAGAGACAAAGAAAGATAAAGAGGAGGAGTGAAAGAGATAGAAAAATCAGGTAAGAAAACTTCCACAGCTGTCCAGTCAACTAATTGACATCAGCGGTCTCACGACTGTGACGTAGATTAAATTGGAGGCGGATCAGTACAACTTACATAGCACATGATGTCATCTGTCTGGTCCACAGAGAAATTAGACATTTCTTTCTGATTACAAGGGAAATCATTCACATTATCGTAGGTCATGTTATCAATCCCGATTGGAGACATTGGCTTCAAATTCAGACTAAAATCCTCTCTACTAAACCTGACAAAGGAAAGCAGTTGGGAATTATTAAAGAAGTAAACATACAAAATAGTAACAAGCAAATTATGTGTTCAAAATACTTTAAAAAAAGACTATTCCTCCTTTAAACAGCTTATAAAGCGATTTTTGTTTGTACTTAATAATGAATGATGGGGCGCGATGGCTGAGTGGTTAAGAGCTTGTTTTCCGAACCTGGGGTCCTGGGTTCGAATCTCTGTGACGACTGGGATTTCGAATTTCGGGATTTATAGGGCGTTCCTGAGTCCACCCAACTCTAATGGGTACCTTTAGTTTGCGAAAGTAAAGGCGGTTTGCAAAGTATTATTCTTAAGATAGGCCTATAGATCCAGACTTACAACAAGAGGCAAGATAGTGCGCATATTGTTCCTTAACGTATAGTTATTAATTAAACTCTTTAATGAAAAGGGCCTAATAGCAGGAGGACCCACTGTCGTATATCTGTTTAATATAAAGTTTGTCTAGACCTCTAGCCCAATTTAATAAAACAAAATACTTTGAAAAATTAAAAAGAAAGGTCCAACTAGGGTTTTCCCAGTGTGGCCACATCGCTAGTAATTTTTTTCTAAAGATATATTTTAACTATAATATTTTTAGGAAATCGTTAGAGCCGTTTTCACGAACCGTGTCTACCCAGGTTTCATCCTTTTTTTTTTGATGACACGGTGAAGACTTTGCAAACTGAAAAGAGGAATTGTAATAAAATGTATAAAGTAAAGCTGACTTGGTAAATATGATGAGCAAGTGGAGGAAAAAATATTACGTAAATCTTTCGTCTGGCACAAAGACACGGGCTTGTCTTTCACCTGAGGATAAGAACATCAATAAAGATGAAATAATAAAGAAATGCAATAAGGAAGTAATACAACAACTGGCTAGCTCAAACAGTTTCACTGGGTGGAAAGTATAAAACCAATTTCCTGTAAGACTATTTTTTTTCCCACCGGCAACAACAACTGAACTATTATTAAAAAGTATGGACAGACTCAAATCCAAATCGATTCAAGGCGAATGATATTTATACAAAGAACAACAAAAAATGAAAGTTTCAAGATAATGATTTAATAGTTTTCCCTAGTGAAGTGTAACAACAGAAATAAAACTATACTAATACTATTTGTCCGAACAAAGGTACAATATAGGTTAACCGCAAAGTGCATTTTCAGGCAAAGAAGAAATACTTTCGTTGAGAATCGTTAGATCCGTTGTCGAGATTCGTGTGTATGTTCCACGACGACACGAGTTGAATAGAGGTATTGTAAAAAGACGCATAATGAATTAGAGGATATCTGAAAACAAAGAATAAATTTTTTAGGTTTTTAAACAATTTCAATGTTTAAATAATCAAATTATTCTTTCAATAGGAGAGTCGTATTGATCAATAGTAGTCACCTCCACCGATACAGTAATCTCGTCTTGACAGGTCTGGAAAACCAAAAATTTTAGACCTGTATGGGGACATTTATGCACTACGCAAGACAGCAGGGTTTCTGTCCAGGGCTTTTGCAAGAGAGGATTTGAACCACTCAAGCCCTCACTCCAATGGAACATGATGATGATGATGTTGATACCCTAATCTGATGAGATGTTGAGGGACCACACATGATCTGTTGACCGTCTTCCATCATTGTCTTAACTAGAATTCACCCTTTCGGTCTGTTGTTGATGTTGTCTTCCCATTGTCTTCTTTGCCTCTTTTTCTTTTCCTGGGAGTTTCCCCAAAGGTCTTTGCGAGCCTGGAGGACATGATATGGTCATAAAATAAAGTTTCAGTTTACGATTTTTTTTTTACAGTGGTCAGCAGTTTAACGTTGGGCACCATTGTGATCCTATTCCGAATCTCCTCACTTGTGATGCGGTCATGATACCTAGGATCTTTCTATAGCATCTCAACTCTATTTGAATAGCTCGTTTCTTCCTTATCTTATCTTATATGTTACAGACGTTACTTCAAAAAAAAAGAAGTATATGCACCCACACTACACAAATTATTTACCCGTAAATTCTAGAAGTACAGATAAATAATTGATTGAAGCTATGCACTTCCCCTGGGACAGTTTGCACGAAGAAACATCACTATTTGTAACTTTATCCACTCTATACATTTTAAATCAGTCTTATATGTAAAAATTAGAGACGCACATTTTTTTTAGAAGAACTCATCTCCCATAAACTCTATTAAACATCCCCTCAACCCCTTGCCACCAGCGAAACTCACACTTTTAATAATAAGTATATTCACTGTCAGTGGCGTCACTAGGGTTGGTGTCCAGTGCGGTAAGCTCGAGGTGTCAACCCCTCTCCCCCCCCCCTTTTCAAAAGAAAAAAAAAATTCCCCCTAAAAAAAAACGACAAATTTATAGAAATACAAATTCTGGCTTTAGAAAATATGGCTATCTGTAGATCTAGATCTAGATCTAGTTTTTAAAGTGTGCTGAACATTATCATTAGGTACAGCCTTTATATTGGAAACTGAAGTAATTTTCTTCACACACACGCACACACATTGGAGAACTTTACTACTCTGTAAATATCTTAGAATAAACTAGAATGCCATGATAAACCTTACAAAATTAAAATTGTATATATTAGTAAAGAGAAAATAAAATTGTAATCGCTAAACCGTCTGGCAACACTCTGATCATTGCAATAGCTAGGCGTCCCAGTACTCCTTTACACTTTCGGTGTCATTAAATGGCATAAAACCGACCTACACAGTATTGGCAAGCCCACAAGTAAACTATTAACCAAATTTCGATGTTTTGCACCCAAGTCTTCCAGTATAAGGTTATATGACATGTGTAGGAAGGATTGAGGCAGAGCATAAACAAATTGTGTACTATTTTAAAATACGATCCAAACTTCCCGTCTCTAGCAATGACCTAGTTTCCGTCCTAAGCGAATACGACTCCTAAGTAACTCTACTAAACTTGAACAATCACAATCACCTATCCCTTAGTCTGTTGGACCGTTGGGGTACCACACAAGATCTGTCAACCTTCTTTCTCCATTCTTCTCTGTCTTTTGCCTTTGATACAGCCTTTCTCAATGGCAGGCCCGCCCAATCTATTATGTTCTCTTCCTATCGCTTTCTCTGTCTGCCTCTTTCCTTTTCCTGGTACTGTTCCCTGAAAGAAGGTCTTTGCAAGCCCGAAGACTTTGTAATATGACCATACAATTTTAGTTTCTGTTATTTTTTTTATTTATTTTTTTTACAATAGCAGGTCATCGTGGGGTCTATTCGCTCTACTAACCCTGTCTTTAATGTCATCGTTTGTGATGCGTTCTTTAAATGTGATACCTAGGATCCCTCTGTAGCATCTCAATTCCATTGCTAGGATCCTCCTCTCTTGCTCTGCAAGCATATAAGAATGTGGCCATGTTCAGGGAGCGCATCAGTCTTACAGTGGTGTCGAGGGCTATGCCTTTGACTTTCCATATTGTTTTGAATTTTTGCCAGTTCTGCTGTGGACAGTGCGATTCGGGACAGTAGTTAATATTGATTTGACGAGTCAGGGTAAGGTTCGCCAAAGGGAAAGCGCTCCACGAAAAAACTCCCGGCTTTATTACGTGGTGACAGTATTGACAAGGCGGCTTCCTTAACATGGCTCAAAGCAGGTCATCTCTACCCTGAAAGTTTTCGTCATAATTCATTTCTTCCTGCGTATCAGTCAGTGAATTGAACTTGGTCAAATGTGGTTTTCTACTTGATATAAAGTACCTTCACTCTTCGTATAAAAACACACACACACACATTTAAAAGCAGATCTACATTTTTTTTACTCGGCGACTAAAGAGTTCCAATCTTTTACATATCTGCACATAAAGTGAAAGAATCAACAAACACTCGTGATATAAGCTTGAAGCTTTACATTGTGTGTTAAATTATTATTTTTAATTCATTTATGCAAACCAAGTGGCGGGCCGGATTATACCTTTCAGCGGGGCGGATTTGGTCCGCGGGTCATAGTTTGCCCATCACTGGCGTAGATGAAGCTAAGAATGTTCGATCTATGTTATTAATAAATAATGAGCTTATAACAAAAAGATCTTGTTAAATGTCCCTCGAATTGTTACTTTTAACGTCTGAACGTAATGGTTTGAGAGGAAAAACTTTATTTCAACCCATTAACTGAACACTAGTTTCGCCATTTCCTACTAAAGGTGCAATTTAAAACGACTCGACGTGAGCAACTGATATTCCTGATTGGAGCGGCACGTAACCGACTTTCTATTCACATCGCCATGGACAATAACAATTTATAAAACAAACAAAAAAAAAAGAGAACTGGAAATGAAAGGATTGGTTACATCAAAGTCGTTTTCCCATTGCGGAAATTCGTCGTAATTGTTTTTTTCATAATGAGCTGGTCTCAAAATTTCACGCTCCAAAAAACTGCGCAAAAAAACAATAACAAAAAAACGTCTCGTCAAAATGACTCCACCAAAACGTCCTGCTTTGGTAGTCTCTAGCATTAGACTATGAAAGTACTGTGCCTCATGGAGACTACGTCTAAATCAAAATTTCCTTTAGAACTACCGATTGGTAGAATTGTAAGAGTAAATATGAGGGCCCATAATATAGTTTAAGAGAAATTGTATTTAGTACTTAAAGGGTGTTCTCACATTTTTCCGCGGGACAGAAAAACTGAAATAAAAATTGAAGCTTCAAAAGTCTATGCTGGAGAGCCTAACGATAAGTACAGTTGTAAAGAAATGGAGAAAAGAGACGGGGGGACAATGAGGGCTGTTTTATTCAAGGGGCCAGAAAAAAAAAGGAGGTGGGGTTTGGGCCAAAATAAACTCTACAAGCTCGTAGCCGGTGTATAACGCTACCCTGCTAGCTCTATATAAATACTCCGTAAATAAAAACAACATAACTGACCTGCATTGTCTATCTTCCTATCCTGGGAGTTCCATGAATTGAACACGACTAGGCTGCATGCGTACAGTAAACATATAAGTATGATCCGCTTCGCCGTGCGATAATACATTCTCATCCTGTCAATGAGTGATGTTCTCATGTCAAAAATAGGGTACTCGTTGTGGTCGTGGAATAGTGGGTAGTCAAGACTTAAATGTGCAAAAACAACAACAATAAAAACAATTATATATTAGTTACTTAGAGAGGGAAAGGGGGGTGAAGAAAGAGCCTCTGAACATGAGACCACTAATTGAGTAAGCATTCATGCATATTAACAGCTGCCAACCTAATGAGCTCAAAATTCGCACAAGGATTACCTTGGAGCAATAGCAGGCTTAGAACAAATATAAGTGGAAAAAGGGAAGGAAATCTATTTTCGTTAAAAACCTTAATCCAAGTGTATATATTTCTGCGAACTTAAATGAACAAAGGTGCCCCCCCCCCAATAGAATCAAATCCAGGACCTAGATCTAATGATAAATGTAACATCTGCAAAAATGAAGACCACTTTGGGGGGGGGGGCGATTTCGAGTTTGTTTTTCCACACGAACTGTCTTTGTAACCTTTTTTTTAAAATTTAAAATGATTGTGATAATGAGTTATGTAACATGGTGTGCTGTTTAGGAGCAACCTCATTTCAATATGTAACAACACAGATCCAGTGGTCAAGCTGGTAACTCAGGAGCAGAAGGCAACTAAAGATACTTTACAAAGCCTTATATAACCTTCTTTAAGGGGAATCACTCCTGTCTTTACATTTGCTCAAAAATAGTGTACTTTTCATAATGTCATAATACCTCCTTTATACCATTTAAATAATGATTGTTTTCTCTTAATCACGAATGAATGTTAGACCATGGTTAGATTTAAAAGCCAAGGGGCATTTTTTGTTTACCTCGTATTGTACAAAATACACTGATAGAAGAAGCTGTGGCGTAGCTAAGGGGGGGATGGGGGAGAATTTGAAGATCTCCCCGGGCCCCCTCTTGAGGGCTCCCCTAAATGGGTGTCCGAAATTTGTTTGTAAATACATAAATTAATATATTTGATTGACAAATAGTGTCAACGGGTGTCTTCTTTTTTAACATTTATGGATTTAATTTATAACAAAGACTAAACCTAGATCTAGGTCTATCAGTGCGTTGACTTGGTCGACATTTTAAAAATATTTTTTCTCACAGAGACAAAAGTTGTGTTTTTAAATTTAGTTTTACATTTGAAAATGCAAATCTTTAATAGATTTGTTGCCTATTTATTTTCCTTTTAAAAGAGATCAAACATGTGCTAGCAGCAAGAACTAGGAATAATTCTCTCTTTGTTGCCACGAATAAAACTGTATGATATACAGCAAATTCCAGGTATCTTTTTACCTTTACTAATAATAGATTTAAATGGCGAGTATTTTAAGGTTACGCTATTTAACCTTGAAGCGAAATTTACAGAATTGGGTATAACAGATCCAATAGTAATTCTTAATAATGCTATGATTGTCCATTATTCGAGTTTGGCTTCTATAATTTCAGAATTAAACTTCACACTCGAGTTATTACCCCTCTATTCATTGTCCTCTATCCAATGGACACTTGTTTTTCTAAATAAAAAAAAACAAACAAACCGTTCTTAAAGAGTGAGAAAAGAGTGAATTGCAAAGGTGGGAAAATGAATCAAAAAAACTAAATGTATGTCTTTTCGTCAGATGAAATTTCACAATCATGGAATATTTCTTATTTGTGAAATTAAAAAAATTGTATTCTTTCTATGGGAACTTCCCGCATGCCAAGTTGACCAAAGTGGGGCTACAAAACAGCGAGACGCAAAGGTTAAACCTATGATAACGCAGCCACAATGAGTGGCCGTCTGTCTGGCCTGCGGATACGTCTGTTGGGCATACATTCAAAAGCAACATTTCTGAACTGTGATATAATCACTCTCTCAACCTGGCAGCTTTTCATTCTGTTGAGATAGATCCAACATTGTCACCTTTTTTGGAACTGTACATGAATTGTTCAACTTGTTTTCCCCACATTAACCCCAGAGATGGGCCGAACTGAAAGAAGATGAAGTCGGCGGGAGTTTAAAAAACAAACAAGAGTAATACAATAGAAGAAGCTACGTCGACAGTTTCCTTGCATCTCGACAAAATCATCATACTGTTGGAGAACCTTTTTGAATCAACAATTGAAAGAATGGACACTAGAAGCAGTGCACAGAATCTGTTCTGTTGTCACAGATAGATATTAACATTAACATATTGTAGACATTAATTAATAATAATGATAATTATAATGGAGACTGTGATTATCAAAGTAGACATAGAAGACTTTCTTTTTATTTCCTTCAAATCCTTTTGCTTTCGCACAAAACATAAACAACAAACAATGACGTAATATCATATAATATAAGCACATCCTTCCTTTTGAAGTTATTATCACATCCTTCCTTTTAAAGTTCTTAAGACTGATATCTACTAGGAACTTTAACGATTCGACCACTTCTGGAGGTCTTGACTGGCACAACAAGTTCTCTAGACGTTGGTCTATAACTGTCTGTTTCGTTTGTTCCAACAATTTGCTTCATCGGTATCATAGTACCCAGAGATGTCTTCATCGAAACTCTTGTTCAAAAAGCGTTGATTTCTTCTGTATGTTTTTCCATCGTTTGTCTTTATGATGTAAGATCTGGGTGGTGAATGTTTTTTTATGACATCTACTATCTGCCATGTTTGTCCTAGACGAACTCTCACTTTCTCTCCGACATAGTAATCTTTAGGTAGTCTTGATTTTGCATCGTATTTCATTTTGCTTTTCATCTGTCGTTCGTTGAGTAATGTCTCTGCATTTTCAGCGGTAAAGTGCTTGGCTTTCGAACCGGGTTCAGGGTGCGAATCCTGGTAAGGACTGGGATTTTCAATTTGGGAATCTCCGGACTCTTCTGAGTCCACCCAGTTCTAATGGGTACCTGGCATTAGTTGGGGAAAAGTAAAGGCGTTTGGTCGTTGTGCTGGCTACATGACACCCTCGTTAACCGTAGGCCACAGAAACAGAAGACCTTTACATCATCTGACCTATAAAAAACAAGGTCTGAAAGGGAAACTTGTGCCTCCTATGTTAACATTCTTTTTACTGAAGGCAAAATTTTGTAATTCTATTTTTTTTCCTGCAACTCAATTTGAACATCAGTAACAAATGTTTAAAAATCTTCAATTATATAAAAAAAAAATTAATTTATTACATCCTAGAAGCGAATCGTTACTTTTTCATAGAGCATTGTTATGTGAATTGCATACACTTCACTGTCCTAAGGCACTAATTCATTTGTCATATGTGAGATTATAAAACCCTTTAAAATTGATGTAATATCTCAATAAAAGAGAAAATGATTTAATCAATGAAAGTCAATTTCTTTCCTTGCAGTCGGAGCTTGGTTTCATTCATTGGCGTTAGATGTCTACCGTGTAAAACAAATATTTTTTAGCCTTCTTTAACAGCCCATGAATCTTCCTGCTTCTGAAATAATTACAAAATTGTATTAAAGAGTTTAACAAAACGAGCAATAGAACTCACTTTCGAAAGCAGCGTGCCACAGAGTGCATTAAGAGTTCAGTGTGCCTCTCATCATATGTTTCACACAAGTGTTGTTATTTCCGGCATGGGTTTGTATTTTATTTACATTTTGTATAATTAAATTCAAATAGGAATCCGAGTGTGGGCTAAAATTTTAACAAGATGTTGCCTGTGTCACAACTCACAAGTTGAATAATGGATATATCTTGATTTTCTTAATTCTATATTATAAAGCCTTTGTAGCGTCCAACCACTGATGGCGGGGTAATATGAGATATTTACTTTAGAGAGTAATGAAACCTATAATTGATATATTTTTACCAACTGCTAATATAAAACGGATTTAGTAAACATGAAATAAACTTTCATTTAAAGATCAGGTGAATTCGAGCATTACTTTTTAAGTTATGGAAATAAAATAAAATCATTTTAGTATCCCGTATTACCCTCAATAAATGGGTAACATGGGATACCCAACCAATGTCTGAAAAAATACAAAAAAAATATAATTCTGTATATTAAGTAAACGAAACAAAAAGTTAAAAACATCACCAAAAAAAATGTATTATTTTAAAAATATTTTCTGTTAAGTAGACAATAAAACCAGTACTGTGTAAAGTGAACCGTGCGCGCACCGGAGCTGATGAGAAGAAATAATTGTCTTTATTTTAATGAATATTATTGGCTAGGTCAGCTTTTATGTGAGCTGATTATTTTGGTTTTTCTTCTGCTTGAGCATTCACCACCAATTAAGATCTAGATGTAATATTCGAGCTATTAAACATGAAAGAAAAAAACTGACCCTGATTTACCCCCAACTTGGTATCCCATATTACTCCCAGCAGGGTAGAACACTTAAAAGGTTTGTTATTACAACTCATATATTCATTATATACCAAATATAACATGATAGCTTACATTTTAAACATTTAGATATCCTTAAAAAATGTAATGTAGTGTAAAGAGAACCACCAATTTTGTAGAAACATGTTATTAGACTAATATTGCAATCCACGATGTGAATTTAAATTGCGAATGTTGTTTCTTAGCTTAAGCCTGGTTTCCACTTTTCCAATTTTATATAGTACCGACCTATGAAAATTACCACAAATGCTCATATAGCCCACCATCTCATATTACCCCGATTTCCCCTAACCTAAAAAGCCTATTACCTAGTTAGTTTATAAAATCATAGGTTTACGAGCAAGATCTTAGGACAATAGTTAACCTCCGATTACAGCAACAAAGTAAGAATTTGAACATAGAAAAAGGGGATGCCCGAACTCAATTTCTAACGTTGTTTCTTGTTCTTACATTAGAAACATAGTCACTATAATTTGTCTATTTTTTTGTTTGCCAGCGCTAATTTTGTAGAAATCTTTAAATTTTGTTTCAGTGCATCTCTAGTTTCTTCTTTTATCTTTTATCCCTTTTATGCCCAGCTCCCCCCCTTCTACCGCCCCTTTGGCTCCCAGAGCCCCCCAATTTCATGAAATCGTCTACTCTATAGAGGGACTTCTGAAAAGTCCGACTGTTACGCTGGGCACGGCACGTATCCCGTATGGGGGACGAACGTATGATAAAGACAGTCTATTTTGGTGAGCTGAAAGGTGGTCGGCGTAACAAAGGTGCTTCACGGAAACGCTCTTAAGACCAGCTTAGGCGCCAACTTGCTTTAACTGACGTAGAAAAGAGCTCCTGGTTCCAGGCGGAAAGAGACAGACGGAGATCAATTATAAAGGCCGGGATGCACATTTGAGACCAAAAGAGAATTTAAATCGACCACCGCTGAAAATGCTTATGTCTTTGGCAAAATATTTAGGTCGCAGCTGGGGATGGGTAGCCACGGGAAATACTGCACACCTAATTAATCTTTGGATTCTTATAAAAGCCAATATTTTATATATATATATAAATACGTAAAGGAAAACATTAAAATATACTTTTATTTTTTGGATTATGGATACCATCTGTTACTTTTGTAATAATTGGAAAACATCAATCATAGACCAATTCTTATCAGTCCTATCCAAGTGACATACTTTCTTATTGTGTAGGCTTTTTAGCGGCCCCCAAAAGGGGAAAAGACGCTATTAGTTTTGTGTGGAATATCTGTCCGTCCGTGAAAATCCGACATCAAAATATTTTAGACCATTCAAAGTTCTGATGCAACGACTACTTTTTTGTTTTCTGTAAAATCTAAGTTTTTTTAAAATCACTTATGCAAGCATTTTGTTCCCATAAAAAATACACCACTTTTACAACTATTCACTATTAATAGTAACAAACAAGGCAGGCTCTTTACTAGGTAGGTAATCATTTACCATATTTTATGCAAACGGTTTTAGACTTTTTGTAAATTTTATTTTTTACATTTGCATTGTTAAGTTAAGTTAGTATTGTTATACTAACTACTACATTTACACAAATAAAATGTTAACTTTTTTTTAAAAAGAAAAATCTATTTAGTATGCATATCAGTTGGACATAATTTAAAACAGCAATTAACAAGTAGTTTTTCATATTATCGCGTGCAGTGCAATATAGACAAAATAGAACACTTAACTAAAAGGAATTTGTTTATTTTTTTTTTTTACGGAAATGTTTTTTTCTTGAGGAATAAGAGATTGTCCCTTTAGAAAACAATTAGAGCAATTATATATTCATTATAAGACATTAGTTAGGCCAGGTTCACATCTAACTTCACATATCCTTTGGTTCGTGGACTGCTGGGGCACCACACAAGATCCGTCAACCTTCTTTCTCCATTCTTCTCTGTCATTTGTCTTTGATAGAATTTCATTCTGATGTTCTTTCTGAAAATATTGAAACCTGCCTTTTTACCTGCCCGCGTGGACCACTTCGGTGGCCGATTTTGAGTTTGTGTTTCCAAACTGTCTTTGTAACCTTGTTTTTTTTTTTTTTTTTTGGTTCTTTTAATTATAAGTGCTATTTAGAGGAATAGACGTGTTTTAAGAAGGAGGCTATGTGCGGGCATCAAGTGGTGAGGGACATCAAGTGGTAAGGGGCATCAAGTTGTGAGGGGCATCACATTTCCACCTGGCAAGTATTAAGTTTCTATACCCCCCCTGAACTATGTACACATCGTGCATACATGAACATACACAAACGACTGTATTTATAATATATATTCAACAACTGTTTATTTTTCCAATTTGTTCATCTCCCACTACATTTTTTAAATCACGTGTAAGCTGTAGACTGTGATGTAAGCTGTAGACTGTGATGTAAGCTGTAGACTGTGATGTAAGCTGTAGACTGTGATGTAAGCTGTAGACTGTGATGTAAGCTGTAGACTGTGATTTTAGCTATAGACTGTGATGTAAGCTGTAGACTGTGATGTAAGCTGTAGACTGTGATGTAAGCTGTAGACTGTGATGTATGGCGGAGACTGCGATTTAAGCTGTAGACAGTGATGTAAGCTGTAGACTGCGATTTAAGCTGTAGACTGTGATGTAAGTTGTAGACTGTGATGTAGGCTGTAGACTGTGATTTAAGCTGTAGACTGTGATGTAAGTTATTGACTGTGATGTAAGCTGTAGACTGCGATTTAAGCTGTAGACTGTGATGTAAGCTGTAGACTGTGTTGTAAGCTGTAGACTGTGGTGTAAGCTGTAGACTGTGATTCAAGCTGTAGACTGTGATGTAAGCTGTAGACTGTGATGTAAGCTGTAGACTGTGGTGTAAGCTGTAGACTGTGGTGTAAGCTGTAGACTGTGATGTAAGCTGTAGACTGTGATGTAAGCTGTAGACTGTGATGTAAGCTGTAGACTGTGATGTAAGCTGTAGACTGGGATGTAAGCTGTAGACTGGGATGTAAGCTGTAGACTGTGATGTAAGCTGTAGACTGGGATGTAAGCTGTAGACTGTGATGTAAGCTGTAGACTGTGATGTAAGCTGTTGACTGTGATGTAAGCTGTAGACTGTGATTTTAGCTGTAGACTGTGATTTAAGCTCTAGACTGTAATTTAAGCTGTAGACTGTGATTGAAGCTGTAGACTGTGATTTAAGCTGTAGACTGTGATTTAAGCTGTAGACAGTGATGTAAGCTGTAGACTGTGATTTAAGCTGTAGACTGTGATTTAAGCTGTAGACTGTGATGTAAGCTGTAGACTGTGATGTAAGCTGTAGACTGTGATTTTAGCTGTAGACTGTGATTTAAGCTCTAGACTGTAATTTAAGCTGTAGACTGTGATTGAAGCTGTAGACTGCGATTTAAGCTGTAGACTGTGATGTAAGTTGTTGACTGTGATGTAAGCTGTAGACTGCGATTTAAGCTGTAGACTGTGATGTAAGCTGTAGACTGTGATTTTAGCTATAGACTGTGATGTAAGCTGTAGACTGTGATGTAAGCTGTAGACTGTGATGTAAGCTGTAGACTGTGATGTATGGCGGAGACTGCGATTTAAGCTGTAGACAGTGATGTAAGCTGTAGACTGCGATTTAAGCTGTAGACTGTGATGTAAGTTGTAGACTGTGATGTAGGCTGTAGACTGTGATTTAAGCTGTAGACTGTGATGTAAGTTATTGACTGTGATGTAAGCTGTAGACTGCGATTTAAGCTGTAGACTGTGATGTAAGCTGTAGACTGTGTTGTAAGCTGTAGACTGTGGTGTAAGCTGTAGACTGTGATTCAAGCTGTAGACTGTGATGTAAGCTGTAGACTGTGATGTAAGCTGTAGACTGTGGTGTAAGCTGTAGACTGTGGTGTAAGCTGTAGACTGTGATGTAAGCTGTAGACTGTGATGTAAGCTGTAGACTGTGATGTAAGCTGTAGACTGTGATGTAAGCTGTAGACTGGGATGTAAGCTGTAGACTGGGATGTAAGCTGTAGACTGTGATGTAAGCTGTAGACTGGGATGTAAGCTGTAGACTGTGATGTAAGCTGTAGACTGTGATGTAAGCTGTTGACTGTGATGTAAGCTGTAGACTGTGATTTTAGCTGTAGACTGTGATTTAAGCTCTAGACTGTAATTTAAGCTGTAGACTGTGATTGAAGCTGTAGACTGTGATTTAAGCTGTAGACTGTGATTTAAGCTGTAGACAGTGATGTAAGCTGTAGACTGTGATTTAAGCTGTAGACTGTGATTTAAGCTGTAGACTGTGATGTAAGCTGTAGACTGTGATGTAAGCTGTAGACTGTGATTTTAGCTGTAGACTGTGATTTAAGCTCTAGACTGTAATTTAAGCTGTAGACTGTGATTGAAGCTGTAGACTGCGATTTAAGCTGTAGACTGTGATGTAAGTTGTTGACTGTGATGTAAGCTGTAGACTGCGATTTAAGCTGTAGACTGTGATGTAAGCTGTAGACTGTGGTGTAAGCTGTAGACTGTGGTGTAAGCTGTAGACTGTGATTTAAGCTGTAGACTGTGATGTAAGCTGTAGACTGTGGTGTAAGCTGTAGACTGTGGTGTAAGCTGTAGACTGTGATGTAAGCTGTAGACTGTGATGTAAGCTGTAGACTGTGATGTAAGCTGTAGACTGTGATGTAAGATGTAGATTGTGATGTAAGCTGTAGACTGGGATGTAAGCTGTAGACTGTGATGTAAGCTGTAGACTGTGATGTAAGCTGTAGACTGTGATGTAAGCTGTAGACTGTGATGTAAGCTGTAGACTGTGATTTTAGCTGTAGACTGTGATTTAAGCTCTAGACTGTAATTTAAGCTGTAGACTGTGATGTAAGCTGTACACTGTGATTTAAGCTGTAGACTGTGATTTAAGCTGTAGACTGTGATTTAAGCTGTAGACTGTGATTTAAGTTGTAGACTATCTGATAGGAAGAGCAAATCCACAGTTATTGTTTTAATCTTGGGAGTCTCATGCTAGTAACAAACATGTATACATATACATGTGTGTGTTTGCTAATAACTTAGTAGCGTCTGCTAATATAAATATGTCTGTGTTATCGATGTCGTCGATTTAAGGTTAAAGCAACCTCATGATGTGTTCGCAGTGACGGTATCAATCGCGCCACAAAAAATTTTTGTTGCCTAACAGTGTGGCCAGGTCCTGGTTAAAGCTGGCAAAAAATTCTTCTAAAATGGATCTGGTCTCTGGAAACATTAGCCCAATACTACTGTTGTTCTTTGTCTCCTGTTTAGTGCTTTCTTCAGCAATGGCTTCTAGTTCCGAATCTTTCAGTGGATCTTTAAAAAAAAAAGCAAAATGACGTGACATGACAGGTTAAGGGAGATAACCGGCTTTTGTAACATCCTTTATCTTAAGAGTTTAGCCTGTTGTTCTTTAGCCTAGCTATCTTAAAAATGGTCGGGGAAAATCAATAAACAAGAAAACTTTCAGTGGGAACTATTTCTTAATTGAACATAAAAGAACATATTCCCTTACAGACATTGCAATCTATAGAGCAGATGATATAAAGGTCATCTGTTTCCGTTGCCCACGGTCAACGAGGGTGTCATGTGGCCAGTACAACGACCAACCGCCTTTACTTTTTCCCCAACTAATGTCAGGCACCCATTAGAGCTAGTTGGACCCCCGAGCCCTAAGGATACCGATATTCTAAATCCCTGTCTTCACCGAGATTTGAACCTAGGAACCCCGCTTCGGAATCCAAGCGCTGTACCACTCAGCCATCTCGCATATAAAAAATCGGAAAAGCTTGCAAAACAAATGAAAAAGTATGATCAAGGAACACGCATACATGAAACCGAGATCATTAAATACAATCTTTTAACGCGATAACCCTAGTGCGCATAACTTCTGCCATATCTCTATCTCAATACTGCAAGACTTAACTCCTTCTTCAATATATAAGACAATTAATAAAAAAACCACTAATAAATTATCTAACTGCTTTATTTTCATACATCTATGTGATGTCTTGTACAGTAGATAATTGTGCAAAGTTTTACGAACCCCGCCAATGGTCCCAAAGTGCAAGTAGATTGATACGTTTGAACATATTCAGCAAGACTATCAGACCGCTATTAGCTACAGACTACCAATAACAACAATCCTCTTTCACTCCTAGCAAAATTTTAAAGCGCGATTGTTTTACCTATTGGTAATTAATCATTTTGTTTGCTATAGAACAAGAGAATTTTTTTTTTACTTAACTGATGTGATGGTATAAGTTGAATTAGCCCCCTTTATACTTTTAGTTTGAAACTAACAATAGATAACTATAAAACCTCCCAATCCAATAAGCACTTCTCTGGAACAGTGGCTGATGTGTTAGCTTAAGGAGGCTTGAGCAATCAAGTTCAAATGTAGGTCGATCAAATTTTTTTTTAATAAATGGGCGATCTCGATAATATTCACCCAGATACCCCCTTCTTTCTCACCAACCTCTTTCCCAACAGGTCCAGGCAAGTGGTATAATCATAGAGTATTGAGAAAGCTAAAAGCATGAAATAGGGCTAAACAAAACAATTGTTAAATATTTCTAATCACACAGATTTGTTATTGTTACTTGTTACGAGCAAATGAGACTCTTAATTATTCACCAGCAATCTATAATAGCTTAGGAAGACTTCAATCCTGAGTAACAAACAATATACTTTGTCAATTACAACTTCGTTTTCATTCCTCCATCTTTTGATCCTCCTATCTCTCACTCTTTCAACATGGATTCGCACCATTTAACATTCACACTATGCTGCGCACGTAACATTTGTCAATTTAATTGAATGACATAATTGATTCAAACTACTCGATACAACCACACGATCAATATTTGATTTTGTTTCAAAATAATGTTTTTTGTGTTTTTTTTAAAATTTGAGACGGGATTTAGGTTACCAAACAAAAGAGCCGAGGGGTTTCTTAAGAACTGAACATCTATGATGTACATTGATTAACACAAAATACATTTAAATCCTTTGCTGCAGATAAATAGGCATAGTCTTAGGTTATGAAGAATTTAATTAAAACTAGCAAGGTATTAATCTTCATCAGTGTGTTGTGTCAAGGAAAACAAAACACAAAATATAATAATACCTCCCCCCTGCTTATTTATCTGTTTTCAGAAATTATTGTTCAATACAAGAACAATGAGGAACCCTTTAGACTTACCAACATTTAAGAAATCAAATGCTTGTCTCAAGAACTCTTTTGTGTTGCTATGGTAATCTTCAGTACGGAAAATAAAGAAATGTTTTCTGTTGAAGACTGAGAACCACTCTCTTAGAAAGACTGAGTAACAGCTGACGTGAAGCCTCATCTGTCAACAGAAGTGGGATAAAAGATCTGTAGTAAAACTTTCTATGGGGATTATTCTATAACAGAGGTTTTCATACATTTTTGACCCGGGGACCCTTTTATATAGTCAGAACGTACTCACGAACCACTAAGTAATAAAGCTACCAAAATTGCATATTATAGAAGTAACCAATCTAAAACCTAAAAACAAATGTCAACATGGAAGAAGTTGATGAAATTTTATGACCGACTCAACGAGCAACAAAATTCTAGTCTTTTTTTTTTATTTTTTATATTTGTTATGAGATTCATTACGGCTGAAAAAAAAAGGAGGGAAAAACAGTCAAAAACTTCTTTGCAATGACCAATAATGCAGAATATCAATTTTTGCTTAAAGATTGGTTCCAATTCCTTTTCCTGTATTAGTATGGATTCATTTGTGACTGGGCACTGACTTTGTTTACGCTCAAAAGGGTTCACTAACCAGTCGGAAATATCCAAGTGAAGAATGTCTTGAAATCTTTAGTTTAGGATCGAAGTTCGACACCCAACTCGGGCAGAGTTGTGTTAACTGAGCCCCTAAAGTCAGCACGGAAAGCCTTCTCCCAGATACCCCCTCCTCCACTGGTCCACGAATGAGATTGGATGCTATAAGCATGAAAGTAGCGCTATATAAAAGCTATAACTTGTTATATTTTATTTATAAAGCTAAAAGGAGAAGCGGTTGCTGGGCTTATTAAACTTCTGTTTAGTAATGGAAAGGGATCATTTAAACAGCTTCAAACATGACTTTGAAGAATTACGGTGAAGAGTTTCAGTTTAGGCCATAAAATAAAAACGTGAACGTTACAAATAGATTCCAATTCCTTGTACCAGGCATAAACACGTAGGTCTTCCGTCTACCTTAACAAAAGTTACCAACTAGCGGGAAGTAATAAACCTATGTTGTGTTAAAAAAGTAACAGCTCAGAATAGTAGATGTACTAACTGGTAGTTTCTGATACAATTCATCACTGAAAAAACAATGGAGTATTGAGTGGGTCCGTAGACACTCAGTTATCAAAGACACGGCTATAGGCACATCTACTGCAAATTTTTCTGGAGTAAAGCCAAAACCACGAGAAGTGTAGTCAGAATATAACCTGAAAATAATAGACCAAGTTTTGATCGTATGGCATTCATTTAAAGCTAAAATATATAGTATGATTTTCGGCTTTAAGGTTAAAAAAAAACAAAAACAACAACATCAAAACAATCAATTTATAAAATAAGAAATGTGTTTATCAGAATCAGATGCTAGATTTAACCCAGACACGATTAAATTTTCGAGGATTAAACTTTGTGTTGTTTTTTTTAATCTCAAGAAGTGATGGCCAAAATAGAATCTAGTCTCTTTGACTTCACGCAAGGATGTATTGTTGGCCTCCTTCAGTCGTAGAACGACTGTGGTTCATCTCGAACACTTTTTCAGGTGACTGTGGAGCCCTATTTTGGAGAGACACTCTAGTCCACAAATATCGCAGGTTAAGATGACTTTCGCTTTGATGGTAAAGGAGTTAGAGAGAAGGATCCTAGCAATGGAATTGAGATGCTACAGAAAGATCCCAGGTATCACATTCAAAGACCACATCACACAAGATATTAGAGACAGGTTTACTGCAGCGATTGGACCCCATGATGACCTGATAATTATCGTAAAAAAAAACGCAAGCTTAAAATCTATGGCCATGTAATAATATCTTCGATTTCGCAAAGACCTTCCTTTAGGGAACAGTACCAGGAAAAACAACAAGAGGCAGACAGAAAGCGATGGGAGGACAACATAAAAGAATGGACGGGCCTGCCTTTGAAAAAAGTTCTAACAAAAGCAAAAGGCAGAGAGGAATGGAGAAAGAAGGTCGACGAGTCTTGCATGGTGCCCCAACGGTCCATAGACTAAGGGATAGGTAAAGGAGCTGGAGGTTAATCGCATCCCTAAAATCATTCTCTACCGGCAACCTCGCGTTTGGCTCAAGAAAACTGGTCGCTCCCACCTTCGTTACGTGGATGTAATAAAACGGGACCTCAAAACAATGAACATTGATATTGACCGTTGGGAAGACATAGCCCTAGACCGCACTAGTTGCTGAGATATGGTGACCAAGAAAGCTATGGACAGTGAAAAAAACACGGGCCTCAGCTCTGGAAGAAAAGCGTGCCATACGAAAAAATGAGTAACCTATAACAAAAACTAATTTGGAAAATGCGTACTCTTAATTCATAAAGAAATCAGAATCTCTAGACATTTAATATTAATGTTTAAATTATAGTCAAGTATTTTATAAAGTCTGACAGGGTTTTTGACTAAATATCCACTCACCTATCTACAGGGTTTCTGACCAAAATAAAAAACTTTGGGTTTTTATAAATGTGACGCATGGCGTGTGGAGTCAGAAATTTTGGCTCCTGGAGACCTTTGTTCTGAGGATCTTCTGGCCAACCACGAAAATCCCAAACATCCACTGGAGTTGCGTCTCCTGATTCGCGAAAAACAAACAAACAACAACTAACTTAGCACTCAATACTCTAAAATCTAAATATCTAATGCATAGATTACGTTATTAGCCATCTGAGAGCTAACACGTAGAAATGTTTTTGAAAGAAAAACCTTTAATGAGTTTTAATTTTTGCAGTCTGTTTGACCGTTTGTCTGACACATTTATTTTCTCAAAAACTACAAGCACTATTGCAAGTCTGACGTTACCATCGCCTAAATTGTGCCCAGGAAAGATGCTACGTCTATAAGCTAATCATTTCTTTTGTTTTTCAAAATAAATATGCATATTATATGAACTAAGAAACAAATTGCAATTTGTTTTCCAAAAATCTGTTTTACACTACGCACTTCAGTGGGAGGAAATCATAACTTGAAACAAGAAAATATAAAAAGACTTTTAAACAAAACAAAGCTTATACAAAATAAGGAACTGCAAAAATAGCAGCCAAATGTCTCAGTACTGTAAGTTGATATAAGCTTTGTAAAAAAAATAGGTTCAAACTAAATGTGACATGGTTTATTGTACTAAGCAGGTTAATGGCGATTTAATGTCTTGTAATTATATGTTAAGGTCGTTTTTGTGAATTTGAGTGAACGTTTATGTGTAACTATTAGTTCTACCGACCCACACGGGCCGCCTATGAGTTTGTGTTCTAGTCCTTCCACTAGTTTATTTGTCTTTAATATGAAGTTCATTATTACACCATCTATGTACGTCTCCTCTAGACTAACTTTTTAAAAAGTACCCCCCCCCTTTTCTGTTCCATTTATCTAACCTGTTATGAGTTGTATCTTGGACTGTGACAGCATAGTAGTTATCTGCACAGACATCACATGGAACATATTCTTGTACTGCCACAGTTGCGTTTTGACAGACGTATTGCTGCGATGAAGTCCTTAAACAAGAGACAATAGTTGTACAATGTATTTAAAATTATGTTTCATAAGACAGTGTGGTAGACTATATATGGATATAGGCCATGCCTATGAATTATTCATTAAATTCATATGCGAAATGTAGGTAGAATAGATAGAATATTTATTTATAGTAAATATGGATAGATTTTAGATACAAATATTATATATGTTAATATTTAATATTAAATAAAAAGACAGGTAGCTTAGATTGACAATTAAATTCTACTATACTATACTATACTATACTATACTATACTATACTATACTATACTATACTACACTATTCTTTACTATACTATACCATACTATACTATACTATATTATACTTGGATTATACTATACTATACTACATAAAGTATACATTCTCACGTGCATCACGTTATAAATACCATATTTTGACCAACTCCAGTAATAAATGTCTTTGCCCATTGGTCCACTATTATGTATGATCTGCGGGTGCTGGGTCAACCTGTTATGGAAGTCTGTTGTTCCACATTTGTCAAAGCCCAGGATATGGAAATATGGCAAGCACTTAAAAACCAAGCCTTTGTTCCTTGAGGAGTAGCTCTCTCTGAAGCATGGATTTAGGTAAGTCTCAATATACTTTGGTCTCGACTGCACAAAACAAGAAAAACATTTTAAAAAATACTTTAAAAAACAACAACAAAAAAAAAAAACAACAAACAAACAACCACGCTTATATTAAGTGTAATTGTATAAATATTTTTTGATTTTTTTAAATTTTATTTTATTAGGTTTCGTTTTTGTATCAATTAGTTTGGATCAGTCTGTAATAGTGCATAATGCTGACCTAGGCATAATAAATATGTGTTATTAGAATTTTTTTTACCCAATTGTTTTTGTTTAGCTGTCGACCCGTTGTGAAAGGGATGAGGAAAGGGCTATCTTGAGGAATGTTTACATGATCGTTTGTTTCAATGAGCTCGAGTCCTCAATGGGACTAATACAACTTATACCACCACATCTGTTGTACGATTTCATTCCCTTGTTCAAGATACCAAACAAGAAAATGAATTACCAATAGTTAATTAACTAATTGGTTAATTTTTTAAAATTGATTCTTGTGTTGGCAGGTAAAAGAAATAGGCCTGATTGTGCACAATTTCAGCTTAATCCGAGTTTGGGTGTGGGAGAAATAACGTGCACAAACTTTTGACCAGACAGACTATAAGCTTTGTAATAAAGTGAACGCAAAATTAAAGTTTATTTATTATTAGTTTATTTTGAAAGACAGTCAAATGGTTGCCGGGCAGTGTGGTATGGGCGGTCGAGGATTCGATCTTGCCTATTGCCATCACCTGCCGTCGTGCAGTGGGGTGCGCGACGATTTGTCTCAGCAGTTCTCTCTCTATCAGCATCTATCTATCTATCTATCTATCTATCTATCTATCTATCTATCTATCTATCTATCTATCTATCTATCTATCTATCTATCTATCTGTACGCAAAATGTACGCAAACATGTGCCTTAACCCTGATACAGATCAAACTTACAGAACACATGATATCTTCTGGGTCATTTTCTCTAAGCTTTAAAATCGCGTCTTTCGTTTGAGTGCAAGGGAAGTCATTCACGTTGTCATATGTCATATTCTCAATCCTAGTTGTAGAACTTGACTTGAAATTAAGATTGAGATCGTCTCTACTAAACCTGACAAAAGAGATATAAGCATAGGTAGGCAACAATTAGACTTTCATATGACACTCAAACCTCTAAATTCGTTAAATTCTGCAAGATTTAGATCAGTGGCTTAGCTAGGTATATTGGGGCCTGGCAGGCTTGACCTTTTCAGAGGCCCCTGCATTTTGACATTATACATCATGACATGAGATGATGTACTTAATAGATATATAAGTCTAAATTGGTACAGTACAAAAGTAAAATTAACAACAAATAATAATTACGACTCGTTTAATGAATAATACCGTTGTTTATTGGAGAGATAATGCACAAGTGATAAATCTTAATTCATATCGCCTCACGTCGTGCTTTCTGTGCAGCGAAGGAATCTATTACATCATCTAGAATATTCTAGGTTGTAGATCAACATTAAGTTTTTTTTAGCACCACGTGAATAGCAAGATGACATGACAGCAGAGGCGTAACAGATGATAGTTAACGTAAACAAATTAGGACATTCTTTTGGGGGGACTCTCAAGTGGGGGCACGAGAGACTTTGGACCCATGGCGGCGTTTGATGGCGAGATAGAATTGGATTAAGTGTTGGGCTTTTAACCTAAATCTGAACGTCAAGACCATTTTTATTCCATAGTATGGTCGTCAGTCGTGTTCTGTCCAGAAGAAAATTTGTTTAAAATTTAGTATGGAACAAGCAAAATTTAAAAAATACAAAAAAAGAAAGAACAACAAATAACAACAAACTTTATTGAATGAATAGAAATAACCGTTCAATCGTTGCTATACCTCTTAATATTGCAATGTTTATCTCCCCTTTTCCCAATATATAACAAAAATTAATTAATTTACACTAATTGATGAACTAATTAACGCTTTGAGAACGAAGAAGAAGAAGAAGAAGAAGAAGATTAACTAATTTTTTTTTCGACGACCAATGTGTCTTGGCAGAATTCAGAAGGTGGTATTTTTAAACAAATAATTTGAAGTGAAAATATTCTCACCTGAAATTCTCTTCCTTTCCAAATATCAAAGATTGTCTTAATATACCTGTGGGTATAAATATGTCTTAATATACCTCTTGGTATAAATATTTATTAAAATACCTGTGGGTATAAATATGTCTTAATATACATGTGAGTATAAATATGTCTTAATATACCTGTGGGTATAGATATGCCTTAAAATAACCGCGGATGTAAATATGTCTTAAAATACCTGTGGGTATAAATATAAACAAAAAAAAATAAAACTAAAAGCCGGCTAGTAAACCAAATACGTTGCCGAGCGTTTATATTTTTCCTCTACATAGTTTCTTGCAAGAGCTATCTAGACTTCAGAAGAAGACTTTCTATATGAACTTATCTTTATTATTCTAAAAATAATCAATAATTTAATAATTTGAAATTTCAATAAACGGGTCACATTCAAACGATTTCTCTAACATACTTTTTAGCCCGGTAATAAGTGCATATTCCCGATTTGTTTATCTTACCTTCTCCGCCCCCCCCTCTCTGGAACCCCTTTTAGTTTTCTTCATCCTTACATAGACTTTTGACTTGATTTGAAACGATCGCTTTATAATTCCCCCTCGACATACACACACACGCACATGCTTTATGCCCGTGAATTCTAGTATAACTTTCACTTATCCACTCCCCCATCCGCTTCCGCTTACAACAAAAAAGTTAGTCTTAGGTACAATCTCTGACTTGACTTCGGCTTCTCAATTCAATATTTAATATGACCTTGTTTCTTTTCGACCGTACCCTCCCCACACACACTCCTCCCACACCATATACACTTCACACTTTCAGACATATTTTATTACAAATTCAACCTTTTTTTTAGCATCCTCCTATTGATTGAACCTTCACCACACACTTTTCAGCTTATGTATTTTCTGCATTGTAGGCCTACGGTAGGAAAATATTCCTTGCTCTCTTTCTCTCTCTAAAAAAATATAGAATTTAGATCTAACTTTGATGCTATTAGGATTCATCTCATCTCTTTCTGTGGTCCCGTATGGGCATAGACTACTACCCACCTCCCTCCAGGCATGTCGGTTCTGGGCGATCTGGACTCCAATTGTCCCCCCCCCCCCCCATCTGCTTGGTATCTGTTTCCGAATCGCGGCGCCTTGGGGTCCCGTGTCGTCCCATCTTTCTCAATTAGGATTTGATGTTGTTGTTTTTATTTATTTATTTATTTAGACCGCGTCTAAAAGAAAGCGGAAGTGACGTTAGATAGTTTTTTTTTTAAAGTTCACTTAGGGAAACATAAGAAAATACAGGATGTCCTATTTTTGTGTTCTTCTATTTATACTTTGTATATAGAATGCGGCCTTTACTAAGATACAATCTGCCAAAACCGTATCTTAGCGAACACATTAGAAGGAAAAAAAATATGTGTCCGAAATTTCATTCGAATCCGTACGACAATTGATGAGATCTCTTTATCAATCAGTCATTCAGTCAGTGGTATTTTGCAAATATAATATAGATTAGCAAACCATTAAAAAAATAAGATTTAGTATTTAAATGTACATGTGTACCATTTGATTAGTTGCATAGCGAGGTACAAGAGAGAACGGATTCAACAGTCATAGAAAGTGAATAATTGTAAAAAATGTCAACTTGATCCGAGAATCGGAAGTGGGACAAATACAATATTCCATCTAGACAGACAGACCGAGCAAAAAATAATTAACAACTATTTACAATGACCTTTGTGGGGCCTCTATTAGCCACGGGTACTGGCGCAACATCACTGGTTGGTTGCTACATCACTGCATTTGAATGTATTTTCTCTTGATAATAATTATACTCTTTGTGTATATCTATTGTATTTACATGAAAGTGTCGTAGAAACACTTTCAAATAAAATGAAACTTACGGATTTTTGTAGTTTTTGAAAGTGGAGACTGTATATCCAGAATGTGTAGCACTATATACAAAGAGATGGACAGCATAAATATTGTAACAGCTATCTTCTTATAGATTTTGAATCGTCTAAGGCCCAATCGCATTGAAATCTGCACATAATAATTTAATAATGTATTCAAAATAAATTGTGAGGCTTGAAAAAAACAACTAATTATAATAATTTAACGAATATAGCGCTGTTTACTTATGTAATGTAGGCTATTAAGGACGATCTTTATTGCTCCTCTGAGTCCACCCAGTCATGGGCGTAGCCAGATGTGGGGTTGGGGTTCAACCCCTCCACCCCCCACCCGAAATGAATCCCCCCAACCCTAAGGTAGGGCTATGGTAGATTAGGTAGGGGGTTTTAAACTCAAAACTCCTTGGCTGTACTGGGGCAAGTGATGGTTTAGTGTTAAAATCTCACCTAAAATAAACAGAATTAAAGCAAAAAATCAACCATGTCTTCATCACTGAATCTTTGTTGAAAGATTAAGACTGGGACAGCTTTATTGATCCTTATTGGAAATGTATTGTGATTACAATGATTCTTTTCTCAATTAAAAACAGCAACAATCCACATAAATAGAACAAACACAACAGAACCAAGTTCATTGATGTACTACACAAAGAGGCCTCGATTTTTGTCACGTTCCTCGATCAACGAGTAGCGCTGATATAGTCAGATCAAACACTAACATAACAAATACAACTGTACCTGCAAAATGCCCATTTTTTAAAAAATGTATTACCAAAGGATGATTCAACACTAAACAAATGACTCAAACACGACATGCACGCAAAGTGGTATCCCCAGAAATCTGACCTAAAGATCTTATCAGAAGCTGTACAACTTATAGAGATTTAACAGTTTTGATGTAGAATCTATTGTATAATTGAAACACAGAGATTTTAATAGGTTACCCAGCTGTAGACACCGAATCAATATTATTACATTGACTTTCACACCTTCGCATTTCTATAGAAATTGCATTACATTAGGCCTAAACCAGTGCCCGATTTTAGTAAGTGAATGCCCTGTGCAAAATTTTGGTGGAGGGCCCAACCCTCTTCAATATAAATGCACATATAAAATATTTATACATCTATAAGCATGTCCAATTGACAAATAAAGTACATGCAAATCTTATCTCATTTCCCTTATTTTCTTTAATGTTAGTATGTATATTTTTTAAAATCTGTTTGAAAAGTGGAGGCTGCACAATGTTGTACCCTGATAAACACTTAAAGAAAAAAAGTTTTAGCATTTTAACAATTTATCAATTACAGGAAATGATAATGGCAATAAAAAAATATCTGATAATTCTCTGCTATTAATTATTTGAAGTATTTCTTTAATCGTATGAAATTTGATTTATAACTGCCTCTTTCAAAGAACAATTCACTGGTTTTCAATATGGTATACAATGTCATATATTATTATATAGAAAAGTTCATTGTATGAACAGTCTCTCTTCATCAATAAAAATTTTTAATATCTCAGAAAAATGTTTTTTTTTAATAAATTCACACCTGAGATTTCCCTTTACTTCACTCACACAAACGCACATAGAATAGAATCAATAAATATTTGTACGTTATTTGATTCTCTCAGCGGGATGTTCTTACTTGACCGGGAATTTATACCTACAGCCAGCATACTCATACGCAGATTTTGCGCTCCCTACTTGGGCCAGAAAGCGAACAAAAAACCCCCCAACAACTTAGAAGTTATAGTAACTTTCGCAGGCCAGCGACTAATCTTTTACATTCAGAGTTAAGGATAATTTTAAATCAATAACTGCTAAGATTAACCCAGAAACAAACTTTCAGGACAATAGTTTTGAACTAAAGAAACAAACTTCGAGGACAATAGTTTTGAACTAAAGAAAAAAACTTCCAGGACAATAGTTTTGAACTAAAGAAACAAACTTCCTGGACAATAGTTTTGAACTAAAGAAACAAACTTCCAGGACAATAGTTTTGAACTAAAGAAACAAACTTCCAGGACAATAGTTTTGAACTAAAGAAACAAACTTCCAGGATAATAGTTTTAAACTAAAGAAACAAACATTCAGGACAATAGTTTTGAACTAAATAAACACACTTCCAGGACAATACTTTTGAACTAAAGAAATAAACTTCCAGAACAATAGTTTTGAACTAAAGAAAAAAACTTTCAGGACAATAGTTTTGAACTAAAGAAACAAACTTCCAGGACAATAGTTTTGAACTAAAAAAACAAACTTCTAGGACAATAGTTTTGAACTAAAGAAACAAACTTCCAGGACAATAGTTTTGAACTAAAGAAACAAACTTCTAGGACAATAGTTTTGAACTAAAGAAACAAACTTCCAGGATAATAGTTTTAAACTAAAGAAACAAACATTCAGGACAATAGTTTTGAACTAAATAAACACACTTCCAGGACAATAGTTTTGAACTAAAGAAACAAACTTCGAGGACAATAGTTTTGAAGTAAAGAAACAAACTTTCAGGACAATAGTTTTGAACTAAAGAAACAAACTTTCAGGACAATAGTTTTGAACTAAAGAAACAAACTTCCAGGACAATAGTTTTGAACTAAAGAAACACACTTCCTGGACAATAGTTTTGAACTAAAGAAACAAACTTCCAGGATAATAGTTTTGAACTTAAGAAACAAACATTCAGGACAATAGTTTTGAACTAAAGAAACAAACTTCCAGGATAATAGTTTTAAACTAAAGAAACAAACATTCAGGACAATAGTTTTGAACTAAATAAACACACTTCCAGGACAATAGTTTTGAACTAAAGAAACAAACTTCGAGGACAATAGTTTTGAAGTAAAGAAACAAACTTCCAGGACAATAGTTTTGAACTTAAGAAACAAACTTCCTGGACAATAGTTTTGAACTAAAGAAACAAACTTCCAGGACAATAGTTTTGAACTAAAGAAACAAACTTCCAGGACAATAGTTTTGAACTAAAGAAACAAACTTCCAGGACAATAGTTTTGAAGTAAAGAAACAAACTTCCAGGACAATAGCTTTGAACTAAAGAACAAACTTCCAGGACAATAGTTTAAAAAAAAAAAAAAACTTACTTCCTGGACAATATTTTTGAACTAAAGAAACAAACTTCCAGGATAATAGTTTTGAACTAAAGAACAAACTTCCAGGACAATAGTTTTGAAATAAAGAAACACACTTCCTGGACAATATTTTTGAACTAAAGAAACAAACTTCGAGGACAATAGTTTTGAAGTAAAGAAACAAACTTTCAGGACAATAGTTTTGAACTAAAGAAACAAACTTTCAGGACAATAGTTTTGAACTAAAGAAACAAACTTCCAGGACAATAGTTTTGAACTAAAGAAACAAACTTCCAGGACAATAGTTTTGAACTAAAGAAACACACTTCCTGGACAATAGTTTTGAACTAAAGAAACAAACTTCCAGGATAATAGTTTTAAACTAAAGAAACAAACATTCAGGACAATAGTTTTGAACTAAATAAACACACTTCCAGGATAATAGTTTTGAACTAAAGAAACAAACTTCCAGGACAATAGTTTTGAACTAAAGAAAAAAACTTTCAGGACAATAGTTTTGAACTAAAGAAACAAACTTCCAGGACAATATCTTTGAACTAAAGAAACACACTTCCAGGACAATAGTTTTGAACTAAAGAAACAAACTTCCAAGACAATAGTTTTGAACTAAAGAAACAAACTTTCAGGACAATAGTTTTGAACTAAAGAAACAAACTTCCAGGACAATAGTTTTGAACTGAAGAAACAAACTTCCAGGACAATAGTTTTGAACTAAAGAAACAAACTTCCAGGACAAAAGTTTTGTACTAAAGAAACAAACTTCCAGGACAATAGCTTTGAACTGAAGAAACAAACTTCCAGGACAATAGTTTTGAACTAAAGAAACAAACTTCCAGGACAATAGTTTTGAACTAAAGAAACAAACTTCCAGGACAAAAGTTTTGAACTAAAGAAACAAACTTCCATTACAATAGCTTTGAACTAAAGAACAAACTTCCAGGATAATAGTTTTGAACTAAAGAAACACACTTCCTGGACAATAGTTTTGAACTAAAGAAACAAACTTCTATGATAATAGTTTTGAACTTAAGAAACAAACATTCAGGACAATAGTTTTGAACTAAAGAAACAAACTTCCAGGACAATAGTTTTGAACTAAAGAAACAAACTTCCAGGACAATAGTTTTGAACTTAAGAAACTTTCAAGCCATAGAAGTAAATGTTTGAGAATATTGCTGGACTCTAAGTAGGTCACACTAAAAGAATGTGTTTCCAATGAGGAAGTCTGGAAGTAGCTCTACATGAAGCAATTTCAAGGCCGTTAATTAGTCTTTTGACAGTGACCTCAAATTAATTTAGCAGTTTGATTTCAATTAGCATATTTCTACACTGTTAAAGACAATAATTATGATTTGTGAAGGACTTCGTAGCGGCTACTTAAGATCATACGACAACTTCACCAAACCAATAAAAATTCATATGTGACTGGACATTCATCCTAATATTTTCACACTAACGTCGATCTCTGTAAGAAATAATGGGCATAAGTTTCTTGTTTGTCGTTTAGTGTGTATAGGGAATTGACGTCTACTAGGAACACTTTATACGGATGTAGGGTTGGCCTATTTATGACGATGGTTTAGATTAGTATTAGACTTAAAAGTATAAAACATTTTTTGAAAATTACAACGCTCAAAGTGTTGTATTTAAAGAGAGTATTATAAAATCTTAAAACATTTTATTGGCATTCATGCTGCCCTTTCGGTGGCCCTTACCGGCCTGATTGGGTACCGCCCACCGGGCATTTGCCCGAAAGTCCATATAGCCAGTACGCCCCTGCACAAAAGTAATTCTTCAGATTAGTAGTCTTAACCCGATCGGTCATTTTCGTAATAACAAAATATTTCCAAAATGACTTTGGGTATATATCCTTCCTTATGAAAACATTCAACCGAGCGAGGCTCGGTCACCTAGTATTGCTAGTAATAATAATTTCTCTAATTAATTGTGAGGTGTTAAATATAGATGTAACTATAATGGGAAAATCCGTTCTTTCGTTCTAATCTAATTATAGCTCTTGCATTATATTGTCATGCCATTCCATTATCTTATTAATGCAAAATAAGTTAGTATTTGTGTACAAGTATCTGAAGTATTTTGATACTCCATATTTTATTATTGTGATACCATTTATTTATAAGTTTGTTGGCTTATATGAATAAGCTTGTTTCGCTTACACGTGGTAAATCTAATTTTACTTGTCCATTAAAGATTGGCTACTATAAATATGTTATGTATTAGTACGCGTTTTTTAAATACTTTTAGGATGATTTGATCCATTTTTAGTTAGATATTTAAATACATATAAATATTCATTTTTTATTATGCTAAAATTAATTAACCTAAAACTGTCTTGATTTATGATTAACTAAAGCTGTTTTATTGTTTTTGACACACTGGACACTTTTACGTTCTGACCCGGATGTTGATATGTACGCGTCTATAGGTTCCTTTTTTTTTTCTATAACTCTTTAATATCATTGATATAGCAGAGCGGTTCAGAAATTCAATAGAACACAAAATCGAGTCGTAAAAGTACTAAAAGTTGTTATATACATTTTCTGGGACAGAAACCATGCACTATAGTTTAAATATTGCGATATTGTTTATTGCAATACTTTCTTTATTATCGAATGCTTTGGCTGATGCAGATGTCGATGATGTAACAGTACAAGCTAATGAGCCTAATAATGCAGATCTAGATGCAGGTGTGTGGCCTAACCCTAACTTAAGTTTTACTGAAGTTACTAAACTCTTTAAGTTTAAGTCTAATAAAGGCTAAAAAATGAGTAAAGTAACTGTAACTAGATCTAGTGTATATGTAACTTAACTTACTAAGGCTAAGATTACTTTGTAACTTTATTCACGTAAAGTGTATCTGTCATTATAATTCACTATATTATATTTATAGAATATATAATATAAATATAGACGATTATACTTGTAGTCTAGTTTGTGACTAGATGACAGATCTACATCTAGACTAGTGTCATTAGAATATACTATAATTATAAAAGTGTCTATAGAGTCTAGATTCTAGAATAAGATCTAATCTAGATGATATGTCTAGATTCTAGATATAATCTTCAATACATTTGATTTTGATGTTATATTTGTTATAAATCTTTACCAATAAGGAAAAAATGTATTCATCACTGTTGCTTAAGATTTGCCTCACTAAGTTTATTCATCCTAGCTGTATAGATCTAGAGTCTAGTAGCTTTTTTGTTTTCCAGAAAAAGATTCAGAAAATAGTGATGAAGGTGGATCTTTGAGATATGAAGAATCAGTTTTGGTTTTAAATGGAGACAATTTTGATGATGTCATTAACGCCAATCCAGTTGTTCTGGTTGAATTTTATGCTCCATGGTAATTAATAACTTTGTTTGCTTTAATAAGCAAGAAATAAATTAAATGTATGTCATAGTAATGGATTTTGGAAATTGTTCGCGTCAATGCTTTGCTTGTTTTGATGGCCTCTTCATTTTGACTGAAGAGATCATAAAAAAAAAGAAATCTTTAATGAAAATGTAAATCCTAACTTGTTTTTAGAATCAAGATTTCATTCTAGAATAATTTCATTCTGTGTGATTTAGGTAGTGTTGAAAAAATTCAGAAAGAAAACATTTTGACAGTTATTGTTAATAATCTGAAATGAAGCGAGTCAGTCATTTAGAGAAAGTGAATGTGACTTTAGAGCTCCAGGGGAAGTAGTGTCAGTGCCAAATCAAAACATTTCAGTCATTGACACAAGTCAGGTAAATTCTATCAAGGCCATTAACTCTTTAGCAAGAGTAGAAGGGAAAACAAAAAATACACTAAAAATACAAAATAAAAACAGAGCTTATATTGCAATTGTATCAATTAGTTTGGATCAGTCGTTTATTGAGTGATTAGAAATATTTTTACCACTTGCTTTTGTTTAGCAAAATTTCATGCTCTTAGCTCTCTCTCTCTCAATGCACTATGTTCCTATCAATGTTTGGACCAGTTGTGAAAGGATGGGGGAGAGATGGGAAAATCTGGGTGTATGTTACTGTGATGCTTTTTAAAAGCATTTAAAAAAACTTGTTCACTTGGGGCTCAAGGGGGCTAATTCAACTTATATCACATCTGTTGAGTATGATTATTTCCCTTGTTCAATACTAAACAAAATAATTAATTACGAATAGTTAATTAACTAATTAGTTGTTGTTTTTTCGTATTGATTCTTGTTATGTTAGGTACAAGAAATAATAGGGCAAGATTTCAACTTGATCCAAAATTGGGAATGGGAGAAATAACTAATACAAACTTGTTACAAGACAGGCAGAGTGAGTTGTTATAAGCTTTGTAAAGATATTTTCACACTAGTAAATGATAAATTCAGTGCATCCTCAGAATCTGCATTTTTAAAGGTTGCATCATATTAAGCATTGAAGTACACTTCAAGTGGTCTGTAGAAGTGCAAGTTTAATACATAATTCATAAGTAATAGCAATAAAAAATGTTAATAAAATCAAACATTAAAATTCCAATATTCTTTATACTCTATTTTTTTTCATACAAAGGTGTGGACACTGCAAAAATCTGGCTCCAGAGTATTCAGCAGCTGCTAAAGAGTTGGCATCCAGTGACCCACCTGTGGTGTTAGCCAAAGTTGATGCTACAGTTCATAGTGAACTTGCTCAGAGGTCAGTATTTAATTTTTTTTTTAGGGGGTGTTAACATCTAAATTTTAGTCAGCATAAAGAAAGAATTTTATGATTTCATTTACATCATTTTGACTTTAACAAATTTTGGTTCTTAAATTTTATAAATGTAAGATTTGATGTGACTGGATATCCAACACTTAAATTTTTCAAAAATGGAAAAGAATATCCATATGAAGGACCAAGAGAAACTCAAGGTAAATATTATGCTTGTCATTAGCTTGTTAGTAAATAAACTGTTGGACCATGTTCTAAACATTACAATGCAAACTTTGTCAAATAGCCTAAAGGATGAAGGTGGGTGTAGAAATGTAGCATCAATTGTGAATTTGTGAAATCTTGAGTTGCTGTGTTGCTGTCTTTGATACATTACAAACACCCACACAGTTAAATGATTAAATCATATCATAAATCTGCATATTTTATTACATATTAACTCCTATTGTGATAGAATGTGGTGTGTACAGTTTTCCTAATTCAGTAGAAACCCTAGAAAGTTACTGGATTTTAAACTGTTGTATAAGAAAAAATCTTCCTATCTCCCATGGAAATACCAAATACACTTAGCTGATTTATTTATTTATTTTTTTTATTGTAAAAAAGGCAATAGGTTTAGCATTTTTCATTTCATGTCCCCCCCCATATAGTCCCCATCTCTCCCTCACCCCGCTCCTTTTTTGCACCCTGTTAATCAAAAGTGTCTCCCACGTAGATGTTTGACTTCAATTGGAATGACCCACTTTAAATTGTTCCCACACAAACACAGTTTGGGCTGGTAAATTCTAGAATCTTAATGTCTTAGCTAAATTGATAAACTTGATAACAATAAATAACGCCAACACTATAACACCAGATTCATGAGACTCTCACATAACACACAATACACACAACAATACAGTATGAACTCTCTTGCTAAGGGGATAAATTCTACATACAGAGAACAAACATATTAACATAAACACAATGTCAACAGTAGGTGCTTCCCAGATCTGACATCAGTTTACTCATTTTGGTATACTGACAGAGAAGAAAACCTGGGGACAACTGGGCTTAATAAGAGACAGCATGAGAACTTATTACCATGACATGTACATTTGAAAATTATGATTAAATTTTCTTTCATCAGTTGTAAATATAATTCTTATTCTATCTAGCTATGATAGAAATGATTTTTGAGGATTTTTTTGTCAGCAACAATAATTTTTCTATTGTTGCACTGTTGCACCTTACATTGTTTGAGAACTATGAAGGTTCAACCAATAATTTTAACTAAACTATAACACATTATGTGATCCTAGCTATTGCGCTTCTTTAAAGGATATTTTTAGTGTTTGTTATTATTGAATTCTTAAAGTCTTATAATGACATTTTCATGTATTAATGTTGTCTGATTGTTTCTCAGGAATCATTAGTTACATGAAAGAGCGAGCTAAACCTGATTGGGCTCCAGAACCTGATGCTGTGGTTACCTTGACCCAGACTAATTTTGATGAAGTTATAAATGCTAATGACCTCATCTTAGTGGAATTTTATGCCCCTTGGTAAGACCTATGTATATTTAAACTACTATAGATATTGTTATAACATAACTGTCAGCTATTGACATTTATTTTCCTAAAACAAACCTAACTGGTTTATAACCCTGCACACTTTTATATTTAAAGTTACTACTTTAGTCTTTGTTAGCAACTGCCTTTAAAGCATGAAATTCACTGTCTGAATCAGCAAATCACAGGTTAGTTCTCTAATGAACACAGTCAACTATATCTAATTTTTTTTTTGTAGTTTATTTGTGTTATTTACATGATTGAAGTTTATTACTTTTGAAAACTCAATCCAAAGAATAACAATATAAATCCAAATGTGAATTAGAAATCACTAATAAATTTGAAGTAAACTTAATGAACAATAGTACATTATACTGAGAATAACTGGCTTAAATGAATCTGATATGTGCATTGGCCTTTTTTTTTTTTTTTAATAGTATTTTTTTTTTATAAAGACCTTTCCAGAAACTATCATCCCAATCATTGAATATTCTTTTCTGTCACACAGCTGAACCTCTACTCATCAGGACTGGTCAATATCTTAACTTGAAGTTTCACCATTAATAACAATACATTTTTCTGCCTACTTTGTTTAAACCTTTCCTTTGGACTGAATGTACTGTTGAGTGTGACTATGATATAACCATTTTTTTTACATGAAATGTTTGTAATTTAAAAGAAAAACATACCAGGAATCTTTTAAAATCCACTACTTTGATGTTAATAGAATAAATTCAGTTTTGTTGTTTCTAAAAAAAAAAAAAGTAATTAACAAAAGTAAACAAGATACTGAAAGTACCTGTATTTGTATATATGACACTGGTTTCTCTTTTCAGGTGTGGTCACTGCAAACGATTGGCACCTACTTATGAAAAAGCAGCAAAATCTCTACTTAAAAATAACCCACCCATTACTCTTGCCAAGGTTGATGCTACAAAAGAAGCAGATCTTGCTAAAAAATATGAAATCAGTGGTTACCCCACATTGAAGATCTTCAGAAAGGGGAAGCCTTCTGAATACAAGGGAAAATATGAGAGTGAATATGGTGAGTTTACACTTCAGCTTAATTTTTGAGAGGCGAAAAGCTTGGGCAGACAAAAATAATGTAACTTATCAGCAAACAATAACTTTATTTGTATGAAATGTGGTAAATTAAGTAGGTGCCTTAATCCTGGGACTATAGATGTGTCTTGTAAAATGTAAGATTACATTCACTGTTGTAAATTCCACATGTATTGTTTAACACAAACTGGGGTATGAATGTATATTTTGTGTTTTTAAATGGTTTGCTCTTATAATGTATTGTTATGCGTTCATGTAATGCACAATTTTAAAACAAATTTCCTCACGGATAATATTTAAAAAAAATTTTTTAAATTGTTTCTAATGGCAAACAATATTGTTGAACATCTTCATTTTGATGGTTCCAGAAACTATTAAAATGAACATCGCAGGAATTAGAACAATTTCTGCTGAAATTTCAAAAAACAATTTTTGTTGAACTTGAACTTTTTCTGAGTAAATACCACAGCAAGTTAGATTTTTTTAAAAGCAAAATTGCTTATTTCTTGATTTTAAATTATTTTCAATAATGCTAAGATAATTACCTCTGGTTTGAGAAATCTACAAAAGCATTTAGCCATACTTAGTCCAAATCTCTTATTATTTTATGGTTTGATATCATATTTATAAATTTTAATTATACTCATTGTCACTGTCAACATTCATTCCCTTGACTTGTGTCATCAGGGTTCACCCTCCACTCTGTCTTTATTATAATTGCAAGACAGTTCATTTTTTCATATTGTCCTGCAATGTTTTTTTGGATGACCTATTCCCTCCACAGTATCTTGAATGACAATTTTTGACAGTGTTACATGCCTTACAATATGGCTGAATCAATCGTGGCATACAATATGACAGAATCAATCATCTTACAACATGACTGAATCAATCATGTCTTACAATATGACTGAATCAATAATGTCATACCATTTGACTGAATCAGTCATGTCTTACAAAATGACTGAATCAACTCAGCTGTGGTCTCTTCACTGTATTGAGGAGTTCCACCTATTTACTTTCAGAGTTATGACTTGTAAAAGTATAAGCTCATTTGTTTTCCTTCCCTGATATCTGATAACAAGCTGTTTTCTGTTGCACTCTCTCACAAAGGCTTTTATTATTCTTTCTTGGTCCAACATTCTCAACCATATAGAAGTACTGAAACTACTAGAGAAGAATACCGTTTTACTTTTATTGGAAGCTGATTCTTTTAGATTTTACACTATGTACTCATGATGAGCATGCTGTTTTTTTCTTTTCTCTTTCTTGAGTTCATGTGGAGGCACTGTGGCTGTGTGGTAAAGTGCTTGGCTTCCGAAGCGGGGGTCTTGGGCTCAAATCCTGGTGAATACTGGGATTTTAAATTTTGGAATCTTCGTCCACCCAGTTTTAATGGGTACCTGACATTAGTTGGGGGAAAAGTAAAGGCGGTTGGTTGTGCTGGCTACATGACACTCTTATTAACTGTGGGCCACAGAAACATATTACCTATTTGCCCTATAGATTCCTTGGTCTGAAAGGGGAACTTTACTACTTTATGTATTTATTAAACTAATATTTTATTGACAGATATTGTTGTACACATGAGGAATCAGCTGGGAGATGGCGCTAAAGAAATTGCAAGTCTCAAGGCATTAAAGGAGTTTTTTTCTGTAGATGATGTAACTGTCATAGGGTTCTTTGAGTCCAAGGAGGAATCTTTGGTACAACCTTATAAAGACTTCTGTAAGATTTTCTTCTCTTGCTTGCCTGCTCACCATACTGCCAATGTTTATAAACATAATTGTGTAGGGGTTTCAATAAACATTTTACTTAATGCTTTGACCAGTTTGACATTATTTTACTTTTCAACTTTGAAGCAGTTATCTGCTAAATTCTAGACTTTACAGTTCAATTGTTTGATTATTTGACCAATTTAAACTTTGTGCAGCTGATGAAAACAGAGAAGACTATACTTTTGGTATAGTGTACAACAAGGAGGCCAGGGAGGCTTACAAAATCAAACCAAACTCTGTTGTTGTTTTCAACTCTGAAAGATTTTACACAAAGTATGAACCAAAGTGGCATGTCTTAGAAATTAAGGCAAGTTTTTTTTTTTTATGATGCTGTAGATCTATTTTGTTCTAAATTTTTTTGTTTTATGTTAATATACATTTCTTTGTGTGCACTTCTAACCCTCACCATTTTGTTTGTTTTAGGAAGAAACAAGTGCAGCTGATGTGAAAAGTTTCATTGAGAAGCACCACCTTCCCTTGGTTGGTCATTACCATGGATCATTGATTCCTCGTTACCAGGGAAAGAAACCCCTGTGTCTGGTCTTCTACACTGTGGATTTTAGCTTTGAGCATAGAGAAGGTACATTACTACATTTTGTTTTGTATTTATATTACATTATGTTTTTTGTATTAAGTTTATATTAGTTTGTTTTTGTATTAAGTTTATATTACATTTTTTTATTTTGTATTAAGTTTATATTACAGTTTGTTTTTGTATTAAGTTTATATTACAGTTTGTTTTTGTATTAAGTTTATATTACATTTTTTTATTTTGTATAAGTTCATATACATTTTGTTTTATATTAAGTTCATTTTATTTTTTAATATTATCTAACTAATACGTCCACACCACGAAAAACATTTAAATACTTTAACATTGCAACATCCAAACTACAACAAAACTAGAAACACTGTTCAGATTTGGTGAGTACAGTTTTATTGTTGAACTTTTCTAAGCTTGTTTTTACTTCTTGTTTAGCCACTCAGTTTTGGAGAAACAAGATAGCTGCCATCGCAAAGAAGTTTCCAGACATTACGTTTGCTATAGTAGATGATGAAACTAACAGTCCCTTGATGGAAGAGTTTGGTTTAGGAGATTCTGGGGAGGACGTCAACGTTGGCTTGTTTGGTGCTGATGGTAAAAGGTTCGGCATGAAACCCATGGAGGAGTTTGATAGTGATGACATCATTGAATTCCTAAACAAATACAAAAAAGGTTGGTAAAAATTCATTGACAATTAAAGTAATTCAATAAAATTTGTGCCTCAACTAAATTGTGATGCTTCATTAGTAATTGGTGGTTCATTGGTATTTTGGCTACCAAACCACAAGAGACGCCTAAATATTTTTGGGTGTGGACAAAAAAGATGAGGTCATTTCAGTGAGTCCTCATCAATTGGTGTTTTGAATGGATTTAATAATTGCTAAGAGGGTGATGAAATTTAGATGCATTAATTGATTGAAACTGTAGTGCATTGGTTTTAAGTTGATTTTTCTGGCACATCAAAACTGTTATGGTAGTGTAGATGGTATTCTCTGTACCTTTCAAAATGGTTATCTCTTATTAATATCTATCATTTAAAATACAATTAGTATACTGAAACATGAATATTTTTTTATGAGTAAAACTTAATTTCACAAATAAAATTTTCAGATAGTCTACACTGACATTGTTTTTAACATTGATTTTAAATTAGAATTTATTTTGCAGGAAAACTAAAGCCCTACGTTAAATCTCAGAGAGCCCCCAAGAAACAGACAGGGCCAGTAACTGTTGTTGTAGCTCACACTTTTGGTGATATAGTCCTGGACAAAAAGAAAGATGTTCTTATTGAGTTATATGCACCTTGGTGTGGACACTGCAAAAATCTAGAACCAATCTACAATGATTTGGCTAAAAAACTGAAAGTAGAGAAGAACTTGGTCATTGCCAAGATGGATGCCACAGCTAATGATCTGCCAGACAACTACAGCTCAACAGGGTTTCCAACTATCTACTTTGCTCCAGCTAACAATAAAAAGTCTCCAATTAAATATGAAGGAGAGAGAACACTGGAAGCTTTTGAAAAATTTCTGAAAGAACAGGCCACAGTTTCTTTTGGTAAAGTGGTCAAAGAAGAATTGTGATCATTTAGTAATATTAGAAGTGTTCAATTTAAAATTGTAAAGTGATTTCTTTTTAAATTTTGTTTTGATAATTATGCTAATGTTTGAATTGGATGATCTGTGAATTTTAAAACTACATTAATGTGTTTATTGGCTCCCAGACTTACATGACCAAATGATTTCACTATGACTTCACTTCTTAATTGGCATTGGACTTGTTTTTTGCCTAGTTCAGTATATTCTATAACCGTTTCTCAAGAAATACATTAAAAAAAAAATGTGCCCAGTTTTAGTCAAAGAACTTATTGATCTTATTAAGTTTTTTTTTAAAGTTGGCATATTAGACAAAACAATGCCAAGTACAGTATGGCTTTACATAGTTTATTTCTGTTTTTTTTTGTTGTTGTTATTTGATAATTTAAATGTACTCATTTTCTGAGTCACTTTGTTGTGAATATTTTGAATTGTTGATTCATTTCTTAATTTGTGCTTCTTAACTTTGACATTGTTAATTAATCTAAACTTGTTTGATATTAATGAATGTCAGATTTGTACTCATTGTTATCAATCCTACAAACCACAAGAGTTTAGCATTCATATTGTTGTTAGCATTTCTGAACCATGTGCCTAAATTTTTTTATTCTTTTTTGTGTGTTTTTGCCAGTTAAATAATGATATAATCATTCGTTTAAACATAGCTTTGGTTTGGTGTATAAATGAAATGTTTATATCATATGAAAGTATTTTTATTCCTCTTGGTGTTGTATGTTCTATTTGGCTACATTTATATCTAAAAGGAAGAGTACATGGCAATGCCAGTTTGAAACTGTGTGATAATTGAAATTAAACTATTAATGTTTGACGTGATATACAATAGCATTCCTTACATTTTGTTATTGGATTAATTATCTAGTCTACCAGTTGACTTGTTTAAAATGTTCTTATTCTATCCTCAAATAAAAAATGCTAAAACCTATTACATTTTAGTCACTGAAAACTTGTTAGTACAATAAAAATGAATGTTCAACATTCTTATAAAAAATAAGTATCATTAGGGGAGCAGATCAAGCCTTTCAGAAGTGCAAGTGATATAGAGGCATAAAACTGTTAGACCTATCTAAATAGTATGCTGATTAAATATAGTAGCTGAAAATAATTTAGGAATTTGTCTAATAATGCATGTGTAATTAAAATAAGGTGGCAAGAACAAATAACCCATGAGTAAGCGCTGCGAAGAGCAAGGTGCCAGGACATCCTCGCTGTTCTCAGCAGTGGCCGACTTGGCTGGTTTGGTCATGTTTACAATGCCGAAAGGTCGACATCAACAGACAGTCTGTATGGTGATGTAATTATTCTAATGGAGTTCAGGTGAGTCGCTGTTCGCCCACTTCTAAGATATACTGATGTATGCTAACGCCACATTAAGTTCTTCAAATCGACATTAACAGTAGGGAAACGGAGGCACTGGATAGATCCACATGGAAAGCAAGAGCATAAAGAAAGGGACCCTGGATTGCAGAGGGCGTACACACATGATTGTAACGGGAAGAAATGATATGGTTATTACTTCATTGTAAAAGGTCGAGATATTTCTTTTCTACACTTATCAAACTGAAAAGAGGTTATGTTCCTATGCCTGAGTAAGACTAATTGTGTCTTACAATTAATTAGCCAGTACTAACGTTATTTTGGAGTTCAATGTATATCGGCATTATATTTTGGATTTTTTAGCACATCGGCACAATTTAGGCCATGTCGTGCCCATAATCCTTCAAGGGTTACTTCCCCTGTATAGGCCAAGGACTAAAAAATGTTGGACTAGCAGATTAGATCTAATTTATCTAATTTATTCTAACTCATGCAATGAACTAGTTATGGATACAAACATATCTTTTAACTAGAAAAATTCCAAAATTTCCTACAAAGTTGTTAGCTGCTCAATGTTAGCTACATACTTCAAGAAATGTTTCCTCATGGTCTTGTCTAGACTTTCCATGTTTTCTCCGTTTTTAAGGCTAACATGTGACCCTAACACAATGTTCATGACCATATACATTTTTTTTAATGATGATGTCATAGTGGTTATGGAGTAAGGGAGCTTTTGTTTTAACAGACGTAGGTCTAGTTATTGAACTTATATTTCAGATGTACCTTTTTAATTGTTTCACAACTTTCTATGACGTGGAGACTAGCCATTTACATATAATGTAGCACAGCTCGATGGAAAGAGTTTGGCTAAATGTCTTGTGCACTATAACATTGACCCCTAGGAAAAGGTTTAGCATACTACATTGTCATTCAACAATGATTGCATGTAGTCTACAGCATACATCAGGTTATTGTACGTACTAACATGAAGGTCGTTCCTTTATCAAACCTACCTGTCATAGTGAGTATTCAAATTTAGGACTAAAAATCCGATGACTAAGTTCGACACAAAATGGACGATCATTGACTTGTAAGTCGTAGAGGCCAAACATTTTGTAGAGAATTGCGAAATAAAACAGGGAAACATGGCGAATGCATTTCTGCAAATACAATAAATGTATTCTTGGTTGCATATGGGGGTTCTAGATCTAGATCTTGATTCTAAAATCTAGGTTAAAGATTCTACGTCTACTTTGACATAGTTTTGACCTTGTAGATTGTCACAATGCTGTGTTTCAGCAACCATACCAAATCTGGAAATCCTTGTGTGTGGAGAGGTCTTATAAAACTAAATTTAGATTCAGAATCTTTGGATCTAGATCTTTATCTAGGCCTACTACTAGATTTATTTGAAGCAGAAAATGCTACTAGCGTCTAGATCTCTATAGATCTTTTGAAGTGCGGTATGAGAGATTTCACGTCTTTTCCAAGTGAACCAGATAGAGAGTAGATCTTTAGGGACCCGAGATCTAGATCTAGACGGATATTTGAAATCCAAGTGACACGCTGGTCGAGAAAATGTTCCCGGAAAAAAAAGGGGGGGGGGTGGCTTTAAAAAAGATTTAATCATGCCCACAACATTTTCTTCTACATCTATAGTCTATTTTATATCTAGATCTAGATCTTGATGTTTTGGACAAATTTTGTAGTTATTCAACAGGGAGATCTAAATGTACCCCCGTCTTCCCATATAAGAAATAAAATCTAGAGATCAGCACTTGCAGCCCCTTGTACGATGGGCTTATGACTAAATCTAAATGTATGCTAGCTCTAGACGTCTAGATCTAGATTCTAGTCTATATTAATTTATTCAAATTCTAAAATTTAGATGGAGATATGTTAATCTAGCCAACCATTCTGATAATGGGTAGGCTATACAAGATTTGTGTTTAGGTAGATCTAGATTTGGAATAGCCTACAGTACATCGAAAAAGCCATCTTTTAAATCTGGGACTGGTCTACTAGATTAAGTTCTAGATCTAGACTTAAGACTACTTACCAGACTTTAAAGTAGATCCACGTTGAAATAATTTTTGAAACTGCGCCGGTAGGCTGGCTAGCTATTAGTCTATTTGGTTCCCTTTCCGGCTGCTTTGGAGGCTGGAGACTTAACTGAAGGCGATTTGGGTGCTTTCGGATCGGTCTTTGCTTTAGCTTTAGGGGATGCTGGTGCACTTCCTTCTGTCTTTTCGCTCCCAGGACATGGTGGTCTTACGTATTCTTCCAGTGGAGGCAGCTCTTTGATCTCGGGTTGAAATTTACCTTCGCATACTTTTTTCTGAGAGTTGATGGTTTTTTCGCCAGCCATGACAAGGAGAGTTCAGTGGGACTTGGTTCTAAATTAAGGTTGATCAGTGCTATTTAGTAATGCTCTGTTTGAAGGAGTTGACTGAGATGCTGCTTAGAACAAGTTGTACTCAAAAATGAAGCGGTAGAAGCTATGGGAAACGTCAATTGGAATATTTGACGTCACTTGGTTTATTTACGTTTTGCTTTAAACATGTCATTTTGGGCTAGAGATTATTCATAGGACTAGCGTAGTTCAAAGTTTAAACATTTTAGACAAGGACAAATTATTTCAATAAATGTATTAGATGTGTTTTTGTTTTCTTGTACAAAAATAATTGACATTGAAGCATTGCATTATTAGTTGGCCTCCTTCAGTCGTAGAACAACTCTGGTTCATCTCGCACACTTCCTCATTTGGCTGTGGAGCCCTATTTTGGAGAGACATTATAAGGACAAAGAAATGGGAAATAAAAGGAAAACAAAAACGAGATTAAGGTTTATTTTATAAGAAATGTATTGCCATTTTATTAGATCGGCTTCGATTCTTTTGGACTTAATTGACGCGCACGTAGGCCTACACCTTTTGGGCTAATATAGGCTTTGTATGAAACACTAACAATGTGCAACTTTCTAAATATACATAGGGCAATTGGTCTTATTACGCCCATAGGTTAAGTGCGGGCAATTGTGAAGACTTCTGAACAAATGAGTCTCGCACACAGAAGTATCCATTTTATTCAGAGAACATTTTAACCTATTTACTGTTTAGCAGTACAAAGAACTTGGTATAGTTACAGGCACGAGCTTGACAGTGTTTTTCAGTACTAAGTACTGAGTACACACACGAGATGATAGTGTTTTTCTTTCAGTACTAAGTTCTGAGTACACACACGAGTTGACAATGTTTGTCAAGGCCGGCCTTGGGTGATTGGAGGACCCTAGGCGAAGTGAGTTTGAATGAAATAGAAAAATATAAAATAAACAGCAAAATAAATAAATGACGCAATTTATAAAAAACCTAGTGTACTCCAACAATAGCACTGAGGCCAAGTTTCTTCATGTGCGAGGCTCCTACCAATCAGAGGTCCTAGGCAGCTTCCTAGTTTGCCTATGCCTAAGGCTGTTCTGTCAGTACTAAGTACCGAGTACACACACGGGCTAATAGTGTTAGACAGTATTAAGCACTGAATACACCACAGTTTACAATGTTTGTCAGTACTACTAATTACTAAGTAGTGAGTACACACATGAACCGAGTGCTTTTCAGTACTGAGTACACACGTTTTTTTTTTTATAGTTTTTTTTATGAGTACTAAGAACGGGTACATACACGAGTTGACAGTGTTTGTCAGTAGGCTACTAAGTACTGGGTACAGGCACGACCTGAGTGTTTGTCAGTAGATTACTAAGTACTGGGTACAGGCACGACTTGAGTGTTTGTCAGTAGATTACTAAGTACTGGGTACAGGCACGACTTGAGTGTTTGTCAGTAGATTACTAAGTACTGGGTACAGGCACGACCTGAGTGTTTGTCAGTAGATTACTAAGTACTGGGTACAGGCACGACCTGAGTGTTTGTCAGTAGATTACTAAGTACTGGGTACAGGCACGACCTGAGTGTTTGATTAAAAGAAAACAAAGCTTAAATTAAGTGTAATTGTATCAATTAGTTTGGATCAGTCATATAATTAAATGTCTAATGGAGCTAGACTAACAATAATAAATATTTCATGCTTTTAGCTTTCTCAATGCGCTATGATCCTCTATTACCAAAGCGAAAGCCACCTTAAACCTATGTGTGGACGGGAGTGTCGCTCCAAAAATAGGGCTCCACAGTCACATGAAATAGTGTTCGAGATGAACCATAGTCGTTCTACGACTGAAGAAGGCCAACAATATGATCCTACCACTTGTCTGGACCAGTTGGTAAAGGAAAGGCGGGGGAGGGGGGGAGGAGAAAGAAAAAGAGGGGGGGGGTATCTGTGTGAAGGTTACAGTGATAACTTTTAAAATGTATTTTATCTTATCTTATCTTATCTTATATAATACAGACGTTACTTCAAAAAAGAAGATGATTACGTCCTACGCGTCATGCATTTAGTCATGCATATTAACCAATGACTTAAATTCTGCCAAGTCACTGGTTTTTCTGGCTAGCTCAGGCAACCCATTCCATGCTCTAATAGCACTAGGGAAGAAGGAGTATTTGTACAAATTTGTCCTAGCATACGGGACGAGGAATGTACCTTTATTTTGTGTCTTTCAGGGTGCCTGTACCCTTTTTATAAAAATAAAGTTGTACGACTTGAGTTCGAATTCGAAGACTCAAGCCTCTTCAAGCCAATAAACTAACCACTGCGCTAGCAAAGTTCTGCACAAAGTATAAAAAGGGGGAAGGGAGAGAAGAAGGGGGGTATCCTGTGAATGTTACCGTGATCGATTTCTAAATGTATGTTATAAAATAAATTTTTAAAAGTTGTACGATTTGAATTAGAACTCAAGGACTCAAGCCTCCCCAAGCTGATACACCAACCCCTGTGCTTAGGACGTAAGGCCTATGAAAAATAAGTAGACTTGAGGGAAAAAGAAAACAGTGCTTTCAAAAAACGGAATTCGTGATAAAAAAAAACAAACAGCTTTAACTCTATACGTTGACTGCGGCCTTTTTTGGTAAAATGTAACGAAAATTAAATACAAAGGTTTGATAGAAAGCTTGCGGTTTTTCGCGAATAGCAGTCCCAAGGTTATGTTGCGATTCTGTCAAAAACAGTTGGGAGGGAGCACCTAGGAGGTAAAAGGAACCTGTGTACGAAATTTGATGCGGATAAGTACGATAGTGTTAAGGGATCTCGTGATCTATGAATCAGTCAGTAAGTGGTATTTTGCGCTTATATTATAGACTAGCAGCACTGGCGGATCCAGGGGGTGGGATGGGGTAGTAGGGGCCATAGCCCCCTTAACTCGGCGACCCATTCCCCCGAAGGAACAAATCGGTTGTAGTTGTATTTGCAACGTAGTTCGGACTTATAAAAAACCATATTAGAATTGATTTAAAAGTAAAAAAAATAATAGTTGAACAAAATCAAAATTTGACATTTTGCTCGTGTCAATACGAAGAGTTGTGCGTTAATTGTTAGTGACACTTGAATAGCAGCCCTTGCCCTACATTACTTTATTTGATAAAATTTGACCTGCCTTTTTAAATAGGATGAATAATGAGCTTTAGATATCAGGAGATTGTGTTTCTGCACTTAAAATGCAAGAAAGCTCTTGGCGTGGGGATTCCTCTACGAACCCCACTGAAGGGACTTTACAGCGCTCCTCAGACACCCTAGCTGTCAAGAGAAGAGCCACAAACATGTGTTTTTATTGGGGAGGGGAATGGGGGTTGACGAAGGTTGAGAAACACTGATCTAATTGTACTATAGACTGTAGACAATTTTGGTTTAGACAAATAAACTAGTGTTTAAGAGGGAAGACATATTAGGAACTCCATTTATTACGTATACACAAGCGGTGCTGCACTGACGCGCTAGTTTGCAAATGTACATATAATACCAATGCGTTACACCTCTCTTCTTTAATTCATAAGATATATATATATATATATCTAAATAACTAACATACTATTCAATGACTGAAGTCTATTCTTCAGTTAATCATAAAATTAAATCACTTGGGTTTGTTCACCACTGTGCCTTAGCGTGTTACTTATGGTACGTGTGATGCTGAAGTGTTTGTAGTAGTGTGTAGTGGCGGTTCTGCATCTGGCGTAGCATTTTTGTCTCTGATGTTTATATATATATAGGCTTTATATTGTTTAATGTTTATTTATTTATTTTTATAATTTTGAAAACCAACTTAACATAAAACTATTTTAAACTGTGTAGTAGTTTAGCAGTTACAATTAAATTTCTTTTTCCTTGTCTCTCTCTCTCTCTGTGTCTCTCTCTCCTTTTTGTTTTAAACCTGCGCCTCGTAATTTCTCCGACATGGACTTTTGACTTGCTTTGGAAAGACCCCCTTTATAATGCGTCCCCGACACGTACGCACGCTCATATTTTGTGCTCGCTAATTCTAGTATCCCTTTTACTTATCCCCCTCCCCTGGCCAACAACAAAAAGTTTTCCGTTACACTCTGTGACTTTACTGCGGCTTCTCAATTCAAACTATATTATATTTTAACCGTGAGCTCCACCCCCCCTTTTTACACACACAGTGACACACAAACACACACATAACCGCTTTCACACTTTACAGCCCATTTTTATTACGATGACAACTTTTTATTGAACGCTCCTCCGATTGACCGACTATTCAGCACGTTTCAAGCCTAGAGGAACAAAAATGCATTTTCGAAAAGGCCCCAATGGAATTAACGGTGACCGGTCATTTCATCCCCAATTTAATATTTTTTATTTATTTATTGTTTAGTTGTGCTGTTAAGGCTTTGACTTTAAGCCATCATTTCATGTAATATATAAATATGGTTATATAGAATGCTTTTTTATATATTTTTTTGACATGTTATTAATGCGTTTATATTGTGTTTCCCCATCCACTTTACATTCTTGATAAGAAATCTTTAAATATATTGTTAATCTGGGTGTGTACTTAGCTATAACGCTTCTGCTGGATGTGGGGGATGCAATATTATAATAGTGATCAAAGGCCAAGGTGTAGTGGAAGGAGTGGAGATTACATAAGAGACGAGAACGATTAGAATACTTACGATCATGCCGCTGATAACTCCTGACGATCATATTTCATTTCATTTTATTTTTCAAATGCTCTTTCTTGAAAATGGGCACCTCATTTTTAGCCTTGAAATAAGGTTTTATTTTTTCTAATAAAGGATGGCTGCACCCATCCACAGGATATCATGTTGCCTATATAAGTTTTGCTTTAATTTCTTTTAAACATTAAAATTGTAAATTGTGTTATAGACAAAGAGAATTACAAACATTGCTCAGCAATATCAATCGATGGATCGTCTTCTGTACGTAAAATCAATAGCCTATCTATTTGCTATACCTCATAGATATAGATGCATAAAAACTTTTTTTTACATGACCTCTATATCTATAAATGTAACATTTTATAGTTTTAATGGCATTTAATTTTATTCTTATCTAATGTGTTACACTTTTTTGACATGTAAATTAAAAAGAATATATTTAATATTGCTTATTTCACGGATTCTACAATTACTCTTTGTTAGATAAAATGATCAGATGAAAACAGGAGATGAAATGACCAGGGGATGAAATGACCGATAACCGGAATTCACATTTTGGTGTATCCGTTGTACAAAATAAAGAAAGTGCTTATAAGCGAATTGTTTTAACAGGTACATGGTCATTTGTGTCCACTTTTTAGCACTGAAGAACACACAATAACTTCAATATGAAGGAAGTATTAGTCTTTCTCTTGACGACTCATTTAAAACATATGGGCAACTGACTGGCTGGAAAAAAGGAGATCTGATACAAAGCTCAGCCGCCACGAATTGAGATCCTGTTAAAATTAAAACTCAATTCAATTTTATTTAGTTGGCAACTGTTAATTTCAATTTAGCGACCTTGACATTGTTTAGATTATAGTGAAAATCTCTCTCTCTCTCTCTGTCAAAATATAAGCATAATGGCATCGATATTTGTGGTGCGCTCTTGTCATCGTATGTACATGATGGAGCGCAGACATCCTTGTTGAAAGTTTTAAAGAAGTCTTATTTGCTTTCTATAAATTACCCATGTCTTAGTTACACATAGACATAGAAGGGCTGAGAGAACCACTGCTTGTTAGACAGTGACCTTTTGTAGGCAGGTGTAGTGATTTATTCCGTCACACTATCACTTGAAGGCGTCCAAAAGCACTACTGGCCCTGGCGGAGACCAATCGTTGGTCTCGCGTGGCCAGACGGTTTACAACTTAACGTAATTAAAAGTAGGCCTAATGCATTATTTGATACTGTGCTTCCCAGATATGTTAAGTGGTCTGCCACGTTAGAGAGTGACCATTGGCGATAATCTTTAGGACTAAAGACAATAGATTCTATTGGGTGACTTCTGAAGCATGACCTCTGTTTTTCCGATGTATATTGTTAAACCAAAAGAAGCGGCAAAGTCGAGCCTTATAATACTGGCATTTTTGTTTCTTTAAGACTTCAACTGATGGATCAAGGACTTCTCTCTCTCTCTCTCTCTCTGTGCATTCTAAATTATTGAGTTGTGGGCCGTTCGGGGTTAGGAATTCGATGCCCAGAAAAGTCTGTATGTGTGTGTATGTGTATGTAGAGGCGTGGGGGAGAGGACGGGAGTTGAAGACGTGCCTTTGCAGGACGAACAAAAAATTCCACCGTAGCGAAGTGAGGTAACAGGTTATTACTCCTGCACGAACTCATTATGGAATATTTAATAAAGGCACATTCCTCGTCCCATATGCTAGGACAAATTTGTACAAATACTCCTTCTTCCCTAGTGCTATTAGAGCATGGAATGGGTTGCCTGAGCTAGCCAGAAAAACCAGTGACTTGGCAGAATTTAAGTCATTGGTTAATATGCATGACGCGTAGGACGTAATCATCTTCTTTTTTGAAGTAACGTCTGTATTATATAAGATAAGATAATAAACAAAAAATGTGTCTTTATCTTTATGCCTTTATCTTTTATCTTTCTAGTTAAAACAAAATATTGTATAAAGAAATAATCTCTAAGCCATTTATATTGAAACGTGACGTCATTTTCGCCTTTGAGTAGCCGCGTAAATATTCCTTTACTATTCAATGGCCGCCATCTAGAGAAGTAGCCCTGTTTCACAGACTCTAAACAATAATCTAAACATCATGGCCGATAAAGGTAAAACTAAAAACGTCGTTGCTGCACCACAGACAGATGATCGGACGCCGGTAAGACCGCCATGTTATACACTTCTACCTCCATGTCCGAAGAGGAAGACCCCTACTCCTCCACCGGAACCCGAACCAGAAATGCCTGCCTGCCCCTGCCCAGCGCCTCTATTACCTCCATGTAGAAGATGTGAAGAAAGCACGGACAAGCCAGTTGCAGAGGAAAAACTCCAAGCTCCCCAAAAAGGAAGCGCAGAAAAGCCAGTAACAGGGGAAAAACTTCAAGCTAAGAAAGACAAAAAAGAAGACAAAAAGAAAGACGGTGGAAAATCCAAAGGGGATGCCAAATCTGCAGGAAAAGAGAAAGAAAAAAAAGAAGACAAGAAAAAGGACAGTGGAAAAGCCAAAGAAGACAAATCTGCAGGAAAAGGTAAAGACAAAGCGAATTCGAAAAAGCCACAGTCTCCCTCACTCTCATCCGGTACGTCCTCAAAAAAACCAAATCAGCGGCAACAGATGTAGCCTATATATCTAGATCTACATCTATTTACCATAGTACTGTCCATGGACTCTTTTTGTGTGTGTGATTTGCGAGATTGACCAGCAGCGAAACTGAGATTAGATCCACATCTTGTCTACAACTGGACTAGATACAGATCTAGATTGACTAGATCTAACAAATTTTGTAATAGACGTCGATATCATTAAAAATACTAGACCAGCAACTGATATGCATGAAAGGTAAGCTATTTTTCTTTTTTTTTCTTCTTCTATGACATTAACATCTCTATATAACTCTAGACCATAATAAAGATCTAGATCTAGATTTATTTGATCTTGATTATATTTGATACTAGAATCTAGGCTAGATCTGGAGTCTATGTCTAAATTGACATCTAATTATTCTACCGTAATTGATCAAGTGTGAGAATATCCAAGTATTTTGGTGGTTGTTTCTTTCTAGATCAAATCTATTATATATCTTAGCGTTTGTTTGTAACTTTGTTAAATGTTGTAGGCCTACGTACTTTGGATATTTTCTTAAAAATAAAAACTAAACTTTCCACATGATGATGGGGCATGGCACCGAACAATTAGTCCAGAGCGCATATCATGCGACCAAGCAGCCGTCTGTTTAATCCTGACTTGCAGAGCTATCACGTGACTTTATGATTGACTACTAGGCACACTAAAACTTACTCACATATAGCTCTATCGATCTAGATATCTAGTTTAGATCTTACTCTCGTCACAGTTGCGTAGCTAGGGGAATGGGTGCTCAAATTCAAGTCCCCCCATCCCCTACTTGAGTTGCCCACCACCCCATTTGTTTCCGTAAATTTTTGTTTACATTAAATATTTCGCCATTGCCACGTATTTTTATAATTTACATTGTTATCTCATGTCATGATGTCAAATGTCAAAATGCAGGGGCCCTTAAAGGGGCCAAGACCTCTGTGCCAAATCCCTAGGTGCGCTACTGCCTCCTCATAAATAGCCATCTAGATCTAAACGAAATAAGTCCTATTGAGAGTCTGTAATATAGATACTCTGTAGGCCTATGTAACTGGATCTAGACGTATGCCGACCATGCTCTTGCTTCAATTTCATTATTATCAATTCTCTATAAATCTTAATGTTATTTTTTTTTTGCTAACTTTCTGATTCTACAGAGTTTACATTATAGTGACACAAGAGAATTTCATAATACATAATGTTGTCTTTCGAAGACACTGACTATAAGTATAAGTTGGCCTCTTGATATGGAGTAGCAAAGAAACTATTAACGTCCCAATCGACTAATTATTAACTCACTCTGTTTGGTGCATTTTTTGTACACCCATTCTCGGGTCAATTGAAACTTGACACAATTATCTGTTGTACCTAATAAAACATGAATCAATTAAAAAATAACGAATTAGTTAATGAACTATTGATCATTTATAATTTTGTTTGGTGTCGAAAAAGGGAAATAAATGCTATTTATTGAGATGTGGCTGTATATGTAGAGTTGTTTCTCCCATGTTCCATTCTCGAATCAAAATGAAACTTTGCAATTGATTATTCATAGTCGATGACGCTACATGAATCAATCAAAAGATTAACCAATTCACCTGTTAATGGTAATTCATTAATTTTGTTTTATAAAACAAAGGGAGCTTATTCCTGAAACATTGAGATATATGGCGGTAGCCTTGCGATTCTTTACATTAGATATGCTTTGTTTGTTTAAAAAGATTTCAAATAAATATTTTGAATGTTTCTTTCTCTCTCTCTCTCTCTTTTTGTTGCAGTGAATAATTTTTTTATATGTAAGATTTGCATTGCACAAGCCATAATTCAAGTTTTCATATGAACTGTTGATGTGTGACTCATTTGTTGCTCCTATTTACAAAGCATGTACAAACTCACTCTGTCTATCTGACTGTCTTGTACACATTTTGAACACTCATTCTCTCATCAAGCTGAAACTTTACACAATCATTTTATTATTATGAATCAATAAAAAGAATCGACCGATTAGTCAATTGATTACTGGTAATTATTTATGTTCTTTAATATTGAATATTGAATATTCTATATTATTGAGAAATACAGTTGTAAATTTTGAGTTCTTCCCCTTAGCTAAGCTTTTTTATTTGTACTATTTGCTGTACGTCAATGTTTCCCCAACCACTCTTCACCCTCTTCTCCTGTAACATTCTCAAGGGATTACTTAAACTACAGGGAAAAAAAAACAACAGTGAAAGGAACTGGCATCCAACATCAACATCATCGCACAATGGGATCAGGGGCTTGCCACTACATGGAACAGGGATCAGGGGCTAGCCACTACATGAAACAGGGATCAGGGGCTAGCCACTACATGGAACAGGGATCAGGGCTAGCCACTACATGAAACAGGGATCAGGGCTAGCCACTACATGTAACAGGGATCAGGGCTAGCCACTACATGAAACAGGGATCAGGGCTAGCCACTACATGGAACAGGGATCAGGGGCTAGCCACTACATGGAACAGGGATCAGGGCTAGCCACTACATGGAACAGGGATCAGGGCTAGCCACTACATGTAACAGGGATCAGGGCTAGCCACTACATGAAACAGGGATCAGGGCTAGCCACTACATGGAACAGGGATCAGGGGCTAGCCACTACATGGAACAGGGATCAGGGCTAGCCACTACATGGAACAGGGATCAGGGCTAGCCACTACATGGAACAGAAACAAAAGTTACAATACTTCGCAAGCATAGATTTATGGAGTCTATTTCTACAATACAGTACGGAACTAATGACTAACAGACTTGAAAAGAAACTGAAATTTTAGATTTTTTCTTTTGTGTGAAATTTCATCTCAAAACCAAATATTAAATGGATATTTAAATGTATGTTGCTATAGCTTTCCATTTGTAGGGAACTGTAGTTCTCTTTTTCTATTCAACGGAATTGTTGGCCTCAAGGTTCGCCTTAAGTTTTTTGGTTATGCTAATAAAGCTTTGATACAAAAACTAAAGCAAAACAAGAAAAAAAAAACAAAGCTTATATTATGTGTAATAATTAATTTTCATGTATTGAATTTGTCATAGATCGAGACTAACAATGACAAATCTGTGCGATTAGAAATATTTTTAGCAATTGTTTTTATTTAGCGCAATATCATGTTTTTAGTTTTCTCAATACGCTATGATCCTACTTTCATGCTTATAGCATGCTCAGAGCGCTTTTGGTCCAATCTCATTTGTTGACCAGTGGGGGGGGGAGGGGGTATCTAGGAGTTGGTTTTCCGTGCTGACTTTAGGCGCTCAGTAAACGCAACTCTGCCCGAGTCGGGTGTCCAACCTTGAGCCCCCTTGTAGGTAGCCAAGCCAAGCCAAGTTCAAGCGCACTTGGCCTCTCGACCACGGTTCCCCACGATTGTATAGTTGTCTATTGCTTCATTTTCATGTTTGTGTTCACTAAGCCTCAGATGACGACCCATAAAAGGGGACTAATTTAGCTTATACCAACACTTCAGTCAAGTAAAACTTCTTTCACTTGTTCGAGATACCAATCAATATAAATGAGAGTGAACGTCTAGTATAATTCAGTGGTAGTGAGATTTCCAATCGGAGACAAAAGTTGTGAGGATTGTAGTTCTGAAGTGAGTTAAAATAGTTTGAATAGCTCGATATCTTGTATGTTCGTTATTTCAAAATACATCTGCATTGAAGTGGGTGGAAAGTTCTAGTTGTCATTAAAAGTAAACTTTATGTTTGTTTCAAGAGAAATTGTTCCCCGTTTTATGAAGAAAGTACTGCGCCTACGGAGGTTAAGTTTGACTAGTTCCTAAACAAGGACATGTACCAACACAAAAGAAAACAAATGTCTTTTTTACAAGAAACATTCGACTGATGGAAGAGTTTGAGAAGTCAGAGGTATATGCCTTCTATAGAGCAGCCAGGTCTCAGAGTTCTACAAAAGTGTGATGAGAACCATAGTCAGAGGTATATGCCATCTATAGAGCAGCCAGGTCTCAGAGTTCTACAAAAGTGTGATGAGAACCATAGTCAGAGGTATATGCCTTCTATAGAGCAGCCAGGTCTCAGAGTTCTACAAAAGTGTGATGAGAACCATAGTCAGAGGTATATGCCTTCTATAGAGCAGCCAGGTCTCAGAGTTCTACAAAAGTGTGATGAGAACCATAGTCAGAGATATATGCCTTCCATAGAGCAGCCAGGTCTCAGAGTTCTACAAAAGTGTGATGAGAACCATAGTCAGAGGTATATGCCTTCTATAGAGCAGCCAGGTCTCAGAGTTCTACAAAAGTGTGATGAGAACCATAGTCAGAGGTATATGCCTTCTATAGAGCAGCCAGGTCTCAGAGTTCTACAAAAGTGTGCTGAGAACCATAGTCAGAGGTATATGCCTTCTATAGAGCAGCCAGGTCTCAGAGTTCTACAAAAGTGTGCTGAGAACCATAGTCAGAGGTATATGCCTTCTATAGAGCAGCCAGGTCTCAGAGTTCTACAAAAGTGTGATGAGAACCATAGTCAGAGGTATATGCCTTCTATAGAGCAGCCAGGTCTCAGAGTCCTACAAAAGCGTGATGAGAACCATGGCCAGAGGCATAAGCCTTCTATAGAGCAGCCAGGTCTCAGAGTCCTACAAAAGCGTGATAAGAACCAGTCAGAGGTATATGCCTTCTATAGAGCAGCCAGGTCTCAGAGTTCTACAAAAGTGTGATGAGAACCATAGTCAGAGGTATATGCCTTCTATAGAGCAGCCAGGTCTCAGAGTTCTACAAAAGTGTGCTGAGAACCATAGTCAGAGGTATATGCCTTCTATAGAGCAGCCAGGTCTCAGAGTTCTACAAAAGTGTGATGAGAACCATAGTCAGAGGTATATGCCTTCTATAGAGCAGCCAGGTCTCAGAGTTCTACAAAAGTGTGATGAGAACCATAGTCAGAGGTATATGCCTTCTATAGAGCAGCCAGGTCTCAGAGTCCTACAAAAGCGTGATGAGAACCATGGCCAGAGGCATAAGCCTTCTATAGAGCAGCCAGGTCTCAGAGTCCTACAAAAGCGTGATAAGAACCAGTCAGAGGTATATGCCTTCTATAGAGCAGCCAGGTCTCAGAGTCCTACAAAAGCGTGATGAGAACTATAGCCAGAGGTATATGCCTTCAATAGAGCAGTCAGGTCTCAGAGTCCTACAAAAGCGTGATGAGAGCCAATAGCCACAGGTATATGCCTTCTATAGAGCAGCCAGGTCTTAGTGTCCTACAAAAGCGAGAGGAGAACCATAGCTTTGTTAAAATTGATTTGTGTTGGTAGACGATGACGCCTGTTCCGACATACTCTCCCTAACGGCCATACGTCTGCAAGACTGCCTTACAAAATTGCCACCTTCTGCTGGGGCCGGACACTTATATCGCATATAAATGTCAAATATGGTCTCTACAATGTGATCATTTTAGTGCAAACGTAGTTAAATATTGGGAATAATAGTTGTTAGGAAAAATATGGTCGAGCTCAGGCAATTTAGATCAGGGGCGGACTGGCTATATGGGCATCCTGGCAAATGTCCGGTGGGCCGGTACCCATAATGGGCCCGTGCTGTGGCGTCGCCGAACGGGTCACTTTGACAATAGGTAGCGTAAATTTGATTGACATTCTTTTAACTTTCATCAAATAACTTTACAGGCTTAACTATCGATTTTAACAAACAACATAAGGTTTATATTTTGTATAGTCATGTAGAAGTTGTATTAGTGTGAAGATATTTGGGTGAATCTATAACGAGAAGATAAGCTTATCAATTAGTAACAAATTTCCCGTTATAAAGGTGTAGTATTGTATCGAGGTTCACTATTACCAAAATTGACTCAAAGATAGCGTGGTCAGTCAAATGAGCGTTCTATTATTGTTTTGGATTTCCCCACTACGAAGTCATTTGCAAATCATTTTGTACAAAGTTATGGGTGGAAAGGTGTGGAGAAGAACAGAAAGATAAAAAGCAAACATTGTGGGAATCCTCTGCTAAGAGATGTGTCACGGATGAATGTCTGTATGTAGACTCTCTATTTTTACAAATGCGCGAATGACCGGAAGTGTGTTAGTTGTCAGAGAGAGACCAGCGTGTGAAATGTGCCAAGAAGTGATAAAAAGTTTCTGTGTTTTTTTCGAGTTGTTATAGTTTGATGTAATTACAGCTGAACCCTTGGACACCTAGACTTGGAGAGAAAGTAAGGTAGTTTCTAGAGAGCTATAAGTATAGATATAGTAGAAAGCTGTTACAAGATACATTAAAATTATTGATTTCCTCGACAGTTTGTTCAACCGATCTAGGTAGCCCCATGAATCTCATAGAGTTTACGTAATGAATTGATGACTAGAGATAGGACTTCATGAATGTAAGCGTATAGATAAGACATCATGATTGTAAGCTTATACATAGGACATCATGAATGTAAGCGTATAGATAGGACATTATGAATGTAAGCGTGGGAAACAAAGAAAATGAACAGGACCATAACTATTGTTGTTGTTTTTATTTGAGAGAAGGGTCATTGTAGTCATAACAAATTTCCAATAAATATCAATAAAGTAATTTTAGTCTTAGTTAGCGATGCAGATGACATCATAGAAAGTTGTCTTGTAATTACTGTCCAAATGGTTGTTACTAAATTTTATTACAATTTCTTGAAAGTGGCATGTTTTGTAGGCCCTAATCATAAGTTTGGTTTTAAAAAAGTTTGGGCTCTTAGCAATGTTCCAAGAATACACTGACAAGCATCTTGTTATATAAGAACATTTGTAAGGTTTCATGGTAAAGTCTGTTGATAAAGTCTGTTGATAAAGTCTGCTGATAAAGTCTGTTGATAAAGTCTGCTGATAAAGTCTGTTGATAAAGGCTGTTGATAAAGTCTGTTGATAAAGTCTGTTGATGAGGGAACTTCTTATCCCTTGAATGTGAACCAATGATTGTATGGCAAGAACGTTGATGCTGCTATCAAGTGTTAAGCCTCATTTCTTTAATTAGATCAAATCGTTTCAATAAATTATTCTATTCTAACTAATTAAGGTTGTAATTGAACAATTTTTGTGTGGATGTAGAAATAAACTACGTTAAATTAGACCTAGTTTGCATGCGTGCATTCATATTTCGAACGGTCTTACTCGTGGTTATATCAGCCGATACAAGCTCACACACTCCAATGTAAACGGTTTTCATTGAAATTTTATAGATGTATCCATTAATTGCACGATAAGCGTCTTCACTGACCCATTACAAGCTTTCATTATAACATAATAGAAGTGATCTTTCGTTGCGACGTCATAACCTTTCATTGCAATATGATAAACTTTCATCGCGACATCATAAACTTTCCTTTCATTGCAATATGATAAACTTTCATTGCAATATGAAAAACTCAAACTCATTCAGTGGCGTAGCTAGTAATTTACGATCATTTTGGGGGGTCCGGGGGGCAATGTAATTGCCCAACTTAGAATTTCATTGCACCATCATTACCGTTGATTTACCACATCGCAATATTTCATTTCATCAACTTAATATTTATTGCCCCATCATAATCTATCATCGACTCATCTTAAACTTTCCGGCCCCATCACCATCTTTCATCGACTCATCTGAAACTTTCCGGCCCCATCGTGATGTTTCATCGCCTCACATATTCTTTCATTGCGTCATCTATTATTTCACTATTATATTTTTTTGTTCAGATAAAACTATCACAGTTTTTAGATCAATTGTTTTCCCCAAATAGGCTTATTTTCTAGAACCTTACTGAAAAGTGGTACATACTAACAATATATTCTTAATTCTTATATATTCTAGAAAACAAATCTCACTACCAAAGTAGGTTGAAGCTATAATATTCCAATTTTTTTCTTAAGCTATAGCTGATCAAGTTTTAAAATCATTGATCTGAATATTTTAAATATTTGAATATCCATTAATTGATATCATGCTATGATTCAATATAAGATCTCAGTTTATTTATCTGCAGTACATTTGGTTAGCTGCCATCTCTTGACATGTTTAAAGTTGCTTTGTTTAGACTCTGGTTTATGTCTTAATCTTGAATTGTTGCTTACATGCATTAAAATCAATAGATCGGTCTAGAAAATGCACTTCCTGTTTATGTAAATAATCTCTACGACAAAGCCAATGAAATAATGTGACGTCATAAAATACAGACGGCATCAAGGAGATTTTATATGGCGGCTGCGTTGTTTATCTAGGGATCATCAGACGTTTCTATTTAATCTTACATTTTGGAAAATTTTCTTTAAATATGGCTGACCAAAAGCCAATTACAAATAATCCAGCTTGCGATGGAAGCGTAAAGCAGGCCCCAATGGAACCACCTGTACTAGAGGAGTATCAGAGACCACCTTGTGTCCCTTTGATGCCACCGTGCGCAATGAAGGTGGTTGAAAAGCCGAGGACGCCAACCCCGGAACCAGAGCCGGAGCCCGAACCAGAAATGCCAGCATGCCCTTGTCCACCCCCACTTGTGGCTCCATGTGAGTCAAAGAATGACAAGGCGACCGAAACGCGGTAAGTCATGCGTGACTTTCAAAGACTATAGTCACATGATAGTCTCTCTAGTGTGGTAAATCTTAACTTATATCCAGATTCTAGATGTAATCTAATCTATAATATCTTTTAAAATATCAATATCTAGATCTAGATCAATATCTTAGAATATCTACTATCTACTAACTGGTCTAGAACTCGAGTCTAGACTGAAATATTATATATAGATCTAGATCTAGTCGTTCATCTCCATTGGCCAGAAGTCCTTCACAAAGACACACTGCAGTTTCTATGCATATTTTGAGTCGTGTACTGGCTTAAAGTCTATCCAGAAAATCTAGATCTATTATAGAGGCTGAGCCTAGATCTAGAGCCACTAGAATAGTGTCTAGATGTAGGCCTATATCTAGATCTGAGTGTAGATCTAGAAATAATTGTATATGTTGAATGGAATGTTGTTGACGAATAATCTAGATTTCTTTGGTCAGAATATCTTAATCAATCTTACTCAATCTATATGTAAAGCTTAGGTCTAAGTTTTTGATAAATAATATATTAAAAATCGAGTTGTCTGTATATTTACCAAAAGACACTCCCAAGAAAACTGTTCCTTTTTTTTAAAAGTAATAATTTAGCTATTATTTCGTACAACTAAAAGTTTCTTAAAACTCAACAAACAAATCTTTTAGTTCTTTTTCACATGATACAAATTAAAATGCAGTAAACACGTCTCTGACCAAAACAATAATCTAGTTCTATGTCCCATTAGTTCACATTTAATAGCTGTAAAATTTATTTACTAAACATTTTCTGACCTTCGGAGTATCTAAGTCAGAAATCAGTGCTGTTTTTTTTTTGTTCAATCGAAAGGACAACGGGTGAAGCCAACCTGCTTTGTGTCATAAAACGTCTTACAAATTTTTTTTTATCAATCGCAATTTCGAGAATGATCGCTCTGCTGGAAAACTGTTACCGCAAAGTGACTGGATATAAACTTGTTGACAATTTTTTTTATGAAATGTCGTGTAATTAAAAATTAATGACATCTATAATTCGGTAAATCCGTTGATTTTGAAAGTCTCTCAGCATCTTAAATTTTCTCATCCTAGTAGTCAGTGGTAGGTGGAAGGCTGTCACGAGTCGAGTCTGTGACCTATTTTGACAAAGTTCTAGAAGCGAGGTCAAACCAGTACTGTCCAGCGTAAACAAGTTAATTTTAGATATCCAATCAAAGAAAGTTTAAGGGAAAAAAATAGCATACGTCAGCTTCTAGAAGGTCAAAGTTACTAAAATAATTAGGGGAGAAGTTTCCATGATTCTGGAATGTACGATTAAGAAAGGTATAAATTAAGGGAAAGTCAGTTAGACTGGATCCTCGCATAGTAGTGGTTCTTGCAGAGCGATGGTCCGCGTATAGTAGTGGTTCTTGTAGAGCGATGGTCCTCGCTTAATCCTCGCTTAGAAATGGTTTGGTAGAGTTATAAGTTTTGTGATATAAGCGGGTCCATTAATTAGAGTTTTATTAGTTGAAGTAATATTTGTTGAAGTGATATGAGTTGAAGTTACCTTAATTGAAGTTACAGTAGTTGAACTATTATAAGTGAAGTTTTGTGTATCTTTAAGATTTTAATTGAGAATTTATTTGTATAAGAAAGTTGGAGAAGTATTATTAAAGAAGTTTTTGGAGAAAATACAGAGAGACGTTTCTTTCTTCATTTCATTAGAACTAACAACAACAGCAAAAAACTGTTATTCAATGGATCCCAGCTCATATAAAACTAGAAGGAAATGAGAAGGCTGACACACTCGCCAAGAGTGGGAAAACAAACTCACTAATAAACTCTGCACTCTATCCAGAAGAATTGAAGAAATTAATTGTAAATAAAATAAAGGAGAAATGGACGAGCTCTCATCCAAATCACAAGAAAGATGACGCTTACTATAAGCTATCCCGACAAGACCAACGTCTAATCTTTCGACTCAGGACCGGACACAACAGAATGCGATAACACATGTACCGGAAGCTCAAAATTGGAACCAGTGAAATCTGCCCATGTGGAGTATCACCAGAGAATGCCGACCACGTCCTCCAAAACTGCTCTCTCTACCAAGAGGCCCGCATAAGACATTGGCCCTAAATCACCCCAATAGAAAGAAAACTATATGGAGAGCTCCCTGATTTGGAAACCACTGCGCAGTTCATCTCATGTATTGGTCTACTCATCTGAACACTCCAACATAACAATGAGAACGAAGAAGAAGAAGAAATTTGAATTAAGAAGGTTGATAATATAATCCTCGGCAAGTATTGAGCCTCACAAGGCTCATCAATTAGTCCTTTAACTTACCGCAATCGCGTGGGGTGAAAAACTGGACCAACAGCCTCATTTCTTTAATATCAAAGCCATTTATCAAATGATTTGCTTCATTATAAATCTTCTCAAGTTCACTCACAGCTTTATGTAAATCTTCCTTCTCATATTCCAACATTTTTGACAAATTACAATTTTGCATTTGACAAGCAGTGCAGTAATATCGAATGTTTCTATTTTCCCCATAAGTGCTGCAGCTTCCAGGCGTTCTTTCTCCTTTGGGGAACACAAAGTAATTTGTGTTCACACCTTTGATACACCAAGTTTTCTGACTCTCATTGCTGTTAGAGCTTCATTCTTTGATGACCACTTAAGAGTACAGTTTGTGAGTGTCCTAAAAACTTTTTTCCCTATTGGATTCAAGAAGCACCTATCTTGATATGCTGTGAGCAAAATATACTCATTTGAACTAAGTCAATAATCGCAACTTCTTGAAAACAGCTGACAGAATCATTTAAGACAAAATTGAAATTGTGGTTAGCACGGTGAACAAAATGCACAAGAGAATGCTTTTGTTGAAGCGATTCCTAAAGGTTTTAGTACCATCTACTCATATGGAAAGCACCATCATAGTAAGGCCTCGCAATTTATTGGTGATTTTTACAATACCTCTGTTCAAGTCACTCCTTCATGGATGGTGGGCGGACGCTGATCTCAAAAATGGCTATAAAGACTTTTCTAGAAAGTTAACAGTTGATGTATATCGTTGAGAAAAGAATTGCTAGCTCGTTGGCCACAGGTGGAAGACTCTAGTTTGACCGTTATAATTTTTCATAGTAAAAATAAATAAATGTAAATTTGGTTAGAGACTAAATCTAGGTCTAGATCCAGCATCGGTTTTGAAAAGACTGTTGCATTCTTGTAAGGACTATCGCGTTTGGGAATTTCCTATTGTAAGGCTTTATTAATTCAAACGTTTCATACATTAATATTCAGGAACATTTTGCGCAGTCTTCTAAGTCTAGATCAAAATGCTTATCATTGAAATGTTAAAAGGTGTACTAGATCTCTACATTTGCTTAACCAAGAATCTTTGTCGGGGAGAAGGGGGAAGGAGGCGGGGTGTTTTGATATCAAACATTCATTGATTTTTAAGAGAAAAACAAATCGCTCAATAAACTGCATAAAGGAGGTATTGCCTTAAAAAAAATATTTTAAATGTTTTTGTTGTTTATTACAAGGAGTATTTGGCAAGCCTATTGTGCAGACTTCTGGTTCTCACAAATATGAAAATCTAGAAATGACTCTGATTGCTATTTCTTTGGGTACCCCTCATCGGAATTGACGAAACAATATCTTGAAATGATGCTAATGATGCCATTATTTTTTTCCACTTTAGTGTTACTCCCCATGGACTCACATGGGCCATAATTGGTCATGACCCATCGGCTCTAAGTCCCTTGGTTGCTACGCCACTGCTTACATAGATACTTAGATGGTAACCATTTAAAAGCTGTATTTTTTCTGACCTATCTAGATTGATACTAAAAAAAAACTTGTAGATTTATGTAAAATACTAGATCCATAGTCCATGATGCACAACTAATGCACCTTTCACTTTTTTCAAAGAGTAAAAATAGAACAATTAGAGCAGGACCCAGCGGCTTGCAGCGCATGATGCATGCGGGGGGGGGGGGGAGTGGCGTTTGTCACCGTGCACTTTGCCTAATCGTTCTAAATCAGTGGTTCCCAAACTTTTTTGTCTCGTAGACCCCTTGCCATGTTTTCTTGTTTTCCGTAGACCCCCTGCTTAAGAGAAGTACACATTCAAATTCAAATTTAAACCCATTAAATAAGATTTAATACGTATAGCATACAATCACTAAACACATTGGAAACTTTTTTTTGTAAAGGTTTTTAAGCTCCCTATCCGTTGCTACAGAGACTATTTTTTATATATGGATTTGTTGTTTTATGAGTTTGTTCTTCAAAACGTTAATTATTAATACCTCAAGTATCACTATAAACGTATTCACTAAGAGCAGTTTTTCGTGGATTTTCTTGAGCCATTATCATTTGAATAAAAATGACATCATTATCAGACAACGTTGACTCAGCCAGCTGTATAGAGAAATATGCCATTTGTAAAGAATTCCATAAGAAGAAAGAAATAGTTGACTATATTCCAACCTAGCTCAAGAATTTAGTGAACTCTTCTACAAATCCATTGCCCTAACAACCAATGGGACAGAGTTAGCATGGATGGTTCTCAGAAAGCCACCACAAACGGAGGAGCTGAAATACCCATTGAATGGCCCAATGGAGAAAAAATAATTTAAAAATAAAAGTTCATTGTAACTAATGAGCTTTGTGACAACCACAGAGAAGAAATAGGAGCTCTGGAGCTAACAGTTACCATGCTAGCGAATCAGCCAAGTACACCAAACAGTTAATTTTTTGTCGTCACCAATATAAAAATAGTCCTTCAAAGCTTGATAAACTCTGATGCCTACTAAATAAAACAACTTAAGATGCCTAGACTGACGTTCGGTGGTCACCTTGTCAGCGCGCCTCTCCCGTCGGTAGGTTTGGGCTAGGATGTAACTATCCACATAATCTGTAGGAACATGCAAAAGATTGTATACAAATCATATTCTGTGACCTTGTAAAGCTCAACAACAGGAAGAACAGTGTTGAAATAGAAGGCTGACACACTTGCCAAATGTGAGAAAACAAATACACACTTGAACATCGCACTCTATTCGAAGAAACTAATAGTAAATTGTAAAAACGAGAAATGGACAAGCTCTCATTCAATATACAAGAAAGATGACACCTATTATAAACTACCCCTATAGGACCACCTATAATTTTTCACATCAGAACCTTACACATCATAATGAGAAAACATATGTTCTGGGAGCTCAAAATTGGGACCATTGACATTTGCCCTTTTGGAGTGTCACCAGAGAATGCCGACCATGTCAAAATTGCATTCTTCAGGTACAAAAACAACACACCGGCGACAAAAAAAGACACCGGCCACAAAACCCAAACATGAAATTCTTTTAATGATATAAGCTTGTGTAAGATGTTTTACAGTTTCTTCAACGGCTGGTAAAATCAATAATTTGTCTTTCGTGTGAGGTTTTCAGTATTTACTATAAGTAAAGAGATGTAGTAAAACGCTCACTAATCATCATTTTCTGAATGTCAGGCCAAAGAGAGATTTTTTGGGTGTATTCTGAACTTTATCTTTGAGTATTTGAAAGTTTTGTAAACCTTTGTCATCTATCAAAGTGGCATCATCTCAAACGATCCTCCAGCTTAATTTGTTTCATAGCATCATAAAAAAGGCACATTTACACTCTCGTTTGACAAGGAAGTAATGAAGTTCAATTTCAAATACTTAACGCTGTACAGTCTACATTTCTTTTAGTTAAAGTTATAACTAGACAAAACTACACTGTTTAAATATAGTTATTATATAAAACAAAACAATTTTTCATTCAATCAGCAGGATAAACATTTTAAGGATTTCCTAAGGTACAAATCATAAATGATTGTGTATGAAAAAATTCCAATTGTCAAAATTAAAGTAACGACATGATGAATTGAGATTCTTTATCGTAGACCCCCGTGCACATATCATAGACCCCCAATTCCCTTTTTAACTTTCGTAGACCCCTTGGAAGTCTCCGTAGATCACTGTGGGTCTATATAGACCATTTTGGAAATCACTGTTCTAAATCAAAAGAGTTGTTAAAGAACTAGATTAAGTTGAAATTGTGCCATGTGAAAATAAGAGTACTAGGGGAAATCAGTTTCTTTAATATGACGTGATTTTTTTCTTAAGTTATTACTATGTCTAAGGATAAGCAACAGAAATTTATTCCAGTTATGTGTTTGTAAGAAACTCGTTTATTAATTAAAAGAAATATTTGATTTTTGAAAACAAGAACTTGCTTGAACTTGGGATTATTTGTTTAAACATTTTAAAAACTCACTATGTGGAATAAATATGAGAGCCTCTGGCTAGTAGGGTACTACGTACTACCATAATTTAAATCAAGGAATCCTTGCGAAATGTTTTCCCTGTCACCTTCCAAGTGAACGAATACCTTGCTGACTGACTTTCTGTTTTCTGTACTTCTAGTAATACTATACTGTAAATTGGCCTTCAATCTCTGATTACTGACTGCAACATTCTTACATGTTGATGAAAAATTGTTGAGTTTTCGGTTGTTTAGATCTTGTACTTTGATATGTTGTCAAAAAATTCATCAATTCTCCTTTGAATCCCTCGAGGGGGGGGGCGGGAGGAGTCCTTTATATGTTGGAGTTCCAAATCAAGATGAAAGACATTCTATTAGTTAGCTATTAGTGTTTTATTAGTATCAATTCCCTAAAACGTTTTTGAGTGCTGTGTCACTTTGTTTCCCATATGGGAATGAGGGAAAATGTCTGCGTAGAGAGAGTTAAATAGTTGTTTCTGGCTTGGCTCCGAGTCTCAGTGCATAACACCTGACACCTATCGATTGCACATAGGTGCAAGAAAAAACTTAGATTGTGACTGGTGTGGTGTACACGAGCCCCATTCTGACATGTACTTAACATAAGTCATACGAATCTGGTGTATAGGAATCTAGAAGAGTTGTAAGGAAACTTAAATCCTTTATTCTGAATGAGAATTAACATCCACTGTGTAACTGATAAGTCACTTTCCTTTTCCTGGTGTCTTTAATGATTATCAGAAATAATTTAATGTATCTAACTTTCATGTGTATTCGACAGTCTAGCCTCTTATTACAAAGTAATGGATTTTATTGGTGAGATAAGTTGGGTATCAGATCGTTTAATTAGATGTAAAATGTATTCCATACAGATTTCGTTTATATTGCTTGAGTTTCTATTGAACTAATTTCACGTTTAATCATATTTTTCTGACATAAGATGGACAAGATAAGATACAAAATAAAAGTCAACTGAAATGTTTAGCTTGGAGTAGACTGGCTACAAAAATAACAAAAAAAAAAACGGCAAACTAAAGAATATATTTCTCGCTATTTACAAATGTCTAATTTTCAGAATGACGCAAAGAAAATGTAGAAAATTCGTATTTAGTAATCGCTTGCAACTTTAGGCCGAATAAAAAGTATGTCTTGAGAATCAACATTTAAAAATAGTTCGTCTTATTTCTGTTCCTCGTCCGAGCATATTAGTTTGTTTATTTTTTTTTTTACTTTGATATGCATTGTAAATTATCCATCAACCTGGGAACTTCATGAGCTTAGTATATGGATGGCTGCCTGGTCTTGGGGTATGCGCTTGGAACTGTCTCTATGGTCGCGGGTTCAAACCTTGTCGCCGCCCCACCACGCCGTCTTTGGTGTAAATTTTCGCTTCGGGCCAGTGTTCATTGGCTTATGTCTGAAGTCTTGTTTTGCGCTACATTGACCAATTGTCCGTATTGAGGTCTCTGGACGATGTCTTGAATCGTTTTTCTGTGGTAACCTTAGAGCGTTTCAATTCTTTTTTAATCAAAAGTATAGCAATTTTTTCTTAAAGCGAGGGTAATTCGTTATGGAGGTATAGTCAGCCTACTAGCTGTTGGATTTGGAAAGGGGGAGCGATACTTTGTCTCGCCTGGGAAGACGGGGAATGTGGTCAATACTTGACATTCAGAAAAAACATTCCATGTGGTAATCGTAACACTCGTTTTTTTTTTATTAATGTACTAATGTTAGACAAAGTTATTCAAAAAATGTTTGAGACTTTTTGTGTGTGTGTGTGTAGAATTATTTATTCATATTCCTTAAAAATTAAAAGCCTACATATAAAGGGTATTATTTCAAACTATGCATGTCGGGCACACGGCGGCTCTAGAAGACGTCATAACCAACGATTTAAACAAATCCACTTCTGTTACATAGTTCCCTTTTAAAATGTGGAGAGAGGAAGTGTTTCCCCCTTCCCCCGCTTCTTAAACCATATTCTTTCTGGTTCACGGGTACAGGCAGTCGAGAGGTCAAATGATGGCCCCAAAACACTTCAGGACAGGCAGTCGAGAGGTCAAATGATGGCCCCAAAACACTTCAGGACAGGTAGTCGAGAGGTAAAATGATGGCCCTAAAACACTCCAGGACAGGCAGTCGAGAGGTCAAATGATGGCCCCAAAACACTTCAGGACAGGCAGTCGAGAGGTCAAATGATGGCCCCCAAAACACTTTAGGACAGGCAGTCGAGAGGTCAAATGATGGCCCCAAAACACTTCAGGACATGCAGTCGAGAGGTCAAATGATGGCCCCAAAACACTTTAGGACAGGCAGTCGAGAGGTCGAATGATGGCCCCAAAACACTTCATGATTTTTACCAAATTATTACATTTTTACTACCTTTATTATTTTAACTGTGATAGACCTTGTTTTTAATGATTTAACTGTATGGAATTTAGCTCTTGTAAAGGAGAGTAATCCTTGAAGGATTACGGGCACGACATGGCCCAAAGTGTACCGATATGCCAAAAACTCAAACTCACTTCATGACAGGCAGTCGAGAGGTCAAATGAGGTTGAGTGGAGACTCTAAAATCAGAACTGCCCCACCTCGCTGTATTTTACGTTTGTAAGATTCCAAGATCTTACTTTGTTTAGCCCTCAGCCACCAGCCGAGTTGTTTTTTTAAAGTAGGAGAGTGGAAAACACAACATAAGAATAGGCGTAGGGAGTATCAACTATGACATTCCTTCCGGCAGCTTCTGCTACGGAGTTGGTGTCAAATGTAACGCGAAACGTTCATTTGGATTTCATCAGCAATGTCGAGAGAGGGACCAAGGCTCACGAGCCACCCATGAACCCTTTATTTAAGGCCCAGGAATGCGCCCCGGAGAGGTAACTCTGGTGCTGCTAATAATGTTTGTAATTTACTTTGACAAATGATTTTCAAAATGATTTTCATAAATCATTTGAATTCCCCACACCAAAAAAAAATACTCTCCTAGCCCCTCTCACTCCCCCCCCCCCCGATCCAATGGAACGATGCAGATGTCTATTCCTCTCCTTTTGTCGTTTGACGGGTATAATAGAATAATAATATTGTTTCAAGAAATACTTTATTTCATTTCGCTCTGTGTTTTGCGCGCAAATGTTGCGCACTCTTTTGGTGTGCTCAATTTATTTTCCTTTGGCGTGTATTCATTTCGAACCAATGCAAAACATACTTTCCCCTAGCGACGTGACGTAACAGCAATATTAACTTGTAACGAAGCAAGCTGTCATCAAACACACATGGCGGGTGGCTTGTACAGGCTTTCCTCACCTTCAGCTACAGATCATTACTATGTCTAAGGATAAGCAACAGAAATTTATTCCAGTTTGCGACGGTGCACCGAAAACTCAAATTCCACCACCGGAACTCGAAGAATATGTTAGGCCTCCATGTGTAGCGAATCTTCCGCCTTGTCCTATGAAAAAGAAGTCTAGACCACCAACACCTGTGCCAGAACCTGATATGCCCGTTCATCCATGCCCACCACCACTGAAGTGCCCCAATCCTTGTAGCCAGTAGCCGTTTTTGTGTCGATTCTTCACATTTTGTGGACATATTTGATGATCTACAACTGAGCTTGTCAAAATCTGTTCGCTGCCAGAAAAAAGTTTCAACACCAGTTAGCACCAGGAGAGCAATGGGAGAATACAATGCCATCACTACAGATAAGTTAGTTGATAATTGTGAACAAGAGCTCAATGTTGTAGACGTTCCTGGAGACAAACCAGCTGACAAAGTAGACGTTAATCCAGCAGACAATCCAGAAGTTCAAACCGACTGTCTTACATCGGAGAACCCTCTAGAAAGTAAGGCCGAAGGAGACGTAGAGAAATCTGACGGCACTGTGTGTGAAGAAGCAAACAAGGAAGTGGAACAAGTCACTACCGCAAAACCAGAAATGAAATCAACCAAACCCACCAAATCAGAAGAGAAATGCGTCTTCAGGGAGAGATACATTCCAGTGCCAGTACTAGAGGAATACGTCCGACCTCCATGCACAGTGGCCTACCCGCCATGTAAACGACCACCGACACCACCTCCTCCACCAAGGCCACCAACTCCAGTACCCGATCCCGACATGCCTTTATCACCATGCCCACTTCCATACAAGGCGGTCAGTGATTGTTGTCAGAAATAAACAGCCCCGTGAAAGGTAAAGTTTGTTTTATAATATAAATCTTATCTAGATTTTACATCGCGATCTAAAAATACATCAGAATAAAAATACATCTAATTCTGGTCGTGCGGTATGCGTTCTATACTGTCGTCTGGGCCATCCAAGGTTCGAACCCTACCCGATCTAATCAATTTGAAACATTCTTAATGTTGATTTTTCTAGATCTAGACTAGATGTAGACTAGATCTACTTTTGCTTCCAATCATTTGATTTGGGTTTAGTCTAGATTTAGATATTTATCTAGTCTAAATCTAGGGATCTGGATCAATATTAGATCTAATTAAATCTGAACTAGACGAGCGGTCTGGATCTAGACATTGATATATCTAGACTCTATATTCTTTTGCTAGATCTAGAGTGACAAGATGTAGAGTAATTAGAAACTAGATCTGTTTTGTAGTGTCTATAATATACGATTCTAGGTTGGTCTAGATATAGATGTTATAATGAAAAATATATCTTAAAATGTGTATATGATATGTCATAGTATTAGTTTTTAGTTTATTTGTAAGGTCTTTTCAAAATCATGCATTCTACCATCTAGAACACACCCCTTTTTTTATTTGGCGTTTTTTTTTTTGCTGCTTAGTTACAGCCATGACAACGCAATACTCTCTCATGATTACTTAAGATGTAGAGTAATTAGAATCTATATCTGTTTTGTAGTGTCTATAATATACGATTCTAGGTTGGTCTAGATATAGATGTTATAATGAAAAAAATATCTTAAAATGTGTATATGATATGTCATAGTATTAGTTTTTAGTTTATTTGTAAGGTCTTTTCAAAGTCATGCATTCTACCATCTAGAACACACCCCTTTTTTTATTTGGCGTTTTTTTTTTTTGCTGCTTAGTTACAGCCATGACAACGCAATACTCTCGCATGATTACTTACGGAGGCTAATGGGACCATGGCAACTAAACTCCTGTAGCTATGCGCGTCATATCCCGGTACCCAAAATGCTTCAATGACGCAATATTAGGCCATGACGTGAACTTCCTAGCTAACTAGTACCTATTCCTTCCACAGAGTCTGAAGTGAACAGTGAAAGACTACAGTGAAGAACAGTAACCTCCTTGAAGACTCCCTTAATACTTCAACATGTCTCAATGCAACTCTTGTGGAAAGGACTCAGCAAAAGAAACCAATGGCAAAAATTCTAAGAACGGAAGTGACACTTGCCCCGCTTGCCCTCCCCCGGCGAAAGAGTCTGGTCCTGTTGCAACAACTTGTCAAGCAAACAAACAGTTCAGCAGCAACTGCAAAAAGTGTGGGGAAAAGAAATCCTGTGGATGCAAAAAATAATTAGGTAAGTCATCTTTTTCTTCTAGATCTGTATCGGAAGTAAACACTTTTTTGTTTTCAGGAAAGTCTCTATTATATAAGATAAGATAGACTAATATCTAGATCTATATAGAATCAGAGATCTATTTTTAGACTAGATTCTATATCATAGTATATCTATATCTCCGATCTAGGACTTTTACTTCGATCTAGATCCTAGTCCTAGATGTAAACTAAGAATCTAAAATCGAATAAGCCTTTATTTAGTCGGATCATTCTTCTTTTGAAGATCAGTTTATTTAGATCTATAGATCTAGATATCTATAATTATAGATCTAATCCAAATTCGCTTGCCAGTTTGTCTGGTACAAAGTTTACACATTGTATTTCTCCCACACCCAATCATCTAAGATCAAGTTGAATTTTTCTTTATGCATTTAAAAAGCGATCATGGTAACATTTACAAAATGGGACTACCCTTTTCAACCACCTCTCCCCCTTTTTTTCCCAACTGGTAAAAAAATGAAAAAAAGTGCTAAACAAAAAGTTTGTTTTTTAGGCTAAATCTAGATATACATTGCAGGATTAATATAAACGGCTATAGAAGCTCGTCTTGTTTACCTATTTTTTACTTTAACTTAAATGTAAACTTTTGTCGTGGCTTTAGTATACACACTAGATACACACCAGCTGATACCTGTGGTTATTTTTGCTACACCTGAAATTAAGTTCACTTTTATTTTGTCTTTCATACATCAATCGAACGGCCCGCAAACCACGGTATGATGGAGTATTTATTAAGTCCATCAGTTATAGCCTCCATTCTTCCTGCACTACAATGCCCCCAACACACATGTTCAAACGAAACGCCCCTTCCCGCGTAACAGTTTGAAAAAGGAAACATCGCAACTTCATCTACTCTTTTGACATTTTATTTTGTCGTTCATGGCTCTAAATCTAGAGAGTACCTTATTTAGAATAACTCATCTTCATAAGCCATATTATACCATCCCTCCAAAAAAAAAAAAAAGCCCCTCACACATACTCACTTTTAATAGGCCCTGGTGACGAAAGCCCTCTTCCTACTATAAGGGACCATATTGAAAGCATTAAAAGAAAATCTGATTACAGACCAACAGAGCTCAAGAAAATAGTGAACTGTTTTCTACATACCAATTATCCTACCAATCAGTGGATCAGAGTTTACACAGATGGCTCAACCCATAAAGCCACCACAAATGGAGGAGCTGGAATACTTATCGAATGGCCAGATGGAGGAAAACTAGAAAAATCTATTGCAACTGGAGAGCTCTCTGACAGTCACAGAGCAGAAAGGGAAGCACTAGCACTAGCTGCTACCATCGTAGCAAATCATCCAAATTCCCCACACAGTCAGATTGTCTAACCGATGCAAAAACAACCCTCCAAAGCCTGCAAAACTCTGATTCCTCATATATTAATAACCTCAAAACAGCACTTATAAAGCTCAACATCAGCAAAACAACTGTAATTCAATGGATCCCAGCTCATATAGAACTAGAAGGAAATGAGAAGGCCGACACACTCGCCAAGAGTGGGAGAACTAACACACTAATAAACTCTGCACTCTATCCAGAAGAATTGAAGAAATTAATAGTAAATAAAATAAATAAGAAATGGACGAGCTCTCATCCAAATCACAAGAAAGATGACGCTTACTATAAGCTATCCCGACAAGACCAACGTCTAATCTTTCGACTCAGGACCGGACACAACAGAATGCGACAACACATGTACCGGAAGCTCAAAATTGGAACCAGTGAAATCTGCCCATGTGGAGAATCACCAGAGAATACAGACCACGTCCTCCAAAACTTCTCTCTATACCAAGAGGCCCGTATAAGACATTGGCCCCAAATCACCCCACTAGAAAGGAAACTATATGGAGAGCTCCCTGATCTGGAAACCACTGCGCATTTCATCTCATGTATTGGTCTACTCATCTGAACACTCCAACATAACAATGAGAACGAAGAAGAAAAATAGGCCCTGGTGTCCTAACTAAAGCCCGCGGGCTATACCCAGCCAGTGGCTGGACGTTATCGAACACTTGGAGACTTCTGCACTCAGTTACTAAAGAAGCAATTCCAATGCAGTGTTAAGACACAAGATATGGCGCACTAGCGGAATGAATTAATTAATTCTTTTTTTTTCTTTTCAGGAACGAATACACGGTGCAGGATACTAGCCCGGAAAAAAAGGTCCGGAAATGCCAAGCAGTAAAACCCTCGTCGCCCTCACTTGGTTGCAGTGTACAAGTCCAACTCTTGTGGTTGCAGTGTACAACTCCCCAAGTTTGTGCAAGTCTTTAAGGAGCTCTACACTAACTTCTCTGTAGTCTTTCGAAATACCATCAACGGCCAAATTGTAACAAATAAAAAAATAAGAACTATTTTGTTTTTGAAAGTATTTCATTGTATTGTGTAGTTCTTTGGTTAATAGTGTGTAATTTCACAAATCAAAAAGAAACAAACTTTAGCACATTTTAACTATATTTTCAAAATATATATATACCATTGACAAAATACACACAGACACACACAATAATCATGTAACAATTTAAAATTAATTTGTAAAAGTTACTAATAATAATAAATGGAAAACATACACACCATAATATTGTAATACAAATTCAAATATAGAACAGTTAATTAATATAGGATGCTGTCTCCGCAATACAAAGTTATAAAAAGACTTTTCTTCGAGTCTTTAAAGCACTCAGGCTAACCACAAGACAAAATTTGTCTTCCAAATATGCAGAATATACCTAAATAAATAGGTGTTTTTAAATTTAAAAAAATAAACGCTGACAAAACTTTACTGTCATATCACAAGGTCATTTGGGCTCGAAAAGACCGTCCTTCAGTACCATTGAAAAGAGGCAGACAATAAAAGAATGGAGAGATACGGTTGACAGTATGTGGGGTGCCTTAGCAGACTAACCTAAGAGATGTGAGGTTAAGTGTCATCAACCGCCTTTATGTAGGTGTTGCCCTGGTGGTTGTGAAGGCCGTTGACTAAAGCGAATCCAATCCCCGGTTCAATCTTTTGACGACAGGACATACTAATCTTTACCAGATGACACACTAGTCATCTTCGAGTCCACAGTGAGCTATATATAACACACTCTCAGAACTCTACTCACAACAGTTAATGAAACACTTTAATAGCTATTCAACTTGTTTACAAGTAGTCAGTCCACAACTTGCTCTCTCAGTCCAGTCCACAACTTGCTCTCTCAGAGTCCAGTCCACAACGTGCTCTCTGAGTCCACTCCACAACTTGCTCTCTCAGAGTCCAGTCCACAACTAACTTAAAAATTCACACCTCATATTACCCCTCCACACATTCGCGTGGACCTGTTTCCCACATCTCATCTCGTGCAAGTCATGGTAGAGAGATATAAATTTTGCCCTGCCTTTATAAAAACACAGTTGGCAAAAGTGAGATATCTCGAAACCAAAAGTGTATCTAGGATTAGAAGGGAAATAACTCGGTTTAGAGAGAGACGACTGAACTAATGATAATAGGGACGCTCAAGATATGAGACTACGAAATTTTTCCCTTGTAAATAAATGTTTTAAGTGCTTTAAGATCTTATGAAGTTTCTGTGTGGGTTTTAATATTGTCCAAAAGACAAACTGATTTAATAAACAGACGTCTAGAATCTTCAAAAAAAAAAAAAAAAAAAAAAAAAGGAGTGTGATCACTTTATGGAAGGATCATTTCAATATCATGGTTTCCATGAGGATTCAGGCCTTTCATATAATCCTTTCAGAATAATCTAGGCGACATGTCTCAGGCACATACAACACGACCATGCAGCCATCCATAAATCGCAGTTTTCGTATTTTTTCGTCTACCGCAAATGGTCGAATGAGTGAAGAGTCAGTCAGTCAGTCAAGGCTTTTACGATTATATTTATAAGAAGATTCGGCCTACGTTTAGTGTTTGTCGGAGCTCTGTAGATCGTTTACAATTGCAGGTGTTACAATTAAGATTATTTGCTGTCAAATGTGCATGTTTCAATTATGATGCCTTCTCCGATCGATAAAAAAGCGGGTCTGAAGCTTTGTAAGATCCACCAGCAGAGTCTCAACACCGAAATAATTCCTACATTCGCGCACACTTCATCATAACAACAACAACAACAACAACAACAAAACGCCTGACAAAGTGAAATAGAAAAGGTGATGGATAGTCCGCTAATGAAGTGTGACAGACATTCAAGACATACGTCTGTGATGAGCTCAGTCGTCCTAAGACATTTCTGTGGCAACATTCCTTCTAGTTTATTATTATTATTATTTTTTAGTTACGAAATAGACGTCCACCGAAGGATGGTATGGCGCATGAAAGAAATAAGACCTTCTGACGTGAAAAAGACGTCCACCGAAGGATGGTATGGCGCATGAAAGAAATAAGATCTTCTGACGTGAAAAAGACGTCCACAGAACGATGGTATGGCGCATGAAAGAAATAAGACCTTCTGACGTGAGAAAGACGTCCACAGAACGATGGTATGGCGCATGAAAGAAATAAGACCTTCTGACGTGAAAAAGACGTCCACAGAACGATGGTATGGCGCATGAAAGAAATAAGACCTTCTGACGTGAGAAAGACGTCCACAAAACGATGATATGGCGGTGGAAAGAAATAAGACCTACTGACGTGAGAAAGACGTCCACAAAACGATGGTATGGCGGTGGAAAGAAATAAGACCTTCTGACTTGAAAAAGACGTCCACAGAACGATGGTAAGACGCATAAAAGAAATAAGACCTTCTGATGTGAAAACGACGAAAACCTAAAAAGGCTTTGCTGGAGATGACAAAAAATTCATCAGCAAGAAAAAATAAATCTCAATGCAGTGAAAACAATATCACAACTTCTATTTAGATGGTAAAAAGACTTCTCTTTATTTAATGGTTTTACTTCTTAAAGATCAGTAATAGGACCTGAGTATTTTTTGCTCACAAAATCTGAGGAAGCCCCCAAAGGGTCCGCGATGCAGTTAAGCAGGTTTCAACCTTTTCAGCACGAATATATAGATATTAGCTACTAGCTATCAAAAACCGGTGGCCGTAGAAACAAATGACCTTAACATTATCTGCCCCATGGATCGCAAGGTCTAAAAAGGGGAAACGTTCTTTTTTTTTAACTATCAAAAAACCGCAATCCTCATTCCATATGAAAAATAATTTAAGGCGATTCTGTTTCCCCTTTGGGTTAACCTGGACGCTCTGCAGCCAACGCAATGATATCCGAGTCCCGGTGTGAATATTCAACAGAAACCGGGTAGCCCAGTTAAAAAAAAAAAGCTCATCATCATACCATTCAGCGAGGGGGCCGTCATCAGTGGCCCGTGGTAGTTGGAGTGGCGGGCCTTCCACTGTGTACAGCGGTAACATAATAGGAATCTGAAGAAAGTAGGTGCATATAGCTCTCGAAAATGTATGTTGTAGTCCGATTTTACCGCTCTCATTGTGCACCTTTATAGTTAATTAAAAAAATGATATTTTTTATTATCCGTGAGGAAATTCGGTTTACAATTGCGCATTACAACAAATAGTACATGTTTAGAGGTTAAAGCTAACAATTTGTACAAGAGCACACAAAATAGGCCTATATAATCATATTACATACCCCAGTTTCTCTTAAACATAACATGCGAAATTTACAATAGTAAGTTACTTTTCGATTCTTATAGGCTATCATCTTGGTGATGGTAAAATGTTCAAACCACGAAGAAGAGGGTGATTCTTATGCTTAATATTTTAATAGCTTTCTTAGCAATGTTTCTCTCGAATAGGTGTGCAAGTGCGGTTTGTTTGTTGCCTATGTATGATCTTACTAGCATCTTTAGAAGAATATTAAGGCAAACAGTGAGCCATAACTTCCAGTTGTTTTCCGAATTTAAGTAACTCATTGCGGGCAATGCCTTGAGGACCCCCGAAACACGGATGTGATTAAATGGTGTTTTCGATTAGGGCACTTTGGGCAGGACGTTTGGCAAAAGAGCCTATATCTTTTTCTTGGCCTACAGAAGAAATACTTTGGTCAGAGGTTTCAAAGGTCACTTTGGAGTGGCTCTATTGACATGCACCCAATGCAATGTATCACTAACTGGAGTTCAAGAGGCACCATAGTACCACTGACTACTAAATCTAATTTAGAAATGTGTAAAAACGTGATAAGCATTCTAATTTGTTGTGTTTTTTTTTAACAAAATAAACATTTTCTGTTAACTTTTAATTACTGTCTTATACTAGTTATAGGCCTAAACCATAAAACACACACATACACATACACACTCATAAGTTATATATTGACAAATTACAGTTGTATGTATAGAGGCCTACATATTAAGAAAAGTTAGCCCTCTTTTGAATATTATCTACCTTACGTGTATAGTATTGTTTAAAAAGGGTTGTTTTTTAAATGAAAAAACGTCTTGCATAAATAGATTTAAAAAAAAAGGATTCGCTTTTAAAGACAAAAGGAGCCCACAAAATATGGTGAAATTAAGTTTTCAAATTAAAGCTTTATTTTAAAGATCTAGAAATGTGACATACACCGGACTCCGGACATACAACACAATACTAATTGTGGCTTTTCCTATATTGAGGCCGTTAAAACCCAACCCAACGATGACCTACTAAGTACTGTCAAAAAACGCAAACTAAAACTCTATGGCCATATCATAAGGTCCCCAGGGCCCGCAAAGACCTTCCTTTAGGGAACAGTACCAGGAAAAAAAGAACAATTATAGAGGCAGACAGAGAAAGCGATGGGGAGACAACTGTCACTGAAAGGGATTCTATCCAAGACAAAAGACAGATAATGGAGAACGACAGTCAACGGACCTTGTGTGGTGTCCCAACGGTCCAAAAGACTTATAAATAAGGATAAACAAAGCAAAACCGAACCAATAAATATTTATTGGTCTAAAAGACTAGATCTAGAATCAAGATCCAGATCTAGATCTTTCTTAAATGATGTTTTATATCATATCTTATAAATTTAAGAAGTTACTTCAAAAGAATATAAAATAATCCTACGTTCTACGTGTATCCCCGTGTCACTCTAGTCATGCACATGCTAATCAGTGACTTAAAATCTTTCAAGACCTTGGTTTTCTTGGCTGATCCATGCTCTAATATAGAAGCGAACTAGGGGGAAAAAAAGAACACTTGTAGCAACAAATTTGTCTTAGCACATGGAATAAGAAATTTGCCTTTGTGTCTGAGTATTTTAATATATATAATCAAATCATTAGAACCATAATTGACTATCATAGTTATTATATATTTTAATATAGATATCATAATTGTCTACGTTGTAGTGTGTGTTAGCTTGTTTGTAAAAATGTTTTTCATGATTCGGTTTTTCCTCCAGAGTTCTTTCCGGCCCGCCGAAACGTCGGTACAAAATGTTAAGAATCCCCCCAAGCTTGGAAAATGTAGGTATATCTTTACCTACGTTAGGACCCTGAATATGTTTCTGATTTATTGGTACCGTGCCACTTAATAGGTTTATGACTGAATATAGAATCTAACAAGAAAAGTGAAAAGATCTTTAGGCCTATATAGGGCCTATCCTTTTTTGTGGAACATGATAATAAGTCAACATATTTGTTTTATAAAGTGTGGCTGTTTTAAAGCACAACAACATATTATAAACGCATTATAAAAAAAATATGACGGCAATCTTGGTTTGAGCAGCGAATAAAAGATGGTTAGTATAGTTCCATGGTTAAACAATGCCTAGAAATTTAAGGATCGCTGAGAATATTTACCAAAAAAAAAAAGAAACCAAAAAAAAAAAAACGAGTCAATTTTAATTAGAGAAATGAAGCCAATTTTCGATGCGTAAAAAAATAATAAAAAAACAACAACAACAAAACAACTAAGGCCGACTATTAATTTATGTAAGTACCTGATCCACGAGTTTCTAATAAAATTGTTTCAGGCCAATTATTTCATTTCGTTGTTGTACATTTTCGGATATGTGGCCCGTAACACGAGGGTTGAATGTTAAAATAGCCCGCAGGTCAGGCCTTGTCGAAGGCGCCGGTCAGGCGCAGGTCGAATTAGGTTGTCCATCACTGATCTAGATCTATTGCGAATAACATCGACATTTTTATTTGAACATAATAATTGATCTCAAAATTATCTTGAAATTCGACAAACCTAATAAAACACTAAAGGGTGACTTAAAATTACAAACATAGACCTAGAATCAGTAGCTTAGGCTAAAGAATAAGATAAATACTATAACAGAATCTAAAGGCGAGGCTATATAAAGGCTGCTCACAGAGATTTATTTAGCCGCCCCCCCCCCCCCCCCCGAGGGGGGGGGGAGAAATCCCCCCTGAAACCACAATCCTCCCCCCCTGAGGAAATTATTTTATTCCCCCCCCCCTCAGAGGGGGATCAGAGTAACACTAAGTTGCTTTAAAAGAAGAAATAAAGGAAATAAAATTGTATGTTGTATAATAATTATTTCGGTTTTCCACCGTCCGGTTTTTGACATCCCTACTTTTGGTATCCCGGGAAAATCGTTAATTATAGATGAAAGGGAAAATAATAAAAGTGTAAACATGAAGCGGCAATTATCGATGTTCAGCTTTGCCAAAAAAATTCGAATTAATAAGAATGGAGCAAAATCAACATTTGAGTTTCCTGCAGGACGTGATGATGGAAGTTATAACTGGGGCATCTGAAATTTTCCCTGCTTTTTCTACATTAGCAGTGAAACTTAAGTTGCTCCAGTTGGGACGGCTTCTGTTGAGCGCAGTTTCTATAATCTGAACAGAATACTTACAGACAAACGCAGTAGGCTAACTCCGTGTCATCAAGACTGCCTCCTACGAATTTCAAGTGAGGGGCAAGATTTTCCTGATGACAATTTTTGGGCAACTGTATACAAAGAATGGTGTAAACAACCAAGAAGATTTTTGGACTGATTGAGCAGCTGACTGCCAGTTATATATCTCATATTCATACACAAGTCCACAACTGTTATTGTTTGGCTTTGACAAAATTAAATTATCTAAGATAATTAATAATTATTTTAATATTTTACTACAAAATTCTACATTAGCAGTAAACTAAATTAAAACAATATACTTAAAGAAACTTTTGATAAAACTAAAATTAGAATTACCTATTGAAGAGTCAGTACTTTGGTCCTTAGGCCAGAAACTTAGCCATTCCACTTTTCCTAATATAGGTTGGTCACCTACTTATAGTGCCCTTCATAATAAGAAGATATAAGAAATATTCATTTGCTGATTGACTTATCTAAATAGAATAATTAACGTTATTTCTTTTAGCAGCTTATACTGAGCATAATCATTTGAAATAGAGTATAAATATATGTTACTACCACTATTGTGTTTGAAGTGTTTACATTTGTTCAAACTAGCTATTGATAAAGCTTTGGCATGTGCGATTTTTGCCAGTTATATACCTCATAGTCATACACACGTCCACAACTCCATACGATTTTATTCCGGTCAATCATTGTCATACAGGCTGTTATTTGTGTAAATTAAATTTAAAATGCTTCAGAAATTTCATTTTGACACTGGTATTTTGCTTCAGCTTCTGGGGGACATCGTCCAGACCCCCTACCGGGGCTTTGCCCCTGTACCGTCCCCCCAGGCCCCCTCCTGGGTTATGCCAACTCCCCCCCCCCCTGAACCGAATTCCTGGATAAAACCCTGGCTGCTCAAGACTGAAAATCTATATAGATCTAGATCTACAATGCATCAATGTGCACAAACTCAATAATATATTGATAATATATGAATGATATATAATAGAACAACTAGGTCATAGTCTAGCTACTTTTCTTTTTATATTGAAGTTGGCAGCTTTGCTGGAGTCAAGTGCAACATAATCATGGCGACGGACGGGATTTTCAATATATACTTAGTTTCTTTTTCTGTTTTTATTGTTACATTTCTTTTCAAGACATGTCATTCACAGAAAGTTTTAGGTGTGTATTCCATTTCTCACAACGAATTAGGTGGAATAGTAACTTTGCACCCAAATTCGGAAAATGAAATCCGATTAATTGGGCTTGACCTCGTAAATACCACAGTAATGTTTTTGACTCAAGATAAAACTAATTGCAATAGTGGACGAGCTTCGAATATAAGTCATGTTAACTACATAAGTAAATACAGTGCCTCAGTAACATTTTCACTGAAGACTATTTATGGGGATAAAACGTTATTTATGTGCGTGAAAAACGTTGGCACCAATGATTATACACACCAAGGAGCAGATGAGTGGTTATCTTTTCTTGTCTCTGAAGACAAAGATAAACATAGTCATTTATACCTACCTTTATGGCTGCAGATAACTGTCTGTTGTGTTTTAATACTATTATCAGGTCTCTTTAGTGGACTGAACTTAGGTTTGATGTCATTAGATCAGACTGAATTAAAAATTATTGGTAAAGTTGGTTCAGAGCAAGAAAAGAATTGGGCAAAGCGAATTGGTCCTTTGCGCAAAAGAGGTAACTTTCTATTATGTACCCTGTTGCTGGGAAATGTTATAGTAAATAGCTCTTTTACTATTCTTTTTGAAAATATGACTTCTGGTTTGACAGCTGTTGTGATTTCTACAATTGGGATTGTAATATTTGGTGAGATTGTACCCCAAGCAATTTGTTCTCGGCATGGTTTAGCTGTTGGTGCCAATACATATTGGCTTACTGTATTTTTTATGATTCTCACATTCCCTGCATCATTCCCCATTTCATTGATCTTGGATAAAATTTTGGGAGAAGAAATGGGACAAGTCTATAACAAAGAAAAACTTCAAGAGTTGATAAGAATGACAGCAGACAGCAGAGTTTTGCATGACAATGAAGCCAACATTATATCTGGAGCATTACAGTTAACAAATAAAAGTGTTGAGGATATAATGACTAAAGTAGAAGATGTTTATATGCTTGAAATCAATAGAATTTTAGACTTTGAGACCATGACAGAAATTATGCACCATGGATATACCCGTGTCCCAGTCTATGATGGAGAAAAGATCAATATTGTCAACCTTCTGAATACAAAAGATCTGGCTCTTATCGATCCTGATGATAAAACCCCTCTAAGTACTGTGTGCAAATTTTATGACCATAAACCTCTTTACGTTGATCATGATGTGAAGCTGGATGCTATGCTCCAGGAATTTTTGCAGGGTAAGTACTTAAAGACTTTATTATTTATTTTTTTTTAGAACTTAATTATATAATTTATTTTTTTCTTTGGCTATTAAGTTTATTAATTAAACTTTAATTCATCAATCAGTATTAGAGTTTTAAACAATATAAGGTAAAAAAAACACATAATACACATTCACAACCAGCGCTTTATGAATTTGACTTCTATGTACTTCTCGATGACGACAGCTGATCTTGTAACACTCTGACCGAAAGTGGGATAAAGGAGTTTTTAAATCTTTCAGTTTTAGTCCTAATGGAAAGGAGACAACCACTTCTTTCAGATCTTATGTAACAGTGGTTTAATGGGTGCAGGTTGTCTTTAAGAATCGTGAGTGATTTGGAAAGGCATCTTTCTTGGAAAAGCTCTTCAAGAGATGGTATCTGTACTTGAGAAATATACGATGCTTTTTAATTAGTCTATATTATTCTAAGTCTTTGTGCCAGTGAAGTATAACCATACCAGCAGGTGATGGAAAAGTTAATAAGACTGCTGATGGTTGCTGTGTAGAAAAGTCTGATTATTGTTTTGTCTATGTTGAATTTTCTTAGCTTTTTTATATGAGTATATAGGTATCATGTTATTTGGAAGTTTTGCACAATGTTCAGTAACCCAAGTTTGTTACAAGACATTTAGGTATCCATCTTCGGCCAGGTATCATATTTTACTCTCCAGCCATAGCCAGCTCCAGCCGAATATCGAAAAGTACTCTCCGGTGCAACCCTAATATTAATAATAATAATTTAAAAGTATTTTTGTAAATTAAAACACTAGTTTATAGCTATATAGGGTGTAAGGTTATCTATTTACAATTACTACACACATTCTCAAAACAGTACTGAAAATTGCTTTAAAAGAGTAAGAAATTTTGTTTAGCCCAGGATACATGCCAATGTTGTGCATTGGTGGGAAGCATGGTCGAGAGGTTAAGTGCGCTTGAGCTTGGCTTGTCTTGGCTACCTAGAAGGGGGCTCGAGGTTCGACACCTGACTCGGGCAGAGTTGTGTTTACTGAGCGCCTAAAGGCAGCACGGAAAACCAACTCCTAGATACACCCTCCCCCCCACTGGTCCACAAATGAGATTGGACCAAAGCGCTCTGAGCATGCTATAAGCATGAAAGTAGCGCTATATAAAAGCTATAATAATAATAATAATAATTGAATATTGTAAAATCTGTATTAGTTTGAAGGGTGGTAGCCTCATAAAACTTGAAAAATTTAGCTTACAAATTGTATTTTTATATGTATAACATTTTGTATCCTTTTTAATGGCAGTATATTTTTCACAGGGGATTCTCATATGGCCATTGTTCAAAAACTCCACAACAATGAGGACCATGACCCATACTATGAAACAATGGGTGTGGTTACTTTAGAAGATGTGATTGAAGAGATCTTACAAAGGGAAATTATAGATGAAAAAGATTTGATTAGTAAGTGTTTTGATTTTTTTTTTAATCAGTGTATTTTAGAACAGGATTACCTGCTTAAAAAAAGACAGAATTGCAAGAATAAAGCATATTATAACAAATGTTAAATCAATCAACACTTAGATTTTTAATATTTAATAGAACTAATGATTAATACAAATTTCTTGTTAAATATATAGATTTCAACATCGTTTATATGAAAGTAGATACAATATGAAGCATAAATACTTTTAAAAACTAGAGGTCACTTTTCGAAGACCATTAATTATTTAATAGCTCCTAATTTAAAGTACAATGAGAATAAACAAAGTATGGACAACCATACGCTACATAACAATTTTTTTTTTTAAAAACAAAGATGTAAGCTTTTGAGAGGACTATAAGTACATTGAGATGCTTTATGTTACTGCCCAATTACTTTGTTATTATTAATACTTTTGCTCTTTTAATAACTGGACAGCTTTTAGTAGTAAGATATGGAGCATATTCAACCTTTTTTTTTTTTTTTAGCTGACAATCGTCAGAAGGCACCTCGGCCGAGAAAGAGGCTGGATTATGAAATTTTGGGTGCTGAAGGACAAAGATCCAAGTTACCTAAACAGTTGGCTTTTGTGGCATTCCAGTTCTTAACCACCAGTAAGTATTTAGTTATAAAATTACAGGTATATAATAAAATATTTACAAGTATTAAGCTTGTGGTTTTAAAAAGTTTTTGAAATTGAAAAATACTTACATTGTATTAGAGCTACACACTGAGTAGTGCAAATGAATCATAGTATTTTTTTTATTTTGTCCTTTTATAGAAATATTTGTAGGATTTAAGCTACATCCAACATCAGAATTTAAGTCTGTGATTTTGTTCTATCTAGTTATTGGTTGCTTCTTAGTGGTGTTTAGTATTGGCAAGAGACAAGAAACTGGCTTTGGCCCAAATAGATAAAATGTCCTCCTTTTACTCTGTTGTTTACTGCTATTGCATATTATCCTTCAATCAATTCTAGGACCACCACAATTTTACTCTATGTTGCCAAAAACTAAAACATTTAGTACTAGCAGTGATTTAGTACCAGCAGTGATTAACCTTACTTGGTTAACAAGAAAATGAAAAGAATATTTCCTATCAAAGCTAGCCTGTATGTCTCACAACTTCAGAAACCAATAAGATTGTCCCCCTTATGTAGTTACTTAATTGCAGAATTTAATTTAATTTAATTTGTCAAATATTCTAGCAATTACAGTCACAAAGACTAATTTTAACATTAATTTTTAATCTAAACCACAAGGCCATTGATAACGCTAAAAAAAACAAACAATCTCAATGTAGAAATTGTTGAACATGAGCTCTGCATGTACATCTATAATTGCACTCATGGCGATTGCTACTAGAAATCACTTAGTCTGAGAAATATGATACTTAATATATGTTTCATCCAATACATTGTAAGCACAAATTTCAAAGTTGTCCTCCTTAGCAAGGTTTTGTCCTTCTCTGTACATGCAGGTGTCTGGTAAACCTGTTCTAAAGTTGTCTTTTGCTGGTTTTTGTTGTTGTTGGGAGTCATTTATCATTGAACACTGATATTTAATATACATTTTTTCCTGAAGACTCTACTTTTTTAATTCTTTTGAGGAGTGTTCAATTTTGTTTTTAAGGATAAGGAAAAAAAGTAGAAGTGGCTTGCCATCACCTAAATAATGTTGATGTGCTATAAACTAAAATTCATTAGACTCATTAGACTTCAGAAATTATTTCTAGTGTTAGCACTGTCGTAAATTTCTCTTTTTGAATAGCAAAATGATTAATGATTGGTTTCATTCTTTTTGCTCTCATTTTTACAGTTTTATGACATATTGTTGCGAACCATTTTATAATTAGTAGACTCCATGCTTTAGAAATTTTGATGTAATCTTACAGTCATCAATTCCAGATGAGCTACTTTCAAAGGTCTTACTCTATCTTGTATATTTGACTCCAAGTTTGGGAATTTAATTCTCTATTTCAGTGACTTTCTCTTGATATTTCAATGTCACAGGCTGAGTTGGCAGTGCACAAGTGGCTTAGCCTTGACCCTTGTTTACATTAAAAATTGTAACTCAAATGTGTTCTAGATTTGCTTAGAAGGAAAAAAAAAGCTTTTGGCATTACAACTTGAGCTTTAAAATATGTAGGAAAATAGTATATAAAGAAATTTGAGCAAAAAGTCAACGCTGGGTTGGTTCTCGGAATTCTAGTTTGGCTTAATAAATCCATTTCATGTCCATTCAGTACTGTTATTCAAAGAGTTAGTTATTTTTGTATTTATATTTCAACTTGTGGATAATTATTATCTGCTTTATTCATGACTGAGTTGTGTGTTATGTTTATGTGATTACAAGGTATCCACCAGATCTAGAATTATAGCTTGATGTATGCACAAATGAAAAAAATTAAGGTGCGACATTAACATTAGAATTGTGAAGTAGGCTACTGGAATACAACTTAAATCTTTTAGAATTGTGAAGTAGGCTACTGGAATACAACCTAAATCTTTTAAAATTGTGAAATAGGCTACTGGAATACAACCTAAATCTTTTAGAATTGTGAAGTAGGCTACTGGAATACAACTTAAATCTTTTAGAATTGTGAAGTAGGCTACTGGAATACAACCTAAATCTTTTAAAATTGTGAAATAGGCTACTGGAATAAAACCTAAATCTTTTAGAATTGTGAAGTAGGCTACTGGAATACAAGCTAAATCTTTTAGAATAGTGAAGTAGGCTACTGGAATACAACTTAAATCTTTTAGAATTGTGAAGTAGTCTACTGGAATACAACTAATCTTTTAGAATTGTGAAGTAGGCTACTGGAATACAACGTAAAGCTAAAAGCTTCAAGAAATAGCACAGTTCTATAACTCAGTAAAATATATAAATTTAGATGTGCGTGCAGTTGGTTACATTCAAAGCCTCAATGAGATATCTAATAGACTGACTGTGCTGTGGAAGTTTAACTGAAGGAGACAAAATCTTGTAGCTGGTGGTCAGATGAATTATATTCAAGAGGTTGGCTTCATAGTAAACTAAGTTTAGTGCAAAATAAACTGTAAGATTGCGATAAGATTGGGGGCTTGTTCACTCAACAATTGAATGTGTCATCATTGGACTATGAGGAAGAAGAATGACTTTTGGTTTAAATGCATCAAAGATTTTCCTGTCGAAAATATCGTAATCACAGGAAATAGAAATACCATAAAGAAATTAACTCTAGAAAAATATTTTTGTCAGCTTAAAAGTAATGTTTCTGTGCTACACCAAAAATTATTTTTATTAAAAAGAAAAAATCTGTTTCCTTTTTATTTTATTAAAATTGATGGTATCCAAAATTTGTTTAGAGCTTATTTGACTGAAAAGAGAAATAAAAAATAAAAAAGTCCTGCCCCAAATAAATAAATGTTTTATGCAATATTATAAAGAAAACAGGTTCTGATGACTATATAATTTATCAAAGAGGTTAAAGAAGTCAGTCACTGAGGGCATCTCTAACTCGATGTTATCTCAATACTATGTTTTCCTTAAACATTAAAATGTACTATTGCTCTTCTACACCACCACTGTGTTAGCCATCACCACATTGTGCAATCATAATGAAGAAATGTCTCACAAATATTGTTCTATTTTTTGAAAGCATTTCTTGTAATTTATTTACTTAGTTTGTTCTGTCAAGATGACTGTTTAAACTCAATGTAGGTCATGACAATTAATAAAACTACTTGAACACTTGACCTATTTTCTATAAATAAAAACTTTTACTTCTGACTATGGAATACTGCCAACAAAACACACCCCTAACAGATTAATGATCTCATATTTCTCCCATGCTTTAATATTCTTATTTTATCCATCGGGCATATGATTCTTGATCATCACTTTGAGCAAAGTAAATAAAGGCAGTTGGAAATAGAACAGTCCAGATCATTTTGTTTTGCACTTCAAGACAGTCATAGCTCTACTGTTTCTAAGTCAAACCTAAATGCTAACCTTATGCTTTTTTTTACTCAGCCACCACTTGACATGCTTGTAAGGCTGAATGACAGGAATGTTGACCCTCAGAACAATTACCTTCACACTGTTGTCTTTCTGTCTTTAGCTTTGAGCAGAACTTGTTCATTCTGTGTTTAAAAAAAATGTTTTGACACTGTTGTGATGGTGCCCACCTAATGCATGCTGATAGTGACCTCATTCTACTTCTTTCTAGAAGTGGAGGTCAGGTCAAAGAAGTCGCAGGAGTAAACATGTGTTAAATTATAATTAATCAATCAGAGAAAGAGGTCAGTTGCATACATCAGTTTCTAGAAGGTCATAGCTAATAGAACAATGTAGAATAGAACTTTCTGGGATTCTATATAAGATGGTTTTGAAATGTCTAAATTGAGGGAAAGTGAGTGAGTTGAGGTCCTTGAGTTGTTGTGGGTCTTTGAGTTGAAATTGGTTCTGGATCTGTAGGTCCATAAGTTGTTATAAGTCTTTGAGTACTTTTTATCTTTGAAGTCAATTATTAGTAAAAGTAAAATAGAAAAGCTCAGTTGTTATTTAAATTACATACCTTTAGGGTTACTTTGCTCATAAAATACTATGCTAAATAAGTGAATCCCTAACCATTTGAACCCATATTTATTATAAATGTCATAGTTTATAACCTTGTGAACTTATTTCAGCTGTAGAGCCATTCTCAGATGTTTATCTAGCCAGAAATGTCCTAATGAATCTCATGAAGAAAGATATTGTGGTCAATCTCACTCCAACAGAGCCAGTCAGTGCAAAGAATTACATTTTTCAGAAAGGAACTCCCACTGATAAATTTGTTCTCATCTTACAAGGTACTGGGTTTCAATATTTCCACTTTGTAGCAGCAGCAGGATAAAAGTTCTCATTTTTTATATATTCTAAATTGGTTCTAAAAAATGACATTAGTAATTGTTATTATATATATTATAAATATATAAAACTGACAGTTGTTAATTTTCAAAAGTCTTGATAATTTTCAAAAGTATATTTGATTGAGTGTTACGATGCTCAGGGTGCAAACAAAAAAAAGGGGATTCCGTCTTAAAAGCAACTCTCTGAGCCTATCAAATATTTTGATAACAAACTGAAAAATCAAAGGCGATTTTTTTAAGGGGAGGGAGATAAGTGATATTCGAATTCATTGGCAAAAGTATAGGTTTGGGGACATTCTCATTCTGATTTGATGTAACAGATACTAAAATTGACAGGTCAAGACAATAATATGCTAGAGGGAAGGTTAAAATGTGAAAATCCTAGAGCTTCTCAAATATTTGAATATTCAATTAAGAAGCTGAAGGATGGTTGGTGATTGTATGTAGGACTATTTTTTTTTTTTAGAGGTGTAGGCTAGCTGTGGGGGGAGGGGGGGGGGAATACTATTAATATGTGAGTCTATGTAGGAGGACATTGTAAAGTGCCCATTGCAATTAACTGTAATAGATACAAGAGTTCACCTACCAAAAGTATGTTATGGAATAGTTAAAATATGGGTTGTTTTATTGGAAGTGCATTAATAAAAAGGAGGGGGGGGGGTTATGGGCAAAATATTATATGAGAATTATGATGCAATAAAAAAAAGGGCCAATAAGCATCACAGAGCCTAACAAATATTAGGATAAAGAATAGAAAAGCAGAAGACTTTCTGAAGAGATTGTATGAAGGGCTATTTTTAAGAGGGTAGGGGAGCACCCTAAAGCGGGCTGTTCTAATTCTATGTCACAGATACTAGAATGCACTGGTCAAATGTATGTATCAGGGTGTAGTGTAGGCTGAGCAGTAACAAAATCTAAATAGTAAGTATAAATGTGAATAAAAAGTTTAATTTTTTTTGTCTTTAGGAACAGTTGAAGTAATAGCTGGTGAAGAAAACATGGTTTTTGAATCTGGACCTTTCAGTTACTTTGGAAAGGATGCAATCAATCGTAAGTTTTAACTTGTTATAAATATATGTTTAAAAATTGAAATCTCAAAAAGCTAACTATAAATTAAAAGTTAAGTTAAATTTGCATTTTCCTGAAAAGTAAAAAAAAAACATTTAGTGAAGTACCTAACACAGCTGAATAAACAAAAACCTTTTAAAATGATAAACCATTTTTTAATGACATAATTTAAAAAACAATTCATTTGAAATGTCATAAAGGCTAGAAGTTATAGACAGTTGGGGTGCCATTGTTCCTTTTCCATATTACTTCAACATGACTGATTTCTTAATGTACTATAGTGTTAGCTGGTTAACATTTACACAATGTTGTCAATTAATGAGTGATTAATTATTTAGGTTATGTAACACTTATTCTTAAATATAAATCTAGTCCTTTCTAATATTACTTTTTTATTTTGTTTTTGTATACCTATCTGGCACTGACATTAGCAGTAAATTACTAACATAAGAATAAGCTAAGATATTAATCAAACTAAAGTAGTGCTAATTTAATACCTGTAAAGGAATATCACATTGTCTAAACCAACTTAATTGATTCTGGTATTGCAGGAAGATATATATATTACAGGAAGATCACATTTTTAAAAAAAACAACAACTTGTAGTTATTCCAGCACAATCTAACTCCATGTAACCTTAACAGAAAGTAATAAAAAGTTCCAAAATAAAATGACAAAATTTGATAGTAAATACAAAAGAACAAAACAATTGCATTAAAATAAAAAAAACCCACCAAATCAGAAAAGATAAAAAACTAGAACAGCATCAAAGTAAAAAGAAAATAACATAACAGAAACTTAGCCTTGTGGGAAAAAAACAATGTCAATGTGAAACTAAGATAATTAATCCTAGTGTGTAGCTGTAGAAGAATGGAAGGAAGTAGACAGACCCCAGGTCCAAGCATAATTTGTGTTTAATACAAGTTACATTTTTTATGTTTCTTACATTTTGAGCTGTTATTGATTTTGTTAATCTACAAATGCATTAGGTCCTATTGAATTATGGTCAGATCATTAAAATGTGGGCTATTGGTCTATGGTGTTGGTGTTATAGAAACATTTTCTCTTTATTTGGTGTAATGAAAATGTGTGGTCTTGACCTTGTAATGCATTCTCTCCCAGCTGCCCTTAGTGTCCCTATCAATCTTACCTCCCCTTGTCATCACAGTCATTAAATGTTTTGTTTCTAGTGGTCCTGTCCTGATAAATGACTACTATAATAGTGTTTATATTTTCTATGGGAAGAATGCAAGGTCTTTTCGTGTTTTGTCACTCTAAAACAAATAACTCATTCCTTTTAAAATTGCTAAAACTAGTTTATAATTAAGCTATTGACTTATTGTTTCTAGACATTTGAAAATATTATTTTGTGAAGTCTATGAGTTCTCTGACCTGCTAGTAAAAAGTTCTAATTAGGGATTACCATTTTAAAAAGTACTTCAAGTGACCTTGTCAAGGTGGGCTTTACAGGCTTAGCTAGGAGATGAATTAAATGAACCATGGTTAACCCACCTTGGCAGGCTAATACAATACAATGCAACTGACTGCAACAAACACAAAGTACATGCTAAATTAACTTAAAATAAATGGTCAATGCTCATTTAATATTTGATAATGAAATGGAACTGGATGATGAATATTATGACAAATTATGCTGTTTTGCAATACCAATCCATATGATGCATAGTGTAGTATGAATAAATAACACATCTGACACACACACACACACACTTAATCTTGGCCTCATGGCCCAGGAACACCAACAATTACACAATAGGAAACATGGCTCTGCACTAGCCAAGGCCTGGCTCAACCTGCCCAGGACCTGGTTCCATCAGGGCCCAAAGTCTGGTTCAATGTGACCCAAACCTAACACCCTGAAACATAGAAAAAGCTGAGATCTATCTATGCAGCTAAATCAAAACTTCAGCAGAGATAGGCATCCAAACCAATCGAACCTAAATATGACCATCTGAGAACTGACATACCCATCACAACGGGGAAACAGTGGACACAGAAAGAAAACTTCGCAAGAGGAAGTACAAGAAACTAAGGGATGACATTTACACACATTCACACACACAAGATTTTATGACAACAAACCTTAGAATTATAGTTCATGTGCTCCAAGGAACCACTATGGAAAAAAAATAATTCCTGCCACACTTGACAGACCTTGAGTCAACTCATAGAAGTATGTACAGGGCGGCCAAGAGACCTGGTATGCAGTACAGCAGTACAAATACTTACAGAAAGTAGATTATAATGTATTGTAATTATTAATAATTAAATATCTAAATAGTACAAACAGAATATTATTAATATCATACTTAACATTTCATAGTTCTCAAGCGCTCAATTCTAATAGTACATGCAGCACAATGCCAGGCTTCTTTTATCTCATACCAGGCCTCTTTTTATCTTGGTCACTCCGTATTATTAACTAAGTGGGGCATAGTGACAAAGTGGTAAAGGGCTTGGCTTCCAAACTGAGGGTCATGAGTTCGAGATATGATTTAGGATTTTTAAGATGCCTTAGTGGTCTCAAATTGGTACCTGAATTGCGATGGGGAAGTAGAGGTCATTGTTCTGGCCACATAACACTCGTTAACTGTCATCCTTAGAAACAGATGACAGGTTATGAAAATGGTGTCTTCACTTTACCTTTACTATTTTTAACTAAACACAAGTTATAATTCCATCCAGTGCACACAAAGTGTTTACATTGGACCAATATATTGAAACAAGAAAAACATAAATACATTTTTTAAACAGACAGTACTAACATTAGGCAACTTAAAATAAATAAATAAATACACCATCAGCTTCTTGATTGAACGATTCTACCAATTAGGCCAGCAGGCAATGTATAAAATATCTATTATTTATTGGTATGTTTATTACACACAGAACTCTTTAAGATCTAGTCTAGATCTTTATCTACTTCTAAACATCTGGACTGGAAGTTCTCAATCAGACACAGTAGAAATAAATACCTTTCACTGTTAATATTAATAGCAGGAGATGTAGAGTCAAATCCAGGGCCTAGATCTAAAGATAGATGCAACATCTGCAAAAAAGTATGCACCATGAAACAGAAAGCCATTCAATGTGACACCTGCGATGAATGGTACCATGCATCATGTCTCCATATGAATACACCTGTGTATTATGCCTTAGGCAACAAAGATGCATCATGGCACTGTGTACCGTGTGGGTTACCTCAGTTTACATCAGGACTGTTTGATTCCTTTGATGCGGACACTTCTAACCCATACAACATCTTAAACACCATCCCAAAACCAACTCACCAACCACTAGCCAGATCCACTCCTGTAAAACCTAAATCTACTAAAATTAATACAACAGTCTCACTAAACAAACCTCCTAAAGAAGTAATACCAAAATACCTTAAAACCTTAGTAATAAATTTTCAAAGTATTAGGAACAAAACAGCAGACTTAGAAATTTTATTAGAATGTGAGAAACCAGACATAATTGCAGGAACAGAAACTTGGCTACATCCTGAAATTTATAATGCAGAAATTTTCAATAGTAATTATGAAATTTTTAGAAAAGATAGGGCTGATAATCATGGAGGAGTTCTTTTAGCAATAAAAAACACTCTTATAGCTGAAGAAATTACCTTACCTAACTCAAAAAACATAGAATCTACATTTTGTAAAATTAATACCACCTCAACATCCCTTATAATAGGCAGCATTTACAGACCACCAAATTCTAGTTTAGAATACATGCAGGAACTATGTAATCAGATTACTACACTTAAAGAGACAAATAAAAATGCAGTTTTTTGGATTATGGGTGACTTCAACCTACCTGATATAAATTGGAAAACACTAACCATAGATAAACACCAAAACCTTAAGGACATAAATGAGCTTTTCATAGAAACTTTACACAACCTAAGTTTAGATCAAATCATTAAAAAGCCAACTAGATTAAACAACACATTAGATCTCTTCTTAACCAACAGACCTGGATTAGTAGTTGATTATGATATTATCCCTGGTCTATCAGACCATGAGATCATAAAAATACACAGTCAGATAAAAGCAGTAGCCAATACAAAAACCAAAAGAAAAATCTTACTCTGGAATAAATGTAACCTAACACAACTACACCAAGCTGCATTAAACTTTCAACAAACATTCTTATTAGAAAAAGACATTAACCAACCAGTCGATGACCTCTGGAATTTCATTAAAAACCATCTTAAAAGCATTATAGAAAATCATATACCAACTAAATACACATCAAACAAAATAAATAAATGCTGGTTTAATAATAGACTAAAGAAGCTTTGTAAACAGAAGGAAAACCTATATAGAAAATTTAAAGAAACCAAGGCAGAAAGAGTTTACAAAAAGTATATAAAAATTAAACACCTAACCCAAAAAGTAAGCAGACAGCTGCAGAGTGAATACATAAACAATGTAATATCTAAAGATAACAACAAAAACCTATGGTCATACATTAAGTCTAAGAAAATGGAAACAACAGGCATAGCGCCATTAAAAGATGAACATAACATAATACATAATGATAATGAAACTAAAGCAAACATCCTAAACAAATACTTTGCATCAGCATTCTCAGCCCCAGGAGACAAAGACATATTTCTTAATTTGAACCAAGTAGACAACATAGAAGATTTAGTAGTACAAGAAAATGGAATTAAAAAACTATTAGCCAACACCAAACCAAATAAAGCGTCTGGACCTGATGGTATTCCAGCTAGATTACTCAAAGAACTAAGCAATGAGCTAGCCCCAGTGTTCAAAATACTCTTTCAGGCATCGCTTAACCAGGGCAGAGTACCAAAGGACTGGAAAGAAGCTAATGTCACCCCCCTATTTAAAAAAGGAGAAAAATCTGATCCAGGAAACTACAGACCAGTATCACTTACCAGCATCACATGTAAAATACTAGAACACATAATATGTAGCAACATCATAAACCACTTAGACAAACATAATGTCCTCACCCCATACCAACATGGCTTTAGGAAATATAGATCATGTGAAACACAACTAATAGGACTAATTGATGATTTCTCAAAAGGTTTAGATAATAGTGAACAAATAGATGCTATCTTACTAGATTTTTCCAAGGCTTTTGACAAAGTTCACCACCATAGTTTGCTTAAAAAATTAAAATATTTCGGCATTAACGGTCCACTGCATCAGTGGATTAAAGATTTTCTGATAGGGAGAGAACAAACTGTAATAATAAATGGCTCTAAATCAACACCAATGAAGGTAAACTCAGGTGTACCTCAAGGAACAGTCTTGGGTCCACTACTATTTTTAATTTACATAAATGATTTACCAAATTGCATTAGTTCAGGAACAAAAGTCAGATTATTTGCAGACGATTGCATAATATATAGAACAATAAAAACAAAACAAGACACAGATATTTTACAAAGAGAATTAGATGAATTACAGAAATGGGAATCAAATTGGAGCATGTCTTTCCACCCAGAAAAATGTCAGTTGTTAAGAGTAACAAAAAAACTAAAACAAATTAATTCCACTTATCTTATTCATGGCAAACCAGTAACACAGACTAAAAACTCAAAATACCTAGGTGTTATAATAAATGAAAAACTGTCATGGAATCCACATATTGATGAAACTATAAAAAAATCCAACAAAGCATTAGGGTTTATTAAAAGAAATTTCTATAAATCAAATAAGAACATAAAACTAAAATGTTATTTAACCTTGGTTAGGCCAATAATAGAATATGCATCCACCGTGTGGGACCCCTCAACTCAAGAAAACATTAAGAAACTGAAACAAACACAAAATAGAGCAGTGAGATTCATAACAAACGAATATTCACATTTGACTAGGGTAACACCATTAGTAAAATCACTAAATTTAGAAAGCCTTCAGGATAGAAGACTCAAAAGTAAAGTAGCAATTATACATAAAACACTGAACCATAATCTTCAAATACAAAAACAAAATTTAATAAAATACTCAGAAAGACACAAAAATAAAGGCACATTCCTCGTCCCATATGCTAGGACAAATTTGTACAAATACTCCTTCTTCCCTAGTGCTATTAGAGCATGGAATGGGTTGCCTGAGCTGGCCAGAAAAACCAGTGACTTGGCAGAATTTAAGTCATTGGTTGATATGCATGACTAAATGCATGACGCGTAGGACGTAATCATCTTCTTTTTTGAAGTAACGTCTGTATTATATAAGATAAGATAAGATAAGAAGATCTAAATTTACTTCTAGATCTAGATAAAATCTATCAATGAACTGCAACTTTAAATTTAATGAACAATTTTTTTTTAATCAAATAATTCCAATGATATAGACATAGGCCTTTATATCTAGATTTAGAAGTCCATGGGCAACATTTTCCTAAACAATTAACATCAATTTAAACTCTTGATCAACAATGCCTTACATTAGGAAATTCCCAAATGTGATAGTCCTTTTAACTGATGTTGGCCTAGATCTAAGTCTAGTACTCACGCCAAATTTACATTTGTTTATTTTTTACTTTGAAAAATTATAACGGTCAAACTAGAGTTTTCACCATGTGGCCAACGAGCTAGTCATTCTTTTCTCAGAAATATTAATCAAATGTTAAATTTCTAGGAAAATCGATTAGTTAGAGCCGTTTTTGAGATCAGCTTTACAGGTTCCTGGATCTAGGTTCCTTAATGTTCCATGAAGCTCTGACTTGAATAAAGTTATTGTAAAAAATGATTAAAAAATAATCATAAAATAATATCTAGCAGTAAAGAACTCCATTCAGAACCATTTTCATCTTATAATTGTATCATGGAATTAAAATATGTTTGCATTTTTTTGTTTCAGTTGTACGCAAACAATCTTCCTTGAATGACATCAAAGCTAAGGAGTATATCCCAGACTTCTCTGTTAGGGCTGTGACAGATGTGCAGTATTTATGCATCAACAGAGCTCTTTACCTGGCAGCCTTGCGCACGACCAAAATGCTGCGCAACACTGGTAACATTGCAGTGAATGAAGCCTTTGATGCTGAATTTGAGAAAGTGACTAGATTAAATAGTAATCGAAACAGTGGTTTTAGCAGCTTGTTGCCTTTCATCAGTAACTCACCTTTAGAATCTCTAAAAAGTGATGATGTTTCAAATAAAAAGTTCACTTCCTCTTTAGACAGATTGACGTTTTTTCACCACAAGGTAGATTCTTTAGAAGCTCTGTACAGGGCAGCTCGGCCTGCATCAGATTCAAAAGAGGACTGTGTTGAGTACCATGGTGAGGTGAGCAGTTTGGGGCAAAGACACTTTCCAGCAGTTAGATCTAGTAGGTCATCGGGTGACACTAACTCTAAGGCTATTAATCCAAGCCCATCTCCAGAAAGTAGGAAAAGATATCTTCACTCATCACTGCCTGTCAACAATACCCACAAAGTGATCTTACACATAGAGCCTACAGATAAGAATAATGAAGTCACAGGTGGCGATGCCAGCTTTACTTCAAATGATGATATCAGTCTGCACAATGCTTCTTTAGAGGAGCAAAATTTGGCTTACATGGATAGAAGCAGTGAATCCAGCGTCCCAGAGAAAGTTCCATTGATAGCCATCAAACCTGGAGCTGCAGAAGGGGACAGCATAAAGTCCAGTGCTGTGCAGATCACTTCTAACAAGGATGGGGAGCGGGTACCACTCATCAATCAGACAAAATCAACAAATGATTTGCCAGTGTAATAATATTCAATGATGTATTTTTGATAGTTTTATATTGTTCATTGTAAACACTTGAAGTAATCGCACTAGTTTTAAATGTTGTTGTTTTTTTGTACTAACACAGAATTGTACTTGAAGGAACATACCCCTGGTGTTGTGAATGGGATTTAGGTTTTTTCAAGTTTTTGTTTGGGATATAATGTATGAGTTTGAATCTTACCTTTAAACCCCCTTTGTATGTACATTTTCAAAAGCTCTTCATGGTATAAACTCTTTCAAGAATTATATGTTGACATGAATGAGTTCCTGAAACTGTGTGAATGTTTTTTGGTATTTTTGTGTGTGCATTTTAGGTTCCTTAAAGATACTATTAATACTAAATTTGCTTGATTGATTTCACTACTATTCCCCCTTAGATCCACCATATTCTATAATTAATTATAACAAGGCTCTGTACACACAGGGCTGTACAAATTATCAATTATTCTTCAAATCGTAGTATTCTGTTGAATGACTTATTGTTAGCAGTATTCTGTTCATTAGTTATGAAACAGACACTAGTTTGGATGATGTTTTGTATTTCCAATGTTATCAGTGTAATTACTAGTTTTTTAATTTTATACATGCCTCTAAATACATTTTAAAATAGAATCCCATTTCACAATGATTTTACATTTTTTTTTCTTTGCAATACATTGCATACCAAGACTTCTTACTCAAAATCAAATTCAAAAAGTTTTCTTCATTTGTTTTGTTAATCTTTGAAAGATAACAATGGTAATTCTTTTTATTTATTTACTTTGTTTACATTTATTTTTGTTTTTATTTGTTTAATTTTTTTTTTCATCTCTTAACCTTTCAAATGATTCGGTCCATAAGGTGCCTAACAATATATTCATCTGATTTCTCTTATATGACCTTGAAACAAACTTCCAGCAAGTTTTGACTGTTGAATACTTCCCATGAAGAGTTTTGTAAATAGATTTGTCTGAAACCAGACTGTCTCATTGCATTGTTTATGTTTACCATTTGTTGAGACTGTGATCATTGCAACAGTTCAGAAGTTGAAATGCCTCTCAGTACATTGAGCAATATGAGTTCATGTTTTCATACAGGTGCATTATTATTGTATACAATGATTAGACTGAAACTCACTGTATTGTGATGGTCCTGTGACTGAAGTGACTATGAGGGTTTGGCCACCTACTTAAAGAGATGAACATTTTATTAAGCTGCATATAGTCAGTGAATTGGTTCTAGTTGTAGAATTAGAGACTGACATCACAATGCTTTCTAAAATATGCAAGAACTTATTAGTACACAAAATATTGGTATTCAAAAATACTTTAAAATTTATACTGTGAGAAACTCTGAATTAATAAGTGACCAAAGTTGTAAAGTTGTAGCAGACTGTACTTCTTTATCCAATGACAATTGATTATAAATCATCGCTTGTGGTCTATTATAATACAACTTATAGACAAGGATGAAAAAGTAATAAAAATAGTTTGAGATGAGGCATTTTTAATTAGAAAAAAAATTCTATTTATACTTTTGCTAAAACGGCTTTAATGAACATATAGGGCATTTTAAATTCAATGTTGTTTCTACTCCTGAATTGTTGTCATTTCTTTAGACAACTTGGTTTGTTTATTGAAAAAAACAAAAAAAAACAAATGTATGCCTAGAAGTGTGGAGCATTTCTAAACTGTACTAAATTTCAGCACTTCTGGATTGTACCAAATTTCAGCATCTAAACATTGCTCTCCTATCATCAGTCTGGAGAAGTGTGCAATCCTATTGGGTCTACAGTTGGCCAGAGACATGTTAAGTTAAACTAAGGAATAAGAATAGTATAAAACCCAATTAAACTAGACAATTTAAACAAATAGTAGTGTTTAATCAAAAAGTAATACAACATAAAAAGTAATATAACAACAAATAAATATAACTTTGATGAAACAAAGCAAATAAAAAAAAAAGCTTAAATATTGTACAGCTGTTTTTAGAATTCTTTGATTAAATTCTAAAGGGCAAATTTTAAAGGGAAATTACAAAATCTAAAAAGAAATTGGATCGTTTTAATCCCTTTAATACAAGGTCTATTTTAAGAAATTAATAAAGGTCAGATCCTAAAAGAGCATGTTGGTATATAACACTGATCTGCACTCCTTGACATCTCATGTACTCCTTGACATCTCAAGTACTCATTGACAACTCATGTACTCCTTGACATCTCATGTACTGCTAAATGGGGGGCACATTATAACAGTGTTTCATGGCCAAAAAAACTTTTTTTTTAGCCTAGTTGAAAGGGACCAAGCCTTTTCTTATTTTTAGTTCATAGCCAAAGAAAATATATTTTCCGTCCATAAACTGAGCATGTATAGAGTTTGTTCTAAATGTAATGATAGTATTAAATTACAAGAGTAATGATTTAGCTTGAAAGTAGACATTTCCTTTTGTTCGTTTTTTAATCTTTATGGTTGTAAGTCAACCTTTTTATATTTTGAACCATAAACCAATAGTTTTATATCAACTTCTCTATTAGTAGATCTAAAAATGTTTTTTTTTTTAAAAGTATTTTTCTAAGATTAAATGAATGATTCAACTTAAGATAGCATGCTTTAAACTGTTTCTGATATTTAGTCAGAAAATAGCAACTTACTGTTTTTCTGTGTTTTATTTGTCAAGACCTGTTAGCTCTTTTCCTGTTTATATTTTGATTTCTTTACATATTTTATTAAATATTTCAAGAAAAATGTCAGCAGTTGTAATTAAATTTTTTAAAATATATTTTTGTTTAGACTAAATTTGTAAAGAGCTTTAAGTTGTGCTTCCTGATTTAAAGAGAAACTATGTAAGAAGACATCAACGCTGGTAGAAATAGCTAATGTGAAGTAGGAAGTATTTCTTGTTACACCACACACAACCAGTAACTTCTAGGGACCATAGAATAAATAGTGACACATGAGATATCTAGAATCTTTTATTTTTTTTTATTTGACATGACTTATATAATAAAATCTCAATGACATCACTAATTGAATTCAGATGAATATTACATAGGGAATTCTAATGAGAGATATGAATGATAGAACTCCTATGTTTAAATTCTTATTAGTAACATGACTGATACATGTCACTATGAGTGACATGACTGATATGTGCCCCTATAAGTGACATGACTGATACATGTCACTATACAACTGACAAAACCTCAATGAGTGGCATGATGAGTCCCTATACAACTGATAAAAAAACCCTCAGAAATGATAGAAACCCAATGAATGACATTATATACAAAAAAAATCCTTAGGTGACATGAATGAGGGAAAATTTCTTTTTAAGTAACATAACTGATAAAATCAGTAACACATGACTGATATAATCCCTACAAGTAAAATGACATTGATGAATTGGCTGCTAGAATACATAGAATTTAATAGGTCTAGTTTTTAATTATTGATTGGCTACCATAGTGGTCTATTTTCATCTGTTTTCCCATTAGTCCAATGGTATACAACAGCGGTTCTCAACCTTTTAAGCTCGGCGACCCCTTTTTGCAACCCCCCACTCTGCTGCGACCCCCCCTGCACACACACACACACACAGCAATAGAAGAATAGACAAAAACAAACCATTTTTTCGATGGTCTTTAGCGACCCTGTCAAATCGTCAATTACCTCCAAGGGGTTGCGACCCAAGGTTGAGAACCCCTGGTCTACAAGATCTTTATGAAGTTTCTCTCCAGTAATGAAAAAATGAATTCTTTCTGGAATTGACCAAATGGTCTCGATCAATTTTGAAAAGTCTTTAAAGAAAAAATGTCTGTTTCTTTGTTTACATGAGAATGGTAACATTTTTAAGAAATAATGTATGTACATTGTATCATATCATAAAACACTTTAACTATTTGTGCAAACATATTCAAGAGTTGTGGTTACTAGGTTGATAGTGTCATTTCTAACAAGACTAATCCATGTACCTCTTGAAATGTGTTCTAATATGTGCACCATCTTTACTGTATATAGTTAATACATAATGTGAGAACACTGCAGGCATAATACCTGACTGTGATAGACAGAAGTGACTTCTAATTCTTTTTACATTATACATATTCATGCCATACAAAATATTTCTGGAATATATATGCTCAGTAATAAATAATCAAGGCTGTTTGTGTATTTTATTTGACTCTTTATTGAACAAAAAATTTGTTTGACTTAAATGTAAAAGCAATCTAAAACATTTTCCTGGAGAATAACTTTGAGATTAATGTTTTTATTGGATCTTTACACTTGTCTATAGTTTAGAGGCTTACAAACTCACTTTAGTGAGCTGGCGTCTTTTCACAAGAATTTGAACTTACTATTTGATTGGATTTAAAAATGTACATATACACCATTTCACAGTCTTGAATTTGATTGAAGCCAGATGGAAGAACACATTTTATTTGAATGGGTACCTTTGCTTTTTCTTTTGATGCACAGCTAATGCAGCTAAGTCCTTAGACTATAAATACAAATGAGATTTATTTCCTTAGTCTGTGCCTGAGATTAATGTCCTGTCAGTCCTGAGATAATTTTCATTCTGCTTATCTGTCAGGGTCTAGTAGTATGTTGGACTTCATAAATTTGTATTTTCTGCTTATAGAATTCAATAATTTGTCAAAGTAAACATTCTTTGAAATTGTTTATAATTATAATGTATGTGGAATTAATGCAAACAAATCAGTACTCTGTGAATGAATACATGCTAAAACATTTTGTGAAGTCTTGTTGTAATCTGATTGTATTTAATAGGAATGTAAAGCTAATTGTCGTGATATAGTCTAATGGCATTGTTGTCTTATAAGTTAGTCCTAAATAGATGTCTTGTCAAGCAATCGTCTATCTGCATGTATTGTTAAACATTCCATTTAATTTCTTATTAGTTTACTGGATAGGCACAAAATATTGTTTCCATTCCTTAATGTCATTCTAAAACCTGTTCAAAATTAAGATAAAAACTGTCTGTGATATTGGCAAGGTTTCAAAATTCTAGTTTGTTCTACAAAACTGATTCTAAGATTTGAAACTTTCACTACATTCACATCTTTTCAATTCTCTTGATTTCAGACACTAATTAACCTCAACATTTACATATAATTAAAAAAAATTTGTATGTCTTTTTTTTCAACGTTATAAATTTTTGACCAATATTTTTTATTTCAATGTGTTTTCCAAAGTTAAGTGGTAGAAATAAATTCATTGTTAATATCTTATTCATTCTCAAGCTACTTTTAGTCTTAATTATTCTTTGTCTTAATTATTCTTTGTTTCAAACAAAACTGAGGTTAAAATTAAGTGCTAGATTTGAAGCTGTTCAATGTTCACTTTATATTGTACAGTTTGACATCTACAGTTTCATTAAAAGTACTGGCTGTATTTGAGTTCCTGTAAAGTGTCTTTGATAGTCCCTGCCACTAGTTGTGTGTATCGCACTGCAGCAAATCTGTGATGATATTCCTTCAGCACCATTATTATCAAATTCATAAGCTAACAATCCAATAGAAAAAACAAATCTGTAGTTTCTAGTGACAGTAGTTGATACAATTATGTTTCAAAACAGAAGAAGTAAGACCTACCTCTGTTAGGAGGCTAAGGCTCTTCACTTAAGAAAAAAAAAAAAAGCAGAACTGTGGTATTCCCTTGTACTGATTAAATACAAATTGTTATTCATGCTAGTCTTGTCTGATTTTTGTAAAAATAAAAAATAATAAAGCCAATTTTTACCTAACTTTGGTAACAGTGGGTTTTTTCAAGAACCAACTAACCAGGGACAATATAATTGTTATACTTAACTGCTGATTTGTTATTTTCAATGTAGATTGACTCTGTAACTTAGTTTCTACTAGTGCTAGTTAGTCTCTTTTACTTGTAAATACACTCACTATCTATTGAACTGTATTCAGTGCACCCATTTTTAGCCTTTGTATGGAATTAAGTATTTCTGTAAACCTTTCTACCTTAATATTTGTTTGTTTAAATTTTTTTAGTTTGATTACACTACATTGTTAACAAACAGCTACTTTAAACTTGATGGTCCCCTTTCCTGTTGGTATGATTAAGACTGTAGTTTTATTAGAGACTAAATCTCACAAACTGAGGCTAGGAAAAATAGCATTAATACTAAAGTGAAGAAATGAAACCATTTTTTGTTTAAAGTTTGGTTTTAAAATTGTCTTGCAGCTGTTTAAGATATTGTATAGCAACTGATTAAAAGGAAAAAAAAAGACATAGTTCTGTAAAAAAAATGTATTTATATTTTTTTCTTTTTTTTAGTGTGCAATAAAATTGTATAGGATGAAGCAATTGAATAATTTTTTAAGTTTTTTTTTTAAAAGATGTTATTGTTAGACACAATGAAAATTATATTTCTAATAATAATTTGTTTTCCACTCAATACCTATACTGTTTGGTCAAAGTCTGTTCATCTGTACTTTTGTTTTGGTTTTAATAAAGTTTCAACACTCTGATGTTTTCCAAGGCTAAGCTTGAATATACACATTAAAAACAAGTCATTTATTATTGTTTTGTTGTGGCTTTGTTTGACTTTAGATGCTATCAATATTCATTTAAACTGCTTCCCACCCCCCCACAAAACAAACAATAAAAAAACACCACCACCACCTTATTATTAACTAAGTGTGAAGGCTAGTAATAATTGAGACAATAAAGTATGAACAAAAAAAGTGGCTGATCAACATGAGCAGAGATTTCTTAAGTAGCATGTCTTATAGTATTAAAATAGAATCTTTGACTTGAGCTCTTGTATGTAGTATAAGCCAACAGCGCCATGGTGTATAATGAAGTGTTCAAAAGATATTAAATGTTTAAAGTAAGAATATGTTTTAGACAATCTTAGAGAAATGTTTGAAAAATGTTTTACATGTTTCGGATGTTCCTTCAGAGTTGAAGATAGTTTACTTTCTAGTCCAAACCTCCCGCAGGACGATGGGGGATGGGAGCGGGCAGGGTTTGAACCCTCGACCATCGATAAATCCGAACAACAGTCCAGTGCGCAAACCGCACAACCATCCAATTACTTTTAGACCAAGTGCCAGTACATTATTTTCATTTGATCCTGGTCTCTGACAGCCTCTTCTTTAGTTCAGCTCTCAGTGACTGTCATTGATCATGTCCTTAACTGTATAACTTGAGCTGGAGAGTGAAGCTCTATTGTTTTTAGTCAGTTAATTCTTTGTCTTCATTGTGATGTATCAGCTGGTTTGAAAACAAGAATCTGGTGGCAGTTTTGGCTTCATTTTGTGCTCTCTCCATCTTACAGTATGTGACCCAAAGGAAACCCATTTTGTAAGAAATATATACATCAGTGCTTATTGAAGATTTCTATCAAGTTGCCATTTTTTTAAAACTGTTATTTGGGATTAAATTATATTTTTTTTGACATTAAAAAACATAACATACATGCAAAGATAGTTTTATGATTTTTAACTAAAATTATTTCCATTTTTTGATTTTTTTAAAAAAATCTTTTAAAGCAATGTGTCATCTGTTTCCCTTTGTTCTTGTTTCAACTACATCTGGTGACTCTGCAGACTTGAATGTTTTCAGCATTGACAACTTTCTGTCTCTCTAAACAACCTCTGTGGCTAATTCTTGGAACAAATTAAAGTGTAGATATTTTTTTGTTCACTCACACTTCAGCTATTAGCTGAGGATTGTATAATTTACAATTATTTGCAACTTTTATATGATTGTTTCATGCAAGACTTGTGACATTAATTATTATGTTTTTTTTATTTATGTGAAATGTTTATTATATTTGTGTGTTGTTTATCTTATTTGTGTAGAATTTTTTTAAAATTTGTGTTAAAAGTTTATTCTATTTGTGTTAAATGTGTATTTTGAAACTAAAAAGGGTACACAACAAAACATACTTTGTTTATATTGTTGCTAAAAACAATTTATCCCAATACTGGAATGACCTAAGTAGGATATTATACATGTACATTGAAGGTCCAGAATTTTAATTTAAAGTTTCATTTTTTGTGTATTTATTTATTTTTACTTTTGTATTTTGTAGTATTAGTATTTTATGTCAATTCTAAAATAACTTTATATCAAAACAATTTTTGATTTCATTCTAAAGAGTTAACAAAAAATAAACATTTTTTTTTGCATTTGGTTTCAAATTCATTTTCTTTTTAACATTGAAAGATTTTTCTCTAAGCAGTGACTTACCATTTCTACCCTAATGCATTGATACACCAGTTCATTTGTAATGGAGGAATTTCCGTAGAATATCTAATTCTGTCTCTACCCAGTCACAGCCCCACACTCCTCCCAGTACACAGGGAAAGGCTAAGTGTGTGTTTCAACCATGCAGACTTCTACTCAACTATATGGCCTCTATGTCCACAGTCAAGTCAACTCAGGTAAATAAGATGAGAATGTAAGACCCATGTAACCTGAAAATCTGAAGATATGCCAAGGGAAAGGACCTCTAAAATTAGATTAGAAAAACAAATTTGTGTTTATATAAAAATATTAGATCGGTGTACACTGCGAAATATAATGTTGGCGTGGTTGTACTATATGGATTTCAAACGCCATTTATTGAATCTAAGGGCAGAACCATTATAATTTTAAAAATAAAACACATTTTTTTGAGTTATCTCCCCTACCACAGTGCCTTTTAGAGTACCGGACTGTGGTAGTTGGTACTCTGAGAGAGAAGAGTGTTTTTAGACAATAGCACGTGACTGTGCATTAGTAGACTTACTTAAATAGTCTGGTAGACTATCTCTTTATACCAACGGACAAGAACATTGTCCTAGTTCAGTGGTCACGGAAATTTAAATAATTGTAGAATGAACGTAGATCAAATCTTCAGTCAAGTTTAGTGGTCAGGAGATTGAAGCACTTAAAATCAATGAAACTAACCAGATAGAAATAACAAAAAGTATTTTAAAACAATTACAAAAAATAAATATAACAACCGAACGAGACATACATTACACTAGTTGTAACCAAAATTAAATATCAAATCTATTTTCTTTTTCTTGTTTAATTGATTAAGGAGACGAATGGAAAGATTTCAAACACCTAAGGTTACGGGTCGTCCGCCTTCTTGAGGTCTTGACTCTCGTCCGGCAGGCATTGCTCAAAAGTATGAAAAGTCCGGCACTCTCTTTTATTTCCATTACGTATTATCCATCAGTCAAATGAAGAACAACCAGTATTTCAGAGTATCTCTTTGATTTCAGAGCATCTCTTTGATTTCATATCATCTCTTTGATTTCATATCATCTCTTTGATTTCATATCATCTCTTTGATTTCAGATAATCTCTTTGATTTCAGATAATCTCTTTGATTTCAGATTATCTCTTAGATTTCAGATTATCTCTTTGATTTCAGATCATCACTATGTTGGCGAACTACCCAAACGTTCAGAACTAGCTGACATTGACTTGACTTGCTTGTGACATAGACATTTAAAAAAACGCTCAAATAAAAGAGCTTTTGTACGAAAGTAACAAGGTTTGCTGCTTCCACACTTGTTCTTTTATCAAGTGTTTATCATTCATGTGTAGCAAGAGAAATCACAGTCTCACTAGAAGACCTCAAACATTTTGGTCAGTTTCTACTCAGTAATCAAGACAACTTTATTTAAGAGGGTCTCGAGTATCCAGGACCCTTTGAAGAATTAATATAAACCAGCAGACAATAATAGATTCTGGACCATATTGCTAATGGTTCATATTTTCATCTCAAATATTACGACCTAATTTTCTAGAATTGTTCTGTCTTGGTTATTGATGTAAGGATCTGTGATTTGCTATTTTGTATTGCCCAGTACAGTGCTAACGTAGAGTGAGTGTTTTCGCTGATCAACGTAAAGTGGACATAAGATAGTGCATTTGATCTATCATGGATTTCCACTATTATTATTATTATTATTTGCACTAAAGGTAGGGCCCAACTATTGCAACAAGTCACATCGTCTCTCATATCTTAGTATTAATATATTTACTTTTACATTTGACTTCCAGACGCTTCATCAAATATACTGTAAGCCTAGTTTGTTTTTTTTAAAGCCGTCCTTCTTTGAAGGCTTTGTCCTCCTTTTTGTCCTCCTTTGGATGCTTAGATGTCTGGTAACCCTTCAAACACCCCCAACGAGCATATCACGATATCTTTGATCTAGCAGTCTAAATAATTTCTACAAATATTTTTTTCTTGAGTCACACCATTTCTTGTGTAGGAATATTACCCACCTTTAGCCAAAAAAAAAAGTGTACGATATTTATTACCGCCAAAGTTTTCAGGCAAAGTAGGCATTAATGTCACTATTACCTACTTTGTCAAGACTTTGCCATAGTAATGTCTGTATAGAATGCCCCCAAAATGGTCTGGGTTTTGTACTTTTCCATTAAAATATTGTTTAGTTTTGAAATCGATGCCTTCTAAAACGTGTATAATTGTATTCCATCTCATAATGTTCTTTCTCCGCAAACCTTCACTAAAAATACATTGAGATGATAAACAATGACTTGATCATTCTCTATAGGTGCTATACAAAAATGGCTAATACTAGACTGGAAATATTGTATCTGGAAAGCATAGCTAGAATCTGGTGCACTCAGAGACAGTTGGTCAAAATTGGAACACAATGAGATCCCAATATTTTCAAGTTGTTACAAAAAAAATCATAGAATTTAGTTTAAAAAAATGTTTTAAATAAAGAATTTTAATAGAAGAAATATGCATCATTTACCCTTGGTCAGATCAATCTAGAATATTTATCTTATGTAGATATCTCTGTCAGATCAATAAGAGGTTTGGGTGTTTGTCGCTTAAGTTGGCAGCACATTTCATAATTTCTTTATGCCATAATATCTGTCTCGTGAGTGAGTCCGGCCTTAGAGGCCATAGGCGAAATGAATTTGGTGGCTCCTAATAAAATAGAAAAAAAAAAAAAAACAGCGAAAAAACTAAAATGATGTAATTTATTAAGAATATAATGTACGCCACTCCAACAATAACATTGAGGACAAGTTTCGCTATTTCTTCGCTAAAATAATAATTATGTGTCTTGTGTGAGGCCCCCACCATTGGAGGCCCGAGGCAGCTGCCTAGTTTGCCTACGCCTAAGTCGGGCCCTGCGCGAGTACTAGTTGACTATAAATAAGTTCGATTATTAAACAGTTCACTCTAAACTAGTCTGAACCATACAATTTAGAACTATTTCTAATAGAGGCTCTGTTTACTTATCAATGATGAAATGAAGTTAAACAATGTTTGTTGCTTGGCTTGTGTGTGTGTGTGTGTGTGTTCTTAAAATATTTCTCTCTATGTATAGTTCCATGCCTTTTGGACAGTGCTGTGTGTGTCTGAGAGAATAGGCGTGTGTAAATGTCGATTAAATAGAGGTTTATTGACACAGTACACACAAGAGTCGCCATTTTCTATGTTTACCCACCCTGGCAACAATGGTAGCCTGGTGACAATTCCATAAACCACTTCCAGAGTTTGAGAAACAGATTGGATCGTCCATTGGAAGTGAAATCAATGCGTATTAGACAGTCACGGGCTTTCTTTCTTTCTTTGTCTCTTTTTTTCTTTCTTTTGTTTAGAATGTATGTTTGTGTGAGTATATATATAGATCTATATGTGTGTATGTGTTATGAACAAGCGTGTTTTCGCAATGTTTGCTGCTTTTGATTTGTCGCGTAGGCTACATTTGATTTTTAAGATAAAAAAATAAATAGTTTCTGACTTTTCAGAATAATACTGTAAAATATATCAGAATAGTTTTTTTTTAATTTGATTTTTAAGATTATAAAAAAATATTTTCGCAGGGTGCGCGAGAAAATGCGCAAAGACCCTATTTTGAAATTTAGATTCTTTATTATTATTCCATAGTTAATTAAACCAACAGACGTTCAGGAACTTTTTGTGTACCGTCTTAAGTAGAATTCAGTCTAGACTACTGTCTTTTATGTTTGTTAGTCTGGATCAAAGCTTTTATCACCAAACTATTCTTTACCATATCTCGAACTGGCTGCCTGGTCGTGCGGTTTGCACGCTGGACTGTCGTTCAGATTTATCGATGGTCCCGGGTTCAAACCCTGCCCGCTCCCATCCCCCGTCGTCCTGCGGGAGGTTTGGACTAGGAAGTAATTATCTTCAACGCTGAAGGAACATCCGAAACATGTAAAACAAACTAGATCCAGTATTCTAGCGTAAATTACTGTCTTTTAATGTTACCATGTTTGGATCTACATCAAACTGTGAATTTCATATGCAGGATAAAAAAAAAGACTTAATAATTTAATCTTTTTCTCTCTGCAGACTAATAATACATAAATAATAGAACCATGACCAACGTACACAAAATATCATGGGCGTAGCCAGGATTTTTTTCGGGGGTGGTGTGAGATTTTTTTCTCCCCCCTACCCCCCCTGAAAAAATATATATGTTTGTATGGATGGATGTGTGTGTGTGCACATAATTAATCTCTATTACATTCTGACCTTTCATTCTTTTGGAAGACGTTAATTGTGCCCTAGAATAGGTTCTTCCTGGACTTAGTGAAAAATTGTTGACTCCTCGCCCTTGCCAGCCAGGGGTCTAAGGGAGCCCTGAAAGCTCCCCCAGCGCGGGGCGAAGCCCCGCCGCCAAGCACTATTTCTGGTATTGAAAGCCAACTAAATGCATATTTGAGGTACCTAGAGTGCATTATTTTGCTATTAAAAAGTTTTATTTCAAAAACCTAATGTGCTATTCTTACTGACGGCTGAAGCCTCTTTCCACCAGCCCTAAGGACCTCCATTAAATTGTGGCGCCAAGTTGTACTAGAATGTCATCGCAACTCTTATTATGCGTAATTCATTTTGTCGAAGAACATGTCCCGCAAACCTCATGCGACGCTCTGTCACAACCTTATTAAGTTGTCGACTCCCACTTCGGCATAGGATTTCCTTGATTTAGACCCGATCTCTATAACTGACTCCTAAAATTCGTTTTAGCCATCTTTGTAGAGACACATTTAGTGCTTTTCAATTTTATTGCACTTTTTTAATGGAGCGCAGCCACTGGTAGACATGTGTAACTTCTCTTGACTACGATCTTGGAATTAGGTGACTATTTTGCTTTAGATGTTATATCGAAAAGGGAAGTTTTATCGTCAATATCATCTTTTTTTTTGGGGGGGGGGGGGTTAAACTAAAATATATCTGGAGTTGTTTTTTTTTAATTCAAAACCACATTTAGCTAGAATTTGGTGACTGTAGTTTGCTTTAGAAATAACATTGAAGAGAGAGGCTTTCAACCTTAAAACGCTCTGTAGGGGGATTTTAAACTCAAAACTATATCTTGAAGGGTTTTAAACTTTTAAAAATGTCATCTGGAGGAGAGGGGTTGAAACTCAAAACCCCACGTTGGCTTGTCTACGCTCAAAGAATTTTAGTGTGTAATTTGCTTTTTTTTTTAATAGAAGAGGTATTTTTTTTAGCATCAAACCCCTCTGGCGGGGGGTTTAAACTAAAAACCCCTTTGCCTATGCTCATAGCATTTTGAGGGCGTAATTTGCTTTTTTTTAATATATATATTGAAGAGGTATGATTAGCTTCAAACCCAGCTGAAAAGAGTTTTAACTCAAAACCCCTTTGGCTACGCTCATACAATTTTTTATATATTGAAGAGGTATTTTTAGCTTCAAACCCAGCTGAAGAGGGGTTTAAACTCAAAACTCCTTTTGCTACGCTCATACAATTTTGAGTGTGTAATTTGCTTTTTTATATTGAAGAGGGGTTTATCGTAAATTTTGAAGAGGGGTTTAAAATAAAAAAAATCTTCCTTATATGTGCTCTTGGAATTTAGGGATTGTCGTTTGCATTTTTTTTTGTTTTATAGAAAAGGGGGATTTAAATGCAAAACCCCTGGTAGGGGTTTTTAAACTCAATACCTCCTGATAGGGGGTTTCAAACTCAAAACCCCTCAAAAACCCCTGGTAGGAGGTTTCCAACTCAAAACCCCTTGGTAGGGTTTTTTTAAAACTCAAAACCCCATTGGCTGTGCTAGGGAAAGTGATGGTTTAGTATTCAAATTTCACCTAAAATAAACAAAATTAAAGCAAAAGATCAGTCCTTAAACTCCGATCCTCCCCTCCAGGGGGGGATTTCATTTCGGGGGGAAGGGGTTTGAACCCCAACCCCCCCTGGCTACGCTCATGCAAAATATAACCTAACAATTATATAAACAAAAAGTGTGTTTGTTTTTTTTAAAGACCATCCCCTCTGTATGAAGCTGATGTACTTTGTTCTTCATAAGTAATAAATTAATGCATTAATAGCCAGCAGAGAGAAAAATATTAAATTATCAAGTCTTTGGTTTAATCAAAACTTGAAATACCCCTGTAAACGTATTTAAAATTTAGGTCAGTTTTAAAAATTGTTTTGTAAAATATATTTATTTTTTTTGCTGCTTCAGGGTTGCATCCTAGTCCAAACATCCCTCAAGACGACGGGGATGGCAGCTTGCAGGACCATCGAACGACCGAATGACAGTCCGGCGCGCATGGCGAGATCTTGTTTATTGTCTTGAACGTTTCACCAGAAACTGATGTTAAGGACCATAAATAAGATTTCGAGACGAATATCTCTTTCTAAAATCTTGAGACAACACAAGGCAAGGTCTATGAGACAACACAAGGCAAGGTCTATGAGACAACACAAGGCAAGGTCTATGAGACAACACAAGGCAAGGTCTATGAGACAACACAAGGCAAGGTCTATGAGACAACACAAGGCAAGGTCTATGAGACAACACAAAACAAGGTCTATGAGACAACACAAAACAAGGTCTATGAGACAACACAAGGCAAGGTCTATGAGACAACACAAAACAAGGTCTATGAGACAACACAAAACAAGGTCTATGAGACAACACAAGGCAAGTTCTATGAGACAACACAAGGCAAGGTCTATGAGACAACACAAGGCAAGGTCTATGAGACAACACAAAACAAGGTCTATAAGACAACACAAGGCAAGGTCTATGAGACAACACAAAACAAGGTCTATGAGACAACACAAGGCAAGGTTTAACCTTGGTTAGGCCAATAATAGAATATGCATCCACCGTGTGGGACCCCTCAACTCAAGAAAACATTAAGAAACTGGAACAAACACAAAATAGAGCATTGAGATTCATAACAAACGAATATTCACATTTGACTAGGGTAACACCATTAGTAAAATCACTAAATTTAGAAAGCCTTCAGGACAGAAGACTCAAAAGTAAAGTAGCAATTATACATAAAACACTGAACCATAATCTTCAAATACAAAAACAAAATTTAATAAAATACTCTGAAAGAAACAAAAATAAAGGCACATTCCTCGTCCCATATGCTAGGACAAATTTGTACAAATACTCCTTCTTCCCTAGTGCTATTAGAGCATGGAATGGGTTGCCTGAGCTAGCCAGAAAAACCAGTGACTTGGCAGAATTTAAGTCATTGGTTAATATGCATGACTAAATGCATGACGCGTAGGACGTAATCATCTTCTTTTTTGAAGTAACGTCTGTATTATATAAGATAAGATAAGATAGGTCTATGAGACAACACAAGGCAAGGTCTATGAGACAACACAAGGCAAGGTCTATGAGACAACACAAGGCAAGGTCTATGAGACAACACAAGGCAAGGTCTATGAGACAACACAAGGCAAGGTCTATGAGACAACACAAGGCAAGGTCTATGAGACAACACAAGGCAAGGTCTATGAGACAACACAAGGCAAGGTCTATGAGACAACACAAGGCAAGGTCTATGAGACAACACATATTTTCAATAGATTTGAGTGGAACAATATGAAGGAAGCATGTCAAGTCTAACCAGAAATAGAAATCTTAAGGGTGTCACTGGGGAGTAAATGAGCGCCTTTTCCACTCCACTCGCCCCGCCATCCCCAGCGTAAGTGCGTCAAAGGGGAATATTAACAGGAACCGTAACTCCCAAATGAAAATTTGACAAACCAAAAAATAAGAAGACTTTGTTCTCAGCGTGCGGAGTTGTCTAGCTTTACTTCTCCATAAGAAGGAATCAGAGACTTGTTATGAAAGACTCAAATGTACGACATCTACTATCTTCAACTTTAATATTATGTAGACCTTTAATCTCATCTTTAAGTTTTCTTTTTGTCTGGTCTGCGATATAACTTTGCTGTGGTTTTTCATTGGATCTACTTGTTCTATAGCACTCTGTTCAAGGGGAGATGTTAAGTCCAAAAATAGAGAATGTCGTGACCTCGACTTACTCATTTCTTTGACAAGGACCATTCCACCCGATCGGATCTTATTTAAACACAAAGTCGTAATTAATGTAAAAAAAAATAAATTAGATTACTTGTTTACGGATTGGGTATAATGTTGCCTTGCAGCTCTACCCAATCATGGGAAATGCCTCGGGAGTCAACATTGAGGAACAATCAGGAGCAGACGACCCTAAGGCAGTTTGCAGTACCCAGTGCCACACCATGGCACAACCTGCGACGCCGCTGACCGAAAAACTGTATCGGCACTGCCGTTCCTTTGGATCCATCAGCTGCGTTGGGTGGGGGGAACTGATGTGTGGGCGACATCGTTCCGACCACAGCTAACGACTGAAGGAAGCCATAGATCATAGATAATGCGATAAATCTTTTTTTTTTTCAAAGAAATATCTATAATTTACAAAATATTGTCTCTTGCTATCGTTAATAGTCAGTAATAGACCAGTTATGTCTAGTGTTGGTGGTTGGTGTGTTGTTGAATAAGCTGTGAGTTTGTTTACTTGAAATGTTATTAATTACAGTAGCGATCTCTTAAAAGTCCAAACCAGAACGAGGTCTATTAGAACACAAAACTTTATTACAGAAAGAAGGGTACAGTCCAGGTCGTCAAATCACTACAAGGTGAGTACAAGTGTTCTTTCTTCTTCTTGACGTCCGTTGTTCTGTCTCTAACTTATTCCGTTCTAACTTTTTAATGTACTGTCACGTCACTAAGAAAATACCCGATTAAACTCAACCTCTACACGTCTTACACGAGTCATTACACTTTTTAAAGGTAACTCTATAACGGATCTAAACAAAAATTACATTATTCTCTTTTGATAAACTTCTTATCAATTCGCTAAAAAGTTAGATCAGTCAGCTAGTGCCGTATTTTGACGTGAAAAGGCCTTAAGCTATTTGAGATCTGGGGCTCTCTGGGGACCTTTTCTAAGTCCAGATATTAAATGTCAATGCTAAATATTTCTTGGGGGTTATAGATTGTGTTCTATAGTTCAATCCGGACCTGCATTCAACCTTTAGTCAATACAGATTCTAGGACATACTATTTTACGCTAGTGACTTTTTCCCATTAATCGAACTCTAGGTTAGGTTAAATTTCATTCTTTCTAAGGAGAGAGGTCTTGTCACGATCAAGTATTTCCCTGACAGTGATCGCCCCTTTATTTCCTCGGCGGTGATCGCCCTTTACTCCCAGCTTACTACACTACGTCTTGCCTTCAGTGCGAATCCGTTCATTAACAGCCTGATGGGTGAGAGACCAAACAGGGGGAGATGACTTTATTGAACAAAGTTCTATGTTTACAGACAGGGCTAGGCCGGAATGTGGACGTGTGGACATCTTCACTTTCGCAGTTCTTGTCAGTTCATCTTCTTCAAGACTTTTCTAGAATGCACCCCCCTTCCCCATTTCGTGATTTTTTCCCCCCTCCAGCAAACCAACCATCTTTATAATCGACCCCCTTAGTTCCTCCTTCCTTCTCTCTCTCTCTCTCTTCTCTCTCGTTTCTTTCCGCGAACTCTTCTCTTAGAGTCCCCTTGTCAGCCCAGTGCTAATATTGAAGGAGGGACGTATTGAGACAAGGGAGGGCACCGTGAGGTGTCTTGAGCTGAGATGCCAGCCAGAGTTGTGGGACGTTAATGAAGCAAGTTTAAACAAATGCTGACGTCTTGAACGGAGCATGTCAGAAAGTGTTCTCTGGACGAGGTTTGAACCAAAGACACAAACTAAACGACGGTTCAGACAGTCAGCGGATATGACCTGATTAGTTGTGGCGTACAAGAGAAAAACACATTTTAGTCTATAGGAATGTAAACCCAATACAAACACATATTTCTTATTCCATATGCTAAAAGTCAATGTTTTAGCTATGCATGTTTTGAAATTAATCGCATGGACTTCAGATTTTAGACGGGGGCGCAGTCGCCGAGTGGCGAAGCGCTTGGCTTCCGAACCGGAGGGTCCCGGCTTCGAATCATGGTGAAGATTGGGATTTTTTATTTCGGGATCTTTAGGGCTCCTCTGATTCTACCCAGTTCTAATGGGTACCTTGCATTAGTTGGGGAAAAGTAAAGTCGCTTGGTCGTTGTGCTGGCCACATGACTTACTTACCGTCTTAAGATTAGCATTTAGTTACTTGTTTTGCGCTTTGAAAATATTTTTTATGGGGATATAGGCCAGGGTTATATTTGTTATTTTATTTGGGTAGACCTACGTATCAAAGACAAATGGTTCAACAAAATTTTGATCACTTGGTTGACAAATGGTTCACGGACAGCTGGTTCAACAACATAGGTTCACTTGACAATTGGTTCACAATTGGCAATTGGCTACCGGACAAATAGGTTACCGGCAACTGTTGCCCAGACAATGGGCTCACGACAAATTGCTAAATTGTCGAGTGAACCAATTGTCGGGAACGAAAGACAGGTATACTTTAGAATCACATTGGCGAAGACTTATTTAATGACTTCTTTGAAAGAGCATTTTGAATGATCTTGTTGCAGACGCCTATCACCAAACAGTAGGCACTACGATAGGTCTTGCTTTGAAGATGCAGCGGAGTCATTGAATTCAACATTGGTAATCATCTTCTTTTGATCTGATTTGTTTCCAGACAAACATATTGTGAATAACTAACCATTTCCAGACAAACAATTAACTGTGAACAATTAAACATTTCCAAATAAAACTTATCGTAGAGAACCAATCTGTCTCAGACAAGGTTCAATGAAGAAAAAAAAAACTTTAAAAAATTCTCTCAGTATTGTAAGATTTATTTCCATTTTTCTATATCAAATAAAATAAACTATTTACCACTATATAATTAATTGGATTGATTCATATTTTGTTAGGGGGCATGAATACTTATGCATAGAGAATGGGAAGGGGTAGAAAAAAACAAGTAAAAATTTTTACCAGACAGACAGACAGACAGAGTGAGTTGATAAAATCTTTGTAAAAACTCTTACTGGCTTTTAGGAGATAAACAAAATTCTCAGACACGTAACAATAGTAACAAGAACACAGACACACGTAACAATATAACCAAGAACACAGACACACATACAATCATACAACCGAGAACAAAGGCACACATACAAACATATAGTGTCGCCCTGAAGTCTTTGCCTTGCTCTGCAGAAACAGGAACTTAAGATCGCAGTGATGACATCAATATTTATAATAGCAATATTTCAGGTGACAGCACCATTCCTCCGGACCATTGTTACCCACAGGTGGAGACGATAGGACAGATCAATAGATCAGTTAATGGAGACAGCAGCTGAAAGTGACAGGCCATGTTTTTCACATCTCCGGCGAACAATAAGGCTTAGCAAGGGTGCAGGAGACATGGTGGAGGGACGGGTGCCTCGAGCCCGAGACATAAAATTATTATGTTCACAGAAGAATGATCAGACAGATAAACGAAATGAAAATGACAGCACAATACAACAGCCTTTGGATAGAAAAAAAAAAGAAAAAAATTATTTGATTATCATATTGTTATTGTCAATTGCTTATTGTGTTGAAATTAATATGAAAAGATTTTTTGTTTGTATTTGTACAGAAAAGGTGGTGAAGATATATCGGGTTAGTTATCATTATTTTCCTTGGACATACATACTACTGCACCTTTGTTACTGCACACTGTTATTACAATGAAATTGTTTTAAAATGGGTAACTTACAATATGTTTAGTTAGAGAATGAGTAGTTATAAATATTTCATAACCAGCTAAAATTGAAAAAAAACAACCTTTCTTAGTTTGAATTTCACAAACCGCCCTAGGAGAAGTAGTTTTCAGAAATAATTCTGCAATATTTATGTCTATCAGAAGGAGAATAATACATTTTTTATTAGCAATTACTTTGCAACCTAACGGCGTACAAATAATCAATATTTTTATATGGCGTATGATTTAGAAAAACAAACGTGTATTGCGCTATACAAGTGTAGAGATGGCCTAGTGTCATATTAGGGTCAAGAATATTGATACCATAGGCTGACGGTGACAAAAGATTCTCTTTACCGCGGACCTCTCCAGTGGAACGGGGCCTTGAGCCTTTGCCCCACTCGCCAGCCCCTAGGGCTCTGCTTCTGTTACAATCCATGTTGTACACACTACAACCAAGAATTGTACTGTACAAGACAGAACATTTTCAAGTAATATTGTGTATTGTACAAACCTTGTCAAAAATTTTTGGAGCTCTTACAGTAAGTTGTACAGGCCATGTCGTACATTGTACAAACCTTTTCCTAATTTGTCTGTACAGACCATGTCTTGTCTTACTTTGACCATGTCTTACTTTGTTTATCAAGTATGACCACATCTACTACAATTCACCTTCACCTTTCCCTTAGCCTTTCGGACCGTTGGGACCTCACACGTGATCTGTCCTTCTCTATTTCCTTTCTATCTTTGGCCAGGATGAGAGTCTCTTTCATTGATAAGTCCGTCCAGTATTTGATATTGTCTTCCCATTGATTCTTTTCTCTGCACCACTTTCTCTTCCCTGGTACCGTTCCTTGCAGAATGGTCTTTCTGAGCCCAGAGGTTCTAATGCCGTTCAGTCTTACCTTGCACTTTGGACAGTAATCGCAACTCCATTCGTGTTGCAAGGCATAAAATGAGTTATCAAAGGTTTTGATATGAAGCCTCTGAGATCGCTCTGTAGGGTAACACGTAAGGTATACTCGCACTTCTAGGAGGACAGGTCAACAGAACGGCGACAAGAGCAAGAAATACAAGGGAAATAACCTGCATTAAAACAGGAAATTAGATCTTAAGGGAATTTTACTCATAGGCTTAAAAACGCAGCGTATTTTATTTTTGCTATTTCCCATTTCTTTGGCTTGTTGGATATGCCCATTGATTGAAGGCTTCATTAATTGGATTATATCAAAATCAATAACCGGAGTGGCTTATTTCCCTTGCTAGTTTCGTGATGTGCTTACTTCCCTTACCTTGATCGTGACTAGAGAAGTATCAGGTCGAAATCTATTATTTATGGACATGGAAACAACCGAATCACACAACCAACTTCTATATAGGCAAGTGAATCATACAAACAACTTCTATATAGGCTAGGGAACAGAACACAACATTTATTCCCCCCATGAATGTGTTATGCTACTCAGTTAGCTGGCTTTTACTTCTGTTTTCAAACATCTGAATCTAGTTGTAGTTAACTAGTTAGCTGGCTTTTACTTCTGTTTTCAAAGATCGTGACTCTAGTTGTAGTTAACTAGTTAGCTGGCTTTTACTTCTGTTTTCAAAGATCGTGACTCTAGTTGTAGTTAACTAGTTAGCTGGCTTTTACTTCTGTTTTCAAAGATCGTGACTCTAGTTGTAATTAACTAGTTAGCTGGCTTTTACTTCTGTTTTCAAAGATCTGACTCTAGTTGTAATTAACTAGTTAGCTGGCTTTTACTTCTGTTTTCAAAGATCTGACTCTAGTGGAAACTATGTTTTTCTTGTTTTTGTTTTTGTTTTTAAATGTATTTAAAAAGTTGTTTTTTTTTGTTTACAAGCTCAATTAAATTTTTGCTTTTTTTTTTTTTAGTTATTAGTTGAATTGTCAGGAAACGTAACTGGTAACTCGAGACCTCGAGTGCAGATTCAAACTCAAGTAGCTGTTGTTTTTTAAAAATTGTTTTTGAAAAAGGCAGCGCAGAAACCTTCTCCCAGATACACATTCTCCCCCCCCCCCTCCCCTTCCCAAACGGTCCTCAAAAAGAGATTGCATCAAAGCGCACTTAGAACGAAGTTTGGGATACAATGAATAAAATATTTTCAATCGCAGGCATTTATGATTGTTAGTCTATATTAATTAGAAATACATTACATAATTGATTCAAAAGAATTGAAGCGAATTCATTTAATAGAAGCTTAGTTTTTTTTTAAATTATTTATTTTTATTTTCCGTGAACAGAAACTAGTTTAATGGTAGAAAACTGTCGAGCGAATTGTTTTAACAAGAGTGGCCTATAAATAAATCACTGGCTCTACCCACTGGCTACGCCCGTTGATTTTGTCCCATATCTATCTATCACTATATAATCTTATTTAAAAATTTCAAGATGCATTTCATAACTAATTCTTTGAAATTCGGAACAAGGATACACGTCTTACTTGTTGCCCAATGTCAGAGGAAAACTGATGAATCAAACAAGTGAATGTTTATTTGAAATGGCGTTAGAATTCCCCTATTCAAGACATGGCTAACTCACTATGGAATGTGCCACAGACATTGGATTACCTTTCATTGTAGTGGATCACTAATTTATCGCATATCCATTGAATTCAAAGCATCTCTTTATAACTAAAAAAAACTTGGACGACGGAAAGTGGCCGCGAGAGCTAGAAGCTGGTTATATATTGGACACCTTCCTAAACAAACAGACATTTCACGCTTGACAGGGAGCTATGTGTATACATACCTCTAGCACTTGGGAGGATTATTAGTCTCTTACTTTTTCTCTTTTTCTTTCACTCTTTCTCTGGCTCTGTCTTCTCTCTCTCTCTCTCTCTTTCTCTGGCTCTGTCTTCTCTCTCTCTCTCTCTTTCTCTGGCTCTGTCTTCTCTCTCTCTCTCTCTTTCTCTGGCTCTGTCTTCTCTCTCTCTCTCTCTCTTTCTCTGGCTCTGTCTTCTCTCTCTCTCTCTCTTTCTCTGGCTCTGTCTTCTCTCTCTCTCTCTCTTTCTCTGGCTCTGTCTTCTCTCTCTCTTTCTCTGGCTCTGTCTTCTTTCTCTCTCTCTCTCTCTCTCTTTCTCTGGCTCTGTCTTCTCTCTCTCTCTCTTTCTCTGGCTCTGTCTCCTCTCTCTCTCTCTCTTTCTCTGGCTGTCTCCTCTCTCTCTCTCTGGCTCTGTCTTCTCTCTCTCTCTGGCTTTGTCTTTCTCTCACTCTCTCTTTCTCTGGCTCTGTCTCCTCTCTTTCTTTCTCTCTGGCTCTAGTCTGTCTCTACTCTGCCCCCCCCCAGACTTTGTCTGTCTCTCCTTCCTTTCTTTCTCTCTCTCTCTGACTTTAAAGTTTCTCTGTTCTCTTAATTTCAAGTACTCCGAGACTCTAAAAAAAATTAGAGGTAGTATGGTCTATTACTGCTAAAGGAGCATTTTACAGAGTTCTGAGTTAATTAAGTTAATATATTACACAATCGAGTAAAGAATGTCCATGAATCTCTGGGACTGATCGAGCCGTTTCCAGACTTAAATACACCTTAAGAACTAATTGTACTAAGTTTGACTTTGTCAAGATTCAACGACATTTTCGTAACAATTTTTTTTTCGCAGCGATGCTTGCTGACCTAAGAGCTGCCATTAATTTGTAAAAAATCATTTTGTCTATTGCCAGACGACAATCGTAGACATAAGTAAGAGGCAAACCAAGTTCATTCACCCATCCCTTTCCCCAAACACATTGTCTATTGCCTGGTCGTGCGGTATCCATGTTTGACTATCGTTCGGTCGTCTCGATGGTCCCAGGTTCATACCCTGCCCGCTGCCATTACACGTCGTCCTGCGGGAGCTTTGGGCTAGGAAGTAGATTGTCTTTAACTCTGAGGGAACATCGGAAACATGTCAAATATTTTACACAAGAAATATTTTTTACCAGAAAAAATATATATAGGTCTGTAATCTGATTATCATCGGATAAGAATGTGTTTCCGTTGTCCAGTCTAGGTATACTATACATATATATATATATATATATATATATATATATATATATGTGTGTACGTCTATAAAGTCCCTTATGTTTTAGACTTGGTTTCTATGTTTCAAGATGTCTCCTAAAACTTGACTATGTTGATGTCAAACATTTTCAAACATTCTTACCTTTTTTTTGTTGCCAGAGAAAATGAGCTCTATTGTCTTCTCATGTTATCTCTTTACTCTAATCTTTCATTTAGTTTAATCTTTTTCAAACCCAGCAAGTTCTTCTGCTGTCCGTCCTGCCTGTGTTTTCACGTTAGCTTCAGTATTGCATTTCCAATTTCTAAAAATCGATTCCACAGTATCGAGTATTCACCTAGGCTGACCTGTTCATCATTCGAGTAATTACATTAAATGCGCTGAAGACCAAACCAAGAGCTTTCCGAGACTTAGTTCTTCTCTGGCAATCCGCCTTTTTTTTTGTCCAGTCTTTAAGCCAGATTTTGTGGAAAGAAACAATTCAATCATTTTTTTCCAGGTCAAAAAAAAGTCCTATAATAGAGCTTAAAAAAAATTGCTTAGAAAAAAAAATCAATATTAATTAAACAACATAAAATAAATTATTCTAGAGAACGTCCATAGTATTGCTTGAGGGCGGGGGGTGAGGGTAAACATTGAAAAAAATATTTTCTTTTAAATTCCTGAACAGGTGAATGATTTTTCCAATCTCACCCAGAAGAGCTGTTCTCTGACGCTAATGATTTTTCTTTCTTGTCTGGAAGACGTTTGAATAGTTTCAATCTGTATGTCCTGTCCTGACTGCCATTTCTCAGAGTTTAACGATAACATTAATATGCCTAGATGCCGTTTAACTTTGTCTGCCATGTTTTAATTAAAACAAAATGTTTAGTTACAGAACCACAACCATCACAAGTTCAATTCTGAATACAAATTTATTTGCAACTATCAGGATTCGAACTTGTGACACTCCGTTCGTTTTGTTAATCTGCCTACAACACTCAGCCAAGGGCAACAACATCCAACTACTCCTTCTTCTCTAGTGCTATTGGAGCATGGAATGGGTTGCTTGAGTTAGCCAGGAAAAACAGTGACTTGGCAGAGTTTAAGATAAACGGGGGGTTTTGGTAATATAATTTTTGTGTCAACTCTCCACTTTCTTTTTTCTCCTACTAGTTAGGTAAGACTTAATGTGTCTGCTACTAGTTAGGTAAGACTTAATGTGTCTGCTACTAGTTAGGTAAGACTTAATGTGTCTGCTACTAGTTAGGTAAGACTTAATGTGTCTCCTACTAGTTAGGTAAGACTGAATGTGTCTGCTACTAGTTAGGTAAGACTTAATGTGTCTGCTACTAGTTAGGTAAGACTTAATGTGTCTCCTACTAGTTAGGTAAGACTTAATGTGTCTGCTACTAGTTAGATAAGACTTAATGTGTCTGCTACTAATTAGGTAAGACTTAATGTGTCTGCTACTAGTTAGGTAAGACTTTATGTGTCTGCTACTAGTTAGGTAAGACTTAATGTGTCTGCTACTAGTTAGGTAAGACTTAATGTGTCTGCTACTAGTTAGGTAAGACTTAATGTGTCTGCTACTAGTTAGGTAAGACTTAATGTGTCTGCTACTAGTTAGGTAAGACTTAATGTGTCTGCTACTAGTTAGGTAAGACTTAATGTGTCTGCTACTAGTTAGGTAAGACTTAATGTGTCTGCTACTAGTTAGGTAATACTTAATGTGTCTGCTAGTTAGGTAAGACTTAATGTGTCTGCTACTAGTTAGGTAAGACTTAATGTGTCTGCTACTAGTTAGGTAAGACTTAATGTGTCTGCTACTAGTTAGGTAAGACTTAATGTGTCTGCTACTACTTAGGTAAGACTTAATGTGTCTGCTACTAGTTAGGTAAGAGTTAATGTGTCTGCTACTAGTTAGGTAAGAGTTAATGTGTCTGCTACTAGTTAGGTAAGACTTAATGTGTCTGCTACTACTTAGGTAAGACTTAAGGTGTCTGCTACTAGGTAGGTAAGACTTAATGTGTCTGCTACAAGTTAGGTAAGACTTAAGGTGTCTGCTAGTAGTTAGGTAAGACTTAATGTGTCTGCTACTATTAGGTAAGACTTAATGCGTCTGCTACTAGTTAGGTAAGACTTAATGCGTCTCCTACTAGTTAGTTAAGACTTAACGTGTCTGCTACTAGTTAGGTAAGACTTAATGTGTCTGCTACTAGTTAGGTAAGACTTAATGTGTCTGCTACTAGTTAGGTAAGACTGAATGTGTCTGCTACTAGTTAGGTAAGACTTAATGTGTCTGCTACTAGTTAGGTAGGACTTCATGTGTCTACTACTATATAGGTAAGACTTAATGTGTCTGCTACTAGTTAGATAAGACTTTATGTGTCTGCTACTAGTTAGGTAAGACTTAATGTTTCTCCTACTAGTTAGGTAAGACTTAATGTGTCTCCTACTAGTTAGGTAAGACTTAATGTGTCTGCTACTAGTTAGGTAAGACTTAATGTGTCTGCTTCTAGTTAGGTATGACTTCATGTGTCTGCTACTAGTTAGGTAAGACTTAATGTGTCTGCTACTAGTTAGGTAAGACTTAATTCGTCTGCTACTAGTCAGGTAAGACATAATGTTTCTGCTACTAGTTAGGTAAGACTGAATGTGTCTGATACTAGTTAGGTAACACTTAATGTGTCTGCTACTACTTAGGTAAGACTTAAGGTGTCTGCTACTAGTTAGGTAAGACTTAATGTGTCTGCTACAAGTTAGGTAAGACTTAAGGTGTCTGCTAGTAGTTAGGTAAGACTTAATGTGTCTGCTACTAGTAAGGTAAGACTTAATGTGTCTGCTACTAGTTAGGTAAGACTTAATGTGTCTGCTACTAGTTAGGTAAGACTTAATGTGTCTGCTACTAGTTAGGTAAGACTTAATGTGTCTGCTACTAGTTAGGTAAGACTGAATGTGTCTGCTACTAGTTAGGTAAGACTTAAGGTGTCTGCTACTAGTTAGGTAAGACTTAATGTGTCTGCTACAAGTTAGGTAAGACTTAAGGTGTCTGCTAGTAGTTAGGTAAGACTTAATGTGTCTGCAACTACTTAGGTAAGACTTAAGGTGTCTGCTACTAGTTAGGTAAGACTTAATGTGTCTGCTACAAGTTAGGTAAGACTTAAGGTGTCTGCTAGTAGTTAGGTAAGACTTAATGTGTCTGCTACTAGTAAGGTAAGACTTAATGCGTCTGCTACTAGTTAGGTAAGACTTAATGCGTCTCCTACTAGTTAGTTAAGACTTAACGTGTCTGCTACTAGTTAGGTAAGACTTAATGTGTCTGATACTAGTTAGGTAAGACTTAATGTGTCTGCTACTACTTAGGTAAGACTTAAGGTGTCTGCTATTAGTTAGGTAAGACTTAATGTGTCTGCTACAAGTTAGGTAAGACTTAAGGTGTCTGCTAGTAGTTAGGTAAGACTTAATGTGTCTGCTACTAGTTAGGTAAGACTTAATGTGTCTGCTACTAGTTAGGTAAGACGTAATGTGTCTGCTACTAGTTAGGTAAGACTTAATGTGTCTCCTACTAGTTAGGTAAGACTGAATGTGGCTGCTACTAGTTAGGTAAGACTTAATGTGTCTGCTACAAGTTAGGTAGGACTTCATGTGTCTGCTACTAGTTAGGTAAGACTTAAAGTGTCTGCTACTAGTTAGATAAGACTTAATGTGTCTGCTACTAGTTAGGTAAGACGTAATGTGTCTGCTACTAGTTAGGTAAGACTTAATGTGTCTGCTACTAGTTAAGTAAGACTTAATGTTTCTCCTACTAGTTAGGTAAGACTTAATGTGTCTCCTACTAGTTAGGTAAGACTTAATGTGTCTGCTACTAGTTAGGTAAGACTTAATGTGTCTGCTACTAGTTAGGTAGGACTTCATGTGTCTGCTACTAGTTAGGTAAGACTTAATGTGTCTGCTACTAGTTAGGTAAGACTTAATTCGTCTGCTACTAGTCAGGTAAGACATAATGTTTCTGCTACTAGTTAGGTAAGACTTAATGTGTCTGATACTAGTTAGGTAAGACTTAATGTGTCTGCTACTAGTTAGGTAAGACTTAATGTGTCTGCTACTAATAAGGTAAGACTTATAGCGTCTGCTACTAGTTAGGTAAGACTTAATGTGTCTGCTACTAGTTAGGTATGACTTCATGTGTCTGCTACTAGTTAGGTAAGACTTAATGTGTCTGCTACTAGTTAGGTAAGACTTAATTCGTCTGCTACTAGTCAGGTAAGACATAATGTTTCTGCTACTAGTTAGGTAAGACTTAATGTGTCTGCTACTAGTTAGGTAAGACTTAATGTGTCTGCTACTAGTTAGGTAAGACTTAATGTGTCTGCTACTAATAAGGTAAGACTTAAGGTGTCTGCTACTAGTTAGGTAAGACTTAATGTGTCTGCTACTAGTTAGGTAAGACTTAATGTGTCTGCTACTAGTTAGGTAAGACTTAATTCATCTGCTACTAGTTAGGTAAGACTTAATGTGTCTGCTAGTAGTTAGGTAAGACTTAATGTGTCTGCTACTAGTTAGGTAAGACTTAATGTGTCTGCTACTAGTTAGGTAAGACTGATTGTGTCTGCTACTAGTTAGGTAAGACTTAATGTGTCTGCTACTAGTTAGGTAAGACTTAATGCGTCTGCTACTAGTTAAGTAAGACTTAATGTGTCTGCTACTAGTTAGGTAAGACTTAAGGTAAGGTGTCTGCTACTAGTTAGGCAAGACTTAAGGTGTCTGCTACTAGTAAGGTAAGACTTTATGTGTCTGCTACTAGTTAGGTAAGACTTAACGTGTCTGCTACTAATTCGGTAAGACTTAATGTGTCTGCTACTAGTTAGGTAAGACTTAATGTGTCTGCTACTTGTTAGGTAAGACTTAATGTGTCCGCTACTAGTAAGGTAAGTCTTTATGTGTCTGCTACTAGTTAGGTAAGACTTAATGCGTCTGCTACTAATTACGCAAGACTTAATGTGTCTGCTTCTAGTTAGGTAAGACTTAATGTGTCTGCTACTAGTTAGGCAAGACTTAATGTGTCTGCTATTAGTAAGGTAAGACTTCATGTGTCTGCTACTAGTTAGGCAAGACTAAATGTGTTTGCTACTAGTTAGGTAAGACTTAATGTGTCTGCTACTAGTTAGGTAAGACTGATTGTGTCTACTACTAGTTAGGTAAGACTTAATGCGTGTGCTACTAGTAAGTAAGACTTAATGTTTCTGCTACTAGTTAGGTAAGACTTAATGCGTGTGCTACTAGTTAGGCAAGACTTAATGTGTCTGCTACTAGTTAGGTAAGACTTAATGTGTCTGCTACTAGTTAGGTAAGACTTAATGTGTCTGCTACTAGTTAGGTAAGACTTAATGCGTCTGCTACTAGTTAGGTAAGACTTAATGTGTCTGCTACTAGTTAGGTAAGACTGATTGTGTCTGCTACTAGTTAGGTAAGACTTAATGCGTTTGCTACTAGCTAGGTAAGACTTAATGTGTCTGCTTCTAGTTAGGTAAGACTTAATGTGTCTGCTACTAGTTAGGTAAGACTTAATGCGTCTGCTACTAGTTAAGTAAGACTTAATGTGTCTGCTACTAGTTAGGTAAGACTTAAGGTAAGGTGTCTGCTACTAGTTAGGCAAGACTTAAGGTGTCTGCTACTAGTAAGGTAAGACTTTATGTGTCTGCTACTAGTTAGGTAAGACTTAACGTGTCTGCTACTAATTCGGTAAGACTTAATGTGTCTGCTACTAGTTAGGTAAGACTTAATGTGTCTGCTACTTGTTAGGTAAGACTTAAGGTGTCTGCTACTAGTTAGGCAAGACTTAAGGTGTCTGCTACTAGTAAGGTAAGACTTTATGTGTCTGCTACTAGTTAGGTAAGACTTAACGTGTCTGCTACTAATTCGGTAAGACTTAATGTGTCTGCTACTAGTTAGGTAAGACTTAATGTGTCTGCTACTTGTTAGGTAAGACTTAATGTGTCCGCTACTAGTTAGGTAAGTCTTTATGTGTCTGCTACTAGTTAGGTAAGACTTAATGCGTCTGCTACTAATTACGCAAGACTTAATGTGTCTGCTACTAGTTAGGTAAGACTTAATGTGTCTGCTACTAGTTAGGCAAGACTAAATGTGTTTGCTACTAGTTAGGTGAAACTTAATGTGTCTGCTACTAGTTAGGTAAGACTGATTGTGTCTACTACTAGTTAGGTAAGACTTAATGCGTGTGCTACTAGTTAGGCAAGACTTAATGTGTCTGCTACTAGTTAGGTAAGACTTAATGTGTCTGCTACTAGTTAGGTAAGACTTAATGTGTCGGCTACTAGTTAGGTAAGACATAATGTGTCTGCTACTAGTTAGGTAAGATTTAATGCGTCTGCTACTAGTTAGGTAAGACTTAATGTGTCTGCTACTAGTTAGGTAAGACTTAATGTGTCTGCTACTAGTTAGGTAAGACTTAATGTGTCTGCTACTAGTTAGGTAAGACTTAATGTGTCTGCTACTAGTTAGGTAAGACTTAATGAGTCCGCTACTAGTTAGGTAAGACTTACTATCACATCCGAGGAGGAACTTTCGGTTCAAAACAGCGTCTGGCGATGTTAGTGTCCTACTACCGCATGAATAGCGTTTTTCAATATTATGGACCACTTAATTATAACTACTGTAGCAACATTATGGACCACTTAATTAAAACTACTGTAGCAACATTATGGACCACTTAATTAAAACTACTGTAGCAACATCACGGACCACTTATTTAAAACTATTGTAGCAACATCATGGACCACTTAATTAAAACTACTGTAGCAACATCATGGACCACTTAATTAAAACTACTGTAGCAACATCATGGACCACTTAATTAAAACTACTGTAGCAACATCATGGACCACTTAATTAAAACTACTGTAGCAACATCATGGACCACTTAATTAAAACTACTGTAGCAACATCATGGACCACTTAATTAAAACTACTGTAGCAACATCATGGACCACTTAATTAAAACTACTGTAGCAACATCATGGACCACTTAATTAAAACTACTGTAGCAACATCATGGACCACTTAATTAAAACTACTGTAGCAACATCATGGACCACTTAATTAAAACTTCTGTAGCAACATCATGGACCACTTAATTAAAACTACTGTAGCAACATCATGGACCACTTAATTAAAACTACTGTAGCAACATCATGGACCACTTAATTAAAACTACTGTAGCAACATCATGGACCACTTAATTAAAACTACTGTAGCAACATCATGGACCACTTAATTAAAACTACTGTAGCAACATCATGGACCACTTAATTAAAACTACTGTAGCAACATCATGGACCACTTAATTAAAACTACTGTAGCAACATCATGGACCACTTAATTAAAACTACTGTAGCAACATCATGGACCACTTAATTAAAACTTCTGTAGCAACATCATGGACCACTTAATTAAAACTACTGTAGCAACATCATGGACCACTTAATTAAAACTACTGTAGCAACATCATGGACCACTTAATTAAAACTTCTGTAGCAACATCATGGACCACTTAATTAAAACTACTGTAGCAACATCATGGACCACTTAATTAAAACTACTGTAGCAACATCATGGACCACTTAATTAAAACTACTGTAGCAACATCATGGACCACTTAATTAAAACTACTGTAGCAACATCATGGACCACATAATTAAAACAACTATAGCAATAACATGAATCACTTAAAGTTAACGTGTAGCAACAACATGAACCACCTAAAGTTAATGTGTAGAAGCCTTATGAACCACTTTAAACTATTGTGTACATACATCATGAACCACTTAAAGTTAATGTGTAGCAACATCATGAACCACTTAAAGTAAATGTGTAACGACATCACGAACCACCCTGATAAATGAAATGTTTTCACTCCTAATTGGTATGGCTTATAGAAATAATTATCACGTGACTTTTAACAATTAGGTCAAATCGATGAAGTCTCAGAAGTGTTTGATACTTATGAACAATTGAATCTACAGAACACTTGCATGGCCCTAACGGTGGAGACTACGACAACAGGCGATAGGGGACGTAACACATCACTGCACAGTGTGGAAGCTGTTTCGGGTATCCATCAAGAAATGGCTCATTATGCAGACCATTCTAAATTAGCTTGATCAAGAAACGGTCCTGTCAAATGTCTTTGTTACAATTATTCTAATTCATCTTGTTTTGTGACTAAGATGTCTTGAGATTACCGAAGTGTTCATGGAAAAGTATCCGAGTTAAAATCTACCAGTTTTTTTATATATGTGGGATGTCTAGCTTAAATACATGAATTGTTTGGTGGGTGAAATCCTCCTGTAGATTTGTAATTCTTTGAGTTGTATTCACTGAAAGCCCCACACCCCTCTAAAACAAAAGTCAAAAGAGATGTCACCGTAGCGCACTGGGCATGCTATAGAAACATAAAAGATGTGCTTTATAAAGCAACAAAACTGTCGAAATAATGAGAATTTAAAAGCGATGTTTTGGTTTTTCTATTTATCTATTTATAAAATACAACTTGTTCTTGTTGGTCCATGTGTTGTCTAGTGGGGGGGATTCTCAAAACTTTTCTGGACGGGGAAAGGGGGGGGTGTTTTTGTCTTCCATTCCCCACCCCCATTTCTATTTTATTGTTCTTTTTCTTTTGACGACTTTTTTCCCGCTGCCAAGACTGTGTGTGTGTTTGTGTGTGTGTGTTTGTGTGTGTGATACTCTTGTCTCGTGGGATTGAATTGAGGTGACGAGCCGACATCTCTAGAGAACAACGCGACAACTCACGCCAGGCCGTGCCACAACTCGGTGAAACCTAGCAGACGACTTGATGTGACGCGCTCCCAGGCTTTGAGACCCCGCCACGTCCAGCCCCTGCCAACTTCTGACTTACCAACATTCAGAACAAACAAAGTGTTGTTGTTTTTTTTTTCCATTTTGAAGGACAAGAAGGAAACAGAACTAAAGGAAGAATAAAAGCTGTATGTGCTTGATCGATTAGTTTTGTCTTCTGTTCTAAATCTCTTACGCAATCAAAGGATTAGGTTTATTATTCTCTTTGTATGCTTGTATATTATATATGAGCGAGCAGAAAAAAAGTTGTTGACACTGTCTAGACGAAATATTTCAGTCGTGCTGGGTTTTGTTCCTTCTTTTTTTTTTTTCCTTAGAAATTATGTCATTCTTATACGTTCCGGTGTAATCCTTTATGTGCTTTCCATCTGCACTGAGTTTGGAAAATATGTTCTACGAAGGGTTTCTTGATAGCGATTTTGAGAATAAGCTTCCAAGACAAAACAATGGATGAAGTTTGAGAAATAATAGTGTAAAGAGTGCGTTTGGTGTATTTGAAGAAAAAAAAAGTTTTGAGTTTCTTTTCTTGAAAGTTGAGATGGAAAGAAAGAGGAGCAGCAATGCTGACGGCAGGGATGGGGTCGGGGAAAACAACGTGAACCCCGTCAACACGCATGTTTTTATCACAGTGCCAGAGGAAGACCTTGGCTTCTCAGGGAATCTCAAAAAGTACGGCAAGAAGTGCATCCAAGGCAGCAAGCAGAACGCCCTGCTCATCGGCCTGTTGCTCTCGGTGGTGCTGGGAATACTCTTGGGCTTGGTCATCCGAAGCACCAAGGAAAAGTTCAGCAAGCGGGAGGTTATGTACCTGGGTTTTCCCGGAGAGCTCCTAATGAGGATGCTGCAGATGTTGATCCTGCCGATCATCCTCTCCTCTCTGATCTCAGGCATCGCAGGCCTCGACGGAAAAACCTGCGGCAAAATGGGGCTGAGGACCATTGGCTATTTCACTGTCACCACTTTCATGGCTGTTTTCCTGGGGATACTGCTGGCTATGACTATCCAGCCTGGTGGTAATGCTGACCGGAGCTCTATGAGGCGGTACGGCAAAGCGGAGCCTCTCAACTCTGCTGACACTTTCTTGGATCTTATCAGGTGAGATTAGAAACAAGCTAATGCATTTTGAACTCTTTCAATGTCATGTTAGTTAGAAAAAAGAAATTTAAGAATTTCATGTTTTTTTTTTTGATAATCCAAATTTTCTTAGTGACACACACACACACACACACAAACTATCAAGAAGGAAAAAAAAAATTAATCGTACACTATAACAAAAAATGGAACGAATCGAATATTTTCGCTAAAATGTACTGACACTAGATTGCATCAGATGTCGACATTTTTACGTATACAATTTTTAAAAACCTGAAAGAGTTTTGTTTTATTTGCTTGCAATGTATATCTTAAGGACGTCACGTGAGAAGATTGCTTGCAATGACTTACTGTCCTGAATAGGCAACACCCTATAACTGTCATTGACACCACAAGTAATTCAAAAAAAAATAAAAAAAATTGCCCTTTTTTTTTAAAACATATTTTCTTATCTTGTGGATACATTGTTCTACTTCTTGTTTATCAGGTACTTTAAACCTGCAATCATAATTATTGTAATTAATAACGGTATTTAGTGTTGACTATATTGAGAAACTATAACCTGTTTAATTACATGAATAGAGGCAATGTATAGATATTTTACATCTATATGTTATATTATACACAGTCATAACTACGGTGACTTACGGTACTCAAGACAGTGGTATTATTACTTTCAGATATAAACTGTGTGTAAAAGGGTATGTTCTTGGTCTAAGTCTATAACGCTTGCTCCCGAATGTCCCCTTTACGCGTCAGTAATCAAGTATTTCATACATCTCTCTATTTCAATGACCTCCTAACATGGAAAGAGAACAAATGTTACTGTGTATAAACTGTGTACACCTATTATTGGCTGCTTCTTGATTCAATAGATTTCAAGTTCGTAACTTTATTATAGTTTCAAACATTCAGAGATATCATTCACCAAACCATCGTCTTCATAAGTAGCATTTTGTCATAGTCCTTGAACTCTTCGCATAAATGGGTGATGCTGTCTCAATAGTAACACAAATACCTAGCAGCTGATTCCCCGTTGAATACAGATGTACACAGTAGCATAAATATATAAATTGCTTTTAGCGTATATCTCAATGACGGTAAGTGAAAAGGTTGCTTGTTGAACGGCCTTTGAAAACTACCAACACCACTAAATGCGACACCCGATATCTGTCACTGACACCACAAGTAATTGAAACAAAAATACATTGCCTTTTTTAAAATATATTTTCTCATAGTGGTCTTAATTCTACATCTACTTCTTGCAATAAGTGACTAGAACTTACTCAGAACTGGCCCTGCTTAGAGTATATAAAAATCTAGTGATAACCCTCGAGATGTAGATTTAGAAGATGGTGCGCAAAATGTTCCTGAATATTAATTTATTAAACTACTAACCGGATGTTATCCGCAGCCTGCGGGCATTAGATTTTATTTTTTATTTTGCCACGAAAATGAAAGTAGGTTGTGAAAATGGGTTTACCCGCTCAGCCGATATATTCATATCAAATACTGAGAAAATGGATTTACCCGATTTGTTAAAAATAGAGATATATACATTTTTTTTTTACCTTTGTGGGTGGAACATTAAACATACACTACGGTCTCCGCCATGATCTAAGGAACATTTATGCCAAGTTTTATCAAGATTGATCAAACGGTTTTGATTTCTATGTGGGACATACATACATTCATTCATACATACATCGCCTTACTTTCTGTTTTATATATTAGATTAAAATACGTTAAAATACCAGAGAGCGTAATCTGTACAACATATAGTTTGAGTAGTACTCTAGCCAAATTTAAATCATTTTTTAATACTTTGAAACATTATAGCGGTCAAACTAGAGTTTCCTCAGTGTGGCCTAAGAACTAGAAATTCTTTTCCTATATATTTCAAATTTCTATGAAAATCGCTAGAGCCGTATCAAGATTCTTGTCGAGTTTTTTCCACTCTGGTTTTGCTGATGTCAGCTGAATAGTAGAATTTTTAAAAATAAAAATCAATAATGAGCTTACTTGGAGCTTCTTGCACGACTCAAGAAAACGACAAAATAAACACACACACAGATAGACCTATAAATCCTATTTATAGAGAGGCATAGTTTGACCTTTAAACTTCCTGAAGAAATCGACATATATGTATATTACAATGCCTCTGTCTATGTGCTAATCATAGGTAATGACTTGATTGTTAGTGCCATCACATTGACTCCTACAGTCTTAGACTCGCTGACTCTTGTATTGCCCTCGCAGTATTAGAAATCTACAATTTTTCTTCTTTTTTTAATAGGAGACTTCTTTCAAACCATGACTTCTTTCAATTAGGTGACTGCTTTCAAAAGGTTACTTCATTGAATAGGTGACTTATTTTAAAAGATGATTTCTTTCATTAGATATCTCTTTTTTCTATAGGTGACTTCTTTCAGGAGGTGACTTTCAAAAGATGACTTCTTTTAGAAGTAACTTCTTTCAGTAGGTGACTTCTTTCAGTAGGTGACTTCTTTCAAAAGAGGACTTCTTTCAGTAGATGACTTCTTTCAGTAGGTGGCTTCCTTCAGTAGGTGACGTCTTTCAAAGATGACTTTTTTCAGTAGGTGACTTCTTTCAAAAGAGGACTTCTTTTAGTAGGTGGCTTCTTTCAGTAGGTGGCTTCTTTCAGTAGGTGAAGTCTTTCAAAGATTACTTTTTTTAGTAGGTGACTTCTTTCAGTAGGTGACTTCTTTCAGTAGGTGACTTCTTTCAGTAGGTGACTTCTTTCAGTAGGTGACTTCTTTCAGTAGGTGACTTCTTTCAGTAGGTGACTTCTTTCAGTAGGTGACTTCTTTCAAAAGGTGACTTCTCTTATGGGATTTTTTTTTCAATCGGCGACTTGGCACGTCTATGAATAAGTGATGCCAGGCATGTTGAAGAAAAAAAAACAATTTGTGTTTATTAGCCACCAAACTGAAGTTGAATGTGATTTAGTCATAACCTTTCCACATGTATTAAATATCTACTACTAACTTATAAAGAATCATGAATTACATTCAATGGTGAATTATTGCAGTTTTTCTCTATATAATGTAATGCAATTAGGCGTGTAACTCTTGCCTTAACCAGCAAAACGTCTGGCAGGAAGGGTCAATTAGCCTTGGCCTTCTAAACACCTAGAAGAAGGAAAAACTCTGATTTCAAACCTCAAGCCCTGCAGCTATACCCAAACATGGGAAAGCCCTCGTAAATCAACTCTGAAGAAAAATCAGGAGCCGGCGACCGCTTGGCAGCTTGCAGAGCCCGCAATCCCAATGATCTTAATCTGTATCGGCACCTGTCGTTAGCCTCGTGGAGAAGTGGAAACTGCTGAGTGGGCGACATCGTTCCGACCATAGATAATGCACAGGCATTCATCTCATTTCTTTGAGTTGATCCATAGTCGCTTCGCAAGTCAATGCAATTTAAAGCGCTTGAGCAATTCCGGTATAAGAAATTTAAACTAATTCGGTGTAAAGATATTTTGATTTTGTATTGGGACCTCAGTATTCTCCAATTTTCTAATAATTGTACTAACATTTGTGAATAGTACAGGGCTCTATATCATATCTGCATTATGTAGTCTATGATGTGAACATTAGCCCTAAGTAAACTCCTTTAGGTCTGTTCTAGATAGTAAAGTAGAAAGGAGATACCGATCGAAGTGTATGCTGACAACAGAGAAGCTTTAGGTCTGTTCTAGATAGTAAAATACAGATCGAAGTGTATGCTGACAACAGAGAAGCTTCAGGTCTGTTCTAGATAGTAAAATAGAAAGGAGATACAGATCGAAGTGTATGCTGTCAACAGAGAAGCTTTAGGTCTGTTCTAGATAGTAAAATAAAAAGGAGATACAGATCGAAGTGTATGCTGTCAACAGAGAAGCTTTAGGTCTGTTCAAGATAGTAAAATAGAAAGGAGATACAGATCGAAGTGTATGCTGTCAACAGAGAAGCTTTAGGTCTGTTCTAGATAGTAAAATAGAAAAAAGATATCGATCGAAGTGTATGATGACAACAGAGGAGCTTTAGGTCTGTTCTAGATAGTAAAATACCGATCAAAGTGTATGCTGACAACAGAGAAGCTTTAGGTCTGTTCTAGATAGTAAAATAGAAAGGAAATACCGATCGAAGTGTATGCTGACAACAGAGAAGCTTTAGGTCTGTTCTAGATAGTAAAATACAGATGGAAGTGTATACTGACAACAGAGAAGCTTCAGGTCTGTTCTAGATAGTAAAATAGAAAGGAGATACAGATCGAAGTGTATGCTGTCAACAGAGAAGCTTTAGGTCTGTTCTAGATAGTAAAATAGAAAGGAGATACAGATCGAAGTGTATGCTGTCAACAGAGAAGCTTCAGGTCTGTTCTAGATAGTAAAATAGAAAGGAGATACAGATCGAAGTGTATGCTGTCAACAGAGAAGCTTTAGGTCTGTTCTAGATAGTAAAATAGAAAGGAGATATCGATCGAAGTGTATGATGACAACAGAGGAGCTTTAGGTCTGTTCTAGATAGTAAAATACCGATCGAAGTGTATGCTGACAACAGAGAAGCTTTAGGTCTGTTCTAGATAGTAAAATAGAAAGGAAATACCGATCGAAGTGTATGCTGACAACAGAGAAGCTTTAGGTCTGTTCTAGATATTAAAATACAGATGGAAGTGTATACTGACAACAGAAAAGCTTCAGGTCTGTTCTAGATAGTAAAATAGAAAGGAGATACAGATCGAAGTGTATGCTGTCAACAGAGAAGCTTTAGGTCTGTTCTAGATAGTAAAATAGAAAGGAGATACAGATCGAAGTGTATGCTGTCAACAGAGAAGCTTAAGGTCTGTTCTAGATAGTAAAATAGAAAGGAAATATCGATCGAAGTGTATGCTGACAACAGAGGAGCTTTAGGTCTGTTCTAGATAGTAAAATACCGATCGAAGTGTATGCTGACAACAGAGAAGCTTTAGGTCTGTTCTAGATAGTAAAATAGAAAGGAGATACAGATCGAATTGTATGCTGTCAACAGAGGAGCTTTAGGTCTGTTCTAGATAGTAAAATAGAAAGGAAATACCGATCGAAGTGTATGCTGACAACAGAGAAGCTTTAGGTCTGTTCTAGATAGTAACATACCGATCAAAGTGTATCCTGACAACAGAGGAGCTTTAGGTCTGTTCTAGATAGTAAAATACAGATCAAAGTGTATGCTGACAACAGAGGAGCTTTAGGTCTGTTCTAGATCGTAAAATACCGATCGAAGTGTATGCTGACAACAGAGAAGCTTTAGGTCTGTTCTAGATAGTAAAATACCGATCGAAGTGTATGCTGACAACAGAGAAGCTTTAGGTCTGTTCTAGATAGTAAAATACCGATCGAAGTGTATGCTGACAACAGAGGAGCTTTAGGTCTGTTCTAGATAGTAAAATACAGATCGAAGTGTATGCTGACAACAGAGAAGCTTTAGGTCTGTTCTAGATAGTAAAATACCGATCGAAGTGTATGCTGACAACAGAGGAGCTTTAAATCTGTTCTAGATAGTAAAATACAGATCGATGTGTATGCTGACAACAGAGGAGCTTTAGGTCTGTTCTAGATAGTAAAATACCGATGGAAGTGTATGCTGACAACAGAGGAGCTTTAGGTCTGTTCTAGATAGTAAAATACCGATCGAAGTGTATGCTGACAACATAGGAGCTTTAGGTCTGTTCTAGATAGTAAAATACAGATCGAAGTGTATGCTGACAACAGAGGAGCTTTAGGTCTGTTCTAGATAGTAAAATACCGATCGAAGTGTATGCTGACAACAGAGGAGCTTTAGGTCTGTTCTAGATAGTAAAATACAGATCGAAGTGTATGCTTACAACAGAGAAGCTTTAGGTCTGTTCTAGATACTAAAATAACGATCGAAGTGTATGCTTACAACAGAGAAGCTTTAGGTGTTTTCTAGATAGTAAAATACTGATCGAAGTGTATGCTGACAACAGAGAAGCTTTAGGTCTGTTCTAGATAATAAAATACCGATCGAAGTGTATGCTGACAACAGCGAAGCTTTAGGTCTGTTCTAGATAGTAAAATACCGATCGAAGTGTATGCTGACAACAGAGAAGCTTTAGGTCTGTTCTATATAGTAAAATAGAGATCGAAGTGTATGCTGACAACAGAGAAGCTTTAGGTCTGTTCTAGATAGTAAAATACCGATGGAAGTGTATGCTGACAACAGAGGAGCTTTAGGTCTGTTCTAGATAGTAAAATACCGATGGAAGTGTATGCTGACAACAGAGGAGCTTTAGGTCTGTTCTAGATAGTAAAATACCGATGGAAGTGTATGCTGACAACAGAGAAGCTTTAGATCTGTTCTAGATAGTAAAATATTGATGGAAGTGTATGCTGACAACAGAGAAGCTTTAGGTCTGTTCTAGATAGTAAAATAGAAAGGAAATACCGATCGAAGTGTATGCTGACAACAGAGAAGCTTTAGGTCTGTTCTAGATAGTAACATACCGATCAAAGTGTATGCTGACAACAGAGGAGCTTTAGGTCTGTTCTAGATAGTAAAATACCGATCAAAGTGTATGCTGACAACAGAGGAGCTTTAGGTCTGTTCTAGATCGTAAAATACCGATCGAAGTGTATGCTGACAACAGAGAAGCTTTAGGTCTGTTCTAGATAGTAAAATACCGATCGAAGTGTATGCTGACAACAGAGAAGCTTTAGGTCTGTTCTAGATAGTAAAATACCGATCGAAGTGTATGCTGACAACAGAGGAGCTTTAGGTCTGTTCTAGATAGTAAAATACAGATCGAAGTGTATGCTGACAACAGAGAAGCTTTAGGTCTGTTCTAGATAGTAAAATACCGATCGAAGTGTATGCTGACAACAGAGGATCTTTAAATCTGTTCTAGATAGTAAAATACAGATCGATGTGTATGCTGACAATAGAGGAGCTTTAGGTCTGTTCTAGATAGTAAAATACCGATGGAAGTGTATGCTGACAACAGAGGAGCTTTAGGTCTGTTCTAGATAGTAAAATACCGATCGAAGTGTATGCTGACAACATAGGAGCTTTAGGTCTGTTCTAGATAGTAAAATACAGATCGAAGTGTATGCTGACAACAGAGAAGCTTTAGGTCTGTTCTAGATAGTAAAATACAGATCGAACTGTATGCTTACAACACAGAAGCTTTAGGTCTGTTCTAGATAGTAAAATACCGATCGAAGTGTATGCTGACAACAGAGAAGCTTTAGGTCTGTTCTAGATAGTAAAATACCGATCGAAGTGTATGCTGACAACAGAGGAGCTTTAGGTCTGTTCTAGATAGTAAAATACTGATCGAAGTGTATGCTGACAACAGAGAAGCTTTAGGTCTGTTCTAGATAATAAAATACCGATCGAAGTGTATGCTGACAACAGCGAAGCTTTAGGTCTGTTCTAGATAGTAAAATACCGATCGAAGTGTATGCTGACAACAGAGAAGCTTTAGGTCTGTTCTATATAGTAAAATAGAGATCGAAGTGTATGCTGACAACAGAGAAGCTTTAGGTCTGTTCTAGATAGTAAAATACCGATGGAAGTGTATGCTGACAACAGAGGAGCTTTAGGTCTGTTCTAGATAGTAAAATACCGATGGAAGTGTATGCTGACAACAGAGGAGCTTTAGGTCTGTTCTAGATAGTAAAATACCGATGGAAGTGTATGCTGACAACAGAGAAGCTTTAGATCTGTTCTAGATAGTAAAATATTGATGGAAGTGTATGCTGACAACAGAGAAGCTTTAGGTCTGTTCTAGATAGTAAAATAGAAAGGAAATACCGATCGAAGTGTATGCTGACAACAGAGAAGCTTTAGGTCTGTTCTAGATAGTAACATACCGATCAAAGTGTATGCTGACAACAGAGGAGCTTTAGGTCTGTTCTAGATAGTAAAATACCGATCAAAGTGTATGCTGACAACAGAGGAGCTTTAGGTCTGTTCTAGATCGTAAAATACCGATCGAAGTGTATGCTGACAACAGAGAAGCTTTAGGTCTGTTCTAGATAGTAAAATACCGATCGAAGTGTATGCTGACAACAGAGAAGCTTTAGGTCTGTTCTAGATAGTAAAATACCGATCGAAGTGTATGCTGACAACAGAGGAGCTTTAGGTCTGTTCTAGATAGTAAAATACAGATCGAAGTGTATGCTGACAACAGAGAAGCTTTAGGTCTGTTCTAGATAGTAAAATACCGATCGAAGTGTATGCTGACAACAGAGGATCTTTAAATCTGTTCTAGATAGTAAAATACAGATCGATGTGTATGCTGACAATAGAGGAGCTTTAGGTCTGTTCTAGATAGTAAAATACCGATGGAAGTGTATGCTGACAACAGAGGAGCTTTAGGTCTGTTCTAGATAGTAAAATACCGATCGAAGTGTATGCTGACAACATAGGAGCTTTAGGTCTGTTCTAGATAGTAAAATACAGATCGAAGTGTATGCTGACAACAGAGAAGCTTTAGGTCTGTTCTAGATAGTAAAATACAGATCGAACTGTATGCTTACAACACAGAAGCTTTAGGTCTGTTCTAGATAGTAAAATACCGATCGAAGTGTATGCTGACAACAGAGAAGCTTTAGGTCTGTTCTAGATAGTAAAATACCGATCGAAGTGTATGCTGACAACAGAGGAGCTTTAGGTCTGTTCTAGATAGTAAAATACAGATCGAAGTGTATGCTTACAACAGAGAAGCTTTAGGTCTGTTCTAGATACTAAAATAACGATCGAAGTGTATGCTGACAACAGAGGAGCTTTAGGTCTGTTCTAGATAGTAAAATACCGATGGAAGTGTATGATGACAACAGAGGAGCTTTAGGTCTGTTCTAGATAGTAAAATACCGATGGAAGTGTATGCTGACAACAGAGAAGCTTTAGATCTGTTCTAGATAGTAAAATATTGATGGAAGTGTATGCTGACAACAGAGAAGCTTTAGGTCTGTTCTAGATAGTAAAATATTGATGGAAGTGTATGCTGACAACAGAGAAGCTTTAGGTCTGTTCTAGATAGTAAAATACCGATGGAATTGTATGCTGACAACAGAGAAGCTTTAGGTCTGTTCTATATAATAAAATACCGATGGAAGTGTATGCTGACAACAGAGAAGCTTTAGGTCTGTTCTAGATAGTAAAATACCGATGGAAGTGTATGCTGACAACAGAGAAGCTTTAGGTCTGTTCTAGATAGTAAAATACCGATGGAAGTGTATGCTGACAACAGAGGAGCTTTAGGTCTGTTCTAGATAGTAAAATACAGATCGAAGTGTATGCTGACAACAGAGGAGCTTTAGGTCTGTTCTAGATAGTAAAATACAGATCGAAGTGTATGCTTACAACAGAGAAGCTTTAGGTCTGTTCTAGATAGTAAAATACTGATCGAAGTGTATGCTGACAACAGAGAAGCTTTAGGTCTCTTCTAGATAATAAAATACCGATCGAAGTGTATGCTGACAACAGAGAAGCTTTAGGTCTGTTCTAGATAGTAAAATACCGATGGAAGTGTATGCAGACAACAGAGAAGCTTTAGGTCTGTTCTAGATAGTAAAATACAGATCGAAGTGTATGCTGACAACAGAGAAGCTTTAGGTCTGTTCTTGATAGTAAAATACCGATGGAAGTGTATGCTGACAACAGAGGAGCTTTAGGTCTGTTCTAGATAGTAAAATACCGATGGAAGTGTATGCTGACAACAGAGAAGCTTTAGGTCTATTCTAGATAGTAAAATATCGATGGAAGTGTATGCTGACAACAGAGGAGCTTTAGGTCTGTTCTAGATAGTAAAATACCGATGGAAGTGTATGCTGACAACAGAGGAGTTTTAGGTCTGTTCTAGATAGTAAAATACCGATGGAAGTGTATGCTGACAACAGAGGAGCTTTAGGTCTGTTCTAGATAGTAAAATACCGATGGAAGTGTATGCTGACAACAGAGGAGCTTTAGGTCTGTTCTAGATAGTAAAATACCGATGGAAGTGTATGCTGACAACAGAGGAGCTTTAGGTCTGTTCTAGATAGTAAAATACCGATGGAAGTGTATGCTGACAACAGAGAAGCTTTAGGTCTGTTCTAGATAATAAAATACCGATGGAAGTGTATGCTGACAACAGAGAAGCTTTAGGTCTGTTCTAGATAGTAAAATACCGATGGAAGTGTATGCTGACAACAGAGGAGCTTTAGGTCTGTTCTAGATAGTAAAATACCGATGGAAGTGTATGCTGACAACAGAACAGCTTTAGGTCTGTTCTAGATAGTAAAATACCGATGGAAGTGTATGCTGACAACAGAACAGCTTTAGGTCTGTTCTAGATAGTAAAATACCGATGGAAGTGTATGCTGACAACAGAACAGCTTTAGGTCTGTTATCGTGAGAAACAAGAGAGACGTAGTGTATTAATCAATTAGAAAAGTAAAATGTACCTGGACCACTCTGTTTCAATGAGTGAATGACTGAATGAAAATGTGTGAATGATAATGAGTGAATGAATGAGTAAATGAATGAGTAAAGGAATGAAATGTATGAATAAATAATAGAGTTAGTTGATGAGTGAGTGAATGTATGAATGAATCAGTCAATAAAGAAATATATTTTGTGGATTTACTTCACGAAGTTCGCATCTAAATTCGAATGTAGAAAACTTAATATCCGGCAGAGGAGTTAGCTCCCTGCATCAGATGAAACAATGACATCAAGGAACTCAGTGGCGTAGCAGGGGTGGGTGGGAGGTGGGTCCTAATTCGAAAGTCCCACGGGCCCCCACTTGCAATTTTTCCAATTATTTTGTTTACATTAAATATTACGCCACTGCAATGCAATCTTGCTATTCATGGTGTTGTATAAGCTAGTAGCCCTGTTACATGTATTCCACACAGATTGACATCTTTCCGGCGTGGTTACTTTCAGGTTATATATTAGTTAAGCTATATATCTATTAAGTACATGATGTCGAATGTCAAAATGCAGTGTCCGAATAAGAGATCAAGCCCCCACCCCCGGGCCCCTCTTATCCCTAGCTACGCCACTGAAGGAACTTTTGTCCTTGAGGAACAACAGACCTATTAACCTACATAAACTGTTAAACAAAAGAAACAGCTGACTTGAATGTCAAGATGAACCTGAAGGAAGACCTTACCCCCCACCAACCACGAAGGTCCTTCGACCTGTAGGAGCAGTCTATACCACTTATGACATCATTCTTTATGAACAGCACTATTTCTCATGCCCAGTAGTAGCGTCGCATATTACATCAATGCGTCAACCAATGAAAATCAGAGTACAAATCATGTGATCCTCTCGTCTCCTTAGCCCTGGGGAAAGCCTCTTACGTGTGACACATGAACGGCACGAGTTGTCACAACTGTCACATGGCCTTGTTATATCCGGAATGCCTCTTAAACAGATGACAATCTGCCAACGTGACTAGACCAAGTGACAATAACAACCAGAAGATGTGGTGATAGTACACTTTGCATGTGTGGTCATTGGGTTTTACTGCTAGAATTAAATGAACTTTCGTTTCCCATCTTTTTCTGTGATTTCATCTCATCCTTAGGTCTTTGAATAGTTTCAAGAAATATGCCTCGCTCACAAATTGTTATATATTAATAAAAGATTGTCTTTTCATATCAGAGTTTTCTATCAAACTTTATTCATATATTTATTTATGTATATACAGTTTTGTATTAAAAGTCCAACACTGGTGTCAGAACGGTTTTAAAACAATCGATAAGATAAGATAAGGCAAGCCAAGATAAGATAAGGTAAGCCTAGATAAGATAAGGTAAGCCAAGATAAGATAAGGGAAGCCAAGGTAATATAAGGTAAGCCAAGATAAGATAAGGTAAGCCAAGATAAGATAAGGTAAGCCAAGATAAGATAAGGTAAGCCAAGATAAGATAAGGTAAGCCAAGATAAGATAAGGTAAGATCATTTTATTGGTCCATGCCAATGAAGATTCCATTTGACTACATTTGTTCATCTCAGCACTACTACAATAACTATAAAGAAAACAATAACACAGCGGTAACAATACCACAGTGAAACAATAAAACAACAATTACAATGAAACAGCGGTAACAATACCACAGTGAAACAATAAAACTGGTAAAAATACCACAGTGAAACAATAAAACAGTGGTAACAATACCACAGTGAAACAATAAAACAGTGGTAACAATACCACAGTGAAACAATAAAACAGTGGTTACAATACCACAGTGAAACAATAAAACAGTGGGAACAATACCACAGTGAAACAATAAAACAACAATTACAATAAAACAGCGGTAACAATACCACAGTGAAACAATAAAACAGTGGGAACAATACCACAGTGAAACAATAAAACAACAATTACAATAAAACAGCGGTAACAATACCACAGTGAAACAATAAAACAGTGGTAAAAATACCACAGTGAAACTATAAAACAGTGGTAACAATACCACAGTGAAACAATAAAACAGTGGTAACAATACCACAGTGAAACAATAAAACAGTGGGAACAATACCACAGTGAAACAATAAAACAACAATTACAATGAAACAGTGGTAACAATATAGCGCTATTTTCATGCTTAAAGCATGGTCAGAGCGCTTTGGTCCAATCTCATTTGTGGACCAGTGCGGTGGAGGGGGTATCTAGGAGTTGGTTTTCAGACGCTCAGTAAACGCAATTATGCCCGAGTCGGATGTCGAACATCGAGCCCTTCTAGGTAGCCAAGACAAGCCAAGTTCAAGCGCACTTAGCCTCTCGACCACGCTTCCCACATAATGAAAGAATGTAATAAATAAAACAGTAAAAAAAAACATGTTTTTTAAGACGACTTTGAATTAAACTCTTTTGTCTTTGAACGCACACTAATGCACAAACTGGCCAGTACATCTATTCTACGTTCCGTAATGAAGTGCGCTGTACGCAGATGCGTGTGACTTTACACATGTAGATCTAAGCTTTTAATATGGTTATCTTCAGTATACTAGTAGAAAAAAAAAGCCTCGCCTTTATCAGGGGTCTATCATATCTTTTTTACACAAAAAGAATTATTAAATGAATATTTTTTCTTACGTATAGTAATATAGTTTTCCTAAAATTTTTTTTCCTAAAAGCAATTTTCGTCCTTAAAAAGTCCGGATGTTTTCCTGGGGAGTTTTTTAATTATTTCGTCTCGGCTTATTGTTTTTTTTATCATCAGGAGATGATAAGCTAATCTCTTTCTCTCTATCTCCTTGCTTGTCTCTGTCTCTCTATCTCATTGTTTTTCTCTCTCGCTATTCTCATCTTTTTTTCTGTCTTCTTTATGATGTAATTACTTCATGGTATAAATTTAATGGACTTTAAGGATTCTAAAGTCTCAAATTTCGTTTTATGATTTTCCCCATTTCATGCAAGATCACAACCATGAACAAAAAAAATCTACTGTTATCAATAAATGTCTTGATATGATGTTAGTCTCCTGCGGTTTTGTATTCCCACATGGACTGCTTCTTTGTATTAAAGTATGGATACCCCTTGCAGACCTTTCGATCTTTAGGGCAGATGATGTAAAGGTCATCTGTCTCTATAGACGACTGTTAACGAGAGTGTCAAGTGGCCAGCGCAACGACCAACCGCCTTTATTTTCTACAAGCTATCTCATGAATCTATAAGAGTTGGGTTGACTCAGGGGCGTTCTAAAAAAATCCCGAAGTTAAAAATATCCGTTTCAACCACGATGGAACACGAGACCATCTCGGTTGGGTAGTCAAGCTCTTTACCATTCAGCCCCCAAGTCACCAGTTTCTTTGTATAAATATATACAACTAGTCGACCGGCGGCGTAGCATACGCCGCTATTTTGCAGGGCCGGCCTTAGGCCAGTGATACCTATACGACCGCTGTGGGGCACGCACTTTCATAGGACCCGCACTTTCATAGGACCCGCTCTAATTCAAGATGTATAAATTATTAAATTAAACCATTTTATAACAAAACAGATTTCCCGCGCCCTCCTGTCGATTTACCAGGAGCTCCTGGAAATCTCCCGAAATCGCAAAATATACGAAAAAGTCCTTAAAATATAGGCCTACTGAAATATATAAACAAAAATTGTCATTCAATATGGAAAACGGCAATCTTATGCGCGGCATTATGCATCAAATGTAATTGTAAAATCTTGTGAAAGAAGCTTCTCGCGCCTCAAACTAATGAAGAATTACTTGAGGTCAACAATTCTCAAAGATAGATTGAAATATTCGGTAATTCTTGCTATTGAGTGTGATCTATGTAGGAAACAGAATTATTATGATATACTGTATGACTTTGCTACACGCAAGGCTCGTAAAGTAATTCTGTACGTAGTAAAGAATGAATAAAAATCATTGACGAATTTATTTTCTAAAACAAATTCTTAAATTTCACTTATTATCTTCTTCCCTACCCTAACTTGGCCCCGCGAAATCCGTTTCGCATAGGGCCCCACAATGGTTAAGTCCGGCCCTGCTATTTACATTTATATACATAGTAGTAGACTTAGATTAGTTTCTAGTCCAAACCTCCCGCTGGACAAAGGGGGATGGGAGCGGGCAAGGTTTGATAAATTTATACGACAGTCAAGCGCGCAGCCAGTCATCTGTAGTGTGAATACTTCTCTTGTTTTCTCGTGGACTATCCCCAGAGTGATCTTTCCTTTACTTCTCGTTTGACCTGTTGAGGGAAGAAGAGAATTATATATATATAGATAGATAAAACTGAACTCCTCCCACCCCCCCCCTCATCCACCCCCACCCACCAAAAAAAAATTAAAACAACAAGTTTTTCAAAACAAGAGAGCTCTAGTTGACACTACTTTATTTGCCTCACCCGAGATGATATACCAATGGCCACTTTCGAAATGTTAAATGAGTATTTGACTTTTACTGATTTGCTTTTGGTTTGCTTTTCATTGAATATATTTAAAAAAAATAGTTCCATATGTTAAACTGAAAGTTTCATACGATAGTGGGAAGTGTGGTCGAGAGGGTAAGTATGCTTGAACTTGGCTTTGCTTGGCTACCTACGAAGGGGGCTCAAATTTCGACACCCGACTCGAGCAGAGTTGTGTTTATTGAGCGCCTAAAGGCTGCACGGAAAACCTACTCCCAGATACCTCCTCCCCCCACTGGTCCAAAATGAGATTGGACCGTAGCGCTCTGAGCATGCTATAAGCATGAAAGTAGCGCTATATAAAAGTTATACATTTATGGCATTATGACTATGACATTCTCCCCTTATTCTTCATGATTATATTAGATACTATCTAAAAACCCGGCTTTGCTAAGGTTGAGCCACACAAACGCTCCATTTTAGTTCCAGCAAGTAAGAAATCCTCTGCGATTCAGGGACTTCTTATGTACATATAGACCTATAGGTTTTCAAAATTGTAAATCTTCAACGTGAGGTCAATGAACATTCGGAATGAATGATGTGTGTACAGAATCGATCATTGGTATGTTTTTAGTTAGTTCTTGAGCTGTTATATTACGAGCCACTCTGCTGAGCAAACTTTAAAGCAAAAGATCGAAGAGGTTGAAGAAATGCCCAGACAGGTCGGAAGCCATTGGGGAGTTGAGATGAAGGGGTTAAGTGAAGTCTGTCCGTTTGTGCTACGCCAGAGTGCGAGAAAACTTTGACTGTCGCTGATATAGAATAAATAATAATTTTATAAAATTTAGTTTATTTATAAATAAGTTTCAGGATGCGAGCATGAAATCAGCCAGCCAGTGCTCACGCAGCAAAAGATGGGCAAAGACAAAGTCGACAGTAATCCTATCGAGACTGCTACAGCGCTTATCGATCTCGATCTGGTTGAAAGAAGAAAAAAAAACAACTAAAATCACTCATGCGTGTCCGCTCCGATAGAAAAGCCCGAGAGCGTAATTAAAAGTAACATCATAAAATAATCTATTTCTAGTGTACATAATACATGAACTGGCCAATCTACAACATCAGCTTCCAGCGACCTTGTCTTGTCAGTAATGTAGTCGAGGGATATAAAAGTAAAGTATTTTTCTTTGAAATAGTTTTTTTATTCACATAAGTATGTGCTTTAAAAAGTGCAGCACGATTTTTTTTTAAATTATCAGAATAGTTTTAATGCCGCAGACTTAACAACCTCCAAAATGTTTTGCATTGCTATCTCCTAATGACTGACAGATGTACTCCTTTTTCAATGTCATATTGTATGATCTTAAAATATCTGTTGAAATTGATATAAGTATAAATGAATAAAATATTTTGTTAAATTACGATCTATTTTTCACTTGATACAATTTATTGTTTATAATGGGGACTAGCATTTTTTTAAATACCATAATATGCACATGTAGGACAACCATTAGAAAACTGGAAAGTAAGAAGTATACATATTGAGATTTATAAACACAGTTTGTTTTCAAGCAAGGCACTGTAATTCATAAGTGTTTAAAATGACACTACTACAGGGAAACATGCAAATACTTTATTAGACGCTCTTACCTTCAACTCAGTAACATCATACTAATAGTAAATAACACAAATGTTCTCAAGATCTCCTCATTCGGATCTTAATATAAAACAAATAGGTAAAGAGCTGTATAATTATAATCTGGTTTGATTTCATTGAATTTGTTAAAAAAATAGTTCCAAATGTTAAACTGAAAGTTTTATACGATAACACTATGCACTGACATGAAACAAAATAATAACAAAACTAAACAAATACAGCATCTTGCCTTTTAAAGCATCTTCTATTTTCTTTGTGCACGAGGAGAAGGGGAGAAGCAGATAGTGCCCCCAACACATACCCAGCTGTCTGGGTACAAATATTTCTGGCGAGGGCCTGACATCTAAATACATAACCATGGGATAAATTTCACATTTTGATACATTGTGTCTTATCTTCAAAAAAGAAGATGATTACGTCCTACGCGTCATGCATGTTAACTTAAATTCTGCCAAGTCATTAATTGTCCTGGCTTGCTCAGGCAACCCATTCCATGCTCTAATAGCGCTAGGGAAGGAGCATTTGTACAATAAAAGCCCTAGCATACGGAACAAGGAATGTGCCTTTATCTTTGTGTCTTTCTGAGTATTTTATTAGGTTTTGTTTTGGTAAATAATACTGAGATACTGTAGTTACTATTTTCTTTTTAGAGAGGCCTTGTATTTAATTCAGGTTTCTAAACATGTCTTCTAGATGTATTCTCTTACAAATCACACAAACACCTTTTTTTTTAAAATTACATAAACTTAAGGGACTGAAATTATTTTCCTTTCATCGTTATGATGTCAAAGTTATACCGTGATAGTATTTTCTATACCAATCCTACTAGCTAGATGGTAAGGAGGGGGGGGGGCAGCGTACTTCTATACAACGGCGTCTCCAGTAGAAATCATCGTTTGTAGCATTCAGTCATTTCATGAACCAGATAAAAACATTGACTTTGTGTTCATGTTTCTTTCTATATTCGATACTCAGTACGCTGACATTCATGAAATGGAATACTTACCTATATACATGTACATATGATTTTAGAAACTGCTAGCTTATATATTAAAAAAATAAGAACAATTTGATCTAGTCTACATTTATTAGTCAACAAGCAACATTAAAAATTAAATACAAAAATTATCTTAAGGGAAGACCCGCAAAATCGTTTGCATAGATCTCAATACGTCAGGATTAAGCATCCTTTTCATATACAATTTTTAATTACCACTAATTTTTTACCTTATTGATATTTGAAAAAAAAGACCCTTGTATCGACATCGATGATGACTTTATTATTCGAAATTTGAAAAAAAAATTTGTCTAAAACGTAATAAGGGACTTTATACAGCAAAAATTGTACCAGACATACAGACTGAGGGAGTTGATTGAAGCTTTGTAAAAAGAAAGTTCTTAAAATAGTTTTTTTTTTATTATTGTAACTGGAGTGCATAAATCAAACTGGAGTGCATAAATCAAACTGGAGTGCATAAATCAACAAATCCTTTTCGTTTCCTTATTCTTGTAAAAAATACAAAAATAAAAAACCGAAGAAGAAGCTGTGCTCCTCCTTTTTAAAAAATAAATCACTTTTAATCGGAACTGTTACCATTTAACCAGCCGGAAGTTTGAAAGCACTTTTAAATCCTGACCTGATAGCGACCATTGTGTAGAATAAGGGGGGAAAAAAAAGGATGCCATTGAAGAGTCGAGATGACATAGTCTGCCAAGTAGGAGCGAAACAAAGCAAGAATTTGTTAATCAACTTTTGTTTGTTCAGCCTCTAATGCTTTAGGTTTTGAAACTAATATTTGTATTTTGAAAGACGTTTTCTTTTTTCCCCTAAAACCCTTACAATTATTTTTGTTTCAGCCTATATGATTTGTATGTAAAGGTTTCTTACATTCCTATGTGAAAGTCTCTCATATTATTTTTTTTTTGGGTAAAAGCCTCTCAAATTTTTCTGCTAAAGCCTCTAATATTTATCTCTTTTGAGGCTGTAGTGTGATGGCGAATCGGTTAATAATAAATAAGTTTAGTAATATTTTTATTAAAAGCTTCTAATTTTGAGTCTTGAGTTTGACAGGAAGACACGTTTGTCAAATGTTTGACATGTTTTGGATGGTCCTTCAGAGTTGAAAATAATCTACTTTCTAGTCCACAACTCCCGCAGAATGACGGGGTTGATGGCAGTGGGCAGGGTATGAACCCGGGACCATCGAGACGACTAAAGGACAGTCCAGCGCGCATACCGCACGACTAGGCAGACAAATGTACGAGGTTAGAGACATTGAGCAAGTAGTCGGTTAAATATTTCATAGAACCGAGTCCCTGACATCAATCCTTTGGTTCAAACCACTAGATATTCAATTATTCATTCTGGTTTTATGTTTCCGAATCACGCAAAGTACAGTTCCATGTCTGTTTCTAGAGTCGAGACCTCAAAAAGGAAGAACTGATGTTTACAAAGCTTATAATAGCCTCACTCTGTATCCTTCTGGCCAAAAGTTTGTACACATTATGTCTTCCACACCCAAGTTTGAATCAGGTTACAATTTGTACACATTATGTCTTCAACATCCAAGTTTGAATCAGGTTACAATTTGTACACATTATGTCTTCAAAATCCAAGTTTGAATCAGGTTACAATTTGTACACATTATGTCTTCAACATCCAAGTTTGAATCAGGTTAAATTTTTGTACAGCTATTTCTTGTATTGACAAAACTATTGATAATTTATAATTTTGTTTGATACAGAACAAGGGAAAGAAATCGTACTTTAAAGATGTGGGGTTTATGTTGAATTAGTACCCTTGAGAAAACTTGAGACTTGAGTGAAAAACTTTTATTTTATTATGTATTTAGAAAGCGATCACGGTAACATTCCAATTATACCATTTTCTTCGTGTTTGATAAGTATTATTAAAGCATTACTGTATGTACGAAAGAAAACTCAGTGACCCGTGTGATCTTTTAAAATTTATAAATATTTGTGTGAATTATAAGTTAGTTAATAGTAACAAGTAAAGTTAGACAATTTGTTCTCTAAGAAACTCAACTGTTAACACAGACATGAAGCTTAGTGTTTTTACAAAGCTTAGATCATCTCACTCTGTCTGTCTGTCTGTCTGGGCGGAGTCTTGTACACGTTAGCTCTCCCACTTTCCAGTCTCGGGTCAAGTTGAAACTTTAAAAACAATCGCTGATGACAACACATAAATGAATCAAAAATTTAATGAATTTGTTTATGAATTAGTCGTAATTAATTTATTTCAATATCATGAAGGTCGTTGTCACTTCCTTTTATGACATCGAAAGTGTATCATCATTATTATCATAAACATATACTTCTTTATCTGCTATATTAATACATATATGACAATTACATTTAGTTTGCAATAAAACTAGAGTTTTAAGCTTTATGTAGATTCAGATATCATTTCAAACTGTACACATAATAATGAGTAACTTGCACGATGAAATTTATTGAATATATTTTGAAATATGACATTCTAATTAGTTCTGAACAAGATTGAATAAACAACTGAACATTGTGTTTCTTCTTCCCCAGAAACGTGTTTCCAGACAATTTGATTGTCACGTGTTTCAATGCGGTAAGTTTTTTTTTTCATTTCTTTTGTGTAATTAGGGGTTGTTCACTTGCAACGTCCCTACAAATACAGCAATGTTTTAGACTTGAGTGTCGTTGTTGTTTTTTTTAAATGAAAGTCGCTTAAACAATTAGCCTAAGACAGGAAAGCTAACAATATTTCCAGTGTGGAAAGATTATTTTAAGATTGTTTAAGTGTTGTTTTGGGATTGTTTTAGGACTGTTTTGATATTGTTTTAGAATTTAGAATTTTGTTTTAGAATGTTAGCAAATAAAGAGATCAAAGGCTACGTCTCTTGTTTTGTTCTACAAGTTTCTGAAGTCATTTCAAATGGAAGGTTCTAACACTCTTGTGGAAAACACACGAAGGACCGGCGGGGGGGATAGCGGCAAGCAGGAAACCAAAAAGTAGACAATATGTTGACAAGTCAGGTTAATGTGATAAGATACATTTTTTTTTGGGGGGGGGGGGTTTACCGCTCTAATTTGACGCACTGTCTCCAATCGCGTTATTTAGTGGTACTATTTCTTTTTCGGAAATAGACGCGTTTGTAATTTGCATCAACTAGTTCGACTAAATAATTCATGGTGCATACAGTAATAGTCGATACTATTAATGCAATATTAATATTCAAACGGTATTCATCGTCTAGTACTCCCCTAACCCCTCTCCTTTTATACTTTTGTTGACTCTTTCCATGTAGTACAGAATATACAAATGTGTATATCTTTAAAACAAGCTTGTCCTAGGCAGTACAAAATACATGAACGTGTGTTTTTTATAAATAGCATGTCCTAGGTAGGATAAATTACGTGAACTTGTGTTTTTATAACAAGCTGCCTAGGTAGGATAAATTACGTGAACTTGTGTTTTTATAACAAGCTGCCTAGGCAGGACAAAATACCTGAACTTGTATTTTTATAACAAGCATGTCCTAGGCAGGACAAATTACATGAACTTATGTCTTTATAACAAACTGCTTAGGCAGGACAAAATACTCAAACTTGTGTTTTTATAACAAGCTGCCAAACTTAAGTCCTAACCCAATATCATATGGTGGACGTCATTTAATGGCTGCTAACTGGATCCAAACTCTGGACCATTGTGTAAACTACAAATCATTGAATCCTAGCCCAATATCATATGTAGGACGTCATTTGATGGCTGCTAACTGGATCCAAACTCTGGACCATTGTGACTATAGTCCGAAGCGTCTACCAAACGACCAGGAAGCCACCCCTCATTTAGTTTTGTCCTGTTTTCCGAGCTGTTTCTGACCATCCTGTCTTCCCTATAGCTCTTGGACTTTCACCTTTCTTTCCTTCTAAGACAATGACAGCTTGTGGTTGCTATTATCTTGTTATATGCACCAATCAATGTCAAGGCTGTCTCTCCATAATATTTACATTCTCTTGTTGACCTTTAACCTTTTCTATGATTCTGTAATGTTCAGTCATTTAATTGTGTTTGTCTAGACCACAACTTGTCACTAGTGCAACAATTTTATAGTTTCGATTTTGATTAGCAAAATGGCAGCACAATTTTATAGACAGAAACGTTTGAATGCTATTTTCTATTAAAGCGCATTAAAGAGCTAACAATTATAACTATGGCTATGCACACTATGCAGTGGCGTAGCTAGGGTGGGGGGATGAGGGGGGAGAATGTTTATGTAGAATTATATATTTATTAAGTACATTATCTCATGTCATGATGTCGTATGTCAAAATGCAAGGGCCCCCCAAAATGGTCAATCCCGCCAGGCCTCCAAATACCTAGCTACGCCCCTGTGGCTATGTCATCTTATCTGTCGTGTATTAGATACATTCGAACAGTTATTTTAATATGTTGCGTATTACTTGACAAGTTTGGTCATGATGAACAAGGACAAGTCTCATTGGTTTGAGAGTACTACTGAGACTGGGACGTACCGGTCGTAGTGGCTGAGTGGTAAAGCGCTTGGCTTCCTTACAGAAGGTCTCGGTTTCGAATCCGGATGAATACTGTTTTTTTTTGTATTTTGCAATATTTTCACCCATATCTAATATGTACCTGATATTATTTGGGAAACGTATACATAGTTAATCGTTGTGCTATCCACACGAGACCCTCCCTCGTTAGCCGTCGGCCACAGATACAGATGACCTTTATATCATCTCCCCTATAGGAAAGGCAGAGGCTTCCAAAGACGTTAAACCTTGTTCGGTCTCGACAAAATAGCTTTATGTCAATGTCGCTTAGAAGACCAACGATGATGATTTCAATGTTAGGAATTTCATACATCTATTAAACATAACTGAATAGCAGCACCAGGGACCGAGTGTTTAAGAGAGAAAGTAGTGAACTAAATGCTTACGTTGAGGAATTTCATTGTTGCGACAAAGATTCATATTTATCGGCCACATCATGAAGTTGCTCAAATCGAGGGAATATTTCCATGAATAATCCAGTCTCAGGTGGTATACATTTTTCACCGTAGTTTGTGTGCGTGTGTCCACACAGAAACTTCACATTTTTCTCCTGGCAGATCAACTTGAGGAGAATATCTGTACAATTCAGTGGAATGATGAGAGCAGCCAATGAATTGTGAATTGTGATTAAGAATTGACTTTTGGAATACATTTTTCGACACCGAAGAATAAATCCCTAATGACCACAGAATTATTGAATCTTTGACCTATGCAGCATCTGCACTAGCATCTTAACCTTAATGCTTATGTCTGTGAGAATTCTGGAACTTGCCCAGTTGTCATTCCTGAAAAAATTGCATTAGTTCAGGAACAAAAGTCAGATTATTTGCAGACGATTGCATAATATATAGAACAATAAAAACAAAACAAGACACAGATATTTTACAAAGAGAATTAGATGAATTACAGAAATGGGAATCAAATTGGAGCATGTCTTTCCACCCAGAAAAATGTCATTTGTTAAGAGTAACAAAAAAACTAAAACAAATTAATTCCACTTATCTTATTCATGGCAAACCAGTAACACAGACTAAAAACGCAAAATACCTAGGTGTTATAATAAATGAAAAACTGTCATGGAATACACATATTGATGAAACTACAAAAAAATCCAACAAAGCATTAGGGTTTATTAAGAGAAATTTTTATAAATCAAATAAGAACATAAAACTAAAATGTTATTTAACCTTGGTTAGGCCAATATTAGAATATGCATCCACCGTGTGGGACCCCTCAACTCAAGAAAACATTAAGAAACTGGAACAAACACAAAATAGAGCAGTGAGATTCATAACAAACGAATATTCACATTTGACTAGGGTAACACCATTAGTAAAATCACTAAATTTAGAAAGCCTTCAGGACAGAAGACTCAAAAGTAAAGTAGCAATTATACATAAAACACTGAACCATAATCTTCAAATACAAAAACAAAATTTAATAAAATACTCTGAAAGACACAAAAATAAAGGCACATTCCTCGTCCCATATGCTAGGACAAATTTGTACAAATACTCCTTCTTCCCTAGTGCTATTAGAGCATGGAATGGGTTGCCTGAGCTAGCCAGAAAAACCAGTGACTTGGCAGAATTTAAGTCATTGGTTAATATGCATGACTAAATGCATGACGCGTAGGACGTAATCATCTTCTATTTTGAAGTAACGTCTGTATTATATAAGATAAGAAATAGAAGTTTGAATCAGCCTTGAGATGTTAGGTGTATGTGGGACATTTTAACAAGCTTTCTTTGAAACGTCAAGTGTATTATGGGAATTTCACTCATCCATGAGATGTCAGATGCATTGTGGATGTTTGATCCAGCCTTGAGATGTCAGGTGCATTGTCTATGATAAATTGCGAAATGTTTGATTTATTTTTTTTTGCTATATAGTTCGCCTTCAAAAGTGACAATTCTATTATACAATAAATTACCTATGTATTTGTAATACATGTACATGTAGTCGACCTGGTACTTGTATAGTAAAAGTTGGTCATGTCATCGATCTTGTTTTTACTTTTACCCTGATGCCCACATAGCGCCAGATATTTCAATTAAGGTCAGATCAATTACTTGGTCTGTGTAGAAACACTTATGTTTAGCGTCAACCAACAAAAAGCTGAGAGAAGAAGCAGGCCTATCTGCAACTGACCAAACCTATCCATGCCACGTATGTGTCCGGCTTTTCAAATCGAGGATTGGACTTCAAAGTCGTCTTCAAGTTCATAGGATATGAGAAATGTGACCATCTTCGATAAGGAAGGAGGAGCTATATATCGTGAATTAGTGTTTAAAAGTAAATACATACCGGTGGGAGGGGTAGATTTGAAGTCCCTTACAATATGACTGCGTACAGCAGCCCCACTAGCACAATGCTAAGTACATCTCTGGGATTTTCAAACAAAAAGGTAATACTATTAATCTGTTATCTGTTGTTTTTTTTATATTTGACATCCGATTTGCAAAAATATGGTAAAGGGGAAAAGAACCGAAGACAATAAGGAGAAATGTGGTAGCGATATCATGAAACTTAAAAAAAAAAAACTCAAGAAAATAAAAAGAGGAAAACTGGAATTGACTTTAAAATTAATTTTATTTGAGTTTTTATTATACATCGATTTACCTCTGTTTATGAAAATCTTCTATACCAATGTGAGCCAATTTGAAGAAGAATACTTTTTGTTCAATAAAAAAAAAACTATTTAAAGCCACCATGACTTAAGCATCAGTTTGATCTCCGGAGTCAAAATGACCCGACGAGTTCTTTCATCCCCACAAACTAGGCAATAAAAGCCGAGACCTTTCTAACTAAATAAACGACCATCTCTTTTAATTAATTCAGATTTTTTAAATTGCAAACAGGCGAAATTCTCCTTTGATATTCTCAATCAATAGTTGTATTCGAGTGTGTGTGAAAGTGCAAGTGTGTGTGTGTGTGTGTTGTGTAACATACAAGCTATGTATCCTCGTACTACGAAGTATTTCCTAGCTCCCAAAACCCAGCTTTTGAAAATAGGAAAATTGAAAGTCTTGTGGCAGCATTTAATTAATATCTAAAATGTAATTAATGGACTTCTTTTCAAACGACTTCCGCACAAAGATCACCTTATAATAAGAACATAATCTACACTGTTAATGTAAATGATGTCAACTACAGAAAAAATATCAACAACAACATCAACAAACAACATCAACAACATCAACATCATCATCATCAACAACAACATCATCATCAACAACATCATCATCATCAACAACATCAACAACATCAACAACAACATCAACAAACAACATCAACATCATCAACATCATCATAAACAACAACAACAATATCATCATCATCAACAACAACATCAACAAACAACATCAACAACATCAACATCATCATCATCAACAACAACAACATCATCATTATCAACAACAACATCAACAACAACAACATAATCATCATCAATAACAACATCAACAAACAACATCAACAACAACAACATCAACAAAAACATCAACAAAAACAACAACATCAACAAACAACATCAACATCATCATCAACAACAACATCATCATCATCAACAACAACATCAACAACAACATCATCATCATCAACAAAAACATCAACAAACAATATCAACAACAAAATCATCAACAACAATAACATTAAGAACAGCATCAACAACATCAACAAACACCACCATCAACATAATAATCAACAACATCATCAACAACAACAACAACAACATCAACAACAACATCAACATCAACATCAACAAACAACAACAACAACATCATCATCAACAACATCAACAACAACAACAACATCAACAACAACTTCAACAACAACATCATCATCAACAACAACATAAACAACAACAACATAAACAACAACATAAACAACAGCAACATAAACAACAACAACATAAACAACAACAACAACATCAACAAACAACATCAACAACAACATCAACAAAGAACACCACAAACATCATCAACAACAACAGCAACATCAACAGCATCAACAACATCAACAAACAACATCAACAACAACATCAACAACAAAATCAACAAACAACACCACCAACACCATCAACAACAACATCATCAACAAACAACATCAATAGCAACAACAACAACATAAACAACAACAACAACATCAACAACAACATAAACAACAACATCAACAACAACAACATCAACAACAACAACATCAACAAACAACATCAACAACAACATAAACAACAACATAAACAACAACGACTTTATCAACAACAACATCAACAAATAACATTAACAACAACATAAACAACAACAACGTCAACAACAACATCATCATCAACAACAACAACAACAACATCAACAACAATAGCACGATTCAAGAGAGAAGTGCGATCTTGAAATAATGATGACAATCTCGATTTAATAGATGTCTCAATGGATCAATGAAATATATTTAGTTAAATTTTCTATTTTGTTCGATTCGACACTCTTGATAAAGCATGGGCCCATGAGAAGATTCGAAATTGATGCCCCCCAAAAAAACTTTATGACAAAAACTTTATATATTTTTTTAAATGATGACAACACTTAATTACTTTTAAGAGTTTGACAGGCTCAGCTTAATGATAATAAAAAACAAATCTACGCTGAAGTGATTTGATACATCTATGATTTAGCGATTCAGGCCAAACTTTCACTCTCTATGTATTGCTGAGGAAAAGGAAACATAAGTCTCTTTTTTTTTCGACTGTTTCAGACTTGTCGAGTTTGATTCCACAGATCTGATATGGGAAGCTATTGGCTCTTTATAGGTGTGGAGACATGCCTTCACTAGGTGCAACTGCAGAGTTACTATCCCTGGATTTGAAAAGAGTAGAAATGAGACCCAAAATGTTCATTGCTTCTAGGAAAATGAGTTAGTTTTTGTGTTCGATAAGAACTTATTTAGACAAATATTTCTAACGCCAGTCAACGCTCTGATTTAAACAACGTTCAGAGTACTGTCAAATTCAAAAGGTTTAGCTTGAAATAAGATTTTACCCTTGAATTTGATGATTATTTTCATCTCATAAACAATAAATGTTTTAAAAATATTTTTATAAAACTAAATGTGTTTGAAAACTAGATACTCGGAGGAAATCAATTTGTTTATTTTTAATTAAATTTGTGGCACTCAAGTGTAGTATCTAGTAATGAGAATAACACCATTGGTATACTTGAGACCACATTTAATAAGGAAAAAAACTTTCTTCAAGAAATGATTGCACTAAATGGTAAATAACTAGAATTTTAAAGATTATAATCATTTTGTATTGCTTCTCAATATCCTCCAGGGCGCCTTCACAATAACACGAGACTCACTGATCTGGCATAATAGCTTGATGATTGGCCAGAAGCTGTAACTTGCAAGAAAATTAAGAAGGAAGCAATTGAAATAAAACTATTGATTAACTATTAACGCGGGCCAGCATTAACGGAGTTCCAGGGTGTTTTAGAGCACATTAAGCGGAGGGGAGTTTTTATTGAACCTCAACAGTTTTCTCAGAACATCAAGACTTTTTTTTCCCTGTTCTATTTTTTAAAAAATGTTTTATATTTTAAAGTTATGATGTTAATTTATGTAAAATGTTTTTTTTTTCTTTTTTAAGATTCTTACAAAAACTATTATTGTTTTCTTTTTTTTCAAATATGAATAGTGATAATGGTCTAGTTCAACAGTGACACTGGGGATAATAAATGAGAGACATTTTAATGAAATTGGTATTAATTTGAATTCCTTTTATCTTCTCTATTTGATTACTTAGGCAAAAAAACTTTTTTTTTAAATCTTAAAAATTAGAAATTAATATTTTAATTACAGAGAAAAGAAATAACATAGTTCCCTTTGTCGTTTGAACATTTTGTGCATTGGAAAAAATGGAACTAAATTATGGTTACATATTAGTTTTCATTTGAATTTATGATAGCAAATAATGATAGCAAATAATGATAGCAAATAATGATCAATAATTTAGAAAGCTGAACAAAACTTGGATCGCTTTTGTGGCTTTCATTTTACCCGATCACACCCACCCCCTTTTTTCATGCTCTCTTCGGTTAGTTTGTCCAGCTTTGAGCTGTCCAATCTCCTGTCACTTTTGAAATGATTTGGAGATGATGGTCAAGATAAACCCATCAAACTTATCATAGCGAAACATCTTTGACCCACTTATCGGAAGCCAGATCAGTGACATTCGATGAGATGTCGGTGTGAAAATGTTTTACAGCCGAAGAAAAAATTGATGGTCAGCGTCGATGCATCAGAGATGTGAATCTTAATAAATTAAAACATGAAATGTTATTGATGAGTAAGATGATCATTACATTTCTGAACTTTGTCAAAGTTATATTAAATTACATTTTACAACGTTGATATCAACTCAATCTGTCTGTCTTCCCGTCTGTCTGTCTGGTAAAATGTGTGTACACGTTATTTCTCCCACACCCATTTTCTCGGATCAATGACATAGACAAGACATGAATCAATAAAAACGTAACAATTATGACACACATTACTGGTTGTAATTTTATTATGTTAAATAGCATAAAGGGAAACTTATACTTCAGTATTCACAGATATGGCTAAATTTGTTGGGTTTAGTCCATTTAAATAATTGTTAGCGCTGTCAAATGTTTGTCAAATGTTTTACATGTTTCGGATGTTCCTTCAGAGTTGAAGATAGTTTACTTCCTAGTCCAAACCTCCCGCAGGACGACGGGGGATGGGAGCGGGTAGGGTTTGAACCCGGGGCCATCGATAAATCTGAACGACAGTCCAGCGCGCAAACCGCACGACCAGGCAGCCATCCTGTTTGTTCCTCACGCATTCTCCAATCAAGCTCATACCCTAAAAAACATGAATCAATAAACAAAAAATACTCAATTACTCAATTAATTATTGTAATTAATTATTTTGTTTGATATCCAATAAGGGAAATGACTTGTACATTAAATATACTTTTATGGACGGAGTTCTTCCCCTATAGAAAAGTTTTTTTGTTTTTTTTTAAATAAGGATTTTCTAAAATTTTGATTGTTTATATTTTCTTGTTAATGTGATTAGTTAGACAATTTCTTTCCCGTATTCGATACCAATATTATTAATACAAAGTAATTAGTATCTAATAGTTAATTATCTAATTGGTCATTTCTTTTTATTGATTTTTGTGTTGTCAGGTAAAAGAAAAAATTGTGCAAAATTTAAACTTGATCTGAGATTGGGTGTAGGAGAAATAACGTGTACAAACTTTTTGGCCAGACAGATAAGACACAGAGTGAGCTGATATAAGCTTTGTAATAAAAAAATATTGGCAACTTTGCTTTGAAAAGCTCCGTGTAACAAAGAAGTCATTGGATGCCTTGTTGTTGAAACTCTTTTTTTTTAGAAACAAAAGTTGACTTATTGAAATGAACTCTAACAAGTGTTTTATTTCTGTCTGCGGAACAAAAAAATGCAACTAGTTTATCTAATTTTTAAAATATTTTTTTTTTCTGTTTAGTACCGCACCAAGGAAGTCCGTGTACCAATCATGTCAATACCAGTGGTCAACCTTTCAGCTACCACCACATCGACCATCGCTACAGAGACGATGACCACAGAGAGTCCACTGGCCACCACCCTAAACGAAACAGGTGAAATTGGAGGTCATTGTTGAGTTTAAAGTTATCATTAAGGGTCAAAGGTTAACAGTCTTTTTTTAAAAATCAAATTATTTCTTTCAAGATGGTTTTACAAAGCAGCTGCTTTAATCTCTCCAGCTGCGAACCTGTGTTAATTTTTTTTTAGAGAGGGTTGAAACTTGAAAGACTCAAATCTAAAACCATCGGATAAGTAGCGGCGATCTCCTCTCTTGAGCATGTCTAATCTCTCCAGCTGCAAACCTGTGTGTCTAGCAAAATCAAAGAATTAAAAAAAAAAAAATTCATAATGGACATTTTTTCCAAGAAACATTTTTAAAAATGTTGGAAAGTCAAAATATTTTCACTTTGTTCTTTGTATATTCAACAGTTTACAACCAATTACTTCATTTGCTCGAGATTGTTCTAGGAAGTGGGAATAGCATACGGACAAGAAAAACTAGATGCTAAGTTTAAAACACTATGCAATTAAGAATAGATCCAAAAATTCTAAAATAAAATACTAATGAATTATTTTGACCCATACTAAACTTGGCCTTATCACTGTTTATTGTATTGATGTAATAATCACTTTATTGGTCGCTGTGTATCTGGAGAGTTGTGAATGTTTGATTAATACAAAAGAAGGGAAGTAATCAAATACGTATCAAACTATGAAGTGTACGTAGTGCAAAAGGGTCAGAGGTCATGGCTGATAACTTGTAAAATAATAGTTTGTAGAATCTTTTACATGTTTTGGATGTTCCTTCCGATTCTGAAGATAATTACATCCTAGCCCAAATCTCCCATGGGACGATGGCAGTGTTTTGGGTTCAAACGAACGTCAGTCCAGAATGTATACCACACAACCAGGCATCCAAATGACTTACTTGAAGCAGAAAATAATTAGGACTAGATCTACATTGCATTTCAAGCGTTTCAAGCGCCCCAAAACTTTCAAACTTTGCGAAAAACTGAATATAAAGAGATTGAGAGAATCCTTTGTCCTTGAATTATCAGATCAGAAAAAAAGAAGAATCAACATTCAAGCCCTTTGATTCATTCAATTAAGTAATAGTTACATCTTTAAATACTAGTATTTAAAAATTCAAATGGAATTCAAATCATTCATCAAGGTAAACAAAGTTCAAGGTCAGACGTAATGGATGGCTGCCTGGACATGCGGGATGCGCGCTGGACCGTCGTTTGGACTTCTAGATGGTCCAGGGTTCATACCCTGCCCACTATCATTCCCTGTCGTCCTGCAGAAGGTTTGGACTAGGAAGTTAATTATCTTCAACTCTGAAGGAACATCCGAAACATGTAAAACATCCGAAACATGTAAACCTCTTGCGCGTGCCAAGACCAGTGACACAGAGATTATGTTTTTCTAAGTTTTTTTGTTTGTTAATTTTTGTTGTTTGAAACAAAAAAAAAAAAAAAAAAGAAAACGATACTATTCTCATTTTGTTTGTTTTCAGAGGAAGTCCAATACGACATTTCACTACTAAACGAAGGCACGGGAAAACCAAATGTCCTGGGGATCGTCACTTTCGCCATTCTTTTCGGCATCATGCTGGGCAGGATGGGAGAGAGGGGGAAACCCATTCTGGCTTTTTGTGATTGTCTGGTCGAGGTCACCATGAAACTGTTTACCTTCTTTTTGTGGTGAGTTCAGAAATACGTCACTATCCTGTGTAGCACAACATTTGAAGAGTGTCCTTGACCTTCATTTGATCATTGCTTTTAGTAGGTCATGTATTTTTATCTTTAGTTAACGTTTGCCTAGGTGTGACTGTCATTTATTGTTTCTCACATTGTCATTCTGACTTTCTGACAGTGTAAAGTGGTATCGACTTTCTGACAGTGTAAAGTGGTATCGACTTTCTGACAGTGTAAAGTGGTATCGACTTTCTGACAGTGTAAAGTGGTATCGACTTTCTGACAGTGTAAAGTGGTATCGACTTTCTTTTCTAAGAAAATGAGAGAATGGACAGAGTGACATTGATTTAGCCTGCACGTTCTTTCAAGGTTATATTTCATCATTTGGCATACAGTGTTTATTTACTTGTCAATGTCTGCGATTGGCTACAGCTTGCTCAGCTAACAAAAGGGGGGGGGGTAGAGTTTGAATCTGAACTTTAGCATAGTTGTGTTTGCTGAGTGCCTAAAGGAAGCCTTCTCCCAGATACCCCCCTCCTCCCCCTACTGGTCCACAAAAGAGATGGGACCATAGCGCACTAAGCATGCTTTAAGCATGAAAAATGTGCTATATCATTATAATTACAAGTGCATCTCCACATTTGAGAAACAGTATTTCGATGTTGTGATTTATTATACGTTTAAATTTCCTGATTTATTTTTAAGTTTAAAGCGTATGTTTAAATTCAACAAAGTTCTAGATCGACATTTTGTTCTTTTAAGTCTCTTATCGAGTTTTTCATTAAATTGCAATGGTTTTTTTTTTTGTTTTTTTTTATAAATCATTACATTGGATTGACTTGTGCTACAGGTATTCTCCCTTTGGAATCGCCTTTCTGATCGCTGCCAAGATCGTAGAAATGGAAGACTTTTCAGTTCTGCTGGGCAAAGTTGGCATGTATTTCATCACAGTCCTGATTGGTCTTTTCATTCATGGCTCCATCGTTTTGCCGCTCATTTACTTTGTACTGGTTCGGAAAAACCCCTACACTTTTATCTACGGAATCTCCCAAGCTTTAGCCACAGCATTTGGAACATCGTCCAGGTAAGGCGGTCTAAATGTCCATCACACTGGTCTAAATATCACACTGGTCTAAATATCACACTGGTCTAAATGTCCATCACACTGGTCTAAATGTCCATCACACTGGTCTAAATGTCACACTGGTTTAAATATCACACTGGTCTAAATGTCCATCACACTGGTCTAAATGTCCATCACACCAACACGAAGTGGTCTAAATGTCTATCACACCAACACGAAATGGTCTAAATGTATATCATACCAACACGAACTGGTCTAAATGTCCATCACACCAACTCGAACTGATCTAAATTTCCATCACATCAACTCGAACTGGTCTAAATGTCCATCACGCCAACACGAACTGGTCTAAATGTCCATCACACCAACACGAACTGGTCTAAATGTCCATCACACCAACACGAACTGGTCTAAATGTCCATCGCACCAACACGAACTGGTCTAAATGTCTATCACGCCAACACGAACTGGTCTAAATGTCCATCACACCAGCTCTAACTGATCCTAATGTCCATCACATCAACTCGAACTGGTCTAAATGTCCTTCACACCAACACGAACTGGTCTAAATGTCCATCACACCAACACGAACTGGTCTAAATATCCATCACACCAACACGAACTGGTCTAAATGTCCATCACACCAACACGAACTGGTCTAAATGTCCATCACACCAACTGGAACTGATCTAAATTTCCATCACATCAACTCGAACTGGTCTAAATGTCCATCACGCCAACACGAACTGGTCTAAATGTCCATCACACCAACACGAACTGGTCTAAATGTCCATCACACCAACACGAACTGGTCTAAATGTCCATCGCACCAACACGAACTGGTCTAAATGTCTATCACGCCAACACGAACTGGTCTAAATGTCGATCACACCAACACGAACTGGTCTAAATGTCCATCACACCAACACGAACTGGTCTAAATGTCCATCACACCAACACGAACTGGTCTAAATGTCCATCACACCAACATGAACTGGTCTAAATGTCCATCACACCAACTGGAACTGATCTAAATTTCCATCACATCAACTCGAACTGGTCTAAATGTCCTTCACACCAACACGAACTGGTCTAAATGTCCATCACACCAACACGAACTGGTCTAAATGTCCATCACGAACTGGTCTAAATGTCCATCACACCAACACGAACTGGTCTAAATGTCCATCACACCAACACGAACTGGTCTAAATGTCCATCACAACAATACAAGCTGGTCTAAATGTCCATCACACCAACACGAACTGGTCTAAATGTCCATCACACCAACACGAGCAGGTCTAAATGTCCATCATACCAACACGAACGTGTCATCTTTGTTTACTCTTAGACTAGTGTTTCTCATCCTTTTTTTTTTAAATTCGTAGGCTTCAAATAGAGATTTACTTTTGATTGAGCAATACTGCTTAACATAGTGCATTGAAAAAAAATTAAAAGACAATTTTCAGGTTTTTCTTTGCATTTTTAATAAGTACATTTCTCCGTCATTAGAATTTTAAAAGACTGTTGCTCTTATGATTGGCCTGGAGCCGATTCCCTGACTAGACTAGTATATAACTGCTAAGTATGCATTAGCCATTAATGGTCAGTATATGACTGCTAATTTTGCGTTGACCATAAATGGCCAGTATATGACTGCTAAGCATGCATTCGCCACAAGCTGCCAGTAGCCTATATGACAGCTACGTATGCATTAGCCACAAGCGACCAGTATTTGACTGCTAAGTATCAATTAGCCATAATTTCACCTTTGATAAAAAGACTGTACAAAAAAATGTAATGGAATCAATGAGTTCCGTGGTGCGTATCAGGACTAACCTTTATTCGCTGTATTTAATTCATTCATGTTCTTATTAAACCACTTTATGGCTTTTCTTTGAGATGTAACATTGACATGATATATGTCGCAATCTAAAGTATATATGTAAAACGTACATTACTTGTCAATGTTAGTAGCACACCACGTTATTAACTTGCTTATAACATGAGTTCGGTAATTACCTATGTTCTCTCTTTTTTTTACCAGTTCTGCCACAATGCCGGTCACATTAAAATGTCTGGAGCATAATAATCACGTCGATTCCCGAGTGGCGTCTTTTGTCATTCCTGTGGGGGCGACTATCAACATGGATGGCACAGCCCTGTACGAGGCTGTGGCCGCCCTCTTCATCGCACAGGTTAACAACCAAAATATGAACTTCGGAAATATCATCACCATCAGGTGAGTGGACCATAGTTGTCAAGTAGTTTAGCGTTCGACTAGATATCTTGCTTACAAATGGCATCAGTGGTCAAATAGCTCATGCTGCAGTCATAGTAATTGTTTAGTAGTTATGGCATAATACTTTTTAAAAACAATGAGACACGGACAGTATCCAATCAATCGTCGCATCATCATAATGATATAGTTGACCAGTTTAAATAAAAAAAAGGCAATTTGCTATATAGGCTTGTACATAAACAGATAGCTTGAGTAATTGAAATCCCCAATAACTCCATACTTGTCAGTATACACTTATAAAAATGTATAATGTTGATCATGATGACTTTGTGGTATCAGTTTACTTAACTTTAGAAGGTTGAAATCTTTTAAATTCTTTCCCTCCGTAATTATTTGTTTACATTCAGGCGGAATTCTTCATTTTGCTGATGAGTATTTCACTACCATATCATGATGAAGCTTCAAATAACTTTGTTCGTTGTGTCCAGAAAATGTTTGGGTTGGTCTAGGGTTAAAGGGGAAGGCCTTCTCCTTCTATAGAACATCAAGAAAAGTTGTTAAAAGCAAATATTAATTTAATTTAATTAGGGTCAAATTAAGGATGATATCGTCGATTAGGAGAGAAAGAGTTAACAATAAAAAGTCTTTACTGTTAACGTTGTTAAGCTTCATTTTAATGAGTTGACAATCAGGGGGGGGGGGGGTTATACACCATTTTATTTTAAGAAACTAAATCTGATGAGCCAATGTCTGGCGTGTTGCCAGAGATATTAGTTTAGGAAGGATAATAACAGACTTCCTCTTTAAGATTTAAAATAAAAAAAACTTTAATCCACAAGTTAAAATCATGAAAATATTAAAAAACACACAAAATCTATCTATCTATCTATCTATCTATCTATCTATCTATCTATCTATCTATCTATCTATCTATCTATCTCTCTATCTATCTATCTATCTATCTATCTATCTCTCTATCTATCTATCTATCTGTCTGTCAATCTATCTATCTATCTATCTATCTATCTATCTATCTATCTATCTATCTATCTATCTTTCTATCTCTCTATCTATCTATCTATCTATCTGTCTATCTATCTATCTATCTATCTATCTATCTATCTATCTATCTATCTATCTATCTATCTATCTATCTATCTATCTATCTATAATTCTCATCATGGCTCAACCATTTCTGACACCACCGAGCAGTCATGGAAAGATCACTCTTTTATTTCTGCAAGTCGGACTAGAGTTACCCCACGTAACATTCGAAGAACGGGGGGGGGGGGAGGACAAGTAGTATTCACCCGTCACTAAATAGCAGGACCGGACTGAACCATTGTGGGGTCCTATGCGAAACGGATTTCGCGGGGCCCAGTTTGGGTAGGGATACGGATAATAAGTAAAAATTAAGAGTTTGTATTAGAAAATAAATTCGTCTTTGCATTTTATCTATTCTTTACTACATTACTTTATGAGTCTTGCGAAGTCATAACCCGAAGTCATACAGTATATCATGCTCAGTAACAAGAATTACCAAATGTTTTAATCTATCTTCGAGAATTGTTGACCTCAAGTAATTCTTCATTAGTTTGAGGCGCGAGTAGCTTCTTTCACCAGATTCCACAATTACGGGTATTGTATAATGACGGTTTTTTTTAATGCCCGTAGGATTGGCGTTTTCCATATTGATTTACACCCCAAAATATCATTTTGTCTATATTTCAGGAGATTTTTATGATTTTAATAATGTCCGGAAATTTCCAGGACTTTTTCGTATATTTTGCAATTTCATGAGATTTCCAGGAGCTCCTGGTAAATCAGGATGCTTTGGGAAATCTGTTATAAGTTATAGAAGGGTTAATTTAATAATTTAAACCTAGGATTAGCGTGAGGCCTATGAAAGTGCGGGGCCCACTGCGGTCGCAAAGGTTGCAGTGCCTCAAGGCCGGCCCTGCAAAATAGCGGCGTATGTTACGCCGTGGGTCGACTAGTTTAGCTTTATTTTAAAAGTCAATTCACAAAAGTAGACCTAATGTGTTATATGAAACTGACCCATGTAAACTTGACTTCTACAACATACTAGAAAGAGCCAGAATCTATTTTTAATTGCTCTAGTTATTTTTAGTACAATGGGAACTTCATCGTATCTTCTCGAACCAAATGTATAGTAAACATATTCTTTACAGATCTCATGAGACCTTGACATTACGTAACACATTCATAACCATTTTATTTTCGCGCCCCATCTCTTCCCAAAAAACAATGTCTTTGATTCCTTCCTGTACCCCGCTTGTCCTGGTACCTAGCTTGTCCTGGTACACATATTGTCTAGGCTCATTTCGCTCCTTATCCTGTTCAGGGGAGACAGTTTGAGAACTAGTGCAGCCAGACAAACAAAAGAAGCTGGAAAGTACACTTCAAGGGAAATAATTTATTAAAAGAAAGTTCCATTAAGTTTATTGGGTCGTAAGTATTTTTGAGGATTACTTTACGTTTCAAGAAACTAGCCATAAGTTGATTGGACAGCAGTTCAATAAGGAAGTGTTCAGCTGTACATGGGGGCTTGATCGGATATCACGCTCCTTGAAAGAGATTGTGACACATTCCTGGGAATGGCAACGCAAGGAATGACACACACACACACACACAATTGTAACAGACATATTTTCTTATGTACGCAAGATCATCAAGATGTACCAACGATACATTCTATTTATGGTGATTATTTTTTAAAGGATTTATTACCCCTTGTTAGGGTTTATTGTATTATTCATTGATTTCAGTTTTGTAAAGATCCAATCTATCAAAGCTACCATGTACCCGAGAAATCGTCAAAACATGACGAATGAATCAATTGTCAGTTCATTTTCAGATATTTCTAGTCTTATACTGTAACCTAAGCAAATTATTGTTGAGATTATAGAATACACTTAAATAAAAACAAAACTAATGAAATGAACTAATAAATAAAGTCTCCATTAAAACACGGGCAGAGCAAATTTCTTTTGAAGATGACTCTCTATTGTATAGCTTTTAAAATTCCTGCAGCAGCGTATATATAAATTACACTGATTAACACTCAGTCCTGCGATGTACACTAATTACATCAATTTACACCCAATAACAAAACGTACTCATCACACATATTGAGATCACATTATTTCCATATCTACATTGGTCAATTATCATCCGCTGTCAGTTGATTGCCCCAGCCGATTCCTTATATGTACCTGAAGCTCATAGTACAAGTTTTTGATAATAATGATCTGTTTAATCCTAAAGGAAATTTATCTAGAGACTTGTGCATTACATCAAAAAAACAACAATATTATTGAAACATGCAGTCAATATTACATTGCGTCATTTATTTAAAACTGTTGCATTTATATGCTATGAATTGTACATCAAAAATACATCAACGTATAATCCATATAGCGTGATCACCTTGTCTTGTATGGATTTAGTTTCAGAACAAAAATGTATTACTAGTTAATGTCAAGTAAAAAGCTCCATCCGAAAAAAAAAATGTTGGTCCATCAATAGAGATAACAATTTGCTTGTGACTGGACAGTACTGCTTAGCATTTTGTAGGCTTTAGTTTTAGAGATTTAGTTTTGCCAGAATTCCATCTCATTCTGTTTTGGATTACTCCCCTTGCGCCTCTGCCACACCCATCCATCTCCCCCCTCCCCCATTCCAAATGAACTTGGCGGTAGTTTGACTTTGTATTACTTGCAAGACTTGCACAGATAGTGTGTTAAGTGAAATAAAAGTGCTTTTCTGAGTGTTCTATAATTTTAAAATCCTGTGTATTGTGGTAACGTCTAACCCTGAGAAATACTACATTCTACACTCTATGCAGTAAAAAGTGTGTTCAAAGTTCAGAGAATGTCGTGCACTCTTCTTCAGTCATCTTTCCAGCTTCGACTTCTAATCCCCCCTCGCTACCCTTGTACAATTCCCTCTCCCCTACTATTTTCTTGATGTACTCACGACATTCAACAATCATTGATTGATCATGGCGAGCTATCGATTGTATTCCAAAAAAAAAAAAAAATCTTTTTCCCAGTCCACCTTTCATTCGGCCTCCCGACTTCTACCGGAACTCACCCGATTGGCATCCAATGGAAACTTTAAACTGGTGAGCACCGGAAGTGACCTGATCGGAGACCCTACGGAAACACTGAATGCGAGACCCGAAGACCGGAAAAAAAGTTAGAAATACCGGTCGTGTCTAACTCAGCTTTTAAACACTCTTCACGTGCTGTTTGTTTGAGAAGCCAGTGGTTCTTAAAATGTTGATTTTAAAAATGTATCTAGGCTGGCAATAGAAATGGGCTTCTAAGAAATATATTTTGAATGATTAGCTCTCGGCGATATCTTCTATGCAGTATGGAAGCAACTAGATATTTTTATTTCAAAAATACAATGTTATTGTCCAGAATTCTATGATCTCACTTAGACTATTTAGCGTCATATTAAATTATACTTTCAGTTTTCATCTTATAACAACTAATGAAACTATATAATACATTTAAAAAAAATATTTCTTTTCCTAATGAAATGCAACATTTTCTATTAAAGTATTGAACTTGTCACACAAACAGTTGTTTGTTGTTTGTTGTTTGTTGTATTCCATCGTATCCTCCATTATGATGTTATTATTGGTCACATCTCATTCTATAGGCCTGTAGTACTGCGTCGTTATTACATGGAGTCTTCCCTCTGAGCTCTGCCTAATTAAGTTCTATTAAAAGTCCATCTAATGACTTCTACATAAGACGGTGCTCATGTCCTTTCTCCTTACTAAATAGAAAGAAACAATGGAATCCAGGGCGGCAATACTGATACTTTTGTTACCAAACATATACTTAAACTGCCAAATTTCTGGGTAAATTTTTAAAAAAGATTTCGACATCCGTGGCCATCCTGATTCCTGAAGCCAAGAAGTATTGGAAGAGACATTCAACAAAATAACGTAGATTGAAAGCTAAACAGTGGATTTGTTAAATTCCCTTCTCATATTGTCACATTGTGTTGTCTGATCTGTGTCACTTAGTCACATTGTGTTGTCTGATCTGTGTCACATAGTCACATTGTGTTGTCTGATCTGTGTCACATAGTCACATTGTGTTGTCTGATCTGTGTCACATAGTCACATTGTGTTGTCTGACCTGTGTCACATAGTCACATTGTGTTGTCTGATCTGTGTCACTTGGTCACATTGTGTTGTCTGATCTGTGTCACTTGGTCACATTGTGTTGTCTAATCTGTGTCGCATAGTCACATTGTGTTCTCTTATCTGTGTCACATAGTCACAATGTGTTGTCTGATCTGTGTCACTTGGTCACATTGTGTTGTCTGATCTGTGTCACATAGTCACATTGTGTTGTCTGATCTGTGTCACATGGTCGTATTGCGTTGTCTGATCTGTGTCACATAGTCACATTGTGTTGTCTGATCTGTGTCACATGGTCATATTGCGTTGTCTGATCTGTGTCACAAAGTCACATTGTGTTGTCTGATCTGTGTCACTTGGTCACATTGTGTTGTCTGATCTGTGTCACTTGGTCACATTGTGTTGTCTGATCTGTGTCACATGGTCAGTTGCGTTGTCTGATCTGTGTCACATTGTCTCTTGTGTTCTCTGATCTAAGACTAAGACTAAGACTGCTTTAATGATCCTTACGGAAATTTGTTGTGATTACAAGGACTCTTTTCTCATATAAAGACAACACAACAGAAAAATACACACAAATACAACAGACAACATAAAGAGTTCATTCAGCGACTACAGACAGGTATCTTGGTGCATTTCATGTTCCCTGATCAATGAGTGGCGGTGATAGAGTCTGACCGAGTGAGCTACGAAAGAGTTTTTGTACCGCTCTGTTCTTGTTTTGATTGACAGCAGTCGCCCACTTCGCGACGACCTGGCGTGGTTCTGATGGAGCGGGTGGCCGTTGTCTTCCAAGATTTTTTCGATTTTTCTTAGGCACGTTTGTTCAAAAAGTTACCTTAAATATGGTAATGTTGTGAGTGTAATTTTTGATGCCTTTTTAATGATGTTTTCTAGACGTCGCAACAGTTTAGATGAGGCGTTGCCTTGCCAACAACTTATTCCGTATGTTAGCAGATTTTGTACAGTCGCGCCGTAAAATGTCTCAAGGATCTTCTTGTTTAGTTTAAAGCTATTGAGTTTGTATAAAAAAAGAGTCGCTGTTCTGTTTTCTTTGTCAGAGTTCCAAGGTGGTCTTCCAATGAAAGCTTGTTGATGATAACGCCTAGATATTTATATGCCTTTACTTGTTCTATAGATGTAGTGTTTATTTGCAGTTCACGTATAGTATGTTTTTTCTTTCTAAAATCTATTATAAGTTCTTTAGTTTTTGTTACATTCAGTTCTAGAAAGTTGTCGGTGCACCAGTTTGTAAACTCTTCTATCGAGCTTCGATACTGAGTCTCGTCTCCTGAAATAAGACCGACTATGACAGTATCATCAGCGAATTTAATGAGTTTAACTGAGTCATAGATGCTTCTTATGTCATTAGTGTAAAGAGAACACAATCTATGTCACATTGTGTTCTCTGATCTATGTCACATAGTCTCTTGTGTTCTCTGATCTGTGTCCCATAGTCACATTGTGTTCTCTGAAATGTGTCACATAGTCTCTTGTGTTATCTGATCTGTGTCACATAGTCACATTGTGTTCTCTGATCAGTGTCACATAGTCACATTGTGTTCTCTGATCTGTGTCACATAGTCACATTGTGTTCTCTGATATGTGTCACATTGTCTCTTGTGTTCTCTGATCTGTGTCACATAGTCACATTGTGTTCTCTGATCAGTGTCACATAGTCACATTGTGTTCTCTGATCTGTGTCACATTGTCTCTTGTGTTCTCTGATCTGTGTCACATAGTCACATTGTGTTCTCTTATCTGTGTCACATTATCTTTTGTGTTCTCTGATCTGTGTCACATTGTCTCTTGTGTTCTCTGATCTGTGTCACATTGTCTCTTGTGTTCTCTGATCTATGTGACATTGTCTCTTGTGTTCTCTGATCTATGTGACATTGTCTCTTGTGTTCTCTGATCTGTGTCACATTGTCTCTTGTGTTCTCTGATCTGTGTCACATTGTCTCTTGTGTTCTCTGATCTATGTGACATTGTCTCTTGTGTTCTCTGATCTATGTGACATTGTCTCTTGTGTTCTCTGATCTGTGTCACATAGTCACATTGTGTTCTCTGATCTGTGTCACATTGTCTCTTGTGTCCTCTGATCTATGTCACATTGTCTATTGTGTCCTCTGATCTGTGCCATAATTTCTTTTGTGTTCTCTGATCCCTGTTAGGAATAGTAAAAGAAAAATAGTCTGTTTTTTTTTTTTACAATTAGGAAGATTAAAAAAAAAAAGAAAGACTCGAGTAGCTTAAGTTATTGCATAGCAAATAAAATTTGATAAAATTGTTTAGTTTTTCTGTGATGAGTCTAGATCTAACAACTGTTTAATTTTCTTGTGATGAGTCTTGATCTTTGAACTGTTTAGTTTTCTTGTGATGAGTGTATATCTTACAACTGTTTAGTTTTCTTGTGATGAGTCTAGATCTCTCAACTGTTTAGTTTTCTTGTGATGAGTCTAGATCTCTCAACTGTTTAGTTTTCTTGTGATGAGTCTAGAACTTTCAATTGTTTAGTTTTTTCATCACAGGCTCTTGCACAAGTCTTTTCCATTCATGATCTCTAAGATTAGTCTTGGCTGTGCGCAGTCTCAAGTAATCCTCTTTTCCCTTTCACTTTCTCAATCTAGAGATTAAAGCTTTTCTCTTTTCCTGACAGAATTTTTTTTTACTTCGGAATTCCAATCTATGTATTGCTAGCGTTTCAATGGTGTTTCGCTAAAAGTATATTTCACTAGTATTAATGTTATTTCTATTTCATTCCTTTTTTTGTTAAGGTTAATTCTCAGCAGGTATTTCTTAGACAATGGAATATAGTTCTTGGGAGTGTTAATTTCTGTGTAGATAACCTTTAGGTCGTTAAAAATGTAAACAAAACATGGAACTTAATAGACAGGGAAAAAAAGTTGGAAGTAGTTGAATAACTCAGAGATTGATTGTAAGGTAATAGAAGACAGAGTAGAGTGGGTGGTCAGATTGATTGTAAGGTAATAGAAGACAGAGTAGAGTGGGTGGTCAGATTGATTGTAAGGTAATAGAAGACAGAGTAGAGTGGGTGGTCAGATTGATTGTAAGGTAATAGAAGACAGAGTAGAGTGGGTGGTCAGATTGATTGTAAGGTAATAGAAGACAGAGTAGAGTGGGTGGTCAGATTGATTGTAAGGTAATAGAAGACAGAGTAGAGTGGGTGGTCAGATTGATTGTAAGGTAATAGAAGACAGAGTAGAGTGGGTGGTCAGATTGATTGTAAGGTAATAGAAGACAGAGTGGAGTGGATGGTCAGATTGATTGTAAGGTAAATGAAGACAGAGTAGAGTGGGTGGTCAGATTGATTGTAAGGTAATAGAAGACAGAGTGGAGTGGGTGGTCAGATTGATTGTAAGGTAATAGAAGACAGAGTAGAGTGGGTGGTCAAATTGATTGTAAGGTAATAGAAGACAGAGTAGAGTGGGTGGTCAGATTGAATGTAAGGTAATAGAAGACAAAGTAGAGTGGGTAGTCAGATTGATTGTAAGGTAATAGAAGACAGAGTAGAGTGGGTGGTCAGATTGATTGTAAGGTAATAGAAGACAGAGTAGAGTGGGTGGTCAGATTGATTGTAAGGTAATAGAAGACAGAGTAGAGTGGGTGGTCAGATTGCTTGTAAGGTAATAGAAGAAAGAGTAGAGTGGGTGGTCAGATTGATTGTAAGGTAATAGAAGACAGAGTAGAGTGGGTGGTCAGATTGATTGTAAGGTTATAGATGACAGAGTAGAGTGGGTGGTCAGATTGAATGTAAGGTAATAGAAGACAGAGTAGAGTGGGTGGTCAGATTGATTGTAAGGTAATAGAAGACAGAGTAGAGTGGGTGGTCAAATTGATTGTAAGGTAATAGAAGACAGAGTAGAGTGGGTGGTCAGATTGATTGTAAGGTAATAGAAGACAGAGTAGAGTGGGTGGTCAGATTGATTGTAAGGTAATAGAAGACAGAGTACAGTGGGTGGTCAGATTGATTGTAAGGTAATAGAAGACAGAGTAGAGTGGGTGGTCAGATTGATTGTTAGGTAATAGAAGACAGAGTAGAGTGGGTGGTCAGATTTATTGTAAGGTAATAGAAGACAGAGTAGAGTGGGTGGTCAGATTGATTGTAAGGTAATAGAAGACAGAGTAGAGTGGGTGGTCAGATTGTTTGTAAGGTAATAGAAGACAGAGTAGAGTGGGTGGTCAGATTGATTGTAAGGTAATAGAAGACAGAGTAGAGTGGGTGGTCAGATTGATTGTAAGGTAATAGAAGACAGAGTAGAGTGGGTGGTCAGATTGATTGTAAGGTAATAGAAGACAGAGTAGAGTGGGTGGTCAGATTGATTTTAAGGTAATAGAAGACAGAGTAGAGTGGGTGGTCAGATTGATTGTAAGGTAATAGAAGACAGAGTAGAGTGGGTGGTCAGATTGATTGTAAGGTAATAGAAGACAGAGTAGAGTGGGTGGTCAAATTGATTGTAAGGTAATAGAAGACAGAGTAGAGTGGGTGGTCAGATTGATTGTAAGGTAATAGAAGACAGAGTAGAGTGGGTGGTCAGATTGATTGTAAGGTAATAGAAGACAGAGTAGAGTGGGTGGTCAGATTGATTGTAAGGTAATAGAAGACAGAGTAGAGTGGGTGGTCAGATTGATTGTAAGGTAATAGAAGACAGAGTAGAGTGGGTGGTCAGATTGATTGTAAGGTAATAGAAGACAGAGTAGAGTGGGTGGTCAGATTGATTGTAAGATAATAGAAGACAGAGTAGAGTGGGTGGTCAGATTGATTGTAAGGTAATAGAAGACAGAGTAGAGTGGGTGGTCAGATTGATTGTAAGGTAATAGAAGACAGAGTAGAGTGGGTGGTCAGATTGATTGTAAGGTAATAGAAGACAGAGTAGAGTGGGTGGTCAGATTGATTGTAAGGTAATAGAAGACAGAGTAGAGTGGGTGGTCAGATTGATTGTAAGGTAATAGAAGACAGAGTAGAGTGGGTGGTCAGATTGATTGTAAGGTAATAGAAGACAGAGTAGAGTGGGTGGTCAGATTGATTGTAAGGTAATAGAAGACAGAGTAGAGTGGGTGGTCAAATTGATTGTAAGGTAATAGAAGACAGAGTAGAGTGGGTGGTCAGATTGATTGTAAGGTAATAGAAGACAGAGTAGAGTGGGTGGTCAGATTGATTGTAAGGTAATAGAAGACAGAGTAGAGTGGGTGGTCAGATTGATTGTAAGGTAATAGAAGACAGAGTAGAGTGGGTGGTCAGATTGATTGTAAGGTAATAGAAGACAGAGTAGAGTGGGTGGTCAGATTGATTGTAAGGTAATAGAAGACAGAGTAGAGTGGGTGGTCAGATTGATTGTAAGATAATAGAAGACAGAGTAGAGTGGGTGGTCAGATTGATTGTAAGGTAATAGAAGACAGAGTAGAGTGGGTGGTCAGATTGATTGTAAGGTAATAGAAGACAGAGTAGAGTGGGTGGTCAGATTGATTGTAAGGTAATAGAAGACAGAGTAGAGTGGGTGGTCAGATTGATTGTAAGGTAATAGAAGACAGAGTAGAGTGGGTGGTCAGATTGATTGTAAGGTAATAGAAGACAGAGTGGAGTGGATGGTCAGATTGATTGTAAGGTAATAGAAGACAGAGTAGAGTGGGTGGTCAGATTGATTGTAAGGTAATAGAAGACAGAGTAGAGTGGGTGGTCAGATTGATTGTAAGGTAATAGAAGACAGAGTGGAGTGGGTGGTCAGATTGATTGTAAGGTAATAGAAGAAAGAGTAGAGTGGGTGGTCAGATTGATTGTAAGGTAATAGAAGACAGAGTAGAGTGGGTGGTCAGATTGAATGTAAGGTAATAGAAGACAAAGTAGAGTGGGTAGTCAGATTGATTGTAAGGTAATAGAAGACAGAGTAGAGTGGGTGGTCAGATTGATTGTAAGGTAATAGAAGAAAGAGTAGAGTGGGTGGTCAGATTGTTTGTAAGGTAATAGAAGACAGAGTAGAGTGGGTGGTCAGATTGATTGTAAGGTAATAGAAGACAGAGTAGAGTGGGTGGTCAGATTGATTGTAAGGTAATAGAAGACAGAGTAGAGTGGGTGGTCAGATTGATTGTAAGGTAATAGAAGACAGAGTAGAGTGGGTGGTCAGATTGATTGTAAGGTAATAGAAGACAGAGTAGAGTGGGTGGTCAGATTGATTGTAAGGTAATAGAAGACAGAGTAGAGTGGGTGGTCAGATTGATTGTAAGGTAATAGAAGACAGAGTAGAGTGGGTGGTCAGATTGATTGTAAGGTAATAGAAGACAGAGTAGAGTGGGTGGTCAGATTGATTGTAAGGTAATAGAAGACAGAGTAGAGTGGGTGGTCAGATTGATTGTAAGGTAATAGAAGACAGAGTAGAGTGGGTTGTCACGTATTACGAATTGAATTCTACTTTTAAATGGCTTGCCTAGGGGAACGTGACAATAGAAAAGGAGTTGTGTCACTTATCTTAAGTCTGAATTTAATCAAAGACTTACAATGAATAACAAAAAAAAATGACACAAGAAATCGGAAGGTAAACTATCAACTTAATGTTTAATCAAATATAAAGTTACAAGAAAGAAAAATAAACATTTACTCAATACAGAATTGATGTGTTGACCAAAACCCTTTTACAAAAATGGCATGTAAAAATATTACAATACAAGAGTTTGAAAATGTAATTACAAATACAAGCAAGGCCTTGAATAAAAAAAAAAAACTTACACGATCAAGTGGTATACCACGCACGGGTCGCGCAATGTCTCCGCTATTCTGTCCCACGGCTGTCTCCGTATGTCTGTCTGTCAACGTCACGCGGGCGGTCTTTATATAATCTACCGCGCGTCGATCTCAAGACAAATCTAGGAATTTCTCGAACCAAATACGTCATCAATTTCCCAGATCTAGAACGCTCTTCAAAGAGACAGAAAAAAAAAACACCCTCCTTTCAACCAGAGGTACACACACAGGTCAAGGACCGGTCACTGTCTGTGTGGCTTGACGAATAAAAAAGAAAAAAAAACTTATTACACAAGGGGCAGACAACCTACCCGTCTCTTGACCGCAACAGGTCAAAGAAAGAAAAGAAAAAAAAAACAACGCCTAGATACGTAACAGGGTAGTCAGATTGATTGTAAGGTAATAGAAGACAGAGTAGAGTGGGTGGTCAGATTGATTGTAAGGTAATAGAAGACAGAGTAGAGTGGGTGGTCAGATTGATTGTAAGGTAATAGAAGACAGAGTAGAGTGGGTGGTCAGATTGATTGTAAGGTAATAGAAGACAGAGTAGAGTGGGTAGTCAGATTGATTGTAAGGTAATAGAAGACAGAGTAGAGTGGGTGTTCAGATTGATTGTAAGGTAATAGAAGACAGAGTAGAGTGGGAGGTCAGATTGATTGTAAGGTAATAGAAGACAGAGTAGAGTGGGTGGTCAGATTGATTGTAAGGTAATAGAAGACAGAGTAGAGTGGGTGGTCAGATTGATTGTAAGGTAATAGAAGACAGAGTAGAGTGGGTTGTCACGTATTACGAATTGAATTCTACTTTTAAATGGCTTGCCTAGGGGAACGTGACAATAGAAAAGGAGTTGTGTCACTTATCTTAAGTCTGAATTTAATCAAAGACTTACAATGAATAACAAAAAAAAATGACACAAGAAATCGGAAGGTAAACTATCAACTTAATGTTTAATCAAATATAAAGTTACAAGAAAGAAAAATAAACATTTACTCAATACAGAATTGATGTGTTGACCAAAACCCTTTTACAAAAATGGCATGTAAAAATATTACAATACAAGAGTTTGAAAATGTAATTACAAATACAAGCAAGGCCTTGAATAAAAAAAAAAACTTACACGATCAAGTGGTATACCACGCACGGGTCGCGCAATGTCTCCGCTATTCTGTCCCACGGCTGTCTCCGTATGTCTGTCTGTCAACGTCACGCGGGCGGTCTTTATATAATCTACCGCGCGTCGATCTCAAGACAAATCTAGGAATTTCTCGAACCAAATACGTCATCAATTTCCCAGATCTAGAACGCTCTTCAAAGAGACAGAAAAAAAAAACACCCTCCTTTCAACCAGAGGTACACACACAGGTCAAGGACCGGTCACTGTCTGTGTGGCTTGACGAATAAAAAAGAAAAAAAAACTTATTACACAAGGGGCAGACAACCTACCCGTCTCTTGACCGCAACAGGTCAAAGAAAGAAAAGAAAAAAAAAACAACGCCTAGATACGTAACAGGGTAGTCAGATTGATTGTAAGGTAATAGAAGACAGAGTAGAGTGGGTGGTCAGATTGATTGTAAGGTAATAGAAGACAGAGTAGAGTGGGTGGTCAGATTGATTGTAAGGTAATAGAAGACAGAGTAGAGTGGGTGTTCAGATTGATTGTAAGGTAATAGAAGACAGAGTAGAGTGGGAGGTCAGATTGATTGTAAGGTAATAGAAGACAGAGTAGAGTGGGTGGTCAGATTGATTGTAAGGTAATAGAAGACAGAGTAGAGTGGGTGGTCAGATTGATTGTAAGGTAATAGAAGACAGAGTAGAGTGGGTGGTCAGATTGATTGTAAGGTAATAGAAGACAGAGTAGAGTGGGTGTTCAGATTGATTGTAAGGTAATAGAAGACAGAGTAGAGTGGGAGGTCAGATTGATTGTAAGGTAATAGAAGACAGAGTAGAGTGGGTGGTCAGATTGATTGTAAGGTAATAGAAGACAGAGTAGAGTGGGTGGTCAGATTGATTGTAAGGTAATAGAAGACAGAGTAGAGTGGGTGGTCAGATTGATTGTAAGGTAATAGAAGACAGAGTAGAGTGGGTGGTCAGATTGATTGTAAGGTAATAGAAGACAGAGTAGAGTGGGTGGTCAGATTGATTGTAAGGTAATAGAAGACAGAGTAGAGTGGGTGGTCAGATTGATTGTAAGGTAATAGAAGACAGAGTAGAGTGGGTGGTCAGATTGATTGTAAGGTAATAGAAGACAGAGTAGAGTGGGTGGTCAGATTGATTGTAAGGTAATAGAAGACAGAGTAGAGTGGGTGGTCAGATTGATTGTAAGGTAATAGAAGACAGAGTAGAGTGGGTGGTCAGATTGATTGTAAGGTAATAGAAGACAGAGTAGAGTGGGTGGTCAGATTGCTTGAAAGGTAATAGAAGAAAGAGTAGAGTGGGTGGTCAGATTGATTGTAAGGTAATAGAAGACAGAGTAGAGTGGGTGGTCAGATTGATTGTAAGGTAATAGAAGACAGAGTAGAAACTAAAGTGGGTGGTCATTTTGATTGTAAGGTAATAGAAGACAGAGTAGAAACTAAAGTGGGTGGTCAGATTGATTGTAAGGTAATAGAAGACAGAGTAGAGTGGGTGGTCAGATTGATTGTAAGGTAATAAAAGACAGAGTAGAGTGGGTTGTCAGATTGATTGTAAGGTAATAGAAGACAGAGTAGAAACTAAAGTGGGTGGTCAGATTGATTGTAAGGTAATAGAAGACAGAGTAGAGTGGGTGGTCAGATTGATTGTAAGGTAATAGAAGACAGAGTAGAGTGGGTGGTCAGATTGATTGTAAGGTAATAGAAGACAGAGTAGAGTGGGTGGTCAGATTGATTGTAAGGTAATAGAAGACAGAGTAGAGTGGGTGGTCAGATTGATTGTAAGGTAATAGAAGACAGAGTAGAGTGGGTGGTCAGATTGATTGTAAGGTAATAGAAGACAGAGTAGAAACTAAAGTGGGTGGTCAGATATATTGTAAGGTAATAGAAGACAGAGTAGAAACTAAAGTGGGTGGTCAGATTGATTGTAAGGTAATAGAAGACAGAGTAGAAACTAAAGTGGGTGGTCATTTTGATTGTAAGGTAATAGAAGACAGAGTAGAAACTAAAGTGGGTGGTCAGATTGATTGTAAGGTAATAGAAGACAGAGTAGAAACTAAAGTGGGTGGTCAGATTGATTGTAAGGTAATAGAAGACAGAGTAGAAACTAAAGTGGGTGGTCAGATTGATTGTAAGGTAATAGAAGACAGAGTAGAAAATAAAGTGGGTTGTCAAATGTGTTCATCAAAGGAAAATGTTTCTAAGTTTTAAAGAAAGGCGGATGTGTTTATGCCTAGCATCGAACCCAATTCCTGGTTAACAAGCAATAATAGCCACCTTTATTTAACAAAACCGATTAATATGCCCCGACCTACGTTTTAGATATTTTTTTTCGCTAGTTGATAAATGTCTTAAAGCATCTATGTCTTGTCTCTAGAACAAAAACACAAAACACTTGATCAATCATTAATTAAATCTTATAATGAATGTATATATAAACTGTTTATTGCAAGCTATAGAGAGGGAATGTGTCCCTACTGGCCTAAACTATTGCAACATTAGTGAACGCCAGCTTCTCTAACCATACAAAGATGTATTACAATATAGCTTGACTGCGTTGCTGTCCAAATGTCTTCCTATAAAAAAAGCTAAGAAATATGACTGTCAAATAGTAGAACCTCTTTTTGGCTTATAATCTGATGTTATTGACATATGTTTTAAACAATATTTTGACTTGTTTTAGCATCTCTACTAGTAGAGTATGTAGCTAAGTTTGGTAAAAAATATTACGTAGGAATGTCCATATCTGAAAGAAACTATTACTTAAAAAGACAATTTGAATAAATAAGAAATGTGCTTTTATTTTTGTGTTTATCTTTTTAGTTTATTTATTTTTATAAACTAAATCAATACTTTCAGATCATTGTGAGGTCTTCGGACACTATACATACAAATATACATATGTATTTGTTGTATTTTTTAGCTGTGATTTGACTTGATGACAACTGAAATGTATAGATTTAAAAAGAAAATCTCTTCCATTGGTTCACTCTGAACATTTTGAACAGATTAAATTAAATGTCTTCAATCACACCAGCTTATCTGGAATTTACCTAAATCTCAGTTTTTATACATTTTTTCAAAGGACTTTAGTTTTTAGTTGTTTTATTTAAACCTCTAATGATCTAACTTTCTACAAAGATAAATCCCGCGCTTTCCTTGCTCTAGAAGGAAGTCCATCTCTTTAGCACCATGCTTGTTAGGAGACTTATGAATGCAGGTCTTGTTTCCTGGGCTGTATGGACATCGTGCTGTGCGCTGATTAGCTTATAAACTATGTCATCCAGAATTGTTCTGACATCTGATCAATAGAAGGGACTGTCTAGCACGTGGATGGAGCGGCACGAGATGACATTGACATTCAACGTAGTTGGTGGAGCTGCTACACGATGATTGCTTGAGAAGGTCAACCGGCCATCTAAGTCGCGAGAACAGAAGTTTGATTCTTTAGTTTACTTGAAGTGGTTTTGAATAACTTGAACAAGAAGATTGAAACTCTAACAGGGGCAATAATCCACGAAATATTTACCACTCTACAAAGGAATATAGTCCACGAAATATTTCTTCCTATTATATGGGAGAAAACTATCCAGTAAATATTTCTCCTAGCTTCACAAATATAACAATCCACCAAATAATTTCCCTTACTCTTCAAATATGGTATAAATAGTTTTCGCAATTAAAAAGATTTATCATGTGACTAAAAACATTAAATTTGCAACTAGGATTTTGTATGAAACTTTTCATTTTGTTACCTTAAATGTATTATAATACCATTGGCCTAATCCTTTGCCACTACGTATTATTCAATTAATACAAAGACTATCTGTTTCTGTGGCCAAAGAAGTACAATGTATCCTTACAAACTCGGTGGACTAAGAGGTGCCCTAAAAATTCCGAAATAAAAAATTCCAGTCTTCAACCGGGTTTGTAAGCTAAGTGCCTCCTGTTTATTTCATAGTTTCCATTTCAGACCGTAGGGTCTATAAGGCAGATAATGGTAAGGTCATTTGTTTGTGTGGCCAACGAGCAGAGTGTCATGTGGCCAGCACAACGACCAACAGAAGTCATGTACCCATTAGAGTTGGGTGGAAGCCACGCCTCTTTTATTTTATTTTATTCTAACTGCATTTATTTTGGCAAATGAAAATGAAAAAAAAATAACAAAAAAAAACAAATAATTTTAACAATTCTAAGCACTGTATTTCTAAATGTCATTTGTTAAAAATTAAAAACATTTTAGAATTTAAAAGACATTTTAATGTAAATAAAACATCTAAGAAACTAGTTAATATTATACGAAACCTCGTATTCTTGACTTTACTTCTTAAATAATACTTCTACTTCTGTATTATAAAAGTTAAAGGTGAATAGCTTTGAGATACTTATAATGTTAAAAGTAACAATAATCCTAATGTATGTAATATACTTTCAAACGTTAAGCTTTTTAGGAATCGATACACTAAAGAATATGGTATTTATATCTCTATTTATAGACTTATAGTTTATTTAACTTAAAACGTTAGTTTGCTCCTGGCCACGTCTGAACGAATTTGATAGTGCTAATAAGGCACGGAGCTGCATTTGCCATGTTGAATGTCGGACAAGTGTGTCGTCTTGTGCGTGTGTGTTAATGGCTGGATCGATCAGACCAGATCTAACAACAATGTATGCCAAACAAGCCTGCTGCTATTTCATGGTGTGGCTTCGTTTGATTGCATTCCTGGCCATTACTTTGGTTAACGCATGCTGGTCCACAGATCAATTCCAACAAGAGTTTGAGGCCCGCGAGCTTATCTAGTATTCAGCGTTCAATCTTTTTAGTTCAAATATCTTTTTTTAAAAAATATCTATATGAGCTCTTTTCATAGTTATTACTCTGACAATAGCGCCTTTGAGGCGCCTGCTTTGGAGGCATTTCTAAGACTATAAAATATATTTGTGTGCGAAGTGCCCAAGGCATCACTGATTTACGTCAGTCAATGTGACAAGGGTGGCAATAAAATATTCCCTGGAAGAACGAAGGAGATTTATTGCTCTAGACCGAATGTGAAATATTCAGAATGTTTGTTTTAAATACTAATTTTATCTCCGAGACTTAATCAGCTAAACCTGTGGGTTTTTTTTAATCGCTCCGTTTATCTTTCAACATACCATTGTAATATTTATGCTGCTTTGTAATAAAATGAGTTTGATGTTAAATTATAGAAGAAAAAGTAGACTTATCACTCTTCCCCTTCCACCCTCTCTCCCCACCCCATCCCACCCAACATCGCCATAAAATTCACGAGCTTAACCAACTGATACAAATCTCAATGAAATACAAAATTCACTCTAAGTAGGGCCAATCTTTAATATTTATTCGGATGGCTACACGGTGGTGTGGTATGCGCTCTGGACTGTTGTCTCGATCGTCCCGTGTTCGAACCCTGTCCGCTGCCATCCTCCCGCTGTCCTAGGGCTAGGATGTAACAATCTTTGATCTGATGGAATATTTCAAACGTCAAACAAACAATTAGAATTGAATCAAATAATTAGAATTGAATCAAACAAACAATTAGAATTGAATCAAACAAACAATTAGAATCGCTAGATTTCAATCTCTTCCGGTCTTTGGTTTCTATCCTCAAAGCCGATCGGAACCTCAATGAGCCCGCTACAATGATTATTATTAATATCATATTATTATTATTACTATTATTATTCAAGTCGTCATTATTTCCTACAACCAAAATAGTTTCGTCACCATATTGATCAAGATCCATGCATAGTATATATGTATCTAATATCTTACATTGAAAACATTGAAAAGAGTGTGTTGTGAGGGGACGTAATTCTTGTTAGTAAGAGGCTAACTAAAACGTTTGAAAGGCATGAGGACCAGGGCCGGTCCTAGCAATTGCGGGGCCCTATGCGAAACGGATTGCGCGGGGCCTAGCTTGGGTAGGGATAAGCATAATGCCAACATTGAGATTTTGTAGTAGAAAATACATTCGTCTTTACAACAAATTTTTATTCAATGAAAGCTGACAATGCCGTTTTTTAGCGGCCCCGTAAGGGGAAATAGCCGCTATTAGGTTTGTGCAAAATGTCCGTCTGTCACACTCAGATCTCGAAAACTAGAAGAGATATGAAAAAAATATTTTGATCATTAAATGCGGCTTGAAAAGCTTAGGTGCAACGGCTACTTTTGGTTTTCTAAAAGCAAACCGTTTAATTTATAAAATTAATTATGCAAGCGATTTTTTCATAAAATACACCAATTCTAAAACAATTACGTAAATGTAAGAGAGTCAATGTTACAATATGCTAACGACAGTTAACAATCTGCTTATTTTCAGTAACACTAAGTCAAATATATTTATAAAATGTACAGGAAATGTTTACAACAAATATAAATAATAGTTAAAGATATTTTTTCTGGTCAACTAGCTACTAAAATTAAAAGAAAACATTTCTGTTTGTTTATAAAGTCTAATAATGAAATTTGTATGTAAATATCACGCACATTTTTTAAAATGGACTTTTTATACAGCGACTTTCGTGCAGTAGCGTAACGTCACAACATGATATGGTGCTAAACCAATTCCTTAAATTTTTTTTTTTTTAAATCAGATTCTTTTTTGTTTAGTGCCCCCATCCGAATAAAAGAAGATTATTTTTTTGCGTTTTGTCTGATGGTCGGTCTGTCCGTCACGATTAGATTAACAAATAACACTAGAGGCTATTGTAAATCTGATTTACCCTTTAATTTTTCATTCAGAAATATTGCACTAGCTTTAAGTATCTATAATAGATTGTTCCGGATGTTTTGTGAAAAACAAATCAATGCCAATGAATATTTGTTTGCTCTTCTAACTTATATTACATTTTATTTCCATGCTTAAATGTTGCAAGAAATACATTATCTTTGATATATTGTTCCGGTTTTTTAATGTAAATAGCATATAAATGCTAAATAAAAATATCTATACTCATTTATATTTCATTAACTATAAAGCTGTTCCGGATATTGTTTTATAAGCAATAAATTATGTCAAATGATTGTTTGAAATCGCATAATTAACTAATATTACACTTATATTCTTTGACACTACGTCACTATAGTTTATTTATCAATATTAATTGTTCCAAATTTTTAACTTAAAACAAATGTATGTCAAATAATTTATTTTTTTTTTCAAAAATATCGACAATAGGTTATTCAGGACTTCAAAATAAGAAAGTAATTTACTAGAAACGATTATTGAAAATCAATTTTTAGACTTATTTTACAGTTAATTTTCTTGCCGAAACATAACGAAAGTTGTTTAATCGGTAAAGAATGATCCGGATTTTGTTTCGAAAAAGAAATCGACCTACATTACTTTAATTTTCTTACAAATCGTCGCCAAAAATGATCCGAATTTTATATAAAAAATCTAATAACGCTAATAAATGTTTGAAATCCCTCTTCTAATAAATAAAACAAATAATTTTCTTATTTACGAAAAATGGTTGTTCCGGATTTTTTATGAAAAATGTTTTAACTCTATTTATGTAAAATCGCACTTCTCTCTTACACTACATTTAACTTTCTAGCTAAAACGTTAGAATCTAATTATCGTTAATAGTATGGCTCCGATTTTTAAGGAAAACAACTTCCTAACACCAAAGTATGGTTTGAAAAAATCTTCATAAGGCTATGGTACATCTAATTTTCATAACAGACCATCCCACAAATTTAATAAACGGCATTTGATTAATTTGGAATTCTTATTTTCTCTCACTATAAATATATAAACATCCGGAACAATCTATTATAGAAACTTAAAACTAATGCGATGTTTCGGACGGCAAATTAAATTTTAATCAGATTTTCAATAGCTTTTAGTCTTTTTGTTTCGCAATTAACATAACGGACAGACAGACTGACAGACAAAACACACAAAAAAAGTCTAACTAGCCCATGAAATGAAATGCTAAAAGAAATCACTCGGTTCACCAATGTCTATGAACCCTCGACAAGCTGCTCGCATAGAAGACATTTTTTAGTCTAACTAGGATGTCTGACGTAATGGAATTGTTTTCCTTTGACGTCATATGGAGTTAATTCTTTAAATGAAATGCTAAAAGAAATCACTCGGTTCACCAATGTCTATGAACCCTCGACAAGCTGCTCGTATAGAAGACATTTTTTAGTCTAACTAGGATGTGTGACGTAATGGGATTTTTTTCCTTTGACGTCATATGGAGTTAATTCTTTAAATGAAATGCTAAAAGAAATCACTCGGTTCACCAATGTCTATGAACCCTCGAGAAGCTGCTCGTATAGAAGACATTTTTTAGACTAACTAGGATGTGTGACGTAATGGGATTTTTTTCCTTTGACGTTATATGGAGTTAATTCTTTAAATGAAATGCTAAAAGAAATCACTCGGTTCACCAATGTCTATGAACCCTCGAGAAGCTGCTCGTATAGAAGACATTTTTTAGACTAACTAGGATGTGTGACGTAATGGGATTTTTTTCCTTCGACGTTATATGGAGTTAATTCTTTAAATGAAATGCTAAAAGAAATCACTCGGTTCACCAATGTCTATGAACCCTCGACAAGCTGCTCGTATAGAAGACATTTTTTAGTCTAACTAGGATGTGTGACGTAATGGGATTTTTTTCCTTTGACGTCATATGGAGTTAATTCTTTAAATGAAATGCTAAAAGAAATCACTCGGTTCACCAATGTCTATGAACCCTCGAGAAGCTGCTCGTATAGAAGACATTTTTTAGACTAACTAGGATGTGTGACGTAATGGGATTTTTTTCCTTTGACGTTATATGGAGTTAATTCTTTAAATGAAATGCTAAAAGAAATCACTCGGTTCACCAATGTCTATGAACCCTCGAGAAGCTGCTCGTATAGAAGACATTTTTTAGACTAACTAGGATGTGTGACGTAATGGGATTTGTTTCCTTTGACGTTATATGGAGGTAATTCTTTAAATGAAATGCTAAAAGAAATCACTCGGTTCACCAATGTCTATGAACCCTCGAGAAGCTGCTCGTATAGAAGACATTTTTTAGACTAACTAGGATGTGTGACGTAATGGGATTTTTTTCCTTTGACGTTATATGGAGTTAATTCTTTAAATGAAATGCTAAAAGAAATCACTCGGTTCACCAATGTCTATGAACCCTCGAGAAGCTGCTCGTATAGAAGACATTTTTTAGACTAACTAGGATGTGTGACGTAATGGGATTTTTTTCCTTTGACGTTATATGGAGTTAATTCTTTAAATGAAATGCTAAAAGATCTCACTCGGTGCACCAATGTCTATGAACCCTCGAGAAGCTGCTCGTATAGAAGACATTTTTTAGTCTAACTAGGATGTGTGACGTAATGGGATTTTTTTCCTTTGACGTCATATGGAGTTAATTCTTTAAATGAAATGCTAAAAGAAATCACTCGGTTCACCAATGTCTATGAACCCTCGAGAAGCTGCTCGTATAGAAGACATTTTTTAGACTAACTAGGATGTGTGACGTAATGGGATTTGTTTCCTTTGACGTTATATGGAGGTAATTCTTTAAATGAAATGCTAAAAGAAATCACTCGGTTCACCAATGTCTATGAACCCTCGAGAAGCTGCTCGTATAGAAGACATTTTTTAGACTAACTAAGATGTGTGACGTAATGGGATTTTTTCCTTTGACGTTATATGGAGTTAATTCTTTAAATGAAATGCTAAAAGATTTCACTCGGTGCACCAATGTCTATGAACCCTCGACAAGCTGCTCGTATAGAAGACATTTTTTAGTCTAACTAGGATGTGTGACGTAATGGGATTTTTTTCCTTTGACGTCATATGGAGTTAATTCTTTAAATGAAATGCTAAAAGAAATCACTCGGTTCACCAATGTCTATGAACCCTCGAGAAGCTGCTCGTATAGAAGACATTTTTTTAGTCTAACTAGGACGTGTGACGTAATGGGATTTTTTTCCTTTGACGTCATATGGAGTTAATTCTTTAAATGAAATGCTAAAAGAAATCACTCGGTTCACCAATGTCTATGAACCCTCGAGAAGCTGCTCGTATAGAAGACATTTTTTAGACTAACTAGGATGTGTGACGTAATGGGATTTTTTTCCTTTGACGTTATATGGAGTTAATTCTTTAAATGAAATGCTAAAAGATCTCACTCGGTGCACCAATGTCTATGAACCCTCAACAAGCTGCTCGTATAGATGATATTTTTTTAGTCTAACTAGGACGTGTGACGTAATGGAATTTTTTTTCCTTTGACGTCACATGGAATAAATTCTTTAAATGCTAAAACAACTCGGTATAGTAATGTTTATTAAACCTCGAAATGTGACTCGCATTTTAAAAAGACAATAGCTAGATTTAGATCTAATCTAGATTTTTTACACTAGATCTAGATTTGTTTTCTTACACTAGAGCTAGATTTTTAAATTTAGATTTAGATTTAAGTTCTAATTAAAATCATTATAGAATCTAGATCTAGAATTTCTTGGTCTAGTTTAGAATGTTTGTTATTTTACATGTTTAGGATGTTCCTTCAGAGTTGTAGTCCAAACCTTCCGTAGGACGACGGGGGATGGGAGCGGGCAGGGTTTGAACCTATGACCATCGATGAATCCAAACGACAGTCCAGCGCGCAAACCGCACTACCAGACAGCCATCATTTAGACTAGATCAAGATCTATAATTTTAATTTCTAGGCATAAAGTGTACATTTTTATTTCTAAAGTCTAGATATGTCAATATTCCAATGTTATAAAATACTAAAACTAATCTACTATTTTAATATTTCATATTGCAATAAGTCTATTAATTGATTATCTAGTGTTTTTTGTATATAAATCTTATCTGAATTACATCTACATTATCCCAAATATATATTTTAGATCTAGATCTAGTAGATATAGATATTGAGAGTGCTAAATTAGTAGTTTAATTTAGGTACATCTACATCCTTATTCTAGTTCCATTTAAATGAAAATGCTTAACACCAAAAGATTATCGAAAATCGCTCTTCTGACATATTGTACATATCCGGTAGTTGTCATTCCGTAATGTGTAGGTATATTATCAAAAGTAGGCTATTAGTTTGTAACCAGTTTGTCATTAGATTAAGAGCAATGCCTGGTCGTGCGGTTAGCGCGCAGGACTAATTATCTCTACGGTCTCGGTTTCATACCCTGCTCGATGCCATCCTCAGTCGACCAGCGAATATGCGGATCAGACATGGATCCGTCTCCCACGGGGGCCGCCTCTGAGTTTATGTGGCAACACAAACTCTCTTTGTAATATTGTTTTATTTCGCTTTGGATTGGCACCCCAAAATGACAATTTTGTCTATTTTTCAGGAGATTTGTATGAGTTTTCAGGATATTTTTAATTTCACGAGATTTCCAGAATTTTTTGGTCTATTTTGCAATTACAAGAGATTTCCACTAGCCTCTGGATAATCAGGAAGTCGCCCAAAACCTGTTATTATGTATACGTTATAATGTTTTAATTTAATAATTTACACCTACAATTAGCTCGGGGCCTATGAAATTGTGGGGCCCACTGCGACCGCATAGGTTGCAGTGGCCTAAGTCCTGCCCTGATGAGGACCACTTCGTCTGATACATACAAAGAGTCTATGGGCAAGGGAGAGTCAGCAGTAGGAATAATTCTTGATGGGGTTTAGCTATTTGTAAGAATCACAGATGTCACCTATGAAAATAAAGTATTCACAGTACGACTACCGCATTTCCAGTGGATCCAGCTCCAAGAAGATATCGACATAGATGTTGATTCAATTGTTTGACACCATCCAAATGTTAAATCTTAAAGGCTCGTAGGAATCATCCTGGCGGCAGTTTCAATCGCATCCAACACGACCAGGAAACGATCAGGGGTTCTCATTTCAAATAATAATGTTACTCTTATTAGAGATATTTTAATGGTTGAAACGTTGTCATCTGACATGGTTAATATTCAAACCTGGACTGATAACTACAATGAAACGACTTTTTGTCCCGTCCTTACGATAGGACGTTGCGCCCCCTTTGAGAGAAGGTCACGTTTGAGAAGCGCTGGCTAGATGAACCAGAACTTCATCGACCAGATGTTCAAGGAATGAACAGGAGGTCAAAACGACATGTGATAGTGACCAGACCACGTCGTATAGAAGATTTTAACCGACTTCTTTTTTCCTCAACAAAGTGCGTGCCTGGAGCCTGGTCAGCTCGATTGGTCAGAGAGTTTTCAAACGTTTAGTCCAAGAAAGGTCAGGCGGTATCTCACTTTCTGTCTTTAAAAAGTCAACACTTGCGCATTGTGTTGCCATGGCAACAGTTGGAGCTAAATTCACTGCGTCATTCAGTCTCCTAGTGTGTCCTGTAGAAAAAAAAAAGAGTCATTGCCTTGAAGTTTTAAGATGTCAAGTAACATTGCAGTAGCTATAGATTTGTACATTAAAGCGATATCAAAGAGCGAAATAAATAGGTCACATCTGGACCTTCATCATCAAATAGAAATTTTTAATCTTATTCTTTAGATCTTTGACAATGACCTTTATTATCGTAGCATTAGTCAATCACTTATCCAGCATGAGGGGCGATCGCAACCCAAAGACGATCTTTTATTTGACAAGCTTAAAGGTGGATGGCGTTATAGAGGTGCCCCCCCCGTAAGCGCTATAAAGACACATTTATGCCATCTCTGGCATAGAAGAATGTAGGTGGCAGCAGATGGCCTCTGAAATAGACTTTTGAAAGATTCTCATGAAGTCGCGGGACACACATTTAAGGCCCAAAGAAAGACCCTTAATTTTCAATCACATTTCTTATCTTATCTTATATGATACATTTTATTTACAAGCGTTTAATATCAGTAGAAATATACAGAGAACAAAGTCGTACCCTTCAATCTGCAATCAAACGGCCATCTTAAAGAAAAATATTGTATACAGTATTTTCCTTTTGTAGATATTTCCACTTTTTTTTTTCAACCAAATATCTTTTCAAGTGCTTAAAAAATAAATCTAAAAAATACCCATAAAAACATAAGCGTGGGAGTTAAAGAAGGTGCCAAAGTAGAAAGCTACTTAGTGATCGCAGATCTTCTCTTCAAAACGAAAATCAACACTAATAGGCTTACAATACATCCACAAGTTCTGAGGTGTAGGAAAAAAAAACAACAGCTTCCCATGTTGCACTGCTTACAATACATTCACGATGTCTAGCGTGTTGCAAAAAATAAAAGGTTTTTCTTCCCATGATGCACTGCGTAATCAACAACTCAGTTCTCTTGTAATATCGAAATCGAGTTAAAAACCTCTTCAGCGATACTCTGGAATCAGCGAATCCCTCTCGATGACACCTTAATAAATTGAGATAGCGCGGATCGATACCTTGCTTTATAAAAAAAAACGAATGAGGGAGGAGGAAAAGAAGTCTTTATTCTGCCTCTAAGATTAGCAAACAGAGGCGGAATCGGTTTGGAGTCCGTAATGAGTAAAATAAAATGATGAGGCGAAAAAAAAAAGGGGGGGGGGTTGGAGGGGGAGTGGACGGAATGTTCTCCTAAACACTTACCACGATTTCTTTCGTCTGAATCCTGGTTTTGGGTGTCCATCTCATTCCGAGCCCCCCCCCCCCTTTTTTTTTTGTTTAAAGGGTTCACATCGATCTCCGCCAGCTTTTAAAGCATTCTATTCCAATGAAGTAGCACATTTGAGATATAATCATTTCATTACATCTGCAAACCCGCGGCCTGATGCTTCTCTCTGACTCCAGGCTCGGGGTAAGGGAAGAAACTCTACAGCCTATAAGATTTTTTGTGTGGGTCCCAAACGACTTGAGTGAGTTAAGGGAAGATAACACCCCTCCTCCCGCATCTGTTATCTCTCTTGATGGAGGAAGGGAGCACCTTTGTTAGGGATGCAGAGGGTTAAGGTTCTTACTTTTATTTGGTGCAGGCTCTCCCTTTCCGCTCCCATCCCGCTTCTTTGAGTCGACGTCACAATTTCCTGTTTTCTTGTGTTTTACGGATAAACAGAGTGAGTAGTTTCCCTTTTGGAAAGCATTACTAGTGGGAGTAGACTCCATTTATAGTACTTTAAAATGGAGTAGAATTCTTCGAATATGGATTAGCGACACTTGAAATTTCATTTCAATAGGTTTTAACTGACAATAAACAATAGTAGGACATTTACATTCCTTCATCAAGCTGTCTTTATCAAAACCTGCTACTTAATCATAGCTGAGAACTTTGCCAGAACTTTATACAAAATACGTACTTCCTCAGAAATAAGTAGGCCTACTTCATTAGAAATAAGTACTTCATCAGAAAAAAGTACTTCATCAGAAATTAGTATTTCTTTAGATATGATTACTTCATCAGAAATAAGTACTTCGTTAGATATAAGTTACTACTTAATCAGAAACATTAAGTACCTCTACAGAAATATGTTTCTAATTAGAACTTGGCACTTAATCAGAATTTTGTTCAAAAGTAATTTTTAGAGCTAACCAGAAAACAACAAACAAAGTTTCAGAATTTCATTTATAATTAATATGTGAATTATGTGAAAGATACTACACCTCAAAGTAGTCATTCGTCCGTAAGTAACCTTTCGAAATGGACTATGTAAATTTAAACAATGCCAGATCGATATGTACATTTAAAGCAGTCAGATAATATACAGTGAAGAATTGACTGGTCTAGAAACGAAAGAGAGTGCTTTGCAACGTAACTATATACATGATCTGTCTGCCTTGCTAAAAGTTTGTACATCTTATTTCTATCACACCCAATCTCGGAAGAAGCTGAAATTTTGCAGTATTATTCATTCTACCTCACAAAACGAGAATAAATTAAGAAAAATTAAACAATTAATTAATACTATTGTCAATTAATAATTGTTTGGTATCGAACAAGGGGAAGAAATTGTACTTGACAGATGAGTTGGTATATATTGAATTAGTTCCCTTTTTTTTGTTTATGTCGTCACTTAAAAGTTGAAACTAACAATAGATGCTATAAAACATTCTATAGTCATAAGCACTTCGTTGGCACAGTGGTTAGTGTCTTTGCTTGATGAGGCAGGAGCCCTCAAGTTCGCATGGAAGTCGTACAACGTTTGTTTTTTAATAAATGCATTTAAACATTGATCACTGTAACATTCACTCAGATACTCCCTTCATTGAAATCAATTCGTCCCTCTGGTGTTTTTATAAATAATATTTTAGAAGTGAAATTGCCTTTTTAGCGCCATCAAATGGGGAAGTGCCATATTTGCTTTTTTGTAAATTGTCGATCCGTCTACCCGACTGTCAGATTAAGATTCAGATACTGGAAAAGGTATTGAAAATCCAATTTTATGATATTTGGCAGATTGCTAAGTTCAGACACAAGGGGCTATTTTTAGCGGCCCCCGAAAAAGGAAGAGACGCTATTAGTTTGTGTATTAGTTAGTCTGTCCGTCCGTCCGTCCTTCCCGCTTAGATCTCGTAAGGAAGTAAAGATATTGAAAATCCAATTTTATGATTATAATGACAGATTCCTTATTTTCCGTGATCGTTTGTTTAAAGTGATGGAAATATTGAAACCGTGCTTCAAACGTCCTAGTGTTGACTTTCCGGGGCTGCATTTGAGTTTGTAATCTTGTTTTTAATTGGGTCTAAATCTCCAGATTAAGTTTTTACCAGTAAAGACCCGGTCACGACTCACGATTCTTCAGTGCGTCAGTAATTTCACCCGGTTCTCAAACTTGATCTCACAATTATTCTTTGACACTGGCGCTTTGTAACGATTATTACAAGTCATTGATTTCATGTAACTCACAAACGACTTTAGTAAATCATTATTAGAGTGTAGACATAAGTTTAATAATTTGCATTGTTAAGAAAATTTAAAATGTAAGTTTGTTTCTTGGTTTTCTATTTTAGAATAAATAAACTATATCAAAAATGTAAAACTTTTTTTTGTAGTAGTAGTATTCAAATATTTTTGGGTCTAATTCGACTTTATTGTTGGCCCTAGAGAAAGGCCATTTAGTAATTGCCACTGTCCTGACATTCATTTTACTGTAGATTATATTACTTAGACCCCTCGCATCATGTACATCCTAGGCCAAGCACTGTGCTACAGCTAGCCTTGTATTTTTTAACCATTAAAAATTGCTACTTTTGAGTGAATATTACATGCATGTTATGTGGTGTTATGTAGTGTTGCGGCTAGATGGTAAAGCGCTGGACTATTCAAATTCATGTCATGTAACGACCGTAAGTGTTTTCTCTACTTTAGGCGTTTTCTGATCAAATTTTAGACAATTAGTTGTATTGGCCACTTGACATCTACGCGTCGGTCACTGAGACAAGTGAATTCTACATGACCCACTGCATTGGCGCCAAGTTCTCGAAGGGAAACTGACGACATCGTTCAATCAGCCCTACAGACTGTTCTCGTTTTTTAAATTGTCGTCTGGCATTCCTCACAGGGGCAGTAATTCATATCGCTTTATTTCAAAATGTGTTTTGACATGGTCTCCCCTTGTTATTGTAGCTCACTCACCAGGACAAGAGCAGGCAACTACTTTTAAAAGTGCTTAAGATTGACGCTGTCTGTTGCCAAACAGCGATCGAGAAGTTTGTCCTGTTCTGCGCGCGTGCACTAACTCACACACACACACACGTCTGACTTCCTCATTATCTCTGGGGCTAGGCGACGTACAGCGTCGTCATTAAGGAGGCTCCCTGTCCTCACAAGTGCCGGCTCTAATAGAATAAACCGTGAGGGTCTGGACAACAGGTTTGCCAATCAAGTAGAGACCGCTGGTCAGACAATTAGAGCCCTGATGAGGTCAATACAAATAAAAAACCGGTGGCCTGTGAGGATAGACCTCGCTTGTTGGAGACGACAGAATACGAGGCATTTCTCTGAACATTTAATTCATTTTTATTCCTCTTCAAGAAACATTTCATTTTTTTTCCACCACATTCTTGTTCATGTTTATGTTCATTCGTATTCATTTCCTCGTTCTTCTTTTGCGTTCATCTGTTTGTTCAGCGTTGAATTAGACTGTCGGTCTTGTAGAATGAAAGTAGTTGTTCTTTACAGAGCTTGTGTTAAATCAGACGTTGCTCCAGTCTCTCTAGAGTTTAGAATGTCGTCGCCTTCATGGAATATACTTAGCGTACTGGAGTTTAAGTGGACTGAAAGTCTGTAGGGAGTCTTTGTTTAGCAGCTTGCTATATCTTTTTCTCAAAACCTAGTTACCACTTTTGAGTGAGACCAGCTGCCTTTACATACCAACATTTTTTTGTTTCCTAATCTAGATTTTTTAAAAATCTTTTAATACTGTTTTAGTGTATATAAATGATAGATCTATAAAAAATTACTTTTTCATAAAGGTTGGTCCTTTCTACCGATCGCTACGATTATTACCTTCGTTTACATTAGACCTCAATGTAGGCCTACCTTTTGTATTAATTACTGGTGACTGTTGTTATGCAAATATGAATTAAACTAATGAGAGATAGGAATGACATTCTCTATGGATTTCGTTTTTTTAATTGTATACTCTATAGCTAGGCCTACATTTATAAGTAGTGCCTAAAAATTACCCAGATGTAGTAGAAAATACCTAACATGAACTTTACTAAACGAACGGCAATTTAAAAAAAGAAGCATCTACTTAGAGTGAATTAGACGCGAAGGGTGATAAAAAATAAGTCTACTATAACATCTTGTCTGAAAATGGATAACTTTTTTATCGATCTGCTTATAAAAATCAAAAAAAAACATTTTCTACGCAACACGGGTAAATCGCGCCCCTTCAATGCCATCATTTTATTTTGTAGACATTGCAGGATGCGCGAGAACATGCGCAAAGAACCTGTGTTCTATACGGCTTTGTAAAAAAAAACTCGAATTCGTCGTTCCTTTAGTATACCTGATTAGTTATTGTGTTTAAGTGCTATATAAATACCTAATTAAACCTTTGCGCACCATCTTATTGTACGCTCTATCAGCTTTGTCAACAAAGTAAAAGCTTCCTACACGACTCTGCAATTCATTGGTCTCCTTCAGTCGTGAAACGACTATGGTTCATCTCGAACACTTTTTCATATGGCTGTGGAGCCCTATATATTGCATGTCAAGGTGGCTTTCGCTTTGGTGGTAGAAGAGCTTTTCTTCAAGAATCGAGGACCATGTTTTCTGACTGTCTATAGCTTTCTTGGTCACCGTCTCTCTCCAACTAGTGCGGTCTAAGCCTATGTCTTCCCAATGGTCAGTATCAATGTTTACTGATTTTAAATCCCTTTTTATAACATCAACGTAACGGAGGTGGGGACGACCAGTTTTTCTTGAGCCTGAAGCAAGTTGCCGGTACAGAATGATTTTCGGGATGCGATTGTCCTCCATCCGGCGAATATGTCCGATCCAGCGCAAGCGGCGTTGCCTGATGCTGAGAAGGCCCGTTCTCGCGATGATCTCAGTATTACGCACTCTTTCTTTCCATGTTATTTTTAAGATCCTTCGAAGGCAACGCAAGTGAAATGAGTTTAGTTTTCTCTTTTGTTTTGTGTAGGTAGACCTCCAATTTGGTGTGGCGTAGAGTTCGGAGTAATGTGCATTTGTTCGCTCTTGTCTGTGTTAGTTTCCCAAGTGGTTACTTGTTTTGGGCAGGTCCGAGAGCCTTTTTGATTCCTTCATACATCCTTCTTATGTTGACTGCTTGAGCAGCGAGCTGAATCATCTCACTGAGCTCTATCCAGTATTCATTGGCACAGATCCGTGCTGTCCTCTGCACAGTGGCTCTAGCTTCTTTCAGAGTTAACCGATTGCATTAGGTAGGTTGTATATAGGTTGTATATAGCGAGTGCATCTCTCTTTGCTCTGATGACAGGTGCTAGTATAGTTGATTTAGAGTCGAATCGTTTGGCGTTGTAAGTTTTCTCCAAAGATGTCCAGGGAAGTCTTTTGTATGGTGGACTTGAAGTGTTCCCATTTTTCTGTTGCTGTATTTCCAGAAGCACTTTTGTAGTCGCGTTCAAAACATCTTGCTTACATCCGATTGGGGTCTTCCGATCTGCTTGGTATATTGGATTTTTTTAGGGAGAAGATTGATCTTACAACATACCAAGGAATGATCTGTGTCACAGTCTGCACTGTGATAGGACCTTGTAAGCTTGACAGATTTTAAGCACTTTTGTCTTACCATGATTAGATCTAGTTGGTGCCAGTGTTTGGAGCGAGGATGCCGCCAAGATACTCTATGCTGTGGTTTAGTCTTGAAATATGTATTTGTGACACAGAAGAAGTGTAGTGAGCGAACCTCGAGAAGCCTTTGTCTATTTTCATTTACTTTTCCTACACCAAAACGCCCAATACAGCTGTCCCATGCAGAGTTGTCAGATCCAACGCGTGCATTGAGGTCGCCGAGGATGATAACCTGTTCCGTATTTGGGCTCTCACTGAGAGCAGACGAAAGGTTGTCGTAGAACATCTCTTTGGCCTCTTCTGATGTGGAACTCAAAGTAGGAGCGTAGGCACTAATCAAAGTTACGTGTCCAATAGATGTGTTAAGGCGTAGTGATAGAAGTCTTTCTGAACCGTTGCACTTCAGCTCTACTGTGTTCAGCAGTGTGTTCTTAATTGCGAAACCAACGCCGTGTTCCCTTACTTCACTTTCGGCTTTGCCTTGCCAGAAGAATCTACTAAGTGTTTGTAAGAGTCTGTGCATTATAAATTACAAGATAAAAAACGATGAATATTTATGAAATGCATTGTAGTGCTTGTAATACTTTAATAGTGAGTACCCTTTTTTATAGTGCAACTGCCATTCTTATAGCCTTCACTGAGCGCTATGGGCAAGTCGCTTAATAATGAAATATAAATTACAAGTAAAAAAACTATCCGTTTAAACACAAGTTATGAGTATTCGTATGTTTGATGGTTTTAGAATGTACTAATTGGTGACTCGAATCCCTTCCACTTTATGTATGAACCTCTCAATACAGTTGATAAATCTTTACTTTGAACCATTTTTTAAATTTATTGTGACATGTAAACAAATAGATGTCAACTATAAATTTGACAGGCCAGGTTTTCTTTTCAAAGCAAATAACTAACTATTACCAGTTTAGATTCTTAGAATAATTAACTTGAGTCCTATTATACAGGGTAATTATTACAATGCGTACAATTTTGAAAATCTTCTGTCCCATACCAAAACAATTATATTAAGAACTAACAGAACACAAAAGCAACTCTTCAGATTGGTATACTTTACACGACCGTTCATTGTCGTAATTGCCTTATATTTCCAAGATGACTTTTGGTATATAATTCCTTAAGATAGTATTCATCCGAGCGAGGCTCGGTCACATGGTACTTTCTATGAAACAAAGCAGGTTGGCATTTTTTTTTTCCTTTGAGCGAAAAATAGCCAAGAGTTTGGTAATAGATGCACTAGTTTCAGACTTAGCTACTTAGAAGTTACTTAGAAAATGGAATTTTAGTGAATAAATGTTACATTAATTTATTTTGAACGATGGACATGGAACTAGATAATAGCTTGTATCAATGTTTACTAGTTTTACACCTAGAAGAATAAATGTAAAGAATGTGAAAGAACTCATAAAACACTAGCTTGTACATTTGAAACACCTTTAGCTACGTAGAAGATACTTAGAACTCATAAAACACTAGCTTGTACATTTGAAACACCTTTAGCTACGTAGAAGATACTTAGAACTCATAAAACACTAGCTTGTACATTTGAAACACCTTTAGCTACGTAGAAGATACTTAGAACTCATAAAACACTAGCTTGTACATTTGAAACACCTTTAGCTACGTAGAAGATACTTAGAACTCATAAAACACTAGATTGTACATTTGAAACACCTTTAGCTACGTAGAAGATACTTAGAACTCATAAAACACTAGCTTGTACATTTGAAACACCTTTAGCTACGTAGAAGATACTTAGAACTCATAAAACACTAGATTGTACATTTGAAACACCTTTAGCTACGTAGAAGATACTTAGAACTCATAAAACACTAGATTGTACATTTGAAACACCTTTAGCTACGTAGAAGATACTTAGAACTCATAAAACACTAGATTGTTCATTTGAAACACCTTTAGCTACGTAGAAGATACTTAGAACTCATAAAACACTAGTTTGTTCATTTGAAACACCTTTAGCTACGTAGAAGATACTTAGAACTCATAAAACACTAGCTTGTACATTTGAAACACCTTTAGCTACGTAGAAGATACTTAGAACTCATAAAACACTAGATTGTACATTTGAAACACCTTTAGCTACGTAGAAGATACTTAGAACTCATAAAACACTAGATTGTACATTTGAAACACCTTTAGCTACGTAGAAGATACTTAGAACTCATAAAACACTAGATTGTTCATTTGAAACACCTTTAGCTACGTAGAAGATACTTAGAACTCATAAAACACTAGATTGTTCATTTGAAACACCTTTAGCTACGTAGAAGATACTTAGAACTCATAAAACACTAGCTTGTACATTTGAAACACCTTTAGCTACGTAGAAGATACTTAGAACTCATAAAACACTAGATTGTACATTTGAAACACCTTTAGCTACGTAGAAGATACTTAGAACTCATAAAACACTAGATTGTACATTTGAAACACCTTTAGCTACGTAGAAGATACTTAGAACTCATAAAACACTAGATTGTTCATTTGAAACACCTTTAGCTACGTAGAAGATACTTAGAACTCATAAAACACTAGATTGTTCATTTGAAACACCTTTAGCTACGTAGAAGATACTTAGAACTCATAAAACACTAGCTTGTACATTTGAAACACCTTTAGCTACGTAGAAGATACTTAGAACTCATAAAACACTAGATTGTACATTTGAAACACCTTTAGCTACGTAGAAGATACTTAGAACTCATAAAACACTAGCTTGTACATTTGAAACACCTTTAGCTACGTAGAAGATACTTAGAACTCATAAAACACTAGATTGTTCATTTGAAACACCTTTAGCTACGTAGAAGATACTTAAATCTCATAAAACACTAGCTTGTACATTTGAAACACCTTTAGCTACGTAGAAGATACTTAGAACTCATAAAACACTAGATTGTTCATTTGAAACACCTTTAGCTACGTAGAAGATACTTAGAACTCATAAAACACTAGCTTGTACATTTGAAACACCTTTAGCTACGTAGAAGATACTTAGAACTCATAAAACACTAGCTTGTACATTTGAAACACCTTTAGCTACGTAGAAGATACTTAGAACTCATAAAACACTAGCTTGTACATTTGAAACACCTTTAGCTACGTAGAAGATACTTACAACTCATAAAACACTAGCTTGTACATTTGAAACACCTTTAGCTACGTAGAAGATACTTACAACTCATAAAACACTAGCTTGTACATTTGAAACACCTTTGCATCGTTTAATTCTATTAAGAAAATGTACAAGCATTGACTTTTGAGACACTATTACTTAAATGAACCAAACCTTATGCCACACACGAAATATTTGTTTTGGTGGTTGGAGGAGGCCTACCTTGGGATTCCTGAACGCAGGTCCGAGTACCTTGCTACGCTATTGATTCCTTCATGGAGCCCTCTTTCTTCACATACGAGCAACTAAGCATTGGTTAGTGAGCCCCACTGCCTTCACAAACCTAGAAACAAGCATTGGTCAGTGAGATGTACCGTTTTCAACAAGTGACGAATCTATTATGTCTCTAAGGTTTCATATGTAACACTGAAATGAACTTTTTTCCGGTCAATAATCTATTACAATACATTCTTATGATCATTTGTGGAATGAATTACCTACTTTTTTTTAGTATTTTGAAAATTTTAATGAAGATGATTTTGTATAAGCTAGACCAGGGCGCATTGCACAATTACAAATGGCGCACTACACCCCTGAGATAATACAAGCGTATCTGATCGTAGAAAATAGGGTAATCGATCTGAAGAGAATAGATCTATGGGAATTTCGTTCATTAACTACTATGATGTTAATGAACCCCCAAATTACCCAGATGGCTCTTTGAATTTTCAGTTATATTAGTTAAGTCTATATTGAATGACCTACATTGTAACTATAATTATCACGATTTGCTATCTGCTAAAACAAAAAAATTATTGCTCTGCCATATTCTACTACAATTGAATAAACTTATATTTGGTAGAAACATTTTTAAATGCGTTTGTCATCTCTATGAAATAAGAAATGTCACACTGCATACTCTGATGTAATGAAAAAAGAACTACATGGACGCTATATATATAAAATAATCTTCCCAGTTAATATAAAAATGAGCTGAGAACAGAAAACAAATTGAACAATGAAATAAGATACAGGGTGCTTCTACTTGGAAATGACCCAATATTTCCTAGCTTTCAATGAAGATGGCGAGCCCCTCCCCCCCCCCCCCCCCCCCCAAGAACCTGACAATCTTACAATTACAACCTTTTCGATTGTAATTTCAAACAAGTCTACGTTAGGTTCTTCCCTTTCTACCCCCAACAGTGCACAGAGATGAACAAAAGAAAAGCAGAAAGTGATTTGGAAGTTGAATGAAATGCGAGAAAGTTATTTCTTAGACATTTCGAGTCCATTAGGAAAACCAATATCCATTGTCTGTGAGCGCAGTTTCTCGTATAACAGAAGCTATCATTTTTTTCAGACATTTTACAAAACATAAAGTTTTGTTTAAAAGGTTTTGTTTACATCGTCAAAAACAAAGAAGACAATTTTCATGGTCTCTCATGACAAGTAACAGGCTACTTCAGAAATCGTTCATAGTTAATTTGGTCATCCTATTTTCCGGTTGTAGACATCATGGCTATAGTTTTGACATGATGGTTATTGTTCTACGGTTGTAGACATGATGGTTATTGTTCTACGGTTGTAGACATGATGGTTATTGTTCTACGGTTGTAGACATGATGGTTATTGTTCTACGGTTGTAGACATGATGGTTATTGTTCTACGGTTGTAGACATCATTACGAACACATGTATTCTACACGTCCTCCCAATCCTAAACGATGAAACATGGATTCTTCCGAAGGGAGCCGTGTCCAGTTTCCATGGAAGCTTGGAAGCCCAAAACATCCTGGGAAATACAATGCTTAACGTTTTTGTTGGTGCGTTAACTAACAGACAGATCAGCGTGAATTTTCATTGTTCCAATGTTATTACGTTCACCCCATCTATATATTTATAATTCTCTTCATGGCTCAAGAGTCTGGACACCACGTAAAGGAAAGATCACTCTTTTATTTCTACAAGTCATAGTAGAGTTACCTTACGGGAAAAAAAGAGGGGGGGGGGAGAACAAGTTGTATTCACCCGTCACAAAATAGCAGGTCTGGACTTGACCGTTGTGACCAAGAGTCATGGAAAGATCACTCTTTTATTTATTTCTACCCCACGTATTTTTATCGACGAAAAAAAAAGGGGGGCGGGGGTAGAAACCAGTAATTTACTCTGTATTCACCCGTCACTAAATAGTAGGGCCGGACTCAACCGTTGTGGGGCCCTATACAAAACGGATTCATTCTTATTCATTCATTCTTATTCATTATTCATTCATCATTCATTCTTTACTACGTACAGAATTTACGAGCCTTGCGTATAGCGAAGTCATACTGTATATCATAAAAGTTGTATTTCCTACATAGATCACGTTCAATAGCAATAATTACCAAATGTTTCAATCTATCTACGAGAATTGTTGACCTCAACTAATACTTCATTAGTTTGAGGCGCGAGAAGCTTCTTTCACCAGATTCCACAATTACGGGTAATGCAAAATGCCATTTTTTTTAGCGCGCTTAGGATTGGAGTTTTCCATATTGAATGAAACCCCAAAATGACCATTTTTGTCTATATAGTTCAGGAGATTTGTATGTTTTCAAAAGATTTTAATAATTTCCGGAGATTTCCAGGACTTTTTCGAATATCTTGCAATTTCAGGAGATTTCCAGGAGCTCCTGGTAAATCAGGAGGCCGCGGGAAATCTGTTATAAGTTATAAAATGGTTTAATTTAATAATTTATACACCTAGAATTAGTCCCATGAAAGTGCGGGTCCCACTGCGATCGCATAGGTTGCAGTGGCATAAGGCAGGCTCAGCAAAATAGCAGCGTATGCTACGCCGCCGGTCGACTAGTACACTTAAAACTGGCTAATCAATGCAACCAGCTACTTACTTTTATGTCTTACATTCATTCAAAACCTACGGCATATGTCTGATGGCCACTTCAATAAACTTATAGGGATAAATAAAAGGAGGTCCTTGAAGTTTACTCAAAATAAATAAAAACAGTTCTATTTAATTTTATTGTATTAAATAGTTAAATGGTATTATTAATAATGTTTGCTTGACTTGAGAAGATACATTTATCTCAGTGTTTGGAAACGCACGCGACTTAAAGCGAATTTCATAAGACTTTCTGGCAACTGACCTACAAAAACACAATAAACTTATCATTAGTCGTCTCCCTTCTCTTGTAATTCCTTGATTTCAATTGAACCGTCTGCTTTCAGTTGTCCATCCATTCGATTCCATCCCTCACTTGGAGTCGGCAGATTAGACGAGTGAGATAAAGAATAAAAGGGAGAGCGAGAGAGAGAGAGCGAGAAAGAGAGAGAGAGAAAGAGAGAGGAACAAAACTACGAAGAAATAGAAAGAAAGTGGAAGCATATTCAGTTCGAGGGGGAGCATGATAAAAAGTGAGAGAGAGAGAGAAGAAAGCGAGCCAATTATTCAGTACGTGTGTGGTGTCCACAAGAGGTCAGTCAGGGCTGGGTCAATCTTGGTCACATTACCACTAACATTGGGCTATAGGTGGTCAACAAGATTATTGTCTTGACCCCACCCTTCCTCACCACCGCCAGTTCTGGCTGACCATCAATTCATATCTTAGAACCTCTATAAGCCATCTTTTAAAAAATCATTGAAATATTCTGTGAAATAAACAGATTACAGTTGTTAACAGATGTACGAAGGTTGATAGTTGTGGGTCATCAATGTCTATGAAGACTATGACTTCATACTCCCGGAATTAACAAAGAAGTATAGGTGTACTAAGTAATTTAAACATTCTCATTGTTCCAATTTCTTGGACATCTTAGGTAGAAAGAAAATCCATTGTTTTATCTATAACTTTAAAAAGTTGGCTATCTAATCTGAACTACTGAACTGTATAACCGAAATTACTGGACAGTTACATACTGTACTTTATAAAAGGAATGATTGGACTGTATATTCAATGGTCTTTAACTTTATTTTTTTTTGGCTTACCGCTTTCTTTTCGTATTTTTTCTTTTCAAAAATCCGCCAGCGCCCCACTCAAACTAAAAAACTAATAAAGAAGCATGAGAAGAAAAATTTCAAAAAAATTTCATTCATTTATTAATTTTCATGCTGTCAATAACAGATCGTTAATTTGTTAACTATTCTACAAAAATGATGTCAAATAACTATCTGTGATTGGGCGGGACTAACTAATCTCATTGTCATGACTTTCTTTAAAATCCTTTAAATAGTCCCTTTTTAAGCTATTGAATAGTAGGGACAACTACTTATAAGTTTAATTGTAAATTTTGTTTTATTTATTGTATAAATATTTTGAAACGCTGAATTCACTAAAAATGAAATTAAGCTAGTGGGAACATTGTGCCTCATGCAGTTTGGCAATATTAGAAATGTCAAGCTTTAAATTAGCCAAAGTATGACGAATAATTATGACCGTGCCATGATAACTTATCATCAAGGGCCAAGGTGTGGTGGAAGTACGACCATGGACATTTCTAGATGGTCTACGTAAAGATGGTCAGTTGCACAAGGCATCAGTTTTACAGGCTAGCGCCGGCACTGAAGAGCGTCCAAGGAAGAAATATGGAACACTAGCAAGGAGAATAACAAACATTGTTCAAGCAATGTGAATCGATGGATCGTCTTCTGTAAATACAATCGATAGCCCAACTATGTTATTGGTGTTGATTGTGGATTAACACAAATACACTTTTTTTCACTACCTCTATATATTTATACATGTTAAATTTTTATATTTTTAATGGCATTTCATTTTTAATTGTATTCTTATCTCACGTGTTACACTTTTTGTCATTTTAATAAAAAATGAATATATTAAATATGACTTTTACAATTACTATTTGTTAGATAAAATGATATCAGGGGATGAAAGAACCAGGGGATGAAGTGACAGGGGATGAAATGACTGGGGATAAAGTGACCGGGGATGAAGTGACAGGGGAAGAAATGACCGGGAACCTTTGAAAATAATGTCATTCAAAGTCGAACTTACTGTGACATACATGTATACCTGCTAGCGAGTATTTCTCACTACCGACTTTGTCAATATTTTCATTGCTAAAAAAAGGTTAACATATTATATTTGCATGTAAGCTCTAACGTTTTTAGCGGCCCCCGAAAGGGGAAAAGACGCTATTAGTTTTGTGTGGCCTGTCTGTCCGTCCATCCCGTTTAGATCTCAGAAACTAAAAGAGGAAATGAAAATCGGACATCATGATATTTTAGATCAATCAAAGTTCTTTTCCGAAAGTGAACCATCTAATTTCTTAAATTATATATGCAAGCAGATTTTTCAAAAAATCATACCACTTTTTCATTAAAAACTTCAGGGGAGGTAACTTTGTTTTAAAAGGCTATGGACTTCTTCATCAATAACTCAAGCTTCATTCATAGATTCGCGCATTGGTACAAAAAATTGCATCTAAGGTCACAATGGTTAAAATGTCAATGGATCATTATAAAATATATTTTTCATTTATTAACTAACTCATTGAATAGAATACTGATTCAAATGTTGTTTTAAAAAAAGAATTTTGATACGAACTTCGTTTTAGTTATTATGAGTTTGAAAAATAACGACATATCCTCATTATATTGGCCTACACTTGACAGTCTAAATAAGACTAAATGGAGCCCAGATCTAGATATATTTATAATATGGTGGCCAGACAATTCCCCACATCAGTCAATTCCCCACATTCCCAACTCCCCACAATTACAATTCCCCACATCACAATTCCCCACATTGCAATTCCCCAAATTCACAATTCCCCACGTTTACAACTCCCCACATTGGGATAATATAAATTGCACTAAATTAATAATATAATGAAGGAATTCTAAAATGCAAATAGTATTAATTAATCTCCAAAAGTTAATACCATGACAATTTATTGAAATGCATTACTGATTACAAAATACAAGTAACTGATATACACAAATGAACAAATGACTTTAATACAAAATATGCTTGGTACAAAATAATGAATTAGATAAGGTCCTATCATCTAATAAAAGAAAAATCATTAAACTAAATGTACAGTACAAAAACTATTAATAATTGACAAGAATGACTAAAGTAAACAGAAACTACTAAACACAAAGGTTACTTTGGAAACTGCATGTTGGCCAATTTTCTCAAATACTTAATCTTATCCTGTTGATTGGCATACCCTTGGACAGCCTCAATTACTTTGCTATTTAGGGTCTCATACTTCTTCCTTTTTGGCTGTGGTCTGCCATCATCTGCATCAGCCAATGTCTTGCTTGGATAATGTATTTTTACATATTTATTAACAAGTAGCGTTTTTAAATAAAATAATGCTCGATGTGGGGAAACGGAGGGCACGCTTTTGTATCATTATATGGACTGTCTTATATAGTACATTAGTCTATGGTTATAATAAATATTATCCCAATGTGGGGAGTTGTAAACGTGGGGAATTGTGAATTTGGGGAATTGCAATGTGGGGAATTGTGATGTGGGGAATTGTAATTGTGGGGAGTTGGGAATGTGGGGAATTGACTGATGTGGGGAATTGTCATGGAACCGTTTATAATATATATATATATATTATAAACATATTGTTAATTTGAACAAAATTTTAATTATTAATGCAATAACTTATCTTCTGACAGCTTAGGGGTGCAGATTTATTCGTTATGTAAACAATAGTATCACATTAAGAAATTATCTGATACGAACAGCATTGCACACCATTTAGTTACCTGCATTACCCGGTAACAAGAGGCCTACTATTCATGATCATAACATTGGCCTAGGTCTAGTAGGCCTAATTTTAAAATTAAACGTGTAAATTCATATGAGTTCTAGTCTAGATATAGTAGATTATATTTCTAGTTCTAGATCTAGATCTAGACTTAGATCTAGATAGGGCATATAGACCTAGATCTAACACTCTAGATGTGACTTAGATCTAGACTTAGATCTATTTCTAGATCTAGAATCTAGACTTAGATATAGTTCTAGACCTAGACATAGATCTTGAGTCTAGATTTAGATCTAAAACTAGTTCTAGATCTAGGTAGATCTATGTCTAATTTGTATGACAAATGACAATGGAGATATTAATTTTTATTAGCGAGGGGAAAGTCTATATCATTAAGTGCACATTACAGCTTAAAGTAGGACAAGAATTATTTTTTTCGTGTTGCCATTTTATCTAATTTTGTTAGAAGAATTAAACTTTTTTTTAGTGTCTTTTTATTACATGTAACATGTTTTTAATTTTGAATGTATGGGTAAGGTTAATAATTATTATTTAAAAAAAATATAAGTGTACGCTAAATGAATATATGGAGATGCTGTGGCTGTGGGGTAAAGCACTTGAAACCGGAAGTCCCGTGTTCGAATCCTGGTGAAGACTCTAGGTGGACCACTTCGGGGGCCTGTTTTGAGTTTGTGTTTCCACACAAACTGCCTTTGTAACCTTGTTTTTTTTTCATTTGTTTTGTTTCAGTACTCCTCTAATTTCTTACTTTGAGACCCCATTTTATGCCAAGCTCCCCCTTATTGTCCCCATTATGCCCAGAGCCCCCTATCACCCCTTTGGTTACAGCAACCCCTCGCCAATATAACGTAATCGTCGGTATATTCGGAGTAGCCGGAGCCTTAAATATATACACGATTGAAAAAAAAGAAGAAAATAGTCTGAAATAAAACAAAAGTATAGAAAACAATCACAAAGACATTTAAACGTTTGCATATGTTTATATGTAAAAAAAAAAAGGTTTCACACAAACTCAGAGGCGTCCCCAACTGTCTGCCCATGAGTCTATAAATTCGAGTTTCGATATGTTCAGTGTTACTATCAGCTGTTATAAATATCTAACAGTCAACTACAATCCTATCTCCCTCCATACAAAGTGACGGTTTGGTTATCAGAAGTTATAAATGTCTAACAGGCAACTACAATCCTATCTCCCTTCATACAAAGTGAATGTTTTGGCTATCTGAAGTTATAAATGTCTAACAGCCAACTACAATCCTATCTCCCTCCATACAAAGTGACGGTTTGGTTATCAGAAGTTATAAATGTCTAACAGGCAACTACAATCCTATCTCCCTCCATACAAAGAGAATGTTTTGGCTATCAGAAGTTATAAATGTCTAACAGCCAACTACAATCCTATCTCCCTCCATACAAAGTGACGGTTTGGTTATCAGAAGTTATAAATGTCTAACAGGCAACTACAATCCTATCTCCCTCCATACAAAGTGAATGTTTTGGCTATCAGAAGTTATAAATGTCTAACAGCCAACTACAATCCTATCTCCCTCCATACAAAGTGACGGTTTGGTTATCAGAAGTTATAAATGTCTAACAGCCAACTACAATCCTATCTCCCTCCATACAAAGTGACGGTTTGGTTATCAGAAGTTATAAATGTCTAACAGGCAACTACAATCCTATCTCCCTCCATACAAAGTGACGGTTTGGTTATCAGAAGTTATAAATGTCTAACAGGCAACTACAATCCTATCTCCCTTCATACAAAGTGAATGTTTTGGCTATCAGAAGTTATAAATGTCTAACAGCCAACTACAATCCTATCTCCCTCCATACAAAGTGACGGTTTGGTTATCAGAAGTTATAAATGTCTAACAGGCAACTACAATCCTATCTCCCTCCATACAAAGTGAATGTTTTGGCTATCAGAAGTTATAAATGTCTAACAGCCAACTACAATCCTATCTCCCTCCATACAAAGTGACGGTTTGGTTATCAGAAGTTATAAATGTCTAACAGCCAACTACAATCCTATTTCCCTCCATACAAAGTGACGGTTTGGTTATCAGAAGTTATAAATGTCTAACAGCCAACTACAATCCTATCTCCCTCCATACAAAGTGACGGTTTGGTTATCAGAAGTTATAAATGTCTAACAGCCAACTACAATCCTATCTCCCTCCATACAAAGTGACGGTTTGGTTATCAGAAGTTATAAATGTCTAACAGGCAACTACAATCCTATCTCCCTTCATACAAAGTGAATGTTTTGGCTATCAGAAGTTATAAATGTCTAACAGCCAACTACAATCCTATCTCCCTCCATACAAAGTGACGGTTTGGTTATCAGAAGTTATAAATGTCTAACAGGCAACTACAATCCTATCTCCCTCCATACAAAGTGAATGTTTTGGCTATCAGAAGTTATAAATGTCTAACAGCCAACTACAATCCTATCTCCCTCCATACAAAGTGACGGTTTGGTTATCAGAAGTTATAAATGTCTAACAGCCAACTACAATCCTATTTCCCTCCATACAAAGTGACGGTTTGGTTATCAGACGTTATAAATGTCTAACAGCCAACTACAATCCTATCTCCCTCCATACAAAGTGACGGTTTGGTTATCAGAAGTTATAAATGTCTAACAGGCAACTACAATCCTATCTCCCTTCATACAAAGTGAATGTTTTGGCTATCAGAAGTTATAAATGTCTAACAGCCAACTACAATCCTATCTCCCTCCAAACAAAGTGATGGTTTGGTTATCAGAAGTTATAAATGTCTAACAGGCAACTACAATCCTATCTCCCTCCATACAAAGTGAATGTTTTGGCTATCAGAAGTTATAAATGTCTAACAGCCAACTACAATCCTATCTCCCTCCATACAAAGTGACGGTTTGGTTATCAGAAGTTATAAATGTCTAACAGCCAACTACAATCCTATCTCCCTCCATACAAAGTGACGGTTTGGTTATCAGAAGTTATAAATGTCTAACAGGCAACTACAATCCTATCTCCCTCCATACAAAGTGACGGTTTGGTTATCAGAAGTTATACATGTCTAACAGGCAACTACAATCATATCTACCTCCATACAAAACGTAATTATATTTTCACGTTCTTGTCATAGTTTGGGAATACGTTGTATTCAGCAAGATTTGTTTTTATAATGCCAGGTAATGAGAGAATTGTAACAGGAAGATGACAATAAAATGAAATGTCAGTTACCTTCTCATTAAGAATGAAGTTTAGCAGGCAGTCTGTAGGAAAATGGAATGGAAATAATCGCTTGATGTATTAAAATAAAACAAAACAAACAAAAACACGATTTCTAGGAAAAATAGGAAACAAAATGTTTAAAAACTCCCTAACACTGTGTCATAAAAAAAACAAAACAAAAAAAAACAACAACTTTGTAGTTAAATAGTGAACTCAAATTTTAATTATCTTTAATCTTTAATGAAATATTTGATTTGATTGGCATTACAAGTTACGTAACAATGTCATAAAAACTACTTCAAAGTTGGACAAGCGCCTTCCTTTTTTTTTCTTTGCCTCATTGTGTTAAGGAAAATGTTAAATTCTATCATTAACGAAACAATCCTTAAGGCTATTTGGTTCATTAATGCACTGTAATAATAATATTTAAAAAAATACTTTTTATCACGTGGTGTTGTCTTTGAAAACAATGCAGCCATCATATTGAAAAACGAGAGAAATATTACAGACATGATTAGTAGAACTCTATGCTAATATTTTTTTTGTTTCGTTGTCATGGAAAGAAAAAAAGTTTTTTTTTTTGTTGGCGACAAGTTGTAAGAAAACGTGAATGAAAAAACAAACAGAACAAACATAATTAAGAAAAGTGCCTGTCTCTCTCTCTCTCTCTCTGCTGTAACAGACATATTGTTACGTTGTTTAGTGCATTCAATTAATTAGCTGAAGTTTGTCCAGACATCATTAGTGCATTTCATGTCTCGGTTTTATTGTCAGTGTCCTTTTGCTGTTATGTTATGTTACCTCCCTTGGTAAAAGGAGATTGAAATTTGGAATAATCAATTGGTGGAATTCAGAAGAAGGTCTTTAACATGTTGCTATCAACGTTTGGTAGGTTGGTGCGGACTTGAATGTGACTCTAACAACCTCTGGTGGGTAGGTTAACATATCACTAACAACATTTGGTAGGTTGGTGCGGACTTGAATGTGACTCTAACAACCTCTGGTGGGTAGGTTAACATATCGCTAACAACATTTGGTAGGTTGGTGCGGACTTGAATGTGACTCTAACAACCTCTGGTGGGTAGGTTAACATATCGCTAACAACATTTGGTAGGTTGGTGCGGACTTGAATGTGACTCTAACAACATCTGGTGGGTAGGTTAACATATCGCTAACAACATTTGGTAGGTTGGTGCGGACTTGAATGTGACTCTAACAACCTCTCTTGGGTAGGTTAACATATCACTAACAACATTTGGTAGGTTGGTGCGGACTTGAATGTGACTCTAACAACATCTGGTGGGTAGGTTAACATATCACTAACAACATTTGGTAGGTTGGTGCGGACTTGAATGTGACTCTAACAACCTCTGGTGGGTAGGTTAACATATCGCTAACAACATTTGGTAGGTTGGTGCGGACTTGAATGTGACTCTAACAACATCTGGTGGGTAGGTTAACATATCGCTAACAACATTTGGTAGGTTGGTGCGGACTTGAATGTGACTCTAACAACCTCTCTTGGGTAGGTTAACATATCGCTAACAACATTTGGTAGGTTGGTGCGGACTTGAATGTGACTCTAACAACATCTGGTGGGTAGGTTAACATATCGCTAACAACATTTGGTAGGTTGATGCGGACTTGAATGTGACTCTAACAAATTCTGGTGGGTAGGTTAACATATTGCTAACAACATTTGGTAGGTTGGTGCGGACTTGAATGTGACTCTAACAACATCTGGTGGGTAGGTTAACATATCGCTAACAACATTTGGTAGGTTGGTGCGGACTTGAATGTGACTCTAACAACCTCTGGTGGGTAGGTTAACATATCGCTAACAACATTTGGTAGGTTGCCTATTATTTTAACAAGTCGCTAACAGCTTTATTTGGATAGGTTCAGGCTTGAATGTAACGCTAACAACCTCTGTTGGGTTTGTTCAGACTTAAACGTGTCGCTAACAAAATCTGGTGAGTAGGTTAACATGAAACTAACAACCTTTGGTAGGTTGCCTTATGCTTTAACATGTCGCTAACAACTTCAGTTGGGTAGGTTGAAGCTTGAGTGTAACGCTATCAACTGCTTGTGGGTTGATTCAGGCTTGAGTGTAAAGCTATCAACTTCTTGTCGGTTGGTTCTGGCTTGAATGTGATGCTAACAACCTCTTGTATGTTGGTTCAGGATTGAATGTGATGTTATCAACTTCTTGTGGGTTGATTCAGGCTTGAATGTGATGCTAACAACCTCTTGTGGGTTTGTTCAGGCTTGAGTGTGAAGCTAAATGCCTCATGTAGTTGATGTCCCACTTGGCAGCTATATGTATAGACATTGAAATTCTGTTTAGATGTAGCGAAGACTGGGAGGAGGAGGGGGCTGTTGTTGTCCGTCTATTGTAAATCTTGGCTCCATATTTGTCTCGGCTCTATTAGACCAAGACAAATCGTTTTAAAAAACCTCCACACTAACCTGCGACGTCGTAACCTGTGGGCAGTTTACACCCACAGACGTCACAGTTCGGACATTAGATAAGTGAGGCGGTGTGAGGTCTAGGTTTGGGTGGGTCATGTGACCGGTTAAGGTATGGCTGGGAGACAACTGCTGGACTATCTATTCAAAAGAATCTCGTAGGGTATCATGAATTGGAGGTCTTTTTCCCCTGTCAGAAATTGCATTTATATAGACATTCACTATCATTTCTGACTGAAAATCTCGTATTTCTCGTATGCCATGTATAGCATATATACTTCATTCATTGTTTTGCATTTAGTGTCACAGTTGTTTAAACCAAGGTCAATTAAAAATGTCAAGATCTTCGACATTCAATTACTCAATATAATTACATTAGTCTGCTTGACAGTTAACTGTTCAGCGTCACATTGTTTGTGAGCTACTGTATATAAGCAAGTGAAACTACGCAAAAAGTCAATGTAGTTTTGTAAGTCTTAAGGAGGCGGAGGCGTGGTGGTCAAGGGGTAAAGCGCTTGGCTTCCCAGTCTGTGGATCCCGAGTTCGAATCTCGGCCAAAACGGAGAACTTTAATTTCGGGATTATAAGGGTGCCCCTGAGTCCACCCAGATATAATAGGAACCTGACATTATCTTGGCCACATGTAATCCTTGTTAACTGTCGATCATAGCAACTGATGACCTTTAAATCATCTGCCCTATTGATGAAAGTTAAGTTGTTTTGTTTCTTCCAGGCCGTGAGTGTGAATCTATTTTATTATCATCTCTATTATTTTGTTGGATGTTTAGTCACTATGAAACGTTTGTTTGTAGAAAGTATCATATAATACATTTTGGACGTTAGAGATTGCAGTTCTCTATATTTGGATCTATAAACGAGAGAGATACAGACAGTCAGAAAGACAGACAGACAGACAGATATTTCACCAACATGAGAAACTAGCTAGATCTATCAGATTGGTACTAATCTTCTAGTACTAGCTACATCTACCAGTTAAGTACCATTGATGCTATTAGTAAAACCTCACAGTTTTTCACCACAGTGGGATGACCTCACACGTTGCTCATACTTGGAACACGAACCTACCCCATACAGTCACATAGCCACAGATACACTCATTTAATATTAGGATTAAAGCGTGGTCGAGAGGCTAAGTGCGCTTGAACTTGGCTTGGCTTGACTACCTAGAAGGGGGCTCGAGGTTCGACACCCGACTCGGGCAGAGTTGTGTTTACTGAGCGCCAAAAGGCAGCACGGAAGACCAACTCCTAGATACCCCCTCCCCCCACTGGTCCACAAATGAGATTGGACCAAAGCGCTCTGAGCATGCTATAAGCATGAAAGTAGCGCTATATAAAAGCTATAAATATATAGGATGTAATTATTGATAATCGCCTACGCGGTAAAGCTGCAAAGTGCCGTCTGCGGAGGCCATGTTTACTGAGCATTCAGCTTTTAATCTGTTTGTTCAATGTAACTAGATCTAGTGGTAGCTGAATAGAAGAGGGCAGATAGAAGATTAGATTGGGAGGTAGCTCGACTCTAGCCTTTGCAATGTTACCATGCCTTTTTTTTTGCTTGCTATAGAGACAGAGACACAAAGCGAGTCTTTTACTTAGTATATAGTCATAAAATGTAAGGTTTACAATTACATAAATATGGAACAAAACATGTAGGTGGTGACAGACAGACAGACAGACATACAGGTGGAGTGAGTTAATATAAGCTTTTTATAAATGTTTTAATAAATATATAGGCCTAAGTCTGGAGACCGGGATCGAGCGATACTGAAAAACGGTGCTGACTATGCAAAATCCAGTTGCGACATGCATATTTTGCTACATCTGATGCAGACAAAGCCGCTGTCATCCGTGGATCAACTTTTCTTGATGTTATCCACGCCCGTCTTCTGCAAGGGTTTTTCTTTAGGCCTCAAACGTCTGTCTCACGACCTTCGTGAGAGCTAGACTAAAATAAGCTTTCCAAACACATTCTAAAAACAGATTTACTTCTTAATTACAGATTCCCTTACATTGCAGAATAACAGAATAGCTTCTTGTTCATAGTGTAGTCGAGTTTTAATGACGCTTGTGACGTCATGTCGTCTGCTGCCAATCAGCAGGGAGAACAAACGAACGTTTTTTAATCAGATTAAATAATGTGCATGCACAGGTGACTGTAAGCCTTTTTCTGCTCAAAAACACATTGAACCAAATCCGCTGGGCCGCGAACGGTGAACCGCCAGCAGGTGATCTACTCAATGTGCACTGACCTGACTACACTATGTACTGACTACATGCTGTGTAACTGCACAAAATAAATACTAATAAAGTTGTCTGCGGAATAGTGGCGTGCAGCTTGTGTACAATGAACCGAAGTGTTATAATGGAATATGGAATCGGGTGGTGAATAATTAATTCTTAATATATCATATAATATTAAATATTAATATATTATATTATAATATATTGTTGTATTTGTATTGCCGGAAGTTAACTCCAATGAATCAAGTGCAATGAATGCCGGGAATCTCGTTTAGGTCGAGAAAGAAAAAAAAATCTCTTTGATAAATAAAACAATTTTATACTCCGAGTAGAAATCGTAAAAAGAGAAAAACACACACACAATAAGACGAAACTGTCGCAACGTCAATTAATTTATAACAACATATTCACGAAAGTAGATTGTACATGAAGCTTGAAACCTTTTAACTGACTACACTTATTGTTTCCCTTGTATCTATAAATATACACATAGGAAGCACTTTTGCTTATGTTATACTCCCTTGGCTATAATTAAAATTTATATTGAAAACTTACTGTTGTTCCTTGAAAGGTAAACTGTAAATATGAGTATTATTATTAGCAAAAAAAACAACAGCTCCATTGACCTTGACACTAATTATTATCTGACAAAATAAATAAAAAAAAAAGTTTTCCTACTTCCACACTAGTCCAATGTTTTCATTTTATGACGTTTTCCTTTAGTTTCCTTTTAGCACTTACCAAACATTTCTTTATATCGCTTCCTCTTCATTTCTCTTTTACTGAATTGTTTTGCATTAAGAACGTCAATAGGATTGTATCAATCGAGTGTCAACAAAGAGCGCGGTGTTCTTCTATTTTGTGACACCCGAAACAATTTATTTGATAAATAAGGTTACAAAGACAGTTTGTGTGAAACACAAACTCAAAATCGGCCCCCGAAGTGGTCCACCGAGAGTCTTCAGCAGGATTCGAACACGGGACTTCCGCTTCCAAGTGCTTTACCCTTCAGCCACAGCATCTCCATATATTCATTTAGAGTACACTTATATTTTTAAAAATAATAATTATTAACCTTAGCCATACATTCAAAACTAATAACATGTTGCATTGTAATAAAGAGAAACTAAAAAAGATTTATTCTTCTAACAAAATTGTCCAAATTAGCAATAAGAAAAAAATTAATTTTGACGTACTTTAAGCTACAATTGTGTACAAATGACCTAAAGATTTTCTCATCGCAAATAAAAAATAATATCTCCATTGTCATACAAATTAGACATAGATCTAGCTAGATCTAGACCTAGTTTTAGATATAAATCTAGATTCAAGATCAAAGTCAAGGTCTAGAACAGTGGTTCCCAAACTTTTTTGTCTCATAGACCCCTTGTCATGTTTTTTGGTTATCCGTAGACCCCCTGCTTAAGTTATATTGATGTTTTGAAAATTCATCAATTTCAAATTACACATTTTGTTTAAAATAATTTCTAACCCGTGACACGAGTAGTGAAAAAGTTTTTTAAACCTACATTTTAAGTTTTTTTAAATAAATGTATTAACAAAATTCAAATTTAAACCATTATATAACAGTTAATATGTATAGTTACTATCACTATACACATTTTTTAAAGGTTTGCAAGCTGACCATCCGTTACTACGGAGATAATTTTTCATATAGTGATTAATGTGCCTTAAGTATCACAGTAAAAGTTTTCACAAAGAGCAGTTTTTCGTGGATTTCTTGAGCCATAATAATTTGAATAAAAAAATACATCACTAATAGACAAGGTTGACTCTGCCAGCTGTATAGAGAAATTTGTTGTTTGCAGAAATATGTCGTTTGCAAAGACTTATATAAGAAGAAAGAAAAATTGGACTATATTCCAACAGAGCTCAAGAATTTAGTGAACTCTTCTAGAAATCCATTGTCCTAACAACCAATGAGTCAGAGTTTGCATGGATGGTTCTCAGAAAGCCACCACAAACGGAGGAGCTGGAATACTCATTGAATGGCCCAATGGAGAAAAAAATAATTTAAAAATTAAGTTCATTGTAACTAATGAGCTCTATGACAACCACAGAGAGGAAATAGGAGCACTGGAGCTAACAGTTACAAAGCTAGCGACTCGGCCAAGTTCGCCGAACAGTTAAATTTTTTCTTGACCAATATTAAAAATAGCCATTCAAAGCTTGACAAACTCTGATGTATCCTAAATGAAACAACTCATGATGCCTGGACTGATGTTCGGTGGTCACCTTGCCTGCTCGCATCTCCCGTCGGGAGATTTGGGTTAAGATGTTATTATCCACATAATCTGAAGGAACATCCAAAAGATTTTGTACAAAACATATTGTGTGACCTAGTAAAGCTCAACAACAGCAAGAACACTGTTCTCCAATGTTGAAATAGAAGGAAATAGAAGGCTGACACACTTGCCAAATGTGAGAAAACAAATACACACTTGAACATCGCACTTTATCAGGAAGAAAAGAAGAAACTAATAGTAAATTGTAAAAACGAGAAATAGACAAGCTCTCATTCGATATACAAGAAAGATGACACCTATTATAAACTATCCCGATAGAACCACCTAAAATTGTTCACATCAGAACCGTACACATCATAATGAGAAAACATGTTCTGGAAGCTCAATATTGGGACCATTGACATTTGCCCTTTTGGAGCGTCACAAGAGAATGTCGACCATGTCTTCAAAATTGTATTCTTCATCAAGAGGCCCACAACAAGACACCGGCCACAAAACAAGACACCGGCCACAAAACAAGACACCGGCCACAAAACAAGACACCGGCCACAAAACAAGACACCTGTAACAAAACCCAAACATGAAATTCTTTTAATGATATAAGTTTGCGTAAGAGTTTTTACTATTTCTTCTATGGCTAGTAAAATCAATAATTTGCCTATCATGTGAGGTTTTCAGTATTTCACTATAATCATTTTCTCAATGTCATGTCAAAGAGAGTTTTTGTGGGTGTATTCTGAACTTTATCTTTGAATGTTGCAAACTTTATCTTTTTATTAGGGTGGTATTAGGGTGGTATCATCTCAAATGATCCTCCAGCTTAATTGGTTTCATAGCATCATAAAAAAATGGCACATTAACACTCGCTTGTTTGACAAAGAAGTAATGAAGTTCAATTTCAAATACTTAACGCTGTACAGTCTACATTTCTTTTGGTTAAAGTTATAACTAGACAAAACTACACTATTTAAATATAGTTATTCAATTAAATAAAACTATTTTTCATTCCATCAGCAGGATAAAAATTGTAAGGATTTTCTAAGGTACAAATCATAAATGTGTGTATGAAAAAATTCCAATTGTCAAAATTAAAGTAACGACATGCTGAATTGAGATTCCTTATCGTAGACCCCCGTGCACATCTCATTGGCCCCAATTCCCTTTTTAACTTTCGTAGACCCCTTGGAAGTCTTCGTAGACCCCTGGGGGTCTATATAGACCACTTTGGGAATCACTGGCCTAGAACTAGATCTAAGCCTAGATCTAGAAATAGATCCAAGTATCTAAGCCAAGATCTAGAGTTAGATCTAAGTCTATATCCAAGTCTAGATCTAGATCTAGAACTAGAATTCTACATATAATCTACTATATCTAGACTTAAACTCGTATTATAATTATGTAGATCTGGGCTCTATTTAATCTTATTTAGACTGTCACTGTCAAGTGTAGGTCCCTATAAAGAGGATATTTCAAAATGCGCGCTATAAAAGTAGTTCGTTATTTTTTAAACGTATAACTAAAACGAAGTTCGTATCAAAATTCTTTTTTTAAAATAACATTTGAATCAGTATTCTATTCAATGAGTTAGTTAATAAATAGAAAATATTTTATAAAGATCCATTGACACTTTAACCAATGTGACCTTAGATGCAAATGTTTTGTACCAATGCGCGAATCTATGAATGAAGCTTGATTTATTGATGAAGAAGTCCATGACCTTTTAAAAAAGTAGCCGTTGCATCAGAACTTTGAATGATCTAAAATATCATGATGTCCGATTTTCATTTTCTCTTCTAGTTTCTGATATCTGAAAGGGACGGACAGATGGACAGACAGGCCACACAAAACTATTAGCGTCTTTTCCCCTTTCGGGGGCCACTAAAAATTTGTTCATTTTAGACGTTATATAGATTGTTGGATCTAAATGTTATCAATTTAATACAACACGAGTTTTGCTTTCCCTCAGTATAACAGCCACTGCCGCTTCTGTGGGCGCTGCTGGAGTTCCCCAAGCTGGACTCGTCACCATGGTGATAGTTTTAGCGGCCGTGGGACTTCCCATTGATGATGTCACGCTCATTCTCGTCGTCGATTGGTTCTTGTAAGTGGTTTTTTTTTATACCCAGCTATCGTTCGTTAATTTGAATGTACATACATGTAATATGTAATTTATATCATCATAAATTGAAAATATTCATAATATTATCATTTTTGTAACAATAAATAAAGTTTATATTAACTCACTCCCTCTATCTGTCTGTCTTTCTATCTGTCTGTCTGTCTGGATGGATTTTTAACACTTTTTTTTCATTCACGGATCAAGTTGAATTTTACACTATTATTCACTATTAAAGGCAAACATATAAATCAATACTAAAATAAGACAATTAGAACATAGATGCAGTGCGTATGGCCAGTTTCAAAACTTCCTTTTAAGAAACAAAATCTCTCCAGTAGATACACATTATGAGCCACAGGTAATGCAAGTGAAAACTGTTTAAAATATGCATGTCTGTTGACTAGCTCTCGCTATTATAAAGAAAAGTGTTCACTATACAGGCAATGTAGATTAGCATTTTGTTTGCCATGGTCAGTTTAGTATTTTCCCAGACATGCCTAGAAAGTGTGTTACTTGTAACAACATCAGAGCAATGAAAACAGTCATTGGACTTCCGACCAGCAAGTGTGTACCACTCAAGTCAAAAGATAGTATGATCACCTGTGATCGTGAACTGCAAGTGGAGCTATGGGTAGAGAATTATGCAAACTCTACCAGATCGTAAATTTGATCTTGCTAACCGCTTCGTCGAACTTCTCAACACTTTGAGTTTTAGATTAATTACATATTGTTTAGTTTATTTTATTTTAAAATCTCACCAATCTCAGTCTTTTCACTCTCTAGATGTACGCGTATTCCAGTTTTAAATACAGAACTGACTACTTTGGTTTTCCGTAAAGAAACGAATCCAGTCCTATCACTGTTTAAGATATATCTTTTAATATTATATATAGAGCAGTGAAAACTTTATATTGAAGGTCACGGTGAGACCATGAATATTGAGAATGAGGACAGACTTCAGAAAGTGGTCTATTCGTGTTTACCAGGCACAAAAAGTAGACTCACATTTTGTCAATATCTTATCTTGTCTTATAAGTTGCAGAATTTCGTCCAACGCCCACTAAGCGTATCCATGCGTCAATCTTTTTTTTTTAGTCGGGCATTTTGATATGAGCTGAACACTTGACAAATAATCTCTGCAAAAGATGAAACAAATAAAGGTCCGATTTTAGAACAAGTAAGGAGAAAGTAATGGATAAAAATAGTTCAATTACCATGCTCGATTGTATTTTTTAAAATCAACGTAAAGATGTTTTTTATGCCATAGATTGGTCTGTAAAGTTTAGCTAGTAAATATATAAGCTTGAAATACCAACCACTAGGATAGAAGCAGACACACAACTAAGTTGTACACGAAATTCCATTAGAAAAAATAATTTGACCCGCTCTTGTCGAATTGAAGTTTATAGAGAATTTTGTGGTTTGTTAATCGTTTGTGAAACGAAAGACCAAAGACAATATCTTAGGAGTGGCAAGCTGCTTAATAGAAGATATTACCTTCTAAGTTGTCAATACGAACTGTTTGTCTCAACAACCACAAGGCAGACCTATATTTAGAACCTATCTATTTCTCAACTCATACAAGGTACAGTAGAGCACCTCGCTAGACAAACAGAAAATGTCTTTTCAATGTTTACCACGGGAGTGTCACGCAGTTTAGAGGCCAAGTCTGGATAGCACTTGTCGATAAAAGCAAGGTGCTGTAAGGGATTTAGGGAGTTGAAGACCTCGCCATTACTCAGAATTGTTTCCATTGATTACCGGCCTTGGTGTCACAGAGCTCGCAGAGTTGAGGAACTTTTATATCCTTTTTTTTTTTGTAACCTCGCTCTCAATTTGATAAATGCAAACATGGCGTGCTCTAAAGAGGAAAGCTCAATGATTGAGTATGTTCTGCATCAGGGCAAGGAAGATGGAAAGTGGCTTTTTTTTTTAAGTTTTGTTTCGGAATTTAGTGTTTCTTTTTTTTTATGATCACTCTAATAGATAGATAGTGGGTATAGGAAGAGAAGAGCCCACATTAATTGGTCAGATAGAGGTCTTCAATTATTTTTCTTTTTAAAGAGAGATAGGGACAATATTGAAAATGTCTTTATTTTTCTTTTTTAAGAGAGATAGGGACAATATTGAAAATGTCTTTATTTTTCTTTTTTAAGAGAGATAGGGACAATATTGAAAATGTCTTTATTTTTCTTTTTTAAGCGAGATAGGGACAATATTGAAAATGTCTTTATTTTTCTTTTTTAAGAGAGATAGGGACAATATTGAAAATGTCTATTTTACCTTAAGCTATACTCTTCATTCTATACAGAATAAGGTTATGGTTAGGGTTATTTAGCGAAATTGCTTAGACATACTAGCAACGCTTACGTAGATATTCTGAAACGTAGACAGACTAGAACGATATACTGAACAATAGAATGATTGATAGATAAAACATTAGACAGACAGAAAGACAGACACATACATACAGACAGACAGACAGAAAGACAGACAGATTGATAGATAGACAGACAGACAGACAAACAGAAAGACAAACATACAGACAGACAGATTGATAGATAGAAATGTAGATAGACAGACAGATAGACAGATAGATAGATAGATAGATAGATAGATAGCTGGATAGATAGTTAGACGTAGGTAAGTGGGCTGGTAAGATAGATCGCTTTGTTTAAAATTTAGCGTTAAAATCTCCAATTCTTAGTTTATATTTATGAATTTGTTTAGAATGATTTAGCCAGCTGTTTGAGATTTGATTCTTGAATTAGGTGTTCACCTACAACATTTATAAGATCATAACATACACATTTCACTTTTAACATTTATAAGATCATAACATACACATTTCACTTTTAACATTTATAAGATCATAACATACACATTTCACTTTTAACATTTATAAGATCATAACATACACATTTCACTTTTAACATTTATAAGATCATAACATACACATTTCACTTTTAACATTTATAAGATCATAACATACACATTTCACTTTTAACATTTATAAGATCATAACATACACATTTCACTTTTAACATTTATAAGATCATAACATACACATTTCACTTTTAACATTTATAAGATCATAACATACACATTTCACTTTTAACATTTATAAGATCATAACATACACATTTCACTTTTAACATTTATAAGATCATAACATACACATTTCACTTTTAACATTTATAAGATCATAACATACACATTTCACTTTTAACATTTATAAGATCATAACATACACATTTCACTTTTAACATTTATAAGATCATAACATACACATTTCACTTTTAACATTTATAAGATCATAACATACATATTTCACTTTTAACATTTATAAGATCATAACATACACATTTCACTTTTAACATTTATAAGATCATAACATACACATTTCACTTTTAACATTTATAAGATCATAACATACACATTTCACTTTTAACATTTATAAGATCATAACATACACATTTCACTTTTAACATTTATAAGATCATAACATACACATTTCACTTTTAACATTTATAAGATCATAACATACACATTTCACTTTTAACATTTATAAGATCATAACATACACATTTCACTTTTAACATTTATAAGATCATAACATACATATTTCACTTTTAACATTTATAAGATCATAACATACACATTTCACTTTTAACATTTATAAGATCATAACATACACATTTCACTTTTAACATTTATAAGATCATAACATACACATTTCACTTTTAACATTTATAAGATCATAACATACACATTTCACTTTTAACATTTATAAGATCATAACATACACATTTCTCTTATAGCGTCATGATATATTCGAAATATTCGCCATGTCTGGTCAGTAAAGGCTAGTTCAATAAATAGATTTACCAAAGTACACATTAAAATCAACTCATTTGTTTGCATCAATCGCCAGTTTAAGCAAAACTCATCAACCCTAGGAAACGCCTATGAAGGAGAACACGCCTTTAACTGAAAGAGCCAGGCCACTTGTTGTGACATCATGTTTCAATCCCATCTACCCCCTCTATTGTGTTTAAGACAGCTTTAAAGTCCATCTATTTTCCCGGTCCACAGGGACAGGTTCCGGACCATGACCAATGTGATGGGGGACAGCCTTGGAGCCGGCATCGTCCATCACTACTCGGTGGATGAGATGCCGCCGCTGGAGCATGACCTGCACGACCACGAGATGGAGAAACTGCCCAACGGTCAACAACAAGAGACCACGCCCGTTTAACACGCGACTAAGCGTTTGTCTTCTCTCGTTGGTTTCAGTTTTGTTTTTGTTTTTGTTTTTTCGTTTTTTTTGTTTTGTTTTTCACCACCACCACGAGCGTAATGACGTCATCAGTACTTAAGAGTTCAGTGGACAATGAACTGCTTTCCAGTGATGGTCAGGTATTTCTCTGGACATCAGACAATGCACAAAAAAGACTAGTTGCTGACTTAGAATGAACAGTTTCTCTAGGTTGTGGATATTTATTAGGCAACTATTTAAGACCTATAGTTATAAGTGGTAGCCGAATGTGACCAGGAAAGAGTAGAATAACTCAGGGGAGAGAACAACCGTGCCCCCAGAGTTCCCTCCTTTTCACATGAGTAAATGAATGGAATATAATGTTTGGATAACGAGGTTTACTAAAGATTATTTTGAACAAAATGTGGCATAGTTATTTTTAATTGTGCTACTTTCCTCTGATATTATTCATGCACCTAGGATTAATTTAGATGTTTAGTTAAGTTATTCATGAAGCATTGTTTGAACCACTGATGTTTATCAGACAGACCTATTGTAATGGATTTTTTTTTTTTACAAAACATTACTATATAATATAATGAAACAATATCACTGGAACGCTGTTGTGGTGTTTCAACAATGAAATGTATGTTAAAGTAGTGCTGTACTTTTAGAAGACCAATACAAATGTACTATTCATGTATGGCTGATAATGCAAACTCACAGATATTATTTTATCTACTTGTTTTGTTATATCCCTATTGTTGCTGGGTCTACAAAGTTTTCTTTTTTACCTTTTATAATGAAATAAGGGGTTTAAATTTTAAGGTAAGATTTGATATATAATAAAAGCGGATGTATTTGTCTAGATCTTTTATCAAAATAACAGAAAGTAATCTCCTAGCAATTAATTAATCATCCATTCATCTTTATATGTGTTGGCTTATTTATCATATATAAAGCTTATTATAACTTTAAGAAATCAATACCGTTCGACACATAGAGATCACACTTGGATATTCCTACGACCAATGTACAATATGTCACTTCCCGAGGGGGGGGGGGGGCTTAATTTTTTAAAAAGTTATTTTCTACTTCAATTGCATTGATTTTGTTTTACCTTTTAATAGAAACACAAGAAAAGGAATAGCAGTTACTAATATAAAGAAAATTTGATGGACATCTTTTAGTATTAAAAATATGTTTTAATGTAAAGTACAATTTTATTTTGGGTACACTACAACCTGCAGCTAGGCAAAGGATTCAATATAAACTTCTGATTAACGAATGAAATGTTCACTATTTAGGCTTTACAGACTTTTGTAGTATACTAATTTGAAAGATATTATCATTCAACGCCAAGGACTTCAGCCATGCATGGTAATCTAAATTCTATTGCCGAATATTTTAAGTGCTTTTGTCTTTATGCTCACAGATGAAGAGAGTATGTGTGAATTTTTTCTTTTAAATATTTCGTTCTGACGTCATCACTTTTTGTGAACAACTGTACATACTAGTACAATGTATATTGTGTACAGCGATGTGTACATAATGGTTATGTCTTTAAAATTAGGCACGTCAAACACGATCAGTAGATGTTCTAAGCAGGATATGAAGAGAGAGAGAGGCCGATCCATTCTTTCAAGTTGTCTAGTCAGCTTTTCTTTGGGCGATCCTTTCTTTGTGCTCCCTCGTACCTTGAAGGAGGACTTTTGACAGTAAGTCGATGTCTTACATTGTGGCCGAGCCACCAGGCCTTCGTCTCTTCACAGTATTGAGGAGCTCTATTTTTTTAAGCCAGCCAGTGTGTTGACTTGTAAAAGTACAAACTCATTTGTTTTCTTTTCCTTGTATCTTATAGCCAGCAGTTTTCTGTAGCATTTTACTCAGTGTCCAACTTTCACAACCATAAAGAAGTACATAGACCACTAACCATTAACGAAAACAATTTGCTGGCAGTTTTTATTGTAATCGGAAACTGATGGCTATTCTTACAGATTTTCCACAATTAAGCACTACGGAATTTAATAGTTCTTTCCATCTATTGCACAAACATTCTAGTATTAATCGGTCACCACAATGATCTTTCAATAAAGTGTTACAATTTAACTCTGTGTTATAAATAACAACAACTTGCAGCTCTCAAAACGAAACAAATATGACCAAAGCGAGACTCCACTTGCCCCCTGTTTGACTTGCCTAATTTAAATGGCATTTATTTGAACCTGTTTTGTCTCCAGTCTCCGAGTAAATCGGGAAGTCCCTGTTAGAAACCTGTATTAGATGGTGGCTATTTAGTTTTGATGTAGATTTCAATGTAATGGCCTCGTTCTACGTAACAGTCTACATTTATACATCATGTAAATAACACACGTACTTTTGTATAAATGATACATTGATAAATTATTGTTTATTTTACTGTGTTTTTGGATACTTTATGTAGGATTGTGATACAACGTTAAGGTTGTGATAAACTGCCATGAGTTGTGATAATTTTTATGGGGCTGTGATAAACTGAGCACACATATTGAAGGTTGTGATACACGTCAACCATAACGGGTTGTCACTTTGTGGTTGGTTTATTTCGTTGCTATTTATTTTTTTAGGATTTCATTGCTCGTGGATTATTACTTATTTCTAGAATTTATCCTAGGGTTAAGTGTTGTTGTTTTTTATTAGTATATTCACGAGAGAGAGAGAGAGAGAGAGAGAGAGAGAGAGAGAGAGAGAAGAAGTAGAAGAAGAAGATGATAACAAATAGTTGTAATGTTGATAGGCTTAAAAATGTTTTCAAATGTTTATTTCAGAAAGCTATTTTTTATATACATATAAAGGGAAAAATGTTTAACAATAATTAGTTATTGATAAACTGGGAATTGGAATTGAGACAAACATACCCAATGAGAGAGAGAGAGAGAGAGAGAGAGAGAGAGCAGCCATTGTGCATTTTATTCCGAGACGTGATGCCAAAATATGAACTTCCGTCTGGATGAACCGCCAACATTATAATCTCCAGTTCACCGAGCCGCCACATTGCGTCTGCTGGCGTGAAATAGGACCCCAACACACCCTGGCTCCACCTGTTCCCACCAATTAATTAATGTGATATGACGACTGGTGAAACACAAGACTGAAAGTAGGTTAACTTAAGGAGAATGTGGGCTAGCCAGGGGCAGCTACTCGGGAACGTCTAAGAATGATTTGGTTTATTACAAGAACAAGGCCTGTAACCCGTGGTGAGGTTGTGAAAACATGAGCAAGTAAAATCATTGTGTTCTCAGTAGATAAAGAAGATATTGAATTGCTATTTGTTGTTTTAGAATACAATTTATTGAATTGTCCCCATAACAAAAAACTAGAAATTGGATTGTTTATAAATATTGCTGATTTACTGAGGAAAGTTCAAAAACCTATCTCTACTGCCATCGATAGTGATATTGTGCCAGCATTATGCCGAATTACGCGTGCCAATGTAGTGCTTTCATATAAAATGGAATTCAATATACTTTGTTTAAAATAATGAGAAGCATTTAGCAAATGAAAGCAAATAATAACAACAGTGGATTTGAATTTTGATATATTTTTTTAATCCAATTAATCTCGTCAAACATTGACAATTATCAATAGTTTAAGTAGTTTATTGAAACATTGATACTGGAAACTTTAATGTTAAATCTTTTCAATGTTAAACTTTAATGTTAAATCTTTTCAATGTTAAACTTTAATGTTAAATCTTTTCAATGTTAAACTTTAATGTTAAATCTTATCAATGTTAAACTTTAATGTTAAATCTTATCAATGTTAAACTTTAATGTTAAATCTTATCAATGTTAAACTTTAATGTTCAATCTTATCAATGTTAAACTTTAATGTTCAATCTTATCAATGTTAAAAAATAACGTGAAAGAGAATAGGTGGACATTTAATGCTAGAAGTAAAATTCTTATACTGTGAAGTTAAAATTCTGCTAAAAACAATAAATTCATTTGGCATTAGTCCAATGCTGTACAAATTGTTTATATCTTTTGATGCTATCTTGGTAGTAATGGTAGCTTGACTTTCCCTATAGCTATATAAACAGCGAAATGATAAATATTTCAATACTGTTAAGTCAGTTTCTTATCTAATCTTATCTTATCACTTTTATTCTATAAGGACATTAGGAGCATCCTGAAAGCTCTAGTCAGACACAAGACTTCCATATAAAAAACATGGAGCTACTTTCAATTACGTAATGGCCAAGCTCATTGTCCGAATACAAAGTCTTATGACAAATAAAGCTAATTACTTTAAAAAAAAAGTAGTTCTTTTTCTGTCCCTAAGTGAAACAAAAGCAACGAAAGTATTCTGACAACATTTCCTCGTTGTAGGGTTCATCCATGTGTCGTCTGCATTGTTCAACTTCTGGAAAAAAAGAAACAACATCATTGCTTTAATATGATGCGATGACAACAAGCTTAGTAGTTGAATTAATCAGAGCGGTCTAATTATCAGTGGCGTAACAACATGTGGGTGATTTACAATAAAGTGTCTTTTTTTTCCTACTGTTCGTTCTTCTATTTAAATGTATGGAAGGTTTCTTCTAGCTCATGACAAAATAAACTGCTTTCTCTCTCTCCTTCAATTTGGGCTCTCTAAACAGTGCGCAAAATACTGCTTTCTCTCTCTCCTTCAATTTGGGCTCTCTAAACAGTGCGCAAAATACTGCTTTCTCTCTCTCCTTCAATTTGGGCTCTCTAAACAGTGCGCAAAATACTGCTTTCTCTCTCTCCTTCAATTTGGGCTCTCTAAACAGTGCGCAAAATACTGCTTTCTCTCTCTCCTTCAATTTGGGCTCTCTAAACATTTCGCAAAATACTGCTTTCTCTCTCTCCTTCAACTTGGGCTCTCTAAACAGTGCGCAAAATACTGCTTTCTCTCTCTCCTTCAATTTGGGCTCTCTAAACAGTGCGCAAAATACTGCTTTCTCTCTCTCCTTCAATTTGGGCTCTCTAAACAGTGCGCAAAATACTGCTTTCTCTCTCTCCTTCAATTTGGGCTCTCTAAACATTTCGCAAAATACTGCTTTCTCTCTCTCCTTCAATTTGGGCTCTCTAAACAGTGCGCAAAATACTGCTTTCTCTCTCTCCTTCAATTTGGGCTCTCTAAACAGTGCGCAAAATACTGCTTTCTCTCTCTCCTTCAAGTTGGGCTCTCTAAACAGTGCGCAAAATACTGCTTTCTCCCTCTCCTTCAATTTGGGCTCTCTAAACAGTGCGCAAAATACTGCTTTCTCTCTCTCCTTCAATTTGGGCTCTCTAAACAGTGCGCAAAATACTGCTTTCTCTCTCTCCTTCAAGTTGGGCTCTCTAAACAGTGCGCAAAATACTGCTTTCTCTCTCTCCTTCAATTTGGGCTCTCTAAACAGTGCGCAAAATACTGCTTTCTCTCTCTCCTTCAAGTTGGGCTCTCTAAACAGTGCGCAAAATACTGCTTTCTCTCTCTCCTTCAATTTGGGCTCTCTAAACAGTGCGCAAAATACTGCTTTCTCTCTCTCCTTCAATTTGGGCTCTCTAAACAGTGCGCAAAATACTGCTTTCTCTCTCTCCTTCAAGTTGGGCTCTCTAAACAGTGCGCAAAATACTGCTTTCTCTCTCTCCTTCAAGTTGGGCTCTCTAAACAGTGCGCAACATGCTGCTTTCTCTCTCTTCTTCAAGTTGGGCTCTCTAAACAGTGCGCAAAATACTGCTTTCTCTCTCTCCTTCAATTTGGGCTCTCTAAACAGTGCGCAAAATACTGCTTTCTCTCTCTCCTTCAAGTTGGGCTCTCTAAACAGTGCGCAAAATACTGCTTTCTCTCTCTCCTTCAAGTTGGGCTCTCTAAACAGTGCGCAAAATACTGCTTTCTCTCTCTCCTTCAATTTGGGCTCTCTAAACAGTGCGCAAAATACTGCTTTCTCTCTCTCCTTCAAGTTGGGCTCTCTAAACAGTGCGCAAAATACTGCTTTCTCTCTCTCCTTCAATTTGGGCTCTCTAAACAGTGCGCAAAATACTGCTTTCTCTCTCTCCTTCAAGTTGGGCTCTCTAAACAGTGCGCAAAATACTGCTTTCTCTCTCTCCTTCAATTTGGGCTCTCTAAACAGTGCGCAAAATGCTGCTTTCTCTCTCTTCTTCAATTTGGGCTCTCTAAACTGTGCGCAAAATACTGCTTTCTCTCTCTTCTTCAAGTTGGGCTCTCTAAACAGTGCGCAAAATACTGCTTTCTCTCTCTCCTTCAAGTTGGGCTCTCTAAACAGTGCGCAAAATACTGCTTTCTCTCTCTCCTTCAAGTTGGGCTCTCTAAACAGTGCGCAATCGCAGACGATCTTTATGAATAGATTAATATCGTGGCACGGATGAGATCAATTCTGGTCCTTCTGTCTACTCCAGACTTCCCCCAGTCTCTCTCTCAAGATTCCGACATTGGATATTGTTGTTGTCTTTTATTTTCCCAATCTGAGCCACGCACTAAAGCGTCTAGAGCATGGCAATGTCTTAGTGACGCCTTGGGCATGGCATTCTTCTCTCCCCTCTACATTACGCGAGCGCGTGCGTCTGTGTGTGTGTGTGTGTGTGGTTAGAACGAAAAAAGGCTTGAGGTGGGGGCGAGGGGAGGTTGTCTTTAAACCACTGATGTTTCTAATCGGCTCTGCTGCCTGGGCATCACAAGGCAGTCATAATGAAATCAATACCTGAAAACTAAGCAGGAAAAATGTGTGATGTGTTGGTGTGTGTGTGTGTATGTGTGTTTTTAGTATGCACTTGCTGTAAACATACGCTGGCCATTCGCCAAGAGCTTGTGGCCAGTGGTCTCCCCCCCCCCCCCCTTTCCCTGTTTTGTTTCACTTGCCTAGTGTGTCACTTTACAGAAAAGTCACTTGAAAAAAAAAAAACTGAACATAAAAATTTTGTTAACACGATATCGTTGTTATTTTTCGAGGGACATTCACTTGTTGAAATGTTCATGTGTATTCAGTGGCTACCTGGTTTGCAAGCGCTCTGGACTGTCCTCTTGATGGTCCTGTTTGACCCCTTCCCGCCACCCTCTCCCCCGCTGTCCTGCGGGAGGTTTGTGCTAAGATGTTGAAACCTTCACTTCTGAAATACGTTACGAAAACGAAACAAGCAGCTCACCTGCGAATGACGCGTTCCAAGTGTTCCAAGTGCGCAATAGTTTAAAGTTAACCCGGCATTGCCCCAGAACATAGGAAATATATGCGCTGAATAAATATGTTGGGTTGAGGGTCGATCATCATGGAATTCACACACACACACAAATTAACCTCGGGCCCGCACTGAATTTGTTCGCTTACATAAGTAAAATGAAAAAAAATGTTTTTTGTGAAACCGATATGTACCGGAAACAGATTGTTGCTAGTGCTGCGACTCATCATACTTTGAGAATATTCTTGCCTATATTTTTAAAAGCTCACATTAACCCACTAAGCGCTATTTTAAAAGAAGGACATCCACTTATTTCTATGGCTATAAATGTCGAAGTCAGTCACAAGTGTTCGTCTTATTCTCCAACTGACCAACTTTTTTGTTACAGCAGATCCTGAAAAAAGAAATTCGATTAATTAAATGCGAATATATAATCGTAATGAAATAAAAGAGCGAATCACATTTGTTTCAACGAATTTCTGTGACGCCAATACGGAGTTGATATTATTCAGTTCACTAAAAATGCATGTAATATTTTTTTTCTCGCTGTGCAGTCGCTACATAACTTCATAATGTAATGACGCATGTAATTGTTTTTTATAAACCAATGTTTAGGCAATTTGTGTGTAACATTGAATTGTCTTTTTTTTACGACATTGGCAGTTGACACGACAAAGTTCACTGCCTGTGTAGAAACTAATTGTGGTCGATATTTTTGTACTGAGTAGCTCCACTAGCGTAGATTGTGTTTTGTTTCACACACACACACTTCATGTCAACTCCATGTACATTGATGTCATTTGTAACTTGTCACCTCGTCTACCTCTGGTTTTACTGTGTCATACTGTAGAGGTTAATACCTAACATAGCATCATTCTATAGTTTATATGATTAGAAGATGAACAAATAACGTAGTCATGGTTACATCAGCACTTCCTGTTTCTCTTTTGTACGAGTTTTTCTCCCATTTAGTTTTTTCTTGGTATTATTTTTATACTAAAAAATGTTGTTTTTTTTTACTTAGACAAGTTGTGCGTTCTTTAATAAACAGATTAAAACAAACGCATTGGATATTTACTTTTTGTTGTAGTGCTGTAGTGCTAAGTAGCAAAGTAGTAGCTCTCTCTCTCTGTCTCCTCTCGCTCTCTGTCTCCTCTCTCTGTGTCTCTCGCTCTATTTGCTTCATGCCTGAACAACTCGCCGAGGCAACCAGACGCAAAGGACGTCCAAGACTAACCTACACAGACTGTCAGCAGGGTCGGTCCAACAGATTGCGGGGCCTTAAGCGAAACGGATTGCGCGGGGCCTATTCTGGGTTGTGGTAAGGATAATAAGTGAAAATTAAGAGTTTGTATTAGAAATAAATTCGTCTTTGCATTTTATCCATACTTTACTTAGTACAAACTCACTGTCAAATTAACTTTACGAGCCATTTACAGTACTAGTAGTTTTTCAACAAAAAGCTGATAAACATTCAGGTTTGCCTTTTAGCTTTACTCTCGACTAGCAATATATCGCTTTTGTTTTTATTTTAAGATGTTGAGATAGATTTAGATGTATATTTGTATGCCAGTGACTATTAAAGTCAATTAAGAATTTGAACTTCCTGTTTGGGTTAAAATTATTATTACATTTTATTAAATGAAAGCTTACAGTGCCGGTTTTTTTTTTTCAAATTGCTAGTAGGATTGGCGTTTTCCATATTGAATGACACCCAGAAATGACAATTTACATGACTTTTCGTATATTTTACAAATTCAGGAGAACTCCAAAAACCCTTTAATAATAAGTTAAAATGGTTTATGTAATCATTTACACCTAGAATGTGCTCGGGGCCTATGAAGTGCGGGGCCCACTGCGGCCGCATAGGTTGCAGTGGCCTAAGACGGCCCTGACTGTCAGTTGCTGTTACAACAAAAACTGAGAGTTCTAAGGCAGACACAAAGGACGTCCAAGACTAACCTACATAGACTGTCAGTTGCTGTTACAACAAAAGCTGAGAGTTCTAAGGCAGACACAAAGGACGTCCAAGACTAACCTACACAGACTGTCAGTTGCTGTTACAACAAAAGCTGAGAGTTGTAAGGCAGACACAAAGGACGTCCAAGACTAACCTACACAGACTGTCAGTTGCTGTTACAACAAAAGCTGAGAGTTGTAAGGCAGACACAAAGGACGTCCAAGACTAACCTACATAGACTGTCAGTTGCTGTTTCAACAAAAGTTGAGAGTTGTGAGACAGCGATAGATAGGAGAAAGGGTTAGAGAGCTGACTTATTTGGTAGTACGAAAGCTGGAGCTGTGACCTGGTTGCCGCAAGAGATTTGGTCGGTTTATTTGCAAGTCTGGACACACATCCAGATAGCAATCCATCTGTGATTTTAGTAGTCAATTAAATTTCAGCGCAAAAGTGTTTTGTATACAGTGCTAAGGAAGTGTTAATACCTTGCTAAAGATGTGATAATACAGTGCAAAAGTGGCATAGATGTTAATACATTGCTAGAAATATTCTAATACTTTGCTAAAGATGTGTTATTGCTTCGGTAAAGCATATCTGCCATCCGTGAAAAAATAAAGTATAACCCGAGAGTTTATGCATTATACAGTGATTCCGGTCAATGTTTCAATAAGTTAACCTTCATAAGTCTCCAATAGATTACATCCTTAAAGCACTACGTGGTTCTGTCACCAACATAAAATAATACATTTTAGAAACTCCTTCAGACTGACAATAAAATAATTCGCAATAAAAACAATCCCATGAACATGTATTTGGAAAAGAAAGGGTTTCAACATTTCCTTGGCTCAAATACAAAGATTTACTGCTGCAGGTATGAACGACTGTATAGAAAATTCGAAAAACATGCATCCAGCTGAAACAAGTAAAACAAAGTTAGTTTGGGTCACAAGGCCTCCGGCAGCTACAAAACAAACACAAAAAAAAGGCAAACAATTAACACAAAATAGGCTTAACGTTAACTTATCTGTCCGATGTTGTTCTCTATCGAGGCAGAAAATAAATATATGCATGATTATTGTATTCAGTTATTTCCGACTAAATGAGATCCCACTAAAAGTGTCTAGTTCTCTTTGACCAATCAATCGAATTATAATCATCATTGTTACCTCTGAACACCCTTGATGTTTTATTGCGCTGAGAGTTATTGGGTATCTAAGTGTAGTTATCAAGCTATACATGTTTTGACTATTTTTGAAATTTTAATTGCAAACCTGTTCCTTTGAAATATGACGGTTTAGTATTAATTAAATCTTTTCTTCTTCACATCAGTCTAGTAACTTCTAGTAACTAAGTCACTTCACGCCCACTTATCTCTGTGCTCTTCTGTTTTAGGGGAAAAAGTAAAGAAGGAAGTCAGTCTAGTGATACTAAGACAGATTTGAAGACCCAGACCGACAGAAGTGATACTAAGACAGATTTGAAGACCCCAGACCGACAGAAGTGATACTAAGACAGATTTGAAGACCCAGACCGACAGAAGTGATAGTAAGACAGATTTGAAGACCCAGACCGACAGAAGTGATACTAAGACACATTTGAAGACCCCAGACAGACAGAAATGATACTAAGACACATTTGAAAACCCCAGACAGACAGAAATGATAATAAGACACATTTGAAAACCCAGACAGACAGAAATGATACTAAGACAGATTTGAAAACCCAGACAGACAGAAGTGATACTAAGACACATTTGAAGACCCCAGACAGACAGAAATGATACTAGGACACATTTGAAAATCCAGACATGTTCATTTCGTTGTTCTCAAATGTCGCAATACTTACATCGTTCTTGTGCTCTCAGTATGACGCAACATTGCTCGCCTAAACGTTTTTAATTACCTGGTTGATTGTCAAGGACGTCACCCGGGGCATTTGCCATGCAGACGTATCCAATCGTTCTGTCAGGCTATTGGACAACAAGTAACTTCGTTATTCGTAAGTGGGTAGAACACCCACGCAGGCCCCGGAGCGGAAACCATTGCTTATGTGAACTGAATGAAGGTAGCGTTGGGGGCTTTCGAACACATGATCTAGCTGCTTCAATGAATTGCATTATTGGACAGAAACGGCCTCTTTTTACTCACTCTATCTTTGTCTGTCTCGGATGTTGGTGTTTTTTTTTAATCTCTTTAATTTTTTTGTTCAACTCTCCCCAAACCCTTTCTCTCCTTCTTTCTTACTTTCTCTCTCTCTCTTTCTTACTTTCTTTCTCTCTCTCTCTTACTTTCTCTCTCTCTCTTTCTTACTTTCTCTCTCTCTCTCTCTTACTTTCTCTCTCTCTCTTTCTTACTTTCTCTCTCTCTCTCTCTTACTTTCTCTCTCTCTCTCTCTTTCTTACTTTCTTTCTCTCTCTCTCTCGCTCTTACTTTCTCTCTCTCTCACTTTCTCTCTCTCTTTCTTACTTTCTTTCTCTCTCTCTCTCTCTCTTACTTTTTCTCTCTCTCTCTCTCTTTCTTACTTTCTTTCTCTCTCTCTCTCTCGCTCTTACTTTCTCTCTCTCTCACTTTCTCTCTCTCTTTCTTACTTTCTTTCTCTCTCTCTCTTACTTTCTCTCTCTCTCTTTCTTACTTTCTCTCTCTCTCTCTCGCTCTTACTTTCTCTCTCTCTCACTTTCTCTCTCTCTTTCTTACTTTCTTTCTCTCTCTCTCTCTTACTTTCTCTCTCTCTCTCTCTTACTTTCTCTCTCTCTCTCTTTCTTACTTTCTCTCTCTCTCTTTCTCTCTCTCTTAAAACTTTTATGTATATATTCCTCGGTTCCTTCCTAATTCAGTTCTTCAGTTCTTCTCTCTTTCTCTTTCTTACTTTCTCTCTCTCTCTCTTTCTCTCTCTCTTAAAACTTTTATGTATATATTCCTCGGTTCCTTCCTAATTCAGTTCTTCAGTTCTTCTCTCTCTCTCTTTCTTACTTTCTCTCTCTCTCTCTTTCTCTCTCTCTTAAAACTTTTATGTATATATTCCTCGGTTCCTTCCTAATTCAGTTCTTCAGTTCTTCTCTCTCTCTCTTTCTTACTTTCTCTCTCTCTCTCTCTTTCTCTCTCTCTTAAAACTTTTATGTATATATTCCTCGGTTCCTTCCTAATTCAGTTCTTCAGTTCTTCTCTCTCTCTCTTTCTTACTTTCTCTCTCTCTCTCTCTTTCTCTCTCTCTTAAAACTTTTATGTATATATTCCTCGGTTCCTTCCTAATTCAGTTCTTCAGTTCTTCTCTCTCTCTCTTTCTTACTTTCTCTCTCTCTCTCTTTCTCTCTCTCTTAAAACTTTTATGTATATATTCCTCGGTTCCTTCCTAATTCAGTTCTTCAGTTCTTCTCTCTCTCTCTTTCTTACTTTCTCTCTCTCTCTCTTTCTCTCTCTCTTAAAACTTTTATGTATATATTCCTCGGTTCCTTCCTAATTCAGTTCTTCAGTTCTTCTCTCTTTCTCTTTCTTACTTTCTCTCTCTCTCTCTTTCTCTCTCTCTTAAAACTTTTATGTATATATTCCTCGGTTCCTTCCTAATTCAGTTCTTCAGTTCTTCTCTCTCTCTCTTTCTTACTTTCTCTCTCTCTCTCTTTCTCTCTCTCTTAAAACTTTTATGTATATATTCCTCGGTTCCTTCCTAATTCAGTTCTTCAGTTCTTCTCTCTCTCTCTTTCTTACTTTCTCTCTCTCTCTCTTTCTCTCTCTCTTAAAACTTTTATGTATATATTCCTCGGTTCCTTCCTAATTCAGTTCTTCAGTTCTTCTCTCTTTCTCTTTCTTACTTTCTCTCTCTCTCTCTTTCTCTCTCTCTTAAAACTTTTATGTATATATTCCTCGGTTCCTTCCTAATTCAGTTCTTCAGTTCTTCTCTCTCTCTCTTTCTTACTTTCTCTCTCTCTCTCTTTCTCTCTCTCTTAAAACTTTTATGTATATATTCCTCGGTTCCTTCCTAATTCAGTTCTTCAGTTCTTCTCTCTCTCTCTTTCTTACTTTCTCTCTCTCTCTCTTTCTCTCTCTCTTAAAACTTTTATGTATATATTCCTCGGTTCCTTCCTAATTCAGTTCTTCTCTCTCTCTCTTTCTTACTTTCTCTCTCTCTCTTTCTCTCTCTCTTAAAACTTTTATGTATATATTCCTCGGTTCCTTCCTAATTCAGTTCTTCAGTTCTTCTCTCTCTCTCTTTCTTACTTTTTTATCTCTCTCTCTTTCTCTCTCTCTTAAAACTTTTATGTATATATTCCTCGGTTCCTTCCTAATTCAGTTCTTCAGTTCTTCTCTCTCTCTCTCCCTTTCTCTCTCCCTCTCTCTCTCTCTCTCTCTCTCTCTCACACATACACTAACCAATAATATTTGTTTTCTTTTGCATCTCTACCAAACTCACTCTTCTCTCTCTCTCTCTCTTTCTCTCTCTTATTTTCTCTATTCTTCTCGTAATGTTATTTGGAAAATGTCTCAGTATTATAGATCTCCGTGTATCCTGTTTATAAATATACGGTACCGCATACACGTAAATAATTATGAAGAATTATGTACAGTGTCTATTCACTAATTTAATCAAGATTCAAGATACACCTTGGTATGTTCTGTATGTAGTGGCGTCACGAGGCTGAAGCGGGGGATGCGGGCCTCACAATGTGACGACACTGTATAGTAAGTCTACTCCTGAATACTTGACATCATCTTGATATCTAAAGTTACTTTTTGAAAGAAAGTTTCATGTTATTTAAATGAAAAAAAAAAGTATTAGCTTTGCGTGTGTGTGTGTTTGTGAGAAAAGTGTAAGTGACATCTCGATATTATAGGTTAGCAATTATATGAAACAAGTCGATCTTATTTAGTGTAGTCAGTTTTGAAAGTGTTAATTCATACCTACAGACTTTCAGACAGATATACACAGGGAATTTATGGGGTAAATATCAAACTAATATAAAGTAACTTTCTAAATAGATATATCTACGTTGCATATACAAGGACACTTTTCAAATGTGCATATGTACTAAGAAACGTCATATACTAGCTTTCTACTCAGTTTTTATATTTAATTTAATTCTAACTTTTTCTGAATGAAAATGATTAGACCCCAAAGTATGCACTTCAATGAAGGTTGACAAAATCTGGATTCTTTGATTTTTTTTTCTGTTTGCTTTTTGACCCCTTAAGCTGGTAATTTGATTTGCTTACTTACAATTAGCTCTCTTTAACACTCGTTACGTGTCCCTGACGTTTAGCTCTATCATTCATTCATGACACAATCTAGGACGAAGTCGTCACTTGCAATGCTTACAATTTACAAGAGTTTGAAACAAAACATGTTCACAGACAATTATCACCAACAAAATGTCTGCTTTGGTAAGGGAGACACACCGTCCCCTTCATATAGCAGTTTGTTTTTCTCCAGATGACACTTATATCTAAATGAAGCCAACTTGGTGTTTCTACAAAATGAAAAATGACAGGCAATTTCAAGAGCATGTGACGTCAGTGTCACTTCCTGTCTGGCAGGAGACACGTCATGTTTGAACTTTGGTCGGTCATGAAATTTAAAACGTTGCGCAATGTGTGTGCGTGTGACGTCGATTTCTGCAACACGTTACTCTGTAAAAAAAAAATTAGTAACACAATCACTGGACATCTTTTAACTCATGACAATGCAGCATAGTGCATTAAAATATTGTTCCCCTTTCAGACCTTTCGATGTATGGAGCAGATAATGTTAAGGTCATCTGTTTCTTTGGCCAACGGTTAACGAGCAGGGTTTCATGTGTCCAACAAAAAGGACCAACGGCCTTTACTTTCCCCAACTAAAGTCAGGTAACCATTAGAGTTGGGTTGACTCAGGGGGGCACAAAAAAATCACGAAATTCGATAGCCCAGTCTTGGCCGAGATTCGAACACAGGACCCCAGGTTCGGAAGCCAAGCGCTTAACCTTTCAGCCACCGCGTCCCCCACATTAAAATATACAAACGTGATGCTGAAGCAATGAATGATACATATTACATTTATAAAGGCAGCAATAAGTGTGGAATGAAAGAAGGTAGTGGATGAAACTAAGGAAAACAAAGCAGTCACGCAGTACAGTCACGCAGTACAGTCACGCAGTACAGTCACGCAGTACAGTCACGCAGTACAGTCACGCAGTACAGTCACGCAGTACTAAGCGAGCTAAAGACTACAGCATAGAGATGTAAATAAACATAACCCTTTCTCATCCAGCTCGCATGCATACAATTACCAGCCCAGTAGTCAATGGTCACATGCGAGATGCCTTGGAAACAATATCTTCAGTGTAATGACCGTTAAAATGGGTCCACTAAAGAGTGCAGGTAATACACAGTAATACTCCTTGAGACTCTTAACCAGTAAAAGGCTTTTTTTTTTTCAGTAATCACAATAGATTGGAGACTTTTCTCCGCCCTTACTGTCTGATAAAAATTTTAATCACAAACCTAATTGTACTTTTGTTTATATTCCTACATAGTACCACCACCGTCGTTATGAGAATAAAAAAACTTAAAGAGTTAGAGGGCCTGTCTTCTCCCTTATTACCCACCAAATGATTCTTTCGTGAGACTATGATAAGTGACAAGGGGGCTAAGTCTGTACGCCAAACCATTTCGTCTCTTTTGTATCTTCACAACGAAGCCGTCTACGTAGATTTGTTCATGCATTTGAAGTACTTATAACTTGCTGTAGTTTATTTTAAATATATCAGTCTTTTTAACTTTACAAATATCAGTTGTATTATAGATCCATGTGTAGTATAATTCAATTTAATGTTATTTATCATCTTGATGGAAGTTTAGGAATGGCAATAACTAAAAGCTTTATTGTGACAAAACTAATAAACAACAATGTGTCCTTCCCTCCATGCCCTGATCATTGAGAACTAGCTAAATGTTTGATGATCTTTTTTTAAAAACTTTGTCCCTTACTTAATTAAGTATTATAAAAAGTAGATGTGAGGCTGCAGACTTACGGGTCGGACTCTAAATATCAACAGTTCATCAAAGGGAGTTTACCCTGGTTTTACGTCTCATGTAATACAAAAACATCGATAGTTTCCCTTGACGGTAACACTAATATATATACGGTATATATTACACTTCTTTGTTGATCATACATATATGTAGTTGCGTTTTTTTATCACGCTAATATCCACTCACTCCTCCTGTCTGTCTGTCTGTCTGTCTGGTCAAAATGTTTTTCACGTTATTTCTCCCACTTCCAATTCTTGGAAAATTTGCGCAAATTATAAGAGTATCGATGACATCAATCAATGAAACCTCACAACCAGGCAGTCATAATGTACTGTGAATACCTGCATGATTAACTCAGGTGCAACCTTAAATGTACCATCAATGAACCATTGAGGGTGAAGAAGGTATAGGCCTAAAAAAATAACATGCCCAGGAACTCACTTAAATCCGATACTTAATTATACATGTTATAAATAAGTCCGCTATATTTGGTCTTGCACTATTTTGTCGGAAAATTTCCCGCTATTTCGTACGTGCTATTTTATCAGATAATGGTATGCTTTGTTTATAGACTACGACTTTATAATTTAGTGTATGCTTTGTTTATAGACTACGACTTTATAATTTAGTGTATGCTTTGTTTATAGACTACGACTGTATAATTTAGTGTATGTTTTGTTTGTAAACTACGACTTTATAATTTATTGTATGTTTTGTTTATAGACTACGACTTTATAATTTAGTGTATGCTTTGTTTCACTTCTAGAAGAATATTGATCTGTACAACGAATGTATAATTGGGTGTAGGCTTTGGTTAGAGACTACAGCTGTATAAGTCCTACCCGGAACAAACCCACACCCTCACGTAAACAATCTAACTTCATGTAAACACTTGTTATCAAACTGATATACAATTTCAATTATCGTTGTCATAAATCATCCATCCTGTTACATATCCATGTCAGTGCCAAATCGCTCGCCAACAACTTCTCTCGTCGGTTCATCATTATATGCGCAGTACACTATTGACGTCTTACGTAGTTCCAGGATATACTCATTAAATATCTACACCCCCCCCCCCACTCCATTTGACAACCAGCATCTGAGGAAGTGCGGAAGTATTTTTTTAGTGTATATTTAGTTTTGTGTTGTTTTTTTTAGGGCGGGAGGAATTCTTATCACAATTGTTGGATTTTAACTTAATTAATAATATAAATGTATGATGCTATTTATGAATATTTTAAACGTATTACAAAGCTTCTATCAACTCACTCTGTCTATATGGCAAAACGTTTGAACACGTCATTTATACCCACACTCATTCTTGGATAAAGTTGAAACTTTGCACAATTAATCTTTGGTATAGACAAGGCATGAATCAAAACAAAAAAAAAACGGATTATTTATTTAGTTACTGGTATTATCTTTTGTTTTTGTGACGCCAGCAAGAGAGATTAATCCTTCAGCATTCACAGGTATGGCTAAATATATATCTATCTCAGGTTGTGGTCCCCTTTGAAAGATGTTACTCGTTACTTTAAAAGAAAATGTAAGTTTAGTTGATCGTTCAAATGTGGTCCATTACATTTCACACAAAAAAGTAAAGAATTGAGTCTCCTGGCCTTAATTATCAATATAAAGCCTGGGAACAAATCAACGGACGTAGCCGGTGTGTACTGCTATTTATAATACGATAACTCTCTTTAAAAAAAAAAAAAAGAAAATTCATTTTGTTTGTTAAAAATTGACTAAATGCCCACTAGGGCTTCCAAAATATGGAGTAGCATATCCTTGTTTTTGAGAACTGGTCTGGTTTTTGAAACTGAATGTGAAAGGGAATCTCCTTTCGCTGGCCCCTCTCATGCGCGGGGCCTGGGACGGTTGCCCCACTTGCCACCTCCTAAGGCCGCTTACTGTCTGGGTGGATTATGCCGTAATTGGTTTTTAACAACAATTACAAAACAAAAAGGGGTACAATCTGAAGTCAAACTCGTGGCTCCAGATTCCTCGGGCCGACGTGCTTACCGCTCTGCTAGTGAAATACTTATGACTAGATAAGATTGTATAGTTTTAAATTGTTTGTTTCAATTTAGAGCGGTGACCTATAAAGGGGACTAATTGAGCTTTAATCACAACTAATATTTCTTTCCCTTGTTCGAGATACCTAACAAAATAATTAATTACCAATATTTAATTAACTAATCGGCTAATTTGTATTTGTTGATTCTTATGTTGTCAGATAAAAGAAATAATTGTGCAAAATTTCAGCTTGATCCGAGATTGGGTGTCGGGGGAATAAATTGTAAAAAAAAAATAATTTACCAGATAGACAGACGGAATGAGTTGATTAAGCTTTGTAAAAAAGAAATTAAATTATTTTAAAAGAGCCAATAATTTCTAATTTGTAGATGATGGATTCCCGCGGTTTTCTGCTAACCCACACATTCAAAGCTTAAGTAACCGTGCAAGTTTGTTTGGGATTCAAGATAGACCACTAGCCTAGTCCCAGACCACTAGCCTAGTCTCCCCCCCCCCCACCACCACCAAAAAAAAAATACATTTCGTCGTCAGCTGGAGTATCAATCTTATCACTCAACATGGCGGTCACATATATTGTAGCAGCTTCAGTCTAAATGCACTTAATAATATTAATATATCTAAAATAATGTCATGTTTGTGAAGAAACAGAGTACTTATAAATTTAATCTATTGCATTTTAAATTTTATTTAATATTTGTTAAAGTCTTTTATCATTGAAATGTGCAGGCCACTTATATGGTAGGACCTGAGCGGTGGCCAAGTCTTATACAGTTCTAAATCCACCCTTGCATCGGGAATCTTTCCAACATTTTCTTAGTAATGTTGAATGATCTTCTATAATCTATAATAAACAATTAGTTTTAAATTAATTTTAAAGAGATAAGAATAATAAAATTGTTAGTTTTGAGCAAATATGAAATTCTTATGGGTTATCATATACAAATGTTAAACATATGTTTAAAATAAGTTTTTAAGTTTGTGCATACAATACCCATACTTCATTTTACTTATAAGTACAAGTTAAATTTGAAGACACAATCATGCTACGTCACGTGACCTTAACATAAATTTTTTAGCTAATGAAACTACATGTATTACTGATGTATTCTTATATTTCAACCTCATGTGCAGCAGAAGGCAACTATGTTGCGGAAATGGAATGAATCTAAAGCGCCCTAGAGCACATTGAACAGCCTATTGAGGAAGGAACTGCGGCACAGTCGGATGTAATCCTCTTTACAAATTCACTTTCCTGCCTGCAAGCTCTCGAGAGTACAGAAATGTGGCCTACCCAACTGGCAAAAACAATGGCGTGAGTGGAAGCCTCGAAAGGAAATATCAGGTACGTATGTTGTTGCAATGGATTTCCTCACACTGTGGAATCAGAGGAAACGACAGGACCGACAGTTTGGAGAAGCTTGGAACGCTTATAGACCCACCAGAGGAGCCGCAAACATACGAGAGTGCAAAAGCCAGGATTTGTGAAAGCTGGGACCATTGTACTAATTGTAGCACGGGACGGAAAGTCTGGAAAGTTCTCAAACGCCCAAACAGGAAGGACGAATGGTGGCAGCTAAACAGAAATGATCGGGCAACCTTGGCACGATTCCACACTGGACACTGTCCGATAGGAGCCTACTTTGTTGAGAATCACGATCCCAGATGTTGACACTGTCACACAGAAGACAAGACAGTAGAACATATCCTCTTCGATTGCAGGGTGCTCAGAAACACAATCGAAACAGGTAGAACAGGTGCATGCCGGGATCTCGCTCTGTACGGAGACAATCGAACCCTACAGAACACTGCCAGATGCCTGGACCGTGCTGTAAGGGATTGATCCCAGAATGGAGACTTAGTGCATGGAAGCTTACAAATATTTCAGCCTCGCGCAACTTTTCGAGATCTACCATTTTGAATGAGAAATTTAGCATGTTACGACTATCATCATTTCACTGTTGTCACGTATTACGAATTGAATTCTACTTTTAAATGGCTTGCCTAGGGGAACGTGACAATAGAATAGCAGTTGTGTCACTTATAATAAGTCTGAATTTAATCAAAGACTTACAATGAATAACAAAAAAAAAATGACACAAGAAATCGGAAGGTAAACTATCAACTTAATGTTTAATCAAATATAAAGTTACAAGAAAGTAAAAATAAACATTTACTCAATACACTAATACAGAATTGATGTGTTGACCAAAACCCTTTTACAAAAATGACATGTAAAAATATTACAATACAAGAGTTTGAAAATGTAATTACAAATACAAGCAAGCAAGGCCTTACATAAAAAAATATTAACTTACACGATCAAGTGGTTAACCACGCACGGGTCACGCAATGTCTCCGCTATTCTGTCTCACGGCTGTCTCCGTATGTCTGTCCGTCAACGTTACGCGAGCGGTCTTATATAATCTACCGCGCGTCGATCTCTCGTAATTTCTAGAAAGTCATCAACACCCAGATCTAGAACGCTCTTCAAAGAGACAGAAAAAAAAACACCCTCCTTTCAACCAGAGGTACACACACAGGTCAAGGACCGGTCACTGTCTGTGTGGCTTGACGAAAAAAAAAAACTTATTACACAAGGGGCAGACAACCTCCCCGTCTCTCGACCGCAACAGGTCAAAGAAGAAAAAACAATGCCTAGATACGTAACACCTCCCTCCTAAAAATAAAAAGTTTACATTTCCACGAAATGGAAATCTTTTTAGAACTACAAAAAAAATATTTACATTACAGAATGTATTTATCATGATATATATAAAAAAATATACATCAAAATACTTTTTACACTCTAGATAAGGCATCGGCGATAACATTTTCGCTGCCTTTTATGTGTTTAAGTTCTAGGTTGTACTCTTGTAAAAATAAACTCCACCTGAGAAGTCGTTGGTTCTTGCCAGACATTTTGTGGATAAATGTAAGGGGATTGTGGTCAGTAAATACAACCAGTGGCCATCTGGACCCACTGATATAAAAATCAAAGTGTTGTATAGAAAGAATCAACCCAAGACATTCTTTTTCCATAGTAGAATAATTTCTTTGATGTCTATTAAATTTCTTGGAAAAGAAACAAATAGGATGCTCTACTTGGAAATTATCTTCTTGGTAAAGGACTGACCCAACACCTGTGTCACTGGCGTCAATAGCTAACCTAAAAGGTTTTCCGAAGTCAGGAGCCATCAAAATGGGGGAGCTAGATAATATCTGCTTAATTTGGTTAAAGGCTTTCTGACATTCATCCGTCCAAGTAAATCGGACGTTCTTTCTCAGGAGGTTTGTTAAAGGACTGGCAATGACAGCAAAATTTTCGCAAAATTTTCTATAATATCCAGACATTCCCAAAAATCTTCGGAGTTGTTTCCGATCAGCAGGGATAGGGAAAGCTTGGATAGCTTCTACTTTGGCCATTACAGGTTTCACCTGGCCTTGTCCTACAATATGGCCTAAGTATTGGATGGAAGCCTGGCAAAAATCACTCTTACTCAGGTTTACAGTAATTTTTGCATGTAACAGTTTAGTAAAAAGACAATGCAGTTGTTTACAATGGCTAGAAAAATCTTGGCTAAAAATTACTACATCGTCTATGTATGCGTGGCAATTCTCCATGTCAGCAAGCAGGGCATTTATCATTCTCTGGAAAGTGGCAGGAGCATTCTTCATGCCAAATGGCATCACTTTGTATTGGTACAGACCATCAGGGGTGACAAAGGCGGAGATTTCCTTTGCCCTATCAGTCAGGGTAACCTGCCAATAACCTGAAAGTAGGTCTATTTTGGTGATGTACTTAGCGTCACCAATACGATCTATGAGATCGTCTATCCTAGGGATAGGAAACGAATCGGTCTTTGTGACAGCATTTACCTTACGGTAGTCTGTACAAAAACGATAAGTCTTGTCCTGTTTAGGTATCAAGACACATGGGGAGCTCCAGCTACTGGAACTTGGTTCAATGAGGTCATTTTCAAGCATATACTTGATTTCTGACCTAAGTATAGCAAGTTTTTCAGGGTTGACCCTGTAAGGATGCTGCTTGACTGGAGTAGCCTCGCCAACATCTACATCATGCATTATAACATTAGTCTGTTTTGGTACATCACAAAAAATGTCATTAAATTCACTAATGAGTTTCATGATAACTGGCCTTTCTGTCGAAGACAGATGAGACAGTTTTACATCCAAATTCTGTAATACAAAAGAATTAGGTATTTTGTATTGTCCAAATTTCTCCTTTACAATATCATCATCAATAGGAGAAACATGGCTATTTGAACAACTTTTGACTGTATTTAAAACACAATTACTCTTCTCTGAGTGATCTGGCCGAGATACATAAGGCTTCAGCATGTTTATATGACATAACTGAGTCTTTTTCCTACGGTCAGGGGTTTTGATTGTGTAATTGAGGTCACTAATTTTGGTCTCAATTTCATAGGGACCAAAATATCTGGCTTGCAAGGGTTGACCTGGTATGGGCAAAAATACAAGCACCTTATCCCCGGGAGAAAATTCTCTAACACGGGCCTTTCTATCATACCAGCGTTTCATGCTGGATTGGGTGTTTTGTAAGTTATTTTTGGCCAGAACACAAGCATCATAAAGTCTAGTTTTAAACTTAATTACATAGTCTAAAAGTCCTTCAGTGGCTGTTGGTGACAACAAAGTCTCTTTTATACATTTCAAGGGACCGCGCACCGAATGGCCAAAGACTAAGTCAAAAGGGCTGAATCCCAACGATTCCTGGACGGATTCACGGGTTGCAAACAGCAGCATGTGGATTCCTTCGTCCCAGTCTTTTTCGTGCTCAAAGCAATAGGTTCGGATCATGTTCTTGAGAGTCTGATGGAATCGCTCAAGAGCGCCTTGCGACTCGGCATGATACGCACTCGACATGCAGTGTTTGATGCCCAACTGAGTCATGACTTGCTTGAAAAGATTGGCCGTGAAATTCGTTCCTTGGTCCGATTGGATGGACTTTGGTAGACCAAATAGAGTAAAGAACTTGATTAAGGCCTTCACAATGTTTGATGCTTTTATGTTCCTTAGAGGAATAGCTTCAGGAAAACGAGTTGAAGCACACATAATGGTCAACAGGTATTGGTTGCCAGCTTTTGTCCTTGGGAGAGGACCAACACAGTCAATAAGTACTCTGCTGAAAGGTTCTTCAAAGGCTGGAATCGGCTTCAGAGGAGCAACAGGGATCTTTTGATTTGGCTTGCCAACCATCTGACAGGCATGACATGATCGGCAGTACTGGATGACATCTTTCTTCAAACGTGGCCAGAAGAAGTGTGACATAATCTTGTGGTATGTCTTGTGGATGCCGAGATGACCTGACATTGGTGTGTCATGAGCCAGATTCATGATGTACGCTCGGTATCTTTCTGGTAACACGATTTGATGGCATATTCTCCATTCTTCTTCGTTGGATGCGTCTGGAGGTTTCCATTTCCTGAAGAGCATATCATCTTGGATGTAGTAGCACGTTGATGCTAGCTCTGCCTCTTGTGATGTCATTGCGGTTTTTCGGAGTTTGGCGAGCTCTGGATCCTTCTTTTGGTCCTCAATCAACTGTTTTCGAGTTGATGCCGGCTTTTCAGAATTTGGCGTTGGTTCTTCTTCAAGAGAAGCAAAGAATGTGGTGCTCAAGTCCACATCATCTTGGTTACTGTTGGCCTTGACGACGTTCTCTTCTTGAGATGCTTTCAACCTCATTGCCCTTGTTACTGCACACGCTGGATATAACTCTAGGTCTTCCTCGGGTGTGGCAGATAAGTCGGGTGTTTGAGTGACGATGGGTTCGGCTATCACCTTTCCACCTGCTAAGTCATTGCCTAACAGCAACGAGATGCCTTCCAATGGTAATGTTGGTCGGACACCTACAACAACCGGTCCAGTAATGAGATTTGACTTTATGTCAATTAGATGTAGAGGCACATCTATACATCCAAGCTCTACGCCTCGTAACAGGATGCTCTTCCCAGTCGATGATGATTTTGACAAGGGCAAGATACCCTCTAAAAGTAACGATTGTGAGGCACCTGTGTCTCTCAAAATGGTGATAGGTCGTAGACTTGTAGAATCACCGGGTAGTGATACGAATCCTTCCGAAATGAAAGGCTTAAAATCCTCTAATAAAACATCAATTTTGGTTGATGCAGACTGGACTTGGGTCGAACTCTCGCTGGAGTCATTGACATCTCTAGGAGACGCAGTGGAGAAACTCTTTCTTGAGTCAGTAGAACATCTTGTGGATGTATTTGGAGAACTCTTGATGGAGTCATTGGAACATCGGGGTGATGTCTTATGGGAACTCTTGATGGAGTCATGGGAACATCGGAATGATGTATTATGGGAACTCTGGATAGAGTCATTGGAACATCGGGGTGATGTATTATGGGAACTCTGGATAGAGTCATGGGAACATCGGGGTGATGTATTATGGGAACTCTGGATAGAGTCAATGGAACATCGATGTGATGTATTTGAAAAACTCTTATTTGAGTCATTGGAACATCGGCTTGATGTATTTGAAAAACTCTTGTTTGAGTCATTGGAACATCGTAAAGATGAATTTGAAGAACTCACTGTTGAGTCATTTGAACACCGTGGAGACATTTTCGGAGAGTCTTGTACAGTCAATACATTTGAAACAGGTGATGTCGAGGTATTCTTGATATGACTTGAGGATGAGGGAGTAAACCTCGACGACCACTGTACTGTGCAAGCGCTGACTTTTGAAGGAGCTTTTTCGTTTCTCTTCCTCAATTTCCAACAATCGTCAACTTTATGGCCTTCTCGTTTGCAGTAGGAACAAGTAGCTTTACTTGTAGTAGGTTTTCTGTCGTTTGTACTGCTGTTCTTGATGGAGTTGCTAGCAATGGACTCAGGCTGTTTGACTTGTTTTGGCTTGACATCCGTCGTATACTTGGCAAATTGATGTGATATTATATAATCGTCTGCCAACACTGCAGCCTTGTGCACATCTTCCTCGCCACGATCAGCTATATGCGTACGGACGTCCAGCCGCACACAACTCTTGAACTCTTCCATCAGCATTAGGTTCTTGAATTTGGCAAAGTCGGTGCCGATTTCCCTGGAAGTGAGCCATTTCTCAAAGCGTCGCTCCTTTTCCCGCAGGAATTCTACATGGGTTTGGCCATCCGATTTGCGACAATCCCTGAACTGCTTTCGGTAAGCTTCCGGAACAAGTTCATATGCCTTAAGAATTAAGGCCTTAACAACATTATAATCTTTTTGTTGTTCAATGGTCAAAGAACAAAATACCTCTGCAGCTCTACCAGTCAAAACTGTTTGCAGCAAAGTGGGCCACAAAGTTTCAGGTACATTAAAATTTTTCACAGAAAGTTCAAATTGTGGAAAATAATTGTCAATTGTGGCTTCATTAAAGCGTGGAATTATTTTCAAAAATTTTGTTGCTTCAGCAGTATGACTGGCAGGGGAAGAATCTGGTCTTACATTAGCCGCTAACTCTAATTTTTTTAACTCTATTTGTAATTTCATTTCTATTTCTTTCTGCTCTCTAGCCGCTGCAAGCTCTAATTCTTTTTGTTTAATTTCCTTCTGGGCTTCTATTTCCATTTGTTTTAATTTTATCTGAAGTTCTAAATCTGATTTACCCTCATCGGGTCTAAGGGTTTCTAAAAGGTCTTCAGAAAACACTTCCTCGTCTACATAATGGATTACAATGTTATCTCTGATTTCTTGTTTAAGGGCATTTGATTTTATTTTTAACCCTAAATGTTTAGAAATAAGGACCAGTTCCTTCCTAGTAAAAGCATCAAGCTCTTCCACAGAGGGATTTGCAAGAAAAACCTCAATATCCATGGCTAACTAACAACTATTACAAGCAAAAAAAATTTATACAATGTAAATATACAGTACAAAATCAGTACAACAAAAAAACCTTAAGAGAGTTTGGTCAATACTATTGATACTTTACTTCCGACTCTTTGACACAAAAAAATTTTTTGTTAAAGTCAACTTCGCCTTTACAAAATTACTAAAGTAAGACGAAAATAGGTTCAGAAAAATATCCGGGACGAAAGCCCTCAAACTTCTTTTGTCACGTATTACGAATTGAATTCTACTTTTAAATGGCTTGCCTAGGGGAACGTGACAATAGAATAGCAGTTGTGTCACTTATAATAAGTCTGAATTTAATCAAAGACTTACAATGAATAACAAAAAAAAAATGACACAAGAAATCGGAAGGTAAACTATCAACTTAATGTTTAATCAAATATAAAGTTACAAGAAAGTAAAAATAAACATTTACTCAATACACTAATACAGAATTGATGTGTTGACCAAAACCCTTTTACAAAAATGACATGTAAAAATATTACAATACAAGAGTTTGAAAATGTAATTACAAATACAAGCAAGCAAGGCCTTACATAAAAAAATATTAACTTACACGATCAAGTGGTTAACCACGCACGGGTCACGCAATGTCTCCGCTATTCTGTCTCACGGCTGTCTCCGTATGTCTGTCCATCAACGTTACGCGAGCGGTCTTATATAATCTACCGCGCGTCGATCTCTCGTAATTTCTAGAAAGTCATCAACACCCAGATCTAGAACGCTCTTCAAAGAGACAGAAAAAAAAACACCCTCCTTTCAACCAGAGGTACACACACAGGTCAAGGACCGGTCACTGTCTGTGTGGCTTGACGAAAAAAAAAAACTTATTACACAAGGGGCAGACAACCTCCCCGTCTCTCGACCGCAACAGGTCAAAGAAGAAAAAACAATGCCTAGATACGTAACACTGTATACAAAAACCTAATCTCAGACGCAGAAATGTCAGTATTTACTCAATTCTATCAATGAACGACAAGATTAATGAGACACATTTCTGTGTGACGTAATCATCTTTTGCAATAACGTCTGCTAAGACCAATAATGTCAAAGTCGTTCAAGCATTCACTTAATGTTCACGTCCCTCCTTCCCTTGGGACTGCTCGGTCGTTTGGGAGTTCTCTTCTCCTGCCTTCAAGTGAGCTAATTCTATTCAAATCTATTTTCCCTCCCGGTCCCACCCCGCTTCAAGCGGGCGACGATAATTCTAGAGTGTGACGACGCAAGTCTTGATGGTTGCACGATCGATACCGAGGGTTCAGAGGTCGTTTTGACATTGAATCGTCAACAGACTTATAGCCTAGTGTCGAGAGTGAGGAAAAGAGCTGCCCTGTGGCGTGTGTAGCCCTCCGTGTAAAAACGCGCCCTGTGGTTGGTGTAGCCTTCTGTGTACATTGTGTGTACACGTGCCCTGTGGGTAAGTAGCCATCGCTCTAACACAATAGTCTGAATCATACTGTAGCGACGCGCTTACATAATGCGACGTCATCAAACTTTTACGATCAACAGCGTCAGATTTTTACGACTATCGATATCTCCCAGTTATTGAAAGTAACGACATTATACTTTTTTAATTTATGGCATCGCACTTCAAAATATGACGATTCTCTTACGACAACATACTTATTTGTCGCAATAAAGTTTTTTGAGACGGTAGAGTTTACTTAAGTTTTAACTATTTTAGCAAGCATTGATCTCTCTCTCTCTCTTTCTCTCTCTCTCTTTTATATATATATTTATTTATATATATTTGTCTCCCTCTTTCTGTCTCTCTGTTTCTCTCTTAATCTCTACCTCACTCTTTCTCTCATTCCTATTTCTGTATGTTCGTGAGATTGATAACTCCATACATACACAAATAAATGCTGTACCCGATGATGCGGACTAGAATGCTTCTGACTATTAGGGATCTATAGAATAAAGAAGAAATGCTGTAGGGGGCTGAGCCGTTTTTCGAATTATGTCCAACAAAGACATTGACCTTTTTGTCGTCACAGAACTGTTGTTGTTTTTTTATTTAAATTTAAATGGAAAGAAATAATTTAGAAAGAAACATTTAGTGTCTTTGTTTATAAAATGCTTTATTACATATTTTGAACGAAAGGCCCAAAATTTGATAAGAGAAAGGAGCTCAGCCTTCAAAAGTATATGACGTGATATGAGTCATGTAAGTCCTCAGTCAGCTGACTTAATGTGTTAATCCTAATAACCACCTTATCTACAGTTACAGTTGTAGCTACACCCACCCGTATTACCCCCACCACCTTTTTTTTTACTGTTTGATATATCAAACCAGAGTGATATAAACAAACTCTGTTTCACTTCTAGAAGAATATTGATCTGTACAATGTGTACAATCTGCGCATAGATCAATATCTGAAAAATATATCCGGAATAAACTTTTCTCCTGGGAATGTAGGACATCATCAAAACATCATTTCTAATTATTGAACATAAAACAAGTACGTTAGTTAATTAACATACATTTAACACAAACCATCAGCAGTCTAATTAACTTTGCCATCAACTGCTGGTATGGTAATACTTCACTGGCACAAAGACCAAGGCTAAATAGACTAATTAAAAAAGCCTCGCATATCACTCGAACACAGCTACCCTCTTTTGAAGAGCTATTCCATGAAAGATGCTTTTCCAAAACACTCACGATTCTTAAAGATAACCTACACCCATTAAACCACTGTTACATAAGATCTGAACGAAGTGGTCGTCGCCTTTCCATTAGAACCAAAACAGAAAGATTTAAAAACTCCTTCATCCCACTTTCGGTCAGAGTGTTACAAGATCATCTGTCGTCATCGAGTACACATAAGTCTAATTTATAAAGCGCTGGTTATGATTGTGTATATGTTTTTGTGTGTGAATGTTGTTCGTATTTGCATCTATATTGTTATTGTACAGTAGTACGCCGAGGTGGTCACTTGTAGTCAAACTAAATTTCCATTTGATTGGATCAATACAAATTATCTTATCTTATCTTATCTTTTACGTTTCCGTTTTGTACTAAAACTCAAACCAGAATGTTTGCCATTTGATTCCAAGAGTTAATACCCCTGTACAACGTTCTATCTTCTTGTTCTCATTTGCAATATCTCTAGAAAAGTAAAAAAGTAAAGTATACCTTTCATACCTTGCGGTCTAGAGGGAAAATGGTGTATAAGTCTTTTTATGACCGACGGTTAACGATAGTTTCATGTGGCCAGCACAACGACCAACCGCATTCACTTTCTCCAGCTTATGTCAGGATGAACTCAGGGGCGTCCTAAAAATCTCGAAATTCCAAACCTCAGTCTTCGCCATGATTCGAGCTCTAGATCTTAGGTTAGGAAGCCAAGCGCCTTACTACTGAGCCACCACTCCGTCCCCACTTTCATTCCATCCCGTTCTTCATCATATTGAGGAAAGGAGTGCAGTCGACATAGGTCAGTGCAGCATGAATGACGTAGCATGACTTTACACATGCGCAGTTCTGTTTCTAATTGCTGGGTTTTTATACTATTGGCATCCAATTGAGTTCTAAGGGAAACTATTCAGATCGGCCCTCGTCTTTAACCATCGGTAAAACTAAATCACTGGGAAACACACAAATATGTTTTTATACATTTCATATATAAACATGTTTATCCTTAATCTCTTTCCTTGCTTAAAATTTGGGCGGGGTTAGGCTATGGGGGGGGGGGGGGAGCGGTTTAGAACCAAGGATGTTAAGGTTTTGATACCTAAAGGCTTATGGTTGCTCTGGCCTTTAATGTACTTTACCGTGTACACACGGCCTTGACCTTATTAAAGGTGAGCAACTGACGAAAGATAAGTGTCGAGTGGGTGAACACTGTGGGGGGGGGGGGTATGCTGAACCGAACAAGGGGCGCACATCAGGAATTAATTACACCGACTGTCAGGAGAGCACTGTAATATCTGTAACATTAGTTCTTAGTTATTAGAGCCTCAACGGATAATTTTTTTTTCTTTGGTGATTTTTACGTGAATAAAATTGTGAATTTCGATTTTTTCAAAAAAGGCAGGTTGATTTTCATTTCTCAGGTGAGATTTATCATTGGAGTCTATTCCTAATTAAGGCATTGTCTTTGATTCCGAAGATTAAGTTAAAGATAACTACAATATTTCACTTGACCAAGCAAACCGAGTTGCCACAACAGATGCAGACAAAGTCGTTGTCCTCTGGATGACTGTTTTTTGTCTTTTCGTCTGCGCCTGTCTTCGACACGGGATTTTCTTTGGGTCTCAAACGTGTCTTACGCAAATGCAACTAGACTTCTACACTGATTGTACTGATATACTCATTTCAGTGGGCACTGCAGGCTAACTTTTCACGTGGCTCAAGTTACCGATGGGTGTCACTTCCGTACGCTTCAATTTGTTAATACTATTTTTTTTTAAAGTTAAGTTCCCCTTTCAGACCTTGCGATCTATGGGGTAGATGATGTTAAAGTCGTCTGTTTCTTAGGCCAACGGTTAAGAGCAGGATGTCATGTGGCCAGCACAACTACAAATCGCCTTTACTTTCCATAACTAAAGTCAGGTACCCATTAGAGCTGGGTGGAATCAAATCGCCATAAAAATCCCGTATTTCAAAATCCCAATCTCCACGGAGATTGGAACCCAGGACCCCAGGTTCGGAAGCCAAATGCTTAACCACTCAGCCACCGCGCAATTACAATTAATGCTGATTGAGGCATACCTCTGTGCTTAAATAGTGTAATAATTTAAGGGAGGCAACTCAACGAGATGTAGATGTTTTTTGTACATGTAGAGCAACATCTGTCGTGGGCGGACATCCTTCCTAGCCAAGTCTCTGATAGTGCGCACCGTCTGCACTTGCTTGGATGGCAGTGTATATAGCAGGGTTATAACAATATTATTAAAATACTTCTTACACACAAAATAGATTTTTGTAACATTTATATACAAAATATTGTTGTCGTTGTAGGGATTTACATATATATGCATAGTTACGTAAGTTTGTTTATAGATGCAATAGCTGCTTGTGGTGTACTGGAAGCATAGACCTTTGTTTTACAAAACCTAAAAAAGAACTGCTAATCTCTTCACTCCGACACAATAACGTAGCAACATACGTCAGTGTGGATGACATGGAAATGAGGACAACTTCGACTCTCTTACGTCCACAATGTTCTCACACTTATGAGGCGCGATGGGAGTCTGTAGTAGATCACGTGATCAGAAAACCTTTTCCCCAGACTTTTTAGCTCCATTTACCCACATACTTCCGTTTTGTTTTCGTGTTGACTTCAAGCTAAGAACAAGGCTCGTTGCTAGTGCTACTGTTCCGTTCGTTTTTTGTTTTTTTTAGTGTTAATGTCAAAATATTCTTTAAAAGGTGTCACTGTTTCACGTCAATCACTGGCACTGAACTCTGTCACTGAGCTCTGTCACTGAACTCTGTCACTGAACTCTGGTACTGAACTGGCACTGAACTCTGGCACTGAACTGGCACTGAGCTCTGGCACTGAACTCTGTCACTGAGCTCTGGCACTGAACTCTGGCACTGAACTCTGGCACTGAACTGGCACTGAACCCTGGCATTCAACTCTGGCACTGAACTCTGGCACTAAATTCTGGCACTGAACTCTGGCACTGTTTAGAGATATCTTGAGTTGTAAAACTATCTCTTTAGTGTTTCGTGTGTGTGTGGTGGGGGAGATTGCATGGTTAAAGAGTTGTAAATCAAAACTTATCAACTCCGGATGCAGAAGTCAGTATCTTACGTTCCGACAGTGAACTAAAATAGTACCGACTCTTTGACTCAAACTTTGTTGACTTCATATCTGGATAGTCATTACTGTATGTACCTTGTTAGACCAGACACGTTTGTTTTCCCCTGATCTTCCCGCATCACTTCCGTAGTAGAAATAAAATATCGTCGTGATGACTCACCAGCTGTGCTGACACAACTCAGTTTCTGTGAATAAAAGAACAAGATTTAATTATGAATGTGTCTAACTTACACGTTCCAATTCTTTACTTTTAATCTTATTACTATATTACGTCTATCAACGCCATGTTTGGTTTAAGAAACAGAGATTGACCTATCGAAGCCTGAAGTATAAAAAAAGGTCCAAAATTGGCTGACATCAAACTGGAAACGCTAGAACAACATTTTGCTAATCTAATAATTGTATAATATCATTACGTTTCAGAGGCGATACACTACCATGCAGATTACGTAGGGGTGTCATTAATCCTATTTCAAGTGGTAGGTAAAGTTCCCTTTTCAGACCTTGCTATCTTTAGGGCAGATGATGTAACGGTCATCTGCTTCTGTGGCCTACCGTTAACTAGGGTGTCATGAGGCCAGCACAACTCAGAAGCGCCCTAAAATGCCGAAATTAAAAATCTCAGTCTTCTCCAGGTTTCGAACCCGGGACCTCCTTACAGCCACCGCGTCTCCTATTAATCATATTTAGTTTATACTATGGCTGCCGTAAAGAACAAAATCAATAACAATGTCGATTACTTTATATTATAGACCAGAATTTATCCAAGACACTTAACATACACTACTCAAAGACAGGCAGTAAGAATTCTTTCTTCTTTTTAAAATTAAATGTATTGGAGATTCTGCTGACAATTGAATTCAAAACAGTAAGTATTTTGTAACTGTTGTACTCTGATCAAACAGCTTTATGCTTAATGGGCATAGTACTGAATTTCGCCTCTTTTTTTTGTGGGCTTTTAGTTGCCAACTCTTTCTGGGCCACTAAATTAAGTAAACATAGAGATACTAGAACAAATGCAAAATAGAGCCTTGAGATTTATAATATAAGAATATTCACATTTGATTGGAGAAACACCATGAGTAAAATCACTAAATTTACAGACAGTTCAGGACAGAAGACAACAAATTAAAGTAGTAAAAATACATAAAACACTGAAGTGTCAGAAATCATAATTTTACCTTGAAAAAACAACAACAACAAAAACACAGTTTTATTAAACATTCATGTTACCTGGCAATGCTTAAACATGGAAACGATCGTTAGAGGAGACGAGTAGGCCAAAAGTGAAACAGAAGCCCCCGACCGAGTCCATTGCACTGGCGGGGATGGAACAAAGCCCAAACAAACATTTCACTATCAACACACCATTCCTCAAGGTACCCTTTTTATGGTGGACATCTTCACGGTACAGAAAAGAAATAAACAGAGGGGCGGGTGTCCCCGGTGAGCTTGGCCTTTGGCCTCTCTTCTAACCCATATGAGTGAACTGTAATAGGCAAACAATTTACAATTTCTTGTACCTTTCCTGTACAGAAGTTTTGTTTCAGACAGGCAGATGGAGACAAAGAGTCTTAGACTCAACTCTTAGGACTATTACGAAGAAGAAACATCCACGTTGATGTCATTGTTGCATAGACCTTTGACTGTTCATATTATTATTACCATATAGATCCCAAAAGCAACGATGCCAAAGACCAATAAATGTAAAACAATTCATAAAAATAGAGATAAACAAAATGCTTTACGACCTTTCATTAAGCTGTGATGGAAAATTTTGAGAACCAGTATTCTCACACTATAGTGGAGATGTATTCTCAGCCTTTGATAAACTTACCATTGAGTAGCCCCACTGAAGGGTTATGTTACCCGTGTTGAAGAAAACGGCTGAGTTAAATAAATCCACGTTTAAAAACCAATATAGATCGACTAACTTACAAGATAACTGATTTTCGAGATTACAAAGGCCAAAGTTCAACAGCGCTATGACGTCAGTTGTTACTACAATGTTTACCGTAGGGGATTAGAGAGTAAGAGAGAGAGAGGGAAAAAAACTCCCATATAGATATATGGTTACACTCTAATAGTTCCACCACTACCTTAGATGGTCGTTGACTTGACTCGAGGTAACCGTGATCTGTTTATTGGTATACATGAAAGGTTTTATTATTTGTAAAGGTGACACAATGTAGGACAATGGGAAACTAAATACTGATGTTGAGAGCTTGTTTCTCATTGTGAACTCAAAATAGGTCAAGAAATTATTAGGTAACTGCCAAAATTAGTTCGTAAATACTCAGAAAGTTCCTGAATAAACAGTGAGTGACTAATACATTTGGAATGTGTGTGTAAGAGAGAGGAGAGAGAGAAAGAGAGAGAGAGAGAGATCGACCGTAAAAACGTCATATAAAGAAATACTTTGGCTTTAATTGATCACCTGTGTCACAGAGGGGCAAGCTTACACGCATGCTGTCACGCACGCACACACACACACACACACACACACACTTTGTTCTACAAAGTGCTTTGACAGTTTACAAACCATTGACTTGTGCTAACGACTTACAACCGAGACTAAGCTGTAGAATTTTTTTTCCATTAAAAGAAAAATTTAAAGTTTTTGATTGAACTCGACTGGGAACTTTCTTGGATTAGATCATTTGAGCAGTGTTGGTGTGTAGCATCTGCTGCTCACATCAGAGACCTGAACATCCTTTTGATTTCATCAATACAAGCATTCAACACAAGATAAAGTAGACCCCAGGTAAGGTTCTCCTTCAAATACCGTGTAGATCAATCTTAAAGCCCAACAGATGCAATCGAAATTTAATTCATTTAAATATAGTGTAATCATGTAGATTAGCAATGGGTGGCTTCGTGGTCGTGTGATATGCTCATTGGAGTGCGTTCTCGATGGTTCTGGGTTCGAACCCTGTCCGCTTTGATCCCCTGCCGACCTGGGGGAGGTTTGGACTATGACATACTAATGTTAATTTCTGAAAGAACTTGTTAAACGCAATACAAAATACAATGCCTTGTCATTAAACTGTAAAAGCACAGCAGACTCAGAGCAGACCACAATGCACTTAACAGAAATTGTTGAGTGCGCAAAGCTTCTAACGAAGTGACAATGTGTCTGTTATTAGATTGTTACCTGGGGCAATATCAAACGTATTCTATCCTGTTTGTGATTCATTTACCTGGATTTTAATTAGAAGTGATTAGCGAGTGTATGTGAGTACCAATGTTTTAATCATGATTATAGTTGACTTGAACAAATGAACTTTTATTGACATATTTATTGTTATGTAACTCCCCCCTCTCTCTCTCTCTTTCTCTCTCTCTCTCTCAAACCTCCTTTTTCCTCTTCCTGGTCCTTCCTCTTCTTTGACTTGCTCCTACCCTCTCTCACTCCCTCTCTCTCACTCCCTCTCTCTCTCACTCACTCCCTCTCTCTTGATCTGATTCCTTGCACTTCTCTCACTTCTCTCCCTGGTTCTTGTTCTCTGTGTTGCTCAGTTTTAGTTTGAAATGTATAAAAAAGGTTGACACAGTTTATATCGCGGTACTTGCTTTGATTATGTTTGAAATAGAGAATAGTGTCCATGGTTTCTTGTCATAACTTCTGGTCAGCGAAATGATATTTTATAGTGACATTTCTTCAGTCCAGGTGTCAATGACATTTAGCTGACACATCGCTTTTTCTTTTACCTAGGTCTACTTGCGCGACCGGCTTAACCTGTTAACTTTTGGCAACCATTGTGACCTAATTAGTTGACCCATAAATAAGTTGAAAACTCTGTTTTCAACATTAAGAAAGGTTGGTGAATAAGAAGAGTTTGTTTTTTTTTAATTTTTAGTAACTAATTAGGAACCAAAACGGTAAAAAAAATGAATGCTCTGTCACTTGAACAGTTAAATCCACTTGATATAAGCATTCAAAGAGTAATGGCTTGCTTGACTTGGGCCCCCATGATGATAATTACTTGACTCCTGAAGCTCTCATTACCAGTTTGTGATTCTTCTCATAAGCTTTGTTATTCTTTGGATTCCAGATTACCCTGTAGTCAAAGGATTTAGATACGACCAAAGAATATATTTCACGATTATTGAATTATTATTATTATTAGCAAATCACATGAAAGCAGTGGTAGACTTTCATAGTTGAATTGATTAGTCTATTGTGTAAGTCTTTATCCTAGAAACTACTTTCCGTGAGCCTGTCTTGTAATGTTATGAATGATATATTTCGATGATTCCTGTTGTTTTTTTTACAAAGGTTATATCAACTAAATCTGTCTGTCTGTCTGGTAAACTTTGTACACGTTATTTCTACCACACTCATCCTCGCGTAGTTTTATTTTGAGCAATTGATTAAAATTTCATCTTCAGTGCCAGTATTAGAGTGACAGTTAGTATTAGTTTGCTACTGCGAAACACTGGCAGGTCAATTCAATACAATGAAGTATTTTCAAGACAACAAAAAGGTCATCACTGATATAAACGTCTTCAATATTTTAAATTTCTTCAAAGATATAAAGATTTTTATTGATCTAAAGGTCATCGGTGGCATAGAAGTCTTCTAAGATATAGTAATCCCTTGTTTGATAAACAAGTAACAAGTATTTAAAAGGCATTACGTTGAGACAGACTGACAAAGAGAATCACTAATGATACACAGTCAGGCAACACTTCATAGATTGGGCTCTACTCCAGCCTGTGAAGTCACCTAACCGATCAGCAATATTGATCTCAGCAAGACTTACAGCAATCAATTAGTTCTGTCCCTTAATTAGTTCATTTTGTCGTCTCGAGAATAGAAGCCCTCCACCCACCTCTCCACAAGTATCCACCATCACGTACCCGTTCCTGTTAATTCGTCCACCGACATTAGACACAGCATAACATCAGCAAGATCCGTTCTTTGAGACAACGATGAGTACAATGAGTCCTATCGTGAGTGTAAAGTGAGGAGTGGCGTGAGTGTAAAGTGAGGAGTGACGTGAGTGTAAAGTGAGGAGTGGCGTGAGTGTAAAGTGAGGAGTGACGTGAGTGTAAAGTGAGGAGTGGCGTGAGTGTAAAGTGAGGAGTGGCGTGAGTGTAAAGAGAGGAGTGACGTGAGTGTGAAGTGAGGAGTGGCGTGAGTAAAATACATCTGTTTTATGCGTAGATCTATACAATTCTTAAAATTTATTATTTTATAATTGGAACCCTAATCTCACGGATCCAATTTTTATTGTAAATAATGCTTTACAAAACCATTTAAAGATGTAGGCATGAATTTTAATAGGTTTTCTAGTTTAAAAAAAAAAAGGCATGGGTAAAAATGAGACCAGAAAGATGACCTACTTGAATTCCTATTATCACTGTTAGTCCATCTGTTGTAATTATTTCTATAGTAAAGATATTTGAATATAAACTAGTGGGAAACACACTTTTAAGAGGTAGTGTCGGTCCTAGAGACATTAGGGAATCATTTAATTAACACTATCATAAAAGTTCCTTTGTTATTTCGCGTTCAGTTGCCTTCACAATACTTAACATAGACAGAAAGAAAAAAAAAGAGATAATTGCTTACTATTGCATGCTTTGTCTGGGCATACGAGAGGCCACCTGCTTACATATTGATCAATGAGCTTCTACCTTTAATAAGTTATTCCCCCCCCCCCCCCCAGAGTTCTTCTTTATATCTGTCTTCGATGGTGAATATTTAATGGTCTGTGTTGTAATGGTTTCAAAGGTTTACAAAGGAAGGAATTGTGAAGGGAGGGGGCGTGCATGTACACACGTAAAGATGGGTTGTTGTTGTCCCTTAAGTCAAAATAAAATCTAACAACATGTCAGGTCGGAGCTAAGGACCTGTACATAAAACATTTTAGTGTTATTCTTCATCTCTCGATCTCCATAAAAGTTTGTATGTTCTTTTTTTTTATTTCCTCTTAGGTTCTCATTTGTCTTTTTCTTTATATTTGCTCTCTCTCTTTCTGTCTCTCTTTCTCTCTCTCTTTCTGTCTCTCTCTCTCTCCTCCTATCCAATTATCTATGTATCTATATATGTATGTATGTATGTCTGTGTCTATGTCTGTGTGTATGTATGTATGTGTGTGTATGTATGAATGTATGTATGTATGTGTGTATGTATGTATGTGTGTATGTATGTATGTATGTATGTATGTATGTATGTGTCTATCTATCTATCTATCTATCTATCTATCTATCTATCTATCTATCTATCTATCTATCTGTCTGTCTTTCTGTCTGTTTGTTTGTTTGTCTGTCTTTCTGTATGTTTGTTTGTCTGTCTGTTTGTTTGTTTGTCTGTCTGTTTGTTTGTTTGTTTGTCTGTCAGTCTGTCTATATCTTTTTCTCTCCCGTGTTAAATAAACATTTACTTTTTTAAAGAAATTAAAAAAAAAGTATTTTTTTTTTAATTTCTATTTCGATTAACTTAAACAAAAATCAAAACATAACCAGAATAATGGATTCAGCTTATTAACCACTTGAAAGTCGATATGCCTGAAATATGTTTCACTTAATAGAACAACAATGAGTTTGAATTATGCTAAGTCTTTTGTTTTTGATCTAATAATTAGTTTCACAGCTTGCCTGGCTATAGCAACCTTTACCTTTATGCCACAACCTACACAGCAGTCATTTGGTTGAGCACTGACGGCTTGTGCGCTAAAGTCACAGCGTAACCAAGTCAGCGAATTATGTGCCAGGCAGGAACTTGATTAATATCTGAACCTACACGGGTTCTACTGTTTGTTTGCTAGTACACCACAGGGGTTCTAGTGCTTGCTTGCTAGTTCACCACAGAGGTTCTAGTGCTTGCTTGCTAGTTCACCACAGGGGTTCTAATGTTTGTTTGCTAGTACACCACAGGGGTTCTAGTGTTTGTTTTGCTAGTACACCACAGGGGTTCTAATGTTTGTTTGCTAGTACACCACAGGGGTTCTAGTGTTTGTTTTGCTAGTACACCACAGGGGTTCTAATGTTTGTTTGCTAGTACACCACAGGGATTCTAGTGCTTGCTTGCTAGTTCACCACAGAGGTTCTAGTGTTTGTTTGCTAGTACACCACAGGGGTTCTAGTGTTTGTTTTGCTAGTACACCACAGGGGTTCTAATGTTTGTTTGCTAGTACACCACAGGGGTTCTAGTGCTTGCTTGCTAGCTCACCAGAGGGATTCTAATGTTTGTTTGCTAGTACAACACAGGGGTTCTAGTGTTTGTTTGGCTGCCTGGTCGTGCGATTTGCTTGCTGGACTATCGTTCAGATTTGTCGATGGTCCCGGATTCAAACCCTGGCCGCTCCCATCCCCCGTCGTCCTGTGGGATGTTTTGAACTAGGAAGTAATTGTCTTCAACTCTGAAGGAACATCCGAAACATGTAAAACAAAACAAACAAAATACCACAGGAGTTCTATTGATTGTTTGCGTGAGCCAATTTTCTATTTGCATTTATTGCAACCATCAGCTATAATTAATTGATCTAGAGACAACGCTTGTTTCTAATAACAACGTAAGTTTTTACTTGACAAGACCATCCGAAGGATAAAAGATTTTACCATCAAAGCCAAATAGTTCAAGACTGACAATTTAAAATAATAAAGCTTACCGTTTCTATATTGTTCACACATTTTTTGGATCTTACCTTAGATCAAAAGATGATTCATGGTCAGTTGTAAATTAGTGGTTTAATGTAATATAAAGAAACATACGTTACGCTCGATCTAATATTTATTTACACCTTAAATATCTATAATATAACGCACAAAGTAAGCTGTAGTACATATGTATGTTCTGAATAAAAATCAAAACCGTTTGACCAATCTTGATAAAACTTGGCATAAATGTTTCTTAGATCATGGCGGAGACCGTAGTGTATTTTTGATGTCCCTCACACGACCTGATGGCTCAAAAAATAGACAAAAGTATCTTAAAGAGCGAACTTTTTTTAAAAAATTGGGTAAACCCGTTTTCACATTATTTTATATTAGATATGAGTATGGCAGCTGAAAGGGTAAACCCATTTTCACACTTTTCTTTTCATGACAAAATTTTAAAAAATGTGAAGTGAACTTTCTTTATGTTTGACATAGATCTAAATTTAATCCAGTAAATCCGTAATACCCAAACTAGGGGCCCCCAGCAAAGAATTAATCGTGAAAAGCAAAAGTTAGTGTGGTGATGTTTCATCAATCGATCTGATTCCAGCTGTAGCCTTGTATAGCAGCCTGCATATATTATCCCTTTAATCAATTTGTTTACTCGGTCTGTGTCACATGCTCAACACCTGTGTGCGTCTCAGCACTCAACGAGAATATGGACCCCCCCCCCCCCCCGACGTCTTACCAAGTCATGTGACGTGAGTGCTGCATTCGTGTGACCAGGTGGATTGGGCGAGCATCGAGATATTTACATGTATAGAGAGGCAGTCAATATTACTTGATTCAAAGTTTCGTTTTATGAGAGCTGATGGACAAAGGGATTCACAAGTAAAACACATTTTAAAATGTTTTAAATGAAACCAAAGTTTAATGTGAGTGAAAATATATCAATTGTTTTGAATCCATCATGTTATTTATTTCAATAGATCCAGACTAACAATAAAAGATTTGTGCGATTGGAAATATTTTTATTAATTATTTTTGTTTAACGCACCTTTCATGCTTTTTGTGGACCAGTTGGGTGGGTAGAGGAGGTATCTGGAAGAAGTTTCAGTGCTACCTTTAAAAAAAAATTTAAGTTGCTGAATTTGAGCTCGAGCCTCCGTGATGGAAAGCCGACTTGTTAACCGCCTAGCTATCCAACTACTTGTAAAAGTAGAAGTTTTTATAATCTAGGGTTAATCAAAGAATTTTAGCGAACGTCCTAATTCTCCACACAAGGCTTATCTTCCCTTAGCTTAGTGGACCTTACTATCTCTTTACGAAACAAAAATAATTAATTACTACTGATTAATTAACTAATTGGTTTCGTGTGTTTGCATCAACAATGAATAATTGTGCCAATTTTTTACTTCATCCGAGTATGAGAAGTGGGAGAACTAACGTGTTCAAGATGTCACCCAGACAGACAGACAGACAGAGGAAGTTAATATAAGCTTTGTACAAGTATGTAGACAACAAGCAGGTGTCTATATTTGCTTTGACACTTTTGACAGTGACATTTGGAAATTACATCAACAGTTTGACATTCTTTTAGTAATTTATTTATCATACCAATAGGTCATAGGAGAATTACAAGCCTTTAAAATAGTATTTCCATTACCTACTTCTAAATAAGATATTGTTCAGGAAAAATTTGATTGTAGATTAGACTAGATGAAGGTATCCTGCTTTCCGGTAGGTAAAGTTTAACTATATTATAGAAACTGTTTTTCTTTTTAAGCTGTGGCTTTTTCTAACAATGTAATTTAACATACTATGTAAAGTTCATGTCGTCTTGCTTGTAGATATAAACAAGTAGGGGAGATAAACATAGTAATACAGTAAACTGATATTGCGGTTATACCCCTTGCCTGAACCCATTTCGTGTGATAGGGTGTGCGTGTGAGATCTGGAGTTGTGTAATGTGAAAAGGGGTGGGGGGTGGGGTAGAAGGTGGTTGAGTCAGCTGATGTTTAGCTTAATAAGTTATTCTAGTTTCATGTGCTGTGCGTGCATGTGGTTTTGTAAATATGTCATTTATTTTTTTTCCCCACTGAGTAAGTCTTGCTTTCGAAAGGAATAAAAGAGTACTTTTCAATGTTAATAGTGCATGTTCAGTGAGGCAGACAAGTGTACTGGGGATCGCTTTGAAAACAAATGTTTTGAAGTCACTGCTGAGAATGGATTTTTTGTTGACGTCGTCTTCGTGTGGACGCCTTCAATCTTCACGTTTTTATTCTCGGCCTTTTAAAATCGACTTTGATCAACAGCTTACAAACTTTAGACATTTACCATTTAACTGAAGCTTCATACACATATTTATTCATTGAGTTATTAACCGAATTATAATGCGTGTTCAACTATTCATTTTAGACAAAATATTACAATATTTTCGACATTGGTCGGAGTGTTATAAATATTTCAGATCTCCTTCAAAATTAACATAAATACATCTTAGCAAAATGGCAGACGGTAGGATTCGAACTTATAACCATAATGATGTCTTATCATACGTGTATTGTGTCGACACATTTTGTTAATTCGGTCAACATTTATTTAGTCACGTGAACAGCACGTGAGCTGCGTTTTCTTTTTATATCAACACTATGGCTGACAATCGGCAAGCTTTTTTTTGTCTCTGTCACGTGATGACTAAATAATGTTGATAATAATAAACCACATTCACCAATCGTAAACAAACAACATTTAGCCACGTGATAATATTGATAAAACAATGGGAAAAAACTGTCACGTGACAGCCTGTGTGTATTACGTAATTTGTATAGAAGACAGAGAACCACGTGGCTAAATACTGTTTGTTTACAATTGGTGAATGAGGTCCATTACTGTAGCTTCTAACTTTAGTGTTTCAAACATTCTACTAAATCTAGTGACTTAACTTTCACTTCCGCCTTCCCCCCCCCCTTTTTTTTGGGTCTTTGATAAATTCTAAACAAATTAGTGATAAGAATTTACTTTAATAATCATTTTTTTAAAGTCTTTTTTTTTATTTTGTATCAGATAACGGATAATTCTAATGCCATCCTACAAACACTACAACGTAATACTTAACATTACCAAAACTGAAAATTAAACAACTAGATTTCTGATACAAGGCTTCCCTCGAGAAGTGACTACGTATCATCTCATAGAAATACAATGAATGCCTTGCAATGAGCTGTGATGGGAACGGTGTGGCCCACGCATCACTTTCCCCACTCTCCACGCATCACTTTCCCACTCTCCACGCATCACTTTCCCACTCTCCACGCATCACTTTCCCACTCTCCACGCATCACTTTCCCACTCTCCACGCATCACTTTCCCACTCTCCACGCAGCTGATGTATCCAAAGGAACGGCAAGTTTGGGAACAGCGGCTTTGCAGGCTCTGACAGGGTGCAGCATACACGACATTGAAAATAGGCATTGTGTCTTTTAACCGTTTTATTTTTCATACATTATACATAAAAGACTTTAATAATGTCTTTTTATTACCTTTCATTAATACAGGAAGGTGAACATACAAGTTATTTAGAATCTTAGACACAGACGACTTGATATCTGGTTATAACAATACTGAACAACTCAAGCAACATTAGACTAACCCTAAGAGAGGGGGAGCACCGGTTCAAGATAGTTTTAAACAGCTCCCAGTGTTACTACGTATTCCGAGACAGACTCTGGCAACATCCACAATGAGTGTCTATCAGCATCCGTCTTCTACTACATCCACAATGAGTGTCTATCCGCATCCGTCTTCTACTACGTCGACTGTTCAGAACGGGTCGGTCAACGGCCTGATAATCAGCAGCAACATTACCCCTATCAACGCCCAGCTGAGTCCACCCAGCCAGCTTCCCAGAGTAGCCGATGACCAGCTGAAGCTGTTGGAAGACAATTTCCAGCACAATAGAAATCCATCGGATTTGAACATAACATTAATTGCTGCCGAGGTCGGCCTGTCTGAGGCGGCTGTCAAAGTAAGTCTGTACTATTCACTTGCATCTTAATCTATCAGCATTAAAACAAAGAGGGGGGGGGGTGGAAGAATCGAGGCCAAATGATAAATGCTTGGATTTGTAACTATGGGTCTGAGTTCAAGTCCTTATTTTTTTTTTAAAGTCTACATTTTAGGATATCAATGTGTCCTCCCATTAAGAAATTTAAATACCATTGGACGTTGCACTGGCTTGATGATAGCCTCGTGAAGTGACACAAATGAGCTTTAAATCGTAGATCTCAAAGTTAAAGTCTTATTGGAAAAAATTCTCAACGAATAGGGCTATACTTGTTCTTGTATATTATAACATTTTTAGAACCCCAATTTAACAAGGGTTTCAAGCAAATAAAACTTCTATATTTGTTGTGTATTTAAGGCACCATTCACATACTAACATTAGTCAAACTATAGACTACAAATGACATTAGGGAAGATAAAACGTCGTCTTTCTAAATAGAATATGTGATATAATGATATTTATGATGGTACCTTGTCTGAACTAAATGGCTTTGAAAGTAATTAACTTGATTCTTTTGTAAATTCTACCTGTAAATGTGTGCTACATTAGGCAGACTTTGGTATACTAATGGCATTAGGCAAACTTTGGTATAAATATAAATGGGACTAAGCTAGCATACTTGTTTTGCGAAATCTTTATTAAAAAAAGCTTTAGACAATATGTTTTCTTTACCCAGGCTATAGACTGTAGACTACACATAAGTTCTGCATAGTCATGGAAATAGAATATGTTGACATTTATCCCAGGTCGTCATTTTGACCTAGTCGCTCCACTAGTATAATGTCAGCCTTGTATTAAATGTCATTTTCTCTTTCCCTACATGTTGACATTGGAATTTTATTTTACTCCAACTAACCGTTTCTAATGAATCTATAGAATTAATATTTATAAAGTTTTCTCAAGGTTCTACTCTCGTGGCCTACTATTTGGGCCTATTGAAAGTCTTAATCATGGCTCTTTACTTTAATCTCTACACTTAAGACCTACTTAAAGTTATACTAATTTGTCTAAACACCTACGGCCTACTTAAAGCACTAGCGAATCCAACACAATTAATCGGCGGTGGGGGGGGGGATTTTTTTAAAAACCCTAAACACATGGAACAGAACGATGGTTAAACGCTGTGGTGGAATTCGACCGTTGTAATGCTTGAAAAACGGATATAATTGGTTTAGCTGATACATATAAATGTCTAATTGATAAGATAATTTTGAATAACGATTTTAATTGATAAATATTTAAATATGAACTAATAAGCCCTAACACAATGCAAAGAGAACCTTTTTTTGCCCTAGAAAATAAAAGACACCTTCACCACCACCCTCAGCAAAATGCGCCCCACATGTTGAGAAAAAGCTGATTTAGATTAAGGGGAGTTTAAGTGTTGTCCCCGAAAAAAAAAGTCTTCGTAAAATAATACAATAGTACAATCTGAGACTGAGAAAAACGAAAATGCGAGACAGTATTGGAGCTGAAAACACTTTGTTCCGCTTCAAAACTTCAAAGTTTCAAATGAATTGTAAATTCTCCAAAAACAGTCTTCCTTAATTAGAATAGAGAATAGAAATTGTATAACCTGAAGAATGATATAAAAACTGTTACCCTATTTGACAGTCATAGTTTCTCTGCGGAAATGAGGAGGTGTGGCAGAGGGAAAACGTAAGAGTTCTCTTCTCTCCATTTCATTCTCTCCATTTCATTCTCTCCATTTCATTCTCTCCATTTCATTCTCTCCATTTCATTCTCTCCGTTTCATTCTCTCCGTTTCATTCTCTCCGTTTCATATTAATTACTAACGATTACATTAGCTGGGAGGGGAGAGAACATATGGAACTAATGGAACCGATCCTCTCCGGCCTCAATAGACACTTTATGCCTCTCGTTGGAGTGAACGGAGTGTCGTGTCATGTGCTGTGCATGGCCCCAAGGTTGTATTTGGGGCGTCCACTTGTTGCCCTCATCACATCGTCCCACTACTAAGGCCCTTCAACGTGTTATATACATTACAGTTACAGCATTAGCAAAACAATAAAATGGCTCATTTGTAGCAATTCTTTCATTGACTTCAATTATTGACTTCCCAGGACATTTGTCATTTGAATTTGTCAGAAGTCACGCTTGTCATGATATATTAGGGGCGTATCACTTTAAAAGAATACAGATACAATATTCAATTTGGAGCGCATATTATAATAGGTTGTTTTTTTTTTGTCTTTTTTTTTTATTCATCGTATTTGATAAATTTCGTGAAAGACAGGATGGAAAAGGGTTAGATCCCTAAAATATAATATCTTAGCAACACTATAATTCTGACGGTACGTTGTCTGCTATTAATTGTAATGAGAGTTATGCACCTTGATTTTTACTGAATTCTGTCTGTAAATGTGTGTTTGTTTAAAGCTCAATGCTCTCGCCAGTTAATATTGAGATATTTATTATACATTTTTCCTAATGACATTAATAAAGATATATGTAGTGTATATTGTAGTTTGTTATAGATTAGGCCTATCAAAGTTTTTTTTTCTCTCATTATAATTAAATAGTACGCTACTTGTAGGGGTACAGTTTTCTAAGCCATATTATATACTTTGTTACTCACGCATTTGGTAGGTTGAAAAGTAATAGATACCTTTTTTTTTTTATTGTTGTCCCAATTATTCAAGAAATTTAAAAACTCTTAAGATTAATTTAATTTTTAAAAGGTTATTCTGTTTATCAGTTGTAGACCTACATCTGAAAGAAAGCTAGTGACTGTTGGAGTTATCTACTATTTTATAAGATTAATAGGCTTAGAGGTCCAACTACTCGTGTAACTCGTAAATGTGTACAATATGTAATTTTTTATATTATTAATGTAGTTTAATGTTTGAAATATAAAAAAAAGCCAGAGGCGTATCGCGGCAATCATTACACAATTAGCATAATTACATCTTCAATTTTCTTAAATGCCAATTTTATTTCTTCCATTTCCTCTCTACTTCCTGCTGACTAAGAAAAAAAAACATTTGCTGATTAGGCACAAAATCAAACAGTATCGTTCAGCAGTCATAAACATCTGGAGCTTGTTGGTGTTTAGCTTGACCTAAAGCAGAGGTTCTAAATATGTTCAACTAGGATACAGAAGCCAATATGTTTAGACAAAAAGAAGAAGTCGTATTAATACTATCCAATAACAAAGGATAGAAAGAAAATTTAAAAAAAAAATACAAATATAACTTGGTGAAAAATAGAAAGAGAAAAAAAAGAGAGAGAGAGAGAAAGAAGTGAAGAAAGAAAGAAAAAGAAAAGAGTGAGACAAAGAAGTGAAGAAAGAAAAGAGAGAGAGAGAGAGAAGTGAAGAAAGAAAGAGAAAAAGAAAAAAGAGAGAGAGAAAGAAGTGAAGAAAGAAAGAGAAAAAGAAAAGAGAGAGACAAAGAAGTGAAGAAAGAAAAGGGGAAAAGAGAAAGAAAAGAAAGAGTTAAAGTAAATAAGCAAAAAAAAAAAGAGAAAGTATAAAAACAACAACAATAAAAAGTCAAAGAAAGAAAAGGTTAGAGAGAGGTTGGAAAGGAAGATTATTTAATTTACTTAGGTTGATTTCAAAGGTTGATTTCAAAATTTTAAAATCTTCTTCTTGTTACAGCGATGGTTCGAACATCGATTGGCAAGATGGCGGCAACAGCAAGGCTTACCAGCGAACAGTGGTTCTGTCTGTGGATAAAGATAGATGCACCAGTTATACAGCTAATCCTAACCACAATGGCAAATCCTAACCTCAACGACAAGGCTAATACAGTATCTATGTGTCTAGTCATACGATAAATGTTAGCCATACAAAGGGCAAAAACAAAGTTTTCTATTGTCTTGTTGTGATTATTCAAATTTACATTCATTATTAGTCCCAGACTTAGTTTTTATTATTTGACATTTCTGTGTGAAATGTGAATTAATATTTAAGAACCCAGATATCTGATTTCCTAATAGTCAATAGTTTTAATATCTTGTAATAGTACTGTTCATAATATGAATGTTCATTACAGACCTAGGAGCCAAGATTTACATTTATATCTTCAATTATGAAATAATATTTTTACAACTCTATTAGAACTAAACATTTAAATAGTACAAATTGAGTGGAGTGACGTAGATTGCCGAGCTAATTAAGTTATTGTAAACCATGAGTTGTTGTGCTGTATCTAGGATTTTAATACTTGAGAGAATCCTCATTACCTGGTTAGAACTCTTTCTCCTCTTCTTTACCTGAGTCCTTATTTGTGTATGTGTTAGGGTGTAATTCTTGTATGTTAATCTTCAAATAATGTTTCATGTTCTTTTGTGTTTAGTATACTGATATCTGTGATGAAATCATTTTGTGTCTATGTTATCCATTTAATATATCTTGTATTATGTATACTATAACTTTTATACATTATTTTACATCCATACTATATTCTTACAAGTGCAATAACTCTTATGTAAAAAGATTGTAATATAACCATCATGTTAGCACATGTTATTGTTAGCTCGTATTTATCTTCAACTTCCGGTGTTTAAATTTTAAAATGTAACAGCCATACTTTTTCTGGCTGATATGACGACGTGGTCTTCGGACCAAAAAAGTTATTAGTTCTAAATTTCAACTGTCTACATCGACTTTTATTGAGAAAATCGGATAAAACATTACAAAAATGTCTCTTATACAAATAATTTATTTAATGAGCATTTTTTTGTTTAGTGTTTTTTTTATTATTTTAAATCTAAAAATACAATATTTAAATGAAATCTTACTCTGCTGTTTTGACTTAAATCAGTAACCTGATTATGATCTATTTTTTAGCAACTGGACTAGACCTACATTTTTGAGGGCTTTAACAAATCTATGTTTACTTTGTGACTAGTAGAGCATCCTCGACTTTGTGTGGTCTAAATGTAACATGGCAAGCTAAAATTTAGTGTTTAATGTTTTATTAAGTTAATACAGATCTACTATTGTTTTAGATATTTTACTTTTGATTTTTTTTTCTGCCACTACAATGTTATAAAGACTCGGGTGTCTTTTGGTTTCTTAAGTCATTTTTTTTTTGTAATGTACTTTTTTTCTTAAAATTTTTATCTGGAGGCACTATTTCATCTCATTTTGATATCTTAACCCTGGGAATTCCCACTAGTATTTAGATATATTATGTAATCTACGTATGATTTTATATTTATATTATTCTTTAAAACAAAAATACATTATTTTCAATGTAGAACTGAAATATTTCTCAACTATTATTGCAATTTGACTAATGTATATACATGACCAACAAGTAATAAAAAAGGTACCTAGTTTGATATAGCTTGACCTTAACACATCTGAATAAATTGACCTTTTGGCATTTTAATAACTTACCCATTCACTGCATTCCTCCCAATGAACTTTAACCATCACTATATGATTGTGTTCTCTATTGTGTTTGGACGTTTTCATTATTTGATCTACCTCTTTTACTTATAAGAGCTAAAATATTTATGTTTATTACCTAGTTACATTCATTTGAGTGATGTTACATTCATTTGAGTGATGTTACATTCATTTGAGTGATGTTACATTCATTTGAGGGATGTTACATTCATTTGAGTGATGTTACATTCATTTGAGGGATGTTACATTCATTTGAGGGATGTTACATTCATTTGAGGGATGTACATTCATATAAGCTATGTTACATTCATTTGAGTGATGATACATTCATTTGAGTGATGTTACATTCATTTGAGTGATGTTACATTCATTTGAGTGATGTTACATTCATTTGAGTGATGTTACATTCATTTGAGGGATGTTACATTCATTTGAGTAATCTATCATTCATATAAGGGATGTTACATTCATTTAAGTGATGTTACATTCATTTAAGTAATGTTACATTTATTTAAGTGATCCTACATTTATAATAATTATGTTACATTCTTTTATCTTTTCCTTGATCACTATAACATTGATATTATGGTAAAGGAATAATGATTACATTGTTTAAAAAAATTATTATACTATTTATGTTTAAATATCAAATCTTTTTAGAACTTTGTTTTTCTTGGTCTATGTTCTCTATGTCTATGTTGTTGTTGTTTGCTATATATCTTTGTTTTTTATTTCTATATTTTCTATGTCTATGTTTTCTTCACCAATTTTTAAGGCTCAATTCCTTCCATTTGTTTTAATGTTTTCACCGGTGAAGGTTTAAATTTTAACACTGTTTCAAGACATCCACTTTTCTGGTAATTCATGTAGATTTTAATCTTTTAAATTTTTTAAATGAAATTTACTTGTCTAGAAGTAGCAGTTTGATCAATGCAGTTTGAATTTTTAAAGAGACAGTGGCTATAAAGTGGGTCAGATTGGAAAAAAAATGAAACTTTAAAATGACATTTGGAATATGCATACAACCAATTTTTAATTGGTTTGTTCATATTTTAGGATAATATTTATTCATAGCTGAAATTTTTATTTTTCAAACATAATACTCTACTATTCAGGAAATAACTTCTGCCATAAATAAGATAGAATAACTTTTTAAAAATAGAATTGAGTGTGTAATATCTTTGTTGATGATGTAGCTTTTCATTAATGACAAAAAAAATGTATCTATAATGTTTTTGATTTGTTTATTTATAACATATAGGCCTAATAGTAAACAAATAACATTTTTTACCCTTACAATATAAACATTTTATGTATTTCTAGTTTTTGAAGTACAATTTGTGTAAACATATTTTTGAATTCTGAAAAAAAAAAAAGAACTATATCTAGTCAATCAAATAAATTGTTCAATGCAAATATTTATATTTCTATTATTTTGAAACAAACAAAAAATCCAGTCCCTCTTTTATTGAGCCTAATTGTATAGTCCTTAATTATTCTTTAATATAATAATTAGGTAATTTGTGTATAAACTGAATACATGGGAAAAGTTCTGTTGTAATGAATTTTATTTGACTTACTGAAACTTTCCAGTGTCAGCATTTCACACAGTCTTTACTCTCATAATCGACAACTGTGTAACTTAAAAAACAGTTTGAATTTATTGAAACACAAAATGAAATATGAAACGTCTCTGATGAATATGCCTTTAAAAACATATTTTAAAAATTGTTTGGACTTTCTATCCCCCAAGATCATCTTTAATAAAATAACTTGCTTGTTAATGAGGCTTTCGACATGTATGTGTCTGTCATTGTGTCTGCATGTATCAGTGTGGGTGTGTCGGTGTCTGATTCTATTTGAGATGTGGAGGACCATTTTGAGAACTTGTAAGTATGAATTGAGCATATAATGTTAATATTTGTCTGTCTGTCTGGTACAAATGTTGTACACCTTATTTCTCCCACTTCCCATTCTCGGATAAAGTTGAAACTTTACTCAAAAACATTAATAAATAATATATAAAAATTAAACAATGGATTATTGATAATTAATTAATTTAGTTCAATATATAGAAAATGGGAAATAAATCTAACATTTTGTATACATATGGCTGTAAACGTGAAGCTCTTTCCCTTATATAAGCTTTTAAAAAAAGTATCTAGATCTATATATACAATTCTCTTCATGGCTCAAGAGTTTGAACACCAAGTAATGGAAAGATCACTCTTTTATTTCTGCAAGTCGGATGGAGTAGAGTTAACCCAAGTAATTTTAGAGGCGAAAAAAAAAGGGGGGGGGGTGAGAATAAGTAGTATTCACCCTTCACTAAATAGCAGGGCCGGACTTAACCATTGTGGGGCCCAATGCGAAACGGATTTCGCGGGGCACAGTTTGGGTAGGGATTGGGATAATGAATAATAAGTGAAAATTAAGAGTTTGTATTAGAAAATATATTGGTCTTTGCATTTTATTCATTCTTTACTACGCACAGAATTACAACACGAGCCTTGCGTGTAGTGAAGTCATACAGTATATCAAAAGAATTCTGTTTCCAACATAGATCACGCTCAATAGCAAGAATTACCAAATGTTTCAATCTATCTTGTTGACCTCAAGAAATTCTTCATTAGTTTGATGCGCGAGAAGCTTTTTTCACCAGATTCTACAATTACGTGATAATGCCATTTTTTTTTATCGCGCGTAGGATTGGCATTTTTTTATATTGAATGACACCCAAAAAGGACAATTTTTTTCTATATATTTCAGGAGATTTGTATGAGTTTTCAAAATATTTTAATTTTCGGAGTTTTTCAGGACTTATTCGTATATTTTGTAATTTCAGGAGATTTCCAGGAGCTCCTGGTAAAATAGGAGGCCGCTGAGAAACTGCTTTAAGTTATAAAATGGTTTAATTTAATAATTTGCACCTAGGATTAGCGTGGGGGCTATGACAGTGTGTGGCCCACTGCGGTCGCATAGGTTGCGTGCCCTAAGGCCGACCCTGCTAAATAGCGCAGTACGCTACGCTGCCGGTCGACTAGTTTTTTATAATTCGCTTGTTTTTTGTTGCTGTTTTCTTTTTCTGAAGGAGGGTTGGAGGAGTTTGTCAGTCCTATGTTAATTAAAGTACATATAATTGTATATCTGTACCTGGTGAGCAGCTCAGCAGAGGGCCGTGATGATTCCAAGTGTCACGGACAACATCACTGAAAAAGAAATTATTAATAAAATAATAAAGCTAGTCTAATGGGGGCTAAGCCTGTGCACCTTCATTATGTTCTGTGGGTGGAAATCTGGATAAGACAAATACCATAGTCTGTCTTTTTAAATGGAAGTAGATTTCATTGTATGTTGATCAAAGTTAAACAAAATTTTACACGATTTTAATTTAATTTTTTTTTGTAACTAATATAAGGGGATGCAGTCAACAACATAAAGATTTTAACTTCAAATGATATTTTGAAAATATTTAATTAGTACAATTTAAAAAGTACACGTATATGAGAGATGAATATTGTAGTGCCTAATATCAATTTGTAAAAACTATTGAATGTTTATTTTATTTTTTTTAACCATTATGTTGTACGCAATTTAAACAATGAGGTGTAAACATTGTCACTTTTTTTTAGTAAGTAAGAAACATATCATAAATTATTAAATTCTATAGGCCTATCAATATTTTAAAAAAAAATTTCCACAAAGACAATGAAAACACTTCCATATAAGGAAAACAACTCAGGTCTCCTAACAAAAAACAACAACATTTTGACCCCTGCGATAACTCACGAAAGGACCCAACCGTTCAGAAAAACCAAAAGGGAGCGTCGCAATAATTGCATCCCTTGAAACTGAAACAAAACTTGAGAAGCCACAAGCTGGAAATACAAAACAAATAGAGCCGACAAAAGCAAAGGAAATGAATTTGTCCTCGAATTGATGGGAAAGTACATAAAACACTGAATCATAGTCTTCAAATACAAAAACAAAATTTAATAAAATACTCAGAAAGACACAAAGTTAAAGATAAAGGCACATTCCTCGTTCCATATGCTAGGACACATTTGTACAAAAGCTCCTTCTTCCCTAGCGCTATTAGAGCATGGAATGGGTTGCCTGAGCCAGCTAGGAAAACCAGTGACTTGGAGGAGTTTAGATCATTGGTTAATATGCATGGCTAAATGCATGACGCGTAGGACGTAATCATCTTCTTTTTTGAAGCAACGTCTGTATCATATAAGATAAGAAGAATGTTCAGGTCTTAAGTTCTATTAAAGAGTTCAGAAGCTTGAACTCGACCTTCAAGTGTCTTGATTTTATTCTTCTGTGCCAAACCTACCACTGTAATTGTATGTAAGCTTGAACAAAAGGGTTAAACAGGTGATGAATTTTACTACTGGCCCAAAGATGCCAGTCTGAGTAGCGGTGCAGAGAACCATTAGCATTGCATCTGTATTGATTTAGTGGTGTCGGAGAGAATCAGGTCAAGTGTTCGAGTAAATATAGATGAAACTATCCCATTTATTGATTCTTTCTGGTGAGTTGTCATTCCTTTAGATCATCTCTGATTAGAACACTTTCAAGAAATGTCCGCATGATATGGACACCATTCATTAGAGACAGCGCTATGGTCATCATTGATTATAGACAATGATAATGACACCATTCATTAGAGATAGTGCCTATTGTGCTATTGACATCATTCCTTAGAGAGAGTGCTATGGGCATCATTAATTATGGTGCTTATGAAACCATTCATTAGAGAGAGTGCTTTGGGCATCATTGATTATTAACTGAGCATATGATAAACTGAATTTATGGAACTGAACGTGCATTCCTAAAGGCTAATTGTCTAAACATATGTTACGAAATTTAGAACATCAAATGAAAAATTCTCTGTCCTTTATTTACTGATAATCATTTTTTTAATTAATCAGATACATTAATTAGATTTTTTAAAATCATTTTTCAAATGGAGTCTATGTCATTTATCTAAAAAAAATAATAACGTGAAATAAAAACTTTGACATTTACCTACGAATTAAACTTAGAATAAAAAATTTTACTCTCGTGTATCTATCAACAGCATTGCGATTTTTCTCTTTAGCAAGAACTTTTTGATAACAGTCTATTGACCGAGTAGCATTGTGCTATTGTCTAGCAATTGCAAAGCAAATACAGCTAGATCGTTTAATTTTCTAAATTCACTTTTTTATGTTCTCCGAATGTTAACTACCTTTACGTTGCCATGGAGACCAGAAGTGTTGGGAGAAGGAATACAATAGGAGAGTTCTGTGATGGTTCATGTAAAAGTTAAACATTGAACAGTGTGGAATAGTTTCGTGTGTGGCGTTGGGAATAATATATATATATATATATATATATATATATATATATATATATATATATATATATATATATATATATATATATATATATATATATATATATATATATTAAACTGCGGACTTTTATTTAAGATGTTTCTGACCATATTGTTTGGTCTTTAAATAACACCAACAATGTTTTACATGTTTCGGATGTTCCTTCAGAGTTGAAGATAGTTTACTTCCAAGTCCAAACCTCCCGCAGGACGACGGGGGATGGGAGCGGGCAGGGTTTGAACCCTCGACCGTCGATAAATCCGAACGACAGTTCAGCGCGCAAACCGCACGACCAGGCAGCCATCCTAATATATCACAATAACCCTAACCCTAACAATATCACACGTAACATCTAGTGAGAAGAGCTTTGAGAACTTATACTGAAGTTTCAAGCCTACGAAGTGGCACATTTAGTTGCAGTGTATTTGTGTATTCTTAGGAAAATGAAAAAAAAAAATATCGCGAATATATTAGAGCCCGAAATTTAACAAAGTGTTGTAGATTGCGCGAAAACGAAGACACCGTTGAGAACTATTTATTTTGTCTTATCGGACACAGACGAAGCCGCTGTCTGTTTGTATAAAGATTAAAGCTAATGCTATTTATAAAATTTTGAGGAAAATTTTTAAAAAATTACATTTAGAGAAAATGCATTGAAAAGAATATACAAAGACATGTTGTATAGAATTCCATTCAACAAAAAGAATATGATAAAAAAATAGCATACAGCTAAACTAGTTTGTAAAGACTATATAAGGGACTGATAAGTGCAATATATAAATATATATATGATAGATAGATAGATAGATAGATAGATAGATAGATAGATAGATAGATAGATAGATAGATAGATAGATAGATAGATAGATAGATAGATGTTATTAAACTACTTACATTTATATGAAAGACAGGTAAATGGTCCGCTGGACAGAAACAAACAAGGTGAATACAAAAAAAGACACATCAAAATGCATTGCTGATTGACATTGTGAGTGTGTATCGATTCCTATTTGCAACAGCCCCTCACTAGGTTCTTTGTTGAACGGCTCAATCGATGATTATCAACCGTTACGAAAAATTATATTTCTACTGTTTTTTTTTTTTTTTCAGTTTTAAGTTTCTTTCAGTTTTAATAGATTAACATTTCTCAAAAGCGCAAACTATAAGTGTAAAATAGAAATAAGTTCTAAGCTTTTTAAGAAGGACGCCACTTCTGTTCCAATTCGAAAACTACTGTTGATTTAATTCGAATATATCGTCTCGTGTGTATGCTTCTTGTGTATGTTGCGATGTCATTAACGGGTATAAACAGACACATCATTGATTTCTATAGAGGTCTGGATGTTTTAGATAAATATTTATATTCGCACCAATTGCAAGGCATCAGTTGAAATGAAGAATATCGGACGCTTATCTTTGGTTGTGTTTTGTATACTTTCTTTCAATGAGTTCAACTTCGTTCAGTCAGCCAAGGAATCAGTTATTGGTCAGTATTCCGTTTACATTGTCTTCTTGTTGTCATTGATACAAATACTGAGTTAGCCAGGAAAACCAGTGACTTGGCAGAATTTAAGTCATTGGTTAATATGCATGACTGAATGCATGATGCGTAGGACGTAATCATCTCCTTTTTTTGAAGTAACGTCTGTATTATATAAGATAAGATAAATCAATATCCAAATGCGGAAATCAATAACATCGAGGTACATGACTTATTTGGAAGAATGCGCTAATTGTAATGATAGATCACCAAATATAAACTAAATAGTTTTATAATTAGTAATCATTCTGGAATAATGTTTTTAATTTAATTTTATTAAGATGCTAGCATTATCCACCGGCTTCGACGGTTGATTTTGTTCTCAGGCTATTAATTTTTTGTTTGTTTTGTTTTGCTTTTTGTCATGGACCCATCCCATTTTATCTTACTTTAAACAGCATCATGAAATAAAGTTTAACGCCCCTCCATACATTGCTTTGGTTAGATCATTCTAGTATCTCTAGTAAATCAATGATGCTCAACCTAATTTGACCCGTGGGCCATTTTTATTTCCGACACTCTTGTCGCGGGCCACATGACCAAAAATGTACAAAAAAGGAAATAAAAAAGACCTGAAACAATTGTATTAGAAACTGTTGGATCTAGTAGGCCTGCTTACATTCATTCATGGGATATTAGAATTCCTATTTTGTTTTAAACTTCGGAAAGCTGCTTCATTTCTCTAATTGAAATGCGAGCAGCTATGTATCTAGCTTTACAAACTATTCATTTTTTGTTTCTCTTTTAGGTAAATATTCCTATCGATCCTCCTTTCTATAAACCTAGTTTTAACAATATTTTTATTCGCTGTTCAAACCAAAATGCCGCCATATTTTGGTTTATAATGCCTTTTATATGTTGTTGTTTTCTAAACAGTCTTATTTCTTCTTATAAAATAAAACAAACTCCTTGGCTTATTATCATGTTCCACAATCAAGTAAAGATCCATTCACTTTTCCTGGTAGATTCTAAATTCAGAGTCCACTTCTAGTTTCTTCAGCTGTCCCATCTCCCAATTCGTAAACGCACAATTATTAAATGGCATGGTACCAATCCATCAAAGAAAAAGTCAGGGCCCTAACGTAGGTAAGATATATTTTTCAACCATATTTTTTTTTTCAAAAATAAAAAAAGGGGGGGGGGAATTTTCTACACTTTGTGCTGACGTTTCGGCGGGCCGGATGACACCACGTCGCGGGCCGTATTTTGGGCATCACTGTATTAAATGGATTGGAACTGCCCTTAATTTCGAGTATCACTTCCTCAACCCACAACTCTCCTTCATAGCAAATAGGACCTAGTCTTATTAACAGTGATGTTTTCTTTACATTCAAAATATTTAATTGACTCTATACCGTTATCAGCGTGGCATTTTACTTTATGATGGTTGAAATAATTAATAGAAATCATTTGTCAATAATACACCTTCCATGATACAACTTTAACAACTGCTTTTTATTCCAATGTGTTTGAAAGTGGTGGTCATTAGTGACGTCATAGCGACCAACAACCAGAACATGGTTCCCATCCTCAAAGAGATCACAAACTACTTCCGCCCCAAAGGTCAATCTACAGACTTTCGATTCGTACCTGTGGTCACCTCCAGGAACCTTACAGAGACAGTGGACATTGGTTAGTCTAAAAGAGGGCTGGCGAACCTATGGCACGCGTGCCCAAGGTGGCACGCGAAACGATTTTGTGTGGCACGCGACAACGATGATATTAAGAAATGTGTTTTTTTTTTATAAAATCACGGATATCTCGAATTACCTTAATTAATAACGTTCAATTATTTTCGAGAACTGTAAATAATATGGAAGAAGCGCTAGTGGATCATATTCCAAATAATTTTTTCATATGACTGTGTTTCATTTTGGGAGCATAAGGCATAATACATTTTTTTCAAGACAAATCTCGTATTTGAACCAGATCTCCTCAGCTTCCGCCATTTTGTTGATACTGAAAACGTGTCGGTCTTACATCGATTGCTAGCGTTGCCATCAATAAATTTTTATCAGAATAATTACCATAACATGTCATTCTCAAAAATCAAAAAAAGAAAACTTAATGAAGAAGAAGGAAATGGCAGACCTTTTCAAGAGTGGTGGACTGAAAGATATAGAATAATTCACAGAGAAAACAAGGCCTTATGTGCCGTGTGTTTGGAAAGTGTTGTTTGTCGGACATCATCAGTAAAACGTCATTATGAGTCCAATCACAGCTGGCTTTTAGGCAAAAGCGAGGATGAGCAAAAAGAACATATATCGCGTGAGTTAAAAAAAGCAACTTCACAATCCAGTTCTTTTGTAAACTTTGTCACAAGTTCTTCTAACTTAGTGGCTGCAAGTTTTGAAGTTTCAAAAATTATAGCTAAGCATGGAAAACCTTTAAGTGACGGTGATTATATCGAGGAAGCAATGTTAGTATGTGCGTCTTATTTGTTTGAAGACTTTCAAAAACAAGGATAATGTCATTCAGAGAATAAAGGATTTGCCAATAAGCCGAAACACGGTTAAAGCAAGAGTTATGAAATTGCACGTTAATATTCAAGAACAAGTAAAGAAGGATATTAATGCATGTCAAGCCTATTCTATTTGCCTTGATGAAAGTACTGATGTGACATCATCCGCTAGACTGGCCATCATTGCCAAATATAGCAAAGGAAATTAAATACACAAAGAACTAATAAAATTAGCAACTTTGCCAACGATAACAGGTGCAGATATATGTCAAACTGTTGTGACTGAACTCAGAAATACAGGTGCAGATATATGTCCAACTGTTGTGACTGAATTCAGAGAGGCAGGTGCAGATATATGTCAAATTGTTGTGACTGAACTCAGAGAGGCAGGTGCAGATATATGTCAAATTGTTGTGACTGAACTCACAGAGGCAGGTGCAGATATATGTCAAATTGTTGTGACTGAACTCAGAAATACAGGTGCAGATATATGTCCAACTGTTGTTACTGAACTCAGAAATACAGGTGCAGATATATGTCCAACTGTTGTGACTGAACTCAGAAATGCAGGTGTAGATCTCAAAACAATAATTTCTGTTACAACTGATGGTGCTCCAAGTGTGACTGGGAAAGATGCAGGTTTCGTTACTTTGTTTACTGGACATGTTGGACACCCACTAATCACTTTTCACTGCATTGTGCACCAACAAGCCTTATGTTCAAAAAAACGGCTTAAAGGAACTTGAAGACATTATGAAATGTGTAACAAAAACCGTAAACTTCATTACTGCCCGTGCTTTGAATAAGAGAAAATTTGAACAACTGCTAAATGAAGTTCAGTCCAGTTACTCTGGCTTAGTAATGTACAACAACATACGTTGGCTAAGCCGAGGTCACGTTCTGGAACGGTTTGTGGAATGCCTTGAGGAAATTCGAATCTTTATGGATGATAACAAACAGAATTGCTCAGAATTGACAAATGTTGACTGGCTTATCAGACTAATGTTTTTTTTACCGATTTTTCATCCCATTTAAATGAACTTAATACGAAGTTGCAAGGTTTCGGAAAATCTGTCGATCAAGCATTTGACATCTTGACAGCATTTGAGAAAAAGTTGAAGATTTACAAACGTGACATAGTGAAGGAAGAATTTAAATATTTTAACAAACTGAAGAAATTTTATGATGATTTAAAAGTTCATGATACTACCGGCAAGATTATCAGAAAATATTGTTTTTAGACATAATTGACACAACTGCTGAACAATTTTCACTGCGTTTTGAACAATTTCAAAAATTCGAGTAAACCTCCAAATTTATAAAATATCCAGATACAGTAGATTTTAAAACTCTGGATTTGACATTGTTGATTTGACTATGTTTTCTTGGATGGGATTACACGACTTTGAAATGCAACTTGTTAAGTTTCAGTCCAGCGCAATTTGGAGACAGAAATTTATTGACTTACGAATACGACTTGAATTAATTGAACGTGAACGGTTAAATGGATCATTAGAACCTCAGACATTAGCAGAAAATGAGATTCTTCAAGTTTGGAATGACCTGCCTAAAACTTTCAATTCTCACATGTAAAATACTAGAACACATAATATGTAGCAACATCATAAACCACTTAGACAAACATAATGTCCTCACCCCATACCAACATGGCTTTAGGAAATATAGATCATGTGAAACACAACTAATAGGACTAATTGATGATTTCTCAAAAGGTTTAGATAATAGTGAACAAATAGATGCTATCTTACTAGATTTTTCCAAGGCTTTTGACAAAGTTCACCACCATAGTTTGCTTAAAAAATTAAAATATTTCGGCATTAACGGTCCACTGCATCAGTGGATTAAAGATTTTCTGATAGGGAGAGAACAAACTGTAATAATCAATGGCTCTAAATCAACACCAATAACAGTAAACTCAGGTGTACCTTAAGGAACAGTCTTGGGTCCACTACTATTTTTAATTTACATAAATGATTTACCAAATTGCATTAGTTCAGGAACAAAAGTCAGATTATTTGCAGACGATTGCATAATATATAGAACAATAAAAACAAAACAAGACACAGATATTTTACAAAGAGAATTAGATGAATTACAGAAATGGGAATCAAATTGGAGCATGTCTTTCCACCCAGAAAAATGTCAGTTGCTAAGAGTAACAAAAAAACTAAAACAAATTAATTCCACTTATCTTATTCATGGCAAACCAGTAACACAGACTAAAAACTCAAAATACCTAGGTGTTATAATAAATGAAAAACTGTCATGGAATCCACATATTGATGAAACTATAAAAAAAATCCAACAAAGCATTAGGGTTTATTAAAAGAAATTTCTATAAATCAAATAAGAACATAAAACTAAAATGTTATTTAACCTTGGTTAGGCCAATAATAGAATATGCATCCACCGTGTGGGACCCCTCAACTCAAGAAAACATTAAGAAACTGGAACAAACACAAAATAGAGCAGTGAGATTCATAACAAACGAATATTCACATTTGACTAGGGTAACACCATTAGTAAAATCACTAAATTTAGAAAGCCTTCAGGACAGAAGACTCAAAAGTAAAGTAGCAATTATACATAAAACACTGAACCATAATCTTCAAATACAAAAACAAAATTTAATAAAATACTCTGAAAGACACAAAAATAAAGGCACATTCCTCGTCCCATATGCTAGGACAAATTTGTACAAATACTCCTTCTTCCCTAGTGCTATTAGAGCATGGAATGGGTTGCCTGAGCTAGCCAGAAAAACCAGTGACTTGGCAGAATTTAAATCATTGGTTAATATGCATGACTAAATGCATGACGCGTAGGACGTAATCATCTTCTTTTTTGAAGTAACGTCTGTATTATATAAGATAAGAAGATGATAAAAGTAGCAACATCCATTCTGTCAATTTTCTCGTCTACTTACTCATGCGAATCTTTATTTTCTACAATGAATTATATTAAATCAGATGCCAGAAATTGCTTGACCGATGAACTAAGTGCGGCGTGTGTAACTTTGAAGAATACACGGTATACACCAGATATCAAACTGTTATCGTCTACCACACAACAGCAAAGGTCGCATTGATTGACCAGCCCTAAGACTTCAAATCTGTAGGTCAGGATAATAAAATTGAATAAACAAGTAATATTGTTACTAAGCTGTTTTTATACATGCAGTTGACTTACAGGCTGTAGCACTTCTTTTATATAGCGGCGTCACTAATAGACCTCATTGGCAGGCAACAATCTTCATTGTTTTTAAATTGAAATTAATTGGCACTCGGACTGAAAAAGGTTCGCCAGCCCTGGTCTAAAACAAAGTAAATTGTGTGTGTGAGTGTGTATCGTAATTAACATAATTCACATATTATATAATTATATATCATATAAATATCTAGAATATTCTGGATGACAGAACATAAAAGAGTATGCTAATTCTTCACTTCTGTCGATTTAACTTGTATAATGGAGGTATTGTCTTTTTAAAAATGAATTTTTAAATGTTTTTCTTTTTTTTTTAATTCAGTGTGTGACTTATTGGCCACGGGGATGTCTGGGCTTATTGACCTGTCTCCACCAAAATTGTCGCCCTTGCTTCGTGCTTTGTGCCAGGACCTAAATGTGGCATATGTCCTTTTGGTGGATAACTCTTACCACTTTTATATGGCTGACAGGTAATTGGTATGTCCTATCAAGTTGACCAGATCTGTGTCTAGGATCGTTCTTCTCTACGTGTGAGAACCTTTGATGTCGTGCGTTCATCCAGAAATGTAGATGACGCAAGCCGTTAGGTGGTGTCCTATAGATGTCCACTTATGGTTCGAGATGACCGCATCCCTTTTATGAAGCATGTGACCCGGGAAAGGCTTTTATCCACTGGCCAGGATGAGGAATCGGCTCTTCTCCGACCCCTCTGTCTGGAGTCCCCCTGCGACTAGATGATCATTTAATCACATCCGTCTGGTCGTAGGACACGGTCCCTTGAGCCAACGACACGAGTTCCCCCGTCTCGTGCGAGGCCGGAGGTCGAGCCCACGGGGGGCCTCCATCTGCCTATAATGTGCCACAGCACCCGTGGGGGGACCATCACTGCCTGTAAGGCCCCCGTTGGGGAACGAAGCAATTAGTTTTGGACTGATTAGCAAGCCTTTCTCACAACTCCACCACGTACATATAGTGGTAGAACATGCAGTGGTAGCTCACTGGGAGCCATGTCTCACATCCCCACCACGCACAGGTACACTCACTAGAACATACAGTGGTAGCTCACTGGGAGCTGTGTCTCACATCTCCACCACGTACAGGTACACTCGCTAGAACATACAGTGGTAGCTCACTGGGAGCCGTGTCTCACATCTCCACCACGTACAGGTACACTCGCTAGAACATACAGTGGTAGCTCACTGGGAGCCGTGTCTCACATCTCCACCACGTACAGGTACACTCGCTAGAACATACAGTGGTAGCTCACTGGGAGCCATGTCTCACATCCCCACCACGTACAGGTACACTTACTAGAACATACAGTGGTAGCTCACTAGGAGCCGTGTCTCACATCCCCACCACGTACAGGTACACTCGCTAGAACATACAGTGGTAGCTTACTGGGAGCCATGTCTCACATCTCCACCACGTACAGGTACACTCACTAGAACATACAGTGGTAGCTCACTAGGAGCCATGTCTCACATCTCCACCACGTACAGGTACACTCACTAGAAAATACAGTGGTAGCTCACTGGGAGCCGTGTCTCACATCTCCACCACGGACAGGTACACTCACTAGAACATACAGTGGTAGCTCACTAGGAGCCATGTCTCACATCTCCACCACGTTCAGGTACACTCGCTAGAACATACAGTGGTAGCTCACTAGGAGCCATGTCTCACATCTCCACCACGTTCAGGTACACTCGCTAGAACATACAGTGGTAGCTCACTGGGAGCCATGTCTCACATCTCCACCACGTACAGGTACACTCGCTAGAACATACAGTGGTAGCTCACTGGGAGCCATGTCTCACATCCCCACCACGTACAGGTACACTCGCTAGAACATACAGTGGTAGCTCACTGGGAGCCATGTCTCACATCTCCACCACGTACAGGTACACTCGCTAGAACATACAGTGGTAGCTCACTGGGAGCCATGTCTCACATCCCCACCACGTACAGGTACACTCGCTAGAACATACAGTGGTAGCTCACTGGGAGTCATGTTAGCCCACATACTTAGCCATTCAGCTCCCCGGGCGGACGTGTCCACGGAGATGCCACGCTGAGGCGACGGGAGCATTTCCTCCGTTAGGTGGTGTCAGAAGTAGTGATCACTTCATATTTAATGTATTACTATGGAGGAGAGGAGAAAAGCAAAGTCAATGACACTAGCTCCAGCTGGAATAACCTGTGCAGCCGAACATTCCGGGCTCACATTGGTCTCACCAGACACATGAGGAGGCACAAAACCCCAGTGCAAAGCCCTCAGCCCCATCTGAATGACAAAAGTGGTCATCATCGAACCACGATGGACGAACTATATATATTAATACAGCATAACAACATACAACATTAATTTCTTTATTTCAGCATTGTACAAAGGACACAACTGTATAAAGTCTCTAGAAAGACATTTAGCATGACTCCAATTTATGCAGTACTTGAGATCTTATTGATGATATCACGAGATGTGTCTGCCTGGTCGAACGGTACAATCGAAGATACGACGTCTTGAAACTGATAGAATTGATGCATGCGGGGGTCTCGCTCTGTTCGGATACAAGCGAACCTTACAGAAACTTGCCAGATACCTGGACCGTGCTGTAAGGGATTAATCCCAGTTGGGAGCCCTAGTTGCATGGAGGCTTACAAATGATCGAAAGATAACGTAACGATTCTTAGCTTCAACATGGCACGTGGTACGTAGAAGGACAATAAGTTTGTTTTTCATAAAATAGGCCTAGTCTCCACTCTAATGACAAGTACAATTTGGTTGTGTGGTTCGCGCTCAGGACTGTCGTCACTGTGGTCCCAATTCGAACACTGTTCGCGACCGTATCTTCAGGAGATTTTGGCAATGATGTAATTATTATTATTTCTGGAGTCAAGTATGAAAGTATTGATTCAATGGTTAATATTTATATAAAAATCTTTAAATACTCTAAATATCGCATCTATATTATATATAAAAGAAACATTGATCTATGACGATATTTTGTTCTTATTTGCTTACTAGGCTTGAGAGCAACGGAACTTATGTGGCTATTGAACCCGTCAGCTACCAGATGTTACAAATAGTAGTGGACATAGCAGAAAAGGAACAATTGAACAGTATAGCTCTATTCTATGATGAAACCTTTGGTAAAAAACATTATTATTTCCTAAACTTTTTTAGCTAAACTATAAGGATTCTATTTATGTTTTATCTTAAAATATTATAGATGAATTAAGAAATAATTTAATGTTTTAAAAATAAAATAATTAAAAAATTCAAAGTATTTTCTTGTTTACAAAAATGAAAAATTCTTTTTAAAGTAGGCATTTAGTTAAAAAATATATTTCTAATGATATCTTGACACTCCTTTATAAAATTGTTTTATTTTAAAGAGCGAAATTGGATGTAGAAAAACCTGGCTATTTCTTTTTGCTGCCAGATTGACGGTGGTGTGTAGTGTATGACTGACATAGATAAACCCAATGGGCAACCTTAGTCTGTAAGAGCTTGAGTCTCGATGTAAATTAGATTTTTTTTTAATTCGAGATATGACTCAATTTGAAATGAAGACAGCTTAAAGTCGGCACAGAAATCTTTTCCCAGATATATTCCTCCTCTCCCTTCCCTACATGTCCTTAAAAGAGTTTGGACCTTAGTGTACTGAACAGGTTTTGTTGTTAAAGCATTAAAATATCGCTACAGTTGTAATGCAACCTCCAAATGATACCAGTGAAGCACTTAATGGATTGCAAAGATGTCAATGCTCTACTGACACTAGTCATTCTTTGTATTTGCTTATACTTTTTTGTTTAACTCCTGCCAGACATTCAAAACACACCAAGACGTGTACTGACCAATGTTCCCGTACCTCACATCTACCTACCATTGTCTAACAACGCTAGCCAGACGGAACAGCAGATCGATACCATGATCAAGATCAATATAAAAACAGTGATGGTCATCGCGGATAGGTTTAACGTTCAGAACTTTCTAAGTCTTGTAAGTCAGCTGCTCATCCCTCCTGACATCTGTCTGTTGATTCACTAACTCGTCTTTCCTGACACCTGTCAGCTGATGCACTAGCTCGTCTCTCCTGACACCTGTCAGCTGATTCACTAGCTCGTCTCTCCTGACACCTGTCAGTTGATTCACTAACTCGTCTCTCATGACACTTGTCAGCTGATTCACTAGCTCGTCTCTCCAGACACCTGTCAGTTGATTCACTAGCTCGTCTCCCCTGACACCTGTCAGCTGATTCACTAGCTCGTCTCCCCTGACACCTGTCAGCTGATTCACTAGCTCGTCTTTTGTTATACCTCTCATCTCATACACATTTCTTGTGTTCTTTTTATGCTATTGAAGTTAAATATAAAAGAAAAGGCAAAATATAACAATACTTTAAAAAAACAAAGTTTCTTTGAGGGGAAGAACTTTATGTGGAAATGTTCAACTTGATTCGAGAATGGGTGTGGGAGAAATAACGTGTTCAAAATTTTAACCAGACAGACACACAGGCAAACAGAGTGAGATGATATAAACTATGTAAAAAGTGTAGGCGTTATAAGGGATTATAAAGTCACAGCCTTGTCTTTTTTTTTCTTTATTTGATCTTGTCTGATGAAAGTGGCTAAAAGTCTCGTCCTAGAGCTGAACTTAATTGTACTGGTATTTTTAGATCATGCAGCCCTTATCAATGAGCGGTAACCCCGGCGTCAGTGACTTGATTGGGTATTAAACTCAAATACTCTAATTAAATTTCATCAGCTGTCTACAGTTGAAGTGTGGATGACGAAAAACTGTCTGAATAACAATTCTCATTGCATGATACATTCCGGGCTCACATTGGGAGTCCCCGGTTCAAATCCTGGTGAAGACTGGGATTTTTACTATCGGTATCCACCCAGCTCTAATTGGTACCTGACAATAGTAGGGGAAAGTAAAGGCGGTTGGTCGCTGTGCTGGCCACATGACACCCTCGTTAGCCGTCTGCCATAGAAACAGATGACCCTTATATCATCTGCCCCATAGATCACTAGGTCTAAATGTGGAACTTTAAATTCTATGTTCTAAGAGTATAATAAGTATAAAATAATGAATGTCATTTCTTGCTAACATTAATGTTTTACAACTTTTGCTATCGCCCTCCACAGCTAACAAGAAAAAGAATAGTCAACTTTGACCCGAATATATTTGTTCTAACCAAGGTATGCTATCTACATTTCTTGGTTTACTTCAATGAGTTTGAAGCTAAACAACCTACCACAACATTCGAATAGTAACCTTTACGATTTTATTGCTAGATGCATCAATCTTTCACAGTTTAGTAGGCTTCTAACTGTGCATAAGGATTTGGGGTTAGGGGTTAGGGTTAGGGTTGGTGTAGATATAGTCTTAATGTGAACCCATTTGGCGGTTTAAATGTGAACATCTTTGGAAGTAGATATGGTTTAAATCTTAATCTCTTTGGCAGTAGATATGATCTTAATCACTTAATACGATTCTGAAAAGTTGTGAATTATGCCCAGAGATATTGTATTATTTGTCTTGATTGGGATTCCAATTCTCCCTTAGGGTATTTCGTGGACATGTTTAGAATACTCGAGATCATTATTTGGGTTATTAACACGTTTTAGTACTACTACTTTTAAAGTTAGCTTCGAGATGGAATATTGTTACCCTGCATAGGATACAAATACTGCTGTCTCTTCACTGACTACTGTGAACTTTATTTTAAATAGGCTTTTTACTTTTCACTAGGACGCCAAACTCAATTGTCCTTCATGTCAAGGGAATCTCAGACTGCTGCTACTGACGGCTAAACAGTTGACCGACGCACAGCTACAATTTATCGAATTCATGCGCACATCTCGTATCGACGCTGAACTGGAAACGGACAAAATCAAGGTAGTCGGAACTCTCTATTATCTCCCATGGTTTGTATACACACCATTGATTCTATTGATCAAGCTCTCCCCTAGGCGTGGCAGTTGATAGTCTTTTATTTGTGCAGGAAAAACAACATGAAAAAAACAACAACATTCTATAGGCGAGATATGTTTAGTAAAAACTGGGTAGAACCTGATAGAGGTATCTTGGTTAAAACCAAACACTGAAGGCATTCATAATAATATAATAATAATGCTGTACAATTATAGAATAATGTTATGTTTCAAAACGTTTCATTTCTCTTATTCATATAGCCAAATACATACGCTATCTTTATAAAACCTAATCTTATTGGAGGTTTATAACATAGTTCCCTTATGTACGTATAGTATTTCCATTAAAATTATCGGACATTAGTCACATTAAAAATGGGTCCACAGGGACAAATGTCCGTCTGTTAAGCTGGTTTTGTGGCGTTATTTTTTTTTACACGTTTCTGATGCTCCTTAAGAACTGAAGAAAATCATAGCCTAGCCCAAACCTTCTGCTGGATGACGGGGATGGCACTCACAGGTTTCGAACCCGAGACCATCGTTATCCCCAAACGACAGTCTTACCGCATTCCACAGAACTAGGCACCCATTCCATGGTTTATGAATATATCCTTAATAAATAAATATATTTTTTAACCACACTACTGGCTGATCCAGGGTTTGGGGCCGGGAGACATCACTCCACTCTCTGTCATTCCAACGCACTGCACTCTATCGGAGTAGGGAAGCTTGAGTACTTTTGTGGACAAATCACACAATGACTCAGTCATACAAAATATTTCTTCAACAAAATGTTCTTGTGTCAGATTCGTTTGTGTTGGTGAGGATAAAGATTCTATTGTCATCATAAGGTGGACGAAGCATATGTCTACGACGTGGCTAGGCTGGTCATCGACGCTGTAGATTCCCTGACTAAACTGGGCATTGAAGTAGACACTTTGAAAGACCTGGACTGCAACAACGAGAGACAGACGTCAAATCCAGACCACGTGATTCAAAGCCAGGCGCTAGTCAGTGCTGTAACTCAGGTTAGCGATAATACAATCTTTAAAAACTTAAAACTAATTAAATTTATACCAATCTCATCAAATTTTAGATCTATACAATGATTGCAAAGATAGTTTTATTGTTGTTTTCTGAACGAGCCAATCAGCTCTCTCTCTTTCACTCTTTATCTCTCCCATTTTCTCTCTCTTTCCCTCTTTATCTCTCCCATTTTCTCTCTCTTTCTCTCTCTCTCTCTCTTTCTATTTCTTTTTCTCTATTTTTTCTAATTCTTTCTCTCTCTCTCTTTCTCTCTCTATCCCTCTCTCTGTATATGTATGTGCATGACTGAGATCTAACTCAAGACAAAAATATTTTTATTACGCTCTAAATTACACTTAAAATTCTTATGTACAATAGAACCAAATATACAAAATGTTTCCAAAACGCGGCCTGTCTGACATAATCTAACGTTAACCCAGCCAAATATACATTCCTGTGTAGGCTCATTGTCCGGGGTATCTTACAAAGTTACTGTAAAGTACCATGCAATAATCAGGATGTATTCTTCCAATTATTTAACATCCTAAACAAATACTTTGCATCAGCATTCTCAGCCCCAGGAGACAAAGACATATTTCTTAATTTGAACCAAGTAGACAACATAGAAGATTTAGTAGTACAAGAAAATGGAATTAAAAAACTATTAGCCAACACCAAACCAAATAAAGCGTCTGGACCTGATGGTATTCCAGCTAGATTACTCAAAGAACTAAGCAATGAGCTAGCCCCAGTGTTCAAAATACTCTTTCAGGCATCGCTTAACCAGGGCAGAGTACCAAAGGACTGGAAAGAAGCTAATGTCACCCCCCTATTTAAAAAAGGAGAAAAATCTGATCCAGGAAACTACAGACCAGTATCACTTACCAGCATCACATGTAAAATACTAGAACACATAATATGTAGCAACATCATAAACCACTTAGACAAACATAATGTCCTCACCCCATACCAACATGGCTTTAGGAAATATAGATCATGTGAAACACAACTAATAGGACTAATTGATGATTTCTCAAAAGGTTTAGATAATAGTGAACAAATAGATGCTATCTTACTAGATTTTTCCAAGGCTTTTGACAAAGTTCACCACCATAGTTTGCTTAAAAAATTAAAATATTTCGGCATTAACGGTCCACTGCATCAGTGGATTAAAGATTTTCTGATAGGAAGAGAACAAACTGTAATAATAAATGGCTCTAAATCAACACCAATAACAGTAAACTCAGGTGTACCTCAAGGAACAGTCTTGGGTCCACTACTATTTTTAATTTACATAAATGATTTACCAAATTGCATTAGTTCAGGAACAAAAGTCAGATTATTTGCAGACGATTGCATAATATATAGAACAATAAAAACAAAACAAGACACAGATATTTTACAAAGAGAATTAGATGAATTACAGAAATGGGAATCAAATTGGAGCATGTTTTTCCACCCAGAAAAATGTCAGTTGTTAAGAGTAACAAAAAAACTAAAACAAATTAATTCCACTTATCTTATTCATGGCAAACCAGTAACACAGACTAAAAACTCAAAATACCTAGGTGTTATAATAAATGAAAAACTGTCATGGAATCCACATATTGATGAAACTATAAAAAAATCCAACAAAGCATTAGGGTTTATTAAAAGAAATTTCTATAAATCAAATAAGAACATAAAACTAAAATGTTATTTAACCTTGGTTAGGCCAATAATAGAATATGCATCCACCGTGTGGGACCCCTCAACTCAAGAAAACATTAAGAAACTGGAACAAACACAAAATAGAGCAGTGAGATTCATAACAAACGAATATTCACATTTGACTAGGGTAACACCATTAGTAAAATCACTAAATTTAGAAAGCCTTCAGGACAGAAGACTCAAAAGTAAAGTAGCAATTATACATAAAACACTGAACCATAATCTTCAAATACAAAAACAAAATTTAATAAAATACTCTGAAAGACACAAAAATAAAGGCACATTCCTCGTCCCATATGCTAGGACAAATTTGTACAAATACTCCTTCTTCCCTAGTGCTATAGAGCATGGAATGGGTTGCCTGAGCTAGCCAGGACAACCAGTGACTTGGCAGAATTTAAGTCATTGGTTAATATGCATGACTAAATGCATGACGCGTAGGACGTAATCATCTTCTTTTTTGAAGTAACGTCTGTATTATATAAGATAAGAAGATAAGATTTGCATACGTCACTGTGGGTAAAGATATAGGAAATCTAGGAACTCTTGCCCTTCTGTTATTTGGTGTTCAATTCTTGGATAATAAAAAACGTAATCTCTCTATGTACTTGATCATTTTGTTTAACATTGATCCGAATCAGAAACCCCATTGGTAGCGAACCAGGCTGAGAACTACTCCCTTAAAGCACGCGAAAGGAAGCGAGCAGTGTGTTTTTAAGGTCACCTTGTCCCCGTACAAGGACAGCCCTAACGTCGCACATGTACTAGTTCTCTCTCTATCAAATCCTTTCCCCGATCGTCTTTCATGCAGAACTCGGCATTCCTACAGAATGTGGTTGATTGTCTCTACGTCCTCCATGCAGTGGGGACACCTTGTGTCGTAGTTGTCTCGAAACCGTCCGAAGTAAGCACCTAATGAACAGTGACCGACTCGGAATTGGGCTTGGATGGTCTGCACGATTAAGTTGCCACCACGCATTCTTTTTGTCTGGTCTACTCATTGCCCTGTGGAGCTCTCGGCCCTTATCCGAAGAATCTTAGCCATCGTACCAAAGCGCCAACAGTCATTTCTCGGCCAGGGATCTTACACTTTTGTATGTGCACGGTTCATCACGTACGAGTGTCGTCTTGACCGCGGTTTTTGCGAGGTGGTCGGTCATGTCGTGGCCAACCACGCCACAATGGGTGACAAAGGTAACGTTCACACCGAATCATAGAAGACGCTCCCCGATAGCGAGGAGGTCGTCACCTTTCTGACACCTTCACATAGCCCTTAAAGAGCCTTTAGAGCGGACATCGAGTTGGTAAATAAGACTACGTCGTTGGCTGGCGCAGTGCCGTTACTTATTTGTTCCTCCATAGAACAGGGAAAGAAGACTTGTATTAGCGCAGACTATGTAATAGACCTCCCTCGAATCAGATCTCTGTATTTTATCATACATTCACCAGTACTGATCAAATAGGCCACCATTTTGTTAGATAGATGATCAATTTACCCAGGGTTCGTTTCTGAGCTGTATGTCAAGTATTCATTTGGTTCAGCGGCACAATAAGTTTAAATAAAATGTTGACAGTTTTTGATTGGGGTTGTTTTCCAAAAGGTTCTGTTGACGTTTCAGAGTTCAGTTTCAGGTGTTTTCGGTGCGTTGTCATGGAAACCCAGTGATGGTGTTCTGAAGTACAACCTGTCCTTAACTGTGAGCGAAGTCTTGTTTGAGCAGGGCATACAGAAGAGCAAGGTCCAGATAGCCGAATGGACACAGACTGGGCACCTGAAAATGTCAGTACCAAGTCTCCTCAAAGTACAGCTGAGAAGGCACTACAGGGTTGTGACAATACCAAACGTAAGTTTCTGATAAACCTGTACAGGGTTGTGACAATACCAGGCGTAAGCTTCTGATAAACCTGTACAAGGTTGTGTGTGTGTAAGTGTTTCAGTGTCTGTGTGTGTGTGTGTGTTCATACCTACTTCCTAAGTTCTGAAAATAACGTATTCCTTCCAAAAGCTCAAAGCTTAAATCCGCAGGTCATTGAGGTTTGTAAAAACTAGAAATGGCTAACCTTTATATTTCGAGAAATGCCCATAAAGACCTACCTAGATCCTATATTGAAAAAAAAAACGGAATTTAAAGTGAACACTTGAAAAGTTATGTTACATTCATCATCTCATCCCTAGCCTATAAAACAAGACATAATTTTGTTGACAGAAACTTAGCAGACGTACTTTTCCTTTGTCTAGCAACGGAATCTAACTCTTGCTTTCGACTTTTTTATTTTAATATATATATATATATAATTGAACAGATAAACAACGTACATTTTTAGAAATGTTGACTTATAAGAACTAAATCTAAATGCTAATAATTTAAGATGACCTAGTCTTAATAATTAAGCAACCTTCCTGACCTGTAACTATGAGCTCAGAAACCGAGCCAAAAAAATGTAGCAGGTTCCTTTAGCACCAAACCAAATGCCGCCTAACTCTGCGTTGTATGTGTACGGGAATATCTTTCCAGAACAGAGCTCTTCAGTCATCTGAAAAAGTGTTCCACGAGACGAATCATAGTTGTTCTACGACTGATGGAGGCCAACCACAATAAAAGCTCATGAAAATCTAGATGGCTGCTGGCATCACTTACCCTTAGGTTTAATGAAACATGTATCAACATACTGCCTGCACACGTGCAGTAACATGAGCTGGCACATTTAGTGAATTCCATTACCAGAGGAAATGACAATGACAATCAAACAATCACTTTTAGTGTTAATATTTCTAGCAAACTTGTTTCTTTCCCGACATTAAGTTCCATGTTACATTGACATTCAGAATCAGTTGGACTCCCCCCACCCCCCACTCAATTCTCTCCTCAGATCCCACCCTTTGTTTACAAAAGTACCAATGATTCTGCCTCGATCGAGTACTCGGGCTTCTGTATTGATTTGCTGGAGAAGATAGCTGAGTTGGTGGACTTTGACTATTCCATATACGACACTGATCAAGTGGGCTCTGTGGACGACACTGGACAGTGGTCAGGGGCGATTAGAGAGCTAATTGATGGGGTAACGAAGTATTTTAGAACTCTAAATGTGCATTTTGTAAAGTTATAATTTATCTCTGCTTTTAAGTTTAATTTTAGTTATTTATGTACTCATGGTATTTGTAGGAAAACAATCATGTGACTTTCTTTGAAATAACTTAGCAATGTTTGTATTTTATTATCAAATGCTACGCTGGATGGGAAGCCTGCACATAGTAATCCACTCTAGATCTAGTGACTTAACACTGGCTTGAGGGAAAGATAATGCGTTGTTCATAAGGAATATACATTCGTTTATGCACAAAATTAAAGCGTTGCTGACTAAAGAGTATATTCTTTTAATTCGCATTAAATGTAAACTTTACAAAGAGTATATTTTTTTAATTCGCATTAAATGTAAACTTTATACTATACACACTCTTTTAATTCGCATTAAATGAAAACTTTATAAAGAGTATATTTTGGATTTTCACTAGGTTTATGCGTTACTATATAGAAAATATATTATTGACAGGAAAAATAGAAACAATACTTTTTTTTAAAAAAAAAAAGCTTATTAAGTGTGATTGTATCAATTATTTTGAATCAGTCTTGTAATTAAATTTGTAATACATCTAGACTAACAATAATAAATCTCAATGCACTACGATCCTAACCATTTTCTGGACCAGTTTGGAAAGTGAGCGGCGGGGGGGGGGGGAGGAAGAAAGAAAAAGCTAGTTGGGTAAATATTACTCAGAGTATAACTGGGAGTAATTCAACTTATACCACCACATCTGTCAGGTAAAATTTCTTTCCCATGATTAATACCAAAATAATAATAATAATAATTACCTATAGTTAATTAACAAACTGGTTAATCTTTTAAAAATATTTTTTTACAGGTAAAAGAAATAAGTGTGCAAAACCGCAACCTGAAATGACGTGTACAAACGTTTTACCACACACACAGAAAGACAGACAGACAGACAGAGTAAGTTGATATAAGCTTTGTAAAAATTTCACTCATTTTAAACATTTTGTTATTTAGAGGGCAGATATTGCCGTTGGACCCATCTCTGTCATGAATGAAAGAGAGACAGTGATTGACTTTACAGTGCCTTACTACGACTTGGTGGGACTGACCATCCTAATGAAGAAACCCAAAGTGGACTACTCACTGGTCAAATTTCTCAGCGTTATGGATGAAGAAGTCTGGGGGTGCATCATTGGTGCGTTCGTCCTGTTCAGCGTTTTAATTTGTGTGTTTGACAGATTGAGTCCTTTCAGGTTCGTAGAAGTTGTTTTAAATATTAACTTATATCTTCTTATATTAACTTTGTAAATACTTGTTTCATAAAATTACGAAAACAAACAACTAATATGTGAACAAACTATTTAATGTACATGTTGGTAAGTTTATCCTTGCGGCCCGGGCATCCTAACGGTCCATCAAACAAGGTATAAACGCAGCCAAAAGTGTCAGTACTATTGAAATGCTTCTCGTGGCGATGGACAAACCAGCAATGAACGCTTATCTGGCAGTTCTGATATTCTTTTTTACGTTGCAGCTCTTGCATCGTTTTAAGATGTAGACAAAACTGGTTGAACTGAGCTTTAGTATTGCTTGAGAAGTGAGACGTTAATGAAGAAACAAACGAATCAAGACACGGAATGTAAAGTCACGTGTTCTGTAATAACTCCCCAAATGGCTCGGTGTGTCTGTCGACTGCATATTCTCGGCAGCACCAACTCAATACCAGATACCAGATTTGTCTGCCAGTAGTCTCGCATTTCTGAAGATGCATTCTCAGCACGATGAAGTTGGTTTTTGATTATGTCATTAATGTGACTGCTGGTGTACTGTTAAGCGGCACTTATGCTAAGATGGACAGTCTGCAACACCACGGAAACTGGTTCAAGAAAAGATGAATAATTGACGACAATTAAAAGACAAATCAGAAACAGATGAGAAGCAGGCACTGATTACACATAACAGATTGTCTGGTTTCACTTACAGCCGTTTTTTTAAAATACGCCAAACAGTCAAAGATCTTCATAAAGTTGTTACCAAGCGCGAATTAATTAGTATTTCTCGATTCATCGTGTCTCACTCAAAGTGGTAAATTTAGCACCAACGCTCTAGCTTGGGACTGTTACTGTTACGGAAGAAATAGATAATCTTCTTGATGACACCAACAGCATTAGGCCTACGTATATCTTAAACGTGATTCAGGTCAATAATAACAAGTAAAAGTCTGTGGGATGCGCAAAGGACAAGGTCTGCTTTTGGATATTTTTCACGAATCCTAAGCCTGAACACAGTTCTGAATGCTAGTCATCATGGGGCAGCCTTGGCCGAGTCTAGTGTCCATGTGAAAATGTACATAATATATTCGCTGACCATGACGTTAGACACAGGCAAAGCGTCTCTCTTAACAACAGAGACAAAACCAAGGACAAGTACAATCGCCATCAACAAATCCAACTCTCAAACACATCTGTTCAGTGCCATAGAGATTTGCAGTTTCTACCGCCAAACTACAAAGACAACACGGTTACTTCATGATGCTGCTGCTGCTTGTATGTTTTTGTTTCCTGTTGCTGCCAGTCGATCAACGTTTTGACTCAGACTTTCTTATCTCTCTTCTCTCGTCAACTGCTGGACCTGTTTCACCTGCTATTTGATCGAGCGCTAACACTGACCGCAACCGCAAGACGTAACTTCTTGTACCAAGATGACATGCACTCTTCAATCTTGTTCTAAGAAACTTTCACATAGATCATATCGCAAGACAACTGACAAGGATTTTTCCTCCTAGACAAAATAACAATAATAACAACAACAAAACTGTTCTCATAGTCTAGGCCTTTGCTAAATATAATAACTAGAATTATGTGCAAATGAAAACAAATCGTCACAACTAACGTGATATATAATATTGATTGCAAGCCTGTAATATGGTTCGACATGAAATACAGATTAGCTTATTCTAGTTTATTACAATAATAGCATATCTTTATTAACTTTATTTCAGTGGAAGCAGTCTTGGGTCCACTACTATTTTTAATTTACATAAATGATTTACCAAATTGCATTAGTTCAGGAACAAAAGTCAGATTATTTGCAGACGATTGCATAATATATAGAACAATAAAAACAAAACAAGACACAGATATTTTACAAAGAGAATTAGATGAATTACAGAAATGGGAATCAAATTGGAGCATGTCTTTCCACCCAGAAAAATGTCAGTTGTTAAGAGTAACAAAAAAAATTAAACAAATTAATTCCACTTATCTTATTCATGGCAAACCAGTAACACAGACTAAAAACTCAAAATACCTAGGTGTTATAATAAATGAAAAACTGTCATGGAATCCACATATTGATGAAACTATAAAAAAATCCAACAAAGCATTAGGGTTTATTAAAAGAAATTTCTATAAATCAAATAAGAACATAAAACTAAAATGTTATTTAACCTTGGTTAGGCCAATAATAGAATATGCATCCACCGTGTGGGACCCCTCAACTCAAGAAAACATTAAGAAACTGGAACAAACACAAAATAGAGCAGTGAGATTCATAACAAACGAATATTCACATTTGACTAGGGTAACACCATTAGTAAAATCACTAAATTTAGAAAGCCTTCAGGACAGAAGACTCAAAAGTAAAGTAGCAATTATACATAAAACACTGAACCATAATCTTCAAATACAAAAACAAAATTTAATAAAATACTCTGAAAGACACAAAAATAAAGGCACATTCCTCGTCCCATATGCTAGGACAAATTTGTACAAATACTCCTTCTTCCCTAGTGCTATTAGAGCATGGAATGGGTTGCCTGAGCTAGCCAGAAAAACCAGTGACTTGGCAGAATTTAAGTCATTGGTTAATATGCATGACTAAATGCATGACGCGTAGGACGTAATCATCTTCTTTTTTGAAGTAACGTCTGTATTATATAAGATAAGATAAGATAAGTTAAGTTGCTTCCTAGCAGAAGTTAATTGATTTGAAGGTGTAAAAAACTGGCTGAAACATGGCTACTCAGTATTTAGAGGGGTGCACGTACATGGTCGGCCATCAATTCCTGATAAGCCTAGGCTAGTCTACTACAAATGTACTTCAGTCTGGGAGCACTACTTATTCGGTGGTTACTTAGATTTTAATTGATTGGATGCAAAAAAAAAAAAAAACCAACAACAAACAAATAATGGATAGAATTTGGCTATTTTAGAGTCCAGAAGGGTACAAGTGCACCAATTTGCACCCCCCACCTCCTGCGGGCGCTACGACCAGATTTTGTTTTTGTTGCTAAATAATGACAGTCAAATTTGTCCATGCAAATTCAACATGCCATTTATATAAAACTCCGAGGTGTTAAGAAAAAGAAAAAGACAGTATTCTTCAGTCTCTACATTAGCTTGAAGTTGTTCTTTGTCTTTTCAGGCAGAAATGAGTTTTCTGGGCTTAGATAAAAAAAGTTTATCCTAGAAAGGAAGATAAAAGAAAATGCATAAAACATTGAATTCTAAGAATATTGAAAACGTTTTATAAGGTTTCTCCTCATTGACTCTCACTGTCTAGTAAAAGTCATGACAAAAGTGACAACATTTATCTATTAGTACACATACCAGGCTGGTCAATCATAATAATATTAGAGTTTGTATGGAGTTTGAGAGTAAGCTAAAAAAAAAACAATTACAATTTAAAAACATTTTTCTTGTTCCAGTTATCAAAACCGGAAGTCCCAGTGGCGAGGTGAAGGGGAGGAGCCACGTATATTTACACTGAAGGAAGGAATTTGGTTTTGTATGATGTCCTTAACCCCACAAGGTAAACTCAAGGATTACGTTTAATCAGCCTCCAATATAAAATGCTTGGTCCTAGCTGACAGACTAGCTTATCACTAGTTCTCCCTTGGTCCTAGCTGACAGACTAGCTTATCACTAGTTCTACCTTGGTCCTAGCTGACAGACTGGCTTATCACTAGTTCTCCCTTGGTCCTAGCTGACAGACTGGCTTATCACTAGTTCTCCCTTGGTCCTAGCTGACAGACTGGCTTATCACTTAGTTCTCCCTTGGTCCTAGCTGAAAGACTAGCTTATCACTAGTTCTCCCTTGGTCCTAGCTGACAGAGTAGCTTATCACTAGTTCTCCCTTGGTCCTAGCTGACAGACTGGCTTATTACTAGTTCTCCCTTGGTCCTAGCTGACAGACTGGCTTATCACTAGTTCTCCCTTGGTCCTAGCTGACAGACTAGCTTATCACTAGTTCTACCTTGGTCCTAGCTGACAGACTGGCTTATCACTAGTTCTCCCTTGGTCCTAGCTGACAGACTGGCTTATCACTTAGTTCTCCCTTGGTCCTAGCTGAAAGACTAGCTTATCACTAGTTCTCCCTTGGTCCTAGCTGACAGAGTAGCTTATCACTAGTTCTCCCTTGGTCCTAGCTGACAGACTGGCTTATCACTAGTTCTCCCTTGGTCCTAGCTGACAGACTGGATTATCACTAGTTCTCCCTTGGTCCTAGCTGACAGACTTGCTTATCACTATTTCTCCCTTGGTCCTAGCTGACAGACTGGCTTATCACTAGTTCTCCCTTGGTCCTAGCTGACAGACTGGCTTATCACTAGTTCTCCCTTGGTCCTAGCTGACAGACTGGCTTATCACTTTGTTCTCCCTTGGTCCTAGCTGACAGACTGGCTTATCACTTGTTCTTCCTTGGTCCTAGCTGACAGACTGGCTTATCACTTAGTTCTCATTGGACGAGTAAATACAAAAATTATTAGGGTGGAGGGATGGGGGAAGATGTGATACTCGAATTAACGAGACATTCCAATTCAACTTAATAGGTACTCTAATTCACAACCCAAAGAAATGAATGGAGGAGCGTTTCATTGCGGCCTTTCTATTATTATTATCGTTCGAAAAAAAGGAAGGGGTCCAAGAAAAAATAAAGAGCCTTGGACCAAATAAACAAGGAATAGCCGGTTTGTAATGCTATTACTATTTGTATAGTAAGCAAAGCAATTTTGCACCATAACAGTATTGAACAGAGCGACATCATTGTTTTTTTTTTAACAACTTAATTAAGTGCACATGACAACAGAGAATAATTAAAATGCACTTAAATGCAATTAAAGGAATTAGACCAGTGCGTACGATGTTGATCTGTTTACAAGAAATACATTGTTCCATTTTACTTATTGAATTTAAAATGAATCGGTTTTCGCATCGCTTTTCGTGATTGAAATGTTTAAAGTTTGATCCAATATTTCTTCTAGGCGGCGGGGAGACGCCCAAGGCTCTCTCTGGTAGGCTAATAGCTGCAACCTGGTGGCTATTTGGTTTCATCATCATCGCAACCTACACTGCCAACCTTGCGGCTTTCTTGACAGTCTCTAGGCTAGAGACTCCCATTGAGTCACTGGATGACCTGTCAAAACAGGTCAAAGTTCAATACGCCCCTGAGAACGGGAGTATGGCCATGATTTATTTCAGGAGAATGGCAGATATAGAAAGTATGTTCTATGAGTAAGTCCTGACTAAGCTACTGCCCAAAAATTGATGACATTTTACCGAATTTCAATATTTAATTAATCTTTTAATAACTTTTGTCCATGTGACTATACTCTGGATACGTTTTATTTCCTCTCTCTTGGCTTACTTTAACTGTGACAGTCTTGAAGCAATCTTATTTTAATCCCATGTCATAGGATTTGGAAGAATATGACCTTGAAAAGTGAAAACATTGGGTCCATAGACAAGGCGCAGCTTGCCGTCTGGGACTACCCAGTGAGTGACAAGTACACTAAGCTATGGGACACGATGAACAAAAACACATTTCCGGTCAACGTCGAGGCAGCCATTAAACGTGTGGTCAATGAAGACTTCGCATTTATAGGTGAGTACTGATCCTTAAATAGTAATCACCACAGCACAACGTGAGCTTCTAGAGCGTACACTTGGTCATTGTGTGACTTGATGCACGTCTAGAAGTTCGTATGTATGTACGCACGTTTATGCATAGCGTTAGGGTTTACTGGGCGTTAGGATTAGGGTTTGGGAAAAAAGCGCCCCCCCCCCCACTCCAAAGTTCTGGATCCGCTAGTGCTAGATAGATAGACCATAGAATTAAATATATCTAGACTGGAAACCGGAAACAAATTCTTATCCGCTATTGATCTATTCACAGACCTAAATATATATTTTTTTTATACGTAACTCTTTTTCAAGCTCTAAGGGAAGTCGCCCCAATCAATCTTTTCTGTCTTAGAAAAGTAATGATCTTTAGTTTTCAAAGTTTAGAAATAAGGAAAAATCATTTCTCGGTTTTTCTTTAGATTGGGCTATTAATCACATAACTATATATTCAAGCAAATATATGAAACAAAACCATTTCCTGTTAGTTTCCATTGAGATAATGTTTTAAAAATCCTAGATTGAAATAATTCATGTCTGTTGATTTTAATCATCTTATGTACATTTAAATAGATTGATTACCTAGATCTTTCTAGATTATGTATTTAAGAATTGCAAAATAATAATGATGAGACGAGAGTACTCTTATTTTGTATGTTCAATTACTAGATCTATAATAAGATAAGATAAGATAAGATCTAGATCTAAAAAGGAAATTATATATTACATAGGTTAGGGTTGAAAAACTACTTTGTTCCTTTTTACTACTTTACAAAACAACGCCTTGTTTCAACTTTTTAAAAAACCTTTTCACGACATTTTTTGTAGTGTTACAAGATCTCCATGTCCAGTCTAGATATCTTCTTCTTCTATATTATAAAGTAGAATGTGAGGTGTATGTATGTATGTATGTATGTTACATAAAGACATCAAAACCGCTTGACCAATCTTGATAAAACTAGGCAGGAATGTTCCTTGGGTACTAACTTAGACCGTTGTGTATGTATTGTAGCCCTAAAACAAACTTAAGACCCTCAAAAAAATAAAGTTGTCCGACTCTATTATAGCTATAGTATTTTATGGATCTAGGCCATGTCTACAATGTTGACATGAGAAAAGATCGAAAGGATTTAGACCTAGAAATACACTTTGCGCAGATAGTTTTTTACTTTGACACATGAAAATACAAAAGAAGATCCATTGATTTCATTATGTAATAAAATTAACCTTCAATTTTGTGTTTCAAAAGCATTTTTTACATAAATTAGTTCCTGATATATGTGACTACAGATTTCCTGGAGAACATCCTTTCATTAGACATTACCAAATGGTTACACATTAACAGTGATTAACACATCTCTCTACTGAGTCTATTCCTAGGCCTAGATCTAAAACTCTTATTGAACTCTAAGATGATAAAACTTCTTTTCGCAAAGATAGTTTTATGCTTTAACACATAAACATACTAATAATTGTCCATTCATTTCATATTTTAATCAAATTAACATTCAAATTTGTTTTTCTAAAGCATTTTTAATACATTTGTTCGCTGTTCGCTAAATAAAGCTGCGTAGACGTGTTGAGATAGGCCTATATTCATTCATGAAAAAAGGTCACGCATGCCCAAAACAGAATGAACTCTATAAAAGCCAATTTTTAACTCTAAACTAGTGTAGATTTAGATCTATGTCTACCTCAAGATCTACTTTATATTTTAACACTTGAACATACAAAATTAAGTGTAATCATCTCAATTTTTAATCAAATATATGTAGGGCTACAAGCAAATGTTTTAATTTGAAAAAATGGATTTAAGCCTATTAGCTATTTTGATTTTATAGCTTCATTCACACTATTTTTACATTGACACATTCGCTTTACTTATTACATTATTATTTCGTTTAATTGTTTACAAAAAACTCTCAGTGACTATATCGACAGTAATGCGCAAATAAAGACCCGCGGGTCGAGGGTAACATATGTCTAGTAAAAGTAATATATATAAGTCTATGAGCCAGACCTAGAAGACATTGCAAATTTTTTTTCTGCACGTCTATTAATTTATTAAACATGTTAATGAATGGAGCCTACTTGCGGAAATATCCGTAGACGTAGTCGGTTTAAGATAAAGATGGTCTAGTCCTTTAGCCAAATCAGAGTTTTTCCAGTGTTGCCAAATGGAAAATAATTCTTTTCCCTAAGATATACATCAACTGTCATATTTCTAAGAAAATCATTAGAGCCGTTTTCGAGATGCGTGTCCAGGTTCTACCCAGGTTTTGTCCATGAATTTATAAACTAAACAGAGGAATCGTAATAAAAAAATAGGAACCATGGCAATAGTTACAATTATGCTGTGAATAGTATTACTGTTTCAGTATTTTATCTAGTCCTCTCTATTTCCCATTGTGTCGTTTAATCAGCGGATGCCACAACAAACAAGTACCAGGCCCTGATCAACTGTGACGTCATGGAGGTTGGGGAAGAGTTCTCCAGGAAACCCTACGCTCTGGCCATACGAGAAGGTTCTCCAATGAAAAATGAATTAAATAATGCGTAGGTCAAGTCAATTGTCTCTCTATATATTATAGATATACTCTTAGTTAAGCAAAGTATGTTAATATTTTACATTGAAATAATGTTTGAGATCATTCATTTGTATTACTTTTAATTTGTCTATTCTGTAGTAATTGTATGTAGTATATATGTGAGATTAGTCATTAGAATACATTTAAACAGAAACGTCTTTAAGCTTTGTGTATTTTGAAAGATCAAAAAGTAACTTTTTTGGGGGGTGTATATGTTGTGTTACATATCGGCTGTCCGTTACATTTAGTCTTAATAAATCAAGAAGGATAGGTTTCATTAACTTAAGTTGCAGATGTCTTAACAGTTTCTGGATTCGTGCAATTGTCTTTTGCAATATCAGTTTGCTTTCAGATGAAGTCCCTTAGATCTCAGAATTGTTTACTTAAAAATGGAGTAAACGAAACAATGTTCATGAAAAATCTATTAGGTGTTTTTAAAGAGAAAAGTTTTCCCTAATTGTCTACAGTTGAAATGATTTTAAACATTTGTATTAGGCGCAAGCATCAGATCTGCTGTTGTGTTTTAATTTAGCTACAACCATAGCCAATGCGATAAGGAGTACACTGGCGACCCATTGACCAAAACAAAATAACTTATAAGAAGACAAATGTTCAAATATTCAACATATAAATCAGAATTGATAAGTGTGAGTACTATATTTATTTAGTGTCCGTATGTTTATTTGTATTGAATCAATACATCAGATCTATTGATTATATTATCAGGATTCTGAGACTAATAAACAATCGTACTCTGGAAGAGCTCAAATCAAAATGGTGGAAGAAAGACGCCAAGGAGTGCTCCAAAGATGAAGATGAGAGTGACGGCATTAGCATCAGAAACATTGGGGGAGTGTTTCTAGTCATTGTCATAGGATCTGCTCTCTCGTTGATAACCTTGGCACTTGAGTGTTACTGGTACAGGTAAACATAGGGTCAAGTTTTTTATTCACATTATCACTAGGCAAAGGAAAAACGCCACATTTATGAGAGTTGGTAAGGGTGTGTGATTCAAAAGTCAGAACTATATAAGGTTGAAGTGAACATACATTGAATCATATGTTTAAAGTGCGTACATGGTAGAAAGGCTGGATAGCTCAGTTGCTAAGCGTCGCGCTAATCTCGAGTGTCGTGGGTTCGATCCTTTTACTAGCCAAAAAATATAAATGTTTACGTAATTATTGTAACATAATTAGGACTGGAGATGAAAGAGATATATGACTTGTTTTTACAATGTATTGAAGTTTTATTAAATATGAAATATAAAACACATCGGTAACTTTACTAACTGCACTTTGTACAACTTTTTGTTCTAGAGTTCGCCCAAAAAGACGAAATAAAAAATCTACTACTTCCGGAAGTCAGCCTACGTTTTCGGACACGTCAGTTACATCCGGCTATGAGGCAGATAAAAACGGCACCAGAGAAACTAACATGTGCAGTGACTCGGCCTCAGATATCTCTGGACCAGAATTCAGAGTTTCAAACCGTGGTTTTGAGTCTTCCGAAAGTTATGTTGTCACTGGAATAGTTGACCATCAAGACGTTGGTGGGGATGTTGCCATGTCAACAAACGTACACACTGAGCGATTATGAAGTCGACTTGACTCTTATCCGCGCCGCATTTAGACTTGAAAATGCCCAAGCTATTTGAGATATAGAGCCCTTTCTATGTCCAGATATTATGTTAATACTAAATATTTCTTAAAGGCCCTAAGCTATAGATTTGTTGCATATATGCGAATTCGACTCTAACTCTTATTGAAAAGGCCTACTCAATACTCATACATACTCGCTAGTACTAGATCTAATTAATAATCTAATTTGTTAAAAACATATCGGACTATTAATTATTCGTCGAAAATTGGTAAAGACGTATATTTTTAAAATTTGTATCTATTGACATTGATGTAATTCTAATTGCTCAACTGAAAATATAACACACCATGAATAGTAAATCTCTAGATGCTGGGTTTAGTGACATTGAATTCAAGAGATGATCTGTTTGAGCTGTGTAATAATCTCATCAATATTGAACTCACGTGAACTGTGGGTCGTCTTCAAACAAAAGTTTTAAAACATACGCTATTAAATATTCAATGATGGCCTGGGGGATATTAGATTCTTATTACGATTAGCGCGACTCTAAGGGAACTTTGGATCACGATGAAGAAACATCTCACACTAATTCATCTACGCTTTATTATTTTTTTTTTTTAAACGTATTTTAAAAGATTTTTTTGCATGCATACACAAGCACACAAACACACACACACATTTTTATTTATAACGTTTGTTTGTCTAAATTAGCATTGGACAAGAGAAGCTAAAGCAATTTCAGAATATTTAGATCTACTATGTAGCAGAGAACCTAAAGCAATTTCAGAATATTTAGATCTACTATGTAGCAGAGAACCTAAAGCAATTTCAGAATATTTAGATCTACTATGTAGCAGAGAACCTAAAGCAATTTTAGAATATTTAGATCTACTATGTAGCAGAGAACCTAAAGCAATTTCAGAATATTTAGATCTACTATGTAGCAGAGAACCTAAAGCAATTTCAGAATATTTAGATCTACTATGTAGCAGAGAACCTAAAGCAATTTCAGAATATTTAGATCTACTATGTAGCAGAGAACCTAATCGAACTAGTGTGATAATAGAATATTTAGATCTACTATGTAGCAGAGAACCTAATCGGACTAGTGTGATAATAGAATAATTAGATCTACTATCTTGTAGAGAACCTAGTTTAGTTAGCGCCATTTCAGAATCTTATTTTATCTTATATATTATAATTTGAATCTTGTGTTGAAATCAAAATGTCTGAATATATTCACTTCTTGCCCACAAAGATCTTTTGGTCCACCAAACACAAGACACTGATGAACTTAAGAAAACAAAAATCGAGTTTCTTTAAAACACACACAGACACATACGTGTATGTCGCAATTCACGACACCTTTAATGACTCGTCTTCCTTCCCATGAATGTCGTATGTCGCTGGCTATTAATTAGAAACAATACTAGCATTTTAGTCTTTGATGTGTACATGGGAAGGAATAAGAAAATCTTTTGCTTTATAAATAGAGTCTTTTGGAGTAAATCCATAAAAGATTGTTGTTGTTTTTACAAAGCTTATATTAACTCACTCTGTCTGTCTGACCAAAAGTTTGTACACGTTATTTCTCCCACATCTAATCTCTGATCAACTTTTGCACAATTACTTCTTTTAGCTGACAACACAAGAATCAATTTAAAAAATGTTAATTAACTATTGGTAATTCTTTTTTTTGGTTTGGTATCATTCAAGGGAAAGAAATGGTACTTGACTGATGTGGTGGTATAAGTTCAATTAGTCCCCCTTTATACTCTAAAGAAAGAAATAGGTCGCCGCTTTAAAGTTCGACACTAACATTAGACACCTATAAAACTTGTTATTTTTATAAGCACTCTCCTGGTTCAGTGGTTACTGTGTAGGCTTGAGCTCTCGAGTTCGAATTCAGGTCGTCCGTTTGTTATATATATATATTTAAAAAGCGATCACAGTAACATTCACACAGATGCCCCTTTCTTTCTCTTCCCACCCCTTTCCCAACTGATCCAGACAAGTGATATAATCATAATGTACTGAAAAAGAATGAAATTGCGCTGAACAACAAAAAAATTGGTAAAAATATTTCTTATCGCACATATTTATTGTTGTTAGTCTAGATGTATTACAAATTTAATTACATGACTAATCCAAACTAATTGATACAACTACACTTAATATATGCTGAAATAAAGATTACACAGTGTATCTTTCTTATTAAACTTTTGTGCTTATGTTTTGTTTTTGTTTTTGTGTGACTGTAGCTTGGAAATAGCTGGAAAAAATATATTTAAATATCAAAAGTCTAAAACAAACACACACGGACATTCTTGGGCTCTTTTATTATACACTAACTCTAGATGGGTTAATTGGATTACATAGTTCTTGGTTCTTTAGTTCCAAAGTAATCTTTTGGAAATTATCTTGTAGACTTCTGTACAGATGTGATAATGATAGAAGTGTGCACGCTGTTTTGACGGTGTTCGACTACTCTGTTTATCTGTACCTTTCATAGTAGTTGGATGAATAATAACCTGGATATGAGCTTCGGCTTACAGCTGGTTGATATGCATATACAGCTGGAGGTTGTTGTTGACTTGTCTTGATTGGTTGGTAGCTGCTTGGGATGTAGCTGGGTTTAGTTGTAGATGCAGGGTATGTGGCGCCGTTGTATGGAGTAGCTAAATTGTTGTAGACGTTTTGACTCTGGCTGGGGGATTGTGGATAAGGTTTTACTGTAGCTGGAACATTCTGGTAACTGCTTGGTACATAATTGGGGGATGGTGGGTTGGGTTTAACTGTAACCGCAGGGGCGTAGCCCGAGACGCTGGTGGCGACATACGGTGTAGCTGGACTGTTGTAAAGGGCTTGAGTTTGGCTTGGAGATGACGGGTTAGGTTTAATAGTAGCTGTAGGATATGAGGCAACGTAAGGTGTAGCTGGGCTGTTGTAAACGGCTTGGGATTGGCTAGGAGAAGGTTTTGCTGTCACTGTAGGATACGACGCAACGTAGCTGGGGGCGTTGGTAGCCACATACGGTGTAGTTGGGCTGTTGTAAACGGTCTGAGCTTGGCTTGGGGGTGCTGGATTTAGATTTAGAGTAGCAGTTGTATACGCGTTGCTGGGGGCGTAACCTGTACTGCCTTGGTTGCTGTAAGCAGCGTTTCCTTGGCTACCTGTGTTTGGGGAGCTTGGAGCTTGAGTGCCGCTTGAGGTGTAACCATTGGCTTGGGCATAAGCTGCGAGGCTCTCAAAAACGCAGTTAACGAACGCGGCTTTGAAAGCTGGCTCTGTTTCGGCGTAGTTGGCGCTGTAGGCGGAGAGCATTGAAGGGCTACTGCACTGAGAGATAATGTAGGAGGCGATTGTGCTGGGCTGAGCCGAGGGGATAGAAAGATATGGGCTGGTGGTGGGGCTTTGCTGATATTGAGATGGCGTAGAGATTTGGGGGTTATACGCATATTGGGGAGGAGATACAGCCTGGGGATAATTAGGATTTGAAGAGTAAGGAGCTGTTTGTGGATTATATGCATTTTGAGAAGGTGATGCATATTGTATATTGGATGGCTGCTGAACCTGAGGATTGTATGGAACGCTAGATGTATATTGGGAGGATGACGTAAATTGTGGATAGGATGGTTGTGGTTGTGGATAGGATGGTTGTGCTTGTGAATAGGATGGTTTATCCGGTGGATATTCAGAAAATGAAGGATTCTGGATATTACTCGGAACATCTACTGGTGGATCATCTTCTTGAAGATACTGTAATAGGCCAGATTGCGAGGCAAAGAAACCTGTGTTGTATTGCTCATATGGATATTTAATGTTTGTCCCCAGAGTCGACTTGGGAATGTAATCATATACATCATTAGTTGTCTGCCCTTGTACTCCAGCAAACAAGGTAAGGGTGATAACAACAGAAATACTAAACATCATGAATCTGAGGAATAAAAAAATAAGTGTTTGGTTTTTTTCCTCGGTTGATCCAAAGAAGACACTTTGTTTCCGTACATTGATTATTTATTTTAATCGCATTTCATTAAAATATTATATGACATATCATTATAATATAAGATATAATACGATCATATAAAAAATATATAGCAGAAACGGAGCTAAACCGAGATAATTTTAGACAAATAGTAGTAATAAGCGTTTTTTCCCCTTAGATAAGCTTCGGGCTTTAAAAGTATTCTTTTTTTTCAATTTAGACATGAACATCGCAGACCAAATCCATTCTTTAATAAGATTTCAACTATTGCCACTATTAAATTTAGTAGCATAACTCTTCTTCAAAGTTTGTCTCCTCAAGGAGCCGTTCTATAGTGGACACCCCCACGGCCACTTTGGTACGTTGAATGAAATTGGAAGAGTCTCCACTGTGCCTTGAGATACGAGCCACTGGAAATAAAGTTGTGATCTATGTACATCTGCTTGGATCCCCTGTTCAAGCAGGCCGGAGGAAGGGTTTCGTTGGCCTCGGGTTTCAAGAGGACAAGAATCAACTTTCTAGACTAGAATTTAGACAATTACAATTCAGTGTCGGTTTCCCATTTCATAGGGGCGGAATCTACTATGCTTCTATCTGTCATTTTAGGAGCGGGGCCGATCATCTTACTAAAAGACATTTCTTTGATTTTTAACTGGTTATGTCCATTTAGCGTTATTTTTGCTTTGTTTTTTTATGCTTTTTTTTTATTTTACTATTTTGTTTTTACAAAAACTAAGAAAATGTGTTTGTTTTCATTGAAAAAAATACTGCTTTGAAAGCATTCTTTTCCATTTTTTTATGTTAATATTTTGTCCGTAGCCATGAAAAATTAGTATCTCCCTTAATGCCTAATGTATACATTTTACACATCACATGATTTTTATATTAGACAGTGATCTACTTTGTCACAATGGTTCTAATAAATCTAGTAGATGATTATGTCGAGATATTTTCAGAAGTTATATCTGATGACGTAATAACTTGTTGCTTGTTTTAGATGTTTCGGATGTTCCTTCAGAATTGAAGATAGTTTACTTCCTAGTCCAAACCTCCCGCAAGACGACGGGGGATGGCAGCGGGCAGGGTTTGAACCCGGGACCATCCATAAGTCCAAACGACAGTCCAGCGCACAAACCGCACGACCAGGCAGCAATGCTGGGAATCATTGTTTAATTGAAATCGTGAAAAGATTGAACACACTCTTGTGACTCTATATATTAAGCAATAATAAGGTACATCATTCAAATTAATTAATAGATTGAAAAAAAAAGACTTATCGTAGAGCTTCAACTGCTACACGAGGTGGACACTAATAAAAGTTGTCAATTCTATTCATAGTTTATGAAACCGAAATTTTTAGTAGCTGAACCTAAATAAATACATTTTTTTTTTCATTTCTAATTATCAATAATATTTCACATAATTTACTCTGTGAAAAAACTCGAAGTTACCAGAAGCCAAAGTGTAAAAAAACTGATGCGACTTCTTAAAGTGCACAGAATTTAAGTTGTTTGAAACTAGTTGCGTTAACACACACGAATAGAAATAACGATATTTCCTCCCTTCTAATAAAATGTTTTTTTGATCCGCAAAGTTTCAGAAACACTGTTATAGGCTCTGTGAGATCACACTCTGACGTCCAACTGTTACGAATCAAACAAACTCATAAATTACATAAGCTTTCTATGACCAGATGTATTTGTATGTGACTCTGTGTATGTGTGTGTGTGTGTGTTGGGGCGGTGCTTCTTTTAAAGGGTTAAAGAATATTGAAAGTAGAATATAACCAACTTATTTTTTTACGATCTTTTTTTCCCTCTAGGCATTTTTTGTTTTAATATATATTTATAAGGCAAAGCAAGTGATCTAATGGATTTGTTACTCTCCAATACAGAAGAGAAATGTACAGATTATTACGTTTTCTAACTCTAGATCTCTGTGTGTGTTTAGTGACATTCACGACTTGGTTGTCGAGTCAATGCTCACGAGTTTACTGATGCTCTCCGATAAGTAGTTACGTTGTGTTTCTATCAGGCAGCACGGAAACCTTCCCCTCCCCTTTTCACACTAATGCCCTAAAACGTTGTTGGATCAGAAATAATAACACAGTACATTTTAATCTGATGTGCAAAGAGATGAAACTCTAGTTAAAAGATTTTAAATAGTAATTTTGTTTACTGACTAGATTAACTATAGGCTAGCTTTCTGACTATAATATTGCTTTCTAACTGTAGATCTATATCTCTGTATTAATAACTCGTTTTAAGCTAAACTTTATTTTTTACAAACATTACTTATTTCAACTCACTTTGTCTGTCTGGCAAAAAGTTTGTACATGTTATTTCTCCTACACCCAATCTCGGATCAAGCTGAAATTTATCACAATTATTTCTTTGACCTGACAACATAAGAATCAATCAAAAAAAATAATTACTAACTTTTCCTTTTATAACAAAATATTTATAATCGCATAGATTTAATTTTGTTGGTTTAGAACTATTACAAATTTAATGACATGGCTGATCCAGACTAATTGATACAATTACTATTCGTATAACCTTTTTTATTTAAAAAAAAGTATATTTTATGTTTTCTTTTGTTTCAATCGATGGTAATCAAATGGTAAACCTGCTTATGTTTTCTTTTGTTTCAATCGATGGTAATCAAATGGTAAACCTGCTTTCAAAGCTAGTGTATTTATGTTTTATTAAAAACTTTCACAAACAATTGTACAGTTTTGTGTTTACGACCGAAGATTGAAGAAAATGGCATTTTTTTACGTGGAAATGCACACCTAGCTGTGACTTAGACATTTTCTAATGCTGGGTGATCAAAAGCTACACAATCTCTATGAATGAAAATGAAAAACATACAGAACCCATAAAATAATACATTATCTATTTGTTTCACGTTTAGATTAATGCTATGCATGTAATATTTTCAAACAGTTGATTGCATTTTGTAGGCTTCTATTATTCTGAATGTAACTGGAATGGTGCAAAGATATCTTGTGTTCGATTTAAAGGAGAAAAAGCTAAATTTTAATAAATATCAAAATGTAAAACAAAATCTATTTTTTTAAAATAATGATTTAATTGACCAAAATTATCTTTAAAATGCTTTATCGTTAGTAAAATAGTAACACTCTGTTTACAGCGAGAAGAAACAAAGTTACCTGTTCAATGAAAAGTGATGCAAAGTATTTTTTTAAGCCAAAGAAAAATGGTTACTTGTAACATTTATATATCTAGTCACGATCAGGTAGGATTGCCCAGGTGCCCCCTCCGTGACGTCACGTTACTTTTCATATCTCGACCCTGATCTCGCGGTTTTCAATTATTTATCGACTAATTCATCACACGGAAAGTATTGACAGATAACTCGTGATGGATCTATCGGAAGTTTTTCAATAGATTATCTCCCGTTATGTAGGATGTTATATTTCCTTTCGGTTTTTTTTTTTTATTTATTTATTTTTAAAATTATTTACAGTAACGTGGGAAAGAAAAAAAACAAAAGATGGATGTCAGTGACAGAACGTAATATATTATGTTGTGACCTGATTTGAAAAGATAACTTATTTATGTTCTTGTTTTAGGTTTCAGTTTTTGTCAGCTAACAATGTATTGAACTTCGTTTAGAAAACTAGTGTATCCAGTCTCCTTACATTGCAATTAGTTACAGTCGGTCATATATAAGCAGTGGCGGATCCAGGGGGGGGGGCGGTAGGGGCGATCGCCTCCCCCCCCCCTCCATTTGGACGACCATCCCAAATATGCTATAAATTACATTCTTATATCGAGTCGCCCCATCCCCTTTTCTTTAATGCCAAATACAATCATTAGCAGAAAATATAAAAAGGAGCAAGGAATAATCGTTTTTATTCTACTCTCTGACATCAACTGACATGTATATATTGAACTATGAATTAATGGGTACTTTATGACCCATAACATTTTAAGTAGTAAACGGAAGTATTTTTGGATCGCTTCTTTAGCTGTTGAACTAAGTTGACACGGATTACAAATGTTGCCTCTGGATTTAAAATATTCCCGTTCAAAATCGTATCAAACAAACTACCCGCACTCGTATACTGATAATATTAGACGTTCTGCTCGGCTTAAGGCAGACAGTAGCTATCCAATGAGGATGAAGAGACCCTTATACCAATGAGAGTGGTCCTTGGCGGTCCAGCTTACGTCAATTGGTTAAAAGCTTATCACTGGTAACTTCGGTCATCTGTTTCTCTGGCACACGGTTAATTAGGGTGTCATGTGGAAAACACAACGACCAACCACCTTTACTTTTCCACGACCAATGTTAGGTACCCATTAAAGCTGGCTAGATTCAGCGCACCTTAAGAATCCCGAAAGTAAAAATCTAAAACTTCTCCGGGATTCGAACCCGAGATCCATCGATTCGGAAGCCATGCGCTTTACGACTCAGTTGTATATATTAGTAATAATAAAAAGATTCGCGTTTAAAATCTTTGAGCTTTTTCTCTAGCACAGTTTCTCCCCATTGTGTACAGTACATTGTCGAAGGATGTCCCGCAGCTGTCTTCCAAAGTTCATGGGTTTTGAAATAATTGAATAACAATGACATTCCATAAAGTATCATCTTCAATAGAGAACTATTCAATATATATCAGGGTGTAAATCCTGTTTGAAAATTATAAATGAAATGAGTTATTTTGCGGAAGCACGGTATCTAAACATTCGCAAACACAAGTTTCGAAAGATAATTTAGATAATTATAAGTTTGTGCTGCTCACATACTGTATTTCACATAAACTCATACTGTATTTCACATAAACTCATACTGTATTTCACATAAACTCATACTGTATTGCCATGTATAAGATAATTAATAGTCGCCTTGCGACTAAGGGAGGTCAAAATTCTAGTAAATCTTTGATCTTATTCAATCAAAGAATCCAATTTTTTAAAAATGCATTATAACATCTGAAACCCTTCAGTATTTTTATTTGTATTCATTGTAGAGCTCTGAGAAGACATTTTTTCAAGATTCCAACTAACTCTACTAGTGACTACTGGCTTAGGTTGAAATCTAGATCCAGACATAGTTAGCGTTTATATATTGTTTTATAGGTCCAAGATTGGGCCTTAGCTATACAGCAGTGACTCGCTTAAAATTGAGAAAGAATTGAGAAAGAATCAAGTTTTTATCTAAAATAAAACCTATTTTTTTTAAATGTAAAATGTCAACTATTGGGTTCAGGTTCAGTGGTGTAGCAGGGTACCTGGGTTCAGGAATTTGATGGTGGGACTCCCCCCCCCCCTTTCCTCCAGATTGAGCATGACGACAAAATCTTATCGTCATGTATGCATTAGTAGACTACTTATTTAATAAGACATTTGTGTATAGGTAATACCTTCTAGAAGTATAGTTTATACTGAATTCTATTACACCTATTTACAAGTAGACCTAATTACCTTATAGTGTTGTGATACTCAATGTTTATATGACTTCTGAAAAGTAACTTTGGAGTGTTTCATTTTAACACATTTTTTGTATTTCCCTAAATCGTGAATTCGCGTTTCAAAAACACTTCTATGTGAGAACTGTTCAACAAAGAACCAGAAAAACACTATTTAAAAAGCAAAGCTAACATTATGCGAATATGCTTACTTGTAACAATTAGTGTCGGATCAGTCATGTCATTGTATTTGAAATAGGTTTAGACTAACAATAAAAAAAATCTATTAAAAAATTAAAAAAAAAAGAGAACGAACTGAATTCGAACTTGTGTGCTAAAGCCTTGTCAGGTTTCTCAAGCCAACGCGGTAACCACTCTACTAGCGACAAAATTTTGTAATCATTTATTGTTTCTGTTTTTGATTGTATTGTTATCTATTGTTACTACTTCATTTTTTTTGTTCACTAAGCCTTAGACGGCAGCCTTATATAAAGGGATTTATTCACCTTATACCACCACTTCAGTCAAAAACAATTTTATTTCCTTGTTTGATATACCAAACAAAGTAATTTATTTACCTTTATCTTTACCTATCTGTTGGACCGTTGGGGCACCATGCAAGATTTGTCGACCTACTTTCTCAATTCCTCTGTGTCTTTTGCTTTAGTTAGAACCTCTTTCAATGGCAGGCCCTTCCATTCTTTTATGTTGTTCTCCCATCGCTTTCTTTGTCTGCCTCTTCTTCTTTTTCCTGGTACTGTTCCCTGAAGGAAGGTCTTTGCGAGCCACGAAGACCTTGTAATATGGCCATAGATTTTTAGCTTGCGTTTTTTACGATAGTTAACAGGTCATCATGGGGTCCAATCGCTGCAGTATTCCTGTCTCTAATCTCTTAGTTTGTGAAGCGGTCTTTAAATGTCATACCTATGGTCCTTCTGTAGCATCTCAATCCCATTGCTAGGATCCTCCTCTCTTGCTCTTTAGTCAGCCTCCAAGACTCACAAGCTTATAAAAATGTGGCCATGACCAGGGAGCGCATCAGTCTGATTTTTGTACCGAGGGCTATGCCTTTGTCTTTCCATATTATTTTAAGTTTTGAAAGTGCTGCTGTGAACTGTGCAATTTGTTCCCTCATCTGAGACAATAGCTTCGAGGTATTTGAAACTACTGAAATGTATTACCAATAGTTAATTAACTAATTGTGTTTTTTTTATTGATTATTGTGTTGTCAGGTAAAAGAAATAGTTGTGCAACATTTCAGCTTGATCCGAGATTGGTTGTCGGAGAAATAACGTGTACAAACTTTTGGCCAGACAGGCAGACCAACAGACTGACAGACAGAGTGAGTTGATATAAGTTTTGTAAAAATAGTACTTAGCGTTCGTCAATTACTTATGAATGGATATCAAATTTCTATTTATCAGTGAATAGCAAATCAATATACTAAAACTGCATTCTTTGCAGACCCTTCGGGTCAAGTAGGCAAATTAAAAATAAGTGCCCCAATTTTCTGTTTTTATCATAAAAAAAACATCAAATGAAACCAGATTTTGTATTATAGAACTTATTTAATTTTGTATCAATCACAACTTTGAAGATGGTCAGCTCTGCTGGTGTCACTGTAAAGTAAGAAATAGCTTGCGTGTATTTGGTAATATTTGAAATTCTCAATGGTAAAAACAGCTGTCAATAATTTTTAAAAGCCATTAAAATCTCGAAAAAAAACAAACAACTTTTGTAGATCACCATCCCATGGTCGAATTATTTCTGGAACCTCAATTTTCACGCTTTCAAAGTCATTTCTCACATTATTAAGTTAATTATAGAAATTATTCAGTTGACTCAGAGATACATATAGAATTTTGTTGCTTTGCATATGCGTCAGAAATATAATTTTAGTTATGAATTTACTTTGGTCTTCACCTTCACCTAACCCTTAATCTGGTGGACCGTTGGGACACCGCAAATGAAAAGATCTAGGACCTATTTACTATTGTTGTAAAAAAAAATGTACAAATAATAATATTTATAATAACTATTATTCCAATCGAAGTTTTATTTTAGCAGAGCGTAGAGGATCTGTTTCTTTGGCCAACGGTTAATGAGCAGGGTGCCATGTGGCCAGCACAATGGCCAACCGCCTTTACTTTCCCCAAATAAAGTCAGGTACCCATTATTCGCCGAAATTTGAACCCAGGACGTCAGGTTCGGAAGCCCAGTGCTTAACCACTCATACACCGCGCCCATCCACGAATAAATCCTTTTTAAAACAAGAAGGCAAATGACGTCCTTATAGGACCTTAGAAGTATGAGATACACAATGAATAAGGTTCTTAATCTTTTTTCATGTAAATCTTTTCGTCATTTTAGTATTAGTATGTTCCAGGCCCGTTTAAAAAAAAAATAACTCCACATTTTTATTTTTCTAAGAAAACAATTACTAATTCTTTTTTTTTTCTCTTTTTTTTTCGTTTTTTGTTTTCTTTTTTTGTTTTCTTTTCCTTTATTCAAACTTGTTTTGAACAGCAAATCTTTTGAAATTCTGGTTGTCATTGTTGTTCCCTCTGCTAGATACATCGTTGTGTCGATAGTTTAATCTGAAATGAGAAAAATAGCATTGTTAAGTTACCGATCAATGTTGACTTTTGAAACATTAACTATTCTTCTTTGGGGAACATAAAATGTATTTATTTTTAAAATTCAAAAGTTATCATTAAAAAATTGCAGACGATTTATGTTATATTGTAAGCAGTGCAGGTTTTACAGGGTACACAGGCTATTGTTATATATATATGTGTGTATATATATATATATATATATATATATATATATATATATATATATATATATATATATATGTGTGTATATATATATATATATATATATATAAATGTCTGGGATACTGGGATAGACACATGCAAACTATGGGATATTTGATGCCATAATTCAGCTGGGAACATTTGAACATAACAAAGACGTTTCATGATAATTATAACAACCACTTTAGTTTTGTTTTCCAACTTAACTATTTAACTTAACTATTTAAAATTTTGCCATTGGAACCTGTGTCTAGATAGTATATTAACATTTTAAAAAACACACACAAATGTATTGAACATGTAGTGGGTAAAAAGAAAGAAGACTTACAAGGTCCAGGGCTTTGGTTGTGTTGACTAGCATAATTGTTCTGGCCTGAGTAACTTGTCTGGCTTGGAATATTGCTGTTGGTATTATAATTGAATGCAGACAGAAACGTTTTTGGAGTGTTCTGACTTGGATAGATGTTTTGACCAGCGTACTTGTTCTGGCTCGGGTAATTGTTTGGGACATTACTTTGGCTTGGAGTGTTGCCTATATAGTAATTTGGTATTGGGAAATTTCTCTGCCTTGGGCTGTTATTGTGACTTCGATAATTGTTACCATCAGCAGAGTTGACATGCTTCTGATAGGCATTCTGGCGTTGTTGGTTTTTCTGGGTTGGGTGGCTATTCTGATTCGGGTAAGTATTCTGCTCTTGATAATTACTCCTACTCTCATAGTTGGGTTCATTTAAGTTGTTAATTCCTGCAATAGGGTTTACTTGAGCGACGTTATTCTGGCCATAGAAATAGTTTTGACCTTTATAATGACCCTTGGACGGATTATACCTATGAATAAGATTAGGCCTATAGTTTCCAGTGTTATAGCTTTCTTGAGATTGATACGAACTGATGGTGGGGTCATTATTAATAGAAAGGGGGGTATAATAACGTGAATTAGTTTCGTCCTGATAACTGTTAGTATATTGTTGGGTAGTTGAATCAGGATAGTTGCTCTCTGTAAGGTATTGGTTTTGATTATGGTTAAGACTGTCTAGCTGATTGACATTCAATTTTGGTCCATTGTTTAGGTTCGGCTCGGATACCAGGTACTGGCTAGATGAAGAACTATCATAGGAAGATTTTTCTGGATGTGTATTGACGTATTGCAGATAGGCGATATCATCAATTTTTGCGCCAGGGAGGTACTCTCTGTAGTGTTTTGGTTCAATTCTTTGACTGGGAGCCTGAGCAAGGCTTGAGTCGCCTTCGTAGGACTGTCCAGCAGGATGTGTATTGACGTATTGCAGATAGGCGATATCATCAATTTTTGCGCCAGGGAGGTACTCTCTGTAGTGTTTTGGTTCAATTCTTTGACTGGGAGCCTGAGCAAGGCTCGAGTCGCCTTCGTAGGACTGTCCAGCAGGATGTGTATTGACGTATTGTAGATAGGCGATATCATCAATGTTTGCGCCAGGGAGGTACTCTCTGTAGTGTTTTGGTTCAATGTTTTGATTAGGTGCCTGAACCTGGCTCGATTGACCATCGTACGACTGCCCAGCAGGATGTGTATTGACGTAGTGTAGATAGGACAAGTCTGTTGAAGCGCCATCTGCGAGGTATTCTCTTTTATGTGGATTATAGGAGTCGCTAGTCTGAGCTACAATTTCTGTATTATTTGCATTTGCCAGAGAAAGCAATACTGAGCAGATAATAGTTGTTTTGGGGAACATTTACAAGTCTGGCAAAGATAATAAAATGCATTGAAATACAAAACTTATCAATAGTTAATTGGACTTATAAATGGCCTACATTTTTAGTCATACGTTTTAGGTGCTATAAAAGTTATCAATTAAAAGTAAATATTTAGAGTTAGCACTATATGATATTACTAATACATTAAACAATATACCATAACTTACAAATAAAAAGCATTAAAAACAATCTAAGACACTGTGGCGAGGTTTTAAAATGATTTTTGGTTCGTTACTCTAGGGGAAGTAGTTTTGAGTTTCCCCGCTCACATAAGTAAATATTGAAGAGGCACACTACGAGCAACAATTAGAACAAATGAATTGACTATATATTGAATAAAAAAAAATACAAATTTATTTAACAACAACAATATCACTACAAGCTTGGGCAGTGAGTCAACAATGATTCAGGTGGATTAATTTCATCATTGATTGCATATGAAGGAGTGGATAAGTGTTTCTATTTTGTGTTCTTAACTTTCTGTCCTGGTCGGTTGACTGCTGGGCTTGTCTGGTAGATGTAGGAAGGACTCGGAGCTGAATCTTCTTGTAGAGTGATGAGGCTTGAGTCGAAAAGGAGTATGTCTGTAGCGAAAGGTGGGAAGGGTATTCTCAGGACCGTAGGTAGTGGGCAGTGGATATTGGGCAGTGGACAGCTGGAGCCTGGACTGGGCAGTTTAAGCTGGGCAGTAGGCGCTGAACACTGGGCAAGTATCTGGGCACTGGACCGTGGGCAATTGATAGTGGGCTCTGGGCTTTAGGGCCGTTTGTAGTGGGCACTACTTAGATTCCTTTTCGCTGACATAAAAGGGGGGGGGGGGTGAGTTCAGACGTTGTAGGCTCAGGTTTGGTGACGCTGCTGATCCAGTCGAAGCTGACGATCTAACAGGTGTAGACAGTGCAGATCCTGTGGTGAAAAGACTGCAAGTCTATTGTGCGTGATATTGCACCACCAATAACAACCAGGCTGAAAAGAAAGAAGCACTTAGAAACTTCCTCATGGCAATAGGTAGGAACTCTCGTATGCCATGCAATCAATCAGATTGTGCATGTGAGGCATAGAGCTCATTCCGTTCAATGAATACATTTAACAAATAAAACAGGGGAAATAACTACATTAAGCAATACGTGAGGCCATAAGTAAAATAAGCCATGATGTTATGATCATACAAGTAAACAACAGGTTTAAACTTCGACCTTCAATATTATATAAAACAAAAAAATAAGGGAGATAATCCAAGAAAATGTTTAAAAGTGAACAAGAATATATGCTGATAAAACCAGCATAAAAGAAGAGAGTTGCATACATCTCTAGTGGGCAACGTTATATACATCATTTATGATTAACGGGGTAAATATGTGGATATACAGGGGGAAGGAAAGGTAAGATCATAGATTAAATCTTATTCACAACATAGCGGGGTTGAATAGATGTAAAATTATAAAGATTGTAAATGCCAAAGACAGATGTGGTATATCACATGCCGTCACTAAAATAAGCTGACATGTTATATAGCAATACATTTACATGGATCCAGAAGGAGAGTATACGATTCGGACTCTTGTAAAAGACCCGATCGCTACAGTAGATCTAGATTAGAACATCTCAGCGCTAGGTTGAGGAAAATAATAAAATAATTAAAATAGGCGAGAACATAGCCCATCGATACTAAACAATGTTTTAAAGATAAAATAAAATTACATAGTATTAATAAATGCACCAAATAATACACATATAAAGATCCGTATAAATATGATCAACCTACCACGGTTGTTTAAATTATAGGCGGCTTTATGAGAGAAACTAAGTTCCAGCCTCTCGCCTATTAAATACAGAAATCTGTCTGGCGGGTGTAAGCGTGGGTTGGAGCCCGCGTCCCCTCTTATATAGACTGGGACTCGAACTCATTTGCATAGCCAGAGGTGCCGGGCCCAATTGATTTGTGGGATTTTGAATTTTAAAATAATATTTGTGCTTGATCCAATGGGATTAAAGTTATTAAATTTCTAAAATTACCGCCGTCCCAAACCGATGTGCGCCCCTACCTGTTTGTGTGTGTGTGTGAGTGTAGCAGAGCGACCGCAGTCCACGTGGGACAGGTTGAGGAACGCTGACCTGCTGACCCTAAGCCCACCATCCCGGTATGAGTCATAGTGGAAAGTTTTTCTTCCTTACATATCACGCGATCCGGTGACTCAGTCCATACCAAGGGTGGGGTGACCTGGGGGGGGGGGGGGAATTTCGGACTGGCCTTCTGTCTCCTACTGTTCACCATACTATTCTAATTTAATAAAGCGAGACACTATAAGTTGTAACTATTATTATGGTGTTGAGTTTAATATGTGAATTGGATCTAACTTTTCTCTCAAGCGTCTAAGCACAAATGAAACTTTTATATGCAAGCGTTTACGTATCGTCACAGACACTATGATATTAATTTGTCCTATTGAATTTATCAATTGAGACCAGACTACATTTACATGCACGATCTAGCCTATATACATTACGACCGTTGTACATTTACCTTATTATTTCAGAAAACCCTGTGGCTTGTATTGTAAATATTTAAATCTGTCAGTTCATTTTTTGTTTCCTTAACTAGAAAGAATAAACTCGATATTGATTAATTGTTTTTCTAGTTTTAATTTATAGGCCTAAAGTGAAAAAGTATGAATTTGAAATCTTTGAATAATATCCTAAGTTCCTAACATTTAGCGCCAGAGGTAACTCAGCAACGTACAGAGCCATATGGGGAGCGAGGCGCTAATTGTCATATGTTGGCATCAAAAGATACCACAATTCTATTCGCCCAAGACTTCAACCAGGTCCTGCTCTCCCCGAGTATGCTATTCTGCCTCGACGTGACACTTGGGTGGAAACGACCATTAGAGGAAGTGGTTAAGCTAAATGAATAGCAAAACAAAACTCCTGTGGGAGTGTCCAAGGGAACGCGAGAGTGGTCCCATTGCACGGAGCGGAGTTGAAAGAGAACTCCCTCGGTCCTGTCGATAATCCATGCGCCGTTCCTCAAGAGACCGTTACATTAATGGCGAGTCCTGCACGGCCAAGCTTGGTACAACATAGGAAAATGGCGGAAGTTCCTGGTATACTAGCTTTCTAGCCCATGCGCCCGGAGTGCCAGATATATCGGAAATAGCAATGCTTTACATAGGCATTGGCTCGGATCTCTTCCAGACAGAACAGTTGTTCAATCAGGCTTTTTTTTTTCAAACCTAGAGCTCGAAGAGCCTTCGGCTCAGCTCTTTGACAATCAAACGGCCCTGCTCTCTGGTCCTGCTCTCCCTTTGATTCGGCCCTGAGTATTAACGTTTATTAATTATCAACGGGAAAAAAAGGTTAATTAAAAAAAAGTACTATCCATTAAATTCTTGCCATATATATATATATATATATATATATATATATATTAGGGGTGCACCGGATAGTCCCTCCGGCTCCGGCTTCTGGCGAATATCCGGCATTTTTTACTATCCGGTGCTATCCGGCTCCGGTCGGATATCACTACCGGATAGTAAACCGGATAGTAAAAATACCTATTTAATATGCATAAAGTGGACCTCGTTCCATTACTGTCTGTTATAGAATGTATTAATGTTTATATGAAAACAAAATAATGTGCTTAAAAATAGAGCCATTATAAATATGCACCAAACATCGTTTATTATAAAGACAAGGCATGTTAATAACTTAATATAAATAGAGATGAAACTTTACATCATAAATGCGCTTTACATACAGAGATGCAATGGCTGGCACTTTTTTCAATTTGTCTAGACCTTTAAGTAAGTTAGTTAACATGTTAAAATGTTACATTCCTTGACTACGTCATGCTGACCAGACGTCTGTCTAGCTGTGCGGGTATATCTCCAGAGGTAGAGATGAACAACTCCTACCCCCTTTTATTTGTTTAGTCCATCACATTGAGTTTTGTATAGGCAGGTAACCACAAGTTAAATACGATGGACGTAGGTTTAATGTCAGCGTATAGACACTCTCTAGTGGTCACACCTTTCGAGGGAACTGAGTTTGTTTACTTAGTAGTTAATCTTTATTGGGGAGGGGGGGGCTGGACTACAAGAGCCACACCTCTAAGGTAACCAGGTATATTTCTAGATGAACAACACCCTCCTCCTTTTATTTGTTTAGCCCATCACATTGAGTTCATTGATTGACAGGTGACCCCAAGTCAGATACGATGGACGTAAGCACTCTCTAGAGGTCACACGAGGGAACTAGGTTTGTTATGGGGGGGGGGGACTAGACTTTACATTATAAATTCGTATTACATACGTAGCAGCAATGTCTGGCACACAGGCTTGTCTTGACCTTTGAGTGGTCTAGTAAACATGTCATATTCCTTAACTACGTCACGCTGATAATCTGTCTAGATGTGCGGGTATATCTCCAGAGGTAGAGATGAGCTACCCCCACCTCCTTTTGTTTGTTTAGTCCATAACATTGAGTTCACAAATAGGCAGCTGACCACATTAAGCCAGATGTCAACGTGTCGACACTGTCTAGAGGTCACATCTTATGAGGGAACTGAGTTTGTTTACTTGGATTAGAATTTTTATTAGAGGCGGGACTACAAGCCAAATCTCTATAAGGTTAATTTGGTATGAGTTAGTTTATTATGAGATAGGTTGTCAATCAAGGGTCTGGGCCACAAACCACACCTTTTATACTATTGGACGGGTAATAAGTTTGTTTACTTTGAGTTAAGTCTCACGTATGAGTCAGCACTACAAGCCAAACAGACACTGACCAAGGGTATCTTTAAAGGGAGGGCTCAAGAGACTCAACACCCCCAACTTCTTATTTGTTTAATCCATGACAATGTATTGATAGAGAATATAGACATTGACCATTCTTAAGCCAGAATGGATTAACGCAAATTGTTAAGACATATTGAGACTGTCTAGAGGTCACTAGATGGTGACACTAAGTTTGTTTACTTGGAGAGAAATGTCATTTAGGGCGCTGAACACACACGTTCGTTGCACAATAAAATAAAACAAATATGTAAATGTGTGCGTGTATGTATTTTTCCCCTTCTAAAACCTTTAGAAAGAAAACTAATTTCATTGTTTAATTCTATTGACTTAATATATATAGGAAAACCTTACAATTAAATTTAACATCGCATAAAATAAATTGATCTTAAGCACCACAATTAGATCTAGCAAACAAAGAAAAATATGTTGGAATGTTAAGAAACACTTGACCTCTGTAACTAAGGTACAGAGATAATGTATCTATATGCTTGACTGATCATGCCAATGTGTTATCTTTTTTCGCCTGCACACTAAACACTATTGCGTATGCCCAAGGAAAAAAAACGCGTTAAGGTCAACACCATCAACTATACACACTACACTAGGACTACATGTGTAGGCTCACTACGTCTATCTGATCAGGTTGTTACAATCAGTCGAACACAAAGTCTATTTATGTTGTTGTTTTTTTGGTAGGGAGGGTGTGGGTGATTTTGTTTCTTTTATAGTTGGTTTTCCTAATTCTCTTAGATCTATATAACAGTAGATCTAAACATTGATAACAATAATAGGCCTACAAACTACAATTAAATCTATGCTTCGCAACATTTAAAGCTCAGGCTATGAGTAGGTATAATAGATGTTCCTGCTGTTAATAAAATATCGTTATATGACCTACTACGCTTTAGATTCCAACTATTAACTAACAGCTATCTGTATTAAGCCCTTGAAGCCAGAACCAGAAGCAGCCTTTGGACTTAAAATTACAAGTCTGATGACCAGTTGTTGGTCAGAAATTATTGAACACATACATCCAACCACCATACAAGCCAGATGAGAGAATTACATTAGTAACTAGTTAAATATATACTAACATATTTTACATTGACCCTCCAACACACAGCCTTTATAGTTGGTGGCCTCGTACATACACACAGACACGCTCATGCTACACAGATTAATTTATGTTTATAAATACTGTTAATCTTTAATAAATCAATCAGCAAAAGAGTTTAAAACAATAAGGTATATAAAAGGAAAAAATAATACCAACAAATATAGGTATGTTATTTAACAGTTTCGTAAAATGCTCAGCAATACAAGCTATTTACAAAACACTTAGGTATTCGGCTCCGGCTCCGGCACCGGCCGAATATCAAATTTTACTATCCGGTCATATCCGGCTCCGGCCGGATATCAAAAAGTACTATCCGGTGCACCCCTAATATATATATATATATATATATATATATATATATATATATATATATATATATATATATATATATATATATATATATATATATGCAGTGTTAAAGAGACCAATTTCAAAATGTAAAAGATAAACTATTAGATCTCCATATTAAACTATTATTTATATAACAGGCGCATGCAGAAGTATATATAGGTGGTTAATATGCATAACTAAATGCATGATACGTAGGACGTAAGCATCTTCTTTTTTGAAGTAACGTCTGTATCTTATAAGATATGGTGGGATAGAAAGTAATGTTCCATGTTGGAACTAGATTTTAAAAGGAACTCTATTTCCTGCGATTGAAAATACAATAAAGGAAAATAATCTTTTCATTTCTACAAGTTATATAGTTTCAGACTTCCAAGAATTGAATGCAAATAAAAAGATATTTGTATAATGAATAGATATGGCTCATTTCATTCTTGTTGAAACAGTGAATACGTTTTAATTTAAACCCTTTCTTTTAACAACTCGAGTTTTAAGTGGATAAGCTACTTCACAGTAATGTTGCCAAGTAAATGAGAATGATGGTTGTAATAGTTATTAAAATTACATCATTAACACTGACATATAAATCCAGTGTACGTTCTATAATTTAATATAAAGAATTGATGATGAGGAAAGTACTGATTTAAAGTTATCGTTTCTTAAAGTAAATAGATTATTATTGTCTTACATTACTTACGGTATAATTTCTTACGTTGTTACTATATGCTCTGAATAAAGATGTGCCTTTTAATACGTTTTTGAAGTTACTCAATAGTATAAACTTTAAGCACTAGGGTTTAGATGGTAGTTTATAACCCGAGGCGCTGACATTACTAGACCGTCTAGAAGTTATGAATGTTTATATAGCCATATCTTGTCTGTTTTTTTTTCCCCTGCCTGATTTCATCGAAAAAAAAATAAAACTAATAAATTACTCAGTGGCCATCTTGGTCTCAGCTCGTATTCAGGTAAGTATCTTACTGCGTCATGATGCGTGACAATCCCTACTTCCTTGATGGCATCTGCTGTCACAAGAATCATCGTTCAATTGTGTGATTTAGGTGTAACTTGTATGTAGCCTAATGACTGACTGGTGAAATTATGATTTTTGTGATGATACTATAGACACCTTTAGGAATGAAATATGTCGAATAGTGGGACCTGAAACAAACAAAGAAATAGCGAATAAAGTTAGTGCCTAAATCAATATACATACATTGTCTCTGACTTCATTACAATCTATAGAGCTCTCACATCTACTAGCTGCACATTGTAACTTTGGCCTACATGGATGATGGAATGTGATACTTTGTAACTTAGGCTTACATGGAATATAATACTTTGTAACTTAGGCTTACATGGAATATGATACTTTTTAACCTAGGCCTACATAAAATATGATACTTTTTAACTTAGGCCTACATGAAATGTGATACTTTTTAACTTAGGCTTACATGGAATATGATACTTTGTAACTTAGGCTTACATGGAATATAATACTTTGTAACTTAGGCTTACATGGAATATGATACTTTGTAGCTTAGGCCTACATGGAATATGATACTTTGTAACTTAGGCCTACATGGAATATGATACCTTGTAACTCGGACACGATGATGTTAAACCCTACACAAACACGTATGGACCTCGCAATCTAACGGCTTGGTTTCCTCAAGTTTTCAACGAGTTATAAATCAAGCACAAATTTTACGCCAAAAAGAACCTAGAGTTACGTTTTGTAAATGATAACGTTTGTATAATGGGTGTGGCTAAAAGACAGGAAGAAGAAAGGATGATGGGAACAGAAGAGAATTACGTTTTATAAGATGGAGAGAAAATATTGTAGTTGGCCTTCTATTAAATGCATTGTGTAATATTTTCTTTAAGATTTTATCTCACCAAGATGGTATACAGATCTGTATATTAACAAAGGCAGAATCTATATTTTTAAAATAAATTTGTAATTTATTTTTTTTTATTTAAAAAACTGTTTTACATGTTTTTTCATATACTGAAGATAATTACATCCTACTTCAAAACTTCCGCATGACAACGGGAAGGGGGAGATTTAGCATTGGTCAGGGTTCGAACCCGGGACCTCCGACACGATTGAACGAGAGTCCAGAGCGCATTCCACACGACCAGGTTGACTGACTTCTTTGCAGTGTGACAATCTTTGTCCGTTAATGCGGTAAGCTATTTACATTACGTCCAACATTTCAATAATGTATTTGTTGATACTCGGTTGTTGGTCTGTGGCTCCGAACAACTAGTAGGCCTATTTACCTATTACATTCTTAATGTAGAACTTGAAATAAACTTCTTTTGAAACAAAACTGAATGCAACTTTTAATTAATAAATATGCACAGCTTTCAACTTCAATGTGGATGCATAGAAAACACAAAATGAAATAATGAAATACTTTTAACAAGATATAACTCACTAAAAATACACGTCTTGGTGTCACTTCTCTCTCACTGGTTCTACGACAGACCACATGGTGATTTCATCACAATCTATCCAGCTTACACAACCAAACCATCTATACATAATTACTGCTACGATACTAATAGGAATTTGGCGCGTAAAATTTAGGATTTGTTTATTTTGTTGTCTAACTATTTTAAGTTTTCTATCCACCGACCAGAATACCAGATACTGAAGTCAATCGAAGAGCGGGCCTGCAAAGCATCCACACAATTCTGATGCAGTCCCAGCTGCGATGGGCAGGACACGTCTGAAGAATGGAAGACCACAGCATCCCTAAACGACTCCTGTATGGCCAACTAAGGGAAGGAGAACGCTCACAAGGTGGATAAATAAAAGCGCTCACAAGGTGGACAAAAAAAACAACGCTTTAGGGACACCCTCAAAGCTTCTCTGAAAGCCTTCAGCACTGACCCAGCCAACTGGAAGGCATGTTAACCAATGACTTAAATTCTGCCAAGTCACTGGTATTCCTGGCTGGCTCAGGCAACCCATTCCATGCTCTAATTAGAAACAACCCATAACAATATTTATACCTTTTATAGATCTTATGCAAGTAAGACCATCGGATCATTCATGAACAGCTTTTCCATGGACCACTTTGTTTTAAAAGAGACATAATATTTGAGTTTTCTGTGGTATCTTCTCCTTTTGCAACTTCTTGTGTGACTAAAGAGGCCAATCCTTGATACAAAGCTGCGGTCACGGGTTGGGCATATGTAATCACCAGGCGCCGTTGTATTTTCACCCTTCTTTCCCCTACTGTTGTTTATGGTATCTGCAATCCGGGACCCTTCCTTTATGCTCGCTCGCCATATTGATCTATCCATTGCCACTTTTTCCAGCTGCTAGTGTCGATTTTGAAGAGCTTCATGTCGCGTTTGCATACATCCGTATACCATAAAAGTGGGCGACCAGCGGCTCTCCAGCCTTCTGTTAGATCGCCATACATAATGTCTTGTGGAAGTCGACCTACTATGAACGTGGCCAAGGCGTCTGCTGCTGATAACACAGCGGATATCCTGGCACTCTGCTCTTCATAGCACTTCCTCATTGGTTATTTTATCTTGTCACCTTATTTTAAAGATCCGCTATAGACAAGACAAACTTTTCTAGCGTTAACTTTCACTTTGACTTACAGTGTGCTCAATGAATTTGACTTAGCATTCTGTTTTTATTTTTTTTTACGTTCTTAGAGAAAAGTGACCGTTTATTAAACTTCTCCTCTTGTTAACATCTTTGGAAATGTAGATAATTTAGATCTAATGCAGCAAATGCACAGGCCTATCACTTCACTCACCTGACTTTTACTTTAAAAATAAATTTAATTAATTAAAAACAAAATACTCCTCTGTGTATTGGTAAGCTAGAGACCTACGCTGATGTGTTTATCAAAAACAAAATACTCCTCTGTGTATTGGTAAGCTAGAGACCTACGCTGATGTGTTTATCAAAAACAAAACAAAACAAAAAAAGGTAGGCCTCTTGTAGATCTATCACTCCAATTGACCGACACTCTTTGGGTGGCTGAAAGAAGAGTCGATAGGCACTGGGTGAGCGTGGGGTCTGTACTCTGTTAGTCTCTCTTTCTCTCTCTCTCTCTCTCTCTCTCTCTATATATATATATATATATATATATAGGTGTAGCCAGGGTGGGTGGGTTTGGGGTTCAAACCCCCCCAAACCGAAATGAAATCCCGCCCCTGGGGGGGGGGGACTTTAGTGAGTGATTTTTTGCTTTGCTTTTGTTTATTTTAGGTGAGATTTTAATACTAAACCATCACTTGCCCCGGCACAACCAAGAGGGTTTTGAGTTTAAAACCCTCTACCGGGGGGGGGGGGTTGAGTTTAAAACCCCCTAACAGAGGTTTTTGCATTTAAATCCCCGTCTTCTATAAAACAAAACAAAACAATGCGAACGACAATCCCCAAATTCCAAGAGCACAGTTAAGGAAGATTTTGATTTTAAAACCTCCTCCAAAATTTACGATAAACCCCCTCTTCAATATAAAAAAAGCAACTTACACACTCAAAATTCTATGAGCGTAGCCAAAAGGATTTTTAGTTAAGCCCCCCCCCCCCTTTTTTTTTCTTCAGTAGGGTTTGAAGCTAAAAATACCTCTTCAATATAAAAAAAAAGCAAATTACTCACTCTAAAATCTGTGAGCGTAGCCAAAGGGGTTTCTGAGTTAACCCCCGCCAGCGGGGTTTGAAGCTAAAAAATACATCTTCAGTGTGAGAAAAAAAGGAAATTAAGCACTCAAAATGCTATGAGCGTTGCCAAAAGAGATTTTGAGTTTAAACCCCCTTTCAGAGGGGTTTGATGCTAAAAAAAAATACCTCTTCAATATAAAAAAAGCAAATTACACACTCAAATTATTTGAGCGTAGCCAATACAATTGGGGGTTTTGAGTTTAAACCCCTCTCCTACAGATGGCTTTTTTAAAAGTTTTAAACCCCTCCAGATGGTTTTGAGTTTAAAATCCCCTTACAGAGCGTTTTGATGTGGAAAACCTCTATCTTCAATATTATTCTAAAGCAAACTAAAGTTAATAAATTCTATAACCGTAGCTAAATTGGGGTTTTGAATAAAAAAAAAACTATACAAAAAACTGCAGAGATTTTTTAGTTTAAAACCCCCAACAGATGATTTTGAAGATAAAACGTCACTTTTCGGTATAAAATTTAAAGCAAACTACAGTCACTTAATTCTAAGAGCGTATTCGAGAGAGGTTACACATTTCTAGCATTGGCGGGGTTTCATTAATAAAGTGCAGTGAATAGTCATCTGCCGAAATTGAAAAACACTAAATGTGGCTCAACAAAGATGGCTAAGACAGATCTTAGAAGTCAGTTATAGAGATCGGGTGTAAACCAAGGAATTCCTTTGCCGAACTGGGAGTCGACCCCTTAGTAAGATTGTGACAGAGCGTCGCATGAGGTTTGCGGGACATGTTCTCCGACAAAATGAATTACGCATAAGAAGAGTTGCGATGACATCCTAGTACAACTTGGCGCAACACATTCGTGGAGGTCTTCAGAGCATGTGGGAAGAGGCTTCAGACATTACCAGTTACAGATTTTTGCTTGACGGCAAATGCGCCGAACGGCGCGGGAGGGTCAAAGTCAGTAAGAATAGCACATTAGGTTTTTGAAATAAAACTTTTTAATAGCAGGATAATGCACTGTAGATACCTCGGAATATGCATTTTGTTGGCTTTCAATACCAGAAATAGTCCTTGGCGGCGGGGCTCTGCCCCGCGCTGGGGGAGCGTTACACCGCCTAGACCCCTTGATTTGGGGGGGGGGGGGGATCTACAATTTTTGCACTATCTCCAGGACGAACCTATTCTAGGGCACAATAAACGTCTTCCGAAAGAATGAAGGGTTAGAATGTAATAAAGATTATGTACACACACACACACATAAATACATAGAAATATTTTTTTTCGCGGTTTTCTCCCCCCCCCCAATCCCCACCCCCCGAAAAAAATCCTGGCTACGCCCATGATATATATATATATATATATATATATATATATATATATATATATATATATATATTATATATATATATATAATAGGCCTATATTTATTCACACCTATATAGATTTATATATATAGGTCAGTGTTGTTGTTGTTTTATTTGATTTTGCCCCCTGTTATTTTTGTGTATTATGGAACTTTCTATGGCTAGAAAACCAGAAAAATGTGCCTATTTTTTTCTACCTCTTCAAATGTCAACAAATACTGAAATAGCAACACAACAGAAAACACCTGACCTGAAGTTACCAGATGATGGCAGATCCATAACTTGAATTGAAGCTAAATCTAGGATTCTAGGGACTCCTAGCCCTAGGCCAAATCTAAATTCGAGATCAGTAAATAAATATTTTTTATAGACTGATAGATCAGTCAGTATATGACTAATTACTAACAATAATATGAGTAGGCCTATTAAATTAGTATTATTTTTATATAGTCTAGATCTAAATCTAAAAAAGTAGAATTCTATGTTTAAAAAGCCTATAGACAATTGTCAGTATATTCTAGATACAATCTAGATCTATATAGATCTACATACTGGTGTATATAATATATATATATGTATATATATATATATATATATATATATATATATATATATATATATATATATATATATATATTTACATATATATAAATATATTTTAATATATATTATAGAATTTTATAGATCTATCTAGATTCTATATTAGATCAGTAATAGATCTACTCTACTATCTACCTTGTATCTAGATTCTAATTATCTATCTTATAGTATAATCTTGAATATAAGGCCTAATTCTAATAATTTAATAGCCCTATACTGCCTATAGTAGCTCTATACCGAACCAGTAATACTGGCTACGCAATATAGATCTATATTGACTATATATAGATGAAGATCTAGACTTAATTTTACTAGATTGTAACTAGATCTAGTTCTAAATCTTGTATAGAATTCTTACATATGATACTTTTCTCTTTTAGTTGTTTCATTTTTGCTGCTTTGTCTACATGTTGTAGCTTTTAACTTGTCATAGATTGATGACAAGGGTGCATAAAAATAAAAAATACAAAATACTGTAAAGAAGATTAGCCCCTACCGAAAAATCACCAACATAAATTGTAATAATATACAGTCTGGACAATGAAGAATCATGACTACCATAAGTTCTCTTCCATTAAAGACATATGTCATATGGTGTGCACTCTGAACTAATCAACGGGTCAAGCTCTGCCTGCTGCCATCGCCCCCTGTCCTGTGGGAGGTTTGGCTAGGATTTAATTTTCTTCAAATATGAAGGAACATCTGATACATGTAAATCAAAAACAAAACATAACTTTCTGTAATACATATAGACTAACAGAAAGTATTTAACTAAATGGAAACAATACTCATAACTCTAATAGATAAACTATTCGTATATCACACTACTTCAACAGCAGAGATAGTCCCCTCATAAATTCTGAAAATTCTATTGCTAAGATACTTGGAAAATATTCAGAAAAAATATTAGGTGACTACCAATGTCAAATCAGTCTTGATAGATCCATGAATGATCACATTTAAGCCTTTAATGTCTTTGAGAAAGAAGAATATGTGTGCAATATTTTGATTTACAGACTGACTAGATTTCTACACAAAGTACACATGACATTAAAGTCCAGGGAGAACACCAGAACAAATAATCTCACTACCAAAAAATAATTTTCAACCTGACTCTGGAAAATTATATTGAATGACAAAATATTTCAGATTTAAAAAAAAAACATGTTTCCATATATAACGTGAACTTTTTAGCCTATCATTACAGTACCAGGCATTTGCAGAAGAATAGATTTTTTTGTAATCATTAAAAAATAAAATATTTTTCTCTAATGGTTTGGTTCATGGAATTCCTTTTTTATTTTAATTGATTTAACTATGTGTCCTTGCAACACAAAGTCGCAAACAAAAAATGTATTTTAATCTAGATCTAAGTACAAGGATTTAATTTGGGGCTGTAAAAACCTAAAATTACCGTTAGAAAACAACTTTTGCATAAAAGTGTTGAAATATTACATTACACTATTAGTTACATAGACATCATTTTAAAATAATTTTAAGTTAACTTAGATTATGTTATTGTTCTATTTAATCTGTGAAATTTGCAAAATTCTACAAACAAAGCATGAAATATTTATTTATACATGTATTTTGTGTGTAAAGAGTTATGTCCCTTAAATAATGCAGGAAGACATTACAATTGTCATTGTTACCTCCCCCTTTCTTTTTTTTTTCCCTGAATTAACAGATATAATGAAAGTGTTTTAAATTTGTATAATTAGTGTCCGACTGCTTTCACTCTAAGGGAGTGCTATTTAAACCCCCTCCCCTTTTTTTATACACATAGTATTTATGTGTCCCTTGATTAAACTTTTGCATATCAATTATAAATCTACTTTCTGTAAAATTCTATAATAAGGTTGGTACATTTCATTTTCAAGAGTTGAAAGAAGTTTGATATAACACTGCATGGAATCAAATTATAAAATATCCTTCCAAAACCCCATATTTTTGGAAATTACTATAATCATTATTTTCATAAAAAAAATAGTTTACTGAATCTTTTAGAAGTTTTAAACTCCACACACATTGTAAGTACAATCACTTAATCTGTAGGTCTGATATATGTTGTGCAGTAATTTAAGCATTTAGATACAAATGGTAAGGAAGTAGATCTGTTTTGATTTTACATATGGCAACTGACCATTAAAGGGAATTAATTAGAGGTGTATCCAATGTTCATTTTTTACAAAGCTTCTATCAACTCACTCTGTCTGTCTTTCTGGTAAAAAGTTTGTTCCTGTTATTTCTCTGACACCCAATCTCAGATAAAGCTTATTTCTTTTACCTGTATGACTGATAACACAAAAATCAAATTTAAAAAATAACAAATTAGTTAATTAACTATTGGTAATTAATTATTTTGTTTGGTATCTTGAATAAGGGAAAGAAATTGTACTTGACTAGATCTGATGGTGTATGCTGAATTAGTCCCCTTTATAGAACACCACTAGTAAATTTGGATAAAACAATAGGTATCTTTACAATCTCTGTACTCATAAGCTCTTCACTAGCAGAGCGGTTAAAATGTTGGCTTGAGGAGACTTGAACCATCAGTTCAAATTCGAGTCATCCTCCTTTTATATATATATATATATATAAATGCTTATAGTAAAAACGATTATATCATTCATTATAAGGACATAATAAAATGAACATATATAAGACTAAAAGGCTGTTTCTGTGTTTATAAATATTCCATTTACTAAAGAGACAACTTCCGATACCTATGATAATTATGATAATTCTATTTATAAGGTGCTGTGCTGTTAGCATAACTTGTCATATAAAATTGTCTCAAGATGTTTCCTATATCTTGTGGTAGAGTGCAGTGCTGTCTCATAGACCCTGGCTCATGTTTTTATCTAGTTATAAAGTTGATTGAGATTCTCTTGATTAAGATCGTGATTTCCATGAAATGAGGATCTAATTATTGTTATGCTGTGTTTCCCTCCCCTTTCTTTGATTAATTAGGAATAAATAAACACATCAAAACATTATAGAGTTTTCCCCGTAATAAAACAGTACCATTAGCATTACTTTTTTGTCTCTAGTTTTTGCTTGCTAGTCACTTCCCTTCGCTGACTTGTGTATTGATCGTGTCTGTCTCCTCATGTTGAATGCTCATTGGATAGTCTTGTGGTTTTTCTTCTTGTTTCTTAGAATAGCTGCACGTGGAACTGCCGCGTGAGAAACGCCTTTAAAAAATAAATTAAATATTTCTATTCGACTGGAATTTCATAACTCGTTTTATGCCAGATCTGTAAGTTGTGTTTGAATAACTTGGTCATCTTGCTTAAGTGACCAGACCATTAACACTCTGTGGTTAGTTTCTTCAATTTATCTACAGTTTGTTTTGACTTCATTTGGGCCATTTGTTTGTAAGTTTATAATGCATTGTTTTAATTATTTGGTAGGCCTATAGTGTTGTTAGGCTTGAAATGTTGCTGCTCGTTGAATTTTCTTTACTTTGCTTATGAAATGTATATGTTCTATTTATTTTTAGAAGACTATGTGTCTGCTAAGAGTGCATACAAAGCTGTTATAACTACTAGGAAAAAAAGATCCTGTCCTGTAGTAATGCTAGGATTCGAATTATGAATCCACTGTTCTGCGGCTTGGCAATCTACCGAGTGTCTGGCCTTCAAATTTAGACTCCAACTCTCTGCACTACTTGATAAATTAGTTAGCCTACACAGGGCATCACTTTGAGTGATGTGTCGCACAGGGCCTCACTTTGAGTGATGTGTCGCACAAGGCCTCACTTTGAGTGATGTGTCGCACAAGGCCTCACTTTGAGTGATGTGTCGCACAGGGCCTCACTTTGAGTGATGTGTCGCACAAGGCATCAACTTGAAATTAACTCTTTTTTTTTGTTTCAATCTTGATATCAATATTTTTAGTTGTTGCTCTATCTTCGCAACATAGGAGTAAGAAACGTGACGGTGGAGAGGGAGAGAGAGAGGGGGGGGAGGAGAGAGAGAGAGTAAATGCGTACCGGTCAAAATAGGACCAAAAAAGACTTATGTTGCATCAAGTTCGTCCACGGCAGTCGTTGGTGACCGTGGATGGGAAAAGGAGGGTGGTGAATGGCTCTGCATTTCTGTGTCTCCGCATGAAGGGGGGGTGAGGCCTTAAATGTGCCTGAAATGTTTGACCAGATAATAAGCAAACTGTAGTAGCAGAAAGATATATAAGTATACCTGAAATCGTTCTTTTTGTTTTGTCGCTTTCCTTCTGCCATGACTATTCATCTACAACAATTCTCCCGCCAGTGTTTACAGGTTGGCGCTATAAAGTTCTATCGTTTGCTCTAGTCTCCCAAGAGGCAGAGTTTATATTGAAATCTCGCCATACTGTAGTGGGGGGGGGGGAGGGTTAATGAATCAATTTCTTTGCCCGCCTTTAGTTCTCTTTCCTTTTTAACCGCCGCCGCAGTTGAGATGACATTAAGATTGTTTAGACACTTTGCAGAAGTTTGAACATGAAATTTTGAGAACGTCTTTAAGACCAAACTGCAGAAATAAACTTGAAATGGTTTGTAAGGATCAACTTGCCAACTCTATATATATATAAAAGCTCGTCCAAGCTGAATCAGACAGTCATCTTTTGTTCTCTCCAGCAGACACGATTCACCTTGAACATCTTTCAATTGAACTACTTTGAGGCGGGATCTAATCCGAGAAAAATCGCCCAGCCTTGGAAAAGCACGCTAAAAATTGCGAACCAAGAAAAACATACAAAATACTTTTAAAAATCAACAAAGGTTATTTTATTAATTAGTTTAGATCAGTCATGTAATTAATTTTGTAATACATATAGGCTAACAATAATAAATCTGTGCGAATAGAAATATTTGTACCTATTGTATTTGTTTAGAGCAATATCATGCTTTTAGTTCTCTGAATGCGCTATGCTCCTGATAGCACATGTCTGGACCAGGAGCGGGAAGAAGGGATGATAGGTGTGAATGTTACCGTGATCGCTGTTTAAATACATAAAAAATTGTACGATTTGAATTCAAACTCAGGGCTCAGGCCTTCTCAAGGGGACCAAATTAATTTATACCACCACATCTGTCAATTACACTTTCTTTCCCTTGTTGGATACCAAATAAAGTAATTAATTACCAGTAATTTATTAACTAATTGGTTCATTTTTTTCCATTATTTCTTGTTTTGTCGGGTAAAAGAAATAATTGTGAAAATTTCAACTTGATCCGTGATTGGTTGTGGGAGAAATAGCGTGTAAGGCCTACAAAAATTTTACCAGACAAACAGAGTGAGTTGATATAAGCTTTGTAAAAAAGTAAGCTTTCTTTGTCCATCATTTTATTGCATTTAGATATTTTAGCATTGAGTGCATGGAAAGAACTACAACTAGAGTGAGCTTAGAAGTACGCTTCGAACGGTTCGTTTCATTTTGTACACGCATATAAAAATTGGATTGATTCTTTCGTTTCGTTTTTTCTTTCCCCCCCCCCCTGTCTATTTAACATCTAGTGTCTATATATGTATTGTGCTGTTCAGTCTAGATACACTACACGTCCACACACACAGTCAACACTGAGGTAGGGCAATCAACACTTATGTTTCTAGGCCTTTGAGAAAACACATACATGTGTAATTTTGTAATGTTTTATTATTTATGAAACTAAATGTTTATAGTGAAAATTCTGCTTAAAAGATTGTAGTAAAATATAATCTGGTTAAGTAACGTCTTGAATACAAAATAATGCAATAAAATCCCACTCTTTAGTGGTAAAAAGTTGTCTTTAAAGAACTTTAAGAAAATAAAATATTAATATTTTAAAAATTATCTTTGCCTGTCTGCTCTCTAGTGATCTCCCCATCCATTTTAATGAGTTTTGTTTTTAATTGCTTAATTATTGAAGACATGAAAAGAAACAAGTCGTGACGCCATACAGTACTATTTGATGTCGTTAGCGAACAGACCCCTGAGACCTATGAAACCTTTTTGGTCCTTGTGATCTCTAGAGACTTCAGTAAAAGGGTTTAAGGAACCAAATACAGTAGAGACAAACAAAATGTTCTATTTCCTAATGATTCCTATACAACATGCTCAGTGGGGCTCTAAATCATGTAGGAGTTGAAAAGTAAACAAGCAAAATAGCAACAAAAATATTTTTAAAAAAAACAAAGCTTCTATAAGAAAGAGAAATGCACATTTACAGCTATTACTCAATGCTCTAAGATTTATTTCCCTTTTATATATAAAAAAATTAATTACTGCTTATTAATTAATTAATGGATTAATTTTTTATTGATTCATGTTTTGTAAGGGATAATCAATTATTGAGCAAAGTTTCAACTTGACCAGAGACTGGAAAGTGGGCAAACTAACATGTACAAATTTGTACCAGACGGAGTGAGTTTGATATGAGCTTTGTAACCAAAGTTGGTCTGACCTTTCCTTTCTTTTGTACTTTGTACTACCCAAAACATCATCATTGTTGTCATCCCTGCAGTGCTTCTACTGCTTCTAGAATATCGATGGTGGTCCAGGTTGATAACACCAAATGAAAATTAGTTACCTAAAAGTCTGGCTGACCAATGGCAAGACACCTAATCTGTCTTCAACCACTAAGAGAGTGTGAGAAGATATGATGATGAGTTTGATGACTAGTAAAATATAAGGACAATTAAAAAAAATAGAATTTTGCTTTAACAAGCTGCAGATGTTCCTTTAAAATTAAGATTATTACATCCTACAACTCGTGCGGACTTGGTTCGAACTTGGTGAAAATACTCCAAAGCATATGCCACATATGATAAACTGATAATGGGGTTTAATGGAATATTATGCTTAATATCTATTGAAATTAGTACAAATATGTGTTTCTGAATTATGACTTTTGTTTAGAAATGTTTGGTTCCGTTCAGTAACAGGTCACATGATTTAAACTAAAACAACAATGTGCCAAACTGATGACAATATTGGGAAATTGAAACACTTGATCAAAATTAAGACTAAGATCATATTTTGTTAATCACGCATTCTTTTTTTTATTTTAACGTAGGCTCCTGGGGAGTGAATCATGTCAGATATTGAGAAGAAGAACCATGTCACCATACACTGGTTCCGCCACGGTCTGCGCCTTCATGATAATCCTGCACTTCTTGATGGGCTGGAAGACTGTGTAGAGTTCTACCCCATCTTTATTTTTGATGGAAATGTTGCTGGTACCGTACTGTGACAGTTTTATTTTAACTAATGAATCTGATGTTTCTGCCAACAAACTGTCCATTTCATTCTCAAACTAATTTCTTTGTACCTGTACTTGCTTGTTAATCCATTCTACATTTTAATTACTAATGTTTTTAATCAAATTAATTGCTAACTGGTGAGCTCAGGATGGAGCTGTGTGTACATGTTGAAGTTTTTAGCTGAGGCTAAAAGAATAGTAAATTGCAAAGTAAAGTAACTCTGAGCTAAAGCTTACCAGATTAAATCAAGCCCAACCTACTTGTCTAATTGACTTTTCAAGGCAAGGATTTGTTCTCTCTACTGCAATCTATGAAAATAAGATTGTGTTCATCATTGATCATCACATCATAGCTTGTGTAATTAACCTGTAAGGTGTCAGTAAAACTGACAAGAATGTTTATATGATTGAGTGATTTGAGTTGTGTTTTAATTCAAACTTCACTAGACATGAATATAATGTTGTTTTTAACTATTGAAGTTTAAGCTGTAAATAAAAGCTAAGTCTATTCATAATCATAATGCTACTAAGGAGTAACAATTGTCAATCAAGTTTAGACTTTGATTTAGCTGTGATAGACAGCTTCTAAACTGTGTAGAAATTGTACTGTACTTTTAGTTTAGTCTAACAATGTCATTGTGTTGTTCTGGTAGGTATTTCTACTGCTGCTTTCCCAAGAATGCAGTTTCTTCTTGAAACTCTACAAGATCTTGATGAAAACTTAAAGTCTCATGGCTCACGTCTGTATTCATTTCAAGGAGATCCAGTTGAAATATTTAAAAAACTTATTGAGGTAAATAAACAACACAATCAAACATTCTGATGCTAAATGAAATAAATGCTTTTTGTTCATGAAATACATTGAATTGAGTAAGTTGTCAATTGAATCTGATACAAAAACATCAACATTAATAGAAAGTGTGATACAAGTTGAACTATTTAATGAGATATACATTTTTTAATATCACCCAAATTACTTTAAAATATTTTTTTTTAAAGCTGTACAATAATACATTTTCCTGTTAGCACTTTAAATATTGTACAGCTCTGAAATAGCTATTAGTAGTCTATTTCTAATTATTGTCAAACAAATATAGAGGAAAATAGATTTCATGTAAACATACAATGAATTGTATGGTCTTTAGAGTAACCATCATAAGACTTAACATATGGTACCAGGGTATTTCACCTAATTATTTAGGGAAAAATTGGTTCATTTTCCTTAATGTGGTACTTTTCAAGTCTCTGGCTATGAAAAGGGGAGGGTAATTGGGCCAGACAGACATTCATAGCTAATGTGAACTATTCTTTTGAAATCAACTTTTCTAGTTAAAGATAGGACTTAGCAGTCATATTTTTGTGAATAGAAAATTAGATTGTACTTATCTATGAGGAACTTCAGTAAAAATTTTACTCAAGACTATTTTAAAAATCTTAAATGATAATTAAACTATCACTGTCACAGTTTTTGAACAGAATGGATTTATTATTTATAACTTTTTGTTTGATGTTTGTTGTAGGAGTGGGGAGTAACAAGAATCACATTTGAACAAGATCCTGAGCCTGTGTGGCAGGACCGAGACATCCGTGTCAAGAATATGTGTCTAGAATTTGGAATTGAGTGCATTGAACGTGTCAGTCATACTCTATGGGACCCTCAACAGTAAGTGTTCTATAATTCCTACATGTCTATCAATTTGTAATGCACAAAGATCTTTTATTGTTTAATCCTTCACTTTCTTTACCTCTTTCTTTTTTTTTTTTATCTTGTCTGTGATAGCTGCTATTCAGAGAATTACATTTTACAAAGAACTGTGTCATTATTGTAATGTTTCAGTTTTTTTTCTTTATTATAATACATTAGCTATAAGAGAAAACTAACTGGACAACAGTGAGCTACCACACATCAAATAGTTACTGAACAAGGAATTTAGCAAGAAAGACTTTCCAAATGTATTAAAACATTCCTTACAGTATATAACTTCCTTTCTTCAGCTTTCCAACAGAATAGATAGCACAGATTAACCTTTGACCTACGTTGCCTATACATAGCAAGTGTTTTATAGTAGCATTATGATTGTGCACAATGCCTTTCTCACCTGGCTCTCAGTAACAACTTTTTGTTGGTCACTGGACTATAGAGGCAAAGCCTTGAATCCTCTTTTAGACTTTAAGGATTAGTACTTAATGCTAATTTAAGACTTAAACTCTTCATTTTATTTCAAATATATTATATTTTCACTAAAGGTTAACTTTTGTTAATTTATTTTTCAATTCTACCTATGTCTGTTGGTTGAAATGTGTTTTTTTTTTTCTTGTTCTTTTGATTTAACTAGCATAATTTTTTTTTAAAGCTAAGTAAAGTTTTTCTATTGATTAACATTAAGAATTCCTATTGTTCACAGAATCATCAAAGAGAATGGTGGCACTCCTCCACTGACTTATGCTATGTTCTGTCAAGTTGCTGACATTGTAGGCCCACCACCCAAACCCAGAGAGGATCCGAACTTTAGTGGCATCTCTTTGCCAGTCAGTGAACATCATGATGAGAAATACAGACTACCCACTCTGGCCGAGCTAGGTGAAGAGTAAATACTTGCTCAAATTTGAGGCTCCATTTTCTAAGTGAACTAATGAATTATTTATATATTTTCTGGTGACTTTCTTATATATAATGATAGAGATTGTTGGGTTAGTGGTCATGCTTCTAGTCTCCACTATAAGTTTTGCATTTCATTGTGAGCTGATCAGGCAAAAGCTTTTGTTGTTCTTAAAGCTTTTTTTGAAACAGAAGAATGTTTTGGTTTTTTTTTGTAGTGTTGAAAAGTATATCTTTTTCATTTATCATGAACAGGAGTAGAAGCAGAGTCTGAAAAACAGGCCAGTCCTTATTGTCGTTATCTTGGAGGTGAGAGTAAAGCCATGAAACTTTTGAGCATTCGATTGGAAAAAGAACGTAAGGTGTGTAAAATATTTTAAAACTACAACTGACATTCTTATGATTTCCAATAGTTATTTTTTTTATGTAGCCTTAATGTCGTAAGTTCTGAAAGTTATAGACTGTTATGCATATTAGTTATTTTGTTGAATGCTGCATTCAACATTTTTGAATTGCAAGTCTGCTTTCATTTTTTGTGATATAATTTCTTTTTTAGGCATTCAGTCTAAACCAGAGTCTACCCAATCAACTTTTCCCAGAACTTTCTGGAATGCCAATGAGTCTTTCCCCCCATTTGAGATTCGGAAGTATGTCCATTCGTAAATTTTATTGGCTACTTCGGGAAGCATATGCTGAGGTAAACAAAACTTTCTAATCAATTTTTTAACTAGAAGTTTTTACCTTCTATTAGTTGTAGCAAAATATGTTGGTCATAGTTTTCACTGTAAAATTGCACTCTTCTGTAACCTTCTGAAGAAGTAACAATTACTTAATATGTTTGTACAACTGTTTCCCTCATGATTGTATTGTATCCTCTAGGTCCATCCCAATGCTCATATCCCATCCTCCATCACTGGGCAGTTAATCTGGAGAGAGTACTTCTATTGTATGTCTGTGAACAATCCTAACTATAACCGCATGGTTGGCAATCCAATATGTCTTAAAATTGACTGGTATGACAATGACAATCACCTGAAAGCCTGGAAAATGGTCAGTATCAATATTATTGGTGTAGTAATGTATGTAGAAGTGTAGCTAGCGCTTCAGATGAAGAATATTCCCTAATTTATATTAAAACAATTCAAAGCTAAATGATATACTGCTTTTAATTAATAACCATTGCATATGAACTTTAAAATTCAAGCTATTTAGCATTTTGTCCATTTGTTCTCAAACCTTTTCAGAAATATTTTTTGTTCATTGTCATATTTTTTTCATATATTTAATACTGACACTTGATTTGTATTGCATAATATTTCTGTATTATATACTGTAACTCATCAGTTGAATTATTGTCATTAAAAAGTGTGCCATGTGTCTCTAGGGTAAGACAGGCTATCCATGGATTGATGCTTGCATGCGCCAGCTTTTACAAGAAGGCTGGATTCATCAAGTCTGCCGCCATGCCACAGCCTGTTTTCTCACCAGAGGTGACCTGTGGATTGATTGGGTCAAAGGGCTGCAGGTAACAGGTTATATCTAATTCCTTTATCAAATGGTTTTTACATTTTTGAAACAAGCATGGACATTGTTTTTCTTTAAAGATGTTTACCTATGTCATGTTACATTGAAAGGTGTTTGATCGCTATTTGTTGGACGCTGATTGGTCAGTTTGTGCTGGAAACTGGATGTGGGTGTCCAGCTCTGCATTTGAAAAAGTTCTGCAGTGTCCCAAATGCATTTGTCCTGTCCGCTATGGCAGACGCATGGACCCAAAAGGAGAGTATGTCAGGTATGGAGTACTTTTTTTTTCTTGTTCATTGGACACTTTTACTCACAGAATGCTGAGAGTTAGGATGCACAAAAAATGCTAATATTTATACACCTTAGCCACAAATAATGACTTCATTGTCAACAAATATTATTCAGTGTCAGTTGCTAAGCCACATTGGATCAAGTCATAAATAATGAATTGAAAGCCAGGGCATATCTATGGTCAGAATGATGTTAAATATTGAGAATATGCATCTATGAATTCTTGTTCACATTTTAACCAAAGCCATGTCTTTACTTTTTTTTCTTTTGCATTTCTTTTTCTCTTTACACATTTCTTAGCTCTTGTGGCCAAAATCTTATTGTAGCCATTTCCCTTTTCATATCATTCACCATGCATGCACATATATTTGTGATACATGTAGTCCAAACTTAGGATATATAAGTCTCAAACAGTTTTTTTTTGTCTCATCTTGGCAGACGCTATGTTCCAGAGCTGAAAGACATGCCCCTCCAGTACCTCTTTGAACCATGGAAGGCTCCATTAAAAGTACAAGAAGAAGCCAAATGTATTATTGGAGAAGACTACCCTTTGCCCATAGTCAATCACAAAACTGCTTCAAGAGATTGTCAGTCTCGAATGGAAATCATTAAGTCCAAATCTAAAGGTAAGAATTACATTTTCTTTTATTCAATGGGGAAAGAGTTATAATAAGATTTTGTTATTCCATGTTTCAATTTATTTTAAACAATATATGTACTTTTAATATTTTACTAGATGTTCCGCACATTCGACCAGCCAACGAGGATGAAGTCTACACCAGCATGTGGGTGTGCAAAGAGCTGGAAAAGATGGACCTGTGCCGACATGATAATGAAAAACTGTAAGTGTGTGATTGCTTGAAATTAGTGTTGAAAAATTTAAACTAGTAGATAATATAAATATTGGAATAATTCATTATTATTCTGTTTTCAACTAAGCTTTACACCTCTAAAATAAAATCATTAAAAAAAAAATAAGTTTGGTTTCTTTCGCTATGTAGTGGTACATTAGGCATGTAATATAATGTTCTTCTATATTTAAAGCCAAGGGTTAGCACAAAACCATTAAACTTGCTTAATTACAATTTTAAAAAATGTCAGGTATGCAATATCTTTAAATTAAAAAGAATCAGAAATTCCTTCATTTTTTAAGCCAAATATGTTAACATTGAGATGCCAAAAGAATTGGAATTTGAAAATTTTAAAAATTACTTTAACTTTTATCTTGATGCAATTTCTTAAGTTAAAATACATATTTAAATTTCTCTTTTTTTTTTTTTCTAACAGATTATTTAATATGTGAGCTGATGTTGAAGAATACTTTTATTCTCTCAAGATTATCAAAGCCCTAACGCAATGTGTTTTCATATCAACTTATTTGTTGTTGTTGGCTATTTGAGATATTACCTTTAGTAAATAGAAATAAATGTCAAATTTAAACTTTGTCAGTACTAATTGTTGTATTTCATCAGTGACAGTATTAGTACCAAGTAGTCACAATGATCACATTTAACTTGGGACCAACTCTTTCTAATTTGAAGTTTGAGATAGAAAACTTGCTATTTACAACAGATACAAGTGATATATTATCGAATATCACATGCTGTGTTCAGATGACTGCTTTATTATTTGTCCTATTTAACTTCCCTTAAAGATCTGGTTTTTCTTTAAATATTTTCAGTGCTTTTTTTTTTTATTTAGATATTATTTGGCACTCTTCTTGTTATTCTAATTTCCATTCATTTGAATTCCTTTTAAAAGTTTGAATCTCTTAATTGTTCAATGTCAGATGGTAGTTATTATTAGACATTAGTCTGTTACCTAAAGCTCATTGTCTGGTTTACAGATATTGTCTTTTTTCCTTTTAATTTAATGGTTTTAGATCTACTGATTTCATATTTTTTAAATTAATTTGTCACCCTAAGTTGAACTGATGAGTAATACATTTTAGTTTGAAACTACTTATTGTGAATTACTGCTGTGTCTTCTTATATGAAACGTTAAAAAATCTAGCCTTGTAAATGTTTTAATAATATCTTTATTGTCTAATTCTTATGTATCTAATAATTATTTTTTCATTCCATTAATTATTTATTTGTTATATCATCCTCCCATACATATTGTAGTAAAATTAAAAAGTGTAAAAGCGGTGTGGAAGAAATTGCCCCAGGATAACTTTTTGTAGAGCATAATATATCTGTACTTTACAAAAATAAAATGATACCGGTATCATAAATGTGACATATATATGGCTAGGACATATTATTTTTATCTGAAGGAATGCTTGTAAATGATTTAATAAATATATATTATTATGCTACGTACTTTGTTATTAATGATGTTAGTAACATTTTAGGCTTTCATCTGTTAGCTAACAAATAACTTCTGAAGTTTTCAGGGCATCTGAGGAAGACAAAAAAGGTTTATACTTTTTTAATGCCTGTAATTCCTTTGCTATGCTTCTCTCCCCTTCTATTGTTTTCTAAATCTTGACCATGGCTGTGCTGAAATATGATCTGATAACAATTTACAATATTTGGGCTAATTTTAAATATTCACCCTATGTTTAATATATATAGTCTAGAATGAAGAAATATTTTTTTTTAATCTTACTTTTGAAAGGTTTTATTACTATGTTGTTGTTTGTTTTTTTTTGCTCTTTTTATGACTATGACAAAATAAGTATTAGGACCTCATCATGTTTACTTTAGTCCTATACCATTGTTTACTTTAGTTATTTGCTATTGTTTATTTTTATTCTTTGCTATTGTTTATATTCCCACCCAGCAAATATTTTCATCTCATCAACTACAATGTTTATGTTTAAAAATCTCTTCAATCAGTGCTTATGAATTTTATGTTGTACAATTTGCTCATTTTATTATTGCATACATGGATGTGACATTCTTGATTTGTAGTAGCCTACCTCGTTGTCTTCAATAAAAGCCCTTCTTTATTCTGGAGCTCATGTCTTGTTTTCTTTACTAAATGTAAATTATTGCAAGATTTGTCAAAATTTAGGAAAGATAACATTTCATATAGCTTTGACACGCGTCACCTAGATGTAGATATTTGGCCACAACTAACTGCTAATGCAGTTGAAGCTGTTAATGTGCCATTGCGTAAGGTAACCAAACAGACGCAAAGTCAAACAATGACCCATCACTTCTACTTTGAAATCTGATTTAGTGCCTTTTAATATCTTCAAAGTTACCGTTTCCTATCTTATGATATATTCGCCTGTGTTTGAGACATGCTTCTTCTCTGGTCTTTTCTTGGCGTTTATCTCGTTGTTATGCGATTCTAGTTACCCAGGTTTGGCTTTCCCTTATGTTCAAGTCAGTGACAGAGTAAGACACGAGGGAAGACAAAACGAACATCGACGATCAATAGAAAACGACATTCCTGTCTATACACACACACACACAAAAAAGATGAATCAATGACAGTGGAATGCGATGTGAGAAATGTGGATCACTGTATTCTGTTACACATGGCAGATGTAGAAATTAAACCAAACACAGAACTCCATATAAGATTGCACGTACTGCAGTAGGAATTTAATCTTCTAGTAATAAAACCTCTTACAAGTATATATAGGCCTATACTTCTTCAACATTGAAGAATATACTAGAATATATGGATAGAAGACAAGTCTCTATAGCCCTTTACTTCTATAACGTGTGTTCTCTAATAAGTGCTGGAATTTGGATCGATCTATAATTATATAGGCAAAAAGCTATATAATTTGGAGCCCCCCCTCCCTTAACCATTTTTAAGAAAGATCAAAGGAAAAAATTGCTTGATGGGCGTAGCAGTTTGGGGGGGGGGCATAGTAGATTAAATCTATAGATCTCTATGTGTATCTAGAAATCCAGATCTAAGGTAGGAGCTGATACATTTTCTCTGCCTATATAGATTACTAGAATAATGCTCTTATGAGGAAGAAACAACGGAACTTTTTATGACGTCACCGATTTTTGTTATATTTCCCACATTCCACCAGGCTATAGACATGGTAAACAACATGGCCGCCATTCAAAAATTTAAAGAATTAAATCACCAATGTTCGATCAACGAAAATGTTATCTAGTGATTAATAATACTCATCGAATCGGTGCTGACTTTAGATCTGTTAGGTAGAGGGTAATAATGTAAGCCTTATGATCTAGACACTTATCTTACTATCTAATCTAGATTTTTCTAGATCTATAGTATAGTATATAATACTATATTTATTGTTTAATATTTATATTAATTATACTATAATTAAGTAACTATATAAAAATAATAAAATAAATTTTTATAAATATATAAAAATAATAACTTATTAACTACTAAACTAGATCTATGTCTATATTAACTACATTAACTATATATTATTATATATCTGTCATTCTGACTTATAAGTTATAGTCTATAGATAATAGAGTCCTTAGCCTTAGACACTATAGTACCTCTATAGACTATAGTAAATAATATAAAATAAATTGTATTTTTAAAAAATCTAAATAGACTGGTAACTGAGAGTGAGAGTAACTCATTAAATTTCAGAGTCATTAACTTAACTCACTGGTAGATCTAGAATCTAGTGGTATGGTAAAAATAATGGTATCATACTATCACATCAGTATCACAAAACAAAGACTGTTGACTAATTCAGTCACATTATGATTGTCACATTCAGTGATTGATTGCATGATGTTGAGTTGATGAGAATGTAAGAATGTTAATTGAATTGAAATGGCGGTATTAGTTTACGTGACTAGAAACGCTAAATCAGGTTTCTCTTATATTTTAAGAATATATGCAGAAAAAAATGCAGATTACAAATATGTAATTTCATTTCCTCAGAGATAAATAGTTTTTAAAATCTATATTTTTTTTAAGTTTTATTTCTTATTACTATATATTGTCATTGGAAATTCGCCATTTTGATTTTAAGGAATAATACTAGAGTATCTCCCTTGAATTACTTGCTAACTTTTTTCTGTAGCTGTTTTCTCTTTCTTTCTAGCAGCTATCAGATCTAATATTAAAATTCATTTAAAATGATAGCATAAGAACCAAAAACTCTCTTTAAAAAAGTTATTGAAAAAAAGAAGAAAACTTCATTAATTTATTATTAACATTTTTTTAGACCTTCATTTCAGTAAATACACTTAAAAATTCATAAGTTGACAGCATAAGAACAAAAATCTCTTTTTAAAAAGTTATTGAAAGTTTAATATAAATAAGGAAGATAAATATGCTTAAAAACAACATGGTGGTCAGTAAAGGTATCTGGGCATCTAAACTATTACCAAAAAATCTGATATACACTGAAGTCCTTCAAAGAGCAGGCCTGCAAATTTTGATCATACTTGAATCTTGATGCAGTCAGCTGTGATGGGCAGGGCACGTCTGCTAATGGGAGACTCCTGCTTCCCTAAATATCTTTTAATTATTAAATTTTAAAAGTTGGGCAAAGAAAATGCTGCAGGGGCACTTTAAAGCTCCTCTGAAAGCCTTCAGCATTGACCCTACAACCTGGGAGATATATTGAAAACACATCATGGCATTGTGCTATGAAAACTGGCACACAAATTACAGAGGACACGAGAACAGTGCTGGTGGAAGATAAGCATCAAAGAAAAAAAGCAACGCCAATGACACTAGCTCCAGCACTGCAGGAATAACCTGCCCACTGCAGTCATGCAGCCAATATTCCAGGCTCACCGGCCACTCAAAAAAGCACAAAACCCCAGTGCGAATCCCTCAGAATCCTGGATGACACTAGTGGTTATCGTCGAACCACAATGGACAAATATATATATATATTTGCCAGCCTTTTTTTGTGACAGTACGCTCCGGAACGGCGTACCGGCACTTTTTTTTTAAATTATTACTTTTCTTGTATTTTAACGTATCTATATATATAATTCTCTGAAGAAGTAAAGGAAAGATCAACTCTTTTGTTTCTGCGGATAGAGTTATCCCACGAACTTTACCAGCCTTGCGTGTAGCGAAGTCATATAGTATATCATAAAAATTCTATTTTCCTACATAGATCACGCTCAATAGCAAGAATTAACAAATGTTTCAATCTATTGACAAGAATTGTTGAACTAAAGTAATTCTTTATTAGTTTGAGGCGCGAGAAGCTTCTTTCACCAGATTCGAAAATTACGGGTAGGATTGGCATTTTCCTTATTGAATGACACCCCAAAATGACAATTTTTGTCTAGATCTATATATTTCAGGACATTTGTATGTGTTTTCTAAAGATTTTAATAATTTCTGGATATTTCCAGGACTTTTTCGTATATTTTGCAATTTCAGGACATTTTCAGGAGCTCCTGGTAAATTGACAGGAGGCTGAGGGAAATCTGTTATAAAGTATACAATGGCTTAATTAAATAATTTATACACATAGAATTAGCGAGGGTCCTATGAAAGTGCGGGGCCCACTGCAGTCACATAAGTGCGGAGCCCACTGCGGTCACATAAGTGCGGAGCCCACTGCGGTCGCATAAGTGAGGAGCCCACTGCGGTCGCATAAGTGCGGTCACCTAAGGCCGGCCCTGCAAAATTGCAGCGTATGCTACGTCGCCGGTCGACTAGTATTATTAAAAGTTAGGCAATCAACTACTGAGTACCAGCACCTAATCACTGAATACCAGCACCTATTTTTTTTTATAAACAAAGTACTGTATATATATTTATATATATTTTACTAAAGGTGTTCAGTAACTAGATCTAAATCTATATATAAAATATATATATATTTATAGTGCTTTATTTGTAAAGAAATAGGTGCCAGTACTCAATGATGGATTGCCTATTTTTTAACTACTAACAAATTAATAAAAAACGTAGTTGATTGCAACAAAAGTAATACTTTTTTCCCTACATTGAAAAAGGCACTATATATATAAATATGATGATTATCAGTATGACAATGACTAGATCTATCTAGGACTAGATGATCTAGATATCTATTTATTTATTAAGACTATTATCTTATCTTATATAATACAGATGTTAAGATGATTAAATTAAAATGAAGATGATTATGTCCTACGCATCATGCATTTAGTCTTGCATATTAACCAATGACCTAAATTCTGCCAAGTCACTTGTTTTCCTGGCTAGCTCAGGCAAGCCATCCCATGCTCTAATAGCGCAATGGAAGAAGGAGCATTTGTACAAATATGTCCTAGCATATATGGAACGAAGAATGTGCCTTTATCTTTGTGTCTTTCTGAGTATTTTATTAAATTTTGTATTTGAAGATTATGGTTGAGAGTTTTATGTATAATTGCTACTTTACTTTTAAGTCTTCTATCTTGAAGGCTTTCTAAATTTAGTGATTTTACTAAAGGTGTTAAGTAACTAGATGTAAATCTATCTAGATAATAATTAGTATACAAAACTATCAAATTCACTGTTATTGTAGACCAATCTATTTACACTATTTCAAGTTGAAGATCTAGCTCCAGAAAATAATCTAGAGTAGATCAATTGTCATTCTAGATCTAAATATCACATCTAATCTATATTTTTCTAGATTCTCTATGATATATTAGATCTACTAGATATATATACTACTAGATCTGCTTCTGGAAAAGAAGATCTAGGTCTCTAGTGATGTGAATTTCATTTTAACTTACACTAAACGCACCTGTTAAGGCACAAGACTCTTCAAAAATAAGCAGACACTCATAGGTTCTATCTTATAAACACTTAACTATTCTTAGTAAGAATGTAATCATAATATTTGCAACTCTGTTCATGACCATATTTTCTGGCTTCCTAATTTTTACTCTCCTTCCATTTAATATCCACATTTGCACCATTTGTCATTCGCACCATACTGCACTATGACCTTAACAACACTTATGTGGAATGCTTTTTATAAAATGTTAAATAAATATTTTTTTTACTTTTTATTATTTAATTTTAGAACTACATTTTTTTCTGATCATTTAATAACATTTTTATACCAATATTTAATCATTAAACATTTTGTTTTCCTTTTCAGTTGTTGTATCTGTTAAAAATAAAACATAATGGCAACATCTTCACATTCTACTAAAAGGGCTAACTCACTAGGCTCAGCTGGATCTCGAGGGTCAAGTACTCCACCTTCCAGTGCAGGAAAGTCTTCTAGTAGACGTACAGAAACAGACAGTCGACAAGTTACAAAGACAACTAAGCAGCAGAAACCTTCAGACAGGCTTAATCCTAAAACAGTTGATCCAGTAGGTCATGTTCTTTTGTAGTCATATTTATTTGACTCAGATTCAGATTAGTTTATTAATATCTGTGTGGTTGAAGTTTTATACACTAATTTAACTTAAGCTGCAGATAAAGGAAGATATATTAATGTCAGTATTGAATAGAAACATTAATATCTAGTTCCAACTATAGAAAACATTTGTTATTTAATTTAATATATTTTAAGTTTTAAAAGTTTTTATTATATACAATAAGGCTTGTCTTTGATTCAAAAGATTAGTGCCCCACTGCAACCCACATAATTTGCCACAGCCAGTGCAGACATAACCATTAATTGTCCGCGGTGGTCGATATATATAGATCTATATTTTGCTGGCACAGTACAAAATCCGGCTTTCTATACACTAATAGAATACCTAATGCTATCAGGCAAAGTTAGGAAATAACTTCTCCGTTTCCTGCTATGCATCAAGTCATTCTATACTATGTCTAGACAAAGTAGGAAATGTAGAATTGTTTCCTACTTAGTCTGAAAACTCCAGGCATTCTATTTTATTAAAATATGTATGTCTTACAAAAGAAATGCTCTTTTAATTTTACATTTCTGGTTTTCAGTTTTTTGATGCTGCCAAAGCTAAGTCAGCCTTTGCTTCGGTGTATGCCAATGGGGGTGTTCCATGCAGGTAAGATTTACACAACAATGTCCATTTTTAAGAAGTGAGGTTAATAACATTGTTTAATTCTCTTTCTCATTATCTTTTATGCTGAAAGATTATTTTAATGACAAGTCAAAGTTATTGCTCTATTATCAGGTTGGTACATGGCAGTGTCAAACACAAACTGGCTTGGGACACACCCCCTGAGCAAGTTCCATTCGATCCAGTGCTTGTTACATTAGCAGAGGTGACTGTTTTCTTTTGTTTTACTTAGTATAGCTTCTTGACATTCATGTGTTTCTATCTACTCTATTAGCCGAACAAGTTACATTGGGTTGCTATTATACACACAGATCAGACACACACACATATATACATACATATATAATGCAATCCCTCTATCAGGCTCTCTGCAAACACTACATGACACAACCAATTTAAAGAGCTTGAGAACTCAGGCTCCAAATAACATGGCTCTGTTAAAAAAAAACAATTCACAGCCTATACTGTACAACTGGTAACTCAATACACTGACTGTACAAATGCTTCACACTGCGCCCCCCCCCCCCCCCCCCCCCCCAAATGTACTGTTGTATGAATGAAACTCTACTGACCACTATGTCTCATCCTGGACTCTACTGCTTGGGACAGACTTCACACTGGACTCACTATAACGATAGTGTTCAGATCACAGATCTTTCATGAAGGGCTCGTTACTTGAACAATTATGCATAATAGTAAATAGTGCATTAGTTGTTGTTTTTTTTTCATTATTCACTCTATCTCAAAAAAGTTATATAAAGCAAAGTTATTTTGTTTGTTGTGTTTCTTGTTTTGGATATCTTGATTACTTTTATTTTTTATTTATCTTTTATAACTACACATATAAATTAGTTCTGTCCACAAATAACATAATTTGTTGATCAGCACAGAAGATATATAATCATTAAACCTATTTGTTGTTACCGTTTGTCAGGGTCTGAAGGAAACTGTTCACCCATACACCTTTGTGTCTTTCACTGGGTTCACCACACTACTGAGTACACCTGGAGCCTCACAGAAAGCTACACCACTGCTACCAAAGCTAGCACCACCAATCAGAGCAGCTTTGGTAAGTTAACATTGTTCATGGTTTATAGCAGCAGCATTGCTAGAGTTGGTGTCACCTAGGTGCTGTAAGCTCATGGTGTCATCTCATCACTCCCCCCACCCTTTTTTTTTATTCCAAAACAAAATTAATATTTTTTCCATATATTAAACGTGTTGTTGTTTGTTTTTTTTTACTTTTATACAATAGTCAACTACTTTCTTTGATTGGTACATAGTTGAAATATGTGTTGCATTCATTTAACAAAAAAAAATACTATTGCAAGAATTGATTAGGCTTAGACAACATTACAAAACCTTGAATACAAAAAAATATATGAATGAAATCCATTTATATAACTGAAGCTACTTTTTAATGTCTTTCTTAAACTGTTATCTCCCCTGTACAAAGCATTCTTCTGCATTCTGCGCTTCAGAAATGTTTTCTCATCCCATTCTCCTAAAACAATATGATCATTTTATAGTTGTTCAGCAAGACATCTGTTAGGGGGGCATGTTTTTTCACACAAAAGATTCCAACAGAACAATGGTAAATCAAACTGTAGAAATTGGACTGTTCTGGCATAAGAATGAGAGATAAACTCGAACATAATAATGTCAAAAATGAATTAAACTGTCTTTTTCAAACGGCCATTCTGTTTCTAACTTGTTGCAGATACCTCTTATGAAAACAAGTTTGAAAAATCCTACTTAGAAGATAAAAAAACATAAATTAGTTAGTCAATTTTTTTTTATTTCATATAAAGGCCATTTTTAATAATCAATACTCATGTATTATAATTAAAATGCAACGCTACAGATTTTTTTGGGGGGAGGGGGGAAATATTTGCACCTCTTTTGTGAGCACATTATATCCTTCTAGAAATGCCCCACAGTTTGACAAATTTAAAGTTTTGCATGTTGTGGATATTTTCATCAAATTTCAACTAAAATTTTGTTAGCTAAAATAAATTATTAAAAATTTTAAATTTCAACCACAATTATTTGTAGCAAAAAAAATATTTTAAGGTACAGAAGCAAGTTTGTAGCTACCTTTAATTCTTTTTAAAAAATTGTCTGGTTTTGCAAAAAAAAGTTATAAATAAAAAAAAAAAGTTCCATTTTGGTGTCACCCCTAATCAGCATTTTCTGGACTGGTCTACACCTCTTGCACACCACTAGAGATTCTACTGGCTCACTGCTTTAGTAATGCTTAATGGGCTTACTTTGAGGGAAAGAGAGAAGTACTTTTTTAGAATGGGACAGACATTTCTTGAACCTCTTGTTGACATTTTATCATTTTCTAAGTACTGTTCTCAAAACATTTTATTTCCTAGAGTCATAAAGATGATGCTGTATTTGAACGAGGCATGGAGTGTCTGACTCAGCTGAGTTCTGTTGTCGGTCCGGCTTTAAATCCTTATGTAAAGACGGTTCTAATGGCTGTAAGTAAAAGTTTGATTACATTTTGTCGCAACTATAATCTTTGAAGTTTTCACATTTTAATCAGCTAGCACAGTTCATGAATGCAAGTCTTAGAGAGTTCACTTGAATGGTAATTTTTGAAATGATCACTTGTGCAACTTTCCTTATTTTATAACACTTCTCCACTTTTTAAATTATTCTTCCAATCTGATCTTGCTATGGTCAATGGTCTGATGTATTCATCTGAATGAGTTTATAGCCTTAGAGACCATTATGTTATTTGATGTTGGGCAAGTTATATTTACTGAAATCCTATAATGCGGGGAGTCTTGACCAGTGCAATATTGATTTAATTTTGATGACTCAGTGATGCTCATCACAATAATACATAAACAATGTTATTCTTTTCTTTCTTATTGAGCTATGACAATGTGTATGTTGATGTACTCTATGTTTAATATGTTTAGTGCAGGTAATTGAACATCCTCTGTGGGATTTGTTTCTATCATGGTGGCTGATGCTTTATTTATTTTATTTAAATGCTACAGCTTCTTGTTGAACAGCATTCCTTTTTTTTTTTAAACTCATTTCTTTAGATTCAGATTGTATCTCTTTTCAAACTTTGAATATTTTTCTATATGAAATTTAGAAATAACTTAATATATGTAATGTATTGATATGAACATAGAAAATAACTGCTCTGGTTATTTTGACTTGAAGCTTTCTAAACGAACTATGGATAAGAAATACAAAGAGAAAGTTACAGAGACCCTGCAGCAATTAGAACAGCATGGAGGCAAGGTAAAACTGTTTAAAGTTTTGTTACTTTATAGTTGACATCATGTATTTATATCAGTATTTATTTATCATACTGTAAAACTAAAATGTACCTTTTTTTTTTATGTTACAGGAAGTGCTGTCAATCATTAAATCTAAGGTGCCTACCTATTGCTCTATATTTGGATGAAATTGTAACTTGACCTAAGAAGCTAGCTGTGATAACTCAAGCATACCTTGTCATTTCTTAACATCTGATGTTTTTGTGTGTCTTCCTTAGTCTTAGTATTGACAAAGTATTTAAGGCAACACTTTTTGTTTTATTTGGGCTGTCAGGTTATAATATAATTGAACAGCTCACTTTCTCTTTTTTTTTTCACTTTAATTTATGGAAAAGTCAATCTATTTTTGCAGTGTTTCTAATCAAAGGTGTCCATTTTTAGTGACAACTAATTGCAGGCTAATAAGGGCCTGATGCTGTGTTTTCACACTCTTGTCTCTCTTGTGTATGTCTTGGCTGTGAACAGCAAAATATCTTCAACTGAGATGTTCTATGCACTGTTTTGTTTTTGTTTCTTCACACAGAAATATTAGTCAATCCTATGCTGAACTTGTGTGTAGCATTCAGCCATTAGGGTAATAATTCTATTGAACAAACTATTGCTGCAGTTTACCTATGTCTTGCTTGAGACTCTTTATGTGCACAGTGTATATAAATTATAAATATGAGTCATTGTTCATTTATATATTTATAACGTTTGTAATATAGAATTTAATACACTATTCATGTGTGTTGTTTATTGTATTTCTGTTACAATGTACTTTATTGTATTTCTGTTACTATGTACTTTATTGCATTTTAGTAACACACGTCATAGGGATACCACTGATCTCCTCGTCACTGCTATACATTAATGCAAAGACAAAAACACCCGTCTGCAGATCAAAAACAAACTTAGGCACCCTCCTACCTCACGGGATCAACAACAACACACTTTTATTTAATATGCGATGGACACTAACACCACCCCTTTTTCCCATTAATCTTTGTCTGACATCTCCAACCCCTACTGATTTCCCGCACTTTTACACCAGTGTAGCTCATTTCTTTTCTGCCTCGATAGAGAACAACATTGGACAGATAAGTTAACTTAAACTAATTTTGTGTTTATTGTTTGTCATTTTTTTGTTTGTTTTGTAGCTGATGAAGGCCTCTGCCTTGTTGCCCAAACGTCCTTTGTTTAACTTGGTCCAGCAGGGTTACATATATGCTTGTTTTCTTATTTTCTATACTTTATTGCTAGTATCAATTTGTTTATTATTTTTCAATTAGTATTTAGTCTGTGGAAAACATTTTGAAGCTAATTAGATGCCTTAACATCAAGTAAACTTATATCAAGAAACAGTAGATGGACCCAAGACAAGAATTTATTTAATTATTACTGGAATCTATTTAAGTATTAATGTTTTTTATTTTGTTTTCCTAATGAGCCTTTCAAAAGTCCAGCATTGAGTCTTGAAGATATGTCACATGTAAAACTTAACAATACCATACTTCCACTTGTTATTTGAAATACTTTTGAACCTTACCCAGTTATTGTCTGTTTAAAAAAAAAAAGGCTTTCTTCCTAAGATGTTTTTCTTGACAACATAACACACTTACATTATATCAGAAATCATGGTCACACTTATTTCAGTAATCATTACCAAGTTTAAAGCAGAGATCTAGAGATTTATTCTTCAAAGCTGCATACTCTATCGAGAGGCCATAACAAGACACTGGCCCCAAAACACCCACATAGAAGAAAAACTACATAGACAACTGCCTGATCTCTGATATAGGACTACGTTACCAATGGATGCACATGTAATTTGGGGGGGGGGGGGGGATACATTTTAAAAGAAGACAATGAATTTTACTGTCCAATCCAGCCAGATACTTTCTCATGGAAAAGAAAAAATACTGAAGTTTATTTTGGCAGTCGAAATTCTTACCGTCTTAATTAACAATATGTCTGTTAAGCTCTGGACACTACACTTAATAAACAACACCAACGCTCTAGTACCAGATTCATGAGTGAATTTATTTACACACTTTGTAAACACACATGACACATAACATTCCAACATTCACTCCCTTAGTCACGGGGAATCATTCAAGCTACTCATATAAACAATGTCAACATTCATTACAATTTCTCTTTTTCTTTTTCTCACTCATTCTTACTTTCAACTATCAAGGCAAAAATCCAGAATCAGAAAGAAATGTTGGAAAATCAACCGAAATCAACAAGTACATATTACATTAACAAGTATTTATACGTGACAATAGTCTAATGTCAAATAACTCAAAAATCAACAAAGTAAAAAAATCTGTTTTATTCACGTTTTTTTTTTTTTTTTCACTTTTTATATATATATTTTTTTTTTAAACATACTATTAGAACTACAAGACAAGTATGGTGAATAACAAAATGAAATTGTAGGCATATTCACATAACTAGGAAAGATGATATATTCAAACAAAAAATATGGCAGGGTCATAGGTATATTTACATTAATAGAAATAGGGTGAATAGAGAAAAAAAAAAAGAAATACCAGTGCTGCTTACATATACTCATCCGGGAGTTTTCCTTCTTGCAGTATGGTCAGAAGTAGAAGTCCCGATGCGCCTCGTTTGGTCATCACATTAGCTAGTTGCGCTCTCCCAGGACACCAGCGAATTTCAATTCTTTCAGTCCTGTGCATCTCATTGATGGAAGCAATGTCAATACGCAGCCTTTTGTCTTCCACTAGCTTGGTGGTCTGCAGCGCTTCAATGACACTTTTGTTGTCAATGAAAACTGTGATAGGCAACGACTGTTTCTCAATACCACAGAGTTCTTCTATTACAGTTCTGTCAAAGATGGCAGACTCTAGGCCTTCTTGCAAGCCTAATGCCTCAGCAGCTATGGTAGATCTCACTACCCTTTTGATCTTCGAGGCTCGCCAAAAAAATGGACAGCAATGCCCGTCTTTGTCTTTAATCCATACAATATGGGCACTTGTACTTCCTGTACCACCACTAAGATTACCCAAGGCGGCATCGCAGAACAGAAGCAGCTCCCAGTCGTCTTCGGGTTTTCCATTTAGACCTCTATACAATTGTATGGGTCTTAAGTCTTTTAGCTTTCCGATGACTTTTATTGCTCGCATTAGGTCTGTAACCACAGCTTTGTTTAACTTTGTGCTAAGATCAACTAACTCAAATGCCATATCAGGTCTGCAGCCTTGAACGACCCAATTTAACTGGCCAATGAGTTTTCTATACAAAGACTGTTCTGTATCATTCAACTGCAAATCCTTTTGCAAACATCTAGCTGGGTCTAACTTTGGGCGATCAAGTTTTTCGATGTACGCTGTGTGGTCCAGGATGATCCCATCTGTGACTTGTCTGATGTCGAATCCGATGTAATAAAAATTTCGCTCTTCTATCTTTCCTGCCACAAATCGGTGACGCAATTCACACATAGTCTTCTCAAAAACATCATTGCCAGCATGAAGAAAATCGTCGACGTGGCAACAAATGATGCCACATACAACTCCATCAGTCATTAATGTGAACAGTGCTGGATCAAGGCTTGACTGTTTGCAACCAAGTTCAATAAGCTCTTCTTTGACACTTAAATAAAACTGTCTTGCACCATCCTTGAGTCTATATAGCCCATACTTCAGTTTCCAAATAACTTTACTTGGAGTATTGCTCTCTTTTGGAGGTATAATATGTATATCTCTATCCAGGGGTTTTCCTTGTAAGAATGCAGATTTGATGTCTGTTGTTTTAATCTGCCACTATTGACAAGAAAATTCTCACGGAGCCTTTGGCAACAGTTGGACTATCTTTAGGTATTAAGTCTTGCTCTTCAAATCCTCTTACAACGAGACGTGCTTTTGGTGAACCATTTTTCATTGTTATAACCCAACGTGCAGAAATAGCATTTTGTCCACAGTCTTCAACCTCTTCATATGTTTCAAACTGTTTTAATTTCAATAACTCCAATTGTTTGGCTTCATCTATCTCCTTGCTTGATTCAACCATTGATAAGCATACATTGTCGCTATTGCCTCCCCTTGAATATTTCCACTCAATTCGTTCAAGGTCAACACTTTTTCTTTCTTTGTCCACATTATTTTCTATGTTATACCAATACTTATACTTTCCTGTGGCTTTGCCTGCTCTTCCGAGAATGGTAGCTTTTGTCCATTGTTCTGATTCGTCCATTCTGTATTCTATTTGTTCATTTGGCTTCAAACAAGTTACAGAATGAATGTCTGTCTTTGTGTTACTTTCATCTCTAAAAAGTTCACGATCTCTATCAAATATTTCGCTTACACCACTCTTGACGCCGTCATGAATCGTTTTTGTGTTCTCCTCATTATCTTCTGTACTCTCTTCCTCCTCCACGCTCGCTTTATAAAGTCTGTTTGGTGCCACTCTGACAAATACACCGCCATGTCTCACAAAAACAACTTTTCCATCTTGAAATACCACCTTTCCGGGTCCTAACCATCTCTCTTTGCCTTCACGCTTGTAAAACACTTTGTCACCATTTTGAAACACCTGCTCTGATGCTCGAACTTTAGAACGCAGGGCTCGTCTTATTCTTTCACTTGACTCTGATTGAATGTAAGCTTTACGTGCCTCGTGGAGAGCGGTCAGGTGCTTATGGAAGACTTCACTTGTTGTGCTGCCCTCTAAAGCTGGTAATTTTGCCTGCAGAATGTTAGGTAAATTAGGGTTTCTCCCAAACACAAGCTGATGGCTACTATAACCATTTCTCATTTGCAAAGAGTTTTTAGCCGTATTAGCCCAGAATAAGAGAGTTTCAAGATCTACATCTGAATTTTCAGCCTCAAGTTTCATTAGCATGTGATCGGTAATAGCGTGGACTCGTTCACACAAGCCATTCTGATATGGACTGAAAGCTGCAGTTGTACCAACTTGAATGTTCAGGATTGATGCTACTTCTCGAAGCTCATCAGAATTGAACTCGCCGCCATTATCCGTCATCAACGCCTTCATCACTCCAAATATTCCTACCCAGTTTGTCATCAAGGCATCAATGACATTAGACGTATTTTTCCGGTTGATTAGTACAGAAACACTGTACCTTGACCACATATCACCCATGTGCAGTATCCATTGACCTTTGTATTGTTTGAGATCCATTGCAACTTTTTCATTAAAGTCTCTGGCCATAGGGCAGGCTACTACAGGTCTAGATGGTGTCTTGGCAAATACTTTGCATACTTCACATCTTCTTTCTATATCTGTTAACTCCTCTTTAAAACCCTCATACCAACTGTTAGCGTCTTGAAGTAAAGCCTTAAGTCTATCCTTTGGAGTGTGTGCGAACTGCCTGTGTAGTTTTCTAATTGTTGCCTTGCGTTTTTCAGGGGATTCGTCGAATGCTTTTACTGTGTTGACCTCTTCTATTTGAATCATTTCTGTCTTGTCAATTGGAATGCAATAATGGCCAGAAGATGTTAAGTTTAAAGCAACCTCTTTTCCAAATATAACAGCTGTATCATTTTCCAGATCCATTTTTACTCCTGCTGTTTTCATAGCAGATCTGGAAAGTAACAATGGTATGTCTGTTTCTACAGCATCAGTCAGAAGTTTAACATTCTTTCCAGTCACTGTGACAGGTAACTCATATTCACCTTTTGATTTTATTATTGTTCCACCACCAAACTTAAACATTCTGTGACCTTCTCTTAACTTCACTTTGTTGCAGTCCTCTTCATCTAAAGAGCTCAAAAATGCCTCCAACCATATCATTCCACACACTGTACTACTGCATGCGCTGTCCAATACGGCACAGTTAATAGCTTCGACCCCTAATTGGGAAGTTTCATCTTTGTGATTTCCTGTGAACAAACAGGCTTCTTCTTCCTGGTCAACGATATTGACCCTCTTAGACATGTTTTCCCAACTGTCGGGGCACTTGGGCAAAAGATGTCTGTATGATCCACATGATTTACATGTTAAGACATTTCCGTCGGGACCAACTGGGTTTATATTTTTCGAACTTCGTTGAACTTTTGGGAATCCAAAACCTCGGGTGCCGCCCCTTCCTTGTCCTCCACCTCTTACTTGATGTCCGACTTTAGGCTTATAATTACATTTTGTCTGATCTTCTCGTTTTCCAAAGCTACTAAAGTTTTCACGTCTTTGGTATCCCGCTGCCCATAAAGCTTCTTCATTTTCAGCCAAAAACGTTGGCTCAAGTTTGATACATGCCTCTCGGTCCTTCAGTTTACTTTCTTCTCCCTTAAATTTTTTCAGAGATGACTTAGCTTCTTCGTACAAGGTGTCACGATTGGCGTAATTCATTCCAGTCAAAACAAGCATCTTTTCGTTTCGAGTTATTCTTGCCTTCCTTAGTAGCTTGAAGGCCAGAATCTCAGGTAACAGCTTCATCTTTTTCTTCTCTATTCTTCTATATTTTGTATCAAATTCTGCTATGAAATCCTGTATGGACTGGTTTTCCCCCTGTTTAAGATCTTTAAACTCGTCAAATTTGTGAATGCTGTCTGCCAGGTCATCTTTGGCCAAGTTCTTGTCAAGAAACTGCAAAAGTCTCTCAAAGCCTTCCCGACACTTAAGCTCTGATAGGTCTAATTGTTTGAACACTTTCTCTCTGATCCCTGATTCACTGTTTTGTGGTAGTGAAAGGGCAATGGCTATAGCTCTTTTCTCTTCTTTCAGGTCAGTTATTTCATTCCATGCGAGTAACTCTTGTTTATACAACTCGTATGGCTTTTCTTTAATAAATGATGGAATTTCTATCCTAGTAGCCATAAGGATCAACTAAGTAAATATATTTACTTACGCTCTGCTACCACTTGTTAAGCTCTGGACACTACACTTAATAAACAACACCAACGCTCTAGTACCAGATTCATGAGTGAATTTATTTACACACTTTGTAAACACACATGGCACATAACATTCCAACATTCACTCCCTTAGTCACGGGGAATCATTCAAGCTACTCATATAAACAATGTCAACAATGTCTTTTTTTACGTTCACTCATTAACCAAATTACAAGGTCCTCAAGGCTCGCAAAGACCTTCTTTCAGGGAACAGTAGGCCTGCCATATAAAAGAGGCAGACAGACAGCGATGGGAACACAACTTTAAGAAATGGACGGGCCTGCCATAAAGAAAGAGGCAGACATAAAGCGATGGGGACACAACTTTAAGAAATGGACGGGCTCGCCATAAAGAAAGAGGCAGACAGAAAGCGATGGGAACACAACTTTAAGAAATGGACGGGCCTGCCATAAAAAAGAGGCAGACAGAAAGCGATGGGAACACAACTTTAAGAAATGGACGGGCCTGTCATTGAGGGAGATTTTGTCCAAGGTAAAAGACAAGACTGGAGAAAAAGGTTTACAAATCTTGTGTGGTGCCCCCAACGGTACAAGACAGGGATAGGTGAAGAGTGATAACATTGATATTTATCTCAGTCGGTGTCAGTACTGGACAACATGTAAGACGCAAGGGCAGAAGATCAGTTCTTTAAAGATAACAATCTGAACAGCAACAGACGAAGTCACTCTGGTTTTTGTGGTTACAGTACATCGTTACAGTCAAGTTATGTCATTAAAAACTGCTGCTTTGAGCATCTAGATCTAGTAAAAATTCAGTCAATCGTCTGACACTAAAACAAATGAACAGAAAATATTTAGACTTGGCTGTGAAAAAAAAAATCGTATTTGGCAATAGAATTTATCTCTATCTTCCCTCGATAGGGTAGTCAATTATAAGCCTTCAATGTTATCTTTCAAAACATCCATTCGATAGGAATTGTTTTGAACAGGGCACAATAACAAATGGTGCAGACTTCTAAATTTCCCAACAGTCACCGGCTTCATCAGCGACATATGACGAGAAGTAACTTCAGTATATTGTTTTGGAATATGAAAACAACGTTTTATGATTATTATACTAAAAAATAAGGAGTCACAGGCCTTTTAGAAATTGTCCAGAAATGTGTCTAATGAGAATTAGACTATGAACTGTTCACCAACAGGTGCACGCAGAGGTGTTAAACTGACAGGAAGTGCAACAGATTGTGTCCCCCCATGACCTAACGCCTAACTCTCTTTATTATCGTTGGAACATTATTTGCTTTTGTTCGGGCTTTAAAAATGTGTTACACGAATAGTATGTATTTATACTTGAAGGATGCGTAGCCTACATAACTTGCTTTTTTGATGAAAAGGAATTAGGAGTGCATTAAATAATGAAAGGGTGGGGGGTTCATTTGAGAGCTAACTGTCCAAATACATTCTAGAACTCTAGAATTTAACATGAGCAGATTCCGTTTTTTTTTTATAAAAAAAACTCCCTTCATGAACATTTACAAATCGTATGGCAACGTAAGTTGGGAATATAAGAAAAGACTGGAGATTTCCGCCCCTGTGCTGGTCATATTCTGTTAATGAATACGATAAAAGTAATAAGTAGGTCACATCTAAATATAAACCAGTTAGAGAATCATTTTTTCCCAGCACGTACAATTTTTGCTGAATAACAGTAGGCCTATTAGTTCTGGTAAGAGTTATTAATGCAATAAACTAGTTTAAAAGGCAGGGGGCGGTGAAAAGAGGAGTGCTATTTAACTAGCAACGATAACAGTTAAAGTTTCGTGCTAGATGGCTGTGAAATATTGTGATCTATGACGTTGTATATTTCATTGATACCGTACTTTTTACCCATACGTTGCTTCTTTACACAAACACACACACACACACATAAATTCAAAATAAAAAAAAAGTATTATCATTATTTCTTGTTAGTCTACTAAAGATACGTTTTGTAAGTTTTGAATTCCTTCTATTTTAAAATAGCATCCTTACAAAGAAAAAAAAAATTTCAGGCATCTCTTAACCAGGGCAGAGTACCAAGGGACTGGAAAGAAGCTAATGTCACCCCTCTATTTAAAAAGGGAGAAAAATCAAACCCAGGAAATTACGGACCAGTATCACTTACCAGCATCACATGTAAAATCCTAGAACACATAATAGGTAGCAACATCATAAACCACTTAGACAAACATAATGTCCTTACGCCATACCAACATGGCTTTAGGAAATATAGATCATGTGAAACACAACTAATAGGACTAATTGATGATTTTTCTAAAGGTTTAGATAATAGTGAACAAATAGATGCTATCTTACTAGATTTTTCTAAGGCTTTTGACAAAGTTCACCACCATAGTTTGCTTAAAAAATTAAAATATTTTGGCATTAATGGTCCACTGCATCAGTGGATTTAAGATTTTCTGATAGGGAGAGAACAAACTGTAATAATAAATGGCTCTAAATCAACACCGATAACAGTAAACTCAGGTGTTCCTCATAAACAGTCTTGGGTCCACTACTATTTTTTAATTTACATAAATGATTTACCAAATTGCATTACTTCAGGAACAAAAGTCAGATTATTTGCAGACGATTGCATAATATATAAAACAATAAAAACAACACAAGGTACAGAAATTTTACAAATAGAATTAGATGAATTACAGAAATTGGAATCAAATTGGAGCATGTCTTTCCACCCAGAAAAATTTCAGTTATTAAGAGTAACAAAAAAGCTAAAACAAATTAATTCCCGTCCCGAGACATGACGTTAAACTGCGCTCCTCTTTCCTTAGCACTTTTGGAGCTCAAAAGTGCTCTACTTCTTTTCTATCATTGTGTCTGCCTCCTCCTTTCCTCAGTCTGCCTTCATTGATCATCACTCTGTCTCCTTATCTCTAAATATCTCACTACGTCCTAGACCAGTCCGTTTACCGTGGACTGCGACGGGTAAGGGGGGATAAAGATATCCTGGTGTTTGAGTGGTGGCTATCTGAGGATAAACCACCACAACACAATACTTTGGTTCCAAGTTCCCCTAGACCTGAGGCCCAGATGGCCCGCTCTGGGTCAACCGGCTGAGCCGATCTACCAGCATAGGTCTTCGACCTATGCTGGGAAGACCTATGCTGGAGGGCGGTGGCTGGAGGGTCAATCAGGGAGCTGCTGTATCGGGCACATGTCCGATGCAGTAGCTGACTGAGTATAGCACATGTGTAGCCCTGGCGGGCTCATTCTGGACTTCCGAATGGCCCGTCCCCTTGTTGGACTCGATGGCGGGTGGGGAGCACATGTGCCGAACTAATAAATAACACCTATGGAAAAAAAAAACTTCAAAAAAACTACTTGCCCCAGACCTATGTCTGGGCAAGAGACGCCGTATGGAGGATAGAAAGGAGGAGGCCACAAAAAGCTGTGCTACCTGGCCATCATTTCTGGTGGTTAGGTCACAGAGGAGGGGAAGAGTGTGTCTAAGCTCAGAAGTCTTTGGAACTTCTAGTAGAAGTTGATAGCAAGATACACTCTGATGGGCTTTTAAGATGCAGAAGACTCTGATCTCCAAGTGGAAGTCATGCCACACAAGAGTCTGAACACCAGCAGAGGTGTAATCAGCTCTAGGGACCTACTGGAATGTTCCGAGAAGGAAGTAGTGGATGGCATTGAAGGAGTCACCCATGCCCGGCGCATTAAAAGGCGCAGGGATGGTGAGGAGGTCAAAACCGCCACTATTATCCTCACATTTGGAACTAGGACACCGCCAGAGTATGTGAAGGCAGGATACCTACGAGTTCCAGAGCATGGAGACTGAGCAGCTAGTCAAAACCAATACTCCGGGAGAACCAGAGGGATCTCCCCTCTCCCCTCTCCAGAGAGAAAGACTCCCCCCAAAAGGGGGTTGTCCTCCTCTCCATCCAAACCCAAGAATAAAAATACCAAGGCCACTGGAATCAAGGGAAACCCCTCCGGGGGCCTCCCAAAGCCAAATAGCTCCAAGTAGGTCATCTAGAATAAGCCATGGATTCCAGAATTGTACAGTGGAATTGCAGAGGCCTCAAGGCCAATTATGAGGAAATGCAGCTACTGATGGACTCTGAGACTCCTGTAGCTGTCTGCCTACAGGAAACATTTCTGAAAGATAGCATCAGCTTCCGAAGCTACAGTGCTTACAGCAAGAATGTTGAGGATGCAGAGAGAGCATCAAGTGGAGTCTGTATCCTTGTGAAGGATAGCATCCCCCATGAGAGGGTAGAACTACAGACCACACTACAGGCCGTAGCAGCTAGGATAACCCTTCACAAGGTTATCACTTGCTGCAGCCTGTATCTACCACCAGGCGCTCCATTAAACCAAACAGACATGGAGGACCTATTGAAACAACTCCCCCGGCCTTACATAATCCTTGGGGATTTCAATGCCCATAACACCATGTGGGGATCCAACAATACCGACACAAGAGGCCGTATGCTGGAGGATATCTTCCTCCAACATGATTTATGCATACTTAATAATGCATCACCGACCTACTTGCACCCAGGAACTGGATCTCTCACATGCATTGACCTCACCGTATGCGTCCCTGGACTTCTGGACGACTTTAAATGGTCAGTTAGCAATGATCTACGGGGAAGTGATCACTTCCCAATCATCATTGCTAACAATCTCCCCTCATTGGGACGACCTCAGCGGTGGAAACTGAATAAGGCCGATTGGGAACAATTCCAAAAAAGATGCTCAGAGGATATTACAGAAAATATCCTCGATGAACAGAACCCAGCTGATACCTTTGCTAGCAAGCTACTTAGTATAGCCAGGAAAGTTGTCCCCCTAACCTCCGCAAACCCAAAACGGCCTAGCAAACCATGGTTTGATACAGCCTGCAAAAGTGCTATTGGCGATAGGAAAAAACGACTGGCTGCATTTATAAAAAATCCATCCCAGGAAAACCTAAAGCTATTCAGATTAGCTAGAGCAAAGGCTAGACAAACCATACGGTCAGCCAAAAGGAATTCCTGGAGAAGTTTTGTCGGCAGTCTGGATGCCAAAACTTCTGCTAGAGCGGTCTGGAAGGCAGTAAGGCGAATCAAAGGGAAAGAATCAAATGCAATAGGGCATCTGAAAAAACCAAGTACGAACTGTCACGTCCCCCAGAGAAATAGCTGACTGCCTTGCATCTTCAATAGCAGACAAGTCATCCATTGCACATTACACGCCAGAGTTTCAAAAAGTCAAAACCAGGGAGGAAAGACACTCCATTGATTTCAGGTCAGAAAACAATGAAGACTACAACAAACCGTTCTCGCTTGAGGAACTGAGGGAATCGCTAGACAAGTCACATGACACAGCGCCTGGAGAAGATGAAATCCATTACCAGTTCCTCAAGCACCTTCCCGAACCCTCATTGGCAGTCCTGCTAGGGGTCTATAACTGTGTGTGGCAAACAGGCGCTTTCCCAAACAGCTGGAGGAAAGCCACAGTTATACCGATACCTAAACCGGGAAGAGACGGCTCTGACCCAGCTAACTATCGACCAATAGCACTAACAAGCTGCATCTGCAAAACCATGGAAAGAATGATTAACAGTAGGCTGGTCTGGTACCTGGAGAGGAATAAAGTGATCTCTAACTACCAGTGCGGATTCCGGCAAGGGCGGACAACAACTGACCACCTGGTAAGGCTGGAAGCTTGTATCAGAAATGCATTAATCAGAAGAGAACATCTAGTAGCTGTATTCTTCGATATAGAAAAGGCCTATGACACAACCTGAAAACATGGCATTCTACGTGACATGGAGCTTATGGGGCTTAAGGGACATCTTCCCCGTTTTGTGGGGGAATTCCTGAAAGACCGAAAATTTCAGGTTCGAGTGGGCAACACCACTTCTGACACTCATGACCAGGAAATGGGTGTACCCCAGGGCAGCATTCTGTCAGTCACCCTGTTCAACATTAAAATAAATAGCATCATAAATGCTCTGTCCCCTGGCATAGAGTGCTCTTTGTATGTTGATGACTTTGTCATTTTTACTTATGGGAAAAACATGAACACCCTAGAAAGAAAATTACAGTTATGTTTAAACAAAATTCAAAATTGGGCAAACGATAATGGTTTTAAATTTTCGGACTCCAAAACAGTTAGTATGCATTTTTGTAATTTAAGGGGACTCCACCCAGACCCTGAACTATTGATATACAAAAAGAAGATCCCTGTCGTGAAAACTACAAAATTTTTAGGCCTCACTCTAGATTCCAAATTTAATTTTCTCCCCCACATTAAGGAACTTAAGAGGAAATGCCAAAAGTCATTAAACATACTTAGAGTGCTCAGCCATACGGACTGGGGAGCTGACAGAGATACATGAGTCTAATTCGATCCAAGCTAGACTACGGATCCATAATATATGGAGCAGCAAGGAAGTCGTACCTAAAAATACTGGAACCAATACAAAATGCTGCCCTGCGTCTCTGTCTCGGCGCGTTTCGTACATCACCTATCCCAAGCCTCCATGTGGAGGCTGGAGAACTCCCCATGGATATAAGAATGAAAAAGCTTGCAATGCAGTATATAGTCAAGCTAAAATCCAACCCTACGAACCCTGCTTTCGATTCCATATTTAACCCCACAGAGGTAGAATTATACAATCGAAGGCCTAACGTCATACAGCCGTTAGGCCTTCGAATGAGAGAACCCATCCAAAATTTAACTCCACCCATTAATCAAATCTCTAAAATAGAAACCCCTCAGAATCCTCCTTGGCTAATAAATAAACCCAAATGAAATTTATCCCTCCTTAATTTCAAAAAAGAAAATACAGACCCAAGCATACTACAAGTCCACTTTAGGGAACTGCAAGAGAGCTACGGAGATTGTGGCACCATCTACACAGACGGATCCAAAATGGATGGAAAGGTCGCGTGTGCCTGCTCCTTTCGGAACAAAACAATCTCCCGTAGACTCCCCGATGGCTGCTCCATCTTTACGGCCGAATTGCATGCAATATCGCTTGCACTTATGGCCGTCAAAGCATCAGAAAGGAGGAAATTTATAATCTGCTCCGACTCCAAATCTGCATTGCAAGCTTTGGGGCGGATGAAGACTGACATTCCACTGATACATAAGAGCCTGATGCTGTTGGAACAAATAACAGCCGACCATACGGATGTCACCTTCATCTGGGTCCCCTCCCATGTGGGCATTGAAGGAAACGAAGCCGCAGACAGAGAAGCAAAGAGAGCCCTAAATCATGCGGTGTCAGGAACTCAAATTCCCTGCTCAGACCTGAGACAAAGTATTGCCTCTGCCATCTACCAAGAGTGGCAGGACCGATGGGAGGCTGAGACTCACAATAAACTCAGGCAGATTGTGGCGGATGTCAGGTGGCGGTCCACATCTAAGGGTCTGACAAGGCGTGGTAGCACGACCATGTCCAGACTTAGGATTGGCCACACCTACATCACGCACTCTTTTGTGCTGAAGAAAGAAAGAAGAGCCCCCACTTTGTGAGTATTGTGACTCTCGCCTCACCGTGGAACATATCCTCATCGACTGCCCCAGATACCAGGATGTCAGGGGAAAATATTTTAGAGCCACTAATTTAGAAACACTATTCAATAATGTCGACCCTGGGAAGGTACTGGGCTTTATCCGGGAAGTGGGGTTGTCTACGAAGATCTGATTTATGAATTCTGTAGACATGTACTATTTACATTAGATTTTTACCAAATTATTAAATTTTTACTACCTCTACTATTTTAACTGTGAATAGACCTTGATTTTAATGATTTGACTGTATGGAATTTGGCCTTTGTTGTGTTGAGGGAGAGTGGCCCTTGAGGGACTGCGGGCACGACATGGCCCAAATTGTGCCGATGTGCCCAAAATCACAAATCACAAATTAATTCCACTTATCTTATTCATGGGAAACCAGTAACACAAACAAAAAAACGCAAAATATCTAGGTGAAAAAAACTGTCATGGAATCCCCATATTGATGAAACCATCAAAAAATCTAACAAAGCATTAGGGTTTATTAAAATAAATTTCTATAAATCAAATAAGAACATAAAACTAATATGTTATTTAACCTTGGTTAGGCCAATGATAGAATATGCATCGTCTGTTTGGGACCCTCGACCCCCCCCCCCAACTCAAGAAAACATTAAGAAATTGGAACAGATACAAAATAGAGCAGTTAGATTCATAACAAACGAATATTCACACTTGACTAGATTAACACATTTAGTTAAATCACTAAATTTAGAAAGCCTTCAGGATAGAAGACTTATAAGTAAAGTAGCAATTATACATAAAACACTAAACCATAATCTTCAAATACAAAAACAAAATTTAATAAAATAATCAGGAAGACACAAAAATAACAACACATTTCTCATCCCATATGCTAGGACAAATTTACTCCTTCTTCCCTAGTGCTATTAGAGCATGGAATGGGTTGCCTGAGCTAGCCAGGAAAACCAGTGACTTGGCAGAATTTAAGTCATTGGTTAATTTGCATGACGCATAGGAGGTAATCATCTTCTTTTTTGAAGTAACGTCTGTATTATATAAGATAAGATGACAACAAAACACATACATGCTTGATAAATAAATTACTGAACAATCAAATAAAGCTATTCAACAGTTGTCTGATCTAGACCTAATAAAAGAAGGACTAGGACTGTGGGACTTTTACTGACAACCGTCATATCTAACACAAGTCTTGAGCTAGAAGTCTTACATTCTATGTCTTTAAATGTCATATAAGTATGTCTAAACGAAAAGATAGAAGCAAGTCATTTAAAGACACGCTTTTCTAGTAGCATTTACTGGCCACTTGACAAACGTTAGATAGAAACTTTGTCATTTCCGTGGATGATTGATAGTTTCAGTTTTCTTTAAAGTGTCTTACTGCCAAATCGAGGTGAAATCGGACCGAGCCTACTTATTTCTATTTCTAATCTTTAGGGCGGCCAATATTCGAGAGTTTATATTAAAAGCAGAATACACATGATTTTAAAAGATATTAAAACTTGAACGGAAATATCCCGCATCACATTTAGATCTACTTCGTACGAAAAATTTTAGCAAACTAACATTAAAGACAATTTTATGTGCTGGTTCACTGTTCGAATGTAATTTTTTTTTTTTTAATTGCGAATTTTAAAAACTTCCATTGCAGAAATATCTTTCCTAATGTTTCATCTCAGAATGTTTAAAGAGCCTATTAGGTAACGAAATGTGCATTCAAGAAAAGAAGAAAAGAAGATTTATGAACGTTGGGTCAGCCCACAGACCTATATATTCAGCATAAATTAGAAAGGAGATTAATAAAAAATGTCAGATCAAATGACACCACAGACCAATGTATGTCTACCGCTGACGTGTTAAAGCGAGACAGTCCAGGAAGACCATTTGCCCATAATATTCTTCTTATACCACAAGATTGAGTACTACATCCGCCTATAATCCAACACCCTTTCCTTTGTAGCTTTTTTGTTTTTGATAGTAGCTGACACAAGGTCTGTAATAATTAACTTGACTCATCTAATGGAATTTGTTGGTTCTGTTGTTTTCTTCATTTATCAGCAATATTAAGTATACTATTTCTATGATCAATCAAACAAATCAGCTTTTGTATATACAAGAGATTAACAATTTGTCGTAACAAGAAAACTAATGACAACATACTTTCAGTGACATTAAAATGTCTGCCATGGATAAAAACAATGCATGCCTGGACTCTATTTGGAAACTCCGAAAATAGTATCCAAGAATATTAAACTTTGCCAATAAGAGCTTTGACAAAACCTTTTTTTTTCAATGTTAAATTGTTATGAAGTGCCTATCAAAAATTGACAAATCTTTATAGATTAAATTTTATAAGTCCAATGTAGTTCTTGAGAAGTTCTTAAAAAAAAAAACAAAGTTTATTAATGTTGGTTTTATTTAATACAATAATATAAAAGTAATCAAGGCATACACTTTAAGTGATCAATAAATACTCTATAGGAGAACATACTATCAGAGACACCAAATATAAATACAAAGTATGCTAACAAAAAAAAAACTCTGGACATTTTGTACAAATCGTCAGCAGTTTCTATGATCAATGGCAAAAAAACTGTATTCAACTGTTCACATTTTAAACTTTGGTTGAATAAGTCAGACTGGGCGCGCAGTTTGCTCAGTCAAATATCGACAAATAGATACCAGCATCGAATGGACCAAAAGCATTCCCTGGCTCCAAGAAGGACGGTTAGCACAATGGCCTGCGTCTTGTTAATACAGTCTTGTCCACTTAAGCGTAATGAGGAGGTAGGATAAGTTTTTATATGTATCTTCAAGATAGCAAATTTAGAATATTCAGAATATTGTATCCTATCATTTTGTTTAATAGGCCTACATTTTATAGGTCCAGTATTTTCCTGTTTTCTCCAATGAAGGATTAATGATTTGACAAGAACAAGTAGAAAATGAAACAAACGAATAAATCTTAAATAGATTTCTTTTGATATGTTCATCTAAAATCTATAACTTCTCATAAGCCAAATGAAATGCAAGTATTTTTTTCTATCGCTGAATAAATTATGCTTCTTCACAGCATGTGGATCTCCTATTGACTCAAAAGGCACGAATCTTAATCATTGATATGATTATTAATTGATATTTATTGCCAACAAGGAACAACATATTGTTAGTTAATTGTTTTTAAAGGTACTATAAATGAAATATAACTATCAAGTTACAAGTTTGTTGTCAACATGCCATGAGCTAGAAGCGTAGATTTCCTTGATCGTATTCCAGAGGCTGGTGTAGTTTTTATCGTTTACAATGGATGCGAAAATAGGGCAACGGGGTCCTTGTGTTTTGGTGCATTCTGTTGCCAGGTTCTCCTTCAGGGTCATATTCTTGTCAAGGGCGTAGTTATAATAGGTGACTCCACCCACAACGTTGGGTAGCATGCCAAACAGATAAACGTCGTCTATCCAGAAGAAAGGCGTGGTCATTGCCGCCTGGTACATTGGGCCCATCAGGTCCGTGGTCATGATAACCACGAAGCCACTGCAGTAGTCATAAGGGTAGGTCTTGTGCTTGGAGAAGACGTGCGGCTCTACTTTCCATTTACCCGTACGGAGTATGGGCATGGTGTTTTTGTACCATAGGTTACAGAAGATCGACTTCCTTTTGCCGCTCATGTGACTGTAGAAAGAGTAGAGCAGCTTATACATGTTAATGATCACGTCATCGTCTATTTTTAGCACGAATTTTGAATTGACGCAGTACTGGCTGGCCCAGCGGTATCCCATGACCCCTTTCAAAGAGAGGTTGTGGTAGTCATCTAGGAAGTCGCCCATGACGGTGTCGTTGTAAGCGGCGTGTTCAAACCACAGCATTCTTTCCAACGTCCGATTCTCAGTCCTACCCAGCAGAAATGCAACCCGGACGTGAAAAGGAAGAAAGTTAGCCTCATTCCCGAATGTGTCACGGATCCTCTGCCGCCTCGCCAGGTTGGCCGGAGCCGTATGTACGACCACAATGATGTCCAGCACATCTGAACTCCTGCAGAGATCCGGGTCGATCATGATGTAGCCGCCTATTCTATGGGCGGGGAACATGTCGCCATTGGTAAATTTGGAATCGTTCAAGTCATTCTTCATGTTCTGAAGCTTCAGCTGTACCGCTGGGTTCAGTGTCGTATTGAAGATGCTTTCATCTCGGCTTATAGCAGTGAGATACAGCTGGGAACTGCTATATCGCCATGTCATGACATTCTGAAGAGAAATGGACAGAAGGCAGAAAATGTTGACTATCAAGATGACGCCTATAATAAAAGTCAGTCTCGTCTTTCTCAAGCTTTTTCCAAACATTTTCTTGGACAGCTACAAATTCTGTGAAAATAGAAATATAATCATTACTTTACATCAGGGAAAATTAAACAACTTAGCTTAGATATTACAATAACTATTGTCCAAACATCGGTGGCAATTTTCTGTTACCCAGAATGACTATTTAGAGATTTTTAGTATTATTTACAAACTTTATCTTTTTGTATTATCATCAAGTGAAACGTGTACAGATACAAGTATGTGTTTTAATTATCACATCCAAACATCCAATACACAGTAAACAAAGAGATTAATTTTAAGTTGCTCTTATTTTTTACGTTATAAATTTAAAAAAACAGGTCCTCCATTAGGCATCTCATGTCTTATTTTAGAATGCACAGGCTTAAAGTTGCCACACAGACTCGTTCGTTACACATGTAGAGTCAAGTAAACTATTGCACTCTTCCTCAATCTTCGCCTTGGGGACAACGCTTTTATCATTATTATTATTATTATTAGGATTTAGAAAAAAATATGTGCTGACGCGTTTAACATATAATAAAATATATGCAACACCACAGCATTTCACACAAGAAACAGAATGTCTAAACACAGGTCTAACCATTCCAAACTAATGAATTGTGTAGTTTTGTCAATCTTTTGATGTCCTTCGAAATGCCATGAAGTTATTACCTCATATTAGCCAGCACAATATGATTCAAGAGATAGTGTATGTGAACTCATGGCACAATATGGTTCAAGATATAGTGTATGTGAACTCATGGCGCAATAACCTGGACACATTTGTTTCTTATTTAGGGCTACAACCGGCCTAATTCAACACATTTTATTACGAAACTATCATCTCTCATTAATTTCTTTTGCTATTTTTTTCCTGTCAGAGTAGCCTGGGAAACACAGGCTATTATTAGTCGTGATAATGTATACTTTGTTAGCATTAAGGTCGTGTATTTAGAGCGGTTCTAAGATAATTCGATTGCTTTACCTCTACTAGAAATAAACTTTTCACTGTTGAATTCAGTCCAATATATAAGTGGGTGGTCGGAAATTAGGAGACACCAGGATGTTAGGGGTTAGATCTGTGTAGGCTACAAGTTGGCATCTTTTTATTGCGTAATGTTTTTAGGATTAGGATTTTATAGTATGAGCACACTTTCTGAAACTTTGCATACATACTGTCTCTGTACCCGATACTGTGTCTGTACACCCATACTGTACGCTTACTATAAATAGCAGAATGTATTGCTATATTAAAAGATATACGATCCTTGTTTAAGACTTCTAAAAGCTTACCCAGAAGGTTTCTGACCAACAATTGTGGACAACTTTCCTAGCGCGAAATAATCACAGCACTTCTCACTACCAAAGTCTTATAATGATAATGCAATTATGATTATACGTAGACTTCTCTGATGGACAAATGCTATTATGCTTCCCAACAAAATACGCAATCTCGTATCGGTTATCAATGCTTATTCTCCTCTTCTGGGTTCTTTTTTCTTTACTTTTAGAACCCCTGCCATCATAGCTGTAGTAAAACAATACCAAAAAAAAAGTCAGTGGCTGCCAATGTTGATGACATTGTAGACTGGAGGTCAAGACGGAAGTTTGAAGTCTGCTGATGAATATCTCCACTGATAGGAACACACGCCTCTCAGCACGACCTACTGGACACAACCAACGTTTCGCATTAATGGTGTTTCTTAGTAAGACCGCTTGAAAATGAAGTAGATGTACGGTCTAGCAGGTCTAGTGTTGGTGTGTGCTCATAAGTCATCACACACCAACAAAGTTGTCAGCCTAGCAATAAACCCATTAGCGTCATTACTATTATTATTTGACTGAGTTTTTTTTTTGACATGTTTATTGTGAACAAGTTACATCCTCTGCAAACACTAACTTTTACATTAACCTCTACTAAAGTATCTTAAACAAACTGTTTATTTGGTATTTTAGTATTTAGACTCCATGTATTAAAACTTTCAAATATATAAATGTTCATTTATAGTTTTTACAAACTCACTCTGTCTGTTAAAACATCGCATAATTATTCATTGAATCTGACAAGACATGAATCAATCAAAAATATTAAACAACTAGATAATTAATTGCTGGTGATTAATTATTTTGTTTGATTTCGAAATAAAGGGGATAAATGCTACTTAATGAGAGACATGGCAATATTTATATATTAAGTCCCCTTATTACGTTTTGACACGTTTTTTCTCCCACTTCCCATTCTCGAATCAAGGTGAAATCATTCATAGTCGATAACAATACACGAATCAATACAAAAATAAACCAGTTAGTTAATATATCGTTTAGTACTAATTAATTAATTTTGTTTTATATCACAGAAAGAAAAGCTTTGGTTTTAGAAAGCATTCTTTTTTTTTTTTGTATTGCTTGTTATTAAAAGTAATATTTTGTATTGCTTGTTACAGTGTAATAGCTTTACATAGACATAGAGTGTTGAGCTTTTTGAAATGTTATCTTAAGTTTTAGTGATAATTCGTCCAACGGTCTTGATCACGACTAGTTTCGTCCACCAGACTGTTGAGTCCGGCACTGCTGTGCTGTCACGGCGCACGTGGTCTTTTAGTCCATGCTTTTTTCCTTTTTCTCTTTTTACAAAGGCAAGTTTTTGGACACGGTATTTTTTAAAATTAATATCAAAGTTATTTTGTGCCTCTTTTTGTTTTCTTGGCGCGCGGCGCCAGGACACAATGGAAGACGGCGGATTATACTGTAATGCACCAAGAATTTTTTAGCATTTTAATTTATTTACTTTGGTTTGTAGTGTCCCATGACATTGTCAATAGTATAATATTAGATATGATCTGAGGTTCCTTAAATCGCTTACTTCCGGCACTATATGGAACACTGTTCTCCTCGCTTTAGGTGACCAAGTAGTCTTTTTGCAATGTGGAAGTCATCTTATCTTATCTAATATAATACAGACATTACTTCAAAAAAGAAGATGATTACGTCCTACGAGTCATGCATTTAGTCATGCATATTAACCAATGACTTAAATTCTGCCAAGTCACTGGCTAGCTCCATGCTCTAATAGTAGTAGGGAAGAAGGAGTATTTGTACAAATTTGTCCTAACATATGGGATGAGGAATGCGCCTTTATCTTTGTGTCTTTCAGAGTATTTTATTAAATTTTGTTTTTGTATTTGAAGATTATGGTTCAGTGTTTTATGTATAATTGCTACTTTACTTTTGAGTCTTCTGTCCTGAAGGCTTTCTAAATTTAGTGGTTTTACTATAGGTGTTACTCTAGTCAAATGTGAATATTCATTTGTTATGAATCTCACTGCTCTATTTTGTGTTTGTTCCAGTTTCTTAATGTTTTCTTGAGTTGAGGGCTCCCAAATGGAGGATGCATATTCTATTATTGGCCTAACCAAGGTTAAATAACATTTTAGTTTTATGTTCTTATTTGATTTATAGAAATTTCTTTTAATAAATCCTAATGCTTTGTTTGATTTTTTTATAGTTTCATCAATATGTGGATTCCATGACAGTTTTTCATTTATTATAACACCGAGGTATTTTGCGTTTTTAGTCTATATCTATATTTCTTAAAGCCATGTTGGTATGGTGTGAGGACATTTTGTTTGTCTAAGTGGTTTATGATGTTGCTACCTATTATGTGTTCTAGGATTTTACATGTGATGCTTGTAAGTGATACTGGTCTGTAGTTTCCTGGGTCAGAAATTATTTCCTTTTTTAAATAGGGGGGTGACATTAGCTTCTTTCCAGTCCTTTGGTACTCTGCCCTGGTTAAGTGAAGCCTGAAAGAGTATTTTGAACACTGGGGCTAGCTCATTGCTTAGTTCTTTGAGTAATCTAGCTGGAATACCATCAGGTCCAGACGCTTTATTTGGTTTGGTGTTGGCTAATAGTTTTTGAATTCCATTTGTGACACATAACCTACCATAATAATTTCATTTCCGGCCTCAAAATGACGACCTATGGAGAAATACCCGTCGAATAACAAATGGAATAGTCTAACTAACACATTGTTTCTTAAACCATTCAAGACCTCAATGTGGGAATCTACAGCGTTCCGTGCAGGCCCTTAGCTGGCTAAGTGGGTCGCGAAGGAATTTTTTTTTTCGTTTAGGAGACGACACCGTTGAAATCTTTAGAAACACTGCGATAACAGGAAAACAAACAGGAGCCTACTTAGTTGTTAGTTCATCATTTGAACCATTGAATCGGAGAATAGTAAAGAAAGACCTCGCTCTTTCACGTCTATGTCCGGCAGTTACTGTTCTCTAGTGAGCTGTTTCCATTTAGTATATATAAAACTTGTATATGAATCAAGTGGTGGAACATCTGTAATTAATGTGTTGCAGCAAATATGGTCATGCTTTTAAATATTGACAAAGTCAATCTGAACCATAGTAATAACCCACATATTAAAAAATGTTCTTCATTTAGCAATCCAATGTTGAAATTTTTAAATATTTTTTTTGCCCTATAAAATGTTGTATGCTTAATTAGCGTAATAAACTTTTGTTTGAAGATGACGTGGTACTACAAAATATCTGTGCAAGCTTTGAATCTAAGAGACAGACTCATGTAATAAATACATTTTTTTAAAATCTATAGTTTCTTTCTATAAATTATTTACTCATTCATTTACTATTCAATAACGGCGAAGTCTCGTAGGCAAGAAAAACATTTAAAATACTTTTAATAAAGTCAATACCTCCTTTACACAGCTTAAAACAGCGATTGTGTTTCTCTTAATAAGTAATAAATGTTAGATTTAAAAACAATGGAACTTGCTTGAACCTACCCCATTCCCACAACCTTCCCTTCAAGAAAACTTTTGCTTAAAAGCTAATGTATACATCTAAAAGAATGATAGGTTTTTAGATCTAGACTTAGAAGACGATGCGCACAATTTTCCTGAACATTAACATTTCACTGACCAAAGTATGGCTCTTGAATCAATAATGGTTTTCATTCTGAAAAGTCCTTTCCAGAACACGAAAGCCTTTCAAAAATCTATGCTGGATCTAGGCCTAGTTTTCTAGCCTAATTTAAATTTCTTTTTTACTTTCAAAAATTATAACGGTCAAACTAAAGTTTTCCCTGTGTTGCCAACGTAGTGAATTTGGTGGCCTCTAATCAAATAGAGAAATAAAAATTAACTCCAAAAAATAAAATACAGCAATTTCGATTGTTAGGTTAAAACAATCAATGCTGACAAGTAAAGAAATTTAATAAAGCAACTCTTAGCATTCTTCGCGTTTTGTTTGCGTTTTGATGCATCAGACTCGAAAAAAAGGTTTCAATATTCACCAATAGGACTAAACAATTTAAGGTTCTTCTAGCACGGTAGTCTAACAAGTAGATCTAACGAGTTACGAATAACTCACGAGCTTTAGTAGAAACTTAGAGCCTGGTTGCTGGACATAGATCTCTGCAATATATTTGATCCAAGTTTCGTATTTTTTCTCAAAAAATGTTTTCCTGTGCGAAGCCCCTACCAATTGGTGGCCCTAGGCGGCTACCTAGTTTGCCTATGCCTAAGGCCGGCCTGGTTGAGGCATTTATTAACTCTTCTTCTTTGTGTTTGCAGAACATAACATCTAGTGCTCTGATGTTTAGATCAAAAGGTCAAGAGGTTGAACAAGTGAAAGAAGATAGACTCAACACTGACCAAAGTATTGCAGCTCAGTAACAATGAGGAAAAAGAAAAAAAATTGGTGGAAAGTAGGTCGAAGCAAATTTGTCTACGTCACGGAACGTGAAAGTTTTATTGGTTTACACAAGAGAGCTACGCTTTTTGGTCTTTGATGGCAGACATGACAGCTAAAAATAGATTATAACTGTAGCTACATCACGTAGAGGTTATAATGCTATCTGAAACACAATGTCAAGCAAGAACGTGATGCTATTGAAAGTGAACTATTCACTCGTCAAAGAACTCAAGGTTTTGGAACACACTTGTGTTTTTACATTTGGTTTTAGTAATCATCGTCTTAAAAAGTAGCGTATATAGGTCGCGTTTATTTATGATGTTATTCATTCTCATTTTAAATCAATCCTCGTTGATTTGGTAGAGCTCTTGTCCTACGTATAGGGGGGGGGGAGCAAAGACAATGTGTGTGTGTGTGTGTGTGTTAAAGTAAAACTAAATAACGTCCATAGAAGCATCCACTTTTTGTATTCACTATATTGTCACGTATTACGAATTGAATTCTACTTTTAAATGGCTTGCCTAGGGGAACGTGACAATAGAATAGCAGTTGTGTCACTTATAATAAGTCTGAATTTAATCAAAGACTTACAATGAATAACAAAAAAAAAAATGACACAAGAAATCGGAAGGTAAACTATCAACTTAATGTTTAATCAAATATAAAGTTACAAGAAAGTAAAAATAAACATTTACTCAATACACTAATACAGAATTGATGTGTTGACCAAAACCCTTTTACAAAAATGACATGTAAAAATATTACAATACAAGAGTTTGAAAATGTAATTACAAATACAAGCAAGCAAGGCCTTACATAAAAAAAATATTAACTTACACGATCAAGTGGTTAACCACGCACGGGTCACGCAATGTCTCCGCTATTCTGTCTCACGGCTGTCTCCGTATGTCTGTCTGTCAACGTTACGCGAGCGGTCTTATATAATCTACCGCGCGTCGATCTCTCGTAATTTCTAGAAAGTCATCAACACCCAGATCTAGAACGCTCTTCAAAGAGACAGAAAAAAAAACACCCTCCTTTCAACCAGAGGTACACACACAGGTCAAGGACCGGTCACTGTCTGTGTGGCTTGACGAATAAAAAAGAAAAAAAAAACTTATTACACAAGGGGCAGACAACCTCCCCGTCTCTCGACCGCAACAGGTCAAAGAAGAAAAAAACAATGCCTAGATACGTAACACCTCCCTCCTAAAAATAAAAAGTTTACATTTCCACGAAATGGAAATCTTTTTAGAACTACAAAAAAAATATTTACATTACAGAATGTATTTATCATGATATATATAAAAAAATATACATCAAAATACTTTTTACACTCTAGATAAGGCATCGGCGATAACATTTTCGCTGCCTTTTATGTGTTTAAGATCTAGGTTGTACTCTTGTAAAAATAAACTCCACCTGAGAAGTCGTTGGTTCTTGCCAGACATTTTGTGGATAAATGTAAGGGGATTGTGGTCAGTAAATACAACCAGTGGCCATCTGGACCCACTGATATAAAAATCAAAGTGTTGTATAGAAAGAATCAACCCAAGACATTCTTTTTCCACAGTAGAATAATTTCTTTGATGTCTATTAAATTTCTTGGAAAAGAAACAAATAGGATGCTCTACTTGGAAATTATCTTCTTGGTAAAGGACTGACCCAACACCTGTGTCACTGGCGTCAATAGCTAACCTAAAAGGTTTTCCGAAGTCAGGAGCCATCAAAATGGGGGAGCTAGATAATATCTGCTTAATTTGGTTAAAGGCTTTCTGACATTCATCCGTCCAAGTAAATCGGACGTTCTTTCTCAGGAGGTTTGTTAAAGGACTGGCAATGACAGAAAAATTTTCGCAAAATTTTCTATAATATCCAGACATTCCCAAAAATCTTCGGAGTTGTTTCCGATCAGCAGGGATAGGGAAAGCTTGGATAGCTTCTACTTTGGCCATTACAGGTTTCACCTGGCCTTGTCCTACAATATGGCCTAAGTATTGGATGGAAGCCTGGCAAAAATCACTCTTACTCAGGTTTACAGTAATTTTTGCATGTAAAAGTTTAGTAAAAAGACAATGCAGTTGTTTACAATGGCTAGAAAAATCTTGGCTAAAAATCACTACATCGTCTATGTATGCGTGGCAATTCTCCATGTCAGCAAGCAGGGCATTTATCATTCTCTGGAAAGTGGCAGGAGCATTCTTCATGCCAAATGGCATCACTTTGTATTGGTACAGACCATCAGGGGTGACAAAGGCGGAGATTTCCTTTGCCCTATCAGTCAGGGGAACCTGCCAATAACCTGAAAGTAGGTCTATTTTGGTGATGTACTTAGCGTCACCAATACGATCTATGAGATCGTCTATCCTAGGGATAGGAAACGAATCGGTCTTTGTGACAGCATTTACCTTACGGTAGTCTGTACAAAAACGATAAGTCTTGTCCTGTTTAGGTATCAAGACACATGGGGAGCTCCAGCTACTGGAACTTGGTTCAATGAGGTCATTTTCAAGCATATACTTGATTTCTGACCTAAGTATGGCAAGTTTTTCAGGGTTAACCCTGTAAGGATGCTGCTTGACTGGAGTAGCCTCGCCAACATCTACATCATGCATTATAACATTAGTCTGTTTTGGTACATCAGAAAAAATGTCATTAAATTCATTAATGAGCTTCATGATAACTGGCCGTTCTGTCGAAGACAGATGAGACAGTTTTACATCCAAATTCTGTAATACAACAGAATTAGGTATTTTGTATTGTCCAAATTTCTCCTTTACAATATCATCATCAATAGGAGAAACATGGCTATTTGAACAACTTTTGACTGTATTTAAAACACAATTACTCTTCTCTGAGTGATCTGGCCGAGATACATAAGGCTTCAGCATGTTTATATGACATAACTGAGTCTTTTTCCTACGGTCAGGGGTTTTGATTGTGTAATTGAGGTCACTAATTTTTGGTCTCAATTTCATAGGGACCAAAATATCTGGCTTGCAAGGGTTGACCTGGTATGGGCAAAAATACAAGCACCTTATCCCCGGGAGAAAATTCTCTAACACGGGCCTTTCTATCATACCAGCGTTTCATGCTGGATTGGGTGTTTTGTAAGTTATTTTTGGCCAGAACACAAGCATCATAAAGTCTAGTTTTAAACTTAATTACATAGTCTAAAAGTCCTTCAGTGGCTGTTGGTGACAACAAAGTCTCTTTTATACATTTCAAGGGACCGCGCACCGAATGGCCAAAGACTAAGTCAAAAGGGCTGAATCCCAACGATTCCTGGACGGATTCACGGGTTGCAAACAGCAGCATGTGGATTCCTTCGTCCCAGTCTTTTTCGTGCTCAAAGCAATAGGTTCGGATCATGTTCTTGAGAGTCTGATGGAATCGCTCAAGAGCGCCTTGCGACTCGGCATGATACGCACTCGACATGCAGTGTTTGATGCCCAACTGAGTCATGACTTGCTTGAAAAGATTGGCCGTGAAATTCGTTCCTTGGTCCGATTGGATGGACTTTGGTAGACCAAATAGAGTAAAGAACTTGATTAAGGCCTTCACAATGTTTGATGCTTTTATGTTCCTTAGAGGAATAGCTTCAGGAAAACGAGTTGAAGCACACATAAGGGTCAACAGGTATTGGTTGCCAGCTTTTGTCCTTGGGAGAGGACCAACACAGTCAATAAGTACTCTGCTGAAAGGTTCTTCAAAGGCTGGAATCGGCTTCAGAGGAGCAACAGGGATCTTTTGATTTGGCTTGCCAACCATCTGACAGGCATGACAGGATCGGCAGTACTGGATGACATCTTTCTTCAAACGTGGCCAGAAGAAGTGTGACATAATCTTGTGGTATGTCTTGTGGATGCCGAGATGACCTGACATTGGTGTGTCATGAGCCAGATTCATGATGTACGCTCGGTATCTTTCTGGTAACACGATTTGATGGCATATTCTCCATTCTTCTTCGTTGGATGCGTCTGGAGGTTTCCATTTCCTGAAGAGCATATCATCTTGGATGTAGTAGCACGTTGATGCTAGCTCTGCCTCTTGTGATGTCATTGCGGTTTCTCGGAGTTTGGCGAGCTTTGGATCCTTCTTTTGGTCCTCAATCAACTGTTTTCGAGTTGATGCCGGCTTTTCAGAATTTGGCGTTGGTTCTTCTTCAAGAGAAGCAAAGAATGTGGTGCTCAAGTCCACATCATCTTGGTTACTGTTGGCCTTGACGACGTTCTCTTCTTGAGATGCTTTCAACCTCATTGCCCTTGTTACTGCACACGCTGGATATAACTCTAGGTCTTCCTCGGGTGTGGCAGATAAGTCGGGTGTTTGAGTGACGATGGGTTCGGCTATCACCTTTCCACCTGCTAAGTCATTGCCTAACAGCAACGAGATGCCTTCCAATGGTAATGTTGGTCGGACACCTACAACAACCGGTCCAGTAATGAGATTTGACTTTATGTCAATTAGATGTAGAGGCACATCTATACATCCAAGCTCTACGCCTCGTAACAGGATGCTCTTCCCAGTCGATGATGATTTTGACAAGGGCAAGATACCCTCTAAAAGTAACGATTGTGAGGCACCTGTGTCTCTCAAAATGGTGATAGGTCGTAGACTTGTAGAATCACCGGGTAGTGATACGAATCCTTCCGAAATGAAAGGCTTAAAATCCTCTAATAAAACATTAATTTTGGTTGATGCAGACTGGACTTGGGTCGAACTCTCGCTGGAGTCATTGACATCTCTAGGAGACGCAGTGGAGAAACTCTTTCTTGAGTCAGTAGAACATCTTGTGGATGTATTTGGAGAACTCTTGATGGAGTCATTGGAACATCGGGGTGATGTCTTATGGGAACTCTTGATGGAGTCATGGGAACATCGGAATGATGTATTATGGGAACTCTGGATAGAGTCATTGGAACATCGGGGTGATGTATTATGGGAACTCTGGATAGAGTCATGGGAACATCGGGGTGATGTATTATGGGAACTCTGGATAGAGTCATGGGAACATCGGGGTGATGTATTATGGGAACTCTGGATAGAGTCAATGGAACATCGATGTGATGTATTTGAAAAACTCTTATTTGAGTCATTGGAACATCGGCTTGATGTATTTGAAAAACTCTTGTTTGAGTCATTGGAACATCGGCTTGATGTATTTGAAAAACTCTTGTTTGAGTCATTGGAACATCGGCTTGATGTATTTGAAAAACTCTTGTTTGAGTCATTGGAACATCGTAAAGATGAATTTGAAGAACTCACTGTTGAGTCATTGAACACCGTGGAGACATTTTCGGAGAGTCTTGTACAGTCAATACATTTGAAACAGGTGATGTCGAGGTATTCTTGATATGACTTGAGGATGAGGGAGTAAACCTCGACGACCACTGTACTGTGCAAGCGCTGACTTTTGAAGGAGCTTTTTCGTTTCTCTTCCTCAATTTCCAACAATCGTCAACTTTATGGCCTTCTCGTTTGCAGTAGGAACAAGTAGCTTTACTTGTAGTAGGTTTTCTGTCATTTGTACTGCTGTTCTTGATGGAGTTGCTAGCAGTGGACTCAGGCTGTTTGACTTGTTTTGGCTTGACATCCGTCGTATACTTGGCAAATTGATGTGATATTATATAATCGTCTGCCAACACTGCAGCCTTGTGCACATCTTCCTCGCCACGATCAGCTATATGCGTACGGACGTCCAGCCGCACACAACTCTTGAACTCTTCCATCAGCATTAGGTTCTTGAATTTGGCAAAGTCGGTGCCGATTTCCCTGGAAGTGAGCCATTTCTCAAAGCGTCGCTCCTTTTCCCGCAGGAATTCTACATGGGTTTGGCCATCCGATTTGCGACAATCCCTGAACTGCTTTCGGTAAGCTTCCGGAACAAGTTCATATGCCTTAAGAATTAAGGCCTTAACAACATTATAATCTTTTTGTTGTTCAATGGTCAAAGAACAAAATACCTCTGCAGCTCTACCAGTCAAAACTGTTTGCAGCAAAGTGGGCCACAAAGTTTCAGGTACATTAAAATTTTTCACAGAAAGTTCAAATTGTGGAAAATAATTGTCAATTGTGGCTTCATTAAAGCGTGGAATTATTTTCAAAAATTTTGTTGCTTCAGCAGTATGACTGGCAGGGGAAGAATCTGGTCTTACATTAGCCGCTAACTCTAATTTTTTTAACTCTATTTGTAATTTCATTTCTATTTCTTTCTGCTCTCTAGCCGCTGCAAGCTCTAATTCTTTTTGTTTAATTTCCTTCTGGGCTTCTATTTCCATTTGTTTTAATTTTATCTGAAGTTCTAAATCTGATTTACCCTCATCGGGTCTAAGGGTTTCTAAAAGGTCTTCAGAAAACACTTCCTCGTCTACATAATGGATTACAATGTTATCTCTGATTTCTTGTTTAAGGGCATTTGATTTTATTTTTAACCCTAAATGTTTAGAAATAAGGACCAGTTCCTTCCTAGTAAAAGCATCAAGCTCTTCCACAGAGGGATTTGCAAGAAAAACCTGAATATCCATGACTAACTAGCAAACTATCAAGCAAAAATATGTATACAATGTAAATATACAGTACAAAATCAGTACAACAAAAAAAACCTTAAGAGAGTTTGGTCAATACTATTGATACTTTACTTCCGACTCTTTGACACAAAAAAATTTTTTGTTAAAGTCAACTTCGCCTTTACAAAATTACTAAAGTAAGACGAAAATAGGTTCAGAAAAATATCCGGGACGAAAGCCCTCAAACTTCTTTTGTCACGTATTACGAATTGAATTCTACTTTTAAATGGCTTGCCTAGGGGAACGTGACAATAGAATAGCAGTTGTGTCACTTATAATAAGTCTGAATTTAATCAAAGACTTACAATGAATAACAAAAAAAAAAATGACACAAGAAATCGGAAGGTAAACTATCAACTTAATGTTTAATCAAATATAAAGTTACAAGAAAGTAAAAATAAACATTTACTCAATACACTAATACAGAATTGATGTGTTGACCAAAACCCTTTTACAAAAATGACATGTAAAAATATTACAATACAAGAGTTTGAAAATGTAATTACAAATACAAGCAAGCAAGGCCTTACATAAAAAAAATATTAACTTACACGATCAAGTGGTTAACCACGCACGGGTCACGCAATGTCTCCGCTATTCTGTCTCACGGCTGTCTCCGTATGTCTGTCTGTCAACGTTACGCGAGCGGTCTTATATAATCTACCGCGCGTCGATCTCTCGTAATTTCTAGAAAGTCATCAACACCCAGATCTAGAACGCTCTTCAAAGAGACAGAAAAAAAAACACCCTCCTTTCAACCAGAGGTACACACACAGGTCAAGGACCGGTCACTGTCTGTGTGGCTTGACGAATAAAAAAGAAAAAAAAAACTTATTACACAAGGGGCAGACAACCTCCCCGTCTCTCGACCGCAACAGGTCAAAGAAGAAAAAAACAATGCCTAGATACGTAACAATATTTTATTCTGGGACAACATTGTACAGCAGACTATAGGTCGTCTTGTTCACAAGAAGGGACAGCAAATGTTAAACTCAAACTCTTTTTCTTTCAAGGAACGTCTGTATCTAGACAAACTTTTTACAAAACGTCTGTATCTAGAGAAACTTTTTACAAAACGTCTGTATCTAGACAAACTTTTTACAAAACTTCTGTATCTAGACAAACTTTTTACAAAACGTCTGTATCTAGACAAACTTTTTACAAAACGACTGTATCTAAACAAACTTTTTACAAAACGTCTGTATCTAGACAAACTTTTTACAAAACTTCTGTATCTAGACAAACTTTTTACAAACGTCTGTATCTAGACAAACTTTTTACAAACGTCTGTATCTAGACAAACTTTTTACAAAACGTCTGTATCTAGACAAACTTTTTACAAAACTTCTGTATCTAGACAAACTTTTTACAAAACGTCTGTATCTAGACAAAGTTTTTACAAAACTTCTGTATCTAGACAAACTTTTTACAAAACTTCTGTATCTAGACAAACTTTTTACAAAACGTCTGTATCTAGACAAACTTTTTACAAACGTCTGTATCTAGACAAACTTTTTACAAACGTCTGTATCTAGACAAACTTTTTACAAAACGTCTGTATCTAGACAAACTTTTTACAAACGTCTGTATCTAGACAAACTTTTTACAAAACGTCTGTATGTAGACAACCTTTTTTTGGGAACGTCTGTATCTAGACAAACTTTTTACGAACGTCTGTATCTAGACAACCTTTTTGGGAACGTCTGTATCTAGACAAACTTTTTACGAACGTCTGTATGTAGACAACCTTTTTTTGGGAACGTCTGTATCTAGACAAACTTTTTACGAACGTCTGTGTCTAGACAAACTTTTTGGGGAACGTCTGTATCTAGACAAACTTTTTACAAAACGTCTGTATCTAGAAAAACTTTTTACAAGTCAGAACTTCATGGATGGTGGAGGGTGGAATCTGGACGCTGATCTCCGAGATGACAGTTACGATTTTACTAGAAATTTAATAGTTGATGTATATCGCTGAGAAAAGAACTACAATAAGTTTTAGGTAGGCCTACATCTTTGGAAACAAACAAAAAAATTGCTTAATAGCTTATTAGCTGCATAGAGAAAAACCCTGGTTTGACCGACATACATTTTTGTTCGAAATATTATCATCTTTAAAATTTGATTTGCGTCTTTATTTTTGAACACAGTATGTCAATGGGTGTTAATAGTTGATATATGTGAGTCATAGGCCTTAGTCATTGTGAGTTTTGCGTCTTTTGTTGTGAACAAGTTGTTCTGCCCAAGATGGCGTCCAGTGATGAATGAATAAAAGTGTTCGGCCTAACAACGACATAGTTGCCTTGATTCTTCAATATTCAATACCTACTTAATAACGGGTATTACCGTTCAAGAGTTAAAAAAAAATAAAAACAGACGTTCAGGGCGCACGCTGTTCTGCAGAATTTTTAATGAGCTGGACTGATAGAATAAATTAGTGACAATATATATATATATATATATATATATATATATATATATATATATATATATATATATATATATATATATATATATAAATATTTATATATATAAAATACTTATACAGTTTGTTAATACACGTTATCAATATAATTTTAATGTATGGATCTATATCACCAAACTATAATTTTTGCGTATGTTTATGCATGACGTAACCAGGATTTTATTCGTGGAAGGGGAGGGAATAAGGAGGGTAAACATTTTTTATTTTTTTAATCTCTCATCCTTAATCTCTCTTACAAAAAGTCATCAGCTGCATAGAGGAAACTTTTTTTGTTACTTGTTTTATTCTAAATTCTATGTTTGTGGCTTATTTGTGAGGACGTTTATTTGTCTCCATTTTTTTTGTATTTATACCTTCGCAATATTAATTAGTTATGAAATAGTCTGGTGAATATATTTTTAATAACAGTGGAAAACGCTTGAATGCATAATTATCTCGCAAGCTCGTTGATCTGTCTAAAAGGCTATGTAGCTAGCGGAGCATCTGTTTTAATCATAACTTGACATAACACGCCAGTTTTAGCTTTTATTATTAGACCTATATTATACTAGCCAGATATGGCCTGCGGTATTATTGATTTAGTGGATTGGATTAAGACCTAGATCTGTGTCAAACATGGCGAATGTTCCCTTAACATTTTAAAAATATATTTCGCCATGAAAATGAAAGTAGAGAGTGATAATGGGTTGACCAGTTATGGAGTAGTGAATTAAAGGTCAAAGCGAGGCTTTCAATGAGAAGCAGTTGTGGGAACATTTCTTTTCGGCTTGAAGGTGGACACAAAAAGCTATTTTTAAAAGCAACAACAAAAACGACTATATATGTCGTCACGTGATAGGCCAAAAATAAAGTGACTAATAGATCAACATGTCACTGAAAAGTACGTACGTCTAATGTTAATTTACAGAAAGCCCTAGGTACAGCGGCGTCCTTGACCTACAAGATCCCCTGAGCTTTAACAACAAAAGAAGACATCCCACAATTCGTCACTACGTTTAGTAGCATGGCATTTCCGTCTCAAAGACTAATCCAAAACTTTCCCCCCACTTTTTGTTGAGGTGTTTTGGCTGCTTAAGGTTTTTCTTGACCAACATCCTAGTGAAAACTCTTTCATCCATTTGGCCTTTTTTTTGTTAAAGAAAGGTTGGATTATTAAACTGAATTTCTATTTTTGTGATGTTGAAAGTAAAAGCAGGCCAACAAATAATGTATCTATACGAGACAGTTAGAGCAACAAAAGGATGCCTACTCTTTAGCAGCACTATTGTGATTTCTTGCTAAGTATCTTTAAATTAATGAACTTCCTCACGACGAACAGGAACGGTAGACGATTACGTTAGATTGAGGGATTCACAGGACTGAGGGGAGGGAAATATTTCTAAACTTTCAGACGTGAGATGTACAACAAAAGAATATTCCCATTGGACTAGAGCAGGGGTGGGCAACCCTTTTTTCATCGAGGGTCGCATTTTGCCCACCCCTGGACTAGAGTAACACCATTCACTAAAATCACTAAAAATAAAGACATTTTTACAGAAGGTTAAAAAGTACAACACTGAACCTTACAACTAAAGAAGCACAACCTAATGAAATATTGAGCAAGATACCAAGGTAAATGCACATGTCTTATTTCATATGCTACTGTAGACAAGTGTTCATTCTTTCTTAGTCTTAATATTGACACTCAATTTTTGCTATAAATTGGAATGTGTTGTTATAAATTAGAATGTGTTGTTATAAATCGGAATGTGTTGTTATAAATGTATAAAGAGGATGACTTGGTTTGTATTCAAACACACTCAACTTTGTGTGTTACTAAGAGGAGACCACTACCAACATGTAGAATCCAATTTTATTTTTGAAATACATGCGAAAGGTGGTAACTTCCTTTCTTTATAATTCTCTCTCTCTCTCTCTCTCTACTGCCAGTGCCAGTACTTTGCTTGCCAGTGCCAGTACTTTGTTTGCCAGTACTTTGTTTATGTTTGCGACTTATTTGTTTCGACAAAGATCTCGCAGTTCTAGCGTCCGATCTGAACTTCAAATTATTGCGTGCATTCACGCAATGTACTAGTCATGATTTTAAAAAGTATAGATAGATCTACCTTTTGGTTTGTTCGTGTGTGTGTGTGTGTATATATATATATAAACACTACATCTTCTTGGGGCGGGGGCACGTCTATGCAGAACAATGTTTGGAATCTTAATTAATGCCTTGTTCCTATTGCCAATTAGCTACTTAATTCACGGATATTGTAATAAAATATCTATAATTATTGTTCAGGAATATGTGGCACCCCACGGGGCGCGGTATGTAATGATGTAAAACTTGTAGAAGGTCTCTCCTTCTTAGCAAGCGCTCCCGTTAAAAAAAGTACAAAGCAACACCGCTCTTCCGAACACACAAAAGAGATCAAGCTGTAATTAAAAACTGTGTTATGGAACGTAACGGTGCTAACTTAGGTACAAAACAAAACTGACAGAAACTCGAACAATGCACAACAGAAAAACAATTGAGACCAAACAATCAAATTAAGGGCTAGAATAGTTTCCCAAGAAGGCCCGGATATAAGCAAGGGGAGGAAATGAGCGTGATTTTTGTGGAGGGCTTTTCATTTCTTCGAAAGCCTGTAATGGAAATCCACTATTAAAATAATACTTATAAAAGCATGCTATATTTTAGGAGAAAGAAATAAGAGTACTGGTAAATTTAATTTCATTTTCCTTTTTTTTTAAACATTTTATATGCATATTTTAGTAAATATATATATATATATATATATATATATATATATATATATATATATATATATATTGAGTTTAGAGTTTAGTGAGGGTGAGACCTCGGATCGGCATACTATGTATGTAGTGTTGAGGACCTGATATACGGGTAGGCTGAACTTGACCAAGCGCCGGTCAGCAAAGGGTCAAGTTGACCTCTGCCCCGGTAGCTGGGATTTGAATTCCTTTTCCTGCTGGCATCCTCCATTGAAACTTGCTGCTACGCACCTACTCCAATACCACCTTGTTTGATCCTGCTGTGTTCTTCCTAAGTTCATTGTTTTGGCCAAGGCTGCAGGTAAACACATTTTTACTGTTTCTTGTATATCATATATTCTTGTTTATTTTTTATATAGCATATTGCTACCCAGGATTTGTCCTCATTGTCGGACTACCTTTGTTATAGTTTTTGTAAGGAAAGGAAAGAGTGAAGCTCTTCAATGTATGTTAGTTTTATGTAGAACTAGTTGATTTATTTTGTGAAAATTACTTTCTCATTTATTTGTATACTGTTTGTTGGTGTGTCCATATCTCTCTTGTGTTTATAAAAGAGATGATTTGTTCACACTATCAGATTTTCTTTTTTTTTTTTTTTTTTGTTAGATCTAGTATTTCTACCTGATGTTGTGTTTACAAATTGGTCTGTTCCTTTAGGCCGTATAATTATGTTTATTTTATGCTCATTAGTAATTATGTTGTATGTTTGCCTTTGGCAGGTTTTTTGTGTACATTAAACTTGAAAATAGCCTCCTGGCTTGCCTCGTCATTTTGGTTATTACATTCTGTGTTGAACCCACCACATTTATATTATGGAGAGATTTCAAATAGATGAACAATGTCGAAAGCACAATAGTGAATAATCCCTGTTGCCAACTACATAATAAACATTTGTTTTTACTACACGCGAAATTAGAAATTTGATTTAGTGCTTTAAAAAAACGCGCAATAAATTATCTAATCATGTACCTTTTCATATATATTACTTTCTAACACTCCCTTTATTCTGTACACCGGATACACCAAATTCGAGCTATTTATATTTATTCGATACATACTATAGATATATTTCTACAAGAGGTCGAATGAGGACTTTGAACTGTATATTTGACTCTCCTCCTTCAGAGAACCTTGTCAGTCTGGGTGGAATCTTGTATTTCCACCACTTCTCCTTCTCGGATCAAGCTGAAGCTATGCATAATCATTCATTGTTAATGACAACACGTGAAGCAATGAAAAACAAAGCTAATCAATTAGTGGTAGTTAATTAATTTTGTTTTCTGTACAGACAGTATGGCCTAGTAAGGTAAAGGTAGATAAGCTTTGTGTAGAGAATTAGTTCGTTAGCTAAAATTTTAAAACAACAATAGAATATAAAACCTTCTACTTTTGTAAGTACTTCGATAGCTCGTGGAGGCTTGAGTTTAAATTCAGACTCGAGAAGTTTAAAAAAAAAATTCTTTTGAAACGGCAGCACAAAAATCTTCTCCCTGATACCCCTTCACCCTTTCCCCAATGGTCCACAGAAGTGATTGGACCATAGCCAATACCATTCGTTATAGAAGGCCTCAACAATGACCTGCAACGTCACACCCTGTGGGCAGTTTAGACCAATACGACGTGGAAACGAGCTATTGGTCTAAGCTGCCCACAGGTTGTGATGCTGCAGATCAGTGTTCAGGCCTTCTGTAACAATTGGTCTCGCCATTGCGCACTGAGCATTCTAAAAGCATAAAAGCAAAAGAAAAAAAATTAATAAAATTTATAATTTCTAGTCCAGATTACTCTAGATCTACTAAAAACTAATTACATGACAGACAAAATAATTAATGCAATTTCAATCAATATAAGCTTTGTTTGTTGTTGTTGTTTTTTGTTTACATTTTTTATATTTTCTTTCTTTTTTTAAAATCTTTTTTTCCTTTCTTAATCATCTACCTACTGTAGATGTCTTGATATCGTCCCCCTATCACTATAGCTTGAGACTCACCACTACTAATGACATCCTACTGTGACCCAGGACAATACAGTACACAATGTGAAAACGCCAGATTCGTGAAGTGAAGAGGTTTCAAGTATTTCAGGGCGTAAAAGAGTAAATGACGTCATTACGTTCTTGGGTTTAAAAAAAAAACGACTTGTTTTGTTTTTAGCCACTTTAAAAAAACAACACTTTTCTGTTCTTTTGTTTTAAATGTGTTATCGTGGACATTCTAGTGTGTATTTTGTAATAGTTTTATTTAATGTGGTCTATAATAAGGGTATTTTTAAAACGAATTATAATTATCTTCTCCTTTATAGTAAAGTCTATAATTTTAACAGATAAAATAAGGTTAGGTTTGCACTTTTGACGGTAACATATATAAACTGTCAATTTTTTTGGAAAAAAAAAAAGAGTCGTTTTCGAAATTAAAAGGCCAAAGCTAAGAGTAAAGTTCCTCTTTCAGACCATGAAGAGGCCAAAGCTAAGAGTAAAGTTCCTCTTTCAGACCATGAAGAGGCCAAAGCTAAGAGTACAGTTCCTCTTTCAGACCATGCGGTCTATAGGACAGATGATATTTAGGTCATTTGTTTCTTTGGCCAACGGTTAACGAGCAGAGTGTCATGCGGCCAGCACAACGACCAACACCCTTACTTTCCCACAACTAAAGTTAGGTACCCATTAGAGTTGGGGCGCCCTAAAAATCCCGAAGTTGAAAATCGCAGTCTTCAACAAGATTCGAACCTTTATGAACAATGCTAACATGACAACCAACAGTAAAACCAAAAACAAAACTGCTTTAGAGTTTACATCGAAAGAAAAACAAACTTTTACCCGAGTCAAAAACTACAAAGTAAGCAGTGAGGGTGGTGTTTAAAGAAAAGAACACACACACAAAACCTTAAAAGATGAAGAAAACTTGAGCTTGTTGTTTTTTTTTTTTATTTCTCTGAGAGCCTGATGGAAGCGACTTAAAGGATTTCCAGAGAAACAAACAAATCGTGATCGTGTTCTGTGTCGATCTGTCAACTGAAGAGCTTTGTTGATATTGGACTTCTTGCTTGACAGAAATATAAGCTGTCGATCGATACACAAGTACTAGTAGTTGCTATCTGTCAAGGATTGAAACTATCGGTACAGATGTTTTATTGTATTTGAATAAGTTTTTAACGGATACCAACGTACAGATGTATTATAGTAGGCTGGTTACGAACTATTTCCTATCAGCCAACATTATTGCCTTGACTATTTAGATTGGTGTAATTACGTTGTTAGTCCTCCGGGACATTTCCCATAATTTATACATTATTAGAATCGTGAAATTGTGTTTCCTTCATTTTAACATGTCTTATAGCATTCAACATTAATACAAGAAAATTTACTGTTGGAAAAAAAATGTTGGCTGTGAAATATTGATTTAAGTATTAACAATATCGAGATGGATCCCCAGGAAATGAATTTGATTTTTAACTGTCATAGTTTGTTTGTTCTCATTTTCATTTTTTATTTTCATAAACCTACAGAAAAGAACTATTTTAAGTAATCGCCGTAAATAACATTTTAAATGTAGCACCCCCCCCCCAAAAAAAAAATAACAAACAGAATACCCTAGCTTGGCGAACAACGTAGACTTCTACAGTTGGATATGTTCAAAGGTACATTTTACTTGTGCTCTGTAAAAAGTGTTGTATTTTATTGTTTGAATTGTATTCCTTCCAGACATTGCAGCGTTTTGCTTGAGAACAGAAATAAATCCTAACACATTTGTCAATTGTAAGCTCTTTGGGATGTCTTCATTTATAAAGATTTTGTGGAGTATTGTTTTAGAAACTATGGAGTTAAGCTTTAGAAACTATGGTGTTTAGTTTTAGAAACTATGGAGTTTAGTTTTAGAAACTAGGGAGCTTAGTTTTAGAAACTATGGAGTTTAGTTTGATAGAAAAACTGTTGAGTATAAAATGATAATAATCTTAGTCATGGAGAACAACGTTTTGTTGCACAAACTAAGCTCTTGCATTTTATGCATAAATAATTATAACAATTAATAATAATAATATCTTTACTATTTTAAAGAGAAGGTGTTTTCCAATAGTGCAATACACATAATGAGATATTACAAGGAAACAAATACACATAATGAGATATTACAAGGATACAAATACACATTATGAGATATTACAACGATACAAATGAAATGAAAGAGCCGACGATCATGCAATAGTCTCACTTCAGCTTTACATGTAGATTTAACAGAGAGAGATTGAAAGACAAAGAAGAGAGGTGGAAGGAGAGAGAGAAAGAGAGATTGATTTAATTAATGCCCATTGATTAACTAATTCGTATATTTTTTTTAGTGATTCATGTTTGGTCATTGACCATGAACTTGTATGCAAAATTTGATGACAATTGCTTGAGTAAAAGTGTCTCAAAAATCTATTACACAAATCTAAACATCCAAGAAAGACACTGAGCGAGTTCATTTAAGCGTTGTAATTGCCAAACCTTCTGCAGCAATTTTACAGACATGTCTTAAACCTTACAGAGATGTCTTGAACCGTACAGAGATGTCTTGAGCCGTGCAGAGATGTCTTGAACCGTACAGAGATTTCTTGAACCATACAGAGATGTCTTGAACCATACAGAGATGTCTTGAGCCGTGCAGAGATGTCTTGAACCGTACAGAGATGTCTTGAACCATACAGAGATGTCTTGAGCCGTGCAGAGATGTTTTGAACTGTACACAGATGTCTTGAACCATACAGAGATGTCTTGAACCGTAGACGATTGAGGTGGTAAAAACAAAATTACACAATATGGTTTCTTGAGTTTTACTACGAACTTAGACTTTGATTATTCCACAAATTATTTTTTAATGTCTAAAATGTAGCCAATAGAGATCCCATTCGCAGCTTGAAACTCAAATTGTTTTAAAAAGTATTTTAATAAAATAAAAAAATAAAATCATTTTATTTTTAATCATTGAACCAGTACATCCGGTGAAAGGGTAAATAACTGCGCTTATAGTCTGCCAAGACGACAGATGGTGCATGTTGTTGTTGAATAATTTACTGAATGCCCTATAAGGAGCTTGTCTTAAGCGTAAGTGAAATGGGGAAGGGCCGAGGTCTTTATTAGCCGCCGTGACGAGAAACGTTAAGGATCGAAGAGTGAGCATGGATTGGAGAAGGCAGGTTGATTTAGCAGACGACAACTTTTCTGTCTTTGTTATGGAGGGGAACGAGGGAGGTTGGAACACAATTAAAAACAACACTGTAAACAACTGATGCTAGATACCTTATTTTAAACAATAATAATAGTTATAATAATAACGGTGTCTTTGTAATGGTTGAGAGTCAGGATAATATATTCCGCAATGGTACATTACTCATTAACGTTACATGTGAAGTTTACATCAGAACGTTGAATTATATGTATTAACTACATATCCATTAGGTATCTATTGGTGATTCCGCCCCTGTAACAACACACACACGCCTTTTTGTTTGATCATCCAAAAAAGGTTCGGAGCCCTTTTTTTTGTCTAAATTGCATCCTCCGCATTGTAACACTCAATCATATATCTGGCCCCGAACATCCTTCCTTTATTTTTACTGTTAAAACGGTCGCCATTTTAACCCTTGCTTGGCCCGCGAATTCTAGTATCTGTTAAGTTGAATTGGAACGGTTCACACACAAACACACACACACACACACACACACACACACATATATATATATATGTATATATATATATATATATATATATATATATATATATATATATATATTATATATATATATATATATATATATATATATATATATAGTGTGAAACAACAGCAAGTTATATAAACATTCATTTTTTTATAACTTAATACACATTAACACACGTATTCAGGCAGTTCTGTTGTATAATTTGGGAGGAAAGGAAACTGTCCGATTTTTTCTTCCAAAGTGTTTACAATAGCGAGCTACGCATCTGAACTTAAACAATTGTATTGAACTGTGTGGCCTCTGGGGGGGGGGGGGTGATGAACACTAAATACAACTGGTAATAGAACAGTTGCTTTTTAAGTTGTTGTTGTGTTTTTGTTTTTTTCGAATTTCAGCGCTTAGTTTGAGAATATATTAAAACTGTTTCTTAGTAAGCCCCTAAGAGGTAAGAGAACCTCAAAATACAATTTCATGCAAATCCTTTTGGTGGATTTAGTTCTTGATAGATCACTAGATTAGTTAGCGATATTTCGTATGTGTATATATATATATATGTATATGTTTACATTTAATTAAGATGGGAACAAATGGCTTTGTTGGTTAATCGGTTTTGTTTTCGGTGTCTTGTATCTTTTCTGTGATGGTAAAAGAACAAAATTGTGCCCAAAATTGCGTTTAATCGAGACCAATCGTCATAATATAATAATAATAAAATAATACAAATATTTGTTATCAGTAAGGAACTATGTTGTACGTTACAAATAAGAGAATACATTATTAGAGCAAACAATGTATTCGATAGCACACTAAATAGACATTCACACCCCCAGTTACAGGTGAAATTTACAACTGTAGTTTACATTGTGTTCAACGATTTCATTGCCAAAGGCACAAGAGAGTTCTAGTATTTATTTGTTTTTGTGATCGGTGTCTTATAGGCTCCTTGTCAAATGTTGAAGTCATGAAAAAGAGGGCGTATTTTTATGCTTCAAATGTTTCTAGCCTTGTTTGTCACGAGTAGGTGTCCTAGTGTTGATTGTTGGTTGCCTATGATCTTACTACCAGCAATAAGAATTTTATAAAGAGTATGTTTGTTTTTTTATGTTCAGATTGACATACCAGAAGGCAGTAACGTTGAGACTTAAAATACTGAAGATGTTAGTATGGTAAAACAAAGTCTAAAATCTAGTTTGTGGAGAAGGCAAATCTCATCAAAATATTTCTTGCCTACTTCGAGATTCGAACCGGAGCCCCCTTGTTAGGTAACAAGCCACTCTAAAGGATAAAATAAATAACTAAAAATAATTTTAACAGTCAAAAGGGCGGTAACTGTTACAGACCTTCCACGTGATTAAACAAGCAGAATTAAAAAAAAACAAATTTTAAAAAAAATAAAGCTTAGGCCTATAGAATGGCATACACAGCACAATTCAGTGCCATATCTATAAAAAAATAAAGCTTAGGCCTATAGAATGGCATACACAGCACAATTCAGTGCCATATCTATAAAAACTGTAAAATTTATCTCACCTTTTGTATAAAACAATATTAATTAGCAAATACAAATTGATTAATTAATTGGTTGATTACAGGTGAATTGATGAATTATCTTTGACTATAAATAATTTGAAAAATGTACACTTCATCTAAAGATGGGAAGTGGTAGAAAAAAGTATTAAAGAATCCACCCAGACACAAAACACGACTGAGTTAATAAAAGCTTTTGAAACATTATGACAGTGTTCCGGGAGTTGCAATATTTTTTGTTGCTTCCTATTAACGAATTTGAAGTGGGCTACCAGAAAATGACACGTTGCATTATGAAACCGCTCACGCTCAGTTCCATTCTATTGGGTAATTGATTGGGGGCGGGGATGTGTTGGAAATTAGATGTCCCCATGTCGAAAAGGTTTTGGGCATCACTAGACTTAACAGATATTTTAGCTAGCATTATGTGAAAATAAAGTGACCCAAAGTTGAGATTTTAAGAAGAAGCGATTCGCGCTATGAATTATTGGAGTGGTAAATAAACGTTTTCTGTTGGGCAGCTAATGTGCTCCCCACGCCTCTGTAATATAGTTGTATTTCTAGTCCGTAGGAAAATTTATGGCAGCGCTATGAACAATCGTCGCGAGGCTGTCAAGTGGCTCAGACATTACAGTGTACACACAAGTGAAGTGGCTCATGAGTTTTACGGGACCTTGACTGAAAGTAATGGGCCACTTGTTCATGGACCCGATATCGCGACCTTCTACAATGAAGTCAAAATATGAAGGGGAACTTTAGACTGTTTTTCTGAACCCTTAAATAATGCAAACGGGTGAACTTTGTTGACTTTATATAAATGTACGTTGACTTTACATACATGTACTTTGATGACTTTATATACATGTACTTTGATGACTTTATATACATGTACTTTGATGACTTTATATACACGTATTTGATGACCTTATATACATTTACTTTGATGACTTTATGTACATGTACTTTGATGACTTTATATACATGTACTTTGATGACTTTACATACATGTACTTTGATGACTTTATATTGAAATAAAAGATTATTTACATGTACTAACATACATACAAAAATAAATCAGTTAAACCGTAAAAATATATTTTTAAAGTGTCCTTTTTTCTATTTTTATTTTCCAAAGCTTATATCAACTCACTCTGTCTGTTTGACTGTCTGTCTGTCCGGTAAAAAAGTTTGAACACGTTATTTACCCACACCCAATGTCGGATCAATTTGAAACTTTAATTAATAATTTATTGTACCTAACAAAACATGAGTCAATTTTAAAATTATCCATTTAGTCAAATAATTATTGGAATTGATTATTTTGTTTGTATTCGAAAAGAGAAAATAACTTCTACATTATTTAAAGATATTGTTTTAAGTGCGGAGTTCTTTCCCTTAGATAAACAAGATTTTTATATTAGGCGTGTTTATGGCTGCTTTGTCTTTCGTGTGTCTGAATCTTTCTTCCTCATCAAACTATGTCAACGACTTTTCAATCGTGTCTTTAGGATTAGTTCCCTTGAATTTAGTAATTGGGCCAATTAATGTTATTAAAATAATTAAAATATTAATGTAGCGGAGACTGTTCAGTGAGGTCGGTGAGGTTGGTTTGAGATATGGAATAAACTTTATCTCTTCAAAGAACTTGTCAGTGAAGCCTTGAGAAAGCCAACAATTTTTTTTTTAAGTTTTTGATGGCGTTTACGAATGGACCTCATTCACCAATCGTAAACAAACAACATTTTGCCACTTGGTTCTCTATATATTCTATACAAATTACGCAATCCATAAAGGCTATCATGTGATGCGTAATTTTCATTTGTTTTATCAATATTATCACGTGGCTAAATGTTGTTTGTTTACGATTGGTGAATGAGGTCCATTATAAATTCCTTAAATACAACAATAAAGTTGAATTCATAAAGTCCTCACATTTTGAAGTAAGTAGAAATTCTATGTCTAAACTGTTTTGGAGGTTTTCTTTTTCTAGCGTGTTTGTTGTCGATTTACAGAGTTACAAAACAAATTATTTGGAAAAGAGAGAGTGAACATTAGAGCATGATTAAAAGAAATTTTTATAAATCAAATAAGAACATAAAACTAAAATGTTATTTAACCTTGGTTAGGCCAATAATAGAATATGCATCCACCGTTTAGGACCCCTCAACTCAAGAAAACATTAAGAAACTGGAACAAACACAAAATAGAGCAGTGAGATTCATAACAAACGAATATTCACATTTGACCAGGGTAACACCATTAGTAAAATCACTAAATTTAGAAAGCCTTCAGGACAGAAGACTCAAAAGTAAAGTAGCAATTATACATAAAACACTGAACCATAATCTTCAAATACAAAAACAAAACTTAATAAAATATTCTGAAAGACACAGAGGCACATTCCTCGTTCCATATGCTAGGACAAATTTGTACAAATACTCCTTCTTTCCTAGTGCTATTAGAGCATGGAATGGGTTGCCTGAGCTAGCCAGAAAAACCAGTGACTTGGCAGAATTTAAGTCATTGGTTAATATGCATGACTAAATGCATGACGCGTAGGACGTAATCATCTTCTTTTTTGAAGTAACGTCTGTATTATATAAGATAAGATAAGATCTCATTGTATTTCCTCTTTCATTGAAAAGATAGAAAAAAACTAAAGAGAAAAAATGTATTAATGCAATTGTAATGTGTCACATATCCGCTGACTATTATTTCTTGACATTCTTCATCTTCACACACTTCACATCCATACACTTCATTTCCAAACAATTCACCTTCACACACTTCACCTTCTCACAAAGCACCTTCACACACTTCACACTTTTCACCTCCATACACCACCTCAATACAATTCACTTCCCCACAATTTCAGCTCCACACAATTCAACTCCCCACGCTTCATCGTTCTTACACAGAAAACAAATGCTAAAAAAAAAAAAACTTTGATTGCCAACGTTCTATTAAGCAACGGCTGAAGAGTGGTCTCCCCTACTTGTATTCCAGATCATAGTACTTGGCAAAATGTAAACATCGTCGTTAAAATAACTCGCTTTCTTTGAAGCGCTGAATGTTTACTAAGTCTAGGTGATCGATAATGGAAGTACTGGTCATTGTGTACTAAGCATTGCTAGTCGATAATCGAAATGAAAAAAAAAATCGCTTAGGATCATAAAATAAACGATTCGAACTTCGATGATTTTGGAGTAGAAATAAATTGCAAGATTATGTAGGGAATTGTGGACCAGTAGCGGCCTTAGGGGGTGGCAAGTGGGGCAACCGCCCCTGGCCGCGCGCTTAATGGGGGCCCCGCGAACGGAGATTCTCTTTCACCTTCAGTTTTGAAAACCAGACCAGTTCTAAAAAATATATTATTCCATATTTTAGAAGCCTTTTCCTGCACCTAAGTGATACCAATTACCATGTAAGCTCTTAACATGACATTTTTGGTTTAGAAATTCCATTCAGTTTCAGTTAAGACACCTATCGATTCTAAGAGGCTATCATTGTTTAACAGTTCCCCTTGGCTTAAAAAAACAACAACACTAGTTTGCACAGCGAAAAGCCAGAAGTTCCGCCACTAAATCCGTCTTTGACAGTCTAAGCAACTATTTGGTATTAGTTTTATTTGCAACTGTTCCGCTTTTCCTCCGTAATTAATGGTTACTTTCCGACTCCAAAAGGATTAGCAGAAATTATTATTATTTAGTTTGTTGATTTTTCATGTAAAATGTTTCTGAATCATTAGTTACGTTGATTAGTAAAGGCTAAATCTTACATGAAGAACAATTACAATACAGTACGTAATGTAATCAAACGGTCAATAAGTAAGGTACTATGTTTTGGAACAAAAATAAGGCCAACAGTGTTAGAGGCGGACGCGCCCGTTAGAAGTGGAAGTCTACGGAATATAAAGTCTACCCTTACGGCTCATGGCCCACATATGACACTCTCCCAGGTACCCGCGCTCTGCTAAGGCCGCCTCTGATGTGGACTTTTACACAATTGTAGCATATGCAATTTTTTTTCTTATGTTACAAACTCTCCGTTCTATACAATTGCAGTTTAAATAAACTTATAGATTAATAATTGCACAGTACTACAAAAGTGTAGTTTATTTAAAGTACTATTTTATTTTCGTTACTAAGTGCCCAGGGCTAAATTCTGATATAGATATAAGTAAATATTGTGTATTTCTTGATATATGCTATAAGTTCTGGATCTTAGAATTATGTGAAGTATACAAAGCAGAAACTAACACTGAAAGAGACTAGAAGCGCAAGGGTAAATCATACATATACCGTGATCCCATTCCCTAAAGTAAAGCATGTTTTGAAATATTCCTCTTATATTCGATAAATCATAAATATACCGTGATCCCATTCCCTAAAGTAAAGCATGTTTTGAAGTATTCCTCTTATAGTCGATAAATCATAAATATACCGTGATCCCATTCCCTAAAGTAAAGCATGTTTTGAAATATTCTTCTTATATTCAATAAATCTACTTAAAGGATTAACTATTTGTTCTTTCTTACCTGAGAATCTACCTTGAAAAACGAAGTAAACAGAGTGCCTATCCCACTGAAATGTCCTAGTCATTGAAGAACACTGTACAACACATCCACTCCTGTCTTTCACTCACAGCTGAGACAGGAACTTACCACCATAAAACACAAACCAAACAATAGGGCTACGTACTTAGCTGTTAGGAATTCAAATAGAAACGCAGGTCAACATTGTCCTTGTTTTAACTACAACCATTTGGAGAGAGTGGCTGAACAATTCACTGCCAGAAATATTGTTCTAGAGCCAAACCTAATTGGCAACACTGTAGATCTAGATTGTCAAAACGTTTACAACTGAGATCTAGATCTATGTCTAGCTTTAAATAATGAGGCAATAGGGTTATTTTTAGTCAATAAAATCGAATTTGTAAAGCCGCAAAAAGTATTGTACTTCATTCAATAAAAGCGGTTTGATGAGTAGATGGGAAAAAATATCATGCAACGATTGAACTAAATTATAATAATATTTATTAATGAAATGCGAAAGTTGTCGCCTGAATCACTAGCAACTAACTGCCACGCTGTGGAGTCACTGGCAGTCTTTTGAGAAACATTAGGGAAAAAAAAACACTTTGACAGGAGATGGTGCGGGGGTGGGGGCTAGAACAATGACAGAGTCCTGCGTTCAAATGACATGACATTTATCCTTCCTTTCAACCCCCCTTCCCGCCATTCCCTTCGAATATCTCTTCACTTCCTCCCCCCCCCCCTCCCCTAGTAACACAGTTTTCTACTTGCCTCTCGGCTATGAATGAGAGGGGCCACAGTGACAAAAACAAAACTGCCTGTCTCTCTTTTTTTTGTTGTTTTGTTTTTCTCTCGTCAGGTGACAAGTTTAGAACCCCCCCCCCCCAATCTTTATGAAATGTGAAAACTATTATTTCAAACCATTTCAACGTTTCTTTTAGAAATGTTACGTTTTTTTTAAAAATATTTTAGATTTTAAAGCAAACAAAATATCAAGAATCCTTTTTTTTAAAATTCAAAGCTTATATAAGGGGAAGAACTCCGCGCTTACCATTAACTCACTAGAGGATATAGAAGTTATTTCCCTTTTTCGATATCAAACAAAAAAATTAATTACCAATGATTAATCTATTTATTGGTTAATATTTTCCATGGATTTAGGTGGTCGGCGTAACAGGTGCCCCACGGAAACGCTCTAAAGAACAGCTTAGGTGCCAGCTAGCTCTACATAGAAGAGAGCACCTGATTGCAAACAGCTTTGGAAGTGAAACGATATAGCTGGCAGTGCCGGCCTTGGCCATAAGCAAACTAGGCAGCCGCCTCGGGCTTCCATTTGGTGGGGGACTCGCATGAGGACTAAAAAAAATTTTTGAGAAAAAAATTGCGAAACTTGTATCAGATCTCAAACATAGCAGGGCACTGTGACTTAATGTTTACTAGTCTAATCATGTCTCTACTATGGAAATTGTGATATATGAATTACATTTATTTGTTGATTTATATATTGACAATCATGCTTTAATAAATGCATAATAATTTTTTTTCGATGTTTTTTTTTTATATTTCATTTGGGGCCAACAAAGTCACCTTACCCCAAGGGCCTCCGATTATCCAAGGCTGGCGTTGCAGCTGGGTATACAGCGTAAACAAAGAGAAGATTACTGGGATTAACCATGTACCTATACTATCCAGGGATTAACTATTACATGCATTTTGAAAACTCCCAATAGAAAAAAAAACCAAGGCCAAAGTCTACATAAAAATTTAAACAAATAAAATTTTGTTTTAAAAAATGTCAACACAATTATTCCTAGCGAGAATGTAATGGTGGAAACTCTGATTTTGGATGAGGTTTTACACTTTGGTTTATTTGTTTAATCTAATTCTTATTTGTAATCATTCTACTGTAATGTTAACAAAAAATTCGAATCCCATCCAAATAATAAACAGGACAGAGGGTTTACTAAACAACTTCATACTAGTGATATGTCACATGTGTGGTACACACGTAAAGCACAACATAAAAAATTAATGACTATAGTCAAACTTAGTAGGATCATTAGTGAGGCGATCATCCAACCACTTGTACACTTATCTGTACACATTAGATTTTGGCGGACTTATAGGACGTGCTTAATGTATTAGTAATACCCTTTAACAACACATTCGGTAATGGAACTTAACACCCAAGTGCTCCAACTCTCGTTCAACCCCTCCCAACAATAAAAGAAGGTCAATATTTACCAGAGTATCTCTAAAATTTAAATTAACATCATTTTAAAGCCCTAATAGTGGGGACAGTTGGATAGAAAGATTGGACTCGAATAGACTCGCCCAGAACCCGGAGGAAATTGACTGGAAGCCCATGAATCAGGTGAGATCACACGTTTCATAGGCTGAGACATGGGCATAGCCAGGGGGGTTGGGGTTCAATAAACGTCTTCCGAAAGAATGAAGGGTCAGAATGTAATAAAGATATATATTTATTTATTTATTTATATATATATATTTATTTATATATATATATATATATATTTATTTATTTATTTATTTATATATATATATTTATTTATATATATATATATTTATTTATTTAGCGGGGGGGGGGGGGAGGGAGAAAAAAATCCCCCCAATACCCCTCCCAACAAAAATCCTGGCTACGCCCATGTGCTGAGATGATGAGTGATACTCACTGATAGCCAATATGTTGTTTTGTTTTAAAATAGAAACAACATCATAAAGAAAAAATTACAGCCTTAAAATATAATCCATAAGAAAGCCACAAAATATCTGTTAAGACTTTAGGGGAAGAAAAAAAAGTTTGCTTAATTTATATTCTACATCATTACTGAGCAGCATGTGTATAAAACCACTTCTATGTCTACTTCTTCGTTTCTTTGTTCTTTATTGGCATTCACTTCGTTCATATCCATCTGGGAAATTGATTTTCTGTCGTGTAGACAGACATCTTTGAGATCTATAGAAAATGTTTTTATTAGATTGTATATACTGAGGAGCACGGCCACTTATGGAAATAAAGGAATGCATTATTAACATAAGATGATGTCAAGAAGAACTCACTAGATTAATCTAACACAAGTTTCATTCAAGTAACTCAGCACTACGATAGCTCTTGGCAGATGCATATATTGCTACACATTTCTGAAGTTTGATTAACATAGCTTTAGACTAGGAACACAATTTTCTAATTTCTTATGTAAAATATAGAAAGGTTCTCATCTTATTGTCCGACCAAGTTGTCCGTTAGTCCGTTACAGGATGTGATATAAGCTTTCCCCATTGTTGTTACCGGTGGTTGCGTTGTAGCACCAAACTATTGGTAGACAACTAAACCGTTGCAGACGTAATGGTCTGGAGCAGCGGTTCTCAACCTTTTGAGATTCAAGGACCACTTAAAAATGTGTGTCTCAGCCACGGACCACTACTAAAAATTTTGCTACTGGCGCACTAGAAATTTATATAGTTTTATAAAAAAAATATAAAGTTGATATTTAAAATCATTTATTATATATTTTAATAAATGTTTCAACCTTTTCATCCTTTTGTAATGAACAAATATCAGTCTTACTGCTAACAATAGTTCGGATTAGAAACAATGCTACATTTAATTTTAGTGCGAGCCTTGAGCTTGCAAATTTGAGCACAGCTTGTCCAAACGAGGTGTAATGCTTGAAAGACTCAGTCGGAGTTCATCTTCGACTTTAAGCCGTGAACGATATTTTGTTTTAATTGTAACCAGTGCAGAAAATCCACATTCACAAAGATATGATGTTGCAAAGGTTAAAATTATTTTGAAAGCTTTCTGAGACAGTTCTGGATACTCATGCGAAGCTTGTGTCCAAAACTTCATCAAGCTCACTCTCGGATGCATCATCTTCAACGTAGTATCACTGGTCAGTTCAATGAATTGGTTTAATTCCGATGGTTGTAAATTTAATGAATCAATGTGTGCAAGAAACGGACTGGAAACCCACGAAAAACTCTCAACGTTCAAATCACCAAAGTAGAAGTTAAATTGATCCAGCAATGATTGAACATGTTCAGAAATCAATTTCACCAACTCGGGCTTGTTGATTTCAGCATTTTCTGGTTTCTCGGTGAATTCATGCAATTGATCAAACATTTCAAAGTTACCCTGAAATAATCTTGTCTTCCACAGAGCAAGTTTTTTCGTAAAAGCAGACACTTTATCACTGAGGGTAATTAAGTTTGTGTGCTTCCCTTGCAGAGATGAATTGAGTTTATTCAGCTGTTCAAAAATGTCGGCCAAGTAAGCCAGAACAGCAACCCATGAATTTTCATTCAAATGAACAACAAGCTGTGAATTTTTACTAACAAGAAACTCTCGCACAGTATCACGTAATTCAAACAGAATGCGACAACACATGTACCGGAAGCTCAAAATTGGAACCAGTGAAATCTGCCCATGTGAAAAATCACCAGAGAATACAGACCACGTCCTCCAAAACTGCTTTCTATACCAAGAGGCCCGTATAAGACATTGGCCCCAAATCACCCCACTAGAAAGGAAACTATATGGAGAGCTCCCTGATCTGGAAACCACTGCGCATTTCATCTCATGTATTGGTCTACTCATCTGAACACCCCAACATAACAATGAGAACGAAGAAGAAAGAAGAAGAAAAACAGTCTGTTAAACACTTTTCCCCTTGATAACCAGCGAACTTCAGTGTGCATCAGTAACTGCTCATGATCAAACTCCATATTCGAACATAATGAAGCAAAGAGACGAGAATTCAATGGATGAGCCTTGATGAAATTAACAATTTTTATGGCCTGATCAAAAATAGATTTCAAGTCCGCGTTCATTTTTTACTCGCAAGACTTTCCCGATGAATCATACAGTGCGTAAATGTGGCAGGACCGTTCGATGCCATTGGCTGCCATAAAATTATCAAGGATAGCAAAAAGTTCTGCACTTTTTGTGTGACCTGGACAAGCTTTACAAAACAAAAAATCTTCTTTAACTTCATCCATCCAGATATATTTGACATAAGCCATTAATTGTGCCGGGCCGGAAACATCCGTTGATTCGTCCAATTGAATAGCAAATTGTTTAGAATCTTGTAGCCTTGAAATCAACTGTTCTTCAACGTCAGCTGCCGCCAAAGCTATACGTCGTTGAATTGTGTCGTTTGAAAGTGGAATTGTTTTCAGTTTACTTGCCAAGGCATCACCAAACATCTCTCGACACATATCTATAGCAGCAGGCATTATCAGAGTTTCTGCAATTGTGTGAGGCTTTTTGGCCTGTGCAACTCGGATAGCCATTAAAAATGATGCTCTTAAAGCCTTCTCATTGACTTTAGTTGCTTGGAGTATGCAAGACTTCTGAATACCAAGTGAATGTTTCTTGCGCATAAAATATTCCAATGGTTTCTCCGAGCAGTCAGTATGATTCGTTTTAAGATGTCTTCGGAGTTTCGCAGGTTTCATCGCTTCATTTGCAAGAATTTGTGAACATATTACACACTGTGGTCTGGGTTGATTATTTACTACGACGCATATAAACCCAAAGCGCAAATACTTTTCATCATACCGTCGTATGGGAGTTCGTCCTTTTTTTCTCCGGAACTTCATTTGATTCACACTCAGGTTGTGAAGATGAGTCAGAGAAATCATCATCGTTGTCCTTATGTTCGGTTGCTTTCTTTATTAAAAATGTATCCATGTGTTCAATCAATTTAATTATTTTGATTAGTTTTCAAATAAAAAAGCGTATTTTTGAATGTCAATATAAACGGGAAGACGCCAGGGCCCATCTGATTTCCGGTGTAACTAAAACTTAGAGTAAACATAAAATCGAAACGCACTTTTGCGCTATCGCCATCTAGCGATTTAAAATCAATAATTTTAAAACTGACTATATATATTCTTTTTCATGTCTTTAATTCTATTATTTTTCATATTTTTTATTTTTTAAAAAGCATGCAATTCGGGTTTGCCTCGCGGACCACCAGGCAAATGTCCGCGGACCTCTAGTGGGCCGCGGACCACAAGTTGAGAACCACTGCTCTGGAGTCGTCTCCCCTAACTAAAACCAGATGACGACTGTATTGCATCATTCACAACCAATCGCTAACCTCTTCCCACTGTCACCATAGAAACACACAAAGACTCCATAACATCCATCCATCTTATTGTCCCACCAAGTTGTCCGTTACAAGACGTGATATAAGTTTAAACTGCTTTACTAAATTCGTAGGTTGAAGCTGATGGTATATAACCAATGCAACGACCTAATGATTGTATATAATATTGGTCTAGCGTTAGCACAAGTTAGCAGAAACCTCAAGCGCATTTTTTGTTCGAAGTCCCACATTCCTCTTTTTTTTTAAAATCTAGTTATAAACACTAAAACACAATATAGTACCGGTATATTTTATTAGTTTATTATTTATTTTTACAACTAATAGCTTTCAAATCTCATTTGTTCAGCATATTAATAATTTCCTTTTACAATTCGAAAAGTTAACGAATAAAGTCTTCGTTCGGGCTCTTGCTAACTAATATATTATTGAGCGAAACCAGCAACTTGACAAGTAAATGTCGCCTTCTAATGTCTTTTATTAGGATACCTTTTTTTTTTTCTTAAATAAAAACAAAACAAAACTTTGCCATACGTTTAGAGTTGCAGATGTTTCAAGCACATACCTATATTCTATATGTTCTTTATGTATATGCATTGTACAAGTATGGATCTGTGATTTTACTTTGATCACTTGAATTAAACTTTTATTAAAGTCGTGTTTATTATGGCGCAAAGTGCTTGATTTAAAATCAAAACTTCTTGCTTCTTCTAACTTGGCCTAAACTCTAAACATATCACTATATAATTGTTGTCACCATATTTCCTTTTTAAAACAATCAACGTCCTAAACCTTTCCCTAAACCTTTACCATTCCAAAGCCTGTATAATACACACACACACATATGAGAAATTTTTTTTGCGGGGGGGAGGGGGGATCTACTAATAATCTTAATTGCAATAAATACCTTTACCAGCTGTAAACCTGCTATACTTGTGCAGCATAGAACTTATAACAGCAGCTAGACTTTACAAATATGTTGAGTATTAATAATAAGCATATACTTTAATTATTTACTTAATAAAATTAAAAGTACTTCGAGTGTTCTTATTGGATATATTTGTCCTTGGACCTGGGGCACAACGTGTAAAGCGTCTGACTACTGACGAAAAGATTCCAGGCTCGAATCCTAGCAGTCACTTTTAGGGGAGTGGTTGGTGAGTGGCTAAGCGATTGGCTTCCGAAAAGAGAGATCCCGGGACTCCCGGGTTCGAATCTCTGTGAAGTCTGGGATTTTTAATTTAGAGATTATAAGGACGCCCCTGAGTCAACTTACAAAGGCGGTTGGTCATTGTGCTGGCCACATGACACCCTGATCGTTAACCGTTGGCCAAAGAAACAAATGACCTTTACATTATCTGCCCCATAGATCCTAGGGTCTGAAATGTACTTTTACCTTATCACCCCTTCCCTCCCTTTCAGAATGAGCTGGTTGGTGAATCCTGTCTTCGTCTCTATAAGTAATACATTTTGTCCCATACCTAGCATGTTACCGTAATAGCAGGGCACAAAGCGGTGTCATTCAGTTGAAAACAAAAGATTTATATTTAATCCCTTAGTCATGTTGGACTTTCCTAATACCTTTTGTTTTCACTTCCAAGAACAAAAACACGGATATACTGTAGTAGATCTAGATCTAGCTGTTCTGAGTTTAGGCCTATAATTAGATATCTAGGTGTGTTACTGTTACTTCTACGGTGTAAACTCTCCGTATCCTTAGGCGCAATAGTTGCTCAATCTGGTGATAGGCCAATGGCTGACCGCATTTGGAAGACAAAGAGAAAAACAAGAACACAGATTTCATCAATAATATATTTTAGTATCAATATTTTATTTGCTGGATTGAAAGTGTAGAAATAGTTTTATAATTAATTTCATGATTCAAAGTCAGTGACGTAGTCATTGATTACTTTTATTATGTTTTGATTTACATTGTACTTTTTCATTGTCGCACAGAGTGCCCCATGCCATACTTTGTCGAAAGTTTTTTTGAAACAAAGACAGAAGAATTCTGTTGGTATGGAAGGTATTTCTCTTAGTGTCCTGAGGTTTAGAATTTGTTCTGTTCTGCTGCTACATTGTCTAATACCCGCTTGTTCTTCTGATATAATTATGTATGCTATTGGGTTTTAGCCGGTTTAATATAATTTTGCTGGGATGGCTTATGAGGCTGATGGTCCGGTAGTTTGACCAGAGTTGTCAATTGCGTTTCTTTGGAAGAATGATGATGAGTGATTGTGTTCAGGACTTGGGCCATTCTCTAATAGCCATATCTTGTTGCAAAGTGCGTTTATAATGGTTTCTCCTCCTGCCTTTAGAAGCTCACCTGTCCACTCCGGCTGATTTTCTCTTTTACAGTGCTTTCGCAGCTGATGCTACTTCCGAGCGAAGAACAGGATATTCGTCGACGTTGGATTCTGCAAGAAATTTTACTAACTGGGGACCTCCTGAGATTTTAAAGCTGTACAACTCTGAAAAGTACTCAGTCAATCTTCTTATCACATCATCAGTTCATGGTACGTCACGTCATTGTCTTGTATTGTGTTAGTTCTTCCATGCTTTGAGGTAGTGAGCTCCTTTACCAGCTGGTACGCTTTTTTACTTTCGTTTCTGTTCAGTTTCTCTCAATTTCTTGACATTCTTTCTTTATCCACTTTTTCTTTCCTTCTTTAATTTCCTTCTTGATACGTATGTTGACACTTTTGTTGAAACTTGCTAACCCAAGGTACCCAGTTTGTTTAAGTCAACTATACCAAAGCGTCAACTATTGTACTATGCACCGGGGCTCCCAAGGTTGTATACTTTCTCCAGTATTGTACACTCTTTACACTAAGGGCATAAGAAGCCTCTATGACTTAACTGAATTCATTAAATTCGCTGATCACACTGCCATAGTCGTTCTTATTTCAGGAGACAACCTCAGTTCGATAGAAAACTTGCAAACTGGTGCACTGACGACTTTTTAGAAATGAATCTCAAAAACTAAACAATTCATAATAGATTTCAGAATGAACAACTAACTGATACCTGCGGCCGAGGCAACGTTTCATCTAAACTGTTGAGCCGCTTAGACAACCTTATAAATAGAGCATCAAAAACCACACAACACAACACTACCATATTTAAACAAAAATGTCTCAGTAAAAATTGGAAAAATGTTAGACAACCGCTACCCGCTCCATTATAACTACATCAAGCTGTGGCGAAGTGAGCGCCTTCTGTCAATCAAGACTAGCACCGAACAAAAACTAGTTCGTCCCTAACTTGGTCAGACTGTATTAGCGCTACTCGTTGACTAGGTAACGTGAAAGGGATCGAGACGTCTGTGTGTAATCACTCAATGAACTCTTTGTGTTGGGTCCGTTCTATTTATGCGAATGTTGTTGTTTTTTTTATTTAAGAAAAGAGTTATTATAATCACAAAAAATTTTCAATGATGGTTGCTTGGTCGTGCGGTTTGCGCGCAGGTCTGTCGTTCGGACTTATCGATGGTCCCGGGTTCAAACCCTGCCCGCTTCCATCCCCCGTCGTCCTGCGGGAGGTTTGGACTAGGAAGTAAATTATGTTCAACTTCTGAAGGAACATCTGAAACATGTAGAACATTTAGAACAATAAAGCATTATAGAAAGGAAAGAACAATAACTAGGTAGAGTTTAAGATATACATATATTCTGTATGCATGTTTTTGCTTCAAAATTAGTATGTGCAAGTAAATTCGATTTTAAGATAGAGAGCAAATAATAAAAATTTCTGCATCAATTGCTTAAAGTAGAGAATAAAGCAAAATGTGTTACTATTCTTTGTTTTCTCCGTGTTGAACTCATAGACAAGATCTGTTTGTGACTTTGTTACGTTTCTGGTGTTTTAGTTGAAATGTATCACCATGTTATTAGCTGTCTAAACCTACGTCACTACATCACGTTGAAATGTAGGCCGTGCTTTCAAGAACATTGTTTTTGTGTGTGTGTGTGGGGGGGTGTATTTGAAAGCATATGACAACATCACTTTGCAGACTGTTTCCCTGCTTTTTTTTTTCCCTACAAAGTACAAAGTACTGCTTAAAAAGACTGTTTTAGTAGGTAACAATTTCAACACTCTTTTGACTAACAATTTACCCACAATGCTATCTTTTCCCATTAAAAGCGTTGTTTAGGGATAGCCTTACCACAGCAGCATCTAGTTGATGCCAAGTTTTCCCAAACGTTAGTCATGGCTGCAGAAGCCTTGAAAACCGTGCTGGATTTACCTGTAGGCAACATAATATATAGCTTAGGCCGAAAAATTGTTTTGAAGAAAAAAAAGCAAATGACTAAATTGCCTAATGTTGATTACAAGAGGCCCCATATCTCCAATAGCTTAGAACCTTACCCAGTCTAAATGTCGTTCTGCTTTCAAATTACTTTTGTCATCTTATGGTTACATTTTAATTGCTTTTGATTGTTGAGCTTAGGTAAAGTCATTGCACCATAGTAAAGGTTGGATTGACAGCAGGTATTTTTAGGAAGAGATGTGCAAAAATTTTTGTCCTGATTTACATCGATTGATATCTAGGAAAGTTTATACAAGTGAAAGTAGACAAATAAACTTAACAAAGTCAAAGAAAGGGCTGGGTGGGGGGGGGGGGGGAGAGAAATAATAAACTATTAACAAAGCCAAAGAAAAAAAAAAGGGGGGGGGGAACTAATAGACTTTTAACACAGCCAAAGAAAAGGAGGGAACTAATAGACTTTTAACAAAGCCAAAGAAAGGGGGAACTAATAGACTTTTAATAAAGCCAAAGAAAGGGGGAACTAATAGACTTTTTAATAAAGCCAATGAAGGGAGGAACTAATAGACTTTGTTCATTTTATACCTACCAGGATGTAAAAAGGGGCGGGGCACATTGATATAATTAGCCTATTGTTTGATCCGCACAAAAACAAAACAAGACATAAACGTTAGAAGCAGTGTGGCAGAGTTACTCCTGGCAGGTTCAGGTTAGGGCTTGGAAGGGAAAGAGGATATAAATAGCCATAGGGCTCTGACATGTTTACAATATGTACATGTAATTTCTTGTATGGGATTTTATCTGAAGTTTTAGGATCGTGTCCTTTGTTTTGGATCATTGTGACATCTGAACGAAAGAGGGAAGACTTTTTTTCTGTTATTAAATGGATAGCTTGATGCTAATGTACAGTAAACAGATTCTCATCAAAGCATGTAGAGATTAATAAAAATTTACAAAGAGAATTAGAAGAATTACAGAGATGGGAGTCATATTGGAACTTGTGGAATCTAATGACTTGGCAGAGTTGAAGTCGATTTAACATGCACGATTACATTAACAAATGAATACACGTAGGCATAGGCAGAAGCGGTGCAAGGCGTAGGCGACATGGGCAACCGCCTAACCACGCGGTTCGAGGGGCCTCGAGCGAAGACACTGAGAGTAGAAAATAGCATTGCAGACAAATTCCAGACATTCACCAACAAAGGCTAACGACATTTAATTGGTGCTACGTAGACAAACAAAATCTGTAACTACATGTACAGTCAGTGAAAAACAGACAGCAAACACCGATAGAGCAGCAAATCAATGTCACACATTGGACTGGATAAGCAAGACAATGCCCAGGACAAGGGAAAATATTGCAAAACAAGGTTCTGAACTGGAACCCTCTGGAGAAGATAAAGGTTGAGAGTTCAAAGTAAACATTGGGGAGATCAAAAGAACAACAATAAAAAAGTAACTTTAAGGGAAAGAACTGCCAATTACTGACAGTTATCTAAAAATGGCAGGGTTTAGCTCCCTTTCTGCCATATAAACCAAATTAATTAGTTACTATTAATTGATTAACTAATTGGTTAGTTTTTGGATTGATTCGCGTACTGTCATCGACAATGAATACTTTTCAAATTTCAACTTGATCCGAGAAAGAGAAACAACGTGTTCAAACGTAATAAGGGGATATATATATATAGAGATCAATAAGTAGCAGTTATTTCCCTTATCTGGATATCAAACTAAAATAATGAATCACCAATAATTAATTAACGAATTAGTTAATATTTTTTGATTGATTCATGCCTACTCAGGTACAACGAACAATTGTGCAAAGTTTCAACTTTTCTGAGAATGGGAAATGGGAGAAAAAAACTACGTTCCAACTTTTGACCTGACAAGAGAATGAGTTGATAGAAGCGTTGGAAACAGAAACGATGGCAGGATGGACATGGACACGAGGGAAATTGCATGATGGCTAAGTACGGATGCGGCCCTATGCTTCACTGGGAATCTAAAGGACTAAGTCATGTAAGTCAAGTGAATGCATTAAAAGTTTAAAAAATCATACGAAGCAACCAGCCACACTCAGTCATTGCGATTCGCTTTAGCACAAAAATTCCATTTAGAACTTATCATATTGTTGTAACCCTATTCGCGACGCAATAGGGTTAACTATGTGTTATCAGCTTACATATGTGACACAGGCTAGTAATACAGTTTAGCGTGCTATATCGAAGGGCAAGAGACAGTACTGGCATGAACTTTGCACGTGAATAGGACCCGGGTTATGGTCATCTGATCATAAGCTTGCGTGGACCAGAGACACAGTGTGTGTAAGGCAGGCAGTTCAAGACAGGACAGCGAGTAGACCGGGACTGTTAGTCTGCCGTGAAGTCGGTCCTGGTGGAGTCCTAAAGTGAATGTACGAGTCCAGGAAGAGATAGAGACAGTAGAGTTTATTAGTTCAGTACGGTGATGTACAGTATAACATTTTTAGTGTTGATGTATTGCCAATTGTGTCATATTGGCTGTTTTAATTGACCATTATTAAAGACATTTTACACAAGTCCATTTAAGGCAATGTATTTATTTCGTGAATGGATTAGACAAATCCGACAAAATAAATTCCAACAAAAAAAATACATGGCAAAAAAACTCTAAATAAAATGATCTAATATAACTTTGATCATGAACAAAAAATTATTATCCCCTAAAAGCCATACTGAATTAGACTTTTTAAAAATTGATTAATTCTCTAATTAGAAACAACAGATTTAGGTCAACATTTTGAACATTTTGGTTTTCTTAATGATTGAAGAAAGTTTTAAAGTAATCCAAAAGAGGAAATAGTCATCCGAGTGGGAGAGACAGTGAGAGTAGTGAGAACAGTGCGAGTAGTGAGAGCAGTGAGAGTAGAGAGAGCAGTGAGAGTAGAGAGAGCAGTGAGAGTAGAGAGAGGAGTGAGAGTAGAGAGAGCAGTGAGAGCAGTGAGAGTAGAGAGAGTAGTGAGAGTAGAGAGAGGAGTGAGAGTAGAGAGAGCAGTGAGAGTAGAGAGAGCAGTGAGAGTAGAGAGAGCAGAGAGTGCAGTGAGAGTAGAGAGAGCAGCGAGAACAGTGAGAGCAAAGAGAGTAGTGAGAGTAGAGAGAGCAGTGAGAGTAGAGAGAGTAGTGAGAGTAGAGAGAGTAGTGAGAGTAGAGAGAGTAGAGAGAGTAGTGAGAGTAGAGAGAGCAGTGATAGTAGAGAGAGGAGTGAGAGTAGAGAGAGCAGTGAGAGTAGAGAGAGTAGTGAGAGTAGAGAGAGCAGTGAGATCAGAGAGAGTAGTGAGAGTAGAGAGAGTAGAGAGAGTAGAGAGAGTAGAGAGAGCAGTGAGAGTAGAGAGAGCAGAGAGAACAGTGAGAGCAAAGAGAGTAGTGAGACTAGAGAGAGCAGTGAGAGTAGAGAGAGTAGTGAGAGTAGAGAGAGTAGTGAGAGTAGAGAGAGTAGAGAGAGGAGTGAGAGTAGAGAGAGCAGTGAGAGTAGAGAGAGCAGTGAGAGTAGAGAGAGCAGTGAGAGCAGAGAGTGCAGTGAGAGTAGAGAGAGCAGTGAGAGCAGAGAGAGTAGTGAGAGCAGTGAGAGCAGAGAGTGCAGTGAGAGTAGAGAGAGCAGTGAGAGCAGAGAGAGAAGTAAGAGCAGAGAGAGCAGTGAGAGCAGAGACAGCAGTGAGAGTAGAGAGAGCAGAGAGAACAGTGAGAGCAAAGAGAGTAGTGAGAGCAGTGAGAGCAGAGACAGCAGAGAGAGCAGTGAGAGTAGAGAGAGTAGAGAGAGCAGAGAGAACAGTGAGAGCGGAGAGAGTAGAGAGAGCAGTGAGAGCAGAGAGAGTAGAGAGAGCAGTGAGAGCAGAGACAGCAGAGAGAGCAGTGAGAGCAGAGACAGCAGTGAGAGCAGTGAGAGTAGAGAGAGCAGAGAGAACAGTGAGAGCAAAGAGAGTAGTGAGAGCAGTGAGAGCAGAGACAGCAGAGTAGAGAGAGTAGAGAGAGGAGTGAGAGTAGAGAGAGCAGTGAGAGTAGAGAGAGCAGAGAGAGTAGAGAGAGCAGAGAGAGTAGAGAGAGCAGAGAGAGTAGAGAGAGCAGAGAGAACAGTGAGAGCAGAGAGAGTAGAGAGAGGAGTGAGAGTAGAGAGAGCAGTGAGAGTAGAGAGAGCAGAGAGAGTAGAGAGAGCAGAGAGAGTAGAGAGAGCAGAGAGAACAGTGAGAGCAGAGAGAGTAGAGACAGCAGAGACAGCAGAGAGAGCAGTGAGAGTAGTGAGAGTAGAGAGAGCAGTGAGAGCAGTGAGAGTAGTGAGAGTAGAGAGAGCATAGAGAGCAGAGAGAATAGTGAGAGCAGAGAGAGTAGAGAGAGTAGAGACAGCAGAGAGAGCAGTGAGAGTAGTGAGAGTAGAGAGAGTAGAGAGAGTAGAGAGAGCAGTGAGAGCAGAGAGAGTAGAGAGAGCAGTGAGAGCAGAGACAGCAGAGAGAGCAGAGAGAGCAGTGAGAGCAGAGACAGCAGTGAGAGCAGTGAGAGCAGAGAGAGCAGTGAGAGTAGAGAGAGTAGATAGAGCAGTGAGAGCAGTGAGAGTAGTGAGAGTAGAGACAGCAGAGACAGCAGAGAGAACAGTGAGAGCATAGAGAGCAGAGAGAGCAGTGACTTCCAACCGTATTTATGATGTGAAGAAATACAAAACTTGATCCCTAATTTACAACGACTTCATTCAAGATGTTAATCAGCTTTCCGATATATCTCCAAAAAAATAATTTTAAACAACTTGACACAAATATTTCGAGTCTACATTATTGTTCTAATTTTGTTAACAAAACCTAAGGGAAAACTTCAGCTGAGAGAAGCTTTTCATAATTAAAACTACTTATTGATATGAAATCGTGCCCACATGTACAGTGATTTATGAACACTATCAGAATTGGCAGTTTCATCTTTTAAAGCAGATATAGTGTTGGCTTGTAAATTAAATTACGATACTTTTACACTTGAGTTGAGTAAAGGTAGAAGGAGAAAATTTGTTTCTTTAATTTTCTTTTAAATTTAGTTTCTCTTAAATGGCATTTTCATAAATAAATTATAACAGTTGCATGTGTATATTAATTAAAATAAACATCTGTTTGTTTCACAAGATGGTCTCGCAAATACAACTCGCCCACACCAAATTTAGGTCTTGCGCCGCCACTGCGCGTTGGACGTGATTATCTTCTTTTTTGTTATTTATTCGAAAAAATATAAAGCTACCAAGATATCGAATTGCGATCTAAGATTCTACAAACATCTGTAGCTATGGAAACCCTAAGTGCTAATATCGGAGCAATCTGATGACCAGAAAGTGTAGCTTTCCAACTAATTACAGTCTTACACATACATACAAACTCGTGATGACCACATGTTAAGTACACCTGTTTTGTCAATATCCACATCGCCCATCCATTAATCATGACAGTACATGGTAGGATCGATTCTTCATGTTGTGTTTACAATATGGCTTCTATGTAGTAGGGCGAAAACATAAACAAAATATGTATATCTAGCAAGCATACACAAAAGATTTAGTTCTAGAAAGCATATGCCAGTGTTTTCTTTGTACAGTTTCAGTTCTGATGTAACATTTAAGTACAAATGAGCAAAGATTAAATGCGTTATTTTTATTAAAAAAAAGATACATATCACACTACGCCTCGCATTTTTTTAATAAATAAATCAAAATTAGGCAAAAAAAAAAAAGGATTTATTATAAACTGGATAATTGAACATTTTTGCATTTGAAACTATTTCTTTGATTAGGTGACGACCTTGTTTTACAATGTATGCATGTTTACAGGATCATTTTAAAAAATAGGAATGGAAATGTCTTCGATTCCGAAGAAGATTGAGGATGAGTGTAGTGTTTCACATGGCCACGCAAACCCAGTTGCGAGAGTACGACCAGCATATTTGTCCGCATCTGATGCAGACAAACAATGACTTCCAGTGAACACAAAGGGTGTGTACTGTCTTTTTTAAGGAATTTATTTGTTGTTACTGTGCTGTTAAAAAAAAAATACCCCTCTCAGGCCTTGCGATCAATAGGGCAGATGATGTAAAGGTAATCTGTGTCTATGGCCGAGGGGGTTAACGAGTGTGTCATCATGTGGCTAACTTTCCCCAACTAATGTTAGGTATTCATTAAAGTTGGGTGGGCTTAGGGGTGGCATAAATCCCGAAATTAAACATTTTAGCATTCATCGAGATTTAAACCCAGGACCACTCACTTTGGGAGCAAGCTTTTTATCGCTCTGCTACCGCTTTGCTGTACTTTTTACATTTAAAGCAGCACAAAGTCTGAAGGATTTTTTCATTTTAAATTTTTATCATAAAGTGTGGAGGCTTCTTCCTTTTAAGTATTGAAACTACTTCATTTTGATGTTTGAATTAGGCGCTTGTGTAAATTTAATGTGTAACTTTGTAGAGCATCTTCTATTACAATAGCACTTGAAACGTTGTCGGAAGAACTAACTTGCACTTTGTAAACACATAGATGGTCTGGCAAAGACAGCTTGGTGATGCGCATGAGAAAAAGGATACAGTGCGGCGTAAGGCATAGGCAAACTAGGCAGTCGCCTAGTGCCTCCGATTAGTGGGGGCCCCACACAGGACTCATAACAATTTTGTTCATAGAAGAAATAGAGAAACTGGCTCCCCGTGTTATTGTTGGACTACACAGAGTTTTTATTTTTCTATTTCATTTGGGGGCCACCAAAATCGATTCGTCTATGGCATCTAATATCTAAGGCCGGCCCTGCCAGTAATAGTATTTTTTTTTATTAAAGGTAATCAAGAAATGATTCATTACATTCATCAAGCCATCCTGATAACATTAATTAATATATTGCAATGCATTACGCCACAACGCAATCGGTGCTTACTATCTAGTTATTGTCATATTAATCAGCTTCCATATAAAACGGTTGGTTTGTTTCTGTGCTGTTTTAATTTGAATGTAGGTTTCCATTAATTAGAATAGATCTAAATGTGTTAGAGAAGTACGTTGTTTCTATGATTTACTACTAAAGTACATAGCTATGTGCTCCTACCTTGTCTGTGTAGTGGGTGTACTAGCACACTTGGCTTATCTCCCTTTCTCCCGTGTCCGTCCATACCAAATACAAAGACATTAAAGCTGCATGAATTAAACACCTCACTATTGCATGATTAGCCTAAGGCGGAACCATATTGTTATCAGGCTACAATAGGCTGGAGCATGGGCGTAGCCAGGATTTTTTTTACCCCCTCCCCGGGTAGGGGGTTATATCAAGCGTATCCAGGCCCCCCCCGAAATGAAATTCCTTCCCCCGCAAGGGGGGGGGGAAGGATCGGAATTTAGTGACTGATATTTTGCTTTGATTTTCTTTATTTTAGGTGAGATTTTAATATTAAACCATCACTTGCCCCAGTACAGCCAAGGGTTTTTGAGTTTAAAACCCCTATCAGCGGGTTTTGAGTTTTGAGTTTAAAACCCCCTACCAGGGGGGGTTTTGAGTTTAAAACCCCCTACCATGGGGTTTTGAGTTTAAAACCTCTCCAGGGGGGGTGAATTAAAAAACCCCTACCAGTGGGTTCTGAGTTTAAAACCCCCTACCAGGGGTTTTAGCAGTTAAATCCCCCTCTTCTATAAAACAAAACCAAAACAAAAATGCAAACGACAATACCCAAATTCCAAGAGCACAGTTAAGGAAGATTTGATTTTAAACCCCCCTCCAAAATTTACGATAAACGCCCTATTCAATAGTTTGAAGCTATAAAATGCCTGTACAATATAAAAAAAAAGCTAATTACGCACTCAAAATGTTATGAGCGTAGCTAAATGGGTTTTGAGTTTAAACTCCCCCCCCCCTCGCCAGCGGAGTTTGAAGCTAAAAAATACATCTTCAATGTAAAAAAAAAAAAAAGCAAATTACGCACTCAAAATGCTGTGAGCGTTGCCAAAAAGAGTTTTGAGTTTAAACCACCCTTCAGAGGGGCTTGATGCTTAAAAAATACCACTTCAATATAACAAAAAAGCAAATTACACACTAAAATTATTTGAGCGTAGCCAAGCCAAATGGGGGTTTTGAGTTTAAACCCCTCTCCTACAGATGGCTTTTTTTAAAGTTTAAAACCCCTCCAGATGGTTTTGAGTTTAAAATCTCCTTATAGAGCGTTTTGAGGTGGAAAACCTCTATTTTCAATATAATTCTAAAGCAAACTACAATTACCAAATTCTATAACCGTAGCTAAATGGGGTTTTGAATTTAAAAAAAAAACAACAAAAAACAGAGGTTTTTTAGTTTAAAACCCCCAACAGATGATTTTGATGTTAAAACATCCCTTTTCGATATAAAAACTAAAGCAAACTACAGTCACCTAATTCCAAGAGCGTATTCAAGTGGCGGGGCTCCATTAATAAAGTGCAATGAATATTTATCAGCTAAATTGAAAAACACTAAATGTGGCTCAACAAAGATGGCTAAGACATATTTTAGGAGTTAAAGACAATGGGTCTAAATCAAGGAAATCTTATGCCGAACTGGGAGTCGACCCCTTAGGAAGAGTGTGACAGAGCGTCGCATGAGGTTTGCGGGGCATGTTCTCCGACAAAATAAATTACGCATAAGAGTTGCGATGACATCCTATTAAGTACAACTTGGCGCCACACTTTCATGGAGGTCCTTAGAGCAGGTGGTAAGAAGCTTCGGTGACAGATTTTGTGGAAACAGCTTGACGGCAAAAGCGCCGAACGGCGCGGGAGGGTCTAAGTTAGTAAGAATAGCACATAATGTTTTTGAAATAAAACTTTTTAATAGCTGGAAAATGCACTGTAGATACCTCAGAATATGCATTTTGTTGGCTTTCAATACCAGAAATAGTGCTAGGCGGCGGGGCTCCGCCCAGCGTTGGAGCTCCCCCAGAACCCCTTTCTGGCAAAGGCGGGGAGTCTACAATTTTTCCACTTACTCCAAGAAGAAATTCTAGGGCACAATAAACGTCTTCCTAAAGAATGAAGGGTCCGAATGTAATAAAGATTATGTACACACACACACACATACATATATATAAATATTTTTTTTTGCGAGGGGGGCGGGAGAAAAAAAAATCCCCCCCCCCCGAAAAAAAATCCTGGCTACGCCCATGATATATATATCATATTGTTATGACCCTATTGGCGGCGCAAAAGGGTTAACTATAGGCTCAGCTGACACACACGTGAATCACTCAGGTCAGCGGGGCCATGGACAAGGGACAGTACTACGATTACACGCAAATATGACCAATGTTATGGTCATGTGATCAAAAGCCTGCGTCTACGAGAGACACAGTGTGTCGTATTGGCAGTTCAAGACCGGAGAGCGATCTGAACAGGACTGTTAGTCGGCCATGAAGTCGGTCCTGGTCGTGTCATCAAGTGTTATGTACGAGTCCAGGAAGAAATAGAGACAGTAGAGTTGTGTACGGTGATGTAAATGTAACATTTTAGTTGTTGATGTGTTGCCAATTGTGTCGTATTGGCTGTCTTCTACTTATTCACTCATTATTAAAGTACCAGATTATGTGGAGCTCTTGTTGTCAGTTCTTGATGTGTTGATGTGTTGTGTTGTGTTTAGCAGTGTTTACAGTAAGCCCGATTTGGAGAGAATCGTAACACTGGTGTTAGAAGTGGGATTTCCTATGGCTTCTGTAAAACTGCTAGATGAACTGAATCGGAAAGAACTGAAACAAGAGCTGAAATGGCGAGGACTGAAGTGCTACGAAAGGAACAACGAAACTCTTAAAGAACGTCTCCGGCAAGCCCTAGTGGATGAAGAGGAAGATCCGAACACGTACCTCTTTGAACTCAAGCCCGATGTGGTAGAGCTCTTGATCACATTTCTCGCTGGCTTTCCGAATGTGATCAAGGGTGACTCGCAGAAAGAGACAAATGAAGAAACCAGAGAAGAGACAGCTTTTGCTGCAGAAAGGAGTGCCTCCATCAGCCAGATAGAACTTGACAACGTTGTGTCTTACCTCAAGCCTGTAGCTGAGGACATTAAAGACATCTGTCAATCTGTCAGTGCTGATGAGAGGAACTCGAATCCTGATGGCTGCACCCAGATTTTTGGCGAGAACTTTGCGCTTTGTGTGTCGAGCTTTGCAGGGAGAACGCCAACTCCAAGAAACCCATCAGCAAGGTCTGCACCCAACAGACGTTTGTCCAGCTGACGAGACCAGAGTGGGAAATCCTGGTGATGGTCAAGTAAATGAACTGGAGCCTGATGCTGAAGATGAGGGCCCTTCGCAAGTGGAGTGATGCCAACTTGCTCCACTAGTTTGCCCTCCGGACAAGCCTGAAGATGATGTGTGCCACTATTTCCCCTCCTGTGGACCTGATACACATTCCCAAAACCCGTCTCTTGAAAACAACCTGATAGGCCAACGATCATTATTATAGCTTTTATATAGCGCTACTTTCATGCTTATAGCATGCTCAGAGCGCTTTGGTCCAATCTCATTTGCTGCCTTTAGGCCCTCAGTAAACCCAACTCTGCCCGAGTCGGGTGTCGAACCTCGAGCCCCCTTCTAGGTAGCCAAGACAAGCCAAGTTCGAGCGCACTTAGCCTACAAAGCATTATCCTGCTATTAATAAATTTTAGTTCAAAAACCAAATCTGGTATTCACTGCACTTTGATAATGGAGCCCAGTGACTGGTAGAAATTTTTAAACCCTCTTGGCTACGCTCATGGAAATTGGTGTTTGCTTTAGATTTTATATCGAAAAGGGAAATTTTATCCTCAAAACCATTTGCTGGAGTTTAAAGATACTTAAAAGAAGCGGTTCTCAAAATGTGCGCGTCGTACCTTTGGGGGTTTAACCCAAATGTTTTATTAGTGTCGTCTAATGAACGTCTATTCTGTCAGATGTCGCCACACACTGTTCTCCAAGTCATCCCCTCACATGACTTCATGATGATGTTTGTCATTTTTCCAGGTTCTTATTTCAGTAGTCTTCACAGTTTCTGTCTGTCCACGCTGTCAGAGGCCTTCTCATAAAACCATCATCAATACCTGCCTCAAGAAGATTCTTATGATCCGCTGGCCACACAAGATCTTGAATGAGGAACTGTGGCAAAGAACAAAGCAGTAGCAGATTGATGTAGATATCCTTCTGAGAAGCTGAAAATGACTAGCCAGGATAGGCCACACCCTTCGCAAGCCAGCATCCAACATTATAAGACAAGCTCTCACCTGGAACTCCCTGAAGACACCTGAAGGAAGCTGGTTGGTGGCCTATGCCCCAGACGGGACCACAGAAAGAGATGAGGTGAATGAATTTAATAACATTCTACAGCCTGTGATTATTAAGGCACCGCAAAGGCGTATCTAGCATTGTGCTGTGGTGCGGGCCGCACGGGGAATCAAGCGGGGAGGAACAGCAATTATTTTTCAGTATGTACAAAGCTCCTATTCCCACGAGGTTTTCAATAAAAACTATACATTGTACATACATGAACGCAAACTACTGTGCTAAAAAAAAAAGGAGTATATAAAAAAGTATTTTTTTGCTCCTTTGTTAACCTCAGACATTCTTTCTTCTATTAAATATATAAGTAGATACAAACTGGACCTTAAACTAAAGAAATGCTCATACAAACTAAAAAGTACTTCCGCAAATTCTGTCCATTCACTCTCGGCCTATTTCTTTTTGTCTTCAGACTTACCACTTGCACTTAGTTAATCTTTTTCATTGTTACCTCCCCTAACATTGTCCGAGCTAGAGACAGGACCTGAGATGAACTCCTATTGAAAAATCAGAGCAGGAAGGACTAGTCCTCCCGTAGTGCTCTGGCAAGAAACTTAGCCGTCCGGCGTAGTGCCTCATAGCTACCATACAGTTCGAGTGACTGCTCAGACAGGTCCCCCCTTGCCTCGCGGAGCTGGGGACACTCGTACAAGACATGCGCCACTGTTTCAGCGCTCTCTCCACAGTGGCGGCATCGGGAGTCAAAGTTCGTGCGGAACCGGGCAAAGTATGCCCCTATAGGACAGTGTTCCGTTCTGCACTGTGCAATGATCGATTGCTCTGACCTCTTCAGTCGCCACCATGGATCGTCGCGATCTGGGTGACGCATGTGCTGCCAGACACCACGTGCTCTGTCGGATTCCTCCCAGGACTTTAACCACTTCTCATAAATGAGTGCTCGGATTTGTGCCGTTGCTTGTAAGTACGTGCTTGGTGCTTCGAGGTGTGTGGCTGCCGTTGCACCCTCCCTTGCCAATTTTTTTAGTATGGCTGGTGTTAATCGCCTCTTGGTGGCTCCCTCTTGCCCTAAAAGGGACAGGTTTATTTGTGGGGCCGGCATTCTCCTCCACGGGGGGCACGTACTTATCCTCCAAATGGGTATTCTGTCGGTGGAGAGTCCAGCTGTTTTTGACAAATTGGCCGCTATGTGGAGGAACGATCGCATTTTGATGCGGTTCCTCTCTCTCCACTGACGCACTAAGATAGAGGTGGGTAGCCTAGAGTCGCCCCTTTTATAGCGCTCGTAAGCCATGAGTACTGCCCTCTCCCTCCTAAGATATAGGGGCGCCACGTTTGTAAATATTTCAGCAGCGTTTGTTGGGCTTGTCCGAAAGGTGCCACTAATGAACCTTAGAGCCTGTGCTTGTACACGGTCGAGTGATTCGAGGGCAGTCTTACTAGCGTATACTTGAACTGTATAGCTGTATTCAATTTGTGATCTGACTGCCCCGAGGTACAATGTGCGTAGCATGTCAGCTTTGGCACCCCACTTTGTGCTGGCCAGCTTTCTTAGTAACGCTAACTTCTCCGAGGCTTTTCTTTCAACGTCCTGGACGTGCTGGAGCATTGACAGTTTTCTATCTAAGATAACCCCTAGATATTTTGGCGTATTTTCACGCTGGAGTCGCAGCCCACCGAGTTGAAGCTCGAATGGAGCCTTAAGAATGTCGATCCCTAGGCTGAACAGGGACCAGGTCGTAGAGACAGGACCAGCCTGAGTGACCGACTTGACCGATTGCTCCTAATTGGACCCTGCGCTTGGCAGAGGCTCCGCAATTTACGTTTAACATATCACTATCAGTCATGGCTCTTGTCTCAGGCTTTGAAAGATGTAGGACTCAAAGGGTTAACATAGTTAGTGTATCGTACCATGGACCTAACTTTAATTACGTTTGAGTTGCTTCCTTTGCATGTTGTGTAATAGGCTTAAATGTTGATATAATGATCTAATTAATAGTAATAGTTGTAATTTTTAAAACAAAAAAGTAGAGGGGCCTCACAAGCATCCACTTAACTGGACCCCGCAATTCGTAAGGCCGAACCTGTCTAGCGAACATCAAACGCCTTAGCATCTCGTGTCAATCCGTTCCTAAAACCACGTTATCAGACGCAAAGAAGGCATTACATTAACACTTCATGTATTGTGACCTCAGCTGTATATCAAGGATTGGCTTCTTAGTCACATAAGAAGCTGCTTACTAGGTAAAGAGAAGCTCCCGAGACGTAAAATGCCAGAGATTATGAGCTACAAGACAACCTCTGTAGTCTGGTCCAGTCCAAGTGACGCGCATTCAAATAACAGTTAACTTCCGTTAACACATCGGGAATCTTATTTCCATTTCACTTTACGCTTTTTTTTTTCTTTAACTCTTTCTCTCCTAACTGACGATACCAACGTTGATTCCACCAGAATGTGGTAAATAATTACGGAGAGAAAGAGTTAATAAAAGTAATAAAATTATACATATCCGCCTCTTGTTACTTCACTATTATCATAACTGTTGAGAAAGCCAATCTATCCTTGTCAGACAGGTCCACGAACCTATAAGTACAAAAACATTTCTACAATGACAATGCCATAAAACTTACTATGTCTCAAAGTTGATACCATAACAATACTATGTACATGCGTACAAATACGTATCTTGTCATAGAAAGGACAGCCACTCAGTATTTAACACACTCAGTTCAAGACGCAATTTGAAAGTTCGAGATCAGTGCAGAACAATTATCAGAACAAAATTGATTTTTGTAAGCCTATAGTCTAAAGCATCGACCCATCAAAACTGAGTTTCTCTAAAAACAATGTACGAAGTCTTACAACAATATCAACATGCGGGCTAATCCTAAACCATTGGTTTGAATCATACTGTTATGCTAAAGGTATTGCCTGAGAAGATTGTGTCATAGTCACGGACGTCCTGTATTTATTATTTTGGCATAGTGCAGTGGTATTCGAAATGTGGTCCGCAGAAAGATGAAAATTGTGTACAATTAAAATAACTTCCTCGCTAAAAGCCAGTTTATTCGATCGGATAATTTAAATAATAATCCACTCGCCCATTACTCTACTATTATGTGTCTATTACACGTTGTTCTATGAAGAACCAAAGGCATTTTTCACTTAGATATTCCCAACTGGGTATTGAACTCTTTTGCTGATGGACAAACTCAAGATTCCAATCACGCATGAATCTATAATAGCAAAAGAACAGCTTTTTGAAATATCCACAAACGTGGAGCACAAACTAAAGTTTGAACAAATGTAATCGCAAATTCTGGTTACAAAAACTTATTTCAACTTTATATCCAGCATTATGGATCATAGTAAAGAAATGGTTGACTGTGTTCCCGTCTATGGTACAACTGCATTCGTTGCGTCATAAACTTCATCACACATATATAAAAAAAAAACGACTCAAAGAAACCGACTAGAAATTTGTGCTTATTTAGCAGGGCATAAATACACTGATAAGTCATTCATATTTTAAAGTGTTTTCTTAACGAAAGTTATCATCTCAAAAAACACTCATTCAAGAGCATTACAGCCACCACCGCCCAAGGGACCAAAGCTTCCTTCTATAAGAGACAGCATCGAAAACGAAACCAACAAAATATCCGACCCCAACCTAGCAGAGCTCAAGGAATGAGTGAACTAGAAAGTAAAAGTGTGGAGTTCTACAGAGAGACTGCTTGGAAAAGTGAAAACAATTGGTGTAGATTTGAGTCAATTTTTTTTTTAAACAAATGTAGTTAGAGTAGAGTAGAGTAGTGTAGAGTAGAGTAGAGTAGAGTAGAGTTGTGTAGAGTAGTGTAGTGTAGAGTAGAGTAGAGTAGTGTAGAGTAGAGTAGAGTAGAATAGTGTAGAGTAGAGTAGAGTAGAGTAGTGTAGAGTAGAGTAGTGTAGAGTAGAGTAGTGTAGAGTATAGTAGTGTAGAGTAGAGTAGAGTAGTATAGAGTAGAGTAGAGTAGTGTAGAGTAGAGTAGTGTAGAGTATAGTAGTGTAGAGTAGAGTAGTGTAGTGTAGAGTAGAGTAGTGTAGAGTATAGTAGTGTAGAGTAGAGTAGTGTAGTGTAGAGTAGAGCTCCTCTTACGTTGTGGAACTTGGAGCACCATTTCATTCTCTATGAACTCGAGGATGACTATAAAGTTAAATCTTTGCTTTGAAAAGCCGACCGCCCACAAGGCACGTGTTGGTACAAGTAGGCACATAACACACATGTAGGCACATAACACACAAGTAGGCACATAACACATATGTAGGCACAAGAAGGCACATAACACACATGTAGGCACATAACACACAAGTAGGCACATAACACATATGTAGGCACAAGAAGGCACATAACACACATGTAGGCACAAGTAGGCACATAACACACATGTAGGTTGGTTCTGTTGCATCATTTTACTCTTAAATTTTTAAAAAAATTGATCTTTGTAATTTGCTAACGGCTGTCTTCTTTGCAATCCCAACCTCACTTCACCGATCTGTCTGTCGGACCGGAAGTTCCTTTCCCTGGTTATGTACTTTGCAGGACCTCGTAATAATGAAAATTTAAGTAAAGTTTGCGTTTTTCTACAGTGCTCAACAGGCTATCGTAGGGTTTTGCTTTGAATTTCCTCAATAGTTAAGCGGTTTTTCGCTCTCCTAAAATATGTAATGAACAAGTGTTGTTTACTATTGTAATAGCATGAGTTGAGTTGTGCTGATAGATTCAACGCGCGTATGTTTGTTTGTTTTATGCTTATTTCGTTTCGTTTCTGTAATTAGGTCATTAAATTTCCTAATTGCGTTCGTCTGCTGCGTTTTCTTTACAAAGTCCAATGTAAGAGGTGTAAACAAAGTGGGCGTGTTAGTCTACTCCCAATTAACTGTACTCATTACTAGATCTAGAACAGATGTTGTCATTAATGGACACTAATAGCCCATTTCTGGACTTTCTAGATCGCAGTTTTACGGCCCATTACGTCAGACAGCTGTTTACGCACCGGTATGTTTAAAACAAAAAAAAAGTAAAAAAGATGAATCGTTGTTTCCGGCGGGAAGTGGTTGGAGATGGCACGTGATAGTATCTCATGAAGTCGTCTGCAACCTGGGAACTAGTCTGAGAACCAGTTATATCTCCCACACCTCCCTCACCGGTGTCCTTGGACTAAAATACGAACAACAAAACACAGCAGACGAGAATGAAAACGAGACAGAGCTGCAGTAGCCGTTATTTATTTATTTGTTTTAACTTTCTAATGAATGAACTGTAAATAAGTTAAGTCCAAGGTCATTATAATGTTGTTTTCTTTCCTTTTTTTAAATTTATACATAGGTCAGTACAGGTCATTGATTTTACTATTAATGTAAAAACATAACAAACAGTTTGGGCTAATTTTGAGAAGCAATTTTTTTTTTAAATGTATACTACAATATGTTGCGTTTGTTGTTGTTGTTGTTTTTGTGTTGTTTTTTTTGGCTACCCAAACATCAATTCCCGAATAAGAATATAATAAATTTGAATGAAATAGCATAAAATGGTTGAAATAAATACATGTAGTTTAGTCCATACTTCTACGTACTGTGACATCTTTGGACAACGTTGTGCGTACTGTTCGGCCACCGTACCGTCCACACCTTGGAGATGATTGACACTTGATCCTCATGGGGATCGCTTATGTCTTTCTCAACTTTCATTTGTTTGTCAAATGTTTGACATGTTTCGGATGTTCCTTCATAGTTGACGATAATTTACTTCCTAGTCCAAACCTCCCGTAGGACGACGGGGGATGGGAGCGGACAGGAGCGAACCTGGGACCATCGATTAGTCTGAACGACAGTCCAGCGCGCAAACCGCACGACCAGGCAGCCATCATTTTATGCTCCCGATCTTGCATAACTGAGTGCATCGATAGATACCCTCTAGGGCAAAATCTAGGGTCATCAAAAAAAAAAGTTAAGTTCCCCTATCAAACCTTGATTTGGCAAAACGCCAGATGATGTTAATGTGATCAGTCTATGTGGCCCACGGTTACTGAGGTATCAAGTGGCCAGCACAACGACCAACCGCCTATACTTTTCCTATGGTGACCTGACTTAGGCGTGACCGTCCCGCTTTGAACCGTCTGTCACGCTTTTCATAAAATGCTGTTTAAAAAAAGTCGATCAATGTCTCGCTTTTGTTTTAAAATCTTTCTTAATTTTATAAGCCTCCATTAAGGCAGTGGCGTAGCTAGAGTGGGGGAAGAGAGGGGAGAATTTGAAAATCCCCCCTGGCCCAATTGAGTGTTTTTACATTAAAAATATTACTCAAAATGCAGGGGTTCCCAAAGAAGTCAACCCCATGGGCCCCCAAACAATGGAAAATTCCTAGCTACGCCCCTACATTAAGGTACTTCTTCAACATTTAAATATTTAATAGCTCGAAGATTAATTCGATTTACAATATAGCAGAATTCGGGCTATGGACAGACCAGGTGGTTTGTTCTGAAGCCTTCGGTGGAGAGAGTATTTTAATTATATCCTGCTTTGAAATTTTATTTCTTTTCACAAGAGAAGTCCCACCAAAATCAAAAGCTTTTTTTGAAAACCCGTGTGGCTGCAGTTTGTACACAAACTCCAGGGTCATTGACAATGTAATATCACATGTAACATGAAGGTCAGCTTATGTAACAGTTTTGTGCAATCAAACCATCCATGACATTGACAGATCTGTTGAAGTAGAGAATATCACCGACCTCTTCTCGAAGTCTGTCCGGGTGACAGTGCAATGTCGTTTGATGGTTTCCTTGTTGAGCGCTGACAATCAAACTCTGTTGCAATACAACACAATATGTTTTATGACTAACTACAAGACTCGTCAATCATGTATGTAGTCTCTGTAATGTAAGTAGTCACTGTAATGTATGCAAGCTGCACTAATTATACAAGTTCGCCAAAAATACGCCAAATCTTTTTTCCACTTTTGTGATAGATATTTGTGCTTTATACTTTGAAATGAAATTTCGGTGAAAACTGGCTGAGACATATGGTTACCAGACACCTGCACGTCCTGGGGGGAGGACAAAATGAAGGACAAAGTCTTAAACAGGAGGACAAGCACAACAAGACAAAGTAAACTTAAAACAAACAAACTAGTTTTACATTTACAAGAGATTGGATCAAGTAGATCAACTAAAACTCATGTTTAAAGTATCACACTTCTTAGCGCGACTTTTCCCAGTAGTTCAACATTCTACCTAATCTACTTTTTGATATTGAGGTCCATGAGAACAATATGGCTCTTAATGAGCCAATGGAAAGTTTTTCTCTCCTTCGTCAACCCAGTGTTGATTGTTGATCAACAAAAGCGCTCATTCGACGATCAGCTTTAGCTGTATGTCTAAGGACTTCATAAATAAAATCAAAGATCTAATGAATCTCTAAGTAGCAATTTTTACAAAGCTTATATCAAGTCACTTTGTCAGTCTGGTCAAATGTTTGAACACGTTATTTCTCCCACACCCATTCTCGGATCAAGTTGAAACTTTGAACAGTTATTCATTGGCGTTGACAATACATGAATCAATAAAAAAAATTAGTTAATTAATTATTGGTTATTAATTATTTTATTTGATACCAACAAGGTAAATAAATGCTTCATTTTTCGCAGATGTGGTTAAATATGTCGGGTTTTGTCCCCTTAAATAAATGTACATGTCGTTTCTCCCACACCCATTCTCGAATTAAGTTATAACTTACGACAATTATTTTAATGTTTTTAACAGCTTTGTATAAACAAATACATGTTCATTAAAAAATAAAGGTTGTCAGAAAAAATATTTTTCTAATATTTTAAAATAAGCATGTGTGGAAAAGAAGACAAATGAGTTTGTACTTTTACAAGTCAACACTCTGGATGGCAAACACAAAAATTAGCTCCTCAATACCGTCAAGAGACGAAAGCTGAGCAGGTTCAGTCATATTGTAAGACATGATTCACTGTCAAAAGTCATCCTTCAAGTTACGGGGAAAGGCTGGCTGCTAAGAACAGCTGCTGCCCTGAAAAAGTGAAGGGATTTTTTTACGCGAACATTCACACACCCCTACGACGAAAGTCAAGGAACAGATAATGATGATGTGTGCTTAAATCAAAAGATTTGTATAAGCTATCGGTAAAGGGTGAACCCGGCAATCTTTAGAATTCCTAAAAACGTCAAAGTACTTTGCCTCATGCGTTGTATAGCATGCCTCATGCATTGTATAGAATGCCTCATGCGTTGTATAGAATGACTAAAACTGCTTAAGGCAATGTGTGAAAGGTTGATTTAAATAAGGTTATTAATTATATAAATTTCTCGGAATTATATTCTATTCGGCAGTAATATAGATAATTTAATCCGGTTCTTTAAAGTATGAAACGTGTTTAATTGCGACTAATTTTGCAATATCTGAATGCTGACCTGCGACGTCGCAACCATAGTTTAGTTTAGACCAATAGCTCGTTGCTACGTCAAGTTCATTTCGAACTTAACAGGTAACATATACATACATTTATAAAATGGTATTTCAATAAACAAAACAACAGAATGACTCGACCTTTTGTCGGTTTTGTGTATACTATATCATATTACATATACTTCTTTGTGATAAGTCCATTTGTAGCACGGCTATAATTCTCGTTAAAAACATAGTTTATACGTTTGCGCGTACAATATGCATTAACTAAAATAGTACGTTTTGAAGCCTATAAATAACCCTTGCATTTAAACAAACTTCACGATAACAATGATACAATACATTTATAAAAACAATTAAACGTTAACAAATACGTTTCAGTTTTGCAGTAAAACCGTGTGTATTTTATAACAAGTATTTTTTAACCTTTAATGAATCAAAAGCGTTTGAAAATGTGTTTTCAAAGAGAGACCACCGTTGTCAAGTATTATTTTTTTAAAAGCAAATAAGATGGTTGTTTCCCTTTTTTATCTCAATGATACAATTTTCTAGAATCAATTTGAAAAAAATGATTCTTCACTATAAGGCGTGTAGCCTACTGTAACAAGATATTACAGGCAAGAAAATGTAGAATTTAAGTAGGTCGTAAATGTGAAACGAACAAGAAAAACCCATATTAAGCTAACTTGTAAACATGGGCGCCCGCAGGATCTTTTGCAAAAGGGGGGGGGTGCTAGTTTCCACCTATGGCAGTGGTCGGCAACCTTTTCAGTCGAAAGAGCCAAAAATTACAATTTACCAAATTTTAAAGTTTTTAAAGAGCCACACATTTTTTTCTTGCCAACAATAAATAGTTCTCACACAATTAATTAATATATATATTAATTCATATATACGTGTTTTTCACACCAAATTAGATAATATATATATATATATGGTTTCATTGGATAATTATTGTTTTCTTTCAATAACAACTAAAGAAGTTATTTACAACACTAACTTTTACTTCAATAACAAACAATTGAGAAAATTCAATAGGAGGTTGGCGTTGCATGGTTTTAGAAAGTTTGGATACATTAGGCTCATAACTTGTTTTTAGTTTCAAACAGGACTCTAAATTTTCATTTGTTAGTTGACTTCTTACTTTACTTTAATTTATATATGAATATAACACTTGCTCGCACGAATATGTCGATCCGAAGATAGTCAGTACTTCAAATGCCAACTTCACCTCACTCTAGCATTCTGGAAGATTATTCTATGCTTCGAATATAGGCTAAGTCCCTCAACTCGAGACATCTCTTTTAAAGTTGTCACATTTGTTGCGTAAGTGCATATCTTATGCAAAAAAAAAAATTCTTCAAAATAAACTAATTCTTCTACCAAAACAGGATGGGTTTTACTTTCCTTGCAGTTTTAGATTCAGCTCATTTCCTTTCACTGTTATATCAACCATAAAGTAAAAATGTTGCTACCATTTGTCTTTCTCTTATTCAGGGTGATTAATACCTTTTTCTCATTTAGGAATGCATCCATCTAATTGAAGTACAAAGCTAAACGTTAGAAGTAAACACATATCACTATAAAGAAGGATGTCGAAATACTGACTGTATCTCCATCTCGTTAAAAAAATCCTTAAACTGAAGTTGGTAGAGTGCTTTTGATAAGATGATGTTTACAATCTTGATTATCAAATTTATGACTTCAACTATTTCGGCCATAAATGTTTGGGCACAAAGCTCCTCTTGGTGTATGTGAAATGTAAGAATTGGGTGATTTGGCTCGAAGAATTGTTGTTGCTCCTTTTTTTTTCCTATCATACTTCTGGCTCCATCAGTTGCTGTTTAAATCATCTTATTTAACTCGATCTTATTGTCTTCAAGGCATTTATGCACGGCATTCCCCCTCTAGTTTGTCATGAGAGTACCAATCCTGGAAGTTCTTCTTTTGGACCTTGGGAAGACTTATACCAGACAAAATGAGCAACTTGTGCCGTGCCTCTTATGCCGCAAGACTGGCAAGTGATAAGGCAGAAGAAAGTTGAATATCTTCCACCTGGAAATATGTTACATTTGAAGATATTTTAGCTATTCTATCTTGTACTTTTAGCGGAGAGTGGCACATCTTTGATTTTTTTTCAAGGTTTTTTTTTTTTGTTGTTTTTTTAAAATCACGAAACAGTTCTTCAGATGCACGTAGGAAGCAGTCTTTGACATACTCACTATCTGAAAATGTTTTGCCTTTTTTTGCAATTTCTATTGGTACCACAAAGCGTGCCAGATTAGTATTACTTGTAGATTGCTTCTAACTTTGAGAAGATCATTTGCTTCTAACTCACTCATTTACTTGAAACAACGAACTATACGTCACAGCCAAACCACGTAGTGAAGATGCCGTTTCGTCTTGCGTCGAAAGCAAATTAAAACCTACATAGAAACACCCGACGACGGCCTCATTTGAGAGCTTCTGACGGCGCATGTAATGGGGGGGGGTGTGGTATAAGGCTGAGATATAGAATCGGTGCCTATTCTTCGTTAAAAGAATCAGAACTATTTTGAAAAATGTTTCGATAAAATGCATAATATTTGCGTATGGAACTAAAGAGCCGCAGCTTCACCTCTAAAGAGCCGCATGTTGCTCGCGAGACGCAGGTTGCCGACCCCGGACCTATGGCTCAAAGTCGTAGCTTAAACTTTTTATTACAGAGAATATTAAAGAAAAGAACTAGTACCGCCTCCCCTCCCCCCATGCGATATTAAGTGCTCTGTACATTTAAGTGCTCTTTCTTTCCTAGTGCTATTACAGCATGGTATGCGTTGCCTGAGCCAGCCAGGAAAACCAGTGACTTGGCAGAATTTAAGTCTTTTGTTAACATGCATGACGCGTAGGACGTAATCATTTTTTTTTATAAACGTCTATATTTTATAAGATAAGATAATACTTGTTTCATGAAATAAAAATAAAAAAATAAAAAAAACTAACATATGAACAAACTATTTACACATTTTACTGTACACGTTGGTAAGTTTATCCGCCCCGTGTATCCCTACGGTCGATCAAAATACAAATGCAAACGCTGCCGAAACTGTCAATAAATTTACTACCGAATCGCTTCTCGATGGACAAACCAGCGATGAACGCATATCTGGCAGTTCTGACATTCTTCTTCACGTTGCAGCTCTTGCGTCGTTTTAGGATGTAAACAAAACAAGTTGAACTGAGCAATAGTATTGCGTGAAAAGCGAGATGTTAACGGGGAAACTAACGAATCAAGATACGGAATGTATAGCAGTGTTCTGTAATAATCCCAAAATCCAAACATGTGTTTTTTTTGCACAGTGTCTGTCGACTGGAAATTCTCGGCAGCACCAACTCAATACCATGTTTGTCTGCCAGCAGTCTCGCCTTCGACAAGACGCCATTCCTGAAGAGTTCCTTAGCATGGTCAAGTTGGTTTTTTATTATGTCATTAACATGACTATTGATGCGCTGTTGAGCGGCCACTTAGGCTAAGATAGAGAGATTGCAACATCACAGAAACTGGTTCAAGAGTAGTTGAATAATTGATGACAATTAAATCAGAAACACTTTAGAAGCAGGCACTGATTAATGAATACACATGCAGTTTGTCTGTTTTCAATTACATCCGTTATTTTAAAATACTCCAAACAGTCAAAGATCTTCTCAAAGTTGTGACTTATAGCGCGAATGAATTCGTATTTCTCGATTCTTCGTGTCTCACAAAAAAGAGGTAAATTTAGCATCAACGCTCTCGTTAGGGACTGTTGCGGAAAAATAGATAATCTTCTTGATGACACCAACAGCATTACGTTTATCTGAAACGTCATTCATGCCAATACAAGTTACAATACAAGTATAATACAAGTTTAAGTCTGTGGGACGCGCAACGACAAAGGCTGTTTTTTGGATATTTTTCACGAATCCTTGCTTGAACACAGTTCTGAATCCATCATTGGGCAGCCATCGTAGCCTTGGCCGAGTAGTTTGTCCATGTAAAAAATTTACATAATGTATTCGCTTACAATGACGTTAGACACATGAAATGCGTCTCTCTTAACAACATTGACAAACCAATCAATTCTTCTCGAGTAAAACTAAGACTGCTTTATTGATCCTTACGGAAATTTGTTGTGATTACAAGGACTCGTTTCTCATATAAAGACAACACAACAGAAAAATACACATAAATACAACATACAACATACAGATTTCATTCAGCGACTACACACAGGTATCTTGGTGAATTTCATGTTCCCTGATCAATGAGTGGCGGTGATAGAGTCTGACCGAGTGAGGTACGAACGAGTTTTTGTACCTCTCCGTTCTTGTTTTGATTGACAGCAGTCGCCCACTTCGCGACGACCTGGCGTAGTTCTGATGGAGCGGGTGGCCGTTGTCTTCCATTATTTTTTCGATTTTTCTTAGGCACGTTTGTTCAAAAAGTTCCTTTAAATGTGGTAATGTTGTGAGTGTAATTTTTGATGCTTTTTTAATGATGTTTTCTAGACGTCGCAACAGTTTAGATGAGGCGTGGCCTTGCCAATCGCCATCAACATATCCAATGCTCAAACACATCTGTTCAATACCTGAGATATCTGCATTTTCATTACCGAAATACCAAGAAAACGCAGTTAATTCATGCTGCTACTGCTTGTATATTTTGGTTTCTTATATAATAATAATAATAATCGGTAAGGACACTATTCCTTATTATAAATACTCTCCACAAGAGGTTCTCGAGTCTACTGAACATCTGCTGTACTGGGATAGGCCTATTCTGACCGACAAAACGGTAGATTTCAATCGATAAAAAAGAAAAAAACCGCTACCATTATCGATATCGCCGTACCACTGTCTCATAATTGAAGAAAAATTGAGATAGAAAAACAAAGAAAATATGGGAACCTAGGCTTGGAGATTAAGCGTCTATGGAAATTGTCCAAAATAACAATATACCCCATTGTTATATCAACCGATGGGATAATAACAACTGACCTCACAGACACCTTCAAGGCCCTTAACATTTCTAGGAACATCCTCGTTGCCTGTCAGAGGGCGGTACTGCTGCAGACCTGCCACATCACCAGAAAATTCCTCAGTGGAAACTGTTAAAGGGACTACGATAAATTTTGTTTCTCTATAGCGAAACTCGACCCTGGCAGCGCCAGAAAATGACTACTCGTTCATTTCTAACATAATAATAATAATAATAAGGTTTGTCTTCGAGTCCAAAGATTAGTGAGGAATGCAATATTTCCCGTGGCTGCGCAGCCCCAGCTGTGACCTACATATTTTGCCACATCCATAATTAAAAATCTTTCGGCTAAACATATTTTAATTTGTTTATGAAATTCTACAAATGTCCAAAAAGATTTTGGGGCGGGGGTGACACTCTTGAGTTATCCCCATCGGGTGACATCGACCCTAGTGACGCCACTGCTGCCAACTCACCCCCCCCCCTCTCCCAGAAGTTGAAAAATGCTTTATTTCCGAGTTGGCATTTAAAGTAGCCTAAACGGAAGTAATAAAATTGATTTAGAACGAGGCTGTATATTTTGATAGCTGATACTGAATAAAAAAAAAAGGTACTGGATTCTAGATCTAGATCTAGTAGTAGTAGTAGTACTATCTAGATCTACATACTTAGATCTATTACCATCTATGTCTATTATTCTATTTAGAGATAGAGATATTAAACAATCTAAGAGAGTCTAGGCATAGGTAGTCATCAATTAATAAAATATAAATGTTCAATGTTACTCAACTCAATCACTGCGGCGGCGGCGGGGAGTCAATGTAGAGTTACACTAGTTACAGTTAGTTAGTAAGAGTAAGACTGACTTAAAAATTAGGTCCTAGAGACAGTAGACTTAGTCATAGTGACTCTTAGTAGAGAAGTAGAGTTTACCATAGTCCATACTCATAGCCCCATCCCATAGTCATAGTTGAAAATAGTGACAGTCATAGATAGTGAAAAGTGATAGTCTAATAGTATAAAGTTAACTATAAAGTATAAAATAATACCTAAGGCAAGGCTAATCAATCTAGGTACTTTGACAAAAAATTTTAAATAAATATATATAAACATTACTAACATATTAGACATATAAAAACAGAAACTATCTAGAGTTAATACAATAATTATAAGTTATGTAGAGCTTGCTTGGAGGATTACAATGATACTAAATTTATAATAGATTTATACTCTATATAGTTATAGTGTATATTAGAATAAATCTAATAGGAGCAAAGTTATAAATGCTATTTTATGTGTAGAAAAATGGACTACAGTTGACTAAATATAGACAGTATAGATATAAATTATAATAGATTATAGAGCTATAGAAAATGTAAAAAAAACTGTGATAGAAAAAATGAATTTTCATCTTTAATTTTATCTCATTTAAACATTTATATATATATAATATATATAAATGTTTTTTAATATGATTGCCTTATCTCACATACAGCTAACATTCATTCACAGCTAATCCAATTGCTTATTAAATAAATTGACTTCGATCCTTTTTCTAGAATGTTGTTTGGTAGAAACTTCCTCAGCTTTATAAACATATTTTTTAATGTAAAATTAACACCTTGATTCCTATGGACTATTGATCTAGATTCTAGAGTAATCTTGACTATACAACTGAATTTGAATCTGACACTGATCTCTGATTGATTGACTAGATCTAATTATTCTAATAAAATAATAGGCCTAATAGATCACTTTATATTTATAAATATTTTTATTGCTTTTAGATAGAATCTCTAGTAAAAATCAAATCTAGATCTTGAGTCTAGACCCAGATCTAGGCCCTACTTAGATTTTAGATTCATACTTAAAAATAAATATATTATAGGTCTAATTAGATATTCTAGACTAAATCTATCACCATTATAATAATATAAAAATCGTAGAGATACCTTACCACGGTGTAACAGATTGCATGCCTCAATGACCCTCAGCAGAGCTAAACCGGCTTAACTAACCACGGCAGTGTGTATTTTCTTGCCTGACTACTCAACACACAACAAACACTATCGTTTGGTTTTCTTGTCATGACCAACTACACCTAGTCTTACACTGACCAGTTTGTTAGAATCAATCAGAAATACTGTCTATTTACTTTTTGGGACAGGGAGGGGCTTAGATGAAAATGTTACTTTTTTTCTCGAGTTTGTTATCCTAATCCTTTTAGATTATATATATATATATATATATATATATATATATATATATATATATATATATATATATATATATATATATATATATATATATATATATATATATATATATATATATATATATATATATATATATATAACTGTACCATAGCTCTGGAATAGGCTGTCACTAAGCCAAACAGCTACAGTAAGAATGAAGCAATATGATGATTAAATCTAGTTTCCCTTTCAGTATTGTTGAAGGAAGTGATGTTTGCCTAAGCTAAAAACAGTCTCAAAGAACCCCCCCCCCCCTTTTTTTTTTTTTTGAGATGTCAAGAATTTACTGACTAATTTATTAAATATAAATGTTTCTAAGCATTTAAATGTAAAATGGTAAAAAAATTACTATTACAACTTTTTACACAGAATTTAAATTTGTCAATAACTCAAATTTGAAAAACCATCAGTTTCCCTTTAAAGCTGTATTTGGCAAATTTGGTAGTGCTTTTAAGTAAATATTTTTTCTATAAATTAGGTAGAGATCTAAAATTATATCATGGAATTTCAAAATGAATAGTTAACACATCTTTTACTTAAAATATATTTTAGTAATTTATTTATCTGGACAAGACAGACCTTTGACATTCAAATCATTGATTGTTGCAAAGAATAAAAACTCTGAATGGAATCTTTAATTTACATATATATAATATTATAACTGTAGTATAGGGATCTATTTAATGAACTACATCAATATTTGTTTTATAGGTTGGAAAATGAAGTAGTCAAACCTGACCCCAACAAATCTGAACTTTTATGATAAGGACTGCATAGGTGGTGGCAGACCATGTTGCAGAACACTACAGACCTCCCAGAGCTGGAGAGCCAACTAAATCTTACTGGTGAGGGTGTCACCTTGGATGAGCTGCTTAACATTACTACTCTTGATTCTGTAACAACGCCTGTTCCAGACCATGCTTGTCACAACAGAGAGTATGAGATTGTCTCTGGCATTGCTGCTGCTGTGTGCATCACCTTTGGCATTCTTTACACATTTTTTGGTAATTGAGTTTCTTCGTCTCAAAGATACTGATAAGTTGTGATGTCATTAACCAGTGATACCCAAAATATGGCCTTCGAAACATTGGCACAAAGTGGAAAAAATAAAAAAAGGTTGAAAATGTATCTTTACCTACTTTAGGGCTCTCATATTTTCTCTGATGGAATGGTACCATGACCTTTAACTAATTTGTTTTGTAAAGAAAGTGTAGCTGTTTTAAAAAAAAAAAAAAACATATATGTCAGCATTATAAAATAAATATGACCGCATCCTTGGTTTGAACCATGAATAAAAGATTGATTAACTATGATAGAGATTGGAGGATCAATGGGAATATTTATCAAAAAGAGATAAGAAAATGAGTCAGTGGTAAAGGTACCTACCTACATTTTAAGTAGATAACTGAAGCTATTTTCTGACACATAAAAAATAAAATTGTCAAATATTTCATTAATTAATTTATTTATTTAATTCAGGGCTTTCTAATTAAATAATTTTCAGAACAATTTTATTTCATTTTCTTGTAACTTTTTGGTCATGTGGCATGGGAGTGTTGGAAATTAAAATAGCCCGCAGGTCGAACTAGATTTGGCATCACTGTCATAAATCATTTAGAAAACTATTGATTAGTTCAAGCTTTTAAAATAATATTAACTATCAATTACATAATATATATTAGGGTGGTCCAGAAAACTATACTGAAAAGTTTAAGTTTGTAGAATCATTGCTCCACATGGTTTGTTTTTGTCCATTGGGTATAGGTATTTGGCCTGCAAAATTTCAAGCTGATCGAGCAACATCTACAGGTCAACCCATTATCAACATTACTTGTCTGGTGTCCGCGCTTGGATCAAAGGAAAATGTGGATCGCATAGCTGTTATTGTTACTGGGAATGGCCAGGAAAAACTGTTGGGTATTCCAAAAATGGATAGAGGAACAGGAGAGGCTCAAGTAAATGCTTGCATTGAAGTAATTGAGAAATGGAATCTGCGTTCCCAGATCAAAGGCCTTGTATTCGACACAACAGCTAGCAATACAGGGCTTCATAAGGGCGCATGTGTTGGAATTGAAGAAGCTCTGGGAACTGAAATGGTCTGGATTGCATGCCGTCATCATGTCATGGAAGTTGTCCTTTCAAATGTTTTCAAGTCTCTGTTTGGTCCAACTGAAGGTCCATCAACTGCACTATTCCAGCGATTTCAGAAACAATGGCCATCAATGAACCAAGATGCTTATTCTACAGCAAGTGATGAACTGTTTCAGGATCCAATATTGAAAAACATGCGACAGGAAATGCTTGTCTATTTACCAGGTGCTCTTGAAAAAAAGCACCCAAGGGACGATTATCAGGAATTTTTACGTTTATCCTTCTGGTTTCTTGGTGGACACAAAGACAAGGAGAAATTTCGAGCTCCCGGTCCAACACATCATGCGAGATGGATGGCAAAAGCCATTTACGCACTGAAAATCTTTCTTTTTAAGACTCAGTTCAAGTTGACTGTTCGTGAATCCCAGAATATCACACATTTGGCTCTCTTTGTCAGTCTTGTTTATGTAAAACAGTGGAACGAAGCACCACTTGCAATCCGAGCCCCTCTCAATGACATCGAATTTTTATCAAATCTGAAGACCTATCCGAATAAGACTGTTGCCAGCAAGGCACATGAAGCATTTTCAAGGCACCTCTGGTTTCTCTCTGAACATTTGGTTGGCATAGCCCTTTTAGATGACAGAGTGTCAGCATCAATCAAAGAAAAGATGGTACAAAATCTACTTCGACCAGCATTGGCAGACATCCCTCGGCGTGTAAAGTTGACAAGTGAATCTGAACAGTTGAAATTGGAGGACCTGGTGACAGAAAGGACGACATCTTTCTTTGATGTCCTCATGGAAGAAGGCAAAGAAAAGTCTCAGACATTCCTTAAGAAACCACCAGGACAGTGGACATCTGATCCAGTCTTCAAGAAATTTTATGAACTGGCTGCACACATGACAGTTGTAAATGATGTAGCTGAAAGGGGAATTAGTCTTATTGAGAAATACAATGATACACTGACAAAGAATGAGGAACAGAAACAGTTTATTCTTCGATTGGTTGCAAACCATCGCAGGAATTTCCCAACTCCATCAAAGACATCACTTATGTCGTCGTCATAGATTATCCACTGTGAAACTGTCAAATTTTAAAACTAAGGTTTTCATTAGATTGTAAGTTTTAGTTACATTTTTTAATTACAACTTTAATTTAATTTCTTAATTTTAATTTACTTTAAAATTTTAACCTTAAGTTTTAAATCGATCATCAACTATAATTGACAATAACTATTTCATTTGAGATAACCCAAAAAACTGTCAAATGGGTTGACCTGTAAATATTATTTGTTTTCATTAAAATTTTGCACAATTGTTATTAACATAACAAAGAACAGAAATAACCTTGTGGACAACTTAAATCTGTTACTTTGTTTTTCTGGACCACCCTAATATATATATTGGCAATTTAGCTTGTTACTTTTAAAAATCTGTTGTGGAATATCTTATGTGTGTATGCTTTTTTTTTTTAATTAATGATAAGTAAATAAGTTGGCTCAGACAAATTCTTCTTTGTTTCGATAGCACTTCATTTTGTGTTTTTTTAAATCTATTTTTGTAATGTTTTATAAGCCTGTTTTTTTTTTGTTTTTTGTTTTTTATGCAAGTGATGGTTTATTGTTCTATATTGTTGATACTTCACATTTTCATTGTCTTTCGTAATGTGTCTTTTCAGTTAATTAATTTTATCACTTGTGCTATTGTTGCTTAATGAGCTTTCAATAATGATAAATCTTGCTGATCTTTCTTCTGGTTGTTTATCCTACTCTTTTGATATTTACCTAAGTTGAGGGATCCTTAACAAATAATGTATTTGTGACAAGCTGAGTTGGAAGAAAACACCAACCTGTGGGCGATTGGTGGACAGAGCAATATAGAAGTGCAGATCTTCGAGAGAAAGTGGCGATGGATTGGATTAGAAAATATGCCAGTAACAGAGCTAGACAAAGTGGAACCCTCATGGCAGAAGACGTAGAGAAGCCCAAAAATAATGTGGTGTTGTAATGTACTAGATGAAGCTGAGTGGACTGGAAGATTATTAGGAAATTAAAATTTCTCATTAAAAACACATAGTTTACTGTTTTAGGGGTTGGTTTAAACTAATTTGTTGCAGTTTGCTCTCTTATTGGTTGGGTATTCTGAATCCATTGATGTAGTAAACCAAAATGCTTAAATAAATGTCGACTGTGGCAAACTGCATAATAAGCTAAATAAGAGGAATGAGTAAAACCCAAAACCCACCTTCTAAACACAAATAATTACATGCAAAGTCGCTTGAATCTTTTTTAAAAATAAAATAAATTAAAGTTTTAAAAAAAGTACTTTAACAAAGTAAGTAAAACGTGCTTATAATGCTATGATACGAGTGAAATTGATGTCTACTACATATATATTATATATTAATTGCACTATAACTTTACCCTAGCAATAAATGTCTTAGTTGAGATTTATCTAAAGATAACAACAAAAACCTATGGTCATACATTAAGTCTAAGAAAATGGAAACAACAGGCATAGCGCCATTAAAAGATGAACATAACATAATACATAATGATAATGAAACTAAAGCAAACATCCTAAACAAATACTTTGCATCAGCATTCTCAGCCCCAGGAGACAAAGACATATTTCTTAATTTGAACCAAGTAGACAACATAGAAGATTTAGTAGTACAAGAAAATGGAATTAAAAAACTATTAGCCAACACCAAACCAAATAAAGCGTCTGGACCTGATGGTATTCCAGCTAGATTACTCAAAGAACTAAGCAATGAGCTAGCCCCAGTGTTCAAAATACTCTTTCAGGCATCGCTTAACCAGGGCAGAGTACCAAAGGACTGGAAAGAAGCTAATGTCACCCCCCTATTTAAAAAAGGAGAAAAATCTGATCCAGGAAACTACAGACCAGTATCACTTACCAGCATCACATGTAAAATACTAGAACACATAATATGTAGCAACATCATAAACCACTTAGACAAACATAATGTCCTCACCCCATACCAACATGGCTTTAGGAAATATAGATCATGTGAAACACAACTAATAGGACTAATTGATGATTTCTCAAAAGGTTTAGATAATAGTGAACAAATAGATGCTATCTTACTAGATTTTTCCAAGGCTTTTGACAAAGTTCACCACCATAGTTTGCTTAAAAAATTAAAATATTTCGGCATTAACGGTCCACTGTATCAGTGGATTAAAGATTTTCTGATAGGGAGAGAACAAACTGTAATAATAAATGGCTCTAAATCAACACCAATAACAGTAAACTCAGGTGTACCTCAAGGAACAGTCTTGGGTCCACTACTATTTTTAATTTACATAAATGATTTACCAAATTGCATTAGTTCAGGAACAAAAGTCAGATTATTTGCAGACGATTGCATAATATATAGAACAATAAAAACAAAACAAGACACAGATATTTTACAAAGAGAATTAGATGAATTACAGAAATGGGAATCAAATTGGAGCATGTCTTTCCACCCAGAAAAATGTCAGTTGTTAAGAGTAACAAAAAAAATTAAACAAATTAATTCCACTTATCTTATTCATGGCAAACCAGTAACACAGACTAAAAACTCAAAATACCTAGGTGTTATAATAAATGAAAAACTGTCATGGAATCCACATATTGATGAAACTATAAAAAAATCCAACAAAGCATTAGGGTTTATTAAAAGAAATTTCTATAAATCAAATAAGAACATAAAACTAAAATGTTATTTAACCTTGGTTAGGCCAATAATAGAATATGCATCCACCGTGTGGGACCCCTCAACTCAAGAAAACATTAAGAAACTGGAACAAACACAAAATAGAGCAGTGAGATTCATAACAAACGAATATTCACATTTGACTAGGGTAACACCATTAATAAAATCACTAAATTTAGAAAGCCTTCAGGACAGAAGACTCAAAAGTAAAGTAGCAATTATACATAAAACACTGAACCATAATCTTCAAATACAAAAACAAAATTTAATAAAATACTCTGAAAGACACAAAAATAAAGGCACATTCCTCGTCCCATATGCTAGGACAAATTTGTACAAATACTCCTTCTTCCCTAGTGCTATTAGAGCATGGAATGGGTTGCCTGAGCTAGCCAGAAAAACCAGTGACTTGGCAGAATTTAAGTCATTGGTTAATATGCATGACTAAATGCATGACGCGTAGGACGTAATCATCTTCTTTTTTGAAGTAACGTCTGTATTATATAAGATAAGATAAGATCTTTATAAAACTTTCATGTAGTTAATCAAGTAGAAAAACAATTTGCATAGCTATTGTTCATGTCAGAAATAGTTTGTAAAATGTTTTTTTTTCTTTTTTCCAGGATACCGGTTCTTTAAAGCCATCATGTTTCTTACTGGCTTCTTGTTCTGCGCTGTAACTGTTTATATGATACTGAGTGAAGGGAATGTATTACCTCTGGAAGGAGTCTTGGGCTGTGCTGCAGGAGCAGGAGTACTTGTTGGTCTAGTTGCAATGTTGATTCAGTACATAGGTCTGTTTCTGACTGGCTTTTGTTTGGGCCTCTCCCCAGCAGCCATTATTCTTGTTGTAGTTGAGCAGTTCATTCATCCATATAATATGTGGATCCCTATAGTTGTTTACCTCATTTTAGGCATTGCTACTGGCCTGCTGGGCCTCAGGTTTCAAAAAGCTGTTATTATTTTGAGCACTAGTGTAATTGGTGGAGCTCTGGCTCTAGCTGGAATAGACTACTTTGTAGGACTATTGAGTATGACCTTTTACTTGTGGGATAGGGTCATTGCTAGACCTTCAGAGCAAGTGTGCTGGTTCAGCTGGCTTATTTTGGGACTATGGCCAGTGGTAGCCTTGGCAGGTGCAATAGTTCAGTGGAAATTCACTGGGCATGAAATTGATCATAGAATAGGTAATTTGATTTATTTTTTTTAATACTATATAACTTTAATAGTGAACAAATATTTTTATTTTTAGGTTTAAGAATATTATCAGCCTTCTTTTTTTGTATTTCATTCCAGTTTTAAGAAGGGAGCAAACTTCTAATGTGCAAACATCAAGGGCTAGGGAAAAACGAGAAACCCAGCAAACTCGGTATAGACATTTATATCAAGCAAGAAGAGTCAAAGGAGATGTCATTTCCCAGGTGAGCACAATTGATCAATTATTCATCTATAGTTTTCTTGTGATCATCTTGAGTTAGAAAGATTGTGATTATTCCCCTTTATTTTTATGTCATCACCCAAATAAAATATTTCCAATAATTAATATATTTACAGACATGCTCATCACATAACATTTTCTGGAACTGTCCCATACAATTCGCTAAAAATGTTAATTTCTGCTACTTTCTTTTACAAGTCAAAAGAAATGCAAATGGTGTATGAACATTTTTTTTTTTTTTTATTTCCTCTTAGACAAGCATGCATAGCTACATTTCTTAGCAAACCCTGTCATAGAAGATTCCTTTGACATTGTTAATCATGCTGAGACAGTTTGTTCCTTGCAGTGCTTCTTGGACTCCAGTTTCTTAGACAAGGACATAATCTAGGTCTAGACCACATATTTAGATATAGATTTATATTTGCATTACACACCAACTGTGCCTGTGGATTTGTTCCTTTGATATGTGCTCTGTAAACTTCCCCCTTTTTTTAAACACTTTTACAGGAATTAGAACGACTTCCTTTATTATGCCTCTCCTCCTACACACACACAGACACCTTTTACCCATGGCTTCAACTACCACTTTGCTCCTCCTCCTAATACCCTATACACACACACAGACACCTTTTACCCATGACTTCAACTACCACTTTGCTCCTCCTCCTAACACCCTACACACACACACACACTTTTTACCCATGGCTTCAACTACCACTTTTCTCCTCCTCCTAATACCCTATACACACACACACACAGACACCTTTTACCCATGACTTCAACTACCACTTTGCTCCTCCTCCTAACACCCTACACACACACAAAGTTCATCCTACATACACTCTTAAGGACTTTTCTTTGGCTTCTCAATTCAATATTCTTTCCTCCAATAAACAGGCCGCACTTCAACAATCCCCGCAACCTACTTTTTTAGCCATGAATTATTATATCTGTTATGATGAATTGAAAAAACCTGCTTTTTTTTTTCCATCTCTCTTTTAGCGTCCTCCAGTTAGTTTTTTTTTGTTTTTTTTTAGCAAACAATGTACGGTGTAAGATATCGCAAACATTTCTTTAGGCCATTAGGCTTAGATGTGAAAAAAATGCAGTTTCCCAAGGCCTCATTTAAATTCCCCTCATGTTTCCCACACTGCATTAATTTGGCATTGCATCCTCCGAAGAAAAAGGCTTTTGTAATTGTTATTTTGAATATAGAGAAAAGACAGTGCTACGAAGTTGAGTAGTCTTATCCATATGATCCTCCCTCTTAGTGTTGTCTGCACATGCACAAAATCATTATCAGACTTAAGATCTATCATTTTGATGCTATAAGGCTAAGTTTTGTTCTTTATAAAATATGACGTAAGGCAAATTAAAAATAAGTTAACTTAGGAAAGAAAGAATTAAATGCTTTTGCTCTTAAATACAGGAAGTCTTTTTTTTTTTTTTTAACTATTTCTATTTATATTTTTTATAAAGAATATGGCCTTCTAGGGAAATACTGAAAATAAAATGCACTTTAATAGAAAGCTTGTGGTTTTTTGCAAATTGTGGCATTCAGGTTGCAAATATGTCAAAACTGTGTTATAGTGAGCACCTAAGAGGTGTAAGGGAAACGTATGAAATTTCATGCGAATCCATTTGATAGTTTAAGAGATCTCTTGATCAATCAGTCAGTCAGTGGTATTTCAAAAATTTCAACCTTAAAAAATCATTATTTTAAAGATTCAGCTTCTCTAATGAATGCATTCAAATTTTTTTTTGTTTTTAATCATTTAACTAAATGTTGAAGTTTTATATGTTAATGAAAGAAACTATTTCATTTTGTTGTTTTTTGTTTCTTTTCTAGACTTTTTTACAAAGTATTGAAAGCAAGCTGTCTCCTGCAATGCAAAGCTTAACCGCCTTGAACACAGAGCCCAGCAATGAGGAGGAAAGTACTGCTACAACAACACTCACTCACTTGACTTGATCCCTTTTTTTCATGGTATGTGAAAAACAAGTCACCCTAATGATCACACAGCTTCTATGACTGTGACTACTGGTTTCAAAAAGGAATAAAGAACCTTGGAGCCTGGGCATGTTTTTTTAATGTTTGCAGTTTGTTGTTGCTGGCTTTTTAGTTGAATTCTTGCTAGACATCAAAGGATGGTTATTATGTTAACAAGCATTTAAACTGACAATACTGTTCCCCAGTGTTTAAAAACATTTTTGTTTTTCAACTTTGCTCAACTAAAAATAATAAATTTTAGTTAGTTTAGTTGTTGTTAGTTAAAATGTTTACAGAGTGCTGTTTTACTTATTTATGTAAGGGACAGCATGGAGTCATTAGTTGAAAGATTTTTTTTTTAAATATTTAAGAACTTTTTTGGCTCATTTACTTGATAGTATATAGTTGAAAGAGACTTTTCTCCATTCACACCTGACCTGTCTCACTGTCAGAAATATTCCAAACAACTGCTCAATTTATAATACAGATTTGTTGGCACTAAAAAACCTACAAGAAAAAAAAAGTATTTCCACCCAGGTGTTGGTATTATTTACCGTAGTTTATAATACCTCAGTCATTACTAATTGAGGTAATGATAAACTAAATGTTTTTGACAATGTATATAGCTTACAGTTGTATATATATATATATATATATATATATATATATATATATTATACAGATATATATGAACTGAAAAAGTTGATCCCATTTTCCCTCAGCTTGTGTGATGATTAGCTTGTGATAGCTCCTCCAGATTTGCTTTTTTTTTTGTTGTTGAAATGTACAGACTGTCAACATTTTGTATCCAGTTGTTGTGTACTATAACTAGTTTATTTTGCAAGTGGGCTTTTTTTCCCCCTTAGCTTTTAGATTTTCCTCCATCCATCATATAAAGCCAGAAATCCTTTACTAAACTGGTGAAACATTCCCCATAAGTATGAAATATTTATTATTGTACAGTTGTATTAATCAGATATTGCAAAGTTGAATGTTGTGAAGCTTAATTGCTTTTAGTCATTTTCATCGATTGTATAAAGCATTTTGTGTAAACATTGATTGATTGTTGATTTGTTCTAGTGTCAGAATAAAGGTTGAAATGTAGAGAGAATCTATTTTCCCTAAATGTTTGCAAGAAGAAAAAGCACAACGAAAACAATTTTTCTTAGTGTGTGATCTGTTTTAGAATGTTTCTAATGACTAGTTAGTGTTTTAGAATGTTTCTAATGACTAGTTAGTGTTTTAGAATGTTTCTAATGACTCTGGTAAGCTTTGTTGAATTATTAGAAACTTCCTTCTCTCGATGATTTACTCTTTAAAAACAAAATTTGTTTGTTTAATGAGAAGTAGTACATCCAAGTACTCCTTGCTGGGCCAAGAATTACATTAGATCAAAATGTTAACATTTCAAAAGGAAAATTAACCATTACATTTTACACATTCTGAAATATATTTTTTTTTATCTTCTCACGTTTTTGGAATGTTGTGAAAGTTGTTTTAGTGTGATTCAAAATATAATGCTATCTTCTTTCTGTTTCATCGATCATGGCCTGGCTGCCATGAAGTAAGTTGTAGTTTTTGTAACTTTGTTGCTAAGGATTATTTCAGGGCATTGTTCTGTATCTTCTTGAATCTGATCTTCATCATCTTTTTATAACACTATCTAGAGCAAATAAAGCTTTATGTTGGATTTTAGGCTTTAATGGCCGATACATATATACAAATAATTCACTTTTATCTATCCAATTTTCTCTCATGTTTAACTTTTTTTGCATTGTGACAGTCCTTTAGAAATTACAATCACTTACATTTGATTCTGTAGACCCACACCATTAGAGAAAAGTTTAAATGTAACATTTAAAAGTTGACAGACGAATTTTAAAAAGGGAAAAATTCTGACAATGTTATATGGTTATATCATAGATTCTATTGTTAATTATGGTTCAATAATTCTTGTGTTGAAAAGTGCTGTATTGTTATTTATTGGTCAGCCAGTGACTGACATGCATGGAATACATTTATAACTGTATACAGTAAATTAAAATTAGAGTGCTTCTTAAATGCACTAATCAAGGATGAAGTTCTACTCTTGATGAGGTAGCTCAGTCAAAAAAATTACATAACTGGACTATGTAAATACATTTGTTTTATCCTGAGATGACATTGAATATTGTCTTTTTTTTTAGTTAATTGTGCATACTGAAAGTCATTTGGGTCAACATTTCCATTGTAACATAAATGAATGCTTTATTTAGAGAGTTAATTACAAACACCACATCCCAGTTTTAAGTTGTTAATATATCATGAAAGTTGAATGTAAAATAATTAAGCTGTTGCAAAATTTATTGTGTAATATGTAATTTTGATTTTTAATTTTTTTAATTTGTAGGTTGTTTCCTAAGGTTGTAATTGCAATATAAGAATGTAAAGGATGTTTTTATCTGAACATTTTGCAAGTTGTGATATATTCTTCAATTATTGTGTGGAATAGCACCAAGAGTGTGTACATCATGAGATTTGTAGAGTATGTGTCATTGTGTCTGCACTTAAAGAGACTGTAGGATCTGACAGTTCCTGAAAGGGTTTAAAGTAGACTGTGCTTTCAGATGGTTGGTACTACCTCCATCCCACTTCTCAGTATTTTCTTGTCATTCAATGCATTCTTTGAAAGTTGCCATTTCTAGTCCTCTTTTACATACATCACTAGATTCACGTTTTAGTGTTATATTTCTCTTTGTTTTGTCAATATTTATACTTTCTTAATGGAATTATTAATCTGAGCCCCCGACCCCTTCACACACACACACCCCTCCCTTAACTGGCAGCTGTGTCCCATCCATAACATTCCATGGACCCAAACAATGAATAATGCCATTGCTATGCTTTGTGTGTTTCATAAAAATAATCATTATTGTATTCGATTATGTTTGAGAAATTATATTAACACAGTGCATAAATTGTCTTTTTTTTTTTTTCTTTTTTAATAACATAAGTAAATATGCTTGTTGTTTTTTTCTCCAGAATATGAGTTTGAAGCATATCTATTATTGCTGTTGTTATACTTGTATTACATGTCCAAATCATCTTACTATTTGATTTTCATTTGTATATTTGTTGAAATGTTGCCAATGTTAAAGGCTAGACTAGTTATTACTTGTCAGTAGCATATTAGTTTGATTCACTGCCAAGTCATAATCTCATTACTCTGTTAGGATGTATGTTCTATTGGTGTTGAAAGTCAATACTAATATGAAGTGAAGCTATACATAAAATGGTTGAGACTAAGGCAGATATTCATGTTTCCTGTTTAAGTTTACACTAGAAACTTTGTGCTTTTCTTTGCCAACTTTGAAATAGTGTAAATATTTGTGTGTGTGTGTGTGTTTGCTGGTACAATAATGCTAAAGATAATTAATGGAGCAAATAATTTGTATGTAAAAGTTACCTGTGGATCCTATTACAAACAGATACAAGTGCAGGGGTGGCCTAAAAAATGTTCCCTCCTTCTCCATAGAAATGTTGTTTACAAATATGATCAGATGAAAATCTCTGTCTTCTCTTGAGAAGTGCATAGACTTAAAAGGAGATTGTGTGGAGAAATAAACATTAATTTAAAGGACAAAAAAACTACTTGTTTCATTAAGTTGGAAACTTTCTGACCGTCTGTTGATGTAAGCTTGAAAAAAGTATGTAATGTTGTGGGTTTTTTTTTGAGTCATGTTCAACAAAACAGAATGGATTGAGATAATCCCACTTCACAACATTAAGTTGGTAATATTTCATACAATGCATCCATTCTTGTGCAGCAGTTCTCAAACCTTGTGTACACTTATTCCTGTTTGTCTGTCTGGTGACTGGGTCACAATGAAAAGTCTAAAATTATATGTTGACAAAAGGTCATGTCATGTAATACTTGATTTTTAAAAGATCATATTTCAGTGAATTGAATAATCTAAAGAAAATCTTAACAATTTTATTAACTATCATCTTGTAGCTCCTGCTCCTGTTATCATGTAAAATTTAAAAAGGAAAAAAACAATAATATAGATAAATATTGTTTGTTCAATAAAGCTGTAGCTGCAGTTTAGGAAATTAAAATAGAGGACCTACATATTTCACTCCCTTGCAATCAAGGCCGGTCCTATAGGTTGCAGGCCTTATGCGAAATGGATTGAGCAGAGCCTAATTTGGGTTGTGATAAGGATAATAAGTGAAAATTAAGATTTTGTATTAGAAAAGAAATTAGTCTTTGCATTTTATTTATATTTTACTAAGTAGAAAATCACTGTCAAATTAACTTTATGAGCCATCTACAGTAGATAGTAGTTTTCCCAACAAAAAGCTGATAAACATTCAGATCTGTCTTTTAGATTGACTCTCGACTAGCAAAATATCGCTTTTGTTGTTGTTTTTTTTCTAAGAAGTCATTATAGATTTAGATCTAGATTTGTAGGCCAGTGACTATTGAAGTAAATTAAGCATTTGAACTTCTTGTTTTGGTTAAAATTCTGCTTATTATTACATTTTTATTGAATGAAAGCTGACAAAGATGGGTTTTTTTAATCGCGAGTAGGATTGGCGTTTTCCATATTGAATGACACCCCGAAATGACAACTTTGTCTGTTGTAAGATTTGCATGAGTTTTCAGATTTTCATTACTTTTTCTTATATTTTATAATTTCAGGAGAATTCCAGGAACCCTTTAATGATAAGTTAAAATGGTTTAATTTAATAATTTACACCTAGAATTCGCATGGCACAGGGCCTATGAAAGTGCGGGTCCCACTGCTGCAGCATAGGTTGCAGAATCCTAAGACCAGCCCTGGTTGCAATTATCTGTAAGATGGTCAGTTGATGTTCTCTACAAGCATTTAATCTTGGCCTGCAGTTACACTAGTTGAATCAATCACTCCTAGAGGCATAAAACACTTTTTTTTTTATAAGTATATCTACTAAGTGAAAGAAACCCAGAACATAAACTTTATAAACAGTTCCCTTGTGTGCTAAATATACTCACCATGGGAAAACAATTAAATAGCATCAGTAGAATATGTTACTGACATTTTATATTGTATAAACCATTGTATTTGAACATCATTTTTTAAGCTCAACTTCTTCATTCTCATGGCTGCTTCTCATTCCTGTATAGTTCCTTCTTCTTCCATTGGCTTCTTTCTACTCCATCTTTGAACATTTTTGTGTTCATGGTTCTATTGGTGTATGTCTTAGTGGAGGCTGGATGGCAACATCAGTGAGATTGGAATGCTTTCTACATTTACATACTGGAATAAATCTGTTATTTATTAAGTTGACTGATGACCATAAGAAGCAGAAGTCGTGACCAAAAGAACTAAGTCATGTTTCTGCAAGGCCATATCCTATACTAATCATTTATCCTGGTTATTTGTGACCTACAGTTATGAGATAATGTATCCCAGAACTACAACTTTATCCATTTGTAAATGTCAGTATTACCCAGGCCTCTCAGTCAAATTTACTACAGAAAAATAGCATCCACATTTTTTGTTTCAATCACAATTTTATTTTGATGTTTAGTTTACACAGAAATTTTAACTTTTATACATTTTTTTAAAATTTGCTTCAATGCACACATGTATATTGAAAATACATTTTTGATGATTTTTAATATTTAGAATTTTTTTTATAATCTTGTAGATTTGTGTTTGTACATTTAAATTGTTCATGGCTAAATCAAATGAATGCTTTTAATGTTGTGACTATTTTATTTCCTCAAAATTGTCAAGTTTTTTTTTTGTTGTTTTTTTTTCTCTTTAAGTTCCGGTTAACCTGTTATTGTAATGTCAGAGATTTGAAACTTAGAAGTAGGACTGGGAGTATTTGAATAAAACGTTTGTGAAAACTGTTACATGAGTCTTGACTTTGATTACTTTAGACTGAACGAAATACAAATTACATGTAAATCTTGATCCAAAGCATCGTCTCTAGCTACAGACTTAAATGAACTTTGCATATAAGGTATCATTAAAGTATTGAGACATTAGTTGAACAATACAAAATGTAGCTCTTGTTAATTTGTTATTGTATCTTCATTTCATACAGAGGTGTTTCTTTAACTCTGGGGCACGCCTTACAAAAAGAGTACAAAGTTATTCCTTTTTAAGAGCTAAAAGCTTGTGTATTTATCATTGTCTATTGTGAATATTAGCTATGTTAAAATGACATTGTTACCAATGTTTCAAAAATGCAACTAAGTAAAACCCATTGTTTCAAATATGACCTTTTAGTAATTACAGTAACGTATCTTATGCATTACTTCAACAAGGTTACAAAGACAGTTTGTATGAAAACACAAACTCAAAATCGGCCCCCGAAGTGATACACCCTGGCATGAAAAAAGTCAGGTTTCAATATATTCAGAAGAATATCGGTATTAAATTCTATCAGAGTGGTCCACCCAGGCAGGTTTCAATATTTTCAGAAAGAATATCATAATGAAATTCTAACAAAGGCAAATGACACAGAAGATTGGAGAAAGAAGGTTGACAGATCCTGTGTGGTGCCCCAAAGGTCCAGCGGACCAAGGGATAGGTGAATGTGAAGTTAGATGTGAACCTGGCCTAACTGATGTCTTATAATGATTATATAATTGATCTAATTGTTTTGTAAAGGGTCAATCTCCTATTCAAAGCCTGAAGAAAATAGCATTTTCGTAAAAAAAAAATCCTTCAGTTTTGTGTAATGTTGTCATGTTGTACTATTTAGGTCACGCGATAATATGAAAAACTACTTATTAATTGTTGCTTTAAACTATGCCCAACTTATTGCATAGTAAATAGATTTTTTCTCTTTAAAAAACAAGTTTACAATTTTTTTCTAAAAAGTATTTAGTATGACAGAACTTACATAACTTAGCAATACATTTGTAAAAAATAATATTTTTCTGTCAAAAATCTAAAACCATTTGCATAAATGTGTTTTAAAAAAGTAAATAGTCATCTCCCTTACGTTTGTTACTATTAATAGTGAATAGTTGCAAAAAAAAAAAGGTGTATTTTATAAAGAAACTGCTTGCAGAATTGATTTTAAAAATTAGATTTTTCGCTTTCAGAAAAGAAAAAAGTAGCCACTGCATCAAACTTTGAATGATCTAAAATATCATGATGTCTGATTTTCATTTTCTCTTCTAGTTTCTGAGATCTAAACTAGACGGGCGGACAGACATGCCACACAAAACTATTAGCGTCTTTTGCCCTTTCGGGGGCCGCTAAAAATGAAGAAAATTTCATGTGTCCATCTCTACTCTAGTCCTGCATGTTAATCTAATGTGTCCATCTCTACTCTAGTCCTGCATGTTAATCAAATGTGTCCATCTCTACTCTAGTCGTGCATGTTCATCAAATGTGTCCATCTCTACTCTAGTCCTGCATGTTCATAAAATGTGCCCATCTCTACTCTAGTCCTGCATGTTCATCAAATGTGTCCATCTCTACTCTAGTCCTGCATGTTCATCAAATGTGTCCATCTCTACTCTAGTCCTGCATGTTCATCAAATGTGTCCATCTCTACTCTAGTCCTGCATGTTCATCAATGACTTAAACTCTGCTAAGTCGTTGGTATTTCTGGCTGATTCAGACAACTCATACTCTAACGGCACTAGGGAAGAAGGAGCACTTCGAATTAGTCCTATCATATGTAATAAAAAAAGTGCATCTTTGTGTTTGGGTATTTTATTATGTTTTGTTTTTCTATTTGTAAATTATGGTTACTTTACTTTTTTTTTTCTTGTCCTGAACTGTCTCTAAGTGATTCTACTAATGGTACTACTCTATCAAATGTGAATATTCCTTTGTTACAAATCTCACTGCTCAATTTTGCGTTTGTTCTAGCTTTTTTCTTTCTTTTCTTGAGTTGAGGGGTCCCCAGCAGATGATGCATTTTCTAATATTGGCCTAACAATATTAACGTTCCTGTTCGATTTGTAAACATTTTAATAAACCCTAAAGTTTTGTTTAATTTTATAATCAATATGGAGATTGCGTTATAAGTTTTCATTTATTATAAAACCTAGATGTTTTTAGTCTATGTGACTAGTTTATCATGAATAAAATAAGCTGTTTTTTATTTGTTGTATTTTTTTTTTTTGTTACTCCAAATAACTGACATTTTTCTGTGTGGAAAGCCATGCTCCAATTTGATTCCCACTTCTGTAATTCTTCAAATTCTTTTTGTAAAATTTCGATATCTTGTGATGCCTTTATTCTTATAGGGCCTATATAATTATGCAATTATCTGCAAATAATTTGACTTTTGTTCCTGAACTATAATGCATTTTGGTAGGTCATTTATTAGACTAGAAACAGTAATGGGCATAAGACTGCTCATTGAGCTACACATGAGACGACCGAGTTGACTGTTGACACGTGTGTTGATTTGGAGCCTTAATTACTACTTCCTACAGTTTCTTCACCTCCTTTTCAGGAAATCCTGAATCCATCGATGTAATGAACCAGTAATGCCAAAGTATTTTTTTTAGCAAGCTATGATAGTGACATTTGTCAAAGGCCTTAGAAAAATATGGCGTCTATTTGCTCATGATTATCTAATTCTTTTGAAAAATCATCAACTAGTCCTATTTGTTAAGTTTCGCTTGATCTCTATTTCCTAAAGGTCATGTTGGTATGAAGCGAGGACATTATGTTAATCTAAGGGATTTATGATATTGCTACATATTATGTGGAGGCGCGATGGCTTCCTAACCGAGGGGGTCCCGGGTTCGAATCCTGGTAAAGACTGGGATTTTCAATTTTGGGATCTTTAGGGCGCCTCTGATTCCATCCAGCTTTTTTTTAATGGCTACCTGACATTAGATGGTCATTGTGCTGGCCACATGACAAACCGTGGGCCACAGAAACAGATGACCTTAAAATTTACATCATCTGACATATAGATCGCAAGGGAACTACTGAACATATTAAGTGATATATATTTTACATGGGTTGCTGATTAGTGATACTGGTCTGTAGTTTCCTGGATCAGATCTTTCTTTTTAAAATAGGGGAGCGACATTAGCTTCTTTGCAGTCCTTCTGTACCCTACCATGATTAAGTGGTAGAGTCCCAGACACCCAATTCGGCATAGGATTTCTTTGTTTGAGACCCGATCTCTGAAACTGACTCCTAAAATCCGTCTAAGTAATTTTTGTTAGTTATAATCTTTTCTAAGTTTGGCAGATGACTTCCATGTCTCGCATGCATACGATGCTGTCAGGATGACGATTGTGTTAAAGTAGATGGATTTTTTGTCTCAAGTTCAATAGCTTGGCCTGTCCAAATAGGCCTCAGCCTTTCGAAAATGTTCCTTTATTCGGCACGCTACGTGATGGTAGGCATCCCCATCGTTTGCTAAGATGCTGCCTAGGTATGTGAACTTATCCAGATCTTAAAGATATGACTGTCCAAGGCTTGTATCCCACTAGCGCAATTTTAGTTTTATCCAAGTTTATGCCTATTTTGGATGCCTCGCTATCTAGGCTCTCATTGAGCTACACATGAGACGACCGAGTTGACTGTCATTTCTTGTATGCATATACTTGTCGTCAGCGAAGTCCAAGTCTGTCATAGATTCTGTTCACGCCATGGAATACCAAAGGCAGTGTAATTAATTGCTCTCTTCATTATGTAGTCGATGGCTAGGAGGAAAAGGAAGGGAGACAAGATGCACTCCTGTCTCGATGCTAAAGAACTATGTTGTTCCTTCTGTTTTAATGTAGCAGGTAAACTGACCATATAGGTGTCGAAGGATGTGGACGAATTTTTCAGGAATGCCCTATTCTCTATAAGTGATTCTCGATACGCTTATAAGGTCTACGAAACTGACCAGTAGCCGTTGTTGGTATTCGAGACTTTGTTCTATGATATTTCGTAGGACGAAGATCTGCTCCGCACATGATCTGCCTCTTGTCTACAGACTAATAAAGCCGTCTCAACAGAACAATGATGAAAACTTTGCCCAGAAGAGAGAGGAGGGTAATGCCCATCCTGTTGTTGCAATCTGTCAAGTTGCCCTTTTTGCCAGTCCTCATTGAGTTTAGAAGTTTCCCAACAAAGATCTAAGATGTCATTCTGTCAACAAGGCAATGTCCCTCGTGTTTGAGCATTTCTGCTGACACCGTGTCTAACCCTTGTGCTTTGTTCTTTAATACTGCAATGACCATGGTCCACGATTAGACTTCTTACGAAAGACAATACCAGTGTAAAACAAAATTCATTACAAATTACAAAATTATATTATCAGCAGGCTATATTAATTTTTTAAAGTTGATTCGTGTGTTGTCATCGACAATGAACATTGTGCAAACTGTCAACTTGATGTGTGAATGGCAAGTGGGAGAACTAACAGTTGAGAGAAGATGGGACTAGAGACTAAAGCTATTGAAGAGAGCACTGTCCGACAGAATTTACTACCACTTTTTGGTACACTTATGTTTGTTAAAGTGTAAGATCTAGAAATAAGCACTACAATGAAAGACATTTAATAAAAAAAAAATTAGCCTATAAAATTTGTCATGTTTTTATTGTCTGAACACAATTTAACAATGCAACTAAACAAAATTTAAAAAAAAAGACATAATAGCTAGCAACAAAAGTAGCATAGCACTCAACTTTGCTCACTTGGCTCATTTCAAACTAATTTTTAAAAAAGTAATTTTAAAATGGACATTTCTTTAAAAATATATATCAACGTGAACATAAAAATGGAATGTTTAATGACTAAGAAATTTTTAAAAATTATTTCTTAAATTCCATCAGATCATAAAACTGTTTCCCATCATGGGTCTTCAAAATGGTTAGACACTGATTTACATTTTTACGTTCTTTAAATTAAAAAAAAAAATGCTATATCATTTAAAAAGGCTTTAATAAGTGAAAATGACCAGGAACATTACCAACACACTATTGAAATAAATGATCAACCAGTAGTTCTGTATAATGTAAAATGTATATTTCATAACTTTGAGCCATTAGAATTGTGCTGCAAAGTGTTGTCAAGATGTTCATTCTGTTGTATTTCTTCAGGAAGTTATTAGAACATGTGAGAGTTGAATCCTAAGGTACACATGTTCCTATAACAAAGATTGGCTAATATTTTCATCTAGAAGGAACATAGCTGGTTATCATCTGGTTCTGAAAATGTTACAAAAAGTTATGCTATCTAATTCTTAAAGTACCATGATAAATTGACAAAAGTATGATTTAAGTATGTTCTAAGGTTAAATGAGTATAATGAACACCAATTGAGTAAAAAATAAACTTGCCAAAACCAACCCCCAAATAATTCAATTGTCATGAACTGAAACACAGTGCCTGATCTAAAAAAAAATGGTTGGGAGACTATGATATAATGTAACTAACAATAGATAGTAGTGTGCTTCTAGGATAAAAATAAAATGATGAACAACTTCATACAACTGAAGTGTGTCTAGAGATAATGCACATTTATTACACAATGCCAGAATTGTATTGAAACTTAAGTTGGAAGTCAATGTCATAAAAAAGTGAACATTTAATACACAAACTGATATGGAAGTGGATTTTGATTGACAATAAAAATTAAAAAACAACTCATATAGCAATAAGTATAAAGAATACAATCCAAGCATTCAAATATGTCTACAAAGTTTAAAATGAAAAATGCAAGTTACTAAAACTATGAGCTGGATTAAGTAGGAAACAAAGACTTCTTCAAGGCACTAATAAGCTGTAAGAGAACAAAATAAAACAGTACACTCATTATTTAAAGCTTAATATATGGCTTACTTTAAGCATGCAAAGAACAAATAAAATAACAGATAAAACCAGTATCAAAGGCCATTTCCCCTTTTGCATAGAGATCCCTTTTAAAATATGTCAACATAAACACTAAATTTTGCCAATACAATAACCTACATGTCTAATTTTTATAAGCCAAAAAAATTGTCTACAATACATATTAAAAGTTCTGTGGCATTTTACGTCTCGGGAGATGATCTGTTCCCTTTGCAACTTCTTGTGACTAAAGAGGCCAATCCTTGATACACAGCTGCGATCGCAAGTTGGGCATATATAATCACCAGGGGCCGTTGCATTTTCACCCTTCTTTCTGCTTCTATTGTGTATGGCATCTGCAATCGGAGACCCTTTATGCTCTCTCTCCATGTGGATCTATCCAGTGCTACTTTTTCCCAGCTGCTAGTGTCGATTTTCAAGAGCTTCATATCGTGTTTGCATACATTCGTATACCACAAAAGTGGGCAACCAGCGGTTCTCCTGCCTCCAATAGATTGCCATACAGAATGTCTTGTGGAAGTCGACCTACTGGCATTCTATGAACGTGGCCAAGCCAGCCAAAGCATCTGCTGCTGATAACAGAGCAGATGTCCTGGCAACCTGCTCTTCATAGCTTTTCATTGGTTCGGCTTAAATATTAGTCAAAGCAAGACTAAGATACTAGTCCGGAACACAAATACTGCACCTCAAGTAAACATTAATGGCCAACCACTAGAAATTGTTGATCACTTTTGCTATCTCAGCTTTATTTTATCCAACAATACTCTACTGAATAAAGGCATTAACAACAGGATAGCCAAAGCAATGGGCACCATGTCACGGTTGCAGAAAAGTGTGGGACAACATATTGCTGACTAACAATTCTAAAGCCTTAGTCTATCGGACCAGTGCGTTGAGCACTTTGCTATATGGAAGTGAAACATGATCAACCTACTCATGGCTGGAAAAAAGCTTAATGTCTTCCACCTACGATGTCTAAGGCGGATCTTTAAAATAAGGTGGCAAGATAAAATAACCAATATTAAAAGTATATATTTAAAGGCTAAAAGTATATTGTCAGGGAAATATTTATTCAAACTAAAATAAAAAAAACAACAACAGAGGAATACATAAATTGATTGATCAGCAAAATACACACACACACACATTAAGTAGCTTTCATTTGTTCAATATCTGCATTCAAAACACCTGAACATGCAACAAACAAAATTTTATAACTGAAAATTAGACGAAAAAAATATTTTTTTTAAAACAGTTCTATATATACATTTATTTATACAGTTTGTTTTTACGTAATTGAATATTCTAGATGAAGAGTTGAGTATTTAGTAACACAGATTATAGATACATGTGTCAGCCTGTTAAAATGTCCAATTGCTGATTTGTTTTGTTGATTTTGTACTTGTTTAAGACTTGATTTTTCATTTTTCTTTAATATTTTAATACAACTATAGTTTGATTGAAACCACCACCAAATGTAGATCCATAGAAAATGTTAAAATAGCTATCACTGATTAAAATAAATTATGTTTTTAGTTGCCAAAATGAATAAGAAACATTTCTACATTTGAAAATTGGGGTTTCCTTTTTTATCCATCCATAAAGATCTGATTAACATACTAATTGCAGTCTATATTCACACAAATGATTAAAAGAACCTTCTTCCTAAACTCCAAAGCAAAGAAAGCCAAAACGTGATGACAGACAATGTCAAGATATTAGAGCTGTTGTCATCATCATTACCTGTGGGAGAAAAAAAACAACAGGAATTTCAACTATAGATAAAAGATAAGATATGGATGCTTGTTTTTTTGCTTAATTTCAACTATAGATAAAAGATAAGATATGGATGTTTGTTTTTTTGCTTAATTTCAACTATAGATAAAAGATGAGATATGGATGCTTGTTTTATGCTTAATTTCAACTATAGATAAAAGATGAGATATGGATGCTTGTTTTTATGCTTAACCTAAATAAAAATAATAAATACAACTTTTACATTAATTTGATTCAAGTTATTGAATGCAAAAAAAAAAATATTCTAATGAAACTTTTTTTAGTTTCCTTTTTTTTTTGGCGAGTAAACAAAATATATAAACAGATTTATTTTAGTAAGGTTTAAAAATAATTGCATGTGTTAGTGTGATGGAACTTCTAATGTCAGAGTGATTGAAAAACTGTAGGCATATTTTTAACTAAAACAACCAAAGGCTTCATTAATTAATAAATCTATTAAAATAACATATTATAAAAGTAGAAAATCTATCATGTATAACTAGTTGTCTATGGATAATTCAAAATCCTAATGAAATTCTATTTTAAATACAAATGTTCCAGTAATTTTTTTTAACTTCAAAAGCCATCATTTCATTTTATTCAATCATTATTCACAGACACTGAAATGGATTTAGTTATCTTGACAGTGAAGGTTATAGCTTATAGTGTGAATTGATTTTGTGATAAGAATAATTTGATAAAAATGTGGGGAAAATAAAACAACATAAAAAAGTTGAAATTGCATAGAAATTTTTTTTGTAGAAATTTCATAATTGTTGAATACTCAGAAGTCTTTTCTCAAATACTACTGAATCTGTAAAACGGTTTGTTTTAGCAACTATGTTGTAGCTGTAAACTAATAATTCAAGCGTCAAAACAAATTATAAACAAATACTGTTTGAAAAAGAGAATGATAAGTACCTCTAAAGAAAATGTCAGACAAGAAAAATGTGTATTATAAATCCAACAAATAATCAATGAATTAATTAGTAACGAAAATGATTGTGTTAAAAGTGTCTAGCCCACATAAAGTAGTAGGAAGACTGATTAGTTAGATAAGATTATGTGGAAGTTGTAAATGAGCATTAAAGATCTCAATTTGTTTCAAGAACCAAAGACAAAGTAGTAGTACATGTTAGTGTGGAGGTCAAATTGTTTAAATATATGAACAAAAAAATTCTAGCACTAGTTAAATTATTTAGACCCTAGCAACGCTGTTAATTGCTTGTTGAGCTTTAAAAAAATGTGCATTGAAGAAAACTGATAAAAAGATAATTTTTTAAAGTTCTTTAAGAATTCTATCTATGTTAACCAAACAAATTAATACCTCTTGATCGTCCCTCTAATTGGAATGAGAAATAAAAAAATATATACTATTTATTCTAAACATTATAGTAACATAATTTTATTATTTATAATTGTTTTCTAGGCTAAATTTTAAAAGATATAATGCAATGTGAAACTGATTATTAATTAGACGCAATACCATTAAAACCTGTGAATTTAATAGAAGAAACATCAAATGGTTGATTTTGTACTGTAAACAAGACAAAGTGGGTTAGCCCCACTCACACAAAGCCTGACACACAAATTCACACCTTATTCACACAACAGTGATGTTAAATCAACTAACACTTGACATTTTTATTATTAACAGGTGAACTATGAGGAGTTAGGACAGTGGACAATCTAGGTAGATACAGGGAGCAATGGAATAACACAAACTATATTTTTTATCTTACTTTAAAAATGATTTATACATAATAATAGCAATATCTTAGATTCTGAAGATTAAGGATGAGTGCAGTGATTCACACGCTTTGCAAACCATATGCAAACTTGCAAATTTCACCACCAAAGATCAAAAGATTCAAAGTTGCTGATGCTTCTATTTCAAGCAAGATTAAAGTGACTGAAACTGCATTTTTAAGTATTTGAAAATCTATTTGTGACAGACAGCATAATCACAATAGCATCTTTTTCCTAAAAGGCCACTAAAAATGCATGAGTATAAGTAATTTCTTAAAAGCTAAACAAAAAAGAAAGTGGCTTTCATTGTTTACGATACTTAAACCAGGTTACAAAATACATCAAAGATATGAGAAATAAATATAAGGTAAAATAGGAATAATTCAAGGTACTTAATTTATAATGGTTATATAGAGACAGAAAGAACCTCTTTTATTTTACCTAATAATCTAATAAAATTGCATACCCAGTTTTAAACATGCAACTAATTTCTAGAATAACAGTTTCTCTGAGCACAGTTGAGAAGATTTACTGATAATAAAGCCTTATTACCAATTTAACGTTTACCACGAAAAAGTGTGTTTGTACAATAAAACTAAAGTACAACATCAAAGATCAGAATTAAAAATTTTTTTTTTTTTGTAATAGTTATGCTAGCTTTGGAATTTATAAAATAAAAATTCCAAATTTACTTTCAAAACAATTAACATTTTATGTTAATAAAAACAGATAAAGAGCTGAAATCTTGAGTACAATTTTGCAGTTTAGAAAGTGAAGGCTGAAACTTTCCTTAAACTAAAATATTTAGTGACATCATCTGGACTGTATTCACCAACACTTTCAAATGTAATATTTATATCTGTAAACTTTTTTAGTATGAAGGGTTAGTTTCACAAGCCAATAAACACATGCATCATTTACAAAGAATCAGATTTTTATCATTTTATCCTGTTGAACTTAATCTTTTAAAGAGTTGTTTTTTTTTTAATTTGTAGATGTTAATTTGTGTAAATAAATAGGTAGTAAATGACATAGAAATTTAAAGGAATTATTTTCTTTATTAAAACCTGCCAAAACCAATCTAACACTTAGTGGCCCAACAAACGGAACGATTTTTAAGTAATGTTGAAGGAAAAATTATACGTGTTTAGGAATACCTTTATCTTCATCATTTAAATATGGACCTGGAAAAAGACAGAAATGATGTGACATACTGCAGCTAAGCATACACATATTAAAATTACAACATCTCAGGTAGGGACCACATTTTGTCAAAGTTTAAATAGAACAGATTATAGCCTTAAAAATTGCAATTAATTTTTTAATTGAAAATTTGCCCCAGCTCCCTGGTTACTGGTAATCAATCTAAATAAGCATCTTCTAATAGAGGAGATGCAAAGAAAAAATGGTTGTACAAAGAACCTTTTTTTTTTCTTTTCCAATCAATAAGAGAATTTTTTAAAGCAATTTAAACATTTAAATAGATAAACAAATAAACCATCCTATTTTGATCCTTACATGCATTACTTATTAAAGAAATGTTAAGGAAAGAGAGATACATATGCTTAACAAACAAAGTCAATCAGCTAACGAAACGATTCACTGAAACAAACTAAACACAATACCAGACATGGGCCAATGAAGTAAAATGTTCTATATTATCACAGCCCAAGTATCAAACACAAAAATTAGTCAGTAAAGGAAAAAAAAATGTGTGGTCACCTTCCACTCTTTGTAGCTTAACTGGCATGCGTGACATATGGCCATCTTCATGCTCAGCTACTAGATAAATATCTGATGAGAAATGTTCGTTTTCTGCTTTTTGTAAGGTCAATATGACTTTAGTCCACTTGCTGCCATCATCATCAAACCAATCCTAAGTGAAAGACATGACATTCAAAAGTATTTTTAACCACATTTCACTATGTCAGTAATTACTAAATAAGAATAAATAGCTGATTAAATACTTTCATAATTAGCTTTTTCATGATTGATAAAACTAATCAAAGGTTTCATAGAATTCAGTACAACCTATTGGCTGTATATAAAAATTATGAGCTGCTTATCTTACCTCTGTTTGAACAAAATGAATCTTATCACGGTCACCTCCAGGGTAATAGACATTTGGGCCAATCTGATATTTATAGCCAATTAACTTGCTATTGTGATGATCAACAGTACAAATTATCTGGGTATCTTTTTGTCCTTCATAGGCTTCTGTATCAGTGCAATTAAGGTTGGGCTCCTCTGTTGAACACAAGTTATATAAGTAAATAAGCCTAAACAAATAAGCTTCACACTTTTATTTGCATATTAAAGGGTAATTTATTTTTGTGCACTCTAACTGTTGTTTAATTACATTGAATTTTAAATAATACATTAAGTTGGGCCTATACAGTTTAAACACATTTAAATGTACAAAAACAAAAGGCATTCATAAAGATAAACATGGTCGAAAAATATGTTCAACAAATTAGGTCATTCTACTGCACAGCAAAGCATTTTTATTAACAATTATCAAAGTTATGGCTGGAACTTACCTACTGTTACTTTTAACGGCACTCTTATAGATTTGGTATCTCCATATTCACTTGATGCTTTACACTCAAGGTCATGGCCAGTGTTAGCTGATGCAATGTAGAGATATGTTGTGTAATTTGTTCTAGGTAAAGAAAAAGCAGATATAATTTATATTTTTCCTATCTATAAATTCTAAAACAAACTGGAATTTTCCACAACTATTACAATAAAGAATCATGCTATTGGTCACTTGTATATCAACAAAGAAATATCCTTGAATTTCTCAAGTTAAGACAGTTATACAAACATAGCTGTATTACATCCATATATATACACATCTTGCTAACACTTTTAGTTTCAATGTTAATATTGTAGATTCAAGCTGATCAGGGAGGAGAAGGGTATTATAAAATTAAATATCTAATAATTTTAGATATCAAAGATTATTTCCAGGAGGGGGATGAAAGTTTTTGTTTATTGACAAATATTTTTTTTTTGCTACATAGCCAACATCTCCATAGTTATGCTTTGTTTATTTGTAATACTCACTAACAAGATATTCACTTTATGAGAAAGTCTTAAAAAGAAAGGAAATGATTCTATTGACAACATTGGAATGTCACTTAAGGTTTCATAAAGCTTCAAAAGTTTTAGGTCATTGTTGATATTTTGTAAAGCTTTTAATATATAAAAGTTGTTGGTGTATTGTAATAACTTGAACATTATTTAAATAAATATATATATAAATAAGGGTCTGAATAGTCTCAACAAGCTTCATATTTTTATTTTATAATATAAAGGTTTCTTGAATAACAATTGAACAAAATAACTAAAGATACATGCATGTGTGAGTGTTAGAGTAAAAATTTCCTTTCATCACTATTTTTTTCTTGTCTGGTCTAGTGTGTGAGTGTATTTTTTTAAATAGTTAAAAGTTTATTTCTAACTCAGAGGAAGTATGTAGCTCATATCTAATTTAAAGTATTTTAATATAAAGAGTCTTGTTTGCTTTTTTTTTTGGTTAGGCTATTGAAAACCGTGCAAGTATAAATGTGAACAAGGGTCAATAATTAGCAGCTTGATGCTAGCTTATAACTACATTTAAAACACAACACTTAAAAAATAATAACCAACCTTAACGTCTTTGGTTTTTCAGTCAAAATAACAGATGTAACAGTACCATTGAAATCTTGTTCACCATGTAAATACACTTCAGCTTTGGCAGCTGGATTACTTCCTTCTGCAATACACTGAACTTTGTGAGAGCCAGACTTAATTTCAATTTGAGAATCCTGATTGCTGGTGATAGGGTCAAGTCCATCGATGATTAACTTCAAGTTAGTTAAAGGTCCTAAATCACAAAAAGATGTTTTCCAATATAGAAAATACCATTTCACACTAAATATTGCATACGCTATGAAGATATTTTATTAGTCATTCAAGTGTTAATCTGAATAAAGCAATTTGAAATAATTTAGTTTTATTAGAAATGCATAGCTCAAGTAATAAATGCATCCTCTTGGGCAGGGGTTCTCAACCTGTGGGTCGTGACCCCTTTGGGGGTCGCCTAAGACCATCGGAAAATTGGGGAGGGGATGGAATTTTTTTATACGAATTTTTTGTTTGTTTCTAATGTGTTGTACTATAGTGGATATAGATTTACACAAGTGTTGGTAATGATACGGGACTTTACTCAAATTACATTATTACCAAACAAATTATGAAAATAATCGTCAATTTTAATCTTCAAAGAAAAAAATAAATAAATGTGTGGGTGACGAATATAAACAATGGCATACTGCCAGAGGATACAAAGGGCACTTTTAATAAATGTATCCTCCTTGTTTGTTTTTTTAAATTGGTTCTTCTTTGTTGTTGTTTTTGTAATAATGTTTGTTCAAAACTAGTTGCTGCAGACCATCTCTCTGTTGTTGCCGAATAAGTTTTTCAACAAATTAATTTACTGTCCATCAATGTGTCGAAACGCCATTGCGGGATCAAACATTTCTTTAGTGAAGATCTAATCACATCAATAATACGCCATAGTCAATGGAAATAAATTCATTATGGAACAACTCGCGAACACAGACTATGAACAAAACAAAGTTAATGAAAGAAAAGAGAATGACGATCATTTTGAGGTATAGTTTTACTTCAATAGTTAAAGCAGGAATTCAGAGACCAGTATGCAGCATTTGTGATGAAGTTCTTTCTGTTGTATGTATTAAGGCCGAACATTGCAGATAACGACAAACAGTAGTTTAATTTTTGAATCCTGATTAAACTCAGACTTGACTCAGATGGAAAATACCATAATTAAAACATATCAGCCTATAAAGGTTCTTATTTTTGGTGGCTCTCGGAATCGCCAGAGTTCTGAAACCTCACACCAAGGAGTTATTGTCAGCGGCCAAAGACATTGCTCGCTATGATTGGAGCAAACTTTGTAAATAACTTTTGTGCAATTTGCATACCTAATTACACTATTCACAAGAGATAAGTTGACATGTCTTCTGATACTAAGGGAATGATATTTGCTTCTTTTACAAGCTTGATGAATCCACAGGTTTTGTAGATTGTTCACAATTACTAGTTCCGGTATACTTACGATATATACATAAAGGCGATTTTAAAGATTAGTTCCTATGCAAACATCTATAAATGGCCTCTACAGTGTTTGATGTAACTGACAAAGTTGGTTACAATTCAAAAAGTAAAAGACTTCTTGGAAAAAATATCTGTAGTGTCTGCACAGATAGTGCTCTAAGTATGCTTTAATGTCCTTCTGGATGTCAATGTTTGGTACAGAATAAGTCACCATAAGAATCCATTGTCACTCATTGTATGATTGATTCATCGATATATGTTAGCAACGCCAATAGCAATGCATCTAAAGATTTCTCTTCAATTTTAGTGACACAAATCTGGATCCACTGTTTGCAGTCATTCTGTTCTATGAGATATTTTCCAGATGTCCTCATCCAACACCGTATCTTTGTAAAACATGTTGATTTGTTTCTGCCTGTCAGTTATAAAGTTTTAATACAAAAATAAACTTGATGTCAATTCCTAATCTAGTGAAATAAAAACAAGCTCAACCTTGGCACTAACTTTGGCGAGTTTGAAAATACTGTCGCCACATTTTCCATGATACGTAATACTTTCTAAATTGTAAAATATTTATTTACCGTATTATAAACACGTAATGAAAAAGTAAATAAATAAAAACCATAAAATCTACTTTTTTGAGAAAATTAAAGCACACATTTTGTTTACACTAAATAAATATGATACGTTTCTAACAATTAAGTTAGTTTTCTACAAGTTGATGTGGTCTATAGGGCAGATGATGTAAAGGTAAACTGTTTCTGAGGTTTTTACGAGGATGTCATGTGGCCAGTACAACGATCAACCGCATGACTTTAATTTTCCCTAACTAATGTCAGGTACCCATTAGAACTGGGTGGACTCAAAGGAGCCCAAAGACCCTGAAACTGAAAATCCCAGTTTTCAGCAGGATTTGAACCTGGAATGCCCGGTTCAAAAGACAAGCACTTTACCGCTCAGCCATATACCTAGACCTATGACAAAAAAATATGGTTTGGGGTCGCCTCCTAGTAAAAAATTGTATTAGGGGGTCGCAGAGCAAAAAAGGTTGAGAACCGCTGCTCTTGGGTGATAGCCTCCTTTAGTCGAAGAATAACTTTTTTCATGTGACTGTATAGCTATATTTAGCTATATTGGTCGTGCGGTTTGTGCGCTGGACTGTCGTTCGGATTTATCGACGGTCGAGGGTTCAAACCCTGCCCGCTCCCATCCCCCGTCGTCCTGCGGGAGGTTTGGACTAGGAAGTAAATTATCGTCAACTATGAAGGAACATCCGAAACATGTAAAACATTTAACAAAAACAAACAAGCATAAACATTACAGGTAAAGATGGCATTAATTTTGGTGACAGAGTAACCAGTTATTTTTCGTTTGTGTTCCAGGGCCAAGGTAATTGTTTTGTATTTGTAATGGAGTATTAAACTGTTATGGATATACTCAGGTCATAGAATAAGAGGCATGAACTATGCAGCAATGTGAGGGAAAAGTGGCAGTTTTGCAAGGAGGAAAAAAAGAAAAAGAAAAAACATACGAGCTGTTGAACATCCTGATGACTTGATAGCATGATATTTATTATTAGTATGATACTTTTATTGGAGAGGAAATAAAATCAAGCAAAACAAAAAAAACAACATGTTGGCTACATGACATCCTAGTTAAACACCATACAAAGAAACAAGATGTCCTTTACATCATCTGTTCTATAGATCTAAAGGTCTGAGAGGGGATACTTTGCATTACTACCGCCACTGACAAAAACATAACCTCTCAAGCAACCCTTAATCACCGAATCATTTTTTATTGACTGAAAAAACAAAAAATCAATAAATGAACATGACAAGCCCATACAGCTCATATCAATGATTCACCCCCCCCCACCCCCCCCCCCCAAAAAAAAGATTTGTTTAGCTATTGTTTGTCTTTTTTCTCTGAAGGAAACAATTGAGTTAATAGACCTATATTTTGTGTAAGACTTGTTGCTCATTATTGCTACCATAACATAATATCTGCTTTATTTTTATAAAAATCTCAAAGTTTCATCACACTTTTGGGGGGATGGGGGGGAAATGTCCTAAAAGTAATGTAAAAGGCAATACAATTATTGTTGCAAGGTGGGCAAAGGTGTGGTCATTGAAGATGATAAGTATCAATTTCCACATCGACACTAATGGTAGTTGTTTGCTTATTGTTGACTTTGAACCTGGATCTTATTTAACATTGGGGCAGCAGTACATTAATAAGCCGAGGTAGCCATTAATCAATATATAAGGATTTAGTGTTTACAAAATAAGTAAACATCGATTACAGTGAATCGCCTTACAATGGCAGCTAGAAATTTCTTTAACGTACATCAAAAAGCACTTTAGTAAAAGGTGTAGGTTTGAAAGCTTTAAAGACAGCACCTTTCATAGTAAGGCATGAATGTATCTTTGATACAATAAATTGTAGCAAGTGTCAACACACAATGATAATAAAGTACTTTGTTTCTAACTATGTTAATCAGATGATAATACTTACTAAGAACCATAATATCAAGGCTCTGTTCTCCCATTAATGGTACATGTTTCCCATTGAAAGCTCCACAGTAGAGCTTTCCATCATCTTCATCAGTGACTAAAAAAAAATATACAATTAAAAATAAGTCATTAAAATTATCTTAGAAGATCTGTGTTAACCATTCCAAAAAAACGGTCTCTAGAAATAAAGATATTTAATAAAAAATATTATGGCAGAGATTGTGTATACTAAATGTCTTTCCCAGAACAAAAAGGCCCTAAAAATTAAAAAACAAAAAAATAAATTTATCTTTATTGAAAAATGAAACTTGTGAAGTGTTAAGGAAACTTTTGACCATGCTTGACATAGATCTAAATCAATGCACTAGATCAGTGGTATATAAACTAAATAACCATGTTCTACAGGAGGCCAGTATGGACAGTGTAGCTAAATGCAAGATGGCAATCTTTTTTTTTAGCTTAAAAGTGATTCTATCCACACCCACCCTTTGGAAACCCTTTACAAAATAACTCAAGCACCATTTTTCACTCACACTGGCACAGAAAAAAAGCATCTGACAGTAGATAACTTCTATAAGAAACAGCTGGAGGTTGCAGGACATAGATTGAAGACCTAAAGTAGCTTCAACCTAAGTTGGTATGAAACACACCAAGCATGCTACCCTGCCTCATAATGGTACCCAGGTGGAAATTATCGTAAGAGGAAATGATCAGGCCAAAGGGTAGCAAAACAAGACTCCAATAAGGCTCCTAAGGGGGTGTGAGAGCATCCTCATTGCACTGTGTGGGGTTGTATAAGAGCTCCCACAACTGTCAACAATCCAAGTGCCATTTCTCAAGGAGCCATTTCATAAAATGGCGTGCCCGCACGATTAGCCTGGTATGAAACACCGAAAAAAGTGAAATAGGTGGTAATGAGCGTAGAACTAGATGATAAAACAATATAGCCCAGCTGTAGAAGGGATTCTGGATTTTCTAAAAATTTTAATCATTTTTGGCATCTTCCCTAATAGCTGACTTTAAAATATATAGAAAAGTAACATCAGCTTTCAGTCATGTTAAAAAAAATGCTCACCAATGATGGTGTCAGAACCCTTAATTGACTGAAACTTAAATACTGAATCTAGTAACCCTGACAATTTTAATCCTTTAAGAGTAACTGCTATGATAAATTTAGTGGGTTAACAATACTATGTTTAGGAAATACAAGCTTGTTATGCTAGGTCCATAGTTTGACTTGTAAACTTTAGGGAAAAGTTCAATACTATAAAGCCACAAATGGTTGGATGGCTTAAATACACCCTAAATGATTTCGTGGGAAAAATAATCCTTTGAAATAATAACAGGTGCAATATACAGAATAAAGTGAAAGAAGAAAAGCTGGCTGGATAACATGAAGAAGTGTATTGCCTTTGAGGCTATTAGGGTGAACTCTTGTCTAAAAGTTCATCATTGAACCTAGGTTGTATTTATGTTACATCACTCCACACAGTTCAACAAGTAATTTGGTAAAAAAAAAATTAAATTAGCAAAATATACAAAATTCTTTTCATGAAAAAAAAAGGCTTATCTAAGGAAAAGAACTCCTCATAAATATTTCTCAATAATGTAGAAATTATTTCCCTTATTCAATATCAGACTAAATAGTTAAATTACTAATATTGATAAACTGGTTGATTTTTTAAATTGATTCAAGTATTGTCTATGCAAATGAATAAGCGTTCGAAGTTTCAACTTGATCCGCAAATGGTAACATTATGAATTCAATTATCTAAGGAGACAAAACCTTACATATTTATCCCTATCTTGTATACAAACGGATTAGTTTCCCTTGTTGGTATCAAACAAAATAATTAATTACCAGTACCAGTAATTAACTGACTAATTTGTTAAATTAATTGTCTATGCCAATGAATAATTGTGCAAAATTTCAACTTGATCCGAGAATAAGTGTAGGGAAAAAAAAGTGTACAAACTTTTTACCAGACAGAGTTAGTTGATATAAGCTTTGTAAAAAAAAAACAAAAAAAAAACTTCCAATACTATTGGAGAAAAATATTTCAAGTTCTTAATTAAAATTAATTAATATATATTATAATCAATTAAATACAAAATATTAAATATATGAAAAAAAAAGTGAAAATAATACAATGATTACAACAATGAGATTCTATATATTAACATGATTTTTTGAATGTTATGTTTTTTTTTTCTTCTAATAATTTTAAATTTAAAAAATAAATACCTTTTAAAATAGTAAACTGGATATCAAGTGTATTGCTATTAACTGCATATGTATGTTTGACATCATAATAATTTGGATCTGCTTCTTCTAGTAATATTCCTTTCTCAGCTAAAGTTATTCTCTTTTCTCCATCTTTGCGATAAATAAAAAAGGTATTCGAAAGCATTGAACTAATATCTGTTGTTATAAGGCAGCTGAATTTCAATGTTTCACCAAGCTTTACATGGTTACTAGGCGACAAAGTAGTAAACTTCCCTTTAATTTCAATTGGTGTTTCACCTGTGTAACAAGAAAAAATTATGGATCAAAATTACTTTGGTTTGCATGAGTCAAGATTAATAAACAAAAGGAGATACATAATTGTAATACAACTTATCATACATACATTCCTGTAAATTATAAGATAATAACATATTATCCTACAAGTATCCATATGTTAATCCAGTCATGCATGTAATTAGATATAATCATAAGAACTAACATTATTTTTTTTAATGTGCTGGCCTAAAAAGATATTTCATTGTTTTTAAAGGGTTAAATTTAAAAAATTTCTTTTTCTGCAACAACTGCATACACATGCAACAAGATCTACTTTCAACTGCTTATCTTGGGTCTTAAATATTTGTGGTGCAGTCTCCACAAAAGTCAATTTTTTTGTTGTTGCCAGATCTATGTTATAAGCTATATTATAATTTTACTACTAGATTCTATAATTACTTCTATAACCAGATCTACACTATAGTTTATTAATACTAAATAGTAGATGTAGATCTAGTCATCTAGATTGTATAATAATATTATAATAGATTTTTTAATTGTATAGAGTAATAGACTCTATACTAGATATAGTCACTAGATCTAGAGCCTTCTCTATAGGCCCTATCTAGATATATCCTCTACTCTCTAGAATCTAGATTTTGGGATCTCTAGATCTAGAATGTATCAAGCTCAAACCATTTCAATACACAACACCTGTTACACATTTTACACACAGGTAGACAACTCTACTGCCACACCTGTTTACGAGCCAGGAGTGCAGACAAACAGGTGTGAAAAAAGTTTGAAATTATAATTTCTAGATAGATCTATTGACTATTGCTCGAACCAAAGTTAAGTGACTTCCTTACAGTCAACCACTTACTTAAGGACAGAGACGCGAATGAAAGAAAAACTCCAGCACAAATGTAGAAGTTATTCACAACCATTTTTGTTTTCTTGTTCTTGCACTTCCCGGCTTTGGTGACAGTTTATTCGAATTCGCTGATAACGACCGGCGTCCCCACTGTAAGACCCCCAAACGACAGTGACGTCACCGCGTGGGCTCCTACGGTTGGTTGACGTGTGACTACTTTTACCTGTGTTGAAGAAGACGACCAGGGGACAAAACACTAGGCTACTGTGTGACCTAATAGGAGAGAAAAAAACATGACATTAAAGTAGAATCAAGATCTAGATCTAAATATTCAGTAGAATTCTCATCTAGATCTAGACTATATATATATAACTGTTGAAAATCAAGATTTTTTTTTTTGGTTTGTTTTTCAAATATTTAAACAGTGGCGTAGCTATATGGTACATGATGCACAATGCAGCTCTAGTGATAGCCCCTCCTCCCCCACCCCTTCAACAAAAAGGAAATACAACTTTGAAAAGACGTAATTTTTCTAACGAATGTGTACTCATTGTTAAAGGTTTGCTAATTCGCACAGAAATAAATAAAACAAATAAATATTAAGATCTTTGTTGATGGCAAAACTATCAATAATTTTATCAAAATTATTTTTTCCCATCAGCTTTTGTTTAATGAATAAAATTGCCAAATTAGTGAGTTGCACATTTGTCATCGTTGATCGCAATTTATTCTTGATCAACTTAAATCTGAGGAAAAAAAATCGCTCGCATATAGCCCCACCAGTGGCGTAGCAAGATACCCGTGGGTCCGGGTTAAATAATATGTTAATATGCCCCTCTCCCCCTCCCCACCGTATGACAAGTATTATGTGTGACAAAGAAATCAAGTAGTTTGTATGTACCGGTACAATTACTAAAAAGACATTCCAATGCAAGTTTATGAGCACAGCTGATAGAATCATTTTAAACCATGTTTAAGTACTGTTTAGAACAGTGAACATAATGCGCAAGCGGCTGCTTTTGTTGGAACAATACCTCATGAAGGCTATTGAACTGTCCGCTCATATTGGCATCGTAATTAACTTAAAGAAAGATGGGGATATTTTATTACTTTAAGAGTATTTGTTCAGTCAATCCTACAGACTTCTGGTACCCACAGATATGAAACCCTACAAATGACAAATTTCTTTGGGTAGTTCGTCATCGGATTTCACAAAACATTTTCGGAAAAAAATGCAAATTTAATAATTTTTAATTCTCTTTGAGCGCTGTCAACCATGATAGAGAATAATGGCACAGATTGGACCTCCTTTAGTATTTTTGCTAAAATTGCATCGCCCAACAGGTCTATTCTTTTGAATCTGTGGGTCGAGGTAAAGGTTTAAATTGTGTTATTTCTTAATATTTGATGTACTGCTAAGACGTTGTCGTTGTTACTTGTGTCACCTAAACAATACTCTTCGCGATGACCACCAAATGAAAAGGTTGTTGCATGCTACACTTAAAACTAACATTCACTATGCGATGAATTACTTTCAGTCAGTAATTGTCAACTTCTTCAATGTGCTCCTTCTATACACCATCTACCGCTCTTTCGTGTTCGGCAAGCTTGTTGATAAAGTGAAGTCATTAGCAGGTCTATTTTTTTTTTTTTTTGACGATACGGTGGAAGACAAACAACATTCGTGCTTTGTCAGGGTATAAGCCCGAGACCATCCGAACGACAGTCCAGTGCCCATACAAGACGACAGGGCACCCATTCAAGTGAAAGACACTAGTCCATGATAAATGTAATTATCGTTTTATCTTAAACATTTTTGTTATAAACCTCCTCCCTAATCCAGTGACGAGAAGTAGCTAAAAAGTCAACATCTTTAACGTTTCTCTAAGTAACAAAACAGAATAGGTTGTTTCTATTTCTTGTTTAATACCTATTTTAAGTCTAAATCTAGATTTCTGGTAATAGTAAAGTGAAAAGAAAATAAAAGATGCTACTTAAAAAAAAAAAGCTTAAAAAAGGTAATACTACCAACGGTTTAATTACCGTAGCGGGAAAAAAAAAAGAAAGGGAGTATCCGAGTATGGGACCCAAACGTCACCACCAACACACCGTCACCACACTACAATAAACCTGATGAAAGCAGTTCCTTACAGTGACCCTAGGTGAAAACACGGGTTAATGTTTGGAAGTTAATATACAATTTGATATGACGTTTAAGATATTTTAATGAAACTTTTTACATTTTTAAACATTTTTTTTTTCAAAATTGCAGTGTAGGGTAGGCCACAATTGGTCATTAGTCATGAGTCATGGGACCAGGTGATATGAAACCATTTCGCGCCATGTAGTGCCTTATTTAGAGATGAAAAGGCCTTAAGCTATTTGATAATTGGGGCCCCATATAAGTCCAGATATTAAATTACCGGTTCCACGACAATTTCGTTCACTGACAAATCGTTCCCGACTTTTCGGGTTTGAGTTTTGAGTTTAGGCACATCGGCACAATTTAGGCCATGCTGTGCCCGCACGACTTTTCGTTCACCCGACAATTCGTTCACGCGACTATTCGTTCAAGCGACATATCGCTCAAGGACTATTCGCTCACAGACAATTTGTTCACCGACAACTTGTTCACCGACAGTTGGTTCACGACAAATCGTTCACTGTCAATTCGTTCACAGACACATTATTTACAGACAAATCGTTCATGATGTCCGATTTTCATTCTCTTTTCTAGTTTCTTAGATCTAAACCGGACATACAGACAGACCAAACAACACTAATAGCGGCTATTCCCTTTTCGTGGACTGCTAAAAAACTAAACGGACTAGCTTTAATTACGTAAATTTGGATTCTAAACATGTTAATATTTATGCAAAACAAAACCAGAGAATCGTTAAATAATTTTTGTCTTTATTTATTATTTATTTAAAATATGCAATTCGTCTAGAGGTAATTGTCAGAGCCTACAGAGATTTTCTAGGTCCACAGGGCGTGAACCTTGACAGTTTGAGAAACAGTGGTGTAATGATTGATGTAATATTTTGAAAAATTCACGTTATATTTGGAATGTGTAAAAAAGAGGAGGGGTGGGGGCGGATTACGAAAAGAAGAGGCGAAGGTGAAAACCCATGTGAAAATTGAATGGCGAGCCGTGAAGTTCAAGTGGTAATTATGATAGGCCTAGATATAGCTTATATTAGATTCGATGTGAGTTAAGATTGGTCTAGATATAGCTTACATTAGATTCGATGTGAGTTAACAATAAGTTAAAATAGGCCCAGATGGCCTAATATAGCTTATATTTTTTTTAAATCTTGTAACATGTAAGTTTTGTCTATGTCTACACTGAGATTAAAAGCCTGTTAATATGTGTTTACAAAGAGAGTTTCGAACTTGATTCATTTTTGTGTAGAGTTACTACCCTTAATGGGGAAGGTGGTTGGATTAGCTGTTCGGAGCTACAAACCGACACAAAGTCCTACGTAACAATGAGTCAGTAGAAACTCAGCTTGGCGATGAGGAGTCTATGTGTCCCCTATTTTAACATCACTAATGTCATCAATCCAATATTATGCTTTCCCTAATCCTTACAGTCTATTAGATTGAATAGCTGTCATACGATGTTATTAGACGACTGACTGGTGAGGGAGCTATAAATAGATTAACAAGGCCGGGATGTGCTGGCCACTTCAATTATGTTTCTTATGCTACCTACGTATTTATTTTAAATGGAAAGTCTAATACTGTCTTTGTAATTCACATGTGTCAATTTGCCCGCACATTACTTTTATAGCCAAAAGGTTGATTGTCAATGAAACGACACCTCAGTCAGAGTCGGCCTTAGCAATAAGGTGGGCCCCCTGGGGGAGTATGTGACATACGTGCCTAACCCTAACAATAACCCTAACTCTAGTAAAAAGTAAAGTTCCCCTTTTAGACCTTGTGATCTATAGGCCATATGATGTAATACTGTCTTTGTAATTCACGTCATCTGTTTTCTGTGGCCTACGGTTAACGAGGATATTTTGTGGCCAGCACAACGACCAACTGCATTTACTTTTACCCAACTAATGTCAAGTACCCATTAGAGTTGGGTGGACTCTGAGGCGCCCAAAGATCCCGAAATTAAAAATCCCAGTCTTTACTAGGATTCGAACCCAGGACCACAGGTTAAGAAGTCAAGCTCTTTACCGCTCAGCCTTAACTCTAACCCAAAATAAAAGGCTACGCCGAGAGCTTTCGTGGTAATACATATAGATGCCAGAAAGGTTTTGGCAATATTGAGTAACAAGTCGTTATTCAGGAGATCTGTTTTGGAATAAATCTACCTCATTGTATTTCGGTCTAGAGCGTATTGGTCCGGTCTGAGGGCGTATGGTTCGGTCAATAAATATGCGTGGCAGAGGCCCCACATATTTGTAGTAAGGCTACAGGCTACCAAGGAATAGAATAGTACCATGGTAAAAATATAATCGCTGCTTGGGCTTTAGGCTTAGGTCTTGATGGTCGAGGGTTCAAACCCTAGCCGCACCACCCTCACCTTATGGCCGTCGGTTGGGGCTACGATGTGGTATCAAGTCGATAATCGATCTAACAATACAACAGCACGTCTCTCAATTTTGGATCGACGGAGATAAAGTTGTAGTTGTTGATAGTTTGTAGTTTATCTTCCATTCTGAAGGGACATTCGGAAGGTATAGAATAAAGAAATAAACCTGTTTTATTTTCAAAATACTATGTATTTAATCTTATTAGTCATAAGAATTTTTGTTCGCTACTAAAAATAAATCATGACTCAGTCGATTTCAGAACTATTTGAGCACGAAGTGTGAGTCAATACAGAATGTAGCCAGACACAAATCTCATCATTGATCAGAACGTCTTCAGTTCTATATAGTGTCAGTCAGAACGTCTTCAGTTCCATATAGTGTCATTTCCTGTTTGTAAATCTGAGATATATCACGAAGTTTTTGTTTGTATTTTAGAGCTCCTTTGGAGATTCTCATTAATGGTGGAAAAAACTATAAATAGCCCGCTTTTTGTTTTGTATTTATTGATATAACGGAGAAATGAGAGAAATGAAAGTTCCAGTCAGTATTTTTAATTAACGCGAATGTTATGGGCTTGGTCCCCATACTGTCATTAGAGTTCTCTTTATATTTATTTAATGATAAGTAAAATAGGAATGTTTAGTTTACTCAATTACCCGCATAGAGTAGGAATAAATAAACTCTAGAAACCCTATTATACTTGTTCCATTTCTTGTTCAGCTCTTCAGATTTCATTGCCAACTCTTGTGCAGTGTTTATTTGCTTGAAACCCTGACCACACTTCCTTTCACCGGATCTGGTCTTAGATTTTTGGTAGAATGAGGTAGCCCCAATGAAATAAAAACAATAATAAAAAGAAAGATCGAGAAAATAAAACTACGCATGTTATTAAAGCCCGCTTAAATTGTCTATATACAAATCAACAAATAACAGAAATTCATATATCGCAGTTTCCGTAGTACAGACAGAGTTAGACTAGTAAACATATAATCGTAGTGCTCTACTATGTTTGAGATCTGATACGTGTTTGGTAATTTTTACTATAATTGTGTTTTTTTTCAGTCCTGTGCGAGGCCCCCAATAAATGGAGGAATATGTGACTGCATAGTTTGCCTATGACTAAGGCCAGCCCTGCTTTCACTTTATATTTTTCTCTAAATACCCAAAATAATGAAATGTCATTGGATTGAGTACACCTAACCAAAAGGTGCATTGGACCTCAGTAGCATAGCCCATGGCCCAGGTTCAGAAATATGAAGGTATGTTTCCTTTCCCGTAGATTTACTGTGACAAATAGCAAAACGAGTTATCTTCCGTATGTCAATGTAATTACAAACAAGTCTTCAATTCCGAAACTACATTTTACTAGTCAGATTGTGTCTATATTAAATTCAGTAGCTGCTTCTTGCAAATAATTACCATATACACTTCCTACAATCAAATCCAATTTTTTTCAGTGTTCATGGGCCTGGGTGCAATGTACCCTATTTGCGTTAAGGTTGCTAGGCCATTGGTGGGCCTAATAATTGGATATTTAATAGGTTAAGTGTCTTTACATATTACTCATGATACGTGTCGCTAGTTTTTAACATGCAATTTGTGCATACGCATCGGTTTTCCCATCCCCTCATCTAAATGACATGTTATGGTGTTTTCCCATCCCCTCATCTAAATGACATGTTATGGTGTTTTCCCATCCCCTCATCTAAATGACATGTTATGGTGTTTTCCCATCCCCTCATCTAAATGACATGTTATGGTGTTTTCCCATCCCCTCATCTAAATGACATGTTATGGTGTTTTCCTGGCGCTGTTTTGTCAACATTGACTTTGAACTGAATGTCAAAGTTGAACCAAAAGTTTTTGTCGGTGCCAATGTTATTTATTTGAATTGAGGCTAATTGGAAAAAAAAAGTTATGATCTAAGATTAGACATCTCCTGAAGGTGAAAAAAATAAATGTCGACCAAGCGGTCCTTAGCAGCAATGTAATAGCAAACAAACAGAATACCTTCCCCCAAGATAAGCAGTTCCTTATTTAGAACCATGAAACTAAACATTAAAAAAACGCTTCTTGCGCTAAAGTGACTGTGCAGCAAGCATGTTTGTAAGATGTTTATAGAGCTTACAGTGTATTTAAATACATTACATTTGTAAGTATAAAGAAAAAAATATTGTTATGTAATGTATTACATCTAATGATATTACCTTTTTCCCCCCTGAACCGACACTTAGCATATTCTAAATAAAGTAGGCTATGTTAACAAAAATGTAGATCCTGGTGTAAAAGTAAAAGGGCATTTTTGTTGATGGAACAGAGGTTGATGTTCAGCTAGAAAATGGTCCTGTTGGGACATGTTAGTAGTTTTAATTCTAAAATAGTCGTAGTATAAAAAATTTCCAATGTCTGACAAAAGTGCGTATGAGGATAATTGTACATGTATTTAATATGGAAGTAGGCCTACACCGAAGCCACCCTACTAAGATCATTGTAACCTCAAGTAGGAGGAAGGAAATTCAAATCAACCCGATTTGATAGACAAACACGTGACTAACTTCCTAACTTTATTTACGTCTGCTGACATTGTAGTCTGCCCCTGATTTTTTAAAAAAATCCCCCCCCCCCCCTTAACTGTTTGTATAGGTGGATTAGCAAACTCTTTCTAAAACGAACGTTAACGGAGAATCTCGCTTGCGAGTCCGAGATTTAGGTCCAGTCTAGATTCAATGAATGGTATCTGAGGAAAAATAGTGATTGAACTTCTGTGGGGCGTGATTCTATCCTAAAATTTTCCATTAATTTAATCTGTAACATTAGATCTTTGTAAAAAAAAAAATCTAAAATCTTCCATTAATTTAATCTGTAACATTAGATCTTTGTAAAAAAAAAATCTAAAATCTTCCATTAATTTAATCTGTAACATTAGATCTTTGTAAAAAAAAAATCTAAAATTTTCCATTAATTTAATCTGTAACATTAGAACTTTGTAACAAAAAAAATCTCCCTACCAATCACACACTTTAGAAAACTGTCACTGTCCTATAATCCGTAAACAACAAAATTAAACAAAATACAAACATTACAATCAAACTAAGTCTGGATCTAGATCTAACAATGCTTATGGCTTATCTGTTTTAATCTTAGTTGTATTTATATGTTTTAAAAAGATTGAATGACGTCAGTAAGGATGTGTTTCACGTCAGTAAGGATGTGTTTCAAGTCAGTAAGGATGTGTTTCACACAGGAAGAAAGTATTGTTATAAACCTGGTGGTAGCACAGATGGGGGTAGTGGTGTGAGTGTAGTCAGCCGACGCAAATCGCCCCAGGCCAGCGATAGACGAGCGGTCAACCGCGACGAGTTACGACGGTCAGCCGAGTCGAGTGTCAACAGGACGGTTCGGGAAGGATCGGCGTCGTGAACAGAGCTCAGGGGCGTCACGAGGGATGTAGTCATGTTCCGTCCGGTTCTAGAAGGCCAGTAGGGACCCTATATAAAGAGCGGAGTTGTCCAGTCAAGACGGTTCACGGCAGGGGTTTAGAACACGGTCGACTACAGCACAGTTCAACGGTGTGGTTCTGTACGGAGCATTACGACGGTTCAGTGCGGAGTACTGTAAAGTACAGTTGAGACGACTGGCGTCTTGATCTTGGTCTGTGATCGAGTCCGACACAACGAGCCCGACACAACGAGCCCAGTGTGTGAAGTCAGTCCTGAACTGTTGAACTCAGTGCAAGCCCGGAACGAGACGGAGAGGCCAGTGCAATAATTGATACGGCGGTACGGTGTTATCGGAGAGATATTTGTACAGTGTACGTGTTGCCAATTGTACAGTGTTGGCTGTTATTTATTCAACTATTAAAGTGTTACGTTACTCTGGAGCCCTGAGTTGTCAAGTTCTTTAAGTTGGTGGTGTATGGTGCAGTTTGCAGAGAGCCTGGATAGTGAGATTCGTAACAGTATTCTTGCAAAAGCCGATTAGATCTGTGTACACCAGTGATGCCCAACCTAATTCGACCTGCGAGTTATATTAATTTCCGACACTCGCGGGCTACATGACCGAAAAGGTACAAAAACGAAATGAAAGCGACCAGAAACTATTTGATTAGAAACCCGTGGATCTAGTACTTACATTTAAAAATTTGATTTCGGAAGCTTATCTTCTTTTTCACACGCCAGAAATGGCTTGATTTCTGTCCTTATAATATGAGCAACGTTGTAGCTAACTTTGCAATGACTCGTTTTTTCTTTTTAGTAAATATTCCCATCGATCCTCCAATCTGTAGGCGTAGTTAAACTATCTTTTACTCTCGGCTTAAATCAAGAATGTCGCCATATTTGTTTTCTACTGACGTTGACGTGTTTCTCTTTGAAAACAGTCAGACTTTCTGTACAAATCAATAAATGTTGGCCTTAGTATCAGGGTCCACACCAAAGTTCACCGTTTTTCTGGTAGATTCTACACTCTGTGTCCCATCTAATAAGAATACAGATATTAGACGTCATGGTACCAATTAATTAAAGAAAAATTGAGGGCCCTAGCGTAGGTAAGGATACATTTGTCAATATTTTTTTTTTGGATGGGGGATTTTCTACACTTTGTGCCAACATTTCGGAGGGCCGGATGAAACCACGTCGCGGGCCGGATCTGGCCCGTATGTGGGCATCACTGGTGTACACTATTTGGATATATTATATACATTTTATTTTTTGCTTTCTAAAAAATTGTTGAACAGTAAAATGTTTTTTTAAAAAACAAAAAAAATAACGGACTATGTCCTTCTGATGTCTTCTTTATTTTTGATGTAGACCACCAACAACACTGTAACATTCATTATCAACTTGACATTGTTCACCACATGGTAATTAGTATGTGAAAATAATTAGACTGCATAACAGCCATATATCATCAAAGGTCATTCGCTAATCACTTATTTATATAAAAAAAATTCTTAAAAGTAGGCTACTCTTTCTGCCCTAATGCCATAAGAAAATAAAACACGGTGCTTAAACTAGCCTCCTCCCCCCCCCCCCACCCATACACACATGAAATCATGACTTTGTAGAGATTTCAGTCTTTTCTATTAACACAGGATGTTGATAGTTGATCGTTGGTTTGTAACTCCGGATAGCTAATACAACTTCAACCGATGTAAACAAAAACTCAATCTAACCTCAATCTACAATATACACAGACTGAACTTTCGAAGAGATAAAGATCTAATAGTAATTTATTGAAATGATAAATAACAAAGTCTAATTCACCAGAAATACACGCCTTAACTCTAGCTTCTCAGATCACGTGACTTCCTATCACCAATAATGACAGACCAGTTCATGGTTTCATCATTTTACACAACCAAAAACTTACCACCACCTCATTTCCCATTTCTCCTCGTTCATCATTGTCATTTTGTGCTAACGTTGGAGACATACATGAACTTCTTGAACAGTTGGATCTAATGATCTACTTATTAGAAGGAACCAGTTCATTTATAAGAAAGGACAACTATTAAATAAGACAACTATTACATGAGACAACTATTAAATGAGACAACTATTAAATAAAACAATTCTATTTCCATTTTCTTGTGGACCGATCTAAGACACTCAATGTCATTTTGTATCATACTTTATAATTTTATTCTGACAACTATTTCATTTGCGTAGAAAATGTTTTCGTCTTTTTTAAACGAAATAAAGGTCACGTTACTTGTAGCAATACTCCCACATTGAGATTATTTTGTTTTGCTTTAATCATATTCCAATGGCGCTTCAGCTCGTGTAGGGCCCTGGTCTGCTTTAGCACATCTCTCCAGTCTGATCTATCCTGGCGCTTCAGCTCATGTAGGGCCCTGGTCTGCTTTAGCACATCTCTCCAGTCTGATCTATCCTGGCGCTTCAGCTCATGTAGGGCCCTGGTCTGCTGTAGCACATCTCTCCAGTCTGATATATCCTGGCGCTTCAGCTCTTGTAGGGCCCTGGTCTGCTGTAGCACATCTCTCCAGTCTGATCTAACCTGGCGCTTCAGCTCATGTAGGGCCCTGGTCTGCTTCAGCACATCTCTCCAGTCTGATCTATCCTGGCGCTTCAGCTCATGTAGGGCCCTGGTCTGCTTCAGCACATCTCTCCAGTCTGATCTATCCTGGCGCTTCAGCTCATGTAGGGCCCTGGTCTGCTGTAGCACATCTCTCCAGTCTGATCTATCCTGGCGCTTCAGCTCTTGTAGGGCCCTGGTCTGCTGTAGCACATCTCTCCAGTCTGATCTATCCTGGCGCTTCAGCTCATGTAGGGCCCTGGTCTGCTTCAGCACATCTCTCCAGTCTGATCTATCCTGGGCTTTACGTCTCCGTACCCGGACTTTTAGCTGTATTGTAGATCTGTCTCTACGTTATCAAGCCACCGTATCCGCGGTCTGCCTTTTGGTTTTTGTCGGTGTGAACAATCTTTGTTCTTTTTTTCTCTGGCATTCTTTCGAGGAGACCTGACCAACGTTATCTGTTCCTTGCTTTAATCATGATTGGACACTATTTGTGACTCGTGGACTTGGCTATCAGGTTGTTGATCTTCTTATCTATAAACACATCATTCAAAATGTATTGCACCAAACCAGCAGAACTCATCTGATACTACTCTATACCTTGAATATTAGTCCACAGATCATTGAAGACGAAATTCTATTTAAATCATTCAAAATAAATTTCAATTTTATCAAAATATATTTGCGGGTCACATACATATTATGAGAATCCTTGACTTGATAATTGTTCTAAATAAAAAACAAAGGTTATGTTTCGTAGTGTTGGCGAAATCGGCACTCAACTGACATATACGCACTAACCCCACACACATACGCACTCAATAATGACATTTTTTTTTAGAATTGACTGGTGTCAGTCATAGATAATATCGGGAAGGTGAAAGTCTATAAATACGTAGATTTAACTCTTTCTATCCTAACTAACGATACCAACGTTGATTCCACCAGAATGTGGTAAATAATTACAGAGACAAAGAGTTAGAGTTCTCACAACTCTCCATGTTATGATCGTGTTTTCCTGGAGAGATCGACTTGGGGTCATGGCATTTCAAAGGAGCCCCAACAAAGGTGCTGGTTTTTTTTCAGTCGTGTACGCTCCTTGATGAGTCGAAAAGAGGGGGAGGGGGAGGCTATCGTTGTTGCAGACAAAAGGGCAATAGGGCAAAACTAAGAACCCTGGGGAAAATAGGCGCAGCAAAGGTACCACTAGCTAGAATTACGAAAGTGATTTCGTTTCGTAGTCGGATAGCGTTTTTATTTTCTTCTTTATGTTGCGTTGTTTTGAGACACATTGTAGATGCAATAGCGGGAACTTTCAACTATTGTTTACATTGGTAGATCAACAAAAGACTGAAGCTTTTAGGAGGAGGCTGTCATCAGGGAGAGGGAGTGTATATTTGCATTAATTATTCTCGATTGTTTAATGTTACTTTATATCTTTGCCACACACAGATCTAGAGCTCAGCCTCAATAAGTTTATTCATTTATAGTATTTGTATACTATCACCTTGCTCTGCAATGTAGCGCCCTCTAATGTGTGTAATCAACTATCGCCACTGTAATTAGCCTGTTAGTTAGCTTATGAAGACGTAATTTCATATCATATGTAAGCTTGCACAACCACAACACAATTTTTTAAGGGAAACAATGCGCGAAGCCTTCGCATTTAAAACAAAAACGTAGGCCTATATCTAAGTTCAACCATCAGGATACAAGACCTATGTAGATTTCAGTACATCTTTCACTGACCCATAAATGTGGACGAATTTCTTTAAACGTGGGCCTCAGTGGGCTTTTCTATTGTAATTTAAGCAAAATATTGAAACTAAAGATTTAAAAGTGTTTTGTAAGCTACTTAGCTTAGATCTTTGTACTCGGTATTCTTTCGCCTAGTGGATATAATTTGGTGTCTAAATAGTGCCTAACCTATATAAGCACTAACCACGTTAGTGTGAACAAGTTGAAAGTGATCCCTTCTTTGTAACGCTCGGTGTGTTCAAACAGAATCGCGGTCCAAGTATGGCTTTCAGAACGTGACGAGTACACGTGTGCTATGTGTGCTCATGATAAGCGATGTGTGTCTGTGTTCATTGTGTGCCCTGCTTGTGCGTGTTGGCTAGTTTAAACATAAAAAAAAAAAGGAAAAGATGTGCCACCACTGACAGCATAGGCCTACAAGAGAGACCGTTTCAATAACTGCCAAAATATTGTCAGCAGATATTAAAAGAGTAGAGAGCTTTTAGATGTAGCATACATAGTGCTACTTTACATTCATACATAGCCACATTCTCAAACAAGTCCAAAGTGGTATATTTAGGACAATAAACTATTAAGTTCTAGTATTGGGTTTAAAAATGGCACTGAAAAAAAACAACAACGAAAAACAGCATCCAAAACTGTGGAGCTAAAATTAGGCCCCAAAAAAATGGGGGGGGGGGGGAAAGCACTCTATACAATTTACTTTCATTTCTTCTGTTATACATTACAGATGTTCCTTTAAAAATATATATAATTACGTCCTACGTGTATCGTAACTAAATTATTTTATACTGTCACGGCGTGATAGATATAAGCCTACATGTAATACATGATTCTGTTAAATTTATAAAATGTTCCAAATGCTTGTATGATGAAGTGACAGTGGGAAAAAAGGAGACAAATAATTAAGACTATCTTTTAATGTGCATGTATTTTAAATTATTATTTTTTATTATACGGTAACGTAACGTAGTCATCGTTTAGGGGAGGGAGAGGACTGGTAAGTTATACAACACAAGAATTACAATACGAAGTATATCATTGGTGGGAGTGGGAAGGGAATCTTCTCATGAATGCATTTGTACGTCGATGAAGCACATCAATAGGAGTTAGTAGGGCCTAATTACATTCCAATACTAATATTAATTAGTGAATCATTCATCTATTTCATAGAGCACATTATTTCTTTGTAAATAGTTGCCCAATTTTGGTCGCCTTTTTTTTCTTCTCTACATTGGATCTATAACGATGTTCGCAATATGTACATACTTGCTCCTCATTCAATAATTATTTGAATGCCCAGACATTTTAAGGCGAGGCTTGCTGAACCATGATATTTCACGCTGTACACATCAGGTCGCGGTCACCTGTTATAACCGACTTGACCAACATTCCAAAACCATCGGACCGTGAAACAAATCCTCTGAAAACGTGACGGTGTAACTTTGTCTCCTCTTGTTACTGTTAGCCTCTTCTTCTCAATGGCACATTCACCAGTATTACACAGTTTGGAAATGTTTTGTTTTTGTGAGCTTCCCGAGCGTACTTGTATTTGATGTAACACAGCCTTGTTTGCCCATGTTCTATAACGGGGGTCCAGACTAGAAAAATGACGTGCACATTTTTTTCGTTTACAATGTGTATAAATACAAATGTGACACAATTATAGGACTTTTGATGAGACAGATATTGTTAGACTGGTCGTGTGGTCTGCACTCTTGATTGTCGTCTGGTCCAGGGTTTTAACCTTGCCCTATGTCACTCGGTACTTTTGGGCTAGGTTGTAATGCGCTTTGTTTTTGCTGTTTTTTTAGCGGCCCTCGAAAGGGGAAAAGACGCTTTTAGTTTTGTGCGAAATGTCTGTCCGTCCGTCCCGTTTAGATCTCGTAAACTAGAAAAGATAATGAAAATCCGACATCACAATATTTTAGACCATTCAAAGTTCTGATGCAACGGCTACTTTTTTTTCTGAAAGCAAAAAATCTAATTTTTAAAATCAGTTATGCAAGCATTTTTTTAAAGAGAAAAGGCTAATTAGTATGCATTATCAGTTAGACCTAAATTAAAACGAATAGTAATTTTGTAAACGTCATTTTCGTTATTATTTTAAAAACGGTGAATGGGATGTATCTCCAAATAAGAGATTGAGCCTTTTAAAAAAATTAAATCAATTATAAGACTTCAGTTAGGCCAGGAGAGGCGCGGTAGCTGAACGGTAAACCGCTTGGCTTCCGAACCGGGGGCCCCGGGTTCGAATCCTGGTAAAGACTGGGATTTTCTACTTCGGAATCCTTAGGCGCCTCTGAGTCCACCCAGCTCCAATGGGTACCTGATATTAGTTAGGGAAAAGTAAAGGCGGTTGGTCGTTGTGCTGGCTACATGACACCCTCGTTAACCGTAGGCCACAAAAACAGATGAACTTTACATCATCTGCCCTATAGACCACAAGGTCTGAAAGGGGAACTAGTTAGGCCAGGTTCACATCTAACTTTGCATTCACTTGCACCTATCCTTTGATCAGCTGTACCGTTGGGGCACTACACATGATCTGTCAACCTTGTTTCTCCTTTCGTATCTCTCATTTGTCTTTGATATAATTTCATTTGGATGTTCTTTCTGAAAATATTGAAGCCTGCCTGAGTGGACCACTTCGGGGGCCGATTTTGAGTTTGTGTTTCCACTCAAACTGTCTTTGTAATCTTGTTTTTTAATGTTTTAAATGTTTCGGATTTAAAGATAATCTACATCATCCTTGTCCAAAACTCCCGCAGGATTGGGTACATTAGGAGAGACTTGCTTGTAGGAAGCTAGTTGGTGGCCTATACATCAGACTGGACCAGTGGCGTAGCTAGCAATGTGTTTGCGGGTGGTGCGGGCCGCACGGGGGTATCAAGCTCAGGACAAACGTTGTCTGTAAAAACTACACATGCATTAGAAAAAGTTCTAGGCTTTAAGTTGAACAAGAATTACTTTCGATCGACTGATGACACATTTACGACACACTCATTTGGCAATTTTGTCAATTGAACAAAAGCTGATAGGAAAAAAAAGATTTTGGTAAAATTATTATAAATTGCTAGTACGAAAGCACTAATAGTATTTGTAGTATCTTTTTGTTAAATTAATTTTATTCCGAAGAAGCGATACTTTAAAATTTCTTTTGGAACATAAAGAACGGTTTACTGTTTCTTTCCTTTTTTTTTTTTGGAGGGCATCATGAGGACATGTCGCAACGGACATCAAATGCCCTAGCTACGCCACTGCACTCGACCTCAGGCTGATTCGTGAGATCAAACTATCCCTAGAGGTATCCAATTAACAAATAAAAAGTCAAGCGAACAAAAAAAGTTATAACGAAATGTTGAATCTAATCCTTTCAAACAGATTTGTTAGAATCACTTTAGGATATCTTCAATATTTTTATTTCTAGGCTCCACTTAACACAGGAAACAGTTGATCTGTCGAGTCCTAACTGTGCGGTAGCCCGGAGATAAAAGCCTGCTACCAAATGGCTGTGTTGTAGTATTTGCATGGAGAACTACTCTAGGCTGTTATCAGGTGTCAGAAATAAGATAGTTGACAAGTACTTTCTAGATATGCTGTTGGTGTACACTCTCCATGCACTGCTTTACAAATGAGGCACGCCTAGAATTAGAAGATGTAAAGTCCTATTCCAACAAGAAGATTAACTAGCATTTCATTTCTATATACTCTGTAATTTTCCCAAACAAAGTCAAAATGGTTTTTGGCATGCTACCCAGAAATTATTTATAGTCCCACCAGAATGTGGCCCGATTGTGAGCAGCAATTAATTTAAGTCCCGTTGGAAACTCCTAGAAGACTCTTGCACTGGGTCTAGGCCTACACTTGGGGAGATTTGTTTTTCATGGCTAATATAATGATTAGAAGATTGCATTTCTCTCGCTCTCTCTTTCTCTCTCTCTCTCTCTTAATAAATATTCTTGAAATGATTCTCTCATGTGAACGTGATTACTACTACTTAACAATATTAATTTAATTAATCACAATAAAAAGTGTATTTACCAACAACCGCACGGATCACCGAAAACCCAACATCTCAGACGGTACCAAGTTATGTCACCTATTTGTCACCTGTGTTTGTTTTTTTTGTTGTTCACTGTCTGCAGCTGCTCCATCTAGCTCACCATTGCTTGTCTCTTTGACTGACCCTAGATGACATGACTCTGTTATCATTGACCTCACTGACACTCGCTGCTCGCCACTATCACCAACTATCGTTATATATAAAATAATTCATTCTTTGTTGCCTACTGAAGCTACGAAACAAATGAGCTGTACCCAACCTGCTAATCCCAACTCTTAATTGTCTTACCCTGTGTCTATACCAAATTGCCCAACATTAAATGTATCTCAAATACAAAGACCATTGTTGTCGATGTAGTAGTGATTCAACAACCTTCACATGCACTCTTTCATGTATTCCAGTAATCACCCAAATTAATGTTTTATTTTGTGATGTCTGTCTGGTTCCACCAGTTTAAAAAAAAAAGTTTGAAAGCTGTAAATCTCTGTGTCTCGACCTCAATAATCCTATTGTCGTAAAGTCAGTCCAGGATTGTCTCGCCTATCAGAGATCCGTGAGAGAAACTAAACGAACTTTTTACCCTCGAACACACTCAAGTTACGACATCAAGTCTCAAGTTATTGGATGAGTAGTAGTAAATAGATACACAAAGTTATTGGATGAGTAAATAGACTACGTCCCTGGAAGGTGCCAATGAAGCCTAAATAAATAAATCCCTAATCCTATTGATAACTTGAACAAAATTGAAAGAAATGACTAAACAAAAAAACAAAATGTGTCATTTAGCCGCCTCCTGCAGTCCCACTAGTCAAACGAGTAAGAACAAAATCAAAAAGTTGTATACCCACTACAAATGAAACGGAATATTTTATCAAGTGAAATAATCTGAGTTTTCCAGTAGATGTACTGTTAAACATTGAATTTTCATCTTGTGGGATCATATTTATATTGCTTTGTTTTTTTTTTTTTTTTTTTTTTTGCCTGTGATAAAAACAAAAATCTCTCAATTACTGTAGTTGGAGTGTGAATCATTCAACAATATTATTACGCTATAAATCATGCAACTGTATAGTTAGCAATGACTCCAGTAGACTTATTGAAGGCTCACATCTGTGGTGTACAGAATATAGGAAGTGGTGACAAGCTAGGTATTTTAGAATGTAAACTAGAATTTGTGTTCAATCGTATGCACACATTCCTTCGAAAAGATATATAGGTCCTACGATGAATTGGTATATGGACTATTTGTTCAAGCGTAAAGATATCAATGATTCAATCCTTTATGACCCTTTTACAAAATGATATATTGCAGTTTATATAAGGACGTATTATATAATTACTTCGAGTAAATCAGCTGATTGTATTAAATTTTGCCTCAGAAATGTCGCGATCCACGTCATATCTAAAATAAAACTTAAATAAATGACGTTCAAGTTTGCGTACAGTCAAAAGTGTTCATTTCAGTTTGTATAAGGCCAGGCTATTAGACCTTTCCTGAGGCTATCTACTGGAGATATGTGGACAGCACAATGAAGACTAATGATCAACCACATTAAAAAAAAAGATATTATTAGGTATTATACGTGAGTCAACTCATTGCCGTCCTAAAAGTCGGGAAATAAATCCCGCCCTACATCAGATTTGAACTCCTTGTATCAGCAAAATGAACTGCGCATACCAAGAGTTGCGATGACGAGGAAAGCGCGAACAGGGACGTCCTCGTATAACTTGGCGCCTCACTTTCATGGAGGACTTCAGAACAGTGGACACCAGGTGTCAGGAGGCTTTAGACATTGCCAGTGACATCTTTGTGGAGACAGCTTGCTGCCCAATGCGCCGAACGGCGCGGGGGGACCTAAGTCTAAGTAAGTATCAGCACCGAGAGCTCTAACTGCTATTCCACCACGTCCTACTCACATTAGCATATCCCAACACGCAATTTAAAAAAAAATAATCATTTGGCTGTGTAAACAGATCTCAAAGCTAACATTTCAGCACAGCATTGAAACTACAAAAACACACACACACACACTGTATACAAAGCAACACACTTCTACAGTCGTATACCTATCCAACTCTAAGACAGTGTTAAGCCAGATCAGGCGTTGTGTCAGACCAGGCTCTAAGCCAGAGGAGACTTTTGAGACGATTGAATAAAACACATTTGAGACCGGTTCTACTTTCTTTGTGTTTCACTGTTGATAAAGCTGATATTTCGTCTCGTGTTGTTTCCCTTCAAAAATCAATAGCTTAAAACCTTTAATTCAGCCAACAACCTTTAGGCGATTTTTAAGCAAAAATGTAGACACCGACCTTGAGACGTGTTGACCCTGGTACCCAACAGAGCAGACTTATTATTTTAAGGTGAATGGTGTCGTGGGGGGGGGGGGCAGATACTAATACGTATGCTTCTTATATATATTAAGTCCACAAACAGTGCTTTTAGTGAAAAACATAACAGAAACAAACAGAAATATGCAAACAGAAGCGGCATTAATTTATGCCGTAATTGAACTAGTTCAATTAATTCTGTAGCTGTATTTTAATAATTATTTATTGTATTTTTTTCAGGTGCTCGAAATCAATTTTCGGACAGGGAGTGTCTTGAAGGTTTAAGAACTAATAAGAACCCATGTATTTGTTTACAATACCACCTTCCATGAATGGTCAACTTTTAAATTATTAAGTTAGATAACCTATAGCTTATGTCCCTTACAAACTGCGCAGAGTCAATAAGTAGGCTACTCGTATGAAAGAAAAGTGGTATAACAGCCTAAGGAAAATTATAATTAAACTAATTATACTATAGACAAAGTCAGGCTTTGAAATAGATCTACAATTCAAGCCAAATAATCTCTTATGGTAGTGTTATACTTAACCCTACCAAACATCTACACCTGATTTCGCATGCAATTTTTCATAAACTACTAGATCTAGTTTCCACCATCAATTTGATCCTTGTTGAACTTTATAGGTCTATAAAGTTAAAAACATTTTTTTTTAAACTTCATTATCTTTGTGTAAACCACCATAGCAAAGAATATAAAACAAAAATGATGAGAACCCGTCTTTAGTACAGGTAATCGAGTTGAGTGATCGATAAATGTTACGAACAAAATGTTTCTATTGATAACGCTAACAAAAAAAAGTGCATTAACAAATGATAAGTTATAGCCTGCTCTGTCGATAAGTGAAACAAAATGTAGTCATGGACGTAACTTTTACTATCAGAGTAACAAAAAGGATAGAACAAATGCACAGATTAATATATCTATACACACACGCAATATAATGCACACACACACACACACACGATTGTGAGTCATAAGTTGTAAGTAAAATATACTGATTCTTTTGAATTAAAGATAACAAAATAACAGCCTGCAAAGAGGTAAAACGAATATATTCCTTTGAGTTTACGTTCGAGCCAAGGTCGATATTGCAGGAGACTAGGTTTGAACATTTAAACATATAGTGAGTAGCAATAACATATTTAACACCATGCCGTTACTCAATTATAGACCCTCTATAAAAAAAAATATGCCTAATTTTAAAATGTTTCTAAAAGCGACACAGATATATGCAAATTTCTTATTGCGTTCACTAGGACTAATTCATATAATTACCTTTTTTTTCTAGTACATGGAACATGTTGCCTGAATCAGCTAAGAAAACCTATGACTTAGGTCTACAGTCTACGGACAGTATATTCAAATCTTATGTAAAAATACCGTTCTTTTCCAAGATTTGAACCCAGGATTTGAAAATATTTTGTACATTTGTCTACAAATGATAGGAAGTGACACTACAAGCCTAACTACAAATTAAATCGAAACTGTTCACTGACACAATCGAAACTGTTCAATGACTCAATCGAAACTGTTTAATGACTCAATCGAAACTGTTCACTGACTCAATCGAAACTGTTCAATGACTCAATCGTAACTGTTCACTGACTCAATCGAAACTGTTCACTGACTCAATCGTAACTGTTCAATAACTCAATCGGAACTGTTCACTAACTCAATCGAAACTGTTCACTGACTCAATCGAAACTGTTCACTGACTCAATCGAAACTGTTCACTGACTCAATCGAAACTGTTCACTGACTCAATCGGAACTGATAAATATGTACTTCCAACATCTAAAAGTGCCCTTAAAGAGCATTGGCTTTGTCTAATAGTCGGTGCTAATTATTAATATTTTCGTTAGAATAAAAAAACCTAGTAGTCCGTGGGGGTCAGATGTACTAACGGCCAACAAGAGGCTCATGAAGGAGCCAAACAACTTTTCTTCGTTCCGAAGGCATATTTTAGGCCTACTGCATGGAATGGAACATTAATTTGAATTACAAGATCTTTATATTTATACACCGAAAAACTTTCGTGCAAAAAAAAAATGTAAATATAGTCAGGATTAAAGAAATCCTTTTTTATTCATAAAGCATATTCTGAGAGAGAGAGAGAGAGAGAGAAATGTTATAGTTTTAGGATCTAATCTAGATCTAGTCCTAGTCATGAAGCACACATTATAAAGCCATCAAACCAATTTTAAAATATTTTTTTTTATATCACCCGATTGAAGACAGAGAAAGAAGATTGTAGGCCTATATTTAAAGGAGTTTAGCCTATGTTACAAAAGGATGTTTTATAATACAGGCCTGTACTATTGATTCGAGCTTGTTCATAGAACTATATATTTAGGTCCTGTTTAGATCGAGATTTTTAAGTTTGCTTTAACATTCCTCAATATACACACTCACACATAAATTGATTTGTGTGAACAGATCTACATAGACCTACACACTATTTTGTGTCAACTGTATTGTGCCAGTCAGAAGGGGAAAGTGGGGGGGGGGGGGGGGGTAATGAGCAGTGAAAAGTAAAAGTACGATGAGAACCGGGTCCACTGAAATCAAACCTTTTTTTTTTTTTTCATATTTCTGAGCCTTAACCGCCCCCCCCCCTTTTCCCCGTGTTAACTATATTTTTTATTACAGGTCGAATCTAAATTGAACTGCTTACCTGTTTGTCAAGGTGTGCTCTTATCAAGAACACAATATGGAGCAGTCACTAATGTGTTGTAAGTAGGTATCCACACAACAACAAAACCAGAATTTAATGAGCAACCAAACAATTAACTCTGGTACAAATACAGATGTATCCGGATCGACTCATCTAGAAGAAATTAAATCTAAATCTATTGTAGTGGCGCTACTTCGTCTGACAGCGGACGAGTATTTGTATCATTGAGTCCGCTTAAAAACCAAGTGAGGTTGGAAGGGCGGATGGAACACGAGGTGGTGGTGGGGGGAATGTAATGCGGGCCTAGGTTTTTACGACAGCTTTGTAAACTTGGGCTATGTTTAGATCTGCGGTCTCTCGTGGTGTAGCGCCACGGTGAACATTACACGGTTATGTGGATTTGATGGTTCTTTGAAAGGTTATAAAGGCTAAGTACTTCAAATGTGAAGAACGCGAAGCAAGCGCATGATTTTTTTTTAATATGGAAGAGTTAGAGGAGACTTTCGCTTACCTGGCATGACAGAAATTTGTCGAAAACCATTTCACAGATGATGTTATGAAAAAAAACTTTTTGTTAATTCTTTGCTTCGTTGGGTTCCTGTTCACGTAATTCTGCACCTAGTTCAGTAAAGAGAACCTTAAAATGAGTCCTTAATTAGCACGTGTACTAATGTAAAAAAACAACAACACTCATTTGGGCCTCCCCCCCCCCTAAAGAGGAGGCCCGGGGGATTTTCAAATTCCCCCCTCCCTCTACCCACCCAAGCTACGCCCCTGATATAGGTAATTGTAAGACTTTAATAGACTTCTTTTTTTAAAGAACGTATATAATTTATATAATCTCTCTGTCTTAAAATCCCTGGTTAGAAATCTTTTTATTTTTTATTTTTTAAATTCTATTGTGCATTAAAAATATACAACCAAACAGGAAATCTGAGCAGACGACATGATGTCGGCGGAAGTTTACGAATTCTGACAACTGCATGGGAGGATTGTTCCATTCAGTTTTGGGCCATTTGAAAATCAAAGTTTATGTTAAGAGTTCTAATGCTGACTTTACTGCCAGACAGACGTTAGCCAGCTGCCAGAGTAGAGTATCCGTCTTTAGCCGGTTAGATCTAGTTTTCTGTGGGGTTTGAAAGTAATGTAATTTATCCTTAGAAATAGATGCTTTTATTTATTTTAAATTTCCCTCCTAACAGGCACACTAATTTTGGTGTTTATGAGAGTCAATGGCGGCGCGAGGACTAGATTGTATGTGGGCGCAGTATATTTTGCAGGCACTCTTGTGGCGCAAAGTATGCAAATAATGGACACAAAACTGACAGATTTATATATTTTTTTATTTCTTAATTATTTGTATTAGTTTTAATTTTGAATAACTCCTTTCAGTTTAGGATGTAATTACCGGTATAAAGTAGCGAAATTCGACGACGATTCCTTCATTTTTTTTTCTGTTGAAGTAGCTGCTCATTAGGATCTTTAATGACATTACGTATATAAAGGATCAGGTTTTCTACGATGAAATTTTTTATTTCTTTTGAGGCCACCAAACTTACTTTACCTAGGACCTCCAATTATCCAAGGCCGGCCCTGTATATATTATCAAAATAAGGATACCTTTAACTTTGTTTCAAATTAACCAAGGAAAAACTCATTTTAAAACTACTTATAGAATTAACCTACGTCTTTCATAGACCATAGTAAGTAAATACCATCCACAGTTCAAATCAACTACTGGAGACAGTCAACTTTTATGCATACGGTAATAATGTATCCTGCTTCGAAAGGTCAACGAGGTAGGCGTGCGTAAAGAGCTGCGTAATCTTTTCACTTTTCACAATTGGGGGAAAAGTACCCTATAAATAAATTTCTTGTAAAGTACTTTTACAAGTGTTTATATTGGAAATTCCCGTTATCGGGAAAACCTCTTGGTCCTTGTTAATGTTATAAATAAATCTATATGATCTTTACTTGATTTAAAACAAAAAAAAACATTAATGAAGAAGTTCAGCACTGTCAGTATTTCTTGCAGACGTAACAAAATAATAACAATAATAATTGAGAAGACTCTCTCTACTTTGGCGTTCTGAAAGGAACCTGCTCAGCCATGTTAAATTTAAAAAAAAATAAGCAAGATATAAAAATCATTCAGAAAAAAATAATCTTTTCTAAGAGAAAGAAAGCCAAAATAATGTAGAATTTATTTCCCTTTTTCGATATCAAACAAAGTAAATTACCAAAACTTGACTCATTTTTTTTTCATTGATTCAGGTTTTGTTAGATACAATAAATAATGTTTAAAGTTTCAACGTTTTCCGAGAATGGATGTGGGAGATATAACGTGTAAAATTTTCTAAGGGGACAAAACCCAAAATATTTATCCTGATCTATGATTACTGAAGAATTAATTTCGTTGTCGTTATAAAACAAAATTATTAATGACTAGTAATTAATTGATTTCAATGTTTAATTTTTTTTTATTCATGTATCGTCTTCGCTATGAATAATTGTTCAGTTACATCTTGATCTGAGATTGGGTGTGAAAGACATAACGTGTTCAATACATCACAGACTAGAGTTGATAGATCTATACATATGCTTTGTACAAAGTACACTGCAATCGAGAAAAACAGAAATGTAACTTTTATAGATAAAATCAAACAAGCGTGAACCTTGAATGTGCAATCGTCGAACATTATTACCTGACTCGATTCTTCTACACATAGAATTATCGCTGAAGCTATAAAAAAAATGTAAAAAATGCCTCCCCGGCGGGGAATCGAACCCCGGTCTCCCGCGTGACAGGCGGGGATACTTACCACTATACTACCGAGGACACAGTAATGATTGTTAGTTTATCTATAAAGGTATCACGGCTTACCAAGTATTCATTGTTTATAAGAGATAAGATCTATGTAATTGGTTTTCCTGTCTGATTCAAGTAATTCGCCCCATGCTCTAATGAAAGAGCATTTATACAATTGTATGACTCTGTGTCGAATAAGAAATGTGCCCTGCTTATCCCTATATCTTTCTGAGTATTTCATTTTTAGGTAGTGTTTTTTTTTTCTGTTTTTTTTCTTACAATGGGAGGGGAGGGTGTAGTCATCGATGGGGGTGAACAGGAAGGGAGCCACCCACACGAGTATTTAATTAGGCCTTGTTAGGCCTATTCGTCAAAAGACGAGTAAACGCAAAAATCGACAACACACGATTTGACATTCTAACCACTCTGCTCGTGAGGTGCGTATGAAAATAAAGTATTTTGTTGTTTCAAACTTACTTTGAAACGGCGACCTATAAAGGGGACTAATTAAGCTTATTCTCCACCTCAGTCAAGTAAATTTCTTTCCCTTGTTCGGGATACCAAACAAAATAATTAATTACCAGTAGTTAATTAACTAATTTTTTTAATCGATTCTAATTTTGTCAGGTAAAAGAAATAATTGTGCAAATGTCAGCTTGATCCGAGATTTGGTGTTGGAAAAAAAACTGTATAAACTTTTTACCAGACAGACAGAGTGAGTTGATATAAGCTTTTTAAAAATACTACTTATTGATCAAGAGATCTCTTAAACAGTTCTACAGATTCGTATTAAATTCCATACACAGGCTCCTTTTAGGCGCCTCATAGGCGATCACTAAGAAGCGGTTTTGATAGATTCGCAGCCTAACGACTGCAATTCGTGAAAAACCGCAAGCTCTATCAAACCTTTTAGTTTTGGTACTCCCCAAAATGCAGGAGATTAAAGTGTGAGGGCAATGATTGTGATACTGTTCGTATCCAAAAATAGTGTACCTATATGAAATTAAATACCGCGGAAATTTGTATTTCTCGGAATGTATTCTCATCGAAAGTCAAGAAAACACTGGCCTATATTTCTTTATGAATTTTCATAAAATATCATTTTTTTTAACGTTGCATTCATGTTACACTTACAATACTATAAAAAAAACTATGACTCTTTCATGTATAAATAACTATAGCCATACAACTGGTTCCAATTTGATTACTGCGCGTTTTCCTATTCAAATCCGACTGGATGTCATTTATCTACGAAATAAACGATGTTAATTGAGTGCTTGCGGCTACTTATTTTTATTGATGCCTAGTAGAATCGACCGAAACTGAACGGTATTTGAAACCAAATATGTCATGTTTAAGAACTTGCATAGCAATTGGTATCATATAGATGCCGGGAAGGCTTCCAAAATATTGAGTCACAAGTCTTAGTAAATGAGAACTGATCTGGATTGTGAAGCTTAAAGTGACAAGGAAATCTACCATCGCGGTGCCCCCTGAGGCGCGGGTCTGGGGCAGTTGTCCCACTTGCCACCCCTTAGTGCCGCTGCTGTCTGCAAACTTGAATTGCAAGTTTTGGGCCGTTTCTTCAGAAATAAAGACTATTACGTCCTAGCTCCAAACTTTAGAGATAAGCGTATTAGGATCTATTTTCTAATAAAATGTCCTAACCAACTGAATCAATGACTTATCAATGTATCGTTTAAAAAAAAAAAGACAACCCCCTCTCTCTTACAACGTTGACATCATCATTTTAAACCTATTAAAACTATTTAAGAAGAAAGACCTACTTTCAGACAAAGCATCCTCTTAAAACCGGAGGTGACGAATACTTTGTTAAACACTTGAACTGCGGATCTATAGGTATAAGTAGTTAGTGGTCAGTATTTTCGTGTAGTTTTTTTTTTAGAGCAAACAGGCGCGTGATTTCTTTAGAAGAAATTCAATACCACTGGTGAGTAGGATACCCAAAATAGGATACACAAAGTGAGTAGGTGTTTATTTTTAGTTCCCCGTAAGGAAAAAAGCCGCTATTAGTTTTGTCTGTCCGTCTGTCTGTCATACTTAAATCTAAAAAAAAACAAACTTCAAAGTTATTGAAATCCGATATGAGAGCTCTGCTGCAACGGCTAGTTTTTATATTTTGAAAGCAAACCGTTATGTTTTCAAAATGGATTACGCAAGCCAGTGGCGTAGCTAGGGTGGGGGAGGGTGTCAAAATTTAAAAATGCCCCGGGCTCCCACTTGAGGGGTCCCCCAAATATGTGTCCGAAATAACGCTATTACCTCGTGTCATGATGCCGAATGTCAAAATGAAACAATACATAAATGTAAGGCAGAGAATATTAAGAAAGGATGATAATTTTTTTACATAATTGGCCTTTTTAAATTATGAAATACTGTATAGAGTAGAAGCAACTGTGAAGATTTGTCTCCTCTTTTCAAAGAACTAAGGCCAAAGTTTTTTTCATTCAGAAGGCCCGAACTTTCAAACAAACAGTCGCGTGCACATTGTTAATAATTGGATACTTTTTGAAATGTCGTTCGCACTGTAGAGTCTATCATTGAATGAAATGAATCTATTCGAGCCGCTGTGAATACCCTTGTGACATTCTAGGGCTTCTTGAATGCAGCCTTGCGTGGAGTAGTTGGTGTATAAGGAAAAGGGCGGGGGAAGTCTCTTTCAACAGTTCTGACGTCTTGAAGAACTTGTCTGAATGTAGTTAGCAACGAACATTTGTGAACATTGGCCCAAATCGGACGATTGTACTATTACAGCGGCTAGCCAACAGGTGTTTATGACCATCTATTTAATAACAGGTTATAGAGATTTCCTCCCTTACATGGCACCCCCATCTCCTCTACGAAAAAAACAAAAACACAGGTTACAGAAGCGTTAAGCTACGTGTATTAACTTAAGAGTTAACATTAACCCTAACCTACGCACAAATCAGGAATGTCACGCAAATAGCCACCTAGCAATAGCTTGCTGACATGGATACTCCCCACATAGTCACTAGTTGAAGATGCTGTTGTTGTTTTTTAAGCCATTATCAAACTACATTTTGTCTGTCTCGTAACCTCTTTACAGGCTGGTTTTTTGAGATATACACATTTAAACAGTTAACTAAACGCACACAACAACAACAAAAAATAAAAAATTTAAAAAAATAGAACTATCGTATCAAAACTTTGTTATTTGTTTCGTAAATGGGGGAAGTTTTGACTTAGAGACAGTGACGTGACTAGTCAAAACCAGCGAAAATAGCGAAATATTAACCAATGCAAACAGACAATCCTTGACGGCTTTAGAGATAAGGAGCTTTTATGAACGTAGAGATTATAACTTGATGACATTCGACGGTTCCCATCGTTATTATGAAACTTCTTGTTCGACATTCACTATCAGCGTCGACTACCTTATAGTGTTGGCCTTTCGCCTGACTTATTGGATTTCGTTGAGTGTTACATCCATTTGGCGTATCTGCATTAGACACAGCGCGGAATCGCCTAACACTATCTAATATATAAAGTAGAATATAATGAGTATGAATGTATGTGTGTCTTTATAGAAATCAAAACCATTTGACCAATCTTAATGAAACTTTGCATGAACGTCCCTTAGATAATAGGAGATGTAAAGTTGTCCTACCACAAGAGAGTTCGCTACATTCGGGACACTGAGGCATCATCACGTAGACCTGTAACTATTAAAACTGCAGAGATACCTTTTAGTATAGATCAGTGATGCCCAACCTAATTCGACCAACGGGCCGTTTTAATTTCCGACACTCGTCTCGCGGGCCACATGACCGATAAGTTTCAAAAACGAAATGAAATTGTTCTGAAACTATTTTGGTAGAAATTGTGAATTTAATACTTAATTAATAGGTTATTTGACATATTTTTTACGCGTCAGAAAACAGCTTCATTTCTCTACTTAAAATGTGAGCAACTGTGAAGATAGCTTTACAACCGGCTACATTTTTTGGGTCTCTTTTTGGTAAATATTCCCATGGATCCTCCAATCTCTAGGCGTAGTTAAACAATCTTTTATTTGCGACTCAAACCAATTATGCCGCCATATTTAATTTATAGTGCCGTTTTTATGTTGTCGTTTTATTAAAAAGTCACACTTTCTTTATACAATAAATATATCGACTTATTATCATGTTCAACAAACAAAGTACAGACACGTTCACTTTTCCTGGTAGATTCTGCATTCAGAGTTCCAATTCATAAACACACAAATGTTAAAGGTCATAATACCAATCCACCAGACAAAAAAATGAGGGCCCAAACCAAGGAGGTTATATTTAGATGGAGATGGCGTGGCGTGACGTCACTAGGTTGAAGCCAAATCGCAGCCATCTTGGTCTACTCAAATTAAAACGCGTAGTCTGTTTTTTTTATAGAAATTTGTTCGACAATATTTCACGACATTATTTAAATATCTTTACATTGTACAATATCTTATAAAACGTTAAAACACAGTGAATAGAATAAAATAAACATTACAAATGCCTTCTTGTTCGGCATACGGTTGTACGCAACGACGACCAGAAAACGGGATATCGCTTCATCGGTAAAACTAATTCTCTTCAGTGGTAAATAATTAGTCATCTCCCACTAGCTCATTGACTTTGTATATTCAGTATGATTTATCAGTGTGTTCTTATATAATGTCTTCATGTTTGTATAAAAATGTATCTTCCCACATTTTACATTTTAGATGTAGGCCAGAGTTTAATTAGGGAAAGATTAGTTAGTATTACTGTAACATTATTATTAGTAGTAGGTAGTAGTACTCTTTTCACTTCAATTTTATCAATTTTGTGGTGATTTCAGTGCGGTAAAAAGTATCAAAAATATAACAAACCTCTTGCAAATCATTTTTGTGCTTTTTTTCAGCCCACAATAGTGCTTAATTTCGATGTAATCATTATTTTTCGGTTTTGTAGGCCTCGATCAGGTGATCGTATAAATCACTTTACATGCTCTACATCGCTTTGTAATTGATCCATTGGAATATCTAGACCACTAGATATGAACTTGGCCCTTAGAGGAGTTTAGAAAAAAACATGATGACAAAATACGAGGCTAATATGAGTTGTTACGAGAATTAGAAAACTGGTATGGCGATGAAAACGGATGGAATGTTTTGAGTAAACCAATATGGCGAATAGGCTCCGCCCACTGGCTTCAACCGATAATGAACATTTGATAGCAACCGCCATCTCCATCTAAATATAACCTCCTTGGCCCAAACGTAGATAAAGATAATTTTTTTCAACCTTTTTTTTTTGAAGGGAGATTTGTACACTTTGTGCCGCCGTTTCGGCGGGCCTGATGGAACCACGTCGCGGGTCGGATATGGCCCGCGGGCCGTATTTTGGGCATCACTGGTGACTGGTATAGATCAACAAAAAAAAAAAACCAGAGCAAAGGCGGGTAAAAAAAAACATAGCTACATTTGTAGATATTAGTCTATCGTTGCTAATACTGACATTGTTTGTGGTGTCATCTTTACGTGTTAATCGTCAAATCAAAATTAACCAAATCTCTTCCCTAAGAGAGAAAGAGAGAGAGAGAGACAGTTTCACAAGTAACATTCTTTATAAGACCACTAATATACATTTTTCTTTTAGTGTCTCTATAATTAAAGTCTTAATGTATGTCACTTATCGAATCATCTCACTTGTTGCGATAGCAACAGAATTAATTAGAAATTATCATCAATTAAGCAATGGATTTTTGATTTTCCAAAGTCTTACAGATTCTCGGTCTTTCTATATGTAAATTAAGATCGTGGAGTTTAAAAAGTGACAAAATGTTAGCAGTCTGTCGTACAATGACATTCTAGATGAATTTTAGTCTTTTCCAATGTATTGATGGTGTATTGATAGTGTGTCATGGAATGATCAATCTCCGTGTGTTCTACAAACCAAGTTAGTGAAAGTCAATTATTCAGTCTCAATGAAAGTCGTGTTCCACTGCTATGTTATTTCAAGCCTGCAACACGCAAGTGTTTGTGTGCGTGTTTGTATGACTAGATCTAGCATGACTACAGCCTAAAAAAATAACAACACATCAACAGCGTGACAAAGTGTATCAGAGTTTTGGGTCAGATATAATTACTATGTCGGTTGTTTAGCCACACGATATTCTCGTTGACTTCTTAAACATGAACCTTCTCTTTACTTCTAGATCTCATGTGTAAACTTGACTTAGATTGACTTTGAAAGAAACAACAACCCATTTTCTTACTACCTATATCTTCTTACAGGCATTTGACCTCGACACTAGTTGCATTCATCTGCATAAAAGTCTCGGGACTCACGTCTCGTTCTCGAATCTTATTAAATCCTGGGATTTTGAGTTTCCATATCTTTAGGACTCCCAAAATTTGTTGGCGAAAGTAAAGGTAATAGGTGTTTGTTCTGGCATGTTAACTGTCGACCATAGAAACATATGGCCTTTAAAATCCTCTGCCCTAAAGATTGCAAGGCCTGAAAAGGGAAATTCCGTTTACCTTCTAGAGTAAGTCTTTAAAACCAAAACAAGTGAAGTCCATTAATTTAAAATTTGATGCGGAGACCATGGCAGTCTGTGAAGCCTTAAAGGTCACTGACTCTTAACTCGGCGAGGGACATTTGAGGGCAACAAAGATTGTTGTGGTCACTGACTCAAAACTCTGTACTACAGGCTTTGCAAAGCCCTGGACCATGGCCCCCCAATATCGACACTGTCATCATGGCTTAACACATCATAAAGCAGCGCTATGGCACCCCTGTAATAATGTAGTGGGTACCGAGTCACATAGGTGTGACTGGCAACACTATTGCAGACTCCTTGGCCCACCAGGGAGGGCAAAGTCCACCCACTGAACAGGCTGTAATTTTTCATCAAGCTCTGGCTATAATTTAAAAAAAAAGAGAAATGTAAAAGTGGTTTGAGTGCTGGAACAAATCCCAAAAAGCCCGTGGAGTCTGGGAGCGCATGAGGCGCCCTAACCGCACTTCCCCGTGGTGGAGGCTCCCCAGGCCTGAGCAAGCTATTATATCACTGTGCAGGACAGGCCACTGTCCTGTTGGCTCATATTTCTCACGGCTATGGCCAATTTTCGATTCGCGGTGCCCCCACTGCGGGGAAGAAGAGGAAACCGTGCCTCATATTCTGTTTGACTCCCCCAGACTTGCTGATCTCCGCCTCGACAGGTCTGGGAAACCAAAAATTCTCGACCTGTATAGTGGCGTGTATGCACTACGCAAGACAGCAGGTTTTCTGTCCAGGGCTTTTGCAAGAGAGGATTTAAGCCTCTCAAGCCCTCACTCAAATGGAGTTTGATGATGTTGATTAATTTAAACTTTAATTGGACAGCAGCAGCACATTAGCTGCTTACATTACAATACCACATTCAAAGAAATTGATTTCTGGAATTCTCTCCCTTTACGCGCTCAGCTTCACTTCTGTGTTCTCTTAGTGTTTGTATTATCATAATCCAAACATATCTATTCCAAACAATGAACATTTGTATGTAAACACAAGGGATTCAAAACTTGGAGGTTAACATGTACACTGGGCGAGCTATTCATAAGCTGTTTCTGCCTTGTCAGCCAGTGAGTCTGTCCAGACAGACGCCCGCCAAAGAAAACAATAAAGTTTAATCTTTACAGAGAGAGAGAGAGAGAGAGAGAGAGAGAGAGAGAGAGAGCTAATTCTGGTATGCATTTAGAGGTATATCGTGCTTGATGAAGGCACGAGCCAATTACTCTAATTAACCACAGGGGAAAAGTGTGGGGGGGGATGATAAAACACAACATTTTTTGCAATTTATTTTAATGCCGCACAGTACTCGGCGGTTGTGTGCTGGGAAAAGGGGGAGGGTGGGTAAAAAGTTTAACAACAAACATGGCACTTGCTTAAACAGCGTAACGTCATCCACTTTATCATGGCCATCGGGGGGGGGGGCGTTCAGCCCTAAAACGCCAACTTAGTCACTACCCTTGTTGTTGCTGTAGCGAAGGCAATGACTCACAAGATGTCTCACTTGAGAAAACCAACCGGTATTTCTTGTTTATGGGCACCACCCAGTCAAACACTTTTACTTTTTTCTTCTAGCGTTTTTTAATTACGAATCCTGGAAGATTTCACACATCTTCTTATCTTATATAATACAGACGTTACTTCAAAAAAGAAGATGATTACGTCCTACGCGTCATGCATTTAGTCATGCATATTAACCAATGACTTAAATTCTGCCAAGTCACTGGTTTTTCTGGCTAGCTCAGGCAACCCATTCCATGCTCTAATAGCACTAGGGAAGAAGGAGTATTTGTACAAATTTGTCCTAGCATATGGGACGAGGAATGTGCCTTTATTTTTGTGTCTTTCAGAGTATTTTATTAAATTTTGTTTTTGTATTTGAAGATTATGGTTCAGTGTTTTATGTATAATTGCTACTTTACTTTTGAGTCTTCTGTCCTGAAGGCTTTCTAAATTTAGTGATGTTACTAATGGTAACATTATTCATAAGCTGTTTCTGCCTTGTCAGCCAGTGAGTCTGTCCAGACAGACGCCCGCCAAAGAAAACAATAAAGTTTAATCTTTACAGAGAGAGAGAGAGAGAGAGAGAGAGAGAGCTAATTCTGGTATGCATTTAGAGGTATATCGTGCTTGATGAAGGCACGAGCCAATTACTCTAATTAACCACAGGGGAAAAGTGTGGGGGGGGATGATAAAACACAACATTTTTTGCAATTTATTTTAATGCCGCACAGTACTCGGCGGTTGTGTGCTGGGAAAAGGGGGAGGGTGGGTAAAAAGTTTAACAACAAACATGGCACTTGCTTAAACAGCGTAACGTCATCCACTTTATCATGGCCACATCGACCCCCATCCTGACCTCTCAGCACCCCCTACCGGTCCATTTTGTTTTACTTTCGTTATTGCCGGGTTATTGCCGGGTTCGAGCCTCGTCCACTTGACAACAATAGCATTCTCTTCAGTGTACCAGCGCACGACTCTCTTGTGTCTGAAACAATGAACGCCCTAATAGTGTGGGACGTGATAACCTTTGACAAATTCCTTTCTTTTTTTTTTCAGTGGTATAGCCTGCATTAACCGTATTGTCTGCCATGGAACAATGTAAAGAGACCGCATTGTTTAATGTTGACCACAAGTATCAGATGTAGTACTCACGTCAAACTAGACGTATGCCATTTAAATAGATTTTCGACCCTGCACAAACAGATCTACACTATACAACTCTTGACCCTGACCACTGACTGATAATCACAACCTCTCCCACTTCCCGTGCAGGATTCTATAAGAGTTCACATAATATTAGTTACTTTTCATGTACATAAAATAACTAATCCATTCTCACGATCGAAACTCACAATTTCGACCTAATATGTTTTTTAAAGACGACATCAAAATGTCTCAAGTACAAAATTATATTTCCTTCCGTTTTAAGCACTTGTTATTGCAGTTTGTTTTTTTATGTTTTTTTTCTACACAGATCTAGATCTTAAATCTAATTCTCCTCTAGGTATAGATAATTGTCAGAGTGAATGATAGGTATTATTCTTATATCAGTGTGACTATCAAATGTGTTTTTCTTCAAAGAACATGAAACATTGGTATGAAAGCGCGCGCGTGTGTGAGGAAAATGACTACAAATTGTAATATAAAGACCGTAGTTAATAATGATATGTAGAACAATTTTGAATGACTAGATTTACAAGTAAAGTACAAGGTCAATAGGCTGCCTAAAACCAAAGAATATAAATATGATGAAAAAAAAATGAAACAAATAGACTAGATCCATACTGCGTCATGTTCTTAATTTAGTAATAAATTGATCTTCAAGATTTTATATTACAAATGTGCCGTTGGAATTGGCATTATTTACTAAATCCTATTTTATGCTACTTCCAATTGATCTACACTTAACAGATAGGGTTGTCTGAACATATAAAGTTCAATCATCTCCATAGACCGGATATAGGCCCACATTTGGTTATTCGATATTTCTTTCAGCTAACTTACTTTTTTTTTAAAGTTCTAGATCTATAAGCTAAATCTAGGTAGATGTGTTTGGACGTGTAGTCGTACTAATGTAATCTTTTAATTTTGAAAAGTCTACTAAATAATTTAATGGTAGATCTGTGCGACTGATGGGTGCTGGAAAAAGGGGGAGGGTGGGTAAAAAGTTTAACAACAAACATGGCACTTGCTTAAACAGCGTAACGTCATCCACTTTATCATGGCGATCGGTGAAGTATGATACTTAAAAGCAGTAAAACCCTAGATCTAGGTCAAACATCACTTCACATAATGACACCCAAGTTTGGCTTCAACTCTTCAAAGAATGTACATCTACATTTTACTAGAAATAATATCTGCTGCTGATTTTCTATTAAATCTGATAAGGCCAAGTGACTAAATTTAAATATTTTAAATAGATAAATATTCGGATGGTTGGATAGATAGATAGATAGATAGATAGATAGATAGATAGATAGATAGAGATAGATAGATAGATAGATAGATAGATAGATAGATAGATAGATAGATAGATAGATAGATAGATAGATAGATAGATAGATAGATAGATAGATAGATAGATAGATAGATAGATAGATAGATAGATAGATAAGTGTGCACTGAAAAAAAAAAGAAATTGTGTAAAATCAATCTTGAATCTCATGATACTTAAAACTTAATATGTATAGTCTTGGCCAGATGTCATTGAACTTAACAAACATACGTTCTTTATGAATCAATGTCAATGTCTGAACGTCCTGTTTCCGGTCAAAGGTAATATCTTTCAATCAATGCTTTCTGAAACATGGTGTCAGACGTGGAGATAGCAAGAGAGTGAGTAAAAAAAAGAGAGAGAGAGAGAGAGGGTGTAGGGTGATGCAAACTATTTTCAAAGTTCAAAAGTTAAAACCTTTAGATTTCCAAGACACTCTGATCTGAAGTGAAAGTCGAAGAACGCGTTGTGACAGCTTGTACTTTTTAGTATTGACTAGATAGGAAGCTATGTAGAGCACACATTGCCGGAACACTGATGGGCTTAACAAGGGAAGGTTATCTGGTGCTTGTTCTGCCATATAATACACTGTGTATAGCAAATATGCACCATGTGTGCACATGTGTGCGCTGTGTGTTCAGTGTAGAGTGATGACTGTATGTTGAAGTAACTTGCGATGTCGTCGAGGCTATTCCAACGTTAAATACTTCTACAAGCAGAACACTGAGCGTTACAGTGAATCTCAACTAATTATATTTTATCCATCAAAGGTATCCATCTAATAACGTCGCTACGAAAAAAACAAGGTTACAAAGACAGTTTGTGTGAAAACACAAACTCAAATTTGGCCCCTGAAGTGGTCCACCCAGGCAGGAAAAAAGGCAGGTTTCAATATTTTCAGAAGAATATCGGTAATAAATTCTATCAAAAGTGGTCCACCCAGGCAGGTAAAAAGGCAGGTTTCAGTATTTTCAGAAAGAATATCATAATGAAATTCTATCAAAGGCAAATGACAGAGAAGAATTGAGAAAGAAGGTTGACAGATTCTTTGTGGTGCCCCAAAGGTCCAGCAGATCAAGGGATAGGTGAAAGTGAATGTGATGTTAGATGTGAACCTGGCCTAACTGATGTCTTATAATGAGTATTTAATTGATCTAATTGTTTTGTAAAGGGTCACTCTCTTATTCAAAGCCTTAAGCAAAATTTTCGTAAAAAAATATTTAAAAATCCTTTAATTTTATATTAAATGTCCGCAAAGACAGTCCCGTATTTCACGCGATAATATGAAAAACTATTTATTAATTGTTGTTTTAAATTATGTTCAACTTATTTGCATATTAAATAGATTTTTTCTCTTTAAAAAAAGTTAACATATGTTTTGTAAACGTAGTATTTAGTATGACAGAACTTACATACCTTAGCAATACAATTGTAAAAAATAATACTTTTTGATCAAAAGTCTTAAACCATTTGCATAAATGTGTTAAAAATAAAGGTAAATGATAATTTCCCTTATTAAAAAAAAAGCCTCCAGTGTTTGTTACTATTAATAGTGAATAGTTGTAAAAATGGTGTATTTTTATGAAAAAAATGCTTGCATAATTGATTTAAAAAAATAGATTTTTCGCTTTCAGAAAAGAAAAAAGGAGCCGTTGCATCAGAACTTTAAATGATCTAAAATATCATGTTGTCCGATTTTCATTATCTCTTCTAGTTTCTGAGATCTAAACGGGACGGACGGACAGACGGACAGACAGGCCACACAAAACTAATGGCGTCTTTTTCCCTTTCGGGGGCCGCTAAAAAACAACATCGCAAAGTAACAAAATACTGTCTTATTATAGAACTGTCTATCACGAGGCTATATTAAATCAACTTTATAATTTTAATTTCATATATCTGTTTCTGACAAAGTACAAATCCGGCATTCTATAGAATGACTGAAATAGTCAAGCATCCTATAGAATGACTAGAACAGCTTCACGCAAAGTGTGGAATGTTCATTTAATCGTGAAATTTAGATTCTAGTTCCATTATTTAATTATTTATTTTATTAAGCAACATTTCAAGGAATAATATTTCTATTCACCAGGAATCTCTACATTTTTTTGCCGTGCTTTAAGTCTGGAGTTTTTTTAAAATTTCAACTGTCAAAGTGTGTTTTCTTTGATTTGAATAATTTATTGCTTTTCAAAATATTTCCCAATCTCTTTTTTTTTTCTCTTTTCTTTTTCCTTATAATTCATCCGTGTTTTTCCAAATCACTTTTTCTCCTTTATCAATGTTACTGTATATTAATGCTCAAAGATTGTACACCGGATCTTAAACATCAAATAGTACTAAAGATTAGCTTGAACCATGCTTGAACTAATGAAATAGTTGCACTTGCCTATAAAATCTATTCTAGTCTGAGCTTACTTATTTGTAGGATTACGCTGCACATTACAACTTGAGAGAACGGGTGATATACATTATAGCCGCCTAACAGTTCATAAACAGCTGCGAAGTGAGTGACTCAAGGCAACAGCAACATCATTGCCGTTGACAGGTCTTCATTACTGTAACAGGAGACTTTAACACACGGGACAGGGGAGGGACTCGACAACCCTTCACTCAGTGGACAGAACTCGGAGGACAGTAACGAGGACAGGAGTTACAGGTGTAGGGGGACGGGGCAGAGGAAGAGAGGGTGAATAAAATTGTGGTGTTCTAAAGCGCGAGTGCCCGTGACATCTAGTCCTCTATGTAGCGCTCGCTTTGATTGAAAGCTGCTATTTCAAATTGTTCACACTAGTCTACAAAAAAATTGGTTGCTGGTAGTTTAAGAGTAAATGCTAAAAGCAAGAAATATATTTAAAAAGATAATTTTATAAATACAAAGCTTATATAGGGGAAAGAGCTGCACATTTACAGCCATATATCTCAATTCTGTAAGATTTGTTTCCCTTTTCTCTATCAAACAAAATTAATTAATTTTTTGTATGATTCATGTTGAGAATGGAAGAAATAACGTGTACAAAATTTGTACCAGACAGACAGACAGACAGAGTGACTTGATATAAGCTTTGTAATAAAAAACATCTTTTACTTTGCTTGCAGTAGGAAACAGCTTGAAATAGTCAAAGACAGTTTTTGTTTTGTGTAGATGGTTGAAATTTTTAGAGTTGATGAAACAATAGTTCACAAGTGAAACAGTTTCTGTCCAACTAGATCTAAACCTTGGCCTGAAGCTATTTGATAGCAACTAATAAAATAACTGAATATGTGAATTGGAGTTATTATGTTAATGGAATGCGAGCGGACTTGTTTTGACCGATTTCGCGGATACTGGCCGAATACGTAGTAAATTTACACATTTACAGGAGGAACGTTGACTTTTGATACCGATAAGGTGGAAGGTAAGAATGACAGATATCAAGCAGTGGACGGTAACAATTACAGATATAAAGCAGTGAAAGGCAACACTCACAGATATCAAGCAATGGAATGTAACACTCACACACAGTTATCAAGCAATGGAAGGAAACACTCACAGATATCAAGCAATGGAAGGTAACAATCACAGACATCAAGCAGTGGAAGGTAATACTCACAGATATCAAGCAGTGGAAGGTAACACTCACAGATATCAAGCAATGGAAGGAAACACTCACAGATATCAAGCAATGGAAGGTAACAATCACAGACATCAAGCAATGGAAGGTAACACTCACAGATATCAAGCAGTGGAAGGTAACACTCACAGATATCAAGCAATGGAAGGTAACACACATAGATATCAAGCAATGGAAGGTAACACTCACAGATATCAAGCAGTGGAGGATGACGGGCCTATAGTGACACAAATGCTCCTCTAAATTCTTGGGATTTGAGCACTGAATGGGTCGATGTGACATTCGACCTCAACATCGTTAATACGTTAAACAAATATTGAACCCTCTTACATTTTGACAAACATATTTCTTTTAAGAATAGGCCTTCTGTTTGTTTGAACATTAGATCTTCATTGGATTTCCGTATAACCACTTATTGGCACTTATGACATGCTTAAAAGAAAAGTTTGATAAGAGTCTTTACTACCTTTCCACTGTCTTCTAGTACTGAAGCAATGACTCTCTAACTTTACTTGGAATGTCGTCAACAAAATAACAAATGACAGTGTCACAATTTCTTGTCATGTGTATTGTGTCACTGACAACATTTCAAGCTCTTTCTCTTACCAACTCAACTTGTTTTAACTACATTTATTTTATTTCCCTTTTTTGTTTGCATAATGTACACTTTTGGTCTGACTTCTCTCCCTTTTATTTCGCCTATTTCTATTACAGACCAGCTCTTTCTCTCATGTTGAAATAAAAACTACAGACTATAGATATTTTGGTACCAAAAAAAAAAAAAAAAAAACCAAGACCATTATCTTTTGTGCAAGACGAAGTGAGTAATAAATAAATAGATTTTATTTATAAAAAAATGGGAAAATTCCACCAACCATTTCTTCTTTAATACTTTTCTGCCAAAATCCCTTTACAAACAAGCAAACGGACAAACCGACAAATCTCTGCCTGACTTGCAATTTAGGCCTTGAATTTTGGTTTCAATGTAAAATAGGAACATCAGACAGCAGTGCAGGCATACGTGAACTAAATCTACAATACAATAAGAAATGTAATACATGAAGGGATGACGTCATGTTTGTACTATACATTGTGGGCAACTTGTTTGTTTCGCGCTGTGTGGCAAACATTTAAGACATCGTCTCGTAAATAATGTCACATGACTATCAGGTGACTTATAGGGGTTTAGGAAAGTTAGAAGAAAACGGACACAGAATTTAGGTCTCAGTGTCAGAGAAGTACATGTAACAGAAGATTATAGAAGAAAACTGAGTCTAATATAAGTGCATGTTATCAAAGAATACAGACAGGGAAGTTGCCTAACCCTCAAAGGGGGTCTTCACAAATAAAAAAAAAATTAAACCTTTAAAAATATGCATACCAAATATATACAAATAAAATTAGATTTAATGTAAAAAAAAACAACAGCTCCTAGTATTAATGACGTACATTTGTTTAAAACTCCCAAAGAGAGGCCCACAAAATTAATCCTACATATGGCCTCTACTTACTTAAATCCGATGCTAGAAGAATGCACAATAAAAGTAGGTCTATATATCAGAAAAGCTTTATTAAAAACGCATAATAGATATATGTAATAAAAGAATGTGTAATTGAAGTAATAGGTAAACCATAAGTAGCTGTTGCATCTGCAAGTATTAGTCATGTCAAATAGCCAAGACACTAGACAGTGTCGTAATATAGCACACGATTTCAAAAGAGATAATGTCGTAATACAGCACAGTATATCATAGAATATGTCGTAAAATAGAACATCATATCATTATGATAAGAACATATTTTTAAAAAAGACCATAATATCATAGAGATAAGACAGTGTCTTAATGTCTTATAACGCCACTGCTTTCGCTAGAGTTTCAATTACTTTACAAGTCTAACATTGTACTCAGCCTCACTGACTTGCAGGCACTGTTCAGCTACATGTAATTCCCTAGCCTGACCTTAGTGTTATGTGTATTACAGAACAAGCACCCTTCACCTGAAAGAACGTGCATTAGTGTAGCTGTATGACTGACTGTTTCTTCATACATCGTGCATTAGTGTAGCTTTATGACTGACTGTTTCTTCATACATCGTGCATTAGTGTAGCTGTATGACTGACTGTTTCTTCATACATCGTGCATTAGTGTAGCTGTATGACTGACTGTTTCTTCATACATCGTGCATTAGTGTAGCTGTATGACTGACTGTTTCTATATACATCGTGCATTAGTGTAGCTGTATGACTGACTGTTTCTATATACATCGTGCATTAGTGTAGCTGTATGACTGACTGTTTCTATATACATCGTGCATTAGTGTAGCTGTATGACTGACTGTTTCTTCATACATCGTGCATTTTTTCTAGACCTTGCACGTTGCAAATAATACTAAACTCTCTAAATAGATCAATGTCTTGTAGTTGTTTCTCAACAACTCCTCTGTCTTTTGTTGACCGACCTCCAAACTCCTAGAATGTCAAGCTCAGGGGAAGCACGTGGCACCCCGTTGACGTCAAATCTAAATCTACATAGCAGACGATGAGATTTGCTCTCCGCGCCACAATTATCTTAAAGCGCACAGGGACAATGAGTGCGTGGTGTCGTCTGCAATCGCCAAGACGCACCAGGCTTTCTGACACCACGGACGACAAACAAGAAGCCAGAAATTTATGAATAGATCAGCCGGAGACTACAAGACGGGTCTAATGACTGGGGCTTTAGCTTTGTCAGCCAGTTCTGATGCCCCCTCCCCGTCAGGTGGTCACTCCTCTGACACCATTGGTTCTGTTCTTTCCGTCTGCTCAGCCAACAGCGCGTGGAAATGGATACCTTGAATAGTGGCTAAGTTCTAAAGAGTACGGTCAAAAGCGTCGAAAAGAACTGAAAAGATAAGCATTGTTTCAAATTGTTTTAGAACTGCTGTAGTTTCGTATAGTGTATCAGGAGATGAGAAGATTGAGTGTACTGACAATGTGGCTACTTTTAAGCCACCGGGGCCTAACCCAACGTTTGACAATCAATTATCTTCTCTTTTCCGTCATGTGTGTGTGTCTGTTTTAGTGTGTATGTGTTTGACCTGTTTTTGTATAGTAAGCTTAATTTATAACATAGATGCATTGTGAATCACGTGACCAGAGAACACAACATCGTTCTAACCAAAAAATCACAACATAGCGAAATAGATTAGTTGGCTACTCTAGGAACGTTGTCAAGCTAGCTGTTTTTATTTTCTCAAGATCTATGTAGATAAAAACAGCCAAATATTGCAAATTCATGGACTTTAGTACAATTAGTTGCAAGTCCTGTGCCGACACGTCAGTCACACATATCTTTTTTTTCCGATAACACAGCTTAAATAAGGTAGTCGACGAACAAAAAGATTTCGGAAAATCCTATAGTTTTTGGAAGGATTGATTTCCCTGAAAACTCAAACCGTTAACCTCAAAAGACTTTTAAGTCACAATTTTAATATGACTTTTTAAAGTTTAAAGTCAAAATTTCGGCAAGTGCAAAGAACATTTCACTCGCATCCAGTGACAATTAATTTCATTATGGTTCCAATACACTTTAAATTGAAGGAAGACTATACAAATGAAACAATTGTTACAAAGCAGCTGTGACCATCAGATACGTCACAAGAGTTGGTGTTACCCAATGCGATTAGTTCAGGGTGTCAATCCCGCCCCCTCACCCTTCACTGAAAGGAGTCAACGGTCCACAAGAGTACCTTCAACGATTTAGCCATTGACAAAGTTGTAACCAAACTAGAGAATCTTAAATTGAATCCTTAAGAAAAGCGTGCCATGTTAGCTCAAAATGTCAACTAGAAGACTACACAAAATCAAATCAGCTTGTCATTTCAATAGAGAGTAGGCTCCCCTGAAAACAAAAAAGTATGCAATTTCAATACAGATTAGAAGCAAAATGTCAGGAGAAATGGTAGGCAATGCAGACCACAATGCATAATATAGAGAGGGGGGTACAAGAAAAATGGTTGAAATCCTTGGTAGAATCATACTCGCCCGTGAGTCTATCATAATATGCTTCGCCAAGAAGCAAAAAAAAAAAAAACCAACTAAAAACGGCTTACATATTTAATATTAAAAACAAAATAGTTCATTCACTTTCAGAAGACAAAAACTAAGTGTTGCGTTTATTTTAGTTTTCAAAAGATGTGTTTTTTAGTTTTTACTGAGATTTAAACATGAAAGACATGACAGTCCCACGCTCAACTAATTGCGGCTTTGGATAATCCTATCGGTCCTAATTACATCTATGAGATATTGTACGAGGTGTGTGACCATGATATGAACACACACATACACTCGTATATAATGGCATATAGGCTTCCAGCACACGATCAACGTAAAAACAAAAACACTTTTACCCCCCCCCCCCCCGGGCCATCAAAAAAAAAAAAAAGTTCGCGTCACAACACGGCTGAGTCTGGGAAACGGTCGACATTTATTTTAGCAGGTCACTGATAGTGAGCACTAAAAAAAAAACCTTTTGGGGTGTTTCTTGCTTCTAGTGTATTTCTGTTTGTTGGAAAGTGTGTGTGTGAGTGGTGTGAGGTAACAAGGTAACATTTGTTGTTTTGTTCTTTCATTTTATGCAGTAATTAAAACTTCACGAGTTAATCTATTAATAGCACTAGTACTGCAGCGCCATCTGTTCAAAGTAATAAGAGGGGCCTGAATATAATTAAAGAGCATTGAAAAAATCGAAACGTTGATAAGGTAACTCTAGGAGATTTTCAAAAATGATTTAGCCACAGTAATCTGCTCTTTATTTACATTTTGATTGTAAGATCCCGTTTACGTTTATTTGACATCTCCTGAAGCCAGGGGTCGACAACTTTTTGAGTCGGAAGAGACAAAAATTACAATTTACAAAATTTCAAAGTTTTTAAAGAGCCACAAAATATTTTTTTGCCAACAATAAATAGTACTAGCATAAGTAAAGTGTTTTGATAAAAAAAAAATGAATCTATTTATTTCATAAGAAAAAATATCTATTTATTTATTTATAAGTAGTGTTTTTCTAACAAATTTCCTCTCTCTCTCTCTCTCTATATATATATATATATATAAATATATATATATACATATATATATATATACATATACATATATATATATATATATATATACATATACATATATATATATATATATATATATATATACATATATATATATATATATATATATATATATATATATATATATATAATATATATATATATATATATATATATATATATATATATAGTTATGTGCGCTCTCAGGCTCCATGGGCTTCCCAGCACTCAAACCCCTTTTCCATTTCTGTTTTGCAAGATGCTGTTAAAAATCTTGATTACAAAACTCAAGACCTCAACTTTTTCAGCCGAAAATGTTTGGGCACGAAGTGCTTCTTGGTGCATTATGCAGTGAAACGTAAGAATTTCAGTCTATTTTCGAGGAATCGTTGTTGCCCTTTTATTTTTTCAGTCACACTTCTGGCTCCATCAGTTGCTATTGAAAAGATTTTATTTAAATCGATTTTATTGTCTTCAATGTTTTTTGCAACGCATTCGCTCTATCTTCCCCTCTAGTTTGTCACGATCCTAGAAGTTCTTCTTTCGGACTTTGGGAAGGCAACTTGTGACTCATTTATAGCAAGTGATAAGACAAAAAGCTGCAAATATGTTACATTTCAAAACATGGGGAGAGTGCGCTGAAAAGCGATAACAAATGGCCGAGAGATAGAATCGGTGCCTAATCCTCGTTAATCGATTCAGAACGATTTTATTTTTTAAAAAGTTTCGATAAAATAAATTATATTTGCGTATGGAACTAAAGAGCAGCAGCTTAACACCCAAAGAGCCCATGTGGCTCGCGAGTCACAGGTTGCCGACCCCTGCCTTAAGCGATAAAATATAGAAAGACAAATGTGAGAGGGCGATACAAATCTAACAGAGTCTGAGAAAACGAAAATAGGAAAATAAGAAAAAAAAATTACAGAGAGAGGAAAAAATAAATAAATAATGTCAAGGACAATTTCTTTCTGATAAACCAACGAAAATGTAGCTGACCATAGATGTACTATTGTCTGTAGGAGCTAATCTTTGTGTTTTACTTTATTTAAAAATAATTCCATAACAATTGGCACATTTTTTGTGAGTTGCCAACATATACATTTTGTTCCTCGACGTCTTCACTATTTAATACTTTTTCATAGCTTTTTTTTTTTATCTTTGCTATTTTTTTTTATTATTGGGAGGTGATTGTTATGAATGAGCTTTCTAATTAGTGTATGGACCATTGTATACGTGCTTCCATTCTGAGTGACATCCCTTTATAATTTATATACATTCCCGTTGGATCATATACTTTTCATTGATAACTAGGTGGCTCAGTGCGACGTGAATGAGAGTGATAACGTACCGAGAGGTGACGTCAGAAAGATAACATTACTGTCAGACGACACGTTTTTAATGGGAATTTAGTTTTCATAGTGCACTATTGATTGTAGGCCTACATGTAAACGTCAGAGCTCTTTGATTTGCTTCATTTTTTGTTTGTTTGTTTTAGCACTGACATCACGACAGCGATAACGTTTGTATGAATCCTTTGGCTGCAAGAGCAGCAGGGCCTGATTTACGACTATGTGGCCATACTTAACGAAAGACTGCTCAATTAAAAAATATAAACGTTTTAACAAAACATAAGAAAATAAGATTACATTTAAAAGTTCTCTTTTTTTTTTAACAAATATGACACACTTTTAGATTTCCTCATGTAATTAAATCAGTGGCGTAGCTAGAGTACATGATGCCTGGTGCGGTACCTCATCTTGATGCCCCCCCAAAAAAAAAAAAAAACAACTAATTAATAACATTGCAAAACCTGTTCAAAATAATATGTATTCATAAATCAAATATTGTTAATTCAAAAAAATCACTTTTACATAAACATACTACAAATGAATTTAACGTGCTTTCTTGCTGGCAAAAGTATCAATAATTTTATCGAAATCCATTTTTTTTCCACCAGCTCTTGTTCAATGGACAAAATGGCCAAACTAGTGAGTCATCGTTGATCGCAAATAATTCAACAGGTTTTGGAAATTCGAATCCTTCTAATGAAACTGTGACAAACCGTTAAGCCTCTTTCGCTCCAGCAGAAATTTGTTTTTATCATTGTCGCTAGGAGTAGGCCCACAAATAAACATGTCCCTTATAGGGCAAGAGGGAGCCACCAAGAGGTGATTAACACCTGCCATACTCCAAAACTTGGCATCAGCTACACTAAAGTCCTACCAATCAGATGCCATTTTCTGCTACACCGATGGGTCGGTAATGAGGGACCCCGATAGATCTGGGTGTCGGGCCCTTAGAGACTACACAGACTGGACAGAACCCGAGATGCCGATTTCTCCGTCTGAGGTTAAAAGGGTTTTGAGGCGCCAGCCAGACAAGTCAGTCTTGAGCACTGTTCATCATTTTGTTTACGTTACAGTATTACAATTAATTAGTTAGTTAAAAAAAACTCGTAGAAAACAAAGGTTAGCTTATTTTAAAAAATTGACATTACAATAGAATTATTTCAAAAATTAACCTATTAAGAATCATAAAGAAATGAATAAACTAAGACAATTGTTTAGAGCTAGAGTTTAGAAATATATTTGTAAACTCAATATCTAGATTAAACAAATGGATTAAAAAAAAGGTTGGCCTATCTTCTTCTTCTTCTTTATATTACAAAGCATCGATCAGTGTAGTAACAACATGTACCGTGTGTCCGAAATAAATGTAGTAAATTAGATTCAAACTATTCTATAGCTTACATTGTATTGAAGAAATAGTCAAGGAGATGAAACAAAAAAGCGACATGGCTAGTTTATAAATCGTTAGTTCATGTTTAAAATACAGTAGTTTATGTTTGTTCGTGTCCATACAATTAGTCGTTTTTACTGAGAAGCTCAGGGAAATAGGAAATTAATACACACTGTGGGAATTTCGGTGCCCCTCTCCACTTGGTGCCCTGTGCGGCCCGCACCACCCGCACATTGGTAGCTACGCCACTGAATTAAATACATTTATATTGAAGCCTGAGGGTGGTAGGTACTTTCGCCTACATCCTGCATAGGGGCCATGAGGGCCACCGCTGAAGAGCAGAGCACATTTTATGTCCCCATGTATTGAATAAAACGAAGTGGAAGGTTGCCTAGCAACCAAACTGTTTTGAACCTTGTGTATCTCACGTGGTAGTGTTTCCTTTCACGCGCTGGTGTTACCCAATCAAAGGTAGCGTTACACCGTTGGAGTAACATCTGCTGGGGGATAGAACGCCTGAGTCTCGTTGTTAGTCACCGTGATGTGGACTTCCTTTTTTGAAGGGCCTATACGATGTTCATGTTTCCTACATGCCAAATCAATAAATAGCATGAAAAAAAAAGTGTTTAAGTTCATCCCCCCACACACACATACACCACACCAGCTAGGAATCTAAAAGACTTTTCTATATTAACTTCTTTCACATCAATTCACCTATTCTTTAGTTTGTTAGATCGTTGAGGCACCATACATGATCTGTCGAACTTTTTGTTTCCCCATTCATCTGTGTCTTTCAACAAAGCTTCTAGGAACTCCGTCTGGTCCTGGTGCACACTTTTTGTTACACGTTGTATCTCCCATTTCCCATTCTCGGATCAAGTTGAAATTGTGTACAATTATTCATTGTCCTTAACAAAATGCGAATCAATAAAAATAATTTTCGAATTAATTAATAATGTTGTTTGATACAGGAAATAAATCTTATAGTTTTGGACAAATTGATGTAAATATGTTCTTTCGATTATAAAAGCTTTTTTTTTTATTCTTCTTTTTTTTTTTTAAATATATTTTGCTTGTTCCTTGGCTACAATCTCTGTCAATGACAGACCTGCCATTCTTTGATTTTATCTGACCATCGTTTTCTCTGTTTGACTCTCTTTCTTTTCCTGGTACTGTTCCCTGCAGGAATGTCTTTGCGAGCCATGAGGACCTCGCGATATAGACATACATTTTAAGTTTTCGGTTTTTTTTTTTTTTTGTATTTTTACAGTGGTCATCGGGTTATATTGGGGCCTGCTCGCTATTATGATCTTTGACAAACTTTAAAATTATGTACGATGTGTGTATGTGTGTGTGCGTCACGTTTGTATGCGTGTGTGTGCTTCCTTTTGATTGTTGCTCGCGAACAACTTGCTTTAATATGAACAGAGGGGGGAGGGAGTGACTTGTGAAAATAAAAGTTCCTTGAGTTGGCTACATGACGAGCTCGTTCACCAAATGAGACATTGAGACAGGAGCTGCACCATAGAGACTTCTCTCGAGACGGACATTTAGACTAAGACATTTTTCCGATTTCATTTAGATTTTTAAAGACTGGTTTGAGTACTTTGAGCTGTTCACATTGACCTCACAGACTTTTGGACAATAATTGCTTGTGACTTTGTTGCTTACATTTGTAGTGCACCCAAACTTGGCAGTGCGGTTAAAAAAAAATATTATAACAACTATTTCAATTTTGTTTTATGACATAATGTGGGGGGGCTGGTGACAGGACTGAGGAGGAGGGGAGGTGGAAGAAGAAAAAGTGTGTTTAAGTCTTGGCGAGTTGAGTGTGTGTGTGTGTGTGATTCCAGATAGCTCCATCAAGAATATTATTATTCATTGATCCGGGCCACAAACAGACGGAGCCCATAAAATAGTTATGGACAGGAAATGTGAATATGGCGTGACACGCGGGTGGGTTATTTCTTTAATGGACACCGGCAAGGGGCGGTACCTAGTGTCAAGGGAGCCTACTCTTAATGTTACTGAAGATCAATGAACTGGATTAATTAGTTACCACCTAGATCTAGATAGTTATATAGGCCTACTAATTAGTTCTAACCTAAACATTCTTTTTATTATCTTAAATGCATTAGGAATAACCCTATTAAAGGCTGCTTTGGAATGCAAATGCATACTAGACGGAACTTATATCCAAACTTAGGCTGCTTTGAGTCTTTTTAACTATTTATTACTATAAAACCTTTTTTTCATAAGCATTTCTCTGACACAGTGGTTAGTATATTGGCCTGAGGAGGCTTTAGCCATCGAGTTCGAATTCGGGTGGTTCACCTTTTTTAAAAAAAATAAATGCATTTAAAAAGCCATTTACCCCTTACTTGCTCCCCCCCCCCCCCAGATAAGTGATAGCTCACTAGCGTATCGAGATGAAATTGTGCTAAATAAAAACAATGGGTCAAAATATTTGTAATCGCACATATTTATTGTTGTTACAAAATATATTACAGGACTGATCCAAGCTAATTGATACAACTACGCTCAATATAAGCTTTGTTTTTTTCAAAGTAGGCTACTCGAGTAGCTTAGTAGCTAGTACGTCGGCAATCCATTATGGAAACTCGAGGCATTGAGTTCAAATGTAGAATCAAGCAAATTAAAAAAAAAAACTGCCTTTGAAAAGGCCGCACGGAAACCTTCTCCCAGATACCGCCCCCCCCCCCCATCTGGTCCTTCAAAATGATGGACCATAGCTCACCGAGCAAGCTATAAGCATGAAAGTCGCGCTAAACATAGAAATTAAGCCAAATATATCTAATCGCAAAAATTTGTAATTGTTAGTCTAGAACTGTTATAAATTAATTATATGATTGATTCAAAATAATTGATGCAACTTCACTTAATATACGTTTTGAGTTGTTGTTTTTTTTAAAGTTTTTTTTATATTTGACTTGTTTTTTATTTTATTTGGCAGCACTAGAGAAACACTGAAGGATTTCCACTATTTCTGTTTCAGACAACTCTTTCACCAGTGGGCTACTATTGACCAGAGCTCTTGTCAATTGAGAGATCAAAAATACTGCATCACAACCATATTGATTAAGATCCGCCGGCTATTCCTTTGATTGAATAAACAGCGCAACATATTTACAATTAATTACAAGTAAAGGTGATTCTGGCCAGGCGCTGCGGTCCATTTACCTCCATCTTTGCAAAGCTCATATTAACTCTTTCCGTCTGTCAACACTTGTATTTGTCCCACTTCCCATTCTCGTACCAAGTGGAAACTGCACAATTTTAACTGCCGATCACAAAATATAAACCAATCCAAAAGTTATCCACTTCGTTAGTATATTATTTTAGTTTTATATAGAAAAAAAAGGATGTGTTTCGGTATTTAGATATATATAGCAGTAATTGATCGGTTCTTCCCCTTGTATACGCTTTGTTTTTTAAAAAGTTTTTCTTTGTCTACGAGAGGGGAGGGGGAGAGCTACTGTTGACCTACAACGAGAGACGACAGTGAGTTTCACCACATTATCAGAGCTTAGCACCCTACTTTAATGAACCCAACCAAAATATAAATGAACAAAGCACATTGGAGAAACGAAATAGCAGAAGTCTCTGAAGGTAATAATGATAAATTATATCTTTATTATCCTAGATGAGATTCGTTTTACAGTAGTCAGTAGTGCCATCACACATAAACAAATATTGCAACTATGCAAAAGAAATGATCCTTCAGACAACAGTCTCATAGAATAAGTCTCAGTATATTTTATATGTAGTTCAAGTTGTCTTTTATTTAATATTTTCTTAGCCACTTGAACAAAAGCGCTCTCATGTCAGTTTTTGTAATCAGCTACTTATCGTCTCTGCGATGTTCAGGATGCTATAAATAACAGGAGCACAATCAACAATAAAATCTCCTCTTGATCAGACTTGACTTGTGTATACTGCTAAAAGACGCCATTTGAAAGAATTCTGCAAAGAAAGCAGAATTTATCAAAGTAATCTGAAGTTATATTCACTGAAATATGTTACAGTCTAACTATTATTTATTTTCTTAATTATATGATTTTGGTAGTATGGTTTAGAGGCCTATTTTTTTTTTAAAACGTACATTGAGTTAAGAGCAATATTTTTCACGTTTTTACTAGACTAAATGATCTATTTCCACCAAAACATCGTCAGATTAAACAATCCAATACGTATTGACTAATTTCGTCACATTCTTTATTTAGACTTAATTTAGAGCAACAAGCCTAGAAAGGTAACTGACACAGGGACACGGACACTGGAAATGTAGTTTATGGCAGTACCTTTTTGTTTTATGATGCAGCTGTCCAATTAGAACCTTTAGTTCGCATCTCTATCAGTCTTTATGTCCTGGCTATCGGCAATTTTATTCGCGTATTCCCGCCCCTTACTTTCTAACCGCCGTCTTCACATGCACACAATGCAGCTTCCCTCGTGCTGGTTGAAAGGAGCGCAATATCCGGTCTCGCGCGCAAATTACCGGAATTGACAGAGACGCGTGACGGATTCCTGTGTATCGAGGGCCTACTATGTGCCGCAGGAGAGAATTGGATAAGAAAAAAAAAGTTTAACACTGCAGCACGACCCTATCAAATTAGTTTAACGCTTCACGGGCCATTAGCGAGCAAAGGTGTTGGTCACGTCTCGTGTTTGTCTGCCCGCGTCCTGGGCTTAATTAATTATGGTCAATTAATTATTCACGAAAGACAGACTTGTCTCACACTGATCAGGGGAGATAATGGGATTAGTATTGTTGGCAGATAGCTAAGTGAAACCTTTAATCTTAGGGGATTAACCCTGTACGAAATGGTTTTTCCGCAAGATTTGCTCATATGCATTGATCGCTAAAAGAATGTTTAAAATATTTCATTATAAGAATGACATAACTGAACGTAGCATACAACTCTATACATCAAAGTACTGGTTTACTGCCTAGCCTTGTGAAAGGCTTATGCACATTGAACTGTCGTTGCCATTAACTCTTTCTCTCCGCAATTATTTTCAGCGTTTCAATGGAATTCTTCATTTTCTCATTAGTATTATTTTTCCTATTATGATTAAGCTTGAATAACTTTCTCGTCTGTGTTTTATTTGCTATAGACTTAAAGGGGAATGCATGCTCTTTTTATAGAGCACAAAATATAATCAAATATTAGTGGAATTGAATGAGGTCAAATCAACGATGGTATGTCCATTACGAGAGAAAAGAGTTAACATAAGTACAATTTCCTCCCATTGTCACCCCCTACTAAGAAAAGGTTTGTTTAAATGTTTCGAATATTTCTTCAGATTCTGGAGATCATTACATCCCAGCAGGGCGACTTGGCTGACCCAAAATGAACAAAAAACTGTAAAAAACAAAAATGACGTCATTAATTTAAAACCTAGTGACTCCAACAGTAGCATTGAGGATAAATCTCTCGTCTACAAAAATATTTTAATTCCTGTGCGAGGCCCCCACCAATCGGAGGCCCTATGCGGCTGCCTAGTTTGCCTAAGGTCGGCCCTGATTCCAGCCCGGCAGGACGACGGGGAAAGGGGAGGGGTTCGAATCCGTGACCATCGAACGACAGCCTTTCAAACATTTCAAAGGAAAAAAAAAACTATTCAGATTCAAACTTAAATGCATAAAATGTTGGCATTGTAGTATGCTAATATGTTGTTCAGCCGCTATTATCTGACTTGATAGTCAACCATAAAAAAGATAAACGTTTAAATTGTCAATTTTACTCGCTCTAGCCACGTATCTCAAACAAAATTGTTTGGTAGATTAATAAAATACATTAAAATAATTGCACAATTAAACAATTTTTTTTCTACTTAAATTGTGTCTCGACTTGTACGTCTATTGTATTAATATAGCTTCGATTTAGCTATAAGCCTAGACCAAGACGTATTAACATAACAGAAAGTATTACATGGTCGGTGAAAATTGCTTTGCATTACTGGGCGTATTATGAATCTATTAATGAAAAAAGTTCCATTGTGTCTTTATAATGTGTGTGTTCAATATGTTCACAATGACAACTTGTGGATTAAAGTTTTTGAGCGGCCCCCGAAAGGGGAAAAGACGCTATGAGTTTTGTGTGGAATGTCTGTCCGTCCCGTTTAGATCTCGTAAACTAGAAAAGATAGTGAAAATCTGACACCATAATATTTTAGACCATTCAAAGTTCTGATGCAACGGTTACTTTTTTTCTTTTCAAAAGCGAAATTTTTAAAATCACTTGTGCAAACATTTTTTTGAAAAAAACTTCACAACTATTCACTATTAATGGTAACAAACACTGGAGGCTCTTTAGAAGGGGCGATAACTAGTTGCCATATTTGCAACATATTTATGCAAATGGTTTTAGATTGTTTTTTCACAAAATTTTTTTTACATTTTTATTGCTAAGTTATCTAAGTTCTGTCATACTAACTACTACATTTACACATAAAAAAAGTTGTCTTTTTTTTTTAAAGAGAAAAAAATCTATTTAGTATGCATTTAAGTTGAACATAATTTAAAACAACAATAAATAAGTAGTTTTTCATATTATCGCGCAAAGAATGGCGTTGCACATGGATCATGGAACACTGAACTAACATTTTTTTTCTTTCTTGAGAATTTGAATAAGAGATTGACCCGTTACAAAACAATTAAGATATTTTATTATAAGACATCATTTAGACCAGGTTCGCATCTAAATTCATATTCACCTATCCTTCAGTCTGTTGGACCGCTGGGGCACCACCCAAGATCTGTCAACCTACTTTCTCCATTCTTCTCTGTCATTTGTCTTTGATAGAATTTCGTTCTGGTGTTCATTCTGAAAATATTGAAACCTGCCTTTTTACCTGCCTGGGTGGATCACTTCAGGGGACGATTTTGAGTTTGTGTTTTCACACAAACTGTCTTTGTAACCTTGTTAAGTCATAAAGAGGAAGTCTGTCATTCCCCCCCCCCCCCCCCCCCCGCCCCAAAAAAAAAAATCTCTGGCAACACGGCAGACATTGGGCTCGTCAGATTTAGTTTCTCAAAATACAATGACGTATTAACCCCCACCCCCTTGTTCCACTGTCGGTACAGTATCATGGGGTCAATTAGAGAGAGAGAAATAAAATGTATTGGTTCCCATTCCGCCCTATGGGAGGTCTCAACTAATAATTGTGTTTGTTTAGTACACCTAGATCAATGAATTAACTAGGTGGATTAAGTCTTATACATTCCAGGGGATGATCAAACGAACCAACGGAGGTTCCCGTAGGAAATACAAGCATGATAAAAATAAAACTAAGCCAATAAGCCTACATAATACATTGTATTGAAGGAGGGAACAAAATGTGCAAAATACTTGGGAGAATACTACTTCCATTTCCTTCAAGCAATTATCTCTTCTGTGTCTCAGATTCTAAAAAAATCACTTTGTCCCAAATTCATCCATTCATATTTATATATACAACAATCTAACATTCCATTTAGTGACATGAACCAGATTATTATTTGGGACAACCAAGTTGCCAAAGCTTGTGAAGTTCAGAATGAGAGGACTAGACACTTAAGTATTTTTTATTGAAATTATCAAGTAATAGCGAAAAAAGCTTTCTTTTTCCTTTCTAGCAGTGATAACATTCCTCCGTGTTAAAATACTGGGAAAATGAAAGGCATTCTATAGATATAAATATAAAGGATTTGGCCTAAATAATAAACACCACATTGACTGGACATAAAATAACATTTTACTTAGTGTTTAAAAATAGAATTTAAAAAAAAAAAAAAAAAAAAGAACTCCTATACTTGATGAACAAAATGAAGCAATACAAAGAAAACAATTTATTCTTCTGGTGTATTGGTTCAGAAATAAAATCAGGTGGGGGAGTCAAGAACAAAACATATATACAGTTCCAGTGATATAATAAAAGACCTAACACAAAATTACACAGACTAACAAAATAAATGCATTAAAGTAACATCAAATCAACTCCACATTGGCTCCTACACACAGTCCCCCAACCTGCAGTCAATAAGCTGTACCTAAAACAATCATAACCATAGCAATAGCCTGGTTGTAGCCTACACACAATAGAACTTGAATAGACACCATGATGATTAGTTTTTACATATGGATTTTGACAAATATTTATATCAAGATACAAATGTGTTTTGTGAGACCGGTATGCTGCATGGTAATTCATTTTTTTTTTAATCCAACAGATTAAATTTAAAAAAAAAAAAGATTTTGAGTTTACTATGTAACCAATGTAGATAGACATCTAATTCAATGTCCACATAATCACATTCCAACCAATGTCCATAGACATCACATTCAATGTCCACATAATCACATTTCAACCAATGTCCATAGACATCACATTCAATGTCCACATAATCACATTTCAACCCATGTATATAGACAGCATTTTTGACAGAACACTGCTACTTTAACCAATGTAAAAACATTTCCAGAAAAATGTGACAATGAAACTGTGTCTAACTACAAAATTACACCTCAAAAACTTTGAATAGACAGATCCCAGCCCACTCTTTCTTTGATTAGTTACTTTCAGTGCTGTTGACAGGAAGTGTAAGTGACTAACATTCAAAGCAAAACATCTATGACAGTGTAGGTAGAAGAATAAAACAAAAACAAATATATTCATTATAGCCATGGTTCCCCCCCTTCTTTAACATTGACAGTCAAAAGACAAGCACACCACCACCTGGTAAGTAATGGAGGCTAAACATAGAAAGAGGATCACATAGACACAAAGAACCTTTGTTTGTTTTTTTGCATATCAAAACAATTCAACAAATCAATCTTTTGGGTGTTATGTCTGTGCATGCTCATAGTCAATCAACACAATTGTACATTCATGATCTAATTCATTTTTTTTTCATTTATTTCCACAACACAATGGTTGAAAAATATATATATATAACGCAGTACAGGACTTTTCTTGAACAGTTATACAAAAGGGCATGAAAACCTTTTTTTTTAAATAGCATTTGAATATTTGCTAATATTGAATAAACTTTAGTCTTAAGAAACTCTGTCTAAAACTAACAGATAACTTGTATACAGCTAAAGTGAGTCAGTTATGTTCCCTATTCCATAAACAATATTAACTTTGGAGCTTAGCACATACAATTTAAGTCTTTGTTACCAGAAAAATAAATAATGAAAAAAATAGCTTTTTTGGTAATATTATTTGTAACGTTAGAGTGTAGTATGTACACCGTTTACCACATGTACTAATGAAAAAGAAAAATCACCTATCTGTATTATATAAGTAACATTTTTTAAAAACTAATATGATGCAATCAAACAATTGAACTAAAAATACATATTCAGAGACAAAAGAATGGTCTATTTTCAAGGAGAGTGGTTTAAACAAAGGCTGTACAATACTATAATCAAAGTATTTTAGAAAGTTTACCTCCAGCTTAAGTGGGCTAGAAACTACCGAAGGTAACAAGCCCCCAAAAAACTTTTTCCTAAACAGAAAAAGTGAACTCACTTTATGCACATAAAGCACAATTTAGTTCTTCATTCACTGCTTATTAATTCATCAGAGATACAAGACTATCTAAAACAATGCTGTGGAAAACTTTTACTTCAACACTCAAGTCTTATTTCAATACTGTCTTCCCATTTATATATTGCTTATTTTTTTAAAAACTGTAATCATTCGTTATGGCATTTTTAAATATGTATATTGTTAAAACTGTTTTTGCATGGATCTATTTGAAAAAACTTATCTGAATATTTATACCATCAGATTATAAATAAATTGATATATGTATATATATAAAAAATGTGTCAATAGAAAAGCTGCAGACTGACTGTCACACACTCCCTATCACACCAATGGAATAATGCCTTAGATTTGTTGGAACCAAAATGTAAACAGCCCAGACATGTCAGAGTCTTTAAATGGCTTTAATTTTCATCATCTTCATTTTAGGTTGCTTCTTCTTAGACTCTCTACGATTTTCTCGATCCTGAAGCAAAAAAAAAAAAAAAAATTTGTTTAGATTAAAACAAACAATTGGGACACATTTTTTAGTCAGAGGTAAAAAAAAAATGTGAGTAGCTAGATTACTAAACCTGCCTCAAGTTTTCTGGCTCTGTCAGGATCTTCTTCTGCCATCAGCTTCTCTTTCTCTGCTCGCTTCTTCTCCTCTTTTCTCTGCTGGGCCAATTCTTGTCTCTGACTGTGAGCAGCCTTCAAAAATAGTTCAGCAGCTTTCTGGCGATTCTTCTCAGCTTTCATTTTAGCCTTAAGAAAAAAAATCCTGTGAACTTAATCTCAAGTCATTCATATAATTTAATTAAAGAAACCAAAAAAAAAAGGAGAGAGAAAAAAGGAAGACAATGCAGCTGATAAAAAAAAAAACTCTAACCTCCTTGCTAAGTTGCAGTCTGGAAACTTTGTCAACACAGTAAAATACTAGCTGCATGAGAGGTTGAAGATTTTCCATATCCACTGTACGTGTCTTGCCTTTACCTGCAACTAATTAATAGAAAAATGGTTTTGTAAATAGAGCATTTAGGGCAAATACATATTCCAACAAAATATTTTAATTTTACCTTTTGTTGTATACAAAATAAGTTTCAAACTATGTTTTAAAAGTTCTAGCAGCAAATTAAAGAAAAAATATATTCTAGAAACAAGGTACCAGTCTATAAAAAATGGACTGTGATGACTAATAACAAAAGTACTTCTTTATTGATGAGACATTTGGATGTAAAACTTTGTAGTTACTTAAGTTTGTACATAACAATATCCCCCCCACTACAAAATGCACTACGCCTTTATCTTATCTTATATTATACAAACGTTACTTCAAAAAAGAAGATGATTATGTCCTACACGTCATGCCTTTGGTATTGGGGAGGGGGAGGGAGAAATAAACAAGCACATGACATCTTGCTTTAATACATTTTCTCAAAAGTAACTTTAATTTCTGATATTTAAAACAAAGAGTGCAAGATAGTCTAGCAGTAAAGCTTCTAAAATGCAGGTTTCAACTTAAACTGAGTTAGTAATTGTAGGTGCTCTGGGCTGTACTAATGGATACAGCATTAGAAAAAAAACAAAAAACAAATAGGGGCCCAATCCCAAAGCATGATTTTGATTTAGGTCTGCAATGTTTGCCAAAGAACATTACTAAGATTTTAACACCAGTAATCAACAATTTTAAGTAGCTTAGTCATGCCTCTCAAGAGTGAAAGGATAATGGCATTATGGGTTGTTTCCTCATTGAGTTCTGGAACACATTAGCAATTTAACTTTAATATACTTGAACAGTTATAATGCTTAAAGTCAAATAATAATAGTATACCTAATACAATATAGATAAAGGAATAGATTTAATATCAGAACCAAAGACTCTTAATTTGCATACTTTAAATATTGTTAAGACTTGTTACAATATGCGACTCTTTCAGCAACACATTAACACCATGTCAAAATCATAGATTTTTAAATAATTTAATCTTAATTTAATAACTAACACTGTAAACACTATTTTGTTTATATTCCTCCATTTTCATTTTTTTTTTTTATTTCCCTCTTTCAACAATCATTTACACCATTCCACATTCACACTAGGAATATTAATATTAATATTAACTTTTTGTCCCTCCTAAAATACAAATAAAACTAATTTGAAGAAAAATTGCTTTTTAGCCTTGTAGTCTATTTTAAAATTAGATCTATTACATGGTTCTAAAATAGTATTATCCCCATTCTCCCAGACTTGTGTTTCCATCAGTAATCACACCTCTGTGTTGTTGTCAAAAGCCAAGATTGTTTGTTACTGGATGACTGAACAAAGTAACACAACTTACTTGTGAAGCAGAATATGAGGCAGGGCTTAGTGTCAGGCATCTTGGTAGTCTGGTTATCACTGGGAAAATACAACAGAATGTTCTTCAAGTTAACAAACAAAGACAATTTATCTAACAAACAGAAAATGATAATATACTGAAATATGTTCATGTATCAGAGGCTGCACACACAAAAAAAGGGATGCTATAATTGTGAATTCTGACAAGTATCAGTATTTCTCAATTATTTTCCATGTTGGTAGTTTCCCAACCCTTGGGTTACTATCCACATTTAGTAGTTAGTTATTTATGAAGACTAATGCCTGTATACCTTGAAACGATGTACCTGGGTTGAAAAGAAGTTAAAAGAGATAGCTTGTGTCACTGAATATGAATATGTGTATCTTCATAAACAGGGCGTGATGGTTGAGAGGTAAAGCGATTGGCTTTCAAACTGAAGGGTATCAGGTTCAAATCTTGGTCATAACTGGGATTTGAATTTCAGGATTTTTAAGACGCCACCAATAGTACCAAACTCTATTGGGTACCTGACATAAGTTGGGGAAAGTAAAGACAGGTTGGCATAATGCTAATCATCTGCAATAGAAACAGATGACCTTTACATCATGTGCCATTTAGATAGCAAGGTCTGAAAGGGGAACTTTACTTTTCTTTACATCTTCATAAACAAGAAGCCACTGATGATCATATAAGTGAAAATGTATCTAGAGTCTAGCTCTAGTGTATTACCAATGAGAAGCCTTTATGATTGTTTAAATAAATTACACCTGTTTAAGGTACTATTGGCACTTATTAGAAAAAAAAAAAAGAGTTAAAAACACAAACTAATGTAAATAAATATAAAACAGGTAACTATTAAAGTTCTGGAGTGTGGTGAAGCATGTAATTTTGTCTGATATTAAAGGGTAGTACATTCCAAACCTTTCATTCTGTGTTCTGAAAAGGCCCACACGTTTTAAGTAGCAATAGCCATTTTAATATACCTGACAAAATGTCAAGTTCCTAGGCTTAGGGAGAACTAGAACTAGTTGAACGGTTATCTTTAAAATACTTCTGTTTTCAAAGCACCTTGAACTGACATTATAAAGATAATATGCAATATGTCAATTAATCTATTATTTTTATACCATATGTACATATTCAAATTTAAACTTCAATATTACTGCTAGCCTGCATAGTACAAGGTGCAAAGAGAATTTATATCATCCCCCTGCAGACAATGGCTTTGTCAGTATAAGATGTGATAAAATATGTAGGTCTTAGCTGGCCCAGCACAGTCAGTGAGATACTGCACACCTCCTTAGTCTTGATAGGCAATGTCTTCTTAATACATTAACAACCAGAAGTCTGTGATGGGAAACACAGCTAAAAAGTGGCTCTATATCTAAAAAGTTAGATCCACTGTTCTTGAAATTGAGGACTAGTATAAATTTGACTGTTGATGCATTCTATCATATTTTCAAATCTGTAAAGACTTACTCTTGAAGTTTAGGACCTGAGTACTGATCTGACACATGAATATATTCAATCACACCTTCATACTTTGTTAACATCTGGCACACCTGAAAAGTACAAACACAAAAGATTTACTTCTCAAAGGCTAATATTGCTAGGCTAGTAAAGGATCTGCTTGATATTTGGATGGACAGTAAAGGAGATGCTAGATAATGCATTGAACAGTAGAGGATCTGTAATGAGTTTTAAAGTATTAAAGCAAAAGACCTAAGAGGGGGTGGGGAATGGTTAAGCAGGAGGTTGTGATTGTTCGTTTTCAAATGAAGGTGAAGCCATAACATAATATTGTTGTTTTTTTTTCATATTTCTTTTCTATTCTTTCATTGATCCCTATTTGATTTAAATTAATAAAATCAACTATTTTGAACCAATCCTAATCACAATTTAAAACCAAACAAATTACAGAACTGCTGATTTCCCTTTTACTAGTGCGCCACTAGAAACGAGAAGTAGTCATAGAAATGTCCAAGTATAATTTATCCTGTTAGTTTAGTCTACTGGTATGCTTGCCAGAATTGATTCTATTTTAATGAATTCAAAATCAAATTGTGGTATAGAATAAGAAATGTTTCTACCATGCAATCGTGTGGGTGTAGAATGAACTTCTATGGATGGAACTAAACTGGAAATATGTATATTAGTTGTTTTTTCTTGTAGTCACTAGAGACTACATGTATTCTAAAAGGGACAAAATCTAGTAGAAAAAGGGAAAACTGTAACGAAACTACTATTATTATTTTGACTTGAAAATATTTTTTTCTGAAAAATTATTTGTAAAATTGTATTATGTTTCTTAAGATATTTGAAAAAAAAATTAGTATCAAATTTTCTAAATATGAAGGATAAGGTTAAAAGATAAATCTAAATATGAAATTCGAGTTCAAAGTGTTTGAGTCAACTTAATAATAATAAAATGTTTAAGAACAACAACCTACTTTCTTATCCAAAACAGCTGCAGTTCCTTCCCCTATCTCAGACAAAAGTTGGTAGGATGAAGGTATCTCATATTTCTCTGTACTTTTCTTCTCAGTGAATTGACTCTAAGTGAACATATTTAACAAATATTATTCTAAAACATGTAACAAAACTTTGTAACACAGAAGGAAGATGTTATATAGTGTATCCTCTAACCAACTGGTTCAGTGAAATCTACATAGTTTTATACAGAATTTCTATAAATGGATTGTTCACAGAATATATTTGTTTATTCTTTGCGATATGAAGATCAGAAGCACCAAATGTTAAAAACTTGAATTTGGAAGAAATTCAAATAAAATTTATAAAAAAGTTTGTGAAAATAAGAAAAAAAAAAAAAAGATATAGCTAATTTTAATTATGACATGACATGACTAAACACAGATTAAAAAAAAACAATTAACATATAACTAATTATAAACATGACAAAATATGACTGTCTTACTTTAAAAAAATATGATACCCTAGAAACATTTTGATAGAATTGATCTTACCAAATCATTCATGTCTTTGTGCAATTTTGCAGCTGAGCGTTTCTGAGCAATGCAGAAGACAAATGTATCCATCTTTCCTTCATCTAGATCAACTTTAACAATCTGAAACCAAATAGCAAGTGGAAAAGAAATTACATCTATGTGTGTTTGAATGAAATAAAAAAGAAACGAAGAGGTGTGTTAATCATTAATAACATTAAAAATATTTCCATGAAATCATTCCTAAGTCAAAGGATGATTTGAAACTAGCAGAAAAAAAAAAAAACCAGCAACAAAAGTTATATTTTTTTTGCATTTAAAATATCTTACCAGAAATTCTTGTTAATTTTCTTGGAAGTAGAAATGAATTACAAACACTAAAACAAAAACCAAGTGCTTTTCTTTTCTCAAAGATTGTGTAAACAACTGAGATGAAGTAGCAGTCCAAAAAATCAACATGGCACAAAAGAGATAAGGATACAAACAAAAATTGACTTTTCACATAGCTCAGAAACAAATGACTTGCCCTAAACCAGAAGTTCTTTTGAATCAGGGACCCCCTTTACATAATCAAAACATCCCCACAAACTCAAGTGAAAAAGCTACATAAATGTCACCAAATACTAATGGACATATTAAGTTGATTGAATTGATTATTATTAAAATTAGCTAATCAGATAATGTGGCTTTTAGCAAAGAAGTTATTCTAATTACTTTAATAGTATCGAGGACTATGGAACATACTGTAAGCTATGGAGGAAGAAGAATTACTATCTAGCGCTTTGCAGATGACATAGATGGTCAGGCAGGGACAGAAGAAGAATTAATTGACTTCGTGATGTGCACAGAGAAGTCTTTCACAGCATATGGCATGCAAATCAATGCAGAAAAATACAAATTATGACCAATAGCCAACAGGGCTTTAAAAGGGACATCAGTGTTATAAGTGAAAAGCTGACAAGTGTCAGTAGTTTTGAATACCTCAGAGCTATAGTCTCAAATGAAGGAACCAAACCTATAACTACTGGCCAAAATTGCACATTCCACAGCAGCACTTGCAAAACTCAAAACAATCAGTGAAGACAAGACATAGCCCTCAACACTAGAATCAGACTGATGCGCTCCCTGGTCATGGCCACATTCTTATATATTTGCGAATCTTGGAGGCTGACAGCAGAACTAGAGAGGAGGATTCTAGCAATGAAATTGAGGTGCTATAGAAAGATCCTAGGTATGACATACAAAGACAGAATCTCAAACAAAAACTAAAACGCTATGCCATATCACAAGGTCTTCAGAGCTCGCAACGTCTCTTCTTCAGGGAACAGTACCAGGAAAAAGAAGAAAAAGCAGACAGAAAAAACAATGGGAAGACAACATAAAAGAATGGGCCTGTCATTGAAAGAGATTCTATCCAGAGCAAAAAGACAGAGAGAAACATAGACAGACATATCTTGTGTAGTGCTCCGACTAAAGGATAGGTGATGTGAAGGGGAAGTAAACAAATAATTCTGTAAAAAGTAAACAAACAAGACCCTGAACCTCATTTAATTGAGCAGACAATAATTTACCACTTGATCCGAGGCTGGCTTAAAGATTCTCAGGAGCATGTTAATTAGGTCTTGTCTTTTGAGTAATTTGAGTTCCACTAGCATGCCCTCAACACAGACACGACCACTACACCACAAAGTGTAGACACTCTCAGATTCTTTCATCAATATCCCACTAGCTACTTCTTTTGAAGCACCATCATCACCTAGTCATATATATAAGAGCAATGATGATAACATTAACAAATAAAAAGCTATATATCCCAACGGAAATATGTTTTTACAATTGTCATAGAACTAATAACATATTTGTAAAATGTTTTAATACATACGATACTAAAACTGACTTAAGGCTATGTGGGACACTAAATTTAGGTAAAAAGGTCACAAATTTCGATTTTCAGTTTTAACATAATTTAAATAGCCCAACCATTTCTGGACAAAAAAATATCATTTTCATGATTGGCAAATAATAACTTATTTTATATATTATATACAGCTGTCTCTATACCAATTTTGTTTTTTTGTTTTTTCGATTTTCTCAAAATACTTTTTTTATTCATATTTTTTACTACTCCTTCACTAATTCTGCATAGAATTCAATCAAACTTGTCCAGCTTATTATTTATACCATGTACAACAACTTCTTTCTTACATTTACTAAGTCTGAATTAATATTTTGTCTTTATTGCAATAAAATACTTGAAAAATGAAAAAAATATGTTTTTCTATAGCAAGGTTAGAAAAAAAAAAATTAAAAAAAAAGATTTTACTATATGTAGAAACTAAATGCTAGAAAGTGTTCTGGTATGATTGATTTACACATTGTATATTTTTGTTTGGCAATAGCTTAAATAGTTTTAGAGCCTTAGCGATTTAAAAACAATATGGCGGCCATTGCCATGACAACCATTATAAGAAAGCAATTTCAACCACATTTTTTTTTATGGTTATTCATAGGGATTATACATATAAAGTTTAGAGTAATTTAATCAATAAATTTTAAAAAAAAGGTGTCAGGTGTCCCACATAGCCTTAAGAAGTGTCTTAGTAGTAAACTGTCAAACTCTCCAAGTACTGAACTGAATTTCAATTTGAAATTAAATTTTAATTCTTAATTCTGTAGAAAATTATAACCACACAATGATTTAGATCTAGACAATATATAGATTAGACAGATCTACGCTATGATTAAATCTGAAAAAAATTAAATTACTGATATTGACTTTTGATGTTTCTTCAAAAATTCTTTGAGATAAACACATCAGTCTTTCCTATAATTCAGGTGATTTAAAACTAGATTGTTCAAGGATTGATTTAAGTTAAGCTAAAAAAAATTGGCTCATGATAAAATATTAAGTCCTCACCAACAATGCTAAACTGTGTCTCCAGTAGTTCCTTGTGAGCTGCTAACCAAGCTGTGGCAAGTTTACAGTTCTTTGTTTTTCCATGAAGAAAATTGAGAAAGTAGACAGTCAAGCCAGCAATCATCAGCATCTCTAAAAAGAAGCTATCCCAACTGGTTCTCAAATGTAAAGGCACCTGCCAGTACAAAATGTTTAGATTTTTAGAAGAAGCACTTTTAAGTGAAACATTTTTTTGTCTTCACAGCACAAGAATTATAATTGTAAAATGTTAAGAGGGTATAAAACTATTTCTAATCAAATCCACCTTAGCCATCTGCAGATCTGGAAGTTTTTCATTTTTATTTTTGCCAACTACATCTTTTTCTTTGTCGAAATTTTCAAATTCCTCTTCATCATGCAAATGCTCAAATTCATCATCTCCCTGAAATAATTAATTTAGAATAAAAAATAGTCAAATATCATATTATAAAAAAATGTACAACTGTCTAAAAACTATATATAGAATTACTAATTAACATCCAAAAAAAACAAAACTGAATTTCTAGCAATTTAAGAAAAAAGTATACATTAGAAAATAATTCAGAGCTGTTGTATGAGTTAATTATAATCTACTGGTATGTATTGTAAATTTATAAACATACCACAGCTTCTTCATCATCATCTTCATCTTCATCAAAACCTTCCTCCTGCTCAGTGTTTACAGAAGCTTGTTTCTTGACTTCTTGCCTCTCAGGCTCATTATCTTCGACTACTCCATCTGACAACATTAATAAACTCTTAGTTTATCAACTTTAGTTTGGTTGCTTATTAAATGTTAAAATCATGTGAAAAAAAAAGTAAAAACACTGGGCGAAATATTACAGGCTACTAGAACTGTGCACTAATTTTAAAAAATCAATCTTTGATACAGTTTTTGCTAAATTAAATCTGGATTTAAGGCACTGATAATCTGATATAGAAAACTTTTTACCTTCATCCTCCTCAAACTCTTCAAATTCTGCAAAGTCATTATCTTCTACATAGGCATCATGCTTTTTGCTCCATACACATACCAAAAAGACACAAAATACAGCAAGTATAATCAGACTTAAGGCTTTCATCTTTCAAATCCTATATAAGTTAGGATAGCTGAGAATCAAAGAATGTATTTAGTTAGCTAGTGTAATTTAAGCAATTAAAAAATTTAAATTATTTTTAAAAAATCTAAGGGTTTATGACGTTTTAGTTAATGACAGTAACAAGAGTGCCTGAGCAATTTACAATGATAACACAGGCTAATAGAATCCAGAGTCAGTAAGTCTTCTGGTGAATTTTAAGACGATATAATTATGTAAGCCAAGCCTACGTTTTAAAATGGAAGTAATGTAATTGATAAAAAGAATTAGCAGAAAATGTTTAAGTAAATAATGTATTTTAGAGCATAAAAAAAGTTTTTGCATGACTAATAATTCTTTTATGTAAAAAGTGTGATAGTGTAATACCTAAAAATTGTTATCTGTGAATTCATGCACAAACTAAGAGGTCAAAATTTGAATGATGATTTACAATGTATATATGCAAAATATTATTGTAAAAAGATTTTTTTTAGCCCCTGAAAATTTATAGTTTTTAGAAATAGGGGGCATTATATAAAATGGCTGCAATGCTTCACTCAAACTCAAAATCACCTTTTCAAAGAGCCAAAATTGTAAAAATTAAATTTTGTGGCTGAATGTCAAAGTTGACAACATATCATTATAAAATTAACTTCTGTGAGGTAGCCTTGGACTAAATGTCATTAATTTTATGGCCATAGGTTCAAGCGATTAATAAGCAATTGCATAGGCAGAGGACTAAGTATAATTTTCTAAATAAAAAACATAATCTAGAAATAATAGAATCAATAGTAGAATTGTGTTACTAACGCATATAAACTTGAAATTCATTATGAATGATCATTTTAAATAACCATATTTAACTTTAATAATCAAAGATTACATTTAACATTTTTTAATTTATACAATTACTTTATGGTTTAAGCTGGATAAGAGCCTTATATCTAAAACATGTTTTAATCTTTAATTTTCACTATGAAGTCATACTCCAGCGCAAGAACACCATCTATTGTCACCTTTCCCACGCTCCACAACTTCAAATAGAGTCTCTTTTTAGCTCATGAGCCATTAGACTTAAAAATAGCCTAAGCCCATTACCCATTTCCTTCACTACCGGGTATTAAAAAAAATAATTCCACACCTCTTGAGTTTGACCTCATCATGAACTTAGCCTTTACAAGGAAAAGGAAATAGTATGTGTTGGAAGTGAAGAAAAAAGGTGCATGCGCAGTAGCAATATAGTAGTAATTTGGTAAACATTCAATGAAAATGTTTTAGCAATAAAAAGTGAACCGATCGAACTTCTATACAAATCGGGGCTGTTCGAACTTCGCACTTTAGCTGTCTTTTTATGTAAGAAACTTGACAAGAGTTTCAAATTTGTAAGTCACGTTGTTTTTTTTCCTATGTTACCACTGACTATATTTCTTGGTTGACTAAGCCTATGATAATGAGCCCGCCAACATTTATTCTGTTTTTGGAGCTGAATTATTTGAAGCTTATCAACTCACTCTGTCTATAAAAAGTTTGTACACATTATTTCTTGGATCAAATTGAAATATCGCACAATTATTTCTTGTACCTGATATAACAAGCATAAGAGTCAATAAAAAAAATTAACTAATTAGTTAATTAACTATTGGTAATTTAAATTAATTTGTTTAGTATCAAACAAGGAAAGAAATTGTACTTGACTGGTGTCTTTATATATATATTATGAGCCTATGAAAGAGACAGCTTATGAAAGCTTTTCATCAACCCGATCGATCTTACTAACTGGGGAAAAATCTGATCAAGGAAAAGTACGCTTGGCGATACCCACCCTACACCTTTGACCTCATATTCAATTTTAACTAAGCCTAGTAATACATTAAATCAGGTTGATTTTCATAGACAAAAGGACGAGGAATTCAGAGATACCATAATTTTTTCATAGGTCAGACCGTTACGGTTCTATAAAAATCCAAACGTGAAAATTGCTGCCAGCAGACTTAATGAGATCGAACTTTGCACTTGATTATAAATGATGGAAGGAAATTGGGTCAGAATCATTCATCATTGGAAAATTGACAAGGACATTATTATTATACAGCGTGCTACTGCTAGTTTAAGATTGAAGACAATAAAGACCACAAAGACAGCAAGTTGTACGGATTCATCATTGATTCCGAATGTAAATTGTAATGTCCGGAATAAATAAACTACTCTACTAGAGTTACTAGAGTCTAGACTCTACCATCTCTAGCTAGACCTAGACTCTACAGTAGGTCACAAAGTCTAGATCCTAGATCTAGAATTTAGTAGAATCAGCATGACCTAGCTAGTGCCTAGTGTCACCTAGCCCCTAGCACTAGCAGGCTAGCTAGATGATCTAGTACTAGATCTAGTAGTAGACTAGATCTCTGACCAGAGTTTAGACAGTCTAGTCAAGATCTAGATCTAAATCTAGATCTACTATGATTAGTATGATCTAGTCAGATAGGACTAGAGTCTAGGTCTAGAGTAATATATAATATACTAATTATAGAGTAGATCCAAGTTCAATCATCACAGATTCATTCATGGCTATCGGCTATTGATTTAAACGGTTTAACTGAGGTTTAAAAAGTGGATGATTTTCGTAAATGTAGATCTATTACTAGTATTTAAAGTATTAGACATAATTTGAGTATATTATTATACAGATCTACTTACATCGCAAAGTTAAAGTGGACTCATGCGGACATAACTTCTACATGAAAATCTAAAAACTGATTATAGGCATCTATACAGCTTTAGCAGTAAAGAAAGAGGTTTTATTTTTGTTAATTTAATCATCGTAATGATTGTTGATAACAGAGACAAGGCTAAATCTATTCTATATTAGATCAACATTATTTTAAGAAAATCATTAAACAAAATGTCCATTCGACTAATGTAGACCTATTTAATGTATTGTGTTTATGTATATATATCTACATTTTGCATCAGAAAAGACAAAGATAGAGGAAAATAAGATGCAGTAAAGTACTTATTTGTATTTACAATCTGGACGTGTCCTCGGTAGTATAGTGGTAAGTATCCCCGCCTGTCACGCGGGAGACCGGGGTTCGATTCCCCGCCGGGGAGGCACTTTTTTTTAAAATTTTTTAATTACTGTATCATTTTTAAGCCGTTCTTACGAATAACGAGGATAACCAGACGTGCAGCAAAACAAGCAGGGGCGGACTGGGACTGGGTATCAAAATCGTCCCGGGCATTATCATATAAACCGGCCCACAAATGGCAGGTCATATATTTTCAGTGGGGGGGGGGATTTTTAATCCAATACGCAATTTATATATATATATATATATATATATATATATTAGTGTGTGTGTGTGTGTATGTAATTAATCTTCATTACATTCTGATCTTTCATTCTTTTAAACGTTTTTTCTACCCTAGAATACTCTCTTCCTATAATTAGTGGAAAGACAGCACACACCGCCAAAGGGCAGCTAGAAAGTCCGGGTTCGCCCCGAAACCAAGCATTATTTCCGTTATTTTAAGCTTTAAAAATGCACTTTCTGAGGTATCTACAGTACATTTAGCCTGCTACTCCTCCTCTAAAAAAAATTCAAAAACCAAATCTGCTATTCAATGGAGTCCAGCGACTGGTAGTCAGGTAGAAAATGGTAAAATGCTTTAGTTTTTGTATTGGCGGGGGAAGGGAAACCACAAAACCCCTTTCGGCTACGCTCATGAAATTTGGTGACTGTAGTTTGCTTAAGTTGTCTGCACTGGAGCAGTAAGTAAAGTTTTCCTTTCAGACAATGAGGTCTGAGGCAAGTGATGATTTGAAGACCCTCCCCTCCCGGCTACGCCCATGTGTTATATTATAAGTGTAAGCCTAGTTCTCTACAAAATATATAAAGTTTGATAACGCATCGAAAACTGGATGTATGCATAATGTATTCTATTTATACATGTATGTAGTCTAAAAAACAATAAACAATGCAATAGCAGTTTGAAGCTTTTTGGTATTACTTATAGATTAGACATTTCTTCAAAAAATAAGATTGTTACGTCTTACGCTTTTCATATGTCAATCTAGTCATGCATGTTGATCTGTGACTTAAAGTATTCTAAATCATTGGTCTTCCTGACTGACTCAGGCAACCCATTCCATTAAAAGATAAGAGAAAACAGAACAGTTAGAGTGGCTCTTACTTAATGTGAAAAGCTATTGCTTCCTCCTAGTACATTCTCAAAAACGCGATTTGTATATCAATATACAATGACCCATTATTTAAAAAATAAATCTCCTTTCATTAAATATCGGATGTGACGGCGCTATATAATATAAATTATTGTAATTATTATAATAACTTTCATAATTAATGACTTCATACTAAGCATAGGTTTGCCATTAATTATAATAGTAAAAAAATTGATTTAGATCTAGATTTATTAAATATTTTTTAAGCCTTAAATGTAGTATTTTTTAGATCTATGTTATTAAAAATAAACAAAAAGAAACTTACTTTTTCTTTTCAAATCGCAGAAAGTAGAGCTTTATACCCATATTGAGCTGTGAATAAGTTGGGTGGCTTGCAATATCGCGGCTGTGCGTATGTGTTAAAGTTAATTTCTATTAAGTATTGTTCAAGAGCTCATTGTCGCGCCTTTTTTTATTTATTTTTTGATGCGTTATATCAATGTTTTCTAACTTAACCTCTCTCATCCCTCTTTTTGGTTAAATTTCATTGGAACCATTAAAAGACGGGAGAGGGAAGGAGCAAAAAAATAAAAAAGGGAGTGCCATCAAACCAGCAAAGATTAGGCAACCTCGAAGACATCAAAGCAGTCCATGCCGCTCGTGCATAGCAGAAAGTACGATCTAACGTTTTGCAAATGATAATACGTACAGTGTATAGTGTTTTTTTTTTTTTGATATTCTTGTTGAATTTCAAACAAAATTAATTATAAGAATTCAAAACAAACAAGAAAAGGTGTTCGGGCCCTTGTGTCTTGCTGCTGTCACTTTTTTTTTAAATTGCATTGAATTTTTTTTTCTTTGGTCGCCACCAGTCCGGCCCATTTGGTACCGGCCCACCGGGCATTTGCCCGTTTGCTCATATAGCCAGTCCGCCCCTGAAAACAAGGACATATTCTCTTTGAAACTCCTTAAAATGGTGTTGTTCAAAATAAGACACCTATTTCTGCGAGATCCTTTTTTTCCTCCTTGGCATAATTAATGAAATGAATGAGCCAAACAACAGACAAAAGAAAGAAAGATTTCTCCATTGACTCAGTAAGGGTTGTCAGGATTTTATTAGAAGAGATAGACTTGTGTTGTCTATTTGGACTTGAAGGTTGCTGAAAGGAAATTGCCGAAACGGCTTTCATACAAGTTACCTACCTGCGTACGCACCAACTCAAAAGCCAAGCAGGTTATCCATTAGGCATACAAAACACGCTCCTGTCAATAAATTGTAGGCCTACTTCTTTAACATTCAGTAATAATCTTTTGAACAGTTATTAGTCATACAAGGAAACTCTCTTTGCTCTCACGGCTCCACCGCTCACACTAGTTCTCGTGCTTATCATGTTGTTCTGATAGTCTTCTTTACGTTGGAGCTATTGCATAGTTTTATGATGAAGACAAAACAAGTTCACCTTAGCATTATTATTGCTTGAAAAGCAATACGTTAATGAAGAAACTAACGAATATAGACACAGAATGTAATTATGTAAAGCCGTGTTCTGTAATAACTCCCAAAATCCAAACATCTGGGTTTTTTTTGTACGATGTGTCTGTCGACTGTAAATTGTAGGCAGCACCAAATCAATACCCGGTTCCAAGTTTGTCTACCAGCAGTCTCGCCTTCCTCAAGAGGCCATCCATGAAGTGTTCCTCAGAATGGTCAAGTTGGGTTTCGATTATGTCTATAATGGGACTGCTGGTGTGTGGTTGAACGGCCACTATGTTGGACAGACTGCAACATCAGGGAAACTGGTTCAAGTACAGATGAATAATTGACGACAATTAAAAGATGAATCAGATCTTTTCAAAGTTGTAACTTAAAGCGCGAGTGGATTCGTATTTCTCAGTCCATTGTGTGCCACACAAAAGAGGTAAATTTAGCCGAAAACCCAAAGACATCTGCCCAGTGCCCGAGATATTTCCAATTTCATCACCAAAATATTCAGCTGCTGCTCGTATTTTTTATTTTTTTTATTTTTATTTTTGGTTTCTTTCTGCTGCCAGTTGTCGATACAAATCAACGTTTTGACTCAGATGACGTGAAGAACTTTTTTTTATATTTCTTGTATTGTAAACTGGTTGATGTGTTTGACCTGCTATTTAACTCTTCACTCTTGATCAAAGAAACTTTGACATTTATCACATCGAAATTTAAGGCAGATGGAAAGGATTTGTCCTCCAAAGTAAAAAAAAAAAAATCAACAACAAAAACTCTCTCTCACACACACACATAAAACAACATTTATCATAATGTAGGCGTTAATTAAATATAACAATAACTATAATTCTAGGCTATGATTTGTATGCCTATATTTATTCATGGTCAGACATGGACTATAATATAGGCTATATTAAACTATTCTAATCTATTACAATAATAGCATACATAACTGTAGGCTACTTTAAAGGAAGCACTACTTGTTCAGTTGCTACTTATCAGAAGTTAATTGATTTGAAGGGGTAAAAATTTGCTAACATTTGGCTACTCAGAATTCAGAGGGGTGCACGAATATGGTCAGCGATCAATTAAATTTCCCGATAAGCCTAGGCTAGTGTACATTATCCCCATAATAAATGGACATTCGTTACTAATTATTTAAGCTCAGTGTCTCGTAAATTCACCAGAGAATTAAATGTTCAAACTAATGTAACTTAATTCTATATACAGGACTATACAAAATATAAACGTTATGTGTTTTTTTTTCAAAACAGTAGTGCAGAGTTTCTCAAACTTTTTTGACCTCGATAGTATGGATTCACCTTGATTTGGATCTGAGTCTGTTCACGCGCTAAAGGTTTCAATTCAAGCCTCTTTCAATAAACTTCAATTAAGAATTGTAGTCTAGTTTGGCTCTTGTGAACGTTGAGTTTGCCGACCAGTGATCTAGAATACAAACTTTTTTTGTCTCGTAGACCCATTACCACTTTCGGTAGACATAGTCGACCTGTGCTTTGCTTATTTGGCATCTTTTAAATTTCATTCTCTCTTCAAATGTACTTTAAAATGATTTATTAATCTGTGGTGTTGTCTTTATGTGAGAAAAGAGTCCTTGTAATCACAACAAATTTCCATAAGTCTTATAATATATAGTCTATTAACTCTTAATGGCATATATTTATTGATGAAATTCAAATCAAAACGAAGTAAAATTCAATATGTAAAAGTCATAGACATAAAATATCTTTAATGTCTATGGTAATAGTATTACGTACGATACGTGAATTCCCTAACTAAAAATAAACCCCTAACTTTAATAATAAGATATTAACGTTGAGTTTCTTTTTTCTTCTTTTTTTTTTTTTTTAGGTTTGCTATAGTTAAAAATATATCAGGAACAAGCACTCTATTGAAAACAAAAAATGAAAACATTTATTACAGTTCTCTTTCCTATCACTTTTAATCTTTTATTTTTCTTACCTGTGCCTGTGCTCATTCAATCTAGTATTCTAGATCTAGATTGAGATTCTAAATCTAGATCTATCTATAATCTAAGTCCTAGGATCTATCTATATAGATCTAGAACTAAATCTAGATGAAATCTATAGATATTCTCGAAATTGTCTAGAATCTAGACGTTATTTTTATTATCAGCTAATGACTCAATCAGAACTGAGAAAGGCAATTTGAATTTCATTAATTTGAATTTACATGTAGAATCTAGATCTAACATAGTACATACTAACATAAACTAAACATTACATATCAATCATACTATTCATACTAATCATAGTATGACTCATAGTGATAGTCTGTACCAATACTAATAGTCATAAAGAGTAGAGTTAGACTGTCACTCTACCTGTTAGAGTGACATAGACATATATTATATATATAAGAATAAATAATGATATAGACAGATCTAGAAAATCTAGACATTATAGAATATAGACATAGAGTTAGAGTAGTTTATATTTAAATTTCTCATTTATGGTATTTAAACAGCAATAGACTTTCAATAGGCCAAAAATTCAAAGTTTGAATTTGACAGCGTATTATTTGATAATGGTTTGACATACCTCAAATAGAAAAGAAAATGAAGTATCAAAATCTTTTTTAGTTTAAGGAGAATAAGGATGACTACTTATATTTGTACCCTTATTTAAAAGCTATATTTGTTATATTTAAGGTAATTTTCATTTAATTCAAACAAATTTTGTCCCGCATTATTTGATTCCAAACACCAAAATTTATTTCAAACAGTCTCTATCTTTTAGCATCAAATAAACTCAGATTTTAATCTGAATCTGAATTTTAATCTCGAACAAATTTTGTCCCACATTATTTGATTCCAAACACCAAAATTTATTTCAAAGTCTCTATATTTTAGCATCAATAAACTCAGATTTTAATTCTACATTGATATTAACTAAATTTTAAGAGCCCTAGGCATAGCCCCTCACATGACATCATAAAGATGTTTTCAAATTATAATGCATAAATATGAACACAAAAAATAAAAATATGAACACACTTATTCTACCAAAATTAGGTCACTGGGATAGTGACTTCTACACAGACTTTTAGACTTATTTTATGTTTGCATGATTAGATGTGTGTTGAATGTTTGTTTTTTGTGTATTCATTTAATAAATTTATAATATAGATGATCTTTTGTAGTATAGTACAGGCTAGGATGGCCATTCTTGCCTAAATAGCTCTCTCGATATAAATCTAGATCTATCTAGTAGGCAGTGGCATAGCAAGGTACACGTGGGCCAGGGTTCAAGAATATGTTGATGGCCACACCCCCCCACCTTATGACAATTTTTTTTTATGACAAAAAAATTTGAGTAGTTTGCATGTATTGGTACATTTAATCAAAGACATTTCAATACAAGTTCATGAACACAGCTGACAGAATTATTGAAGACCATGTTGAAGTACTGTTTAGCACAGTGAACATAATGTGCACAAGCGGCTTCTTTTGTTGAAACAGTGCCAGAAAGAAGGCTACATTGTACTATCCACTCATATAGATAGGAAAACCATCGTTGCCTTGGCATCATAAGTAATTTAAAGAAAGATGGTAATATTTCATTACTTCAGTCAATTCTGCAGACTTCTGGCTTTCACAAATATAAAAAACCTACAAATGACTCTGCAATATCTTTGGGTAGTTCGTCATCAGAGCTCACAAAACAATTTTAGAAAATAATGCTTATTTCATAAAATTTTGCTATTTCTTGAATGCTGTCAACCTTGATAGAGAAAAATGGCGTAGATAGGATCTCCTTTAATATTTTTGCTAAAATTCCATTGCCCAACAGGTTTATTATAATCTCGTTTTGAATCTGTGGGTCGAGATAAGGTTTTTTTTTGTCTTAAGAATTAATGTACTGCCAAGAAATAGTCGTTGTTACTTGTGTCAACTAAACGATACTGTTTGCGATGACCACTAAATGAAAGGTTGTTGCTTGCTAAAGTTAAAACTAACATTCACTATGCGATGAATTACTTTCCGTCAGTTATTGTCCACTTCTTTACTTTTTTAATGTGCTCCTTGTTGGCATCATCAACTGTTGATTGATCATGTTGTCTGTATGTTTGGTAAGCTTGTTGATGAAGTGAAGTCATTAGTAGGCCTATCCTTTTTTTTTTTGACAATGCAGTTGGAAAACAAGCAGCATTAATGCTGTCTCAGGGTATAAACCCGAGACCATCCGAATGACTGTCCAGGGCATATACCAGTTGATTAACTCTTTCAGTTTGAATTATTTTGATAGAAAAAATGGAGTTTTCTGAAACGAGCACAAATTTTCAAGGGGGGTAGAGTTACTAAAACAACTATAACTTTTATATTTTATTAAATAATCTAACATATTTTATTTTATTGTAAAGGAAAATGAATGGGCTACAAAAGTATAGTAAATTAAATAAATTATTCAAACACAATTTTTTGTTATTAATTTTAAACTGAGTACGGAAAAAGACAATATTTTTTAAAATTCATAAAAAAATTGATAAACTGAAAGATGTAACCTTTTAATTAAATATTTAATCCATAAATATTAAAAAATCACAATACTTAACACATTTAATCACTTTAGATTAAATAAAAGATGAACAAATGCACTAAGAAATTGTATTATTTACATTTTTCGGGTCCCGGGAAATAAACTAAAAAAGAGGAACCATTAACATACTGTTGTCTATTTTTTGTTAAACATGTTGGTACTGAATTAAATTTACTATTAAAACAAAGAACAATCAGCACCACATCAGTAAATTTTAAAAAAAGACAGAAATAAAAAAGTTAACAGAAAATATAGTGAAATAAATATTGTTATAACTCTGCCATGCGCACAGCCATCCAGGCTAGTGCTAGAAGGTGGGCACTGTGATAAACTAGACTGAGAAGGATGTCAACATTAGGAAGAGAGAGGAGAACAAATTCCACCCAAGTGGAGAGATTATGCAGAGGATAGATGTTGTTTTGTGTACCTGTGATGTCGTGTAAATAAACGTGTGTCTCGTTGAGTTGCCTCACTTAAGTTATTACAATATTATAAACCAAGTTACTCGCTGAGAGTAACGCCCCACTGACCAGTGCTAGCAAAGTTACTCGCTGAGAGTAACACAGCACTGAAAGAGTTAAGCAGCCATTCATGTGAAAGACACTATTCCATGATAAATGTAATTATTGCTCTATCTTAAAAAGTTTTGTTATAAACCTTCTCCCCAATTCAGTCTCGACTTAGTAGCTAAAAAAACAACATTTTTTACGTTTCACTATGTAACAAACAGAATAATAACATTTTAAAAGAAGGTAATACTATCAACGGTTTAATTAACATAGAGGGGAAAAAAAGAAAGGAGTATGGGTGGGACCCAAATGTCACCACCAACACACTGTCACCACATTACGATGAACCTGATTAAAACAGTTTGTTACACTGACTCTAACTGACAACACGGATTAATGTTTTGAAGTTAATATAAAGTTTAGGATTATTTAAGGAAATTTTGAATGTTTTAACCATTTTTTTTACAAAATAGCAGTTATTTTTTTCCCCCACTTTGTTGTAACCCTCCAAGGGCTGGTGTAGGGCAGGCCAAAATTGGTCATTAGTCATGGGCCCAGGAGTAATGAAACCCATATGCGCCATGTAGTGCCATATTTAGAGCTGAAAAGGCCTTAATGCTGTTTGAGATATGGGGCCCCATATAAGTCCAGATATTATATATAACTACTAAGTATTTCTTGGAGTCTCTAAGCTAGAGCTTATGTTGCATAGCCGTAAATCTGGCCCTGACCCCATGGTTGTTACACCATGGGGTGTGGGCCCGGGTTTATTGAACCCTGTTGCGCCATGGATGCTACGCCACTGCTAGTAGGTCTAGTTCTAGGCATTTAACTTCATTCAATGTATCAAGCTCACTCCAAACATTTGCCCATTTATTCTCTATAAAAAAACAACAACAAACAAACAAATATAATATAAGATCATTAACATTGATGTCCAAAACTGGCTGTTTGAAATAAATTTTGGTAAAAAAAATCGTAAGTTAATATACAAACACCCTATTAAATTTTTTTTATGGAATCAAACAACTTGGCTTATGAGCCAAATAAATCAGCTCCAAAAACAGAATAAATGTTGGCGAACTCATTAGCATAGACTTAGCCAACCAAAAAATATAGTCTTAACCCTAGGAAGAGGTAAAGTAGGAAAAAACGACAACTTGACTTACAAATTTGAAATTCTTTTTTCTTACATAAAAAGACAGCTAAATGGAAGGAAATTGGGTCAGAATCATTGGAAAACGGACACGCACATTATACAGCATGCTAGTTTCATATTAAATATCAAAATAAAGATGTAATGACCACAAAAACAGTGATTCGAGTTGTTCGGATTCATGTAATGTCGAAATTAATAAACTACTCTATTTAATCTTTATCTAGATCTAGAATTAGAATAGATCTAGCTAGTCTAGAGTCTAGATGTATAATATATAGATTAATATATAGATTTTCTAGATCTATAAATTATTGTTATAAACCTGGTGGTGGCACAGATGGGGGTAGTGGTGTGTGTGTGTGTAGTCAGCCGACGCAAATCGCCCCAGGCCAGCGCTAGACGAGCAGTCAACCGTGACGAGTTACGACGATCGGCCGAGACGAGTATCAACATGATAGTTCGGTAAGGATCGACGTCGCGAACAGAACTCAGGAGTGTCACGAGGGATGTAGTCATCTGACCACCCAGAATGGTCGAGCCATGTTCTGTCCGGTTCTAGAAGGCCAGCAGGGACCCTATATAAAGAGTGAAGGTATCAGGGACGAGGAGTCACAACTTCCCGATCTACAGTTCGTTACAACGGCTCAGTACAAGTCCGAGACGAGACAGAGAGACCAGTGCAAGAGTTAATACGGCGGAGAGATATTTGTACAGTCTTGTGTTACGTGCTGCCAATTGTACAGTATTGGCTGTTATTTATTGACATTAAATTATAACGTTATTTTGAAGCCCAGAGTTGTCAAGCTCTTTAAGTTGGTGGTGTCGTTTGGTGCAATTTGCAGTGAGCCTGGATAGGGAAATTCGTAACATTATAATAGATATCTCTAGTCAACTCTAGTCTAAACTTAAACGACTTAGAGTTAGACTAATTCTTCTAGACTAGCTACTTAGCCTACTAGAGTCTAAATCTAGTTAAATATATTATATAGTAGTAGTTAAAATAATAATAAAATAGTTTGTCAAGGGCTAGATCTAGTCTTTATATATTAAAATTTAGAAGTGTATTTCTCAGACACACATCTTTTCCTAGTAGTGCATTATTTGCGTAAACATACTTGTGGAACTCCATGCACAACTTTTTTTTTTTCCTTGCCAAATTGATAGATCAATTAGATCCAGATATATAGTACAGTTGACATATAATAAAAATAATATTACTTTTTATAGATTTTGAAATTATAATTAGGAAGATAGATCTAAAATTATCTTTATCTTTAGATCTAAATGAAGTAAATGTCTATAGTTTATAGTAGAAACATAGATTATAGATTTTTGCTTAATTATAATTGTAGTTTTTTTTTTTTAATTAATCGGATATAATATTACTTCCAAATTGAAGATTATTAATACATTTTAGCTCTAATGGGACAGCATTGAATGCCCATGGCAGCATTAAAAACCTGGGATGACAGAGAAGACTGTCCGGGCGCATACCACACGACCTTGCTGCCATCTAGTTGGCCTAAATCAAGTGCTTTCTTATAATTTCTTATAATTTATTAATTAGATCTATAACTGCTGGACATTCATAAAAATAATTATAATTATTGCATAAAATTTAAATCTAATCTAGATTACAGATACAGAGCCATTAAAAAACAAAAAGTATGCCAAATAAAGGATCTATTACATGCTTTATGAGATTGTGATAACACAAAAAAAAACAACTAAAATTCTTGACGAAATGCAAAATGAAAGAGTATTCTAGGATGTTGTGGTAGAGAAGTTGGTAGGCTGTGCAAATAGGAGAATCGCTAAAATAGCCCTACAAATAAAAAAGGTACCCTTGTTTTTGTTGCAGTAGTTGTGGGCCTACTGTAATTTTGTTTCCCTATTTTTGAAATTTTTAACATCATTCAATGCTTAGGTTTTATCTACAAATTTTTTTGCCATTTTCACATAAATTATATAATAATTTAATAATCAAAATTATTGTAAAACCTGATATATTAGTCGCTTTCTTATAGTGCAAGATATATATTTAAGAGAAGCTGATTTGGAGATAATCATATAACGGACCCTTCTGTGGGAGCTTATGGCACTCCCCACAGATCCCTTAGCAGGTTCCTATTGGGACATCCCACTGCACACCACTGGTCTCTTTCTAGCTCAGTTATACAAGACATGCAAAACAGTCTGATTCCCTGCAAAGTCGGCAGCGAACATCAAAGTTTGGAAATGAGCATTCAAATTCCTCAAGCCTATTTTCAGATATAGATAGAGTACATTTTCATGTTCAAATTAGGCTTATAGATTTTTTCCACATTGTTTATTCTCAGGATGAAAGATATACTTTGGAACTTCAAATATCCACTGCTATCTTGTATTAGTGCCTTAGGACTTGTAACATTTGTGCTTGCTTCCAATGGAGACAGATCTTATGTTTTTGGAAAATGCATTCAAAGTTGTTTAACCAAAAACTGTACCGATGAGACAGAATTTAGTTCAACCCAGCCACTTTATATGAACTTACTGCATTGGGCATGTTTAGATGAATGCAGGTACCATTGTATGTGGACTACTGTTGATGCTTTTCAGCGGGATGGCAGCCAAGTGCCACAGTTTTTTGGCAAGGTAAAAGAAAATTTGACTTCTTATAATGTCTATTAAAATTTATTCTGTATCTAATATTATGGATTGTTGGGCAATCAATCAAATTGGACTCCTGTAATAATAATAATAACACAACTTTTTTTCTAAAAATGAATTTGAAAAAAGTGGGAAAATGTGTAATCAGAATTAAATTTAGCAGACTTTGTTACAAAAAAGTTTTCTTATAAAATTGAGGGGGAGTCTCAATACTGATACTTATATTATAAAATGGTATTTCTTGTCAATAATTTAAAAGATTTAATTGGCAATATGTTTTTAATTCGACTTTTTTTTTTTATTGTTGCTGCTTAGCATACATTTTTTGGTCAAACTTTAATATAATATAATTTAATAAATTTGAATATCTGAATTCTTGTTAGAGGCCATCATGATTTGCGTCTGCACAAAAGGGGTGTGTGTAGACAAATGTGAATTATGTGACCTCAACTTATACAATTTTACTTTATTATTTTACTCTGATGTTAAAGGGGCATTCTGAAAGTTTGGTGACAACATAGAATCACCAACCAGGAAGTCTTGTAAAGAGCAAGGTGTCACTGTTATCTACAGAAGACATCTAGGATGGTTTGGACATGTGGATCTAATGCCACTGGGCTGGCTTTCACAAGATATGGAGGTGTAATGGAGGCCAGAATAGCTGCAAGTCATCCACTCTTAAGATATACTGATGTATGTGAGAGTGACAAAAACATTTTTCTAGATTGATTTCAATCTTGGAAAAATAAAACACAGGAGAGAGCCACTTTAAGGGCAAGCATAAAGGATGGGTCCTTGATCACAGATGGTAAATACACCAGATGCCAGAAAAAGGAAAAAAAATTGAGCTTCTGGTGTTTTGAAATGCACATCATGTGACAGTGCTTGTGTCTCTGGGATTGATCTCTTTAGCTGCATGAGATGTTGCAAAGGGAAAAGATTGTCTCTCAGGACGTACATTGACACAGGACTAATCTATTTTTTATATAAATCTATTTTATATTATATAAGCTTCTAGAATATAAAATATTAATCAATACTCAATAATAATAATAATAGCTTTTATATAGCACTAATTTCATGCTTATAGCATGCTCAGAGCGCTACGTTCCAATCTCATTTGTCGGTATGAGGCAGAAGGTATGTCGGTATGTGGAAGAAGGTTTTCAGCTCAGTAAACACAACCCTGCTCGAGTCTGGTATTAATTGACAATTATTAGTACACTAATTTATTGTTAACTAAAAGGATAATATTTTCATGAGAAAATTCTAATCAAGTGCTATATTTGTTTACAGAATGATAAGAATTAACAAATGTTAATTGCACAGGTTTTTGTATGAAATGGGAAACATTGATGATTATATTGTAACATACTGGCTATTATATTTAGTATAAGTAAATCAAAAATGCCCAGTTTAAAATAATTTTTTAAAATTTAAAATACATGCAATTAAAATTTTAAAAATATTTTTCATGTATTTGTTAGTGGCCATTTGTCAGATACCTGGGTATACAAGAGCCAGCTTCTATGGTGTTTTCACTCTTGAACAGTTTGAGCCATATATCTATATTGTACTATAGATCTTTGGTTCCAGCATCATCACCAATGCTCTATGTGTGGCACGGCAATGCTGTGGTAAATACTGTAGTTAAACTGCACTTACTTTTCAAGTTCAAAGCATTAAAGAGCTCTCATAGTTATTTTTTGACATCTTTAAATCTACATTTTGGAACTATTGCAGGTTGGTTTCTTTACGTGGCTATGTGCTACTGCATTCCATACACGAGACACACCTTTGACTGAGGTTTGTTGATGATTGTAGAAAATGTTTGCCTTGTGTTAACCTAGTTCTATTTATAATAATAATAATAATAATAATCTTTATTGTCCATATGGAAATTTGTCTTACAATTTGTGCTTACATCAAACAAAAAACATTATAACTATAATTTATTATTTTCCTAGTTCAAATGCCCATACCTAAGCTACATATTCAATTATATTAAATATGAAAGCTTGTTTTTGTTTTATTAAAGCTTAACTACTAATATTCTTCTTTCTTTTTATTTTTTGTTTTGATTTTTTGCAGCTTTTAAATTCAGTCATTAAAGTAGATTGTGAAATTTGTTTGTGCAATATTTTGTTTTCTTTTCTTAAATTATTTTTGTTCTTTTATATACAGAAAATGGATTACTTTAGTGCCTTTGGATTAGTCATCTACAACATTTTTTCTTTATTTTGTAGGTAAGCTTATAAACTTTTTTAAAGTAACCTGATACAAAATATGTAACCCTTCCATTGTATAATAGATAAGAACAGTGAAGTAAATTTTAATTGGTCTCAAAGATGTATCCCGTGACTTTTGTAATAAATCTCCATCCTGACTTTTGTAATAAATCTCCATCCTGACTTTTGTAATACATCTCCATCCGTCTTGTACTGAAGCTGCCTGCTGCCATATGCTCTCTTCTATAACAGTTAAATCAAGTTGGCACTTAAGCTGGTCTTTAAAGCATTTTCGTGGGCACCTCTGGTATACCATCTACCACACTGGGCAGGTATGAGGGCAACAAAAAATGCAGAAGCAATCTTAGTGTTAAATGATATGACCTTATATACTGTCTCTTTTCTAATGTTTTTTGTTTAGATTTATTTAATTTTTTATTTAATTTTTTTCATTAATAGGGTTATAGGACCTGAAAGAAAATCTACTTTGTCATTCATTGCTGCAGGATTGTTTGGCCTGTATGCTTACCACATTTACTATCTAGCCTTTGTTCATTTTGATTATGGCTACAATATGAAGATGAATATTGGTGTCGGTAAGTATTTTTAATTACTATATTTATTATTTTAAAAAATAAAAATATTTTGAATTGAATAAAAGCATGTATGTCAAGCAAAAAAAAATGTTATTGATTTTTTGTTCAGGAGCTGTGAATGGAATAGGTTGGATACTGTGGAGTTTATACCATTGGAAATCAAGACCATATGTATGGAAATGTATTTGTGTGATCATTGGACTCAACCTCTTAGTGGCTCTAGAGTTAGGGGATTTCCCACCCTTTTTTTGGACATTTGATGCTCATGCAATCTGGCATGCTGGTACAGTTCCTTTGAACTTATTGTGGTATAGGTAAGTGAGGAATTTAATAATTAGATGTTGTTTTTGTGTTTTGAACAACTTCAACTGTATTTCAGCTTTGAATTACTTAGAAGGCTTTTTGTAAAATACTACTCACTGATTGATCTATCACTAAACACCCAGGTCTTTCTCCTATTAGCTTGCAAACTCTTCGTGTGTTCAGGAATAAAAAAGTTGCTAATTGAATGGAAACTGGGCTGGTATTTCAAAAACACCTCTAGTTATTTTCCTAGAAAGTTGACAGTTAAAAAAAAATAACTACCTGATTGGCCTCGCAATGAAAACTCAGGTTTGACCATTATAGTTTTAAAAAATATAATTGCATGTTTCTTTGTGTTCACTAAAGAGCACCATCGTATGAAGAAATCATTAGCTGGACCGTTAATTGAAGAACTTGATTTGATTGTGCAAACGTTACTGAAAAGACTACTGGTAATAATGAAGCATTCTAAGAAATAAGTGAAATAAGAAATTATTAGATTATCATCAGCTCCATAATGGAGGCATTAACTTTCAAAAAAATAATTTCTGCTACTTATGTATCTCTCACCATTTCTCTCTCCAGCTTTATAATAGATGATGCTCTTTTCAAGCCACCCAAACTAGATGACAATGAAGTAAAAAAAATGGTTTAAAGTTACAGGATCTACAAGAATGCATTTTCTTGACTGGGGAGTACATTGCATTAGCTGAATGTGTGCACTTTTTTGTTTTTTTATTTTATTGTAACAAATTTATTTCCATTTTTTTAGTTTATTTTTAATTTATTGTTTTTGTTACCTGCTGATTTGTTTGTATAAAGGTGGGGTAGTAATTCTCTTGATGCCACTGTGTTACTGCTCATTTGTGATTTCATTTCATTTTTGGTATAAAATTTGCTTAAATTATCTTTGTAGCATTTTTTTTTGTTCAGTAATCATTGAAGTGATTTTGATTTTCATTTTATTGAATATGAATTAGAACTTGAATGGAAATTTATGTTTAAAAAGTATTCTAAATATCCTGACTAAAATTAGTTATCTTTTGGTTAATGTTCTCAGTGTAAAGTTGTTTTTTAATTGACAAAGTCTTGTGTATGACTAGATTAACACATGAAATCACGTAGGACATAATTATCTTCTCTTTTTAGAAACATCTGTAATTTACAAGATAATATCATAATCTTGGTCACAACATATATCTACATATATCTAAGATGACCTAGTTTATCCTGACATTATGGCATGTGCTTAAGACTGTCATCATAGTGGTCTTTGGCTCAAACCATGCCTGTCCCATAAGAAGTTTGGGCTATTGCATAATAACCTTCAATTTTGAATAAATGTCTGAAACTTGCTAGTCAATGCTATTAGTATGACCTATGGTACCATCATCTATTAACCTGAGAAATACATTTTGCCAGCTTCAGTTATCTAGATGAGTACATTTAATTTTCTTGTGACTGTTTTGAACATTGTCAATTATTTGCTAGTAACTGTACAGTGTATGGATGAACATATTCATTTATCTATTGTTGTTCGATGATAACCTCTTTTGTCATACAGGGGGCTGAGGGCTTTGCACTGGGATTTTGTGCCTCCTCATGTGGCTGGTGAGACCTATGTGAGCCCAGAATGTTTGACTGCACACTAGGCAGGTTATTGTGTCATTTGCCTTACTTTTCTTCTCTGTCGCTTTTCTTCTGCCAGTGCTGTTCTCTTTTCCTCAGCAATTTGTGCGCCAGTTTTCACAACGCAATGCCATGATGCTCTGTCATGTGCTTCTATCTCCCAGGTGGCTGGGTTTATGCTGAATGATTTCAGAGAAGCTTAAAGGGTGTCCCTGAATTGTTTTCTTTATCTGCCTTGTGAGCGCTTTCCTTCCCTTAATTGGCCATACAGGAGTCGTTTAGGGATGCAGCGGTCTTCCATTCTGCAGATGTGTCTGCATCAAGATTGTGTGGATGCTTTGCAGACCCGCTGTTCAAAAGACTTCAGTATCAGGTATTTTTTCTTTGCCATTTGACATTCAGTATTTTTCTTTGACAGGTCGTGTGAAAGTGGTTCAGTTTCTTTGCATGTTTTCTGTACACTGTCCACATTTCTTAGGCATAGAGCAATGTAGGGAGGATTACGGCTCAATAGATCCCTAGCTTTGTATTTGTGGTGATACCTCGTCTTTTCCTGACATTTTTAGACAGTCTGCCATAGGATGCACTGGCCTTGGCGATATGCAGGTTGTTTTCATTATCAATCTTTCCATTTCTGGAGAGTGTGCTGCCAAGATATATGAATCTGTCCACTGCATTTATATCATGTCCATTTATCTTGATGCTTGGATCCGAGTAGGCTTTCCCAGGAGCAGGTAGATATAAGACTTCAGTCTTATTTGTGTTAATGGTAAAGTCTGAGCATGCTCTTGAGAAGTCACTGACAATGCTCTGCAGATCATTTTCAGAGCAGGCATTTAGAGCACAGTCATCAGCAAATAGCAAGTCCCTGATTACTGCTGAATTTGTTTTTGATTTTGCTTTGAGCCGCCTTGGGTTAAATAGGCCACCATCAAATCTGTATGTTATATTTATCCCAATGTTTTCTCTATCTGTGAATGCATCTGCCAGCATAGCATAGAACATGATACTGAACAGTGTAGGTGCTAGGACACAGCCTTGTTTTACCCTGTTTGATACTTCGAAGTGCTCTGATGGTTCTCCACTTTCTTGGGCACGAGCCTTCATGCCATCATGAAATAGTCTCACCATGGTTATGAATTTTCGTGGACAGCTATACTTTGACTTAATCTTCCAGAGTCCTTCTCTGCTAACAGTGTCGAATGCCTTTGTTAGGTCGACATATATTGAGAACAGGTCAGCATTTTGTTCTTGGCATTTTTCCTGGAGCTGCCTTGCCGCAAAGATCATGTCAATGGTTTCACACTTACTGAAGCCGCACTGGCTTTCTTGTTGTAGACCATGTTCTAGGTGTTGCATGAGCCAATTTAGTAGAATGTGTGCAAGGATTTTCCCAGCAATAGAGAGAAGAGATATTCCTCTGTGATTGTCAAGATTTGGCGGTTTCCTTTTTGCTTGTATAGATCGACAATTGTGGTATCTTTATAAAGTCTTGTGGTATTGACTCTTGTTCCCACATAATAAAGAACCTATATAATAAAGAAGAGCTCATGAAGTCTTTCAATCAGGGCTAATCCACCTTTTTGTAGATCTCTACAGGAATGGAGTCAGATCCTGGGGCTTTTCCACGTGCGAGCTGTTGAATGGCAAGATCGATTTCCTTTAGCATATGGGGGTCATCCATTTTTTCATTTATTGTTACTTGTTGTAGCCTGTCTATGGCCACTTCATTTATAATGGAAGGTGTATTGAGAATATTTCAAAATGCTCGTCCCAGCGTTTTAGGATTTCTTCCTTGTCTGTCAATATGAGAGGTGATGAGCCTGACTTTGTGGGTCCATAGACCTCGTTTATGGCATGGAAGTTCTTCATATTGTGCTTGTCAGCAAATTCCTATATTGTTTCCACTTTCTTGCTTAGCCAAGTACCTTGCATTTGGCGTAACTTTTGAGGATTTTTTTGAATGCATCTTTAGTGGACTGGGAGTGGATATATATATATATTATATATATATAGGGGAGTGGCTGTGAGGTGGGGTGAAGAAGTTAATTAAGCTATCACAGTTGATGAATTCTTTTTGTCATCTAGATTAGAATATTGTATTTCCTTCCTTGTTGCAGTTTTGTTACTTTTGTAATCATACGTTGTTGATACATTGTTTAAGTATCATCTATTAGTTATTTTTTAGTTCCTGTACATTCAGTGTTTGCCCGTTTATTTATTAAAACTGCTACAAAATATAATTTCTAAAGGCAGCTCAACTTGGATTATCACATTAATAAAAATGCTTGCATTTTTCTTTCTTTGTTATCTACAATCTGCTGTTTGTACAGCCAAAGGTTTTTCATAATGTAAATCAAATGATCACCTATGTTATATAGTTTTTTAATACTTTTTAATATTACAATTAATTTTTTTTTTTTTATTTTTGTAAAATCATTGTGTTTTATTGAAAGCACTGATACTAAGTATTATTTAATATTGATCAGCGCTTTCTCATTATGTAATACCCCATGTTTGCTGTGTTAAAGCTTTATTCTCTGTGGTAATGTTTTCACAATATTTTTTTTTTATGTCCAAAAGATTTTTTTTTTAAATTTTGCAACCTTAACTAGATCTTTTACTTTTGTTATCTTAAAAAAAGTTATATTTATACCTTTGCAATAGTTACATACATACATACATATTATGCACTTTTGTGTGCCTTGAATGCTAACTGCTGATGACTTAGGTTGAAAAGCTTATATTTTATTCAAACTTTTGATCCAAACATTGCCTTCATGTATCAATGTTTATAAATAATTGTTGGTTATTAAATTTCATTATTAAAAAAAGTGTTTGTGTGTTTGCCTTTATTTATCTGCAAGATTAAGCAGATACTAATGTCTAACCATGCCTTTATTTATGTTGCTAGATTAGCAGATAAAAATGTTGAGTCTGACCATAACTTATGTCTGACAAAAAAGTTGAGTTTGACCATAACATTATGTTTCAAGATTAGCACATCATCTGTCTGACAATGCATGGGAAAAAAAAAACTACAAATGCCTAGTGTGGCAAAAGATCTTTTGTCTGTATCTATGTATGACAAATTTTATTGATATGATGAAGTGTTTAAAGACTTTCTAAGTATGAAAAAAAAAGCTTCTATGACTAAATAAAAAAAAAAAAAAAATCTTTTTATTTGACCAAAAGACCATAACATTTTTTCTCGCTTTAGAAATTCTACAGACAAGAATAATTAAAAAAATTCATGTTACATATCAATAACATCCTTAGCTTTATTTCCACCAAGAAAATTTTTTTTCATTAGTTAAAAGTTGATGTTTAATAGGTTTAGAAAACTAAATTTTGTTTTCTTTTAAAATCAACAATTCATGAGTTCCAGGCATTGTATTCAGATTTTTTAATGTTAATATTTTGAGTGATTGTTGAGTGTTACAAAACAAGTCAACTTATTAACCATTTTACATCCATCTACCGGTAATTAGAGAAATGTTTTAATGGTGCTGGCATTAAGTAAGATTAATTATAGCAAAACATTTTGTCAGTCTTTGAGATTTTTTAAACCACTAAATTTTAAAAAGTTGATAGTCAATAAAACAAGTTGATAGTTTAAAAAATATAAATTTTAATTTGTCTCGATGATCTATAGTGTACAGCGGACAAACTAAGAAAGTTTTATAATGCTAGGTAAATCAAATTTATTTCATCAGTTCTGAACTCACTACAAATAAGATCTTTAAATATTTTATTTTCCAATGTCTCTTTAATATCTTTTTGATGACTGAGATGATCAGTTCAAGTTTAGTATTTTTGTATACTTGATAGAAAGATATGACGTAAAAAAAAAAAAAATCACAGTAACTTGTTTAATCCTTTTAAAGCTCAACTTATTCTCTGCATTTAAAAGCTTTCATACAATCAATTTAATACTGTATCACAGCTATAAAAACAAAATACCCCCCATCATAAAAAAGCATTTTGGGATATTTATCAGAAGAAAACTTGACATTCAGCAAAGAGCGTAAGGTTATTTATCATAAATGTACACATCCAGATATTTATAAGCAATGAACAGTTTTCTGGGTATAATAACAAAATGTATTTAAAAATTAAGCAGAACATGAGTTTCTCAAACTTTTAAAATACTTTAGTTTCTGACATTGACAAACTAATCAAATATAAATCAGTTTCAAATAATTTCATTTCCTTATTGTTTTGCTAAAATTACATTAAAGTTGATGTTTTGAAAGTTGAACTGACTAAGTTTTATAAACAATACATGATATAAAAATATTTTACTTCTTTGAAATTAATATATATCTGTAGAGTACACATTTGAATTACCTCAAATAATGTCTTTGCTTTTCCTAACTAGCTGTTAACTCTGTTTGAAATTGAAATCCTGACTATGAATATAGACAGAATTTTGTACACTTTCAAAACATGTGCTAAGACAAACATATGATTACTTTTCATTCTTAATATAAGACTGACACATAAAGATATTTTAAAACTATTTAGTCAAACATTATTGAATATCAAATGTGAATTGTAGTATTTAAATATACATGTTTTAGAATGGTACTATTATTTTGTGTGATACATCAATGATCACAACCAGGGTATACAGATGACTATTTGACTATCTTACAGCTCAAGATGTCTACCACACAAAGCCTAGTCTGTTCTTGCTGGGGCTACAGCCATTGATCTGCAACTTAGTTTCTTCTGTGGACTCTTTCTGGTAGTGTGGCATCTGAACCCCAGATTTATCATTCACCAAATAACTAGGTCGTACTTTCCCTGAAAATACTGGCCCCGATCCACCTCCAGATCCTATTTTAGCTGCTTTCTCAAGAGGATAGACATTTCGTCCTCCCTTCTTGCAATGATCAATAACCTAATGCAGAATAGAAAATCTAATTAGAAAACAAGTAGCAACATTGCATGAATTTGTAACTTTTATCTTTTTTAGATTAAGCTTTATAGAATCAACTTATATAATTATTTTTCATATTATACTGATTGATTTGATTTATATGTTTTGGGCATTCCTTCAAAAGGAAGATTATTAAGACCTAACCCAAATCTCCTGCAGGATGGCAGGAAATTGCAGTTAGCAGGGTTTGAACTTGGGACCATTGTGATTACAGTCTGAAGCACATACCACTTGGCCAGGCAACCATTTAATAGAACCATACAGAATAATATTAATTACTAGGGGACTTGATAGGACTTTGGTTTAATATATTAGCTTTCTAGATATAGATTGTTTACTAATTATTTATTATATTATTTATACTTTTTTAATAATCCTTATTTTTTTAAGTTCTAGGATTTACCCTTTGAGCATATTCCTGAAATTGAGATTCTTCTTTTTCCATGAGTTCAACATTGGCTTTATCCAGGGCAAGCTGTGTCCTTCTAGCTTCTTCTTCTTTGTTGACACTTTCATTCTTAAAATATTGAAATATTTGTTAGAAAAAATCTTAAGTAAAAGTAAAGCCTCTTTGAGATCTACAGATCAATAGGGACCATATCATCTCACTCGCCATTAGCTTTTATTAGCAGTGGCCAATGATGCACTAGCTTCTTTAGTTTGTTAAGGCGTATTTTATCAAAATAGTGTTCATTGGCCATGTATTGAATGAAGTATCATTGAATTCTTCTTATTATTTTTTAGTATTACTACTTCCAGAATGAAAGAGTAAGTGCATTTCTGATACCATATAGCAGTCAGCAGTTTGATGCTACTTTAGCATATTAACATAAGCTAATGGTTGACAAGAATGTTAAGTGGTCACAAAAAAAGACAACAGATAATTAATACTTGACCCCACATTCCCTTTATTTTTAGAAATAGGTAAGAAATATCTTGGTTTAAGACAATCAGAATTTTTATTTTTCCTGTTTTTCCTAGTAAGGTTGATGAGTTAAAAAAACATATCAGCTTTACTTAATTTAACAAATGTAAGGCACTTATAAGGAGGTGCAGTGGTTGAACGGTAAAGTGCATAGCTTCCGCACCGGGGACAGGGGTTCGAATCCTGGTGAAGATTGGGATTTTTAATTTCGGGATCTTCTGGCGCCTCTGAGTCCACCAAGCTCTAATGGGTACCTGACATTAGTTAGGGAAAAGTAAAGGCAGTTGGTCGTTGTGCTGGCCACATGATACTCTTGTTAACTGTAGGCCTCAGGGTGGTGCCACATGCTGCCTATTTTTCTATGTCTTGTTCAATAAAGTACCTTGCACAGGGTTCATGTTTTGCTCACTACGCCTCTGCCTGAGGCCCTCAAATCAATATCTAAGTGATTTACCATTTTAATGTAAGCTTATTGCTTATTAACGACTTACATATTGATCAATATGAAAGTTTTTCAGAGCTTCTGATTCCTGTTTGCGACGAATAGCTTTTTCCATTTCATTTTGGCGGAAGAGTTCATCAGCTGCTCTTCGCATTTCCAGAATTTCAAGCTCCTCCATTTTATCACGTTTCTTTTTCTCTTCTTTATCTAGAAGCTTTAAAATAAGAATGCTTTTTACAAAAACTGTGAATTATTCTGCATTTAAAAACATTACAAGCTTTATATGAAGACATAACTGATCTATATGAGACAAAAATCATTGAAAATCTGTAATGGAAATGAGTTATTGTAATTATATAATCAATATTTAGGACATTAAGGCTTTTTTTTTAGAAATCTCTGAGTTTCAGTTTTGAGTTTTTGGCACATCGGGACAATTTAGGCCATGTTGTGCCCGAGAAACTTCTGTAAATTATTAGATATTAGACAAGGAAAAGTCATACAAGGTCACTAAAACTTTATTTAAACATTATGAACGGAATTTTAAATGAATAGTTAGTTATGCTTACTTGTTTTTTTCTATGTTCTGCTTGTAATTTAATTTCTTTGAGAAGTTTTTCTTCCTTTGCTCTCTCCTCTTCAAGTCTTTTTATTTCTGCCTCCTCGGCTGCTCTGCGTATTCTAGTGTCCTCATCACTAACTTTTTGTTTCATCTGTGCTGCTAATTTTTTACGAATCTTCTCCAGATTAGCTTGTTTCTCACTGAGATGGAAGTAAAATAGTGTTGCTTTGCAAATGTTCAACTGTCAAATAAGCTTATTTAAACTGTTTTAATTTATAATAAATAAACTAAGTCTGTGGCATTTTACGTCTCAAGAGACGATCTTTCCCCTTTGCAACTTCTTGTGTGACTAAAGAGGCCAATCCTTGATACACAGCTGCGATGGCAGGTTGGGCATATGTCATCACCCTTCTTTCTGCTTCTGTTGTGTATGACATCTGCAATCCGTGACCCTTCCTTTATGCTCTCTATCCATGTGGATCTATCCAGTTCCACCTCTTCCCAGCTGCTAGAGTCAATTTTGAAGAACTTCATGTCGCGTTTGCATACATCCGTATAATGTAAAAGTGGGCGACCAACGGCTCTCCTGCCTTCCATTAGATTGCCATACAGAATGTCCTTGTGGCATCGGAGGTGGAAGACATTCAGCTTTTTTTCCTGCCATGAGTAGGTTGACCATGTTTCACTTCCGTACAGCAAGGGGTGCTCAACACACAGGTCCGGTAGACTAGGGCTTTAGTACTGTTAGTCAGCAATATGTTGTCCCAGACTCTTTTCTGCAACTGTGACATGGTGGCCTTTGCCTTGGCTATCCTGTTGTTAATGTCTTTATCCAGTAGAGTGTTGTTGGAGCCAAGGTAACAAAAGTGATCAACAATTTCTCGTGGTTGGCCATTAATGCTTACTTGAGGTGCAGTGTTTGTGTTTTGGACAAGTATCTTTAGTCTTGCTTTGACTGATGTTTAAGCCGAACTTCTGGCAAGCAGCAGATAGTTTATCAACCAGGGACTATAGCTGAATATCAGAATCAGCCACAATAGCTGCATCATCAGCATACAGGAGTTCCATGATGAGTAACTTCCTAACCATAGTTTTTGACAGCAGCCTTGATACATTAAATAGTTTTCCAGAGGATCTTGTATGGAGAAACACACCTTCGTTTATGGCGTTGTACGCATAATGCAGTAGACAGGAGAAGAATATGCCAAACAGAGTAGGTGTGAGCACACATCCCTGCTTGACACCACTGCAAACCTCAAAAAGTGCTGATTGATAAACTAAGTACACTAGTATAAATGCATGTAAACTGTTAATAAACCTTATAAATTGTGTGTACAGTAATTTTTAACATTTATAGCTCATTTAAACTATTTATAGATGACACATGAACTATACAAACTACAATTTAAATGAAATATTTAAAAACTAAGATGTTAATACTTTTGCTTACTCATGAATTTCTTGTTCCTTTTGTACTCTAAGTTTCATCATTTTACGTTTTGCTGCAGCGAAGATTCTGCACTCTTCATCTTCTTCCTTACAAAAAAAAGGCATTTTTCAGAAGGATTAGCTATTGTACATACTAAAATATATACCAGAAAAAAGTGTTGTTTTGTTGTTCTATTACAAAAGACATTTTAACTGACACAATGAAAATAAATTTAAATATTTTGTGTCTTACTTCTTCCTGCTTTTGTTGTAAAATTTTCATTTTCTCAACATCTTGAATTTGTTTCATGTTCTCCTGTAGCATGGCAAGCCTTTCTTCTCTCCTGATGTTATCCAATCTCTCCTTCTCTATCTGGAATTGGACTGCTAATTTCTTTAATTCCTCTGCTTCTCTCAAATCCAACTCTTTTTCTTTCTCACTAGCTTTTATGTGCTCGTTTATCCTGAAAGTTTACTTTTATTTAGAAAAAAAAAAGATACAAATACAAACTTACTTATTTTGGAATTAATGCTGTATGAGTTCACTTACTGTGCAATCTGAAAGTCTTTTGTTTTAGCTGCAAGCTCCAAACGCAGCCTGGCCTTTTCCTGGTCTGCAAGAACTCCCTTTTCAAAGAGTTCCCTGTCTATTTTCATGTATTCGATGTCCTGATCTCCCATAGCCTGCTCCTTCAATCTTTTTAACTCCAGCTGAGCTTCCCTTTCTTTAAGAACTTCTGTGAGAACCAGTGCACTCTACAAAATCATTTTTCTCAAATCATGTTTCAGTGTGTCATAGAAAAACTTTTAAAAGAAATTATAAAGACTAATTTACAATAACAAAATGAAACAGTTGGTGTGTGGTGTCTAATACTATACATTGCTTGCCTTATGATTAAAGGCTGAAAAAAAAAAAGTAAAGCAAACCACAGGTTTATAACAGAATTCAAGAGCAGAAAAGTGTGTGGAGAAGGGTGGATCTATTGGAGGATGCTAAAAAAAAGGAGGGTCACTAAAATAAAAAAAGGGCTAAAAATTTTGAAAACTGGGGTGGGGTGGGGCAACATATATATTAAATATATTAAATATTTTGATTTTAAATAGACAAGCCAAAGAAAAGTCAGACATTATACATAGGAATTTTTTATTATGGGGGGGGGGGCATAAGGGCAAAAAACAAAAAAGGGTTGGGGGGAGAAAGTAAAAATGATATTTCCATTTAGGCCAAAAATATGTGAGCATGTGCCATGGGCATACATAATTAAACTTGTAGACTTCCCACCCTTGCTAGCAAGCACTCGCCCATGTGCGTCGAGGGAGGGAGTGTTATAATATGGGTTATTCCAATTCAAGTCAAATGTCTCTGTCAGATAATATAACAATGTGCAGGATGAAAAAATAAAAATGGAGGTTTCAAAGAAAGAGAAAGAGTGCGTGCTGTTTCAATTCAGTGTAACAGATACTAGATATCACAGGCTAAAAAGTATCTTGAGGGATCGTTAAAATGTGTTCTGCTAAAAAAAAGTTTTTAAAAAAAGGAGGATGTTCTGGCCATAATAAACAATATGAAGCTTGGGAATAAATCAACTGGCATAGCCAGTGTGTAATGCTAGTGATAATATACTTTTACAAATAAAAAGGCCTGTAATATTTATTTTTTGCTTAATGCAAAATCAACAGTTTTCCAGAAAAAGATTCAGAAATAGAAATGTATGTATATACAGAAATTTAAATATTGAATTCATGATTATAGCTTTTATATAGCGCTACTTTCATGCTTATAGCATGCTCAGAGCGCTTTTGGTCCAATCTAATTTGTGGACCAGTGGGGGGGGTTATCTAGGAGTTAGTTTTCCGTGCTGCCTTTAGGCGCTCAGTAAACACAACTCTGCCCGAGTCGGGTGTCAAACCTCGAGCCCCCTTCTAGGTAGCCAAGCCAAGCCAAGTTCAAGCGCACTTGGCCTCTCGACCATGCTTCCCACAAATGATTGCAATAAAGTAAGTATTTTATTTATGGAGGAAAACTTTACTATGCTAAGGATGTTAGTGGGTAAATCTAGAAATTTCAAGTGTCACAATTAATGACTATAAATAAATATGCAGCTGTAATTTTGAGAGATCCTAATATTTTGATCTAGAAAACTCTAAATCACTTTGTTATTAATAAATTAGTTTACCACTGTTTATACTTAAAATCCTAAGCTTTGTATTTGAGCAAAGCTCTTTTTAAAAATACCTACATGGAAGGTCTTGACTCGATCAGTCTGATAGTACTGCTGTGTCTTGGCTTTTTCTATTGCCTCTCTGCGCATTTGTGCCTGAATCTTAGCTTCTTCAATATCAATTTCCTTATGCTCTGCCTCTTCTTTTTCTTCTCTGATTTGCCTAGCCTGGAGTTTTCTTTGCCTTTGACCCTTTCATTAAAAAAAACATTTTTAATCAATTCAGTCAATGACATGACTTTTTAAAGTTGACTGTGGACATTACCTTAAAGTTTGTATTAGAGGTTTGAGGAAGAATATACATTTTCTTTTAACAGAAACTTCTTTCTACCCCAGGTTTCTTTAAATAAAAAAAAACATGTGCAAAACAAACCAACTAAAAAAAAAAAAGGAATAAAAACTTTGAAACAGAAAAGAATTAAATAATTTCCATTTACAACACTATCCATCAATCCTAGTGCTGCTACAGCCTATGGAGGGCTCTGGCCTGCCTCAACACATCCCTCTATTCAGATCTCTCCTGAGCCTTACATCTCCACACTCAAACCCCAAGCTGTTTTAGATTTTTCTCCACATCATCAATCCATTGTATTCATGGTAAATTACAACACTATCATTTTATTTATCTTTTATTACAACCCAAGTTAAAGACCAAATAATAATAATATATGCTACATCTTTACAAAAATGTTTAATATTGCAAGATTCTATTTTGTAATTACAATTTTGATATTATTTTCTGAATAAGCATTATTTGCATGAAATATAAATGTCAAATATTACTTACTGCAATTGTATTTGCCCAGTTTTTAATCAGTTCCTTAGATTTTCTCTTTTGTTCTTCTCTCTCCTCTCTCATTTTACGTATCATTTCCTCTTGGATTTGTTTGTAGTTTAGTTCATTCTCTATTCTTTCCCAGTCTTGTTTTGTTAACACTGTAACTTGTCTTAGATCTGTACCATTGGGTAAAACCATTCCCCTTGGTGCTGCATTTGTATTGCAATTAGACGGCAGTATCTTTGTGTTGGCAGCTATAAAACAACATTGTAGTTTTATTAATTGATATGAAATAAATACTTTAAAGTGTATTTACAATAAATATGTATAAAGAAATTGTGAACATGATGTGAAAAAAAATTAGGGCATTGTGTTAAGAAATTAACATATAAAATTATTAGTTTTAAGGGGAGAATATTAGTAAAAGAATAAGTGAAAATTGTATTTTAAAATATTACTAAAGCCAAAAAAAAATTTGGGTAAGTATCTACCATTCACAATAGTTTAAAAAATGTACAAGAATATTAGCATTTTAATAAGAACAAACAAATATAATAAACACCTATTAGTGCTGCTAGAGTGACAACAAAAAAAAGCCAACTGTTTTAAAAAAAAAATTTCTAATAATATACAGTAGATTTTGATATTCATTAATAACAAATATATAACTATATTGCCTTATAATCTAGATGTTTGTTTTTTTCATAAATAATGGGAAATCTATAAGTAGATAGTGTACAATGTATAGCTCATCCATCAAGGTTTGATGATTTCTACTTTTGGCTTTGCACTGGGGTTTTGTGCCTCCTCATGTGGCTTGTGATACCTATGTGAGCCCGGAATGTTCGACTGCACACTGGGCAGGTTATTCCAGCTGGAGCTATAGTATCATTGGCCTTGCTTTTCTTCTCTGGCGTTTTTTTCTGCCAGAGCTGTTCTCTTGTCCTCAGCAATTTATGCGCCAGTTTTCATAGCGCCACACCATGATGTTCTGTTATGTGTTCTGATCCGTCTCCCAGGTGGCTGGGTCAATGCTGAAGGCTTTCAGAGAAGCTTTGAGGGTGTCCCTAAAGCGTTTTCTGTGTCCACCTTGTGAGCGCTTTCCTTCCCTCAATAGGCCATACGGAAGTTGTTAAGGGATGCATCGATCTTCCATTCTGCAGATGTGTCCTGCCCATCGCAGCTGGAACTGCATCGACATTGTGTTTTGCAGGCCCACTTTTGGAGAACTTCAGTATCTGGTATTTTTTCTTTGCCATTTGACATTCAGTATTTTTCTTTGACAGGTCATGTGAAAGTGGTTCAGTTTCTTTGCATGTTTTCTGAACACTGTCCACATTTCTTAGGCATAGAGCAATGTAGGGAGGATTACGGCTCAATAGATCCTTAGCTTTGTATTTGTGGTGATACCTCGTCTTTTCCTGACATTTTTAGACAGTCTGCTATAGGATGCACTGGCCTTTGCAATACAAAGATTGATTTCAATATCTGTCCACTATCATGTCCATTTATCTTGTTGTCTACAGTGTACAGAATAAGGAAGTATTGATAAGCTATACATTTTAAAATGCTAATAATATTTTTTTTCACTTTTAGTACTGCTGAATCCAATTTCTAAACTTATCCCCTTCTAGAGCAAGTTGTTTGGCATCAGTGACTATCTATATAATGTCCTTGACATAGTTTATTATATTTTTTATATTATTTCAAAATCCCTCACAGTTTTCCTATTTTAATTTTCTTGTTTTTCTTTAGCTTGTAAACTGAATCATAAAAATCAAGTTGTCAACAAACAGCAAATTACTTGAATTAACTGATAAATGATTTTTTAAAAATGCTTATAAGTATTCTATGAGTAGGCTCTATGACCTAATCTAAACCATTGAAACTAATAAAAGAAATAAATTTTACTATTGTAGTGAATGCTCTTTGATATAAAAACTTTCAGTTTTTCAAAATGAGTTTTGAATAGACCTATACATTGATCAATGAAGTATTTTTCAAAGATTTTTCAAAAATGTATTTCAGGAACATATTATACAGTTCCCCTTTCAAAACAACTTCAAATATAGGGTTTGATGTAATTCTAAGTCTCACTCTTATTGAAATCTTGATATTTTTTGTAGTGAATGTGTTTTAAAAGAGTTTGTGTTTTAAAGTCTTACTAGTTCAATGTTTCTCTGTGAATTTAAATAAATTAACTCTGTCAATTTCAATGCTTGGTTTAGGACTAAGTAATTATTGATTAAATTTATGTTAATTCCTGAATTTAGCACTGGTAACAACTACAACTACAGCTAAATGGTATTGTAATTGTGTAGTTGTTTTTTTGCATCATATACAAAACTTCACATTGAGGAATTAGATTATGGAGTTATTTTTTACAAACACACACACATATACAACAGTTTGATCTGGACATCTATAGTCTATAGCAGTGTTTAATAGTTTTAGGGATTTACTTCTACAATTAGGTTTAGGGAAGTGTTTCTAATAAAATATTAGGGGTGATCGAAGACTTTCTTTGAAAATATTTTATTAATGTATCACAAACACACACATACACAAAACAAAAAAACTTATGCTATAGGAGTGCTTTATTACTTTTTTTTTTTACTATTTACTTATGTAAATGGCAATGGGCATAAACAACTCCAATGCTAAAAAAAATTTATAAGAGTATCATGTATGCATGTATCATGTTGTAAACTACAACAGTAACAATGTAACTGTTAATACCTTGAATTATTTAATTTGTAAACATTTATTTTTTTTCTGCAGATGTACCAAATGACTATACTTGACTATTATACTTATTATATTTATATCTAGATGGTCTAAATATGCTATTATAGTTTAACCCTATCATAGATCTAGATCATTACTATTAACTGTCAGTTCTACTAGGCCTACTACTAGACTAGTAGTAATAGTTTTTTACCACTAGACTAACTAGACGTAACTAGATTTATGGTAATAAGAGTTATTACTAGAGTCGGTACTAGAGTCAGAGTTAACTAGGCTGTTACTCTAACAGCTAACTCTATAACTATAGACTTAGTATAGAGAATAGACTATAGTGGTCTATAGACTTAATTCTCTATTAATAATAGTCTTAAATAGTAAAAGTAAATAGACCACTAGACAGTCTAGAGTAGATCTGATCTGGATCTTCTAGATTATCTAAATGCTATTAGCTTTATGTCAAAAATACATTTTGGAGACTTACATTTTGTCTGGCCCTTTCTTCTACCGTGCATAACTGTAGCCATTTTAAAATGTTATTTAGTGTAGCGGTAAATATCTTCTACAAATCCTCTTCCATTTTTTCCAACATCAAAACCGTAACTATGCAAACAATAAGGATGTTACCAATACGTAATTTCCGCCAAGAACAGCAACTAAATTTTTTTAAATCTATAGGTTAGTGCAATATTCCATCTTTATCGATCTCGTTGAGATCTATGTAGTCTAGATTCTCTAGATCTATGATTAAATCTAGATCTAGTAATCTGGTATTTACACTATAGATCTACTACTATAGACTATGTTATAGACCAGTGGTTCCCAAACTATTTAGGCTCCTAGACCCCTTGCAATGTTTTCCGATATTCAGTAGACCCCCTGCTTAGCTAATATTGCAATTCGCTGATTCATGAACTTCAAATGTATTTTTCACTGATTTCTAACCCTGCAATGTGAAGACCGAAAAAAAAATCACATCATGTAAATTAACAGTTAATCTCACAGAATGTATGAAACAAGTCTGTTAAATAGGCGATGTCCGATTTCCACTCGATTAAATTTCATTTTTAACATCCAAGAACTCCGATACAGTGTCAAAAAGAAAAAAAGCTTCTTGTCTAACAAAAGCTTTTTGTCAACCTTCGAACTTCAGTGTGAAGAAGCAACTGTTGAAAGTTATCGTCACTTTCTGACCACATTTGAACAAGAATTTGTGTATTTAACCTGTACAAGTTGCTTTGGTTAACTGCAGTGCTAACAAATTGAAGATATTTATGCAATCCACCACTCAGATCTTTAGCTTTCGATTGATTACTTTTGAAGTAACGTCTGTATTATATAAGATAAGATAAGATTACTCACGGTATTACTAACAATCCAGGTAAACTATCCACAGTAGGACTCAACCATGAAAGGTGGTCCATTCGTTGCTATTGATATTATATTTGATTGCTTTCTCTTTAAAGTAGTCCTTCAAACATCAAATATTGATACGCGGTTATCAGTTTTCACAAAAAGAACTTTTTCTTGGATTTATGAGCATATATAAATGAAAATGCTTTATTAGGATTGATTCGTCCACTTGTATAAAGAAATAAGTCGTTTGCAAATAATTACATAAGAAGCTAAATTTCAATGTCACTATTCATTTCATCAATTGGCCTTTTAACTGTTTTATTGCTTAGTTGAATTCTTTAATAATATCAGATGAAGGTTAGTGTACAAAATAGTTTTTAAAAGTTCAGCTGCTGGCAAAATCATTCTTTTTTTTTCCTTATTGTGTGATATTTTCCAAATTTCACAATAAGTCGAAAATATTTTAAGACACTTGCAAACCATTATCTTCTCTTTTTGATGTGAAAGCAGAGAATTTGTCCATTTTTTGGTCTTTTCTCAACTTTATCATTGACTGTTTAAAAGTATTTCAAATCTTAATATGTTCTCAGGGTGGCATCGTCTCATAAGGATTCTCCAGCTCAGGGTGGTTTTATAGTGTCATTACTTATTAAACTTTGTTACAAAAATATAAGTCTAAGTTCAACAAGGAAAAAGCCAAGTTTTAAAAAAAATTGCACTACTGTCTTAATTTTATATTTAGATTCGGACAGACTAAATATTAGTTACCTGTAGACTAAAATAAGTAATTTACATGAGGTATTAAAATGTACAATAATTCTCCGTTGGAATAATAAGATTCAAAATTAGAGGATTAACTATGATAAGTTATAGATTATTGTTAATTTCATTGATGTGAAATCAAAATTAAAATGACAACCTTCTCAAATGAGATCCACTTTCGTGGACCCCATTTACATGTCATAGACCCCCAATTCTTTTTTTCACTTTCGTAGACCCCTTGGAAGCCTTAGTAGACCCCTGGGGGTCTATATAAACCACTTTGGGAATCACTTCTATAGACTATAATCTAGTATTACTCCAGGATAGTCGCATACGCATCAATAGCGCTCACAGTTGCTGAAACAAGATATCGCAAACACATTTCACATATTTGGTAAAGAATTAACAGTTTATAATGACCACAAACCCCTCGATCAATTCTTCAAGAATCCATACTTGTCAGCTCCAATGAGAATACATAATATGCTAATGAGACTACAGTGCTATGATCTGAAAGTCTGTTACAGAAAGGGCAAAGAAATGTTTATCTCCGATACACTTTCTTGACCACATCTACGAAATACTGATACACAGACATATGAATTCACAGATGATTCAGTGCATATGATCTTTGTAAGTGATTTGAAATTTCAAGCGAATTTCAAGGCTATACAAGCGAAGAACTTTCAAAGCTTCGAGAAGTAATTATGACTGGTTGGCCAGACACAAGAAGCGAGATTCCAAATGAAGCCAGGCCATATAGAGATTCAAGAGACAAGTTGTCACTTGTCAGCTTCGGATGGAATTATATATAAAGGTCTGAGAATAGTCATGCTGCCAAACTTACGTTCATACATGCTAAAACTGATACACAAGTCTCACTTTGGAATAGTGAATTGCAAGCAGAGAGCCAGAGAAGTCATGTTTTGGCCAGACATGAATGCAGACATTGAAGTGACAGGGTTTGTAGCTGGTGTGCTGAAAATCAGAATAAAAATGTGTCAGCACCGCTAATACTTACCAAGACAGTATGGTTGGATGTGACCTGTTTGTTAGGAAATATCATCCACTTCAAGACTGAATCGCAATCAGAAAGCAACTTAATTCTAAATGGCCTGGTTCATTTAATGTCAAAAGTGGAAATCACGTCTACAGAAGAAACAGGAAACACATCAGAAAGTCTTCAAAGAAAGCAAATAGATTTGACAATAATTATGACTTTTCAGATGACATCTCAGAAAAAATAGAACCACAAGATCTAAAGTATTCTAGAGAGTCAAAGATTACAGACTACAATAGATGTCGAACTGCCACTACACTATATCTTCTAACACCTCTAGACCACATAATAAGGCTAGTCTTCGAGTCCGAAGATTAGTGAAGAATGCAGTATTTCCCGTGGCTGCGCAGTCCCAGCTGTGACCTACATATTTTGCCACATCCATGGCAAGCATAACCATTGCCCCCAGGCGGTCGATTTAGATTTTCTTTTCGCCGTCTGCGTTTGTCCTCGGCAGCAGATTTTCTTTTAGTCTCAAATGTGTATCCCGCGGCCTTCATGAGTGACCTCCAGCTGTCTCGTTCTGAGGCCGCATGCAACCAGGTGCTCTCTTCTATGTCAGCCAAGAAAAGTTGACGCCTAAGAATAGACCACAGAAACCATACATAATAAGCTAAGGCAGAATACTGAACAAACCCAAGAGACTTGATTTGTGATTAACTAAACCGACTTTAATCATTGAATAGTTTGTTAGTTATTCAGATAAATATATTTTCTGAATTATAGAAGAAAGATTGTAACTTAACTTATTGGTATTATATGTACATTTGCACACTAGCGCGTCAATGCAACACTGTTTACGAAAATATTTTTATATATAATTGGAGTTCCTAATATGTCTTCCCTCATAAACACTAGCGTGCTAAATGTAAATATTGTAATAACTTAAGGGAGGCAACTCAACAAGGCAACGATGTTTATTCACAGGACATCACAAGTAGGCTACATAAAACAACAGCTTCTTTTAGCACAGTCTCTTCATATCGGCTCTAGACGGGCGGAACTTGTTCTCTTTTTCTAATGTCGACATCCTTTTCAGTCTAGTCTCTAACAGTGCGCACCTTCTGCACTAGCTTGGATGGCGGTGCGCATGGTAGAGTACATAACAATATTCTACATATTTTATATTACATCTAGATTACAATTTAGATTAGATCTGGACTGTAGATTTTTTTTCTAGATCTAGAAATAGCTCTGACTCTCTATAGTGGCGTACCTAGCTAGGGATTGGGAAGGGGGGGGCTTGACCTTTTTTAGGAGCCCCTGCATTTTAAATTGACATTCGACATCACGACAGGAGATATTATAATGGTGTGATATATAATGTACAAGCAAATTTCGGACACTCAGTGGGAGGCCCGGGGGGATTTTCCAAGTTGGACCCTCCCCACCCTAGCTACGCCACTGACTCTCTAGATTTAAGTATAGGCCTACACATTTTTTAAACAAACAAATCGATATAAGCCATGATCTAAATCTTATCTTCTTATCTTATATAATACAGACGTTACTTCAAAAAAGAAGATGATTACGTCCTATATATCTATATAGTCAAGCTAATTGTTTCTCATACATTCATCAGTTTCGCCCCTATAAATTTCGTTTCGTTTCCATGCATTACCTTCAGCCTTAAGCTTATTAGCCGGCTGTGGAATTGTGGAGCGATATGTAGGTTCCTAAAGTGGTTTCCAGCAGGGTTTTAAGAATGAAATAAAAAAGAAATGAAACTCAAAAACGTATAATTATATTACAACTTTTCTATATTTCTTTGGATATGCCTGTGTTTGAAACCCAAATTTACATAATAAACTCTATATTTATGGCGATTCAGTTTACTTTTTTTTTTCGATCTACGTAATTTGTAAGTGTTTTGCACACTATAAGAGATTCTTACAGTAGATAGCATTTGAGAGGCAGCATGTTCCCCCTTCTCTCATTGAGGGGTCTGGGAGAACGCTGAAAGCTCCACTAGTAGAGTACAGGGTGCCATGTCTAATAAAGAGTCTAATAGTCAAAATTATATTATCAATTATGATTTAATTACAACACTGATGTTTAAGTTACAACTCTATTTTAATGACATGAAAGACAGATGAAAAACTAACAGGAGACTAATACACACAAATAACATTCGTGAACATGTGAACACACTGAATAGTGGAACAAGGTAGACTACAAGAAAACAAACACACAAAAAAACACACAACATATTTATAAACATAAATCCACAATTAGTCAATAATATTGTGCGAGATACATTAAATTATTCGATGTATGTAAATTTAGCCCACGTGCTGATATATGGTCATGATATCATCTTCAAGTGAGATATATGCCTTATTGTCGCCGAGCCCCCCCCCCCCCCCCCCAAAAAAAAAGCATCAACATGCAAGGATGCATGACAGTTGAAAGAAAATAATTCACCCTATCTGTCGACATAAGAAAGACGAAATAATCAATGATAAGTTTTAATATGAGTTCTTCAAAAATTTTAGTTGATATTGATGCAGACGCCTTTAAATTCCGAGTTCCCGAAACCGATGTACAATATTAAAATGTCTTACTTAGATCTACCTATCCCTAATTAGTCTATTGGATCGTTGGGGCACGTCATGCAAGACTTATCGACCGTCTTTTTCCATTCCTCTCTGTCTTTTGCCTTAGTTAGAACCTCTTTCAATTGCAGGACCGTCCATTCTTTTATGTTGTCCTCCCATCGCTTTCTCTGTCTGCTGTTACATTTATATGTGTATTTATGTTTATGTCTGTTGTGTGTGTGTTTGTTTGTTTTCATGTAGTCTCCCTTGTTCTACTGTCAGTATGTTCACGTGTTCACGGTTTACTCTTAAGTGTGTCAGTAGTGTGTATTCACTGTGTATTAGTCTCTGCTGGTTGTTCTCTCCTTGTTTTCACGTTAATAAAAATGGAGTGTAACTTTTAAACATCAGTATTGTTAGTGTATTGTAATAATATAACATGGTGGCAGCTTTCTAAAAGTTCTAAAATGGAAACTGTAAGTAAAACTAACTTTAAACCAAGAATTAACCCTCCACCTCCTTTAAATGTGAAGAAAGGGTGTGAGGAATGGAAGCTTTTCAAGCAAATGTGGCTGAACTACTGCACTATCGAGAGAATAAACGATATAGATGAAGAGTATGCCAAAGCACTGTTCTTGCACACTATCGGCCCAGCGGCGTTGGCAGTATACAACAGTATCACCTTTAAACCAAAGCATAATGTTCAAGACATAATATGTGCATTTGATGAGCACTTCATTGGTTTAAAAAATGAAACTTATGAAAGATATGTTTTCAACAACAGACAGCAGAAGCCACAAGAAACCGTAGAGGATTACTTACTAGCTCTACGCACACTCGCTAAAACCTGCAATTTTTGTGACCATCTCGAAGAGTCATTAATAAGAGACCGAATGGTAGTTGGCATCAGAGACACAAAGACAAAGAAAGAACTCTTACAAGAACATAAACTAACACTCAAGACTTGTATGGAAATCTGCAGGGCAAATGAAGCTGCTGACTTGCAACTACAGGTACTAGAGACAGGTAGGCCTACATCTGATGCCTCACCACCTCAGGATGAGGCGTTCGCTGTCTCGTCTCGCAAAAACATTCTACAACAAAATGCTGCTCATAAACAGCGCAAATGTAAATTTTGTGGACAAAACCACCCGTTCAAAAAGGAACTGTGTCCTGCGTGGGGTAAAATATGTAATAACTGTAAACAAAAAAATCATTTCGGCATTCAATGCAACCAAAAGAAACTGCAATATGTACATGAAGACAGTGATGATTGTTATTCGTTATCTTCTAATGATGAGGCTGTGCTTGCTGTACAAGGTGGACTAAACAATAAAATCATAAAAGCTGAAATGATCATAGCTGGTGAGAAGATTGTGTGTCAGATTGACTCGGGTGCCAGCGTTAATGTCATCCCTAAGAAGCTTATTAAATCTGCACAAATCTGTCCCACTCAAAGCAAGCTACGTGTGTATGACGGTAGCACACTCATACCTATTGGAAAGGTACAAATCGTAGTACAAAATCCAAGGACCAACAAGAGATATCGTGTTGATTTCGTGGTTGTGAGAGATGACTTAACTCCCCTGTTAGGGAAGAAAACGTCAGAAAAAATGGGACTAATTACAATTAACTATCATACTTTTGAAAGTGTTGATAAGCCTCTACCAAGGTTATCGACAAAAATATTTGAACAGTTCTCTGATGTATTTGATGATCAGCAGGGTGAATTCCTGGTGTTGTACACTTAGAAGTGAATCATGACATAACACCAGTTACATGTCCATCTGGTCGTGTACCTTTAGCTATGCAGGCTAAAGTACAGTTTGAGTTAGAACTGCTAACAGAAAAAGGAATCATTGAGCCTGTTGATAAACCTACTGACTGGGTCAGTCGAATGGTGATTGCAACTAAAAAATCTGGAAAACTCCGTATCTGTTTAGATCCTCGTCCTCTCAACAAGGCACTTAAAAGAGAACGTTTTCCCCTTCCAGTAATGGAAGACTTGCTTCCTAGATTATCGAATGCAAAAGTGTTTTCAAAACTGGACCTTGCAAATGCATATTGGCATGTGCATCTGGATGAAGCATCGAGTTTGCTAACAACTTTTCAGACACCCTTTGGACGTTACAAGTGGAGAAGATTACCATTTGGAACATCTGTGAGCTCAGAACTGTTTCAGAAACATTTAAATGCTGCTCTTGAAGGTCTTGAAGGTGTGATTGGTGTAGCTGATGATATTATAGTTTATGGTTCCGGAGACACATGGGAAACAGCTTCCCATGACCATGACAAGAATATTACAGCATTATTTGAGAGATGTCGCTCTGTGGGAATTAAACTGAACAAAGAAAAAGCTGAGATTAAAATGAAAGAAATTACATTTCTGGGACATCTAATTACAAGTGATGGTTTAAAGATTGATCCTGAAAAGGTAAAGGCTGTTAAAGAAATGAACAAACCAACAAACGTTGAGGAAGTTCGGCGCTTTTGTGGGTTTGTGAACTATCTTGCTAAATTCCTACCCAAACTATCCGACGTCATTGAACCAATTCGGCAGCTACTTCATACAGATATCCCTTGGTCATGGTCGAGAAAACAAGACAGTGCATTCTGTGACATACAATCTATGGTGACTCAAGCTCCTGTGCTAGCATTCTACAATCCACTTAAAGAATTGACCATACAGTGTGATTCCAGCCAAAATGGTCTTGGCGCTGTCCTAATGCAGGAAAGTAAGCCCATAGCTTACGCAAGTCGATCTTTGACTGATACTGAAACTAGATACGCACAGATCGAGAAAGAAATGCTAGCAATTGTATTTGCACTGGATAAGTTCCACCAATACACGTTTGGTCGACATATAACCATTGAAAGTGACCACAAACCTCTTGAAGCAATAATGGCTAAACCTCTCTCAGCTGCTCCTCGAAGATTGCAGGGAATGATGTTGCGCATACAAAACTATGACATAACTGTAATTTATAAAAAGGGAAAAGAAATGTATCTTGCCGATGCACTTTCAAGAGCTCCTATCAAGTCATCAGCAAACAGTCAAGGGGAGTTTGAGCTCATAAATATGGCCAGTTTTCTAACAATTGGGGAAGAAAGACTACAGAAACTAAAGGAAGAAACCGAGAAAGATAGGACGCTTCAAAAACTTCTAATCACAATTAATCAAGGTTGGCCAGAAGGCAAGCATCTTCTACCATATCAGCTAACGCCTTATTATAATTTCAGAGACGAAATGTCAGTTCAAGAGGGGCTTATATTCAAAGGTGAAAGAGTAGTAGTGCCCAAGTCACTACGATTAGAAATGAAAAGAGAAGTTCATTCTACACACTCAGGCATTGAAGGATGTCTAAAAAGAGCTCGTGAGAGTTTATTCTGGCCAGGAATGACCGGTGACATAAAGCATTATATTTCAACTTGTGAAATATGTCAAGCTTTTCAACCCAATCAACAGAAAGAGACTTTAATGAATCATGAAGTTCCCACACACCCCTGGGAAAGGGTTGGTGTTGATCTATTCACACTTGACGGCAAAGACTATCTTGTGTGTGTGGACTACTACAGTAACTTCTGCGAAGTTGATCGTCTAGAGAACACTAGTTCAGAAACTGTCATAAGAAAACTTAAAGCCCATTTCGCTAGATATGGCATCCCATCCACAGTGGTCTCTGACAATGGACCTCAGCTATCTTCGGACAGCTTCGCAAAATTCGCCAACGATTGGAGTTTCAACCATTTGACAAGCAGTCCCCACTATCCCAGATCAAATGGAAAAGCTGAATCAGCCGTGAAGACTGTAAAGACATTATTTCTTAAAAATAAAGATCAGTTCATGGCTTTACTAAATCATAGAAGCACCCCGAATAAAACTGGTACTAGCCCATCACAGGCATTCTTTAACAGAAGAATCAGAACCTTGCTGCCTATAGCTAAAAGCCTGCTGAAACCTCAAGTTCTGGATACTCAGAAACATAGAAAAGCGCTGAAAGAAAACCAGAGGAGATCAGCGATTTACTACAACTCCCACGCTAAAGATTTACCTCCCCTTGCTAAGGGTGAAGAGGTGAGACTAAAGTCAAGGTCGCGTGGCCATGAGCGTTGGCAAAAGGGAGTTATAACTCGTCAGTTACAACAACGGTCGTATGAAATTGAATCGGGCGGAGGAGTTTATCGCCGAAATAGACTTCACTTACGAAGAATCCCACTGCCTGCTGAAACGAATGCGCCTACACCAACAGGTACGACCGAGCCTGACAACCCCGCACCTGTGGATGCACCCAGCACAGATGAAAGTAGGCCTAATGCTCAGAGACCTGAGAGCCATATAGAAGACGGGTCTCACAGATCGACAACGTTTACAACTAGGTCAGGCCGAGTGGTCAAATCCACAAGAACTAGTGACTATGTATATGACTAACCTCAAACACCGGAGGATGTTACATTTATATGTGTATTTATGTTTATGTCTGTTGTGTGTGTGTTTGTTTGTTTTCATGTAGTCTCCCTTGTTCTACTGTCAGTATGTTCACGTGTTCACGGTTTACTCTTAAGTGTGTCAGTAGTGTGTATTCACTGTGTATTAGTCTCTGCTGGTTGTTCTCTCCTTGTTTTCACGTTAATAAAAATGGAGTGTAACTTTTAAACATCAGTATTGTTAGTGTATTGTAATAATATAACATCTGCCTCTTCTTACTTGAACAATTATATTGGTAATAGCCTTTCATTTTACTTTGTTAATATTCACACATGGATTTACAAGGAAAATACTTTATCTGTTCCTTGAAAAATAAATTGATCTCCCTTGCTTCTCTTCTTTTCAGCACGTATTTTAAAAAAAAGGGCCCTCTATACACACTTACAGTTTGAGAAACGCTGTCTAAGGGATTTTTTTTCTAACATATATCACTGACATGCACATTTTTTCTTATCATTTCAGCACACATTAGATTTACATAGGTTGGTTGTATTGCCATCAACATTCCCGGTAACTTTCCTTTTATAATATATTCTATTTATTCTTGATCTATATTTCTCGAGTCTATCTAAATCTAATCTTAGATCTAGAGTAGTCTAGACGTCAACAAGATCTATTAGATTTAATTTCTATTCTAATTTGGCTAAGTAAGAGTGACTTATTATTAATAATTAATGTCCCATATGCTAGGACAAATTTGTACAAATACTCCTTCTTCCCTAGTGCTATTAGAGCATGGAATGGGTTGCCTGAGCTAGCCAGAAAAACCAGTGACTTGGCAGAATTTAAGTCATTGGTTAATATGCATGACTAAATGCATGACGCGTAGGACGTAATCATCTTCTTTTTTGAAGTAACGTCTGTATTATATAAGATAAGATAAGAAGACTTAGTCACTTAGTTGACTTAGTCTTAGTGACTTATTAGTCTATCACTAGTATCACACTAGTCGTGACTAGTCACTAGTCTGACTAGACTAGTCTAGTGACTAGACGTCTACTCTAGACTAGTGTCACTAGTGACTAACTTGACTAAGTGAGTCAAAAAACTCTACTCTATCTCTAAGTGAGTCTCTCTAGTGTAGTTACTACTTAAATATTATACTATAGAGTCTAGTGACGTCTAGATCTAGATCTTGTCTAAGACTAAAACTAAAGTCAAAGTAAGTGATAATCATAAGTATAAGACTAATAAGATAATAAGTCAACCGTCTTAAGTGACTAGTTTTTCTAGTTATACTAGTTATAGTTAGTCTTAGTAGTTATGACAGTTTGTCAAAGTCAAAGTTTTTGAGTTAGATCTAGAATCTAAATCTAAGAATACTTAGTCGACTTAGAAAATAGGGTAATAGAATCTTATCTAGATCTACTATGATCCAGGTCTAGTCTAGTAGTAGATCTAGTAGTAGTTACACTCACTCAGCAAAGTTACAGACTTACACAGTTAGTGAGTTACACTTACACTTTACAGTTACAGTACTTTTAACTTTAGTCACTTAGTACACTACAGTTACACTTTACCCTTTCTAATACTCGTTCAACTCATTTTTTTTTATTCCTAGCAAGATCTAGATCTAGACCTAGAATCTCTTAACTTTAACTCTGAAAACTCAGTCAATGAAGTCAGTCACAGTCAGTGCAGTGTGAGTGTCTCTACTAATCTAAATTCTAAGTGTCTAGTCAAGAACCCAAAAAGATCTCTGGATCTAGTGTACCTATCTAGCCAGATTAATTGCAGACTATTGCTTTACGTAATAAGATATATATATATAGAGAGAACAATCTATAACAACACAAAATACTGAAATTTTACAGAAATGGTAATCAAATTGGAGTATGTCTTTACACCCACAAAATGCCAGTTATTAAGAGTAAAAAAAAAAAATAACAAAAACTTTAAAAACTTTATTCATGGTAAAGCAGTGACATCTATAGACTAAAAACTCAAGATATCTAGGTGTAATAATAATTGAAAAGTTTTGGAATCCCCATATTGATGAAATTATTAAAAAATTGTTCTGTTGTCACCTGTAGATAGAAATAGAATACTGTAGACATTAATCAATAATAACAGAGACTTTGTGTTTATACAAGTAGACATAGAAGACTATTTTTTTTATTGCCTCACTTCCTGTTAATTACTTTCTCACAAAACATTCACAATAAAGAATGACGCAATATAAACATATTAGCACATCCTTCCTTTAAAAGTTGTTATCACGTCCTTCTTTTTAAAGTTCTTAAGACTGATATATATCTACTAGGAACTTTAACAACTCGACCACTTCTGGTTGTCTTGACTGGCACAAGTTCTCTAGATGTTGGTCTAAATGACAACTGCTTTCTGCCATGTTTGTTCTAGACAAACTCTCACTTTCTCTCCGACAGAGTAATCTTTAGGTAGTCTTGCTTTTGCATTGTATTTCACATTCTGATGTTTTGTTCTCCAGTCATTTTATTTCAGGGTATTTGGAGAAATAGTCCACAACTAACAAAAATGCCAGTTATTAAGAGTAACAAAAAAAACAAACAAAAACTTTAAAAACTTTATTCATGGTAAAGCAGTGACATCTATAGACTAAAAACTCAAGATATCTAGGTGTAATAATAATTGAAAAGTTTTGGAATCCCCATATTGATGAAATTATTAAAAAATTGTTCTGTTGTCACCTGTAGATAGAAATAGAATACTGTAGACATTAATCAATAATAACAGAGACTTTGTGTTTATACAAGTAGACATAGAAGACTATTTTTTTTATTGCCTCACTTCCTGTTAATTACTTTCTCACAAAACATTCACAATAAAGAATGACGCAATATAAACATATTAGCACATCCTTCCTTTAAAAGTTGTTATCACGTCCTTCTTTTTAAAGTTCTTAAGACTGATATATATCTACTAGGAACTTTAACAACTCGACCACTTCTGGTTGTCTTGACTGGCACAAGTTCTCTAGATGTTGGTCTAAATGACAACTGCTTTCTGCCATGTTTGTTCTAGACAAACTCTCACTTTCTCTCCGACAGAGTAATCTTTAGGTAGTCTTGCTTTTGCATTGTATTTCACATTCTGATGTTTTGTTCTCCAGTCATTTTATTTCAGGGTATTTGGAGAAATAGTCCACAACTAACAAAAATGCCAGTTATTAAGAGTAACAAAAAAAACAAACAAAAACTTTAAAAACTTTATTCATGGTAAAGCAGTGACATCTATAGACTAAAAACTCAAGATATCTAGGTGTAATAATAATTGAAAAGTTTTGGAATCCCCATATTGATGAAATTATTAAAAAATTGTTCTGTTGTCACCTGTAGATAGAAATAGAATACTGTAGACATTAATCAATAATAACAGAGACTTTGTGTTTATACAAGTAGACATAGAAGACTATTTTTTTTATTGCCTCACTTCCTGTTAATTACTTTCTCACAAAACATTCACAATAAAGAATGACGCAATATAAACATATTAGCACATCCTTCCTTTAAAAGTTGTTATCACGTCCTTCTTTTTAAAGTTCTTAAGACTGATATATATCTACTAGGAACTTTAACAACTCGACCACTTCTGGTTGTCTTGACTGGCACAAGTTCTCTAGATGTTGGTCTAAATGACAACTGCTTTCTGCCATGTTTGTTCTAGACAAACTCTCACTTTCTCTCCGACAGAGTAATCTTTAGGTAGTCTTGCTTTTGCATTGTATTTCACATTCTGATGTTTTGTTCTCCAGTCATTTTATTTCAGGGTATTTGGAGAAATAGTCCACAACTAGCAAGTAGTGATTGTTTCGCCATTCAAATAAATCTATCGCAACCTTTTTCCATGGTCTGTCTGTTACAGCATGAGGTAGCAATTTTTCCTTCACATTTCTTTTGAACGTTGCACATGTTGAGCATTTCATTATTGTCGAAAAAATATCTTTGGACAATCCTGGCCAAAACACACTGTCTTGCCTTTAATCTGGTTTTCTCAAGACCAAAATGACCTGTGTGCAACTTGTTGAGAATTTTTCTCATACTGGAAGGAATTATAATTCTGTTCTCATAAAACAATATTCCATTCTTTTCATGAATACTGTCTTTAAATGACCAATACAGTTTTACTGTTTCAAGAACTTGAGTTTTTAACTTTGGCCAACCTTCTCTGACATAGTTAATTACTAGTTTCAATTTAGCATCAGATTCAGTTTTCTGTCTAATTTCAACAATATTCTGATCACTTCCGGAAACTGTGCTGTTGCGCTATGAATTCTCATAACCATGTCATCATTTGAATTTGATTGTTCTTGATCACTGATGTACGCACGTGATACTGTATCAGCCATTTGCATTTTTGAACCTGGAGTGTAAGTTTTAATTGATATCTCAACAGTCTTAACATCATCAACTGAAGTCTTGGCGAAATCTTGTGACTAGTACCAAAAAAATACATAAAGACCTTATTACTGTAATGTATGTAAGGGGTTTATGAACCTTTCTATATTTGGTATAGAACTATATTTTGAAAGTGACATTAAATTGTACAAATTTTGGAGAATAGTAATATTAAACAAGTAAAATACAGAAAAATATTTTAAAAAAAAAAAAAAAAGCTTATATTTAGTGTATCAGTTACTTTGGATCAATTGTTGAATTAAATTTGTCAAAAGCCTCAAACGACAATTTATAAAGGGGACTAATTCAGCATATACCACTTCAGTAAATTACTATTTCTTTCCCTTGTTTGAGATACCAAACAAAGTAATTTATTACCAATAGTTAATAAACTAATTGTGTTTTTTTTTATTGATTCTGTGTTGTCAGGTAAAAAAAAATAATTGTGCAAAATTTCAGCTTGATCTGAGATTGGGTGATGGAGAAATAACGTGTACAAACTTTTGGCCAGACAGACACAAAGACAGACAGACAAAGAGAATGAGTTGATATAAGCTTTCTTAAAAAACAATTTATTTCCTTTTTATTGGATCCTCGCCCTTTCTCATTACTTAAGATAAAAAAAAAAAAAAGAAAGCTACAACCAATCAGTCTATTGTTGCCTTTTGCAGTGACACACCAATCTTATTTCAGGGCTATCATCATTTAAAATGACTATTTGCTGATGTGATAAAAAAAAACTAACAATAATTAAATAAAGCATAACTGAAAACTAGAATAAACATTGAATTGCTTTAATTTTATTAGAATTTTCTTATGTATGTTCTAGAAATGGCTGCTCCCACAACAGGACGATTGCTTCTGGTGTTTGATTTTGATCATTCACTTATTGATGAAAACAGTGACACTTATATTTGTAAACTTGCCCCTGGGGGCACTCTCCCAGATGAGATTAAGGAGTTGTACAAGGAAGATGGATGGACAGAATATATGGCTGAAATTTTCAAGTGAGATAATCTTTTTTTTTTTGAAAGTAAAAACATAAACAGAATAAAGAATCAAAATTTAATAAATGTAATGGGATGTGACAAAGATAATCAGCAGACTAATCAACTTTGTAGAAAAATCGGTATGTCAGCCAACTTTTATAAAGAACTTTTTTTTTTTTGGTATATTTATTAGTCATAGGAATAACCAAGAGAAAATTGACTTTTACAAAACATTAAAGGGTCATTGAAACTCCATATGAATACATTTAATCAATGTATTTCAAATTAACACAAATAAAGATATCTCAATGCACATAATTAAACATAAGAAGTTCTTGTGCCAATGTGCCAAAAATCCAAAATACATAGGATGTACTGCTCTTTTTGCTTAAAAAAATATATTATTAATAATTATTCAAAATGTTAATGGTACTTTTCCCCCAAAAAGTTTTTGTTAATAGATTGCTTATAATTTAACTATTGTTACATTTTCTTTTAAATTAGTGCAAACTGATAGATCTATTACTTATAAGGACATTTTATCCTCAGTGTATTGAACTTTTTTTTCAAAATGCAAACCTGATTCTTTCAAAGTAAATCTTTAACCTACACTGAAGAACTGCACTTAGGGTTCTTGATAGCTCTAGATATGTCACACTACAAAATTCTGATAAATGTAGTTAAGTGTAATAAGTCATCTACCTATGAATTTCATTTTTTACCTAGACTTTCAAGACCTTTGTGTGTGCCATGTGACCAGCATAACAACCAACTACCTCGTCTCTACTCAAATAATTTCAGGTTTTATTTAGAGCTGGAGGAATTCTGATATTTGAAACAAGCAAAAGATTTTTTAAAATCCTTTTTAAAAAAAGAAAAATCTAAAGGGGAAGGACTCCGCCCTTAAAACTATATCTATTAATAATGTACCCAACAAATTTAGCCATATCTGTGAATACTGAAGTATTAGTTTCCCTTGTTGATATGAAACAAAATAATTAATTACCACTAATTAATTGTCAAATTGGTTCCTTTTTTTATTGATTCATTAGTGTGCGAAATTTAAGCTTGAACCGAGAATGGGTGTGGAAGAAATAACGTAAAACATTTTTGTCAGCCAAGGGTTTTAGCACTCGGACACATAATCACATCTTTGTAAAAGAAAAATTTCTCCTTTGAGAGTGTCACGATCATCAATGTGCTAGATGTCACGTTGAATATGAACTTGATTTAAACTGCACAATCAATGCTGAGGATCTAGAAATCGTCATTTGATAAGATGATCATTTAGAAGTTGCTAGTAGATAAGATGATCATCTAGAAGTTGCCAGTTGATAAGAGGATCATCTAGAAGTTGCTAGTCGATAAGACAATCTAAGTATATTATTATTACATTCAATGAAGAAACTTCTCTTCGTCAAATACAAATACTTTAGTTCAAAACTTGGAAAAGCTATTCACAATAATTACAATGATATACTGTGATTGAATAAAACATATAATATATATTTCTACTAAATTAAATGATCTACACAATAATATGATCATGTCATCTTCCCTTCAGTTCCAACACAAGACTTTAGTACATCTTATCTCTAACACATTCCGCTCGACACTGGCGGTAATATCTCCAAGCTTTCAGATCATTGGGCGTTACGACGTGACTATTATCTCTTTGTCGCTTGGTTAATCAATTGACCAATAAAATACAGATTAACGTACAATAATTAATATTTCTAACCAATTACAATTATTCTAAGGAAAGGTTTCTGTATACTTGGATATCCCCGAGCTAGCTGAAATCATGACAAACCTTGAGCTAAATATAGACAAAGCGTACGTGACAGAGAGCTTATGATTCATAGTGCAGATACTGTAAAGTATTCTTTTTCTGTAAACAATGGTTAATGAGGATGTCAAGAGGCCTGGCCAAACATCAACTTCACTAAAAGTTTTTGTATTCAGGTTATTTTTTTATTTTTTTTTGAAAGTCACTGTAAGGTTATGTAATTATTGCATTTAAAATATGCATTCTTTATGGTTACAGATTCCTTCATTCTAATGGATGCACCAAAGAAACCCTATTTTCTTGTTTATCTGAAATCCCTCTAACTGAAGGCATGAAAGAATTGCTGTCCTACACAAAGGCAACTGAAAACTGTGATCATATTATTATCTCGGACGCCAATTCAGTATTTATAGAACACATTTTGAAACATCATGATATTTTTAATGTGATTGATCAAGTGTTTACTAATCCAGCTCGCTTCAATCAAGATGACTGCCTGGAACTGCAACCGTACCATTTTCAAGATTGGTGCACTCTAAGTACGAAAAATTTGTGCAAGGGTCACATTCTGAAAACTTTCCTAACCGACCAAACAGACAGAGGAGTCTTTTACAGACATATAATCTATGTTGGTGATGGGCATAATGACTTGTGTCCAGGCCTTGCCTTACGACCAGAAGATACATTTATGCCTAGATTAGGGTTCACTCTAATCAAATTGATAGAGAAAATAAGAAAGAAAAATAAGCCTGTGAAATTGTCAGAGTTGCAAGCTAGTATTGTCCCTTGGCAAACTGGATTAGATATATTAGCCCATATTAAGGCATTAGAATAAAATAAATAGCTTATTTCATTTCAAACTGTATCCCAAATTAAATTGTGTATAATGTGTTGATTGTTGTCAATTATTATTTGTTTAATAAATGTTTGTAATGCTTTTGACTCAGCTCTTTGTCAGTAAATTGTTTTCATTCTGTGAGAAAAATATTATGTATGTATCAGCCTTGATATTGTTAAGATGTAAAATACTAGCTTTAACAATTTAAAGCCTTTTTCCCCCTACATTTCTAGTGCATTTATTTAAATGTATTATGCTGCAGTGGTCTTTTTTGGCTGTTAACCTAATTAGTCATCATTTAATTCCTTCAATGTTTTGTTTATATCTTCATTAATACTCAAAACTAATGATTCCCAAACTGTGATCTTTTTTTTTTAAATCTCTTTTTTTTTTTAATTAAATATATTTTTACATAACTGCTCATACATTTATATTCTTTGTTTATTTTTAATTTTTATGATGTTTAAAATATAAAAGAATAGATACTGGTACATTAGAAAAATACCAATAACTTATCTATCTTTATTAAATATTTATTAATTCACCTTAATGTAATAGTTTTTGAATAGTTTAATATACATGACTTTAAAATATGTGATTCCTTTGAATGTCTATAATTCAAACCAGGGACAACAATGAAACTAAAGATGGCAATGTGCAATTTAGATTTTTAATAATTTGATAAGAACTGCATGGGTTCTAAAGAAAAAAGTCTGATATCTCTTCACATGTTTTTATTATGTTTTAATGTTTTCTGTTCTGCCATGTTTTTTGCTAAAATCATTTTTCATGGTTGATTAAATAAATTATCAGAATATCACAGTTGTTAGTAAATTGTCATCTAAAAATATATGTTTTATCAGTATTTATTTTTAAAAATTATGATATACTAGTTGACCGTCGGTGTAGCATTTGCCGCTATTTTGCAGGGCTGGCTTTAGGCCACTGCAACCTATGCAACCACAGCGGGCCCTGCACTTTCATAGGACCTGCGCTTATTCAAGGTGTATAAATTCTTAAATTAAACCATTTTTTAACTTTAAACAGATTTCCCGCGCCCTCCTGTCGATTTACCAGGAAATCCTGGAAATCTCCCGAAATTGCAAAATATACGAAAAAGTCCTTAAAATATACAGAAATATATAGACAAAAGTTGTCATTTTGGGGGTGTCACTCAATATGGGAAACACCAATCCAACGTACGATAAATAAAAACGGCATTATGCATAAGCCATAATTGTGTAATCTGGTGAAAGAGGCTTATCGCGCCTCAAACTAATGAAGAATTACTTGAGGTCAACAATTCTCAAAGATTGGTAATTCATGCTATTGAGCATGATCTATGTAGGAAACAGAATTATTATGATATTCTGTATAACTTTGCTACACGCAAGGCTCGTAAAGTAATTCTATACGTAGTAAAGAATGAATAAAATGCATAGACAAATTTATTTTCTAATACAAACTATTAAATTTCACTTATTGTCCGCTTCCCTACCAAAACTTGGCCCTGGAAAATCTGTTTCACATAGGGCCCCACAATGCTTAAGTCTGGCCTTGCTATTTAGTGACGGGTAAATATACATAGTAGATAACTTGTTCTCTTTCCATGACTTCTTGGTCACAATGGTTAAGTACGGCACTGCTATTTAGTGTTTGTAAAATGTTTTACATGTTTCGGATGTTCCTTCAGAGTTGAAGATAGTTTACTTCTTAGTCCAAACCTCCTGCAGGACAAAGGGGGATGGGAGCAGGCAGGGTTTGACAGTCCAGTGCGCAGCTACCCGTAGCGATGTGTGAATACCCACTTCTTCTCCCCCCCCCCCTTGTTTTTTCGTGGGGTTACTATCCGCAGAAATAAGAGAGTGATCTTTCCAAACGAAGAAGAGAATTATATATATAGATGTAAAAAGAAAAAGTTATTTATTTAAATCCAAAAAAAAATAATTTTTTAAAAATTCAAATATTAGTTCATTAACAAAAATTCCCACTTCTTATTTATAATGTATTCTAATATTACTTTTGTTAATTTTTGAACAATATTATGGACACTATATCTTGGTATTTAAAAAAGAAAGTGTTTAGTAAATAACCTTTTTGTATTTTGTTTGCTTTCTTTTTATAACATTTATTTCAACATTTGTAAAATATTTTACCATTGAGGCTTTAAAACTTAACTATTTATTCTGTGAACCTGTTACTTTGCATTATACTAGATAGCGTGGCCCAGGACCTCTCAATATTTCATAATGCATGTTTTCTACACAGTGAAAATCTGTATCTCTATTGAGTTTTCCATCAGTCCCATATAATTTCAAATAACATGAAAGAAAATATTCCTATATTATATCCTCTGTAAGTTTCTGCATTGACTTAAGTTGGAATTTTTGAAACTTTATTTCAGTAACTTAGTTACAGTTTAGACTAACTAGTACAAGTATAATGACAAACTTATGAAATGTTTTAACCATGCCATTTGTTGTTGTTGTTTTTTTTGACATTTTTTGAAACTTTCTTTCAAATGTAAAGTACACTGTGATTTTGTTGTGTCTTGAAGAAATGTTGCTACTAACTAGTCAGAAGTTTTCACATAAATTTTGCAAGCACAAAATTTATTTTCTTATTTTGTACCCTACACATATGCAGTTGAATAGTTTCGTTGGAAACATATTTACTTACTTCATGCAGTAGGCACAAACTATTTGTTGTTATCATTTTCAAACATTTTTTAGTTCTACTCTAAATTAAAAGGGCACTATTGTTAGAATTTTTAAACTAAGAAGTTATAAGTTATACCTTTCGTAGCATTTATGTTGCTATTTTGTATTTTCCTTTCATTTTGATGATAAATAAATTATAAAAGGATGTACCTATCATGAATAAAAGTTGTTTTTTTTTTTATACTTTGACATAAACTATTTTTTAGTAAAGCACATCTTTTTCTGCTATGTGTTCTATCAATGTGTTCTGGTCTAATCTCTTTTGTGGACATGTAACGTGAGGGGGTATCTGTACTGCCTTTAGGTGCTAAGAAAACAACTCAGCTCAGTCATAGAATTACTGATCTACATTAGGATTCAAACTTGAGCCCCTTAATTGTTAGCCATGTAGTTGATGCCACTCATCCCACATACCACTACAGCTCCATTTGAGACAAACTTGTTCAATGATATTCTTTTTATTAACAGCTTGACAAGTCCAACAATGCTATACATACTGATATCAAAATAATATTATAGCTACTTGACAATTTTGCATTTAAAAAAATAATTTTGAAATGCATGAATTCTGTTGACATTGAAAGATTGTGTTTGAGGGTAAAAGGAAACTTGTAATGAAAACTTAAGATCAATCAAAGTTTTGCAAAGCTACAAGACGATTTGGAGGAAAAGATTCTCTGCACAATGGACATTCTTGCTGAAATCAAAAAAAATATTTTGAACTAGGCAAGGTTGTTTTTCAAACATTACAATATTTCTTTCAGATATAATCAATGTACACAAGACATGCATATAATAGATCAGCCTCAGATGTGTAGAAAATTTCTATGGGGGTGTTTACATGACATCTGTCTAGCAAAGATTCAATGCAACATTAGCATATGTGTGCAGGCTATGCCTTTAACATTGCAAAAGTAACCACCTAGACTAGAATTATTTTTTTTTTAGAAATAGTGTACATTTCCTTATTATTTAGGTGTGCAAGAAGCTGATAAGTAAAACAAAAAAAAACAAGCCAGTAACTTTTAAATTTACTGACCTACTCCACCAACAGGGTGGTTGAATGGTAAAACACTTGGCTTCTGAAACAAGAGGTCTCAGGTTCAAATCCTGGTGAAGACTAGGATTTTGAATTTCAGGATTTTTTAGGGCGCCCGAGTTCACCCAACCCAACCTGACTTAAGATGTAGAAAATTAAAGGCAGTTGATTATTGTGTTGACCACATGACACCCCCATTAAATGTGTGCCACAGAAAGAAATTATCTTTGCATCATCTGTCCCATAGATTGCAAGATCTGAAAAGGGAACTTTACTTTTTTTTTTTTAAACTCCACCCACAATTAATAATGAAGCTCCCCCAGCCCACTATAGATGAGATTTTGCTTTAGCATGAAAAATTTGGTGCAGTGATACTACAAAAAACAAATATCTTAGACAAGGCTTATAAAAATTTTGTCTCATCAATAATACAAGTTAGACCAAAGCTTGGAAACAGCTTCCTTTAAATATATTGACCAAAAAGCTATTCAGAGATGACCAGAACCTAATGAATGTGCAAAAGTCTGTCTGTTTGGGAAATACTATATCAATAAAAACTACATGATGACATGGTATATTTCAGTGATGCCTAAGGTCTATAGCTCTCTCACTACAGTTATGTGTAGTAGATTGTACATCCTTGCCACATTAAATGGCTGAATTCCTTCCACCAACACTTCCTATGAAAAATACATTAGGTGAATTGGTATGAACTTAAAGATTATGCACAATACACAATTTGAAATATTTTTCGAGTGCAGATGGTGTTCAAGTTGTGCACAACATTGATGCTTGCTAAAATTATGCAGTGACTTAAATCAATTAAAAATTAAAGTTAATTGCTACACAAGCTAAAGTTTACCTTTGTAACACACCAATCATGAATGCAAGACCAACAGAACAAATGACCACATGGTGTGACTGTTGGGTGTTGTCTTCGACTTAAGCATAGTGGACATTTTTCTCTTGGATGGACATTGATAAAATCACTTTCCCTATTAGAAAATGTAAAGAATATTTTGGTTAATTTATATGCAGAGTAATAATTAGGAAAATATAAAAAATACTTACAAAAAAAAAAAGGCTTATCTAAGTGGAAAAACACCATATTTACAGCACATCAATTACTGTATGGTTTATTATTTTCCCTTTTTGATATAAAAAAAATAATTAATTACCACTATTTCACATGGCTACACATTCCTGGCTGCGATCTGAGCTGGATGTAGCAAAATATGTATTTCTAATAATACACACTGTTTAATTAGGGAAATGTATTAGTATAGAGCAATTCTTTGTTTTTATTGTCAGACTACTTATCATTTTTTCATTGCAATGCTTATAGAACAAAAATTGGGCATGCAATGCTTAAAACAAGAATGAAATCAACAAATATTAGAGGTATGTGAAATTTTCTCCCACATACAATTTTAACAAAAATCAAATCTCATATTGCTTTATATAGATGTTCTGATGAATATATGCAAGGGTCTCATTTATCTTTTTTAAAATTCCATTTTAAAATAACTAAAACTATTTTACATTATCCACCCCTACTGCCTTAACAAAATAGTCATTGGGTCTGGAACAACAATGATGGGGATGCCCTCCTATTCTGTTAGTTACACTATTGGACATAACTAATAAAGAAAATGAAAGAAACATTTATTTCAGAAACACATTAAAAAGTTTCATCACTGAATAACATGTCTTACCTCCTTAACTTTATTGAGTCATTCCTTGAAGATTGTTTCTGCTCTTTCAAAACAGCAAAAAGGGAGACAGAATGGACAATGAGCGAACATATCAGCTGGATAATAGACAAGTAGCCTAAAAACTGGAAAGGCCTGACTAAACTTGGTCCTGGTTCTTTAGACATGTACTGTACCTAAAGATTGAAATGATTCCACAAAGAATAAAAAAAAAATGACTTGCTTTTGTTGTCATAAAAATAAATGTAAAACATTGAAAAAAATGTTATATAGTTTTTAAAAAGATATTTATAATCCCAAGTATCAAATTAAATTAAAATTTCATTTAGTACTATAGGAAATGTGTCTTGCACAGTAACATTATATATATTACCAGTAACATGTTATTAATTTTGAATGTATGGATAAGGTTAATAATTATTAAGTAAAAAAAATATTATAAGTGTACGCTAAATGAATGAAAGTATTTCACTCTGACTTTAGAATGTGTGTCAGTATTCCTTGTTCTGCTCTGTTTGGAAGTTCATTCTTTATAATGTTATGACATGATTAGGAATTAGTTATTTGTTTCCGGAATAAGGGGAAAGTTTTACTTAGCGACAAATGATGTGACAGATCTTTGAAAAACAAGAACGCTCTTAGTGACGCTAGAAAGAAGACGCTTTGTGTAGAGCAGTAGAATAGAGATACGAATTTACGGACATAGCTGACATCGGACGATTCCCTTCTTAGTTATTAAATGTATTTGTAAAACAGCATCAGCGTCGACTACCTATTTTGATTGTTTCGGCCTTTCGCCGGTGTTACTGAAGTAGTTCGAGTTCCGCATTACTTCCAGTCAGACATAGATTTACACTAGATATACCTCCAAGCATCAACACCGCGCGGAAGCCTGAACAATAATCAACATTTGAAGTTTATTGTGATCCTTTTTCACTTTAGCATTTACCTTTATCCTTTACTATTGGCACTCTTAGTTTGTGATACATATTTTTCTGAGCACATTTCTACTCTCTCAGTACAATTTACCAAGTTCCTCAAATACTGTGGAGATTTCTCTAATCAAATCTAATATCATTTAAAAAATTTTTTAAAGACTAACCATTTAACGAATATGTAGATCTAAATCAGGCTACTTACATAATGAATTCCTGATATCCTTTTTGACAAATGGTAGTAGACTCCATTTATATAAAAAAATGCTAAATGAATTCGATGTAAAAGTTTTGATGTTTTTTCCACCAGTGGAAGAATGTTTATAATAGCTTGCCTTGTCTGAGGTCTGAGATTTATAGATGTTGAAGAATTGAGTAAATGTTCAAGCTTCACTAACGCAGACTTGAGTAGATATGGAGCACATACTTGAAGAACAACCATGAATACTCGTTTCTAAAAATCAAAGAAAAAATGCATGTTTCTTTTTTTTCTAAGCCACTGGTGCTCAATTATTTATAGTGTGTATACACAGTGTTGTATTGTTTATAATACATTTTAGCTTCAATTAAGATTGTTACCCATTTTGATGGTAAAGCTTTTAATGTGACATCTGTTTGAATTATATTGACATATTCCTCTCCAACAGTTTGAAGTTCTGAGGAAAAAAAAAAAGAGAAACAACAAATTTAATATTAAAGGAGAAAAAGGGAAAAATACAACATGCTTTATGACTGCAATAGGAAGATTAAGAATAGGTCTTGGAAAGGGATCAAAAGAGCTTAAAGTCTTCAGCTGATGTATAGTTGAAACTAAGAGCAAACAAAATTGGTGTGCCTTCCAATAATATTCTTAGTGTTTATTGAGTGTAAGCCATATCTACAATTTTTATCTTAAAAAGTTAGATTTACTTGGAGGATTAAAAATAAACACAATGCTTTTAAATAGTAGGAATTGCAGAAATCTTGCATTTTGTGTGTATGTGTGGGAGTGGGGTAGATCAAAAAAGGGAATCTACTTGACACTTTTATTTGTCAGTTGCTTGCTATTATATATTACTTATTATAGGCTTAACATAGACATATGAGGACTGTAGGATTACTAAATCTAGACAATAATGATAAAACATTGAGGAATGCAGTATATACTGCAGAGGGCCAGTTCTACTAAAGTGACTTTTGAGAGAGTTAGCTTAACATACCTGAAAATGTAGTAATAGCAAAATAAACCAAATCAGAAAGTATATCCAAATGATTTCTCCATCTAATCCAGTGTTGTGGACCTTTGGTTAGAAAAAAACAACAACTAATTATTGCAAGAAAATGTGTAATTGACTATCAATATATTGCACTATTAAAAAACTAGAAAAACATGACAAAAAAGTAAGTGAAGAAAAAAATATGTCTATTTCTCTTATTATTTATATGATAATGACACATACACATCATGAAACCATAAAAACACACTCTAAGTAGTATGATAATGAGCACAGAAGCTGTATAAGAATGAATCATTGAATATAATCTAAAATATATAATCTAATATAATCTAAAAATGAACAGAGAACAGAAATCTGAGTCATCTACATTGTTAACTAAGCAATTAAAATTAATACTATAAGGACGAAGTCTCACTAATAGACTGCAGTTAATTTTTCAGTTAATTTACTGAAGTTATAAATAATTTGACTAAATGGTTTGTTCTAACCATATGTTCTGAAAAAAAAACAACAACAATTAAATAGGAAACAACTTATATTGAATTTTCTCAATATCATGCCCAATTGTAAATTGTACCATATTTTTCAGGATGAGGGTTTGAGAAAATTAAGAAACAGCTGCAGTTTTCCTCCTGTGCCTCTTTCTTTGTTTTGCCATTGGAAAAGGATATTTCTGATTTTCTTTTTTCAAAGCAATCCCAACTGTTGACGAATTTTGCATGGCAAAAACAGCTCTAGGCCCTCCGTGAGATCTTTAAATTGATCACATCTATTATAGAATTGTGTGTGGGAAATGTTACTCCAATGTCAATTGCATTTCAATATTAGCCAATGCTGTCTCATTTAATTTAAGTTGACCAGTGCTTTTTTAAACAAGGATTATTAATTATGAACTCTAGTCTAGGAATATGCATTTCTGTAATTCAGAATGTGGGAGAATGCTTGACTCTGGGGCTCTACCCCAAATCCTGCTTGGAGAGCTAACAGGCCTCCCTTGGACTGAAAGCTGCCTAGATGGGAGCATTACAAATAAGTTTGAGAAACAAAAAGGTTAAGCTTGTAACCTGATTACCGTAGCGATAGATAGTGCGGTGCTGCCACTTACGCAACATTCTTGAAAAGGGTCCTTCGATGGGAAGTTTTACCAAAAATTGATATATAAATAATTCTCGATTACAATAATTAATACTAGACTAGATAATTATGATCTAGAATATAGTGATTAGTCGCCAAGCTGCATCAGTGTTTGTCATATATACATATCATCATATAATGATCATGCCAAGGTATATATGGGCTTCTCTCTTCTGCCCTTTGTCATCTTCTACTCTCATAACTCATACTTCCTACAAAAGTCTCAAGAGTACAAAAGGTTTTAAGTGTCACTGAGCAAGGGCATATTAGATGATATCATCATAATAATCATATGATTACATCTAGATCATCTACCATATATAATCTTTATTTCTTTATTTCTAAAAAAACCTCTTCAACATTAGGTATTTGATAAACTGACCTAGATACATTTTTTTTATCCCTTTTTTTAGGGGTGGTCATTTCCATCAAAGTTTTAGCACATTGTATTTGATTTGAGGAATAATTACTAATTTTTATTTGCTTTTGAAGCCTATCTGTTAAATTTTTCGTAACAAAAGTTTATGTGAAACTTGACATTTTTACAACTTTTTTCCTATAAAAGTTACAACAATGCTGTTTCTTACAATAATTTATCATATTATGAAATGTGTATATTTCAAATTTAATTAAATTCTCTTGGCGCACTTTAAAGATATTTGATATTCAAATTAACAAAGACAAAGAAGGGTAACATTTTCTTTTTTTAAATAAAATAAAAGTGTTTATAGTTATAACAATCTCACTAATTCTATTGAATTTAGCATGTTAATATATATCTGTGTGCTAAGTTTGAACTTTGTAGCTTGGCGCACTCTTAAGATATTAATTTGCAAAGTTGATGGTTAAAATCTATTTTTAGTAACAACCAACACTGTGATTTACTGGAAATGGTCAATTTCTGTCTATCCCAAGCTATTTTTAGAAGCACACATAGGAATATTTCATTTAGATTAACTTTTCTAGTGTTTGAATGCTAGATTATGGACAGGGAATGTGTCTTTATTATAAAGACTTTGTAATCTGCAATTTTAAAGAAAAAATAAATATTTTAAAATAATAATATTAAATATTTTTTTTTTTTTCATATTTTTAGCTCAGCGAACTATTAATTTTTTTTTCCGTGTGTTGTTTTTTTCTATTAGTATACATGTAAATTAATAGTTAATAAAAGAGTACATTATATTTTTAAAATGTAGAGCTATTACTGCACAAAAATTTAAGTAAAAAATCTTTAAATAACTTCTAAAAAACAATCGCAAGTTTTCTTTTTTATTTTATTGTAAAAAAAAATGTAAAATGTTTTACATATTTCGGATGTTCCTTCAGAGGACTTCCTAGTCCAAACCTCCCGCAGGACGACGGGGGATGGGAGCGGGCAGGGTTTGAACCCTCGACCGTCAATAAATCCGAACGACAGTCCAGCGTGCAAACCGCACGACCAGGCAGCCATATATTGTCTAATGCAAGAAATTTTTCATTTACAATCTAACTTTTAAAGCATTTAAATTCAGGCATTTTAAAATGATTAATTGCCAGTGCTCTACAAAAAGGTTACAACTGTTTTTTTTATGAAGTTTATGAAACTTATAGTCATTAAATTTTAGGAAATATTTTTCTGCGCAGAGCTATTTTCATTTATAATTTATAAGAATTATCTATCTGATGCATATAATTAGCTATTTAAATACAGTAGAATTATAATTAAACAAAATAAAACACAATACAGATCTCTGATTTGTTTTATTTTTTATTTTTGGGCTCATATGATGACAAAATCACATATATTTTTATTTTTTGTCGAAGGCTTTTTTTATATATATATTAATTCACTTTTTTTCAAAGATTTTATTGCTTGGTCTTATTTTTTAAATTTATTTTAACAGAATACTGGTTAATGTAAAAGAGTGTGAAGTTTCAACCCCATATCTTTAAGACTTTTTAAAATACAGTTAATTTAAGTTCAACTGTCAGTTGTTTCGGTCACAGATTTTTTTTTGCTTTACAAAGGCTAAAGAAGGTTAATTTTTGGCCTCTAAAAATTTAAATACTTCCCTCACAATTAACTCAGAAATATAAAATTTGTATCATTGGAAAGCATTTCTCAAGCTCTATCTAACTAAATATGTTCCATTGCATTGTGATCATTTTGAAATTTTTATCGAAGTACCTATCAACATAATTATATTATAAATGAAATTATGATGTGATTGTCATTTATAGTCATTAGTACATTACCTATTATAGATCTAAATCTAGGTTGGAGGACACTACATTTACAATATTTACATGATTGTTTAAATGATTACCTGCAACTCGTTGAAATATATCAACTAATAATGATCTTAAGTAGCGAAGAAAACTGTCATCTTTCTGATGGGATCGAATAATTTCAGCTACCCCCGCACTTCTGAACATTTTTATTTCTCATGAAAAATTCAATCAATATTACTGAGCCTATCTAGATCATCAGCTAGATTTAGATCTAGACTTAGATCTAGAATCTAGAGAGTCTACTTTGATACTTTGTAAACTTTGTTATTGTTTACTATCTTGCATGCATCAAAGTGCAAATCCAAAATATAAACTTCCGGTTCTACTCTTACTTTTACTTTCGTTCTTAGCCGTCAATTTCGACTTGAAAACCCATCTAGCATTATGACACTTTGACAGTGATTATGATAGCATTGAGATAGGTTTCTAGGCTAAGACTCTCTGTTTTTTTTATGCATGTTTAATAAAACAAATGTATTAGAGTTTAGACTAGTAGAATCTAGACAATCTAGTCTTCTACTAACTTATAGATCTAGTTACCCTAGATAGATCTAGATTATAATCACTAGTCAGTGACTAGTCTATTTGAAAATATATTTTCTATATGTTACATTATACAGTGTTCACCCCATGTAGCAATAAATCATTCTTATTATATATTTTTAGATATAGACTAGAATAAAAGTATACATACCGGTAATCTATGCTCTATTAAATTCTTTTATGAGGCCTATTTGGAGTTTCACCTTTATTGGCCTTAAGTAAGTGAATTTAGAAAAGATAACCAGTTTAAGGGCCAGAAACTAATCATAAAAGTTTTATCACACAAGGGAGAAGAATATGTCTGTCGTAATTAGAAATTTACAGCGTACAGTAACCTTAAACATCAAACAACTGTATCAAAATACTTTGCTTTTAAAAAAATTGTGTGGTTATAAAGAATTTGAATTAGGGGTTATTCTAGTCAGGAATAATTCTATTAGAAAATTAAACAAAATATACAGGGAATGTGATGAAGTAACAGATGTTTTAGCATTTCCATATCATGAAGTGAGTATACCAGAGTAAAAAGTTCATGTCTTATATTTATTTAATTAAAAAAACATATATTAATATTATGTGGTTATACCAATATGTGTTCTTAGCATTATTACTAATGATTAACTTCCAGATCAAACCAAATGAACAAATCAGTCATCTAAATTTGAAAGATGAAGAAAGAATGCTAGGGGACATTGTGTTGGCTTTACCATACATAAAAGCAGAGTCACAGAAACATAAAGAAGACTTTGACAGTGTATTACTGGTAACAAAATTGATTGATTTATTATCTTCTTCTTATCTTGTATATATTGCAGACATTACTTCAAAAGAGAAGATAATTACATTTGTTTTTTCATAGATATAGATCTACATTTTCTGTTAACTTGAATTTTTAAAACAAAAACATTATGAATAAGATTTAAATTATTTAGAAGTGGCGCACAATCATTTTTACAAACATATACAAGGCAAATTGGGCCAGCCAGTCAATGTGGTCTTTATCAAGTGAAGAATAAGTAAAACCTTGTACCTTTCAGTTCTTGTTTTAAATTTTTTAAAAGTTGAATACTTTGACCTTGTAACTGAATCTGACACAACTATTGTGAATTATAGCTTGCTATTTTTTGCTTTTAATTCATTGTTACATCTTTTTAAATTTATGGAATGTAAACAATTATTAAAAGGACTCGCAATTTTAAATGTTTTATAAAAAATCTTTTTTTTTTTTTGTAAATAAACAAAACAAAAACATAAATAAATGAAGGTTCTCAAACATGTAAAAAAACAACAACACAAAAATACCCATGCCATTACATTAACATTTTGTGTCTTGATGAGATATCTGTAACTAAGCAACTCTCTTAGTGACTGAATATTCATAGAGATTAGATCTATAGGTTCTTTAAAAATTGTAACAAATTTTAATGATGTTAGTATATAAGCACTACTTACCATTTGACAGCTGTGCTGGGTCAGACACTTATCCTGCGTGAGGGATAACGGCATGCAAAAAGCAATGTTTTTTGGCAAGCTTAAAGGATGACAGCGTAACAGATTCGAGGTGTCCCCCATAAGCACTATAAAAATCAACTCAGGTGTCATTTTGATCTCACTGGCATAGAGGAAAGTAGCTGGGAGCAGATGGCTTCCAAAAGTCACATTAAGAGTGCTCTCACAAAGGCCATGGGACACATATTTGAGGCCCAGAGGAAAAATTCTATAGAGGACAGGCTCAGAAGATGTAATGAAAATTTAATTATACCCCCGGTGGATATCAGCTTTTGTCTGCATCAGAAGTGGAAAAATATGCAGGTCACAACTGGGTTTTTCTCTAGCCATGTGAAACACTGCATTCATCCTTAATCTTCGGAATAAAAGACATTGCCATTATTATTATTATTATCCTTTTTGGCTCTCTTAAGGACTGAATCATAAATTTTGTAAAAAAGTTGTACCATATTACTATCATATTAGACATATTAAACATCTTTAACTATAACTATAATTAGTTATTAGATAGCTTGGGATATTATTTATTTATCCCATTGTTGTTTTTTTTTAAATATATTTCTCAATAGTCAATTAAATTATTGATAAGTTTTACAGTTACTACTGTATTTTTTCATAATCTTCACCTTATGCAACTTAAACTCAGAAATTTTAGAAATTATAAAAACCTTTATTATTTTTCTATTTTTTCAGACAATGATAGCTCATGGTTTGTGTCATTTGATAGGATTTGATCATGAAACCAAAGAACAGTGGGAAGAAATGTATAAAAAAGAACTTGATATACTCAATAAATTCAATAACACAGCTGGATACAAATGTTCACCACTTTTAAGTGTTGGGCATTGATCAAAAAGTTACACACTATGAAAAAATGTACTGTAGTTAAAACCATGTCATTTGTAGCTTGGTGCTAAAGCGTTGTTGTACTGTTGTAGAGCATGTTTTGATGCCACTCTAACATTTCTTTTGTGGACATGTGGGCAATGGTGTACCTGGGATAAATTTTTAGGTGGCCTTTAGGACTTCAATAAACCACTATTCATGTGTGTGTTATTTTGTAAAACAAATATGATAGCTGTATGGCTTAAAATTAACACATTGACTGAAATTAAAATACTTCACTTTTTTTTGTGTACTGAGCCTTTTATATCGAGTGTATACTGTGTATACATTGGTGTACATGTAGTATCCCCAAGGCATTTACAAGCAAATAAAATATTTATTAATCAAGAATTTGTAACACAATAAATATTTTTATTCCAATATTTTATGGCTTATTATTTTATCAGAAAAAAAAAAGCAAAAAAAATCCCCAAACTTTTAAATAATTTAAAAACTACAACCTTGTTCATACTAGTCATATAAAGACACATTAGTATGCTTACATTCCTTGGTCAGTGATTACAATTTTTGTTATCTCTTGCAACAAACACCAACACAACATTTTTTTAAAAATTCAAAATAAATTACTATATTTCTATTTTGACTTAAGTGTTTGAAAAAAAGAACAGAAAAAAAATTGAACTATCGTACTTTACTGCCAAAAAAACCCACTTCAGCATAATTTTTTTAAAAAGGGGCTCTCATAAATTATGATCTTTTAAAAAAAACAAACAAAGTGAGTTTAGCATGAGGCATTGAGTGTTTACCTTATAAATCATAACAATAAACAAATTATCATAACACAACTTCAGTCAGCTTTTCTAATCTTTCCTGTATCTTTTGTTCTACGATATAAACTAATAATATAAAAGCAATCTGAAAACATGTGAATACAAATTATCTTCACAGTATTTATATATCTCCACATCCAACACTATTGATCTATAGATATGTTTAGTGAATCACATTGATCTAAAGGTATGTTAAGTGAATCACATTGATCTAAAGGTATGTTAAGTGAATCACATTAATATAGAGATGTTTAGTGAATCTCATTGATCTAAAGATATGATTAGTAAATCACATTGGTCTAAAGACATGTTTAATGAATCACATTGATATGAATATATGTTTAGTATTCTGTTATTGTAGCTCTTATCATAGTGTGTGATATTTCAATAGAAGTAAAAACAAGTAATATGATTTAGCCATATATTCTAAATACTTTTATTTATAAGTCTTTACACCTACACTTCATTATAAGTCATTTATCAAGACTGTAGGCTTCCAATTCATAATTAGTCATTTATCTATTCAATATAAATTCTTTTATAGGCAGATCAGCTTACAATTCATGATTAGTCATTTATAAGCCTAAAGGCCTATTCATTAAGTCATTTTGCTATTCAGCATAAATTATATTTATAAGCATACATGCTTACATATAATGCTAAGTCATTTATCTTTTCAAAATAAATTCTATTTATAAGCCATTTGCCTACAATAAATTATAAGTCAATTTTCTGATGTGATTTATGTTTAGCTCATGTTTGCTTATGCATTTACATACAATCAAGTCTCAAGTCATTTATTCACACATAAACAGCTGATTTTACTAATATAAAATAGAATGTTCCACTCATAATTTATCACTTGAAATATTTTACACAAATCAACTGATTCATACACACACTTCATCAACATCACTTCAGCCTTACATCAGCTCAAATCCTTTAAATTTGCTTTTCTTCATCAACTCTAGCTTACTTTGAGGCTTCAACTAAAGGAAATATGAGGCGTCTGTAGTGCTGTCTACTCGAAAAAAATGGCATCCATTTTATCAATTGTCTGTCTAACAAAATCAGATCAAAATATTCAAAATTTTCAGGGCCACACAAAACTTAATATTTCAAAAAACAAAAATCAGCCATGAAACCAGTGGTATGTATTTATAAATGAAAAAAAAAGATAATAGTAATGGACATCGTCTAGTGAGACAATTAAGTGTAGATTCTTTGGATACCATTAGTCACTCTTCAGGTAGAATAGTAAACTGGCCAGCGTGGACAGCATTAGGAAACAGCATGAAAGCCTTGGAGTGGTGCCTGTGTTACACAAATCTGAACCACACTCACAGTTCAAGGACTTGAACCTCTTCCCATTGGTACCGAACACTTGCTTACAGCCGTAACTTTGACTTGTTTTAGCACACTGGCGCTCTATTCGTTCTTCTGTGTTGTCTTGATCGGTATATTTCACTGTAATGAGTATATTCAAATGGAGCAATGCATAGGCCTACATATATTTTACATGTTTTAATAGCATGCTTGCCGTATATTTTATTCTTGTTTTTATTTACAATAATACATTTTTACTATTTAAGGGAACACTTGTGTTTGATTTCAAGAGTGTACGTTTATAGAAGCACAAATAATAATTAAAAAAAAAAACACTTTATACATATTCAATCTTAAATACCGTAACAATTTGCTCTTAAAATCTAATGAATGATAGCTTTAAAAAAATACGAAAAAGGGGGGGGGGGGAATCACATCTACCGCCCACCCCTTCCCGGATCCGCCATTGACCAGATCTGGACAAAGTGGTCGGCTGTCTGTCATTCAATTGCCACTTGAGGAAAGACCACGTTAATACATGGATACGCGTACTCTTTTTTTTTTGTAAATAACGTCTTAATTTATAAGATGATGGTTGTTAAAAAAAGGCGGGTCGTACATGTAGTTCAACTAGGCTTAATTTAGAGATAACTTATCAATTGTCAGAATAGTACGATACAGATTGCCTGAATCAAGCAACAAGACAAATGACTTACCGAAGAAGTGTATCTTTCTACATCCTACAGCTGCTCCTTTGCACTCCATTTTAAATTTTTCCAAGTCATTTCCCATGCATTGAGCGTCGGTGTAAGAATTGCAAATGTAGCACTTAAAAGCCAGCAGCTCTGAAAAACAAAATACAATAACTATTTGACAAAGCATAAACGTTTAGGTAGCGCTGTTGTTGTTTTGACAGCTTCGTTAAAACAAGTTTGAGGCACTTCATATGAAAGAAAACCATATTTGATAATGACCTAACCACAGCTCTAAATGCGAGGAGGCTCTCTGCTTTTTAAATTATCTAGTTTTTGAAAAAAGTTTACAGATTCTACGTGTTCAATGGTTTCAGTGTAATCTATATTGTTATTCCAATCATCTTCTGTTCTAAGCAAGAAAATCAAATAAATTTAAGACAATTGGGACTAAGTTTGGTCGGTACATGTTTGTAGATCTAACAATTCTGCTAGACGATAAGAAACATTTAAGATTTTACTTTTATCCCAGTTTTAGTATTTTCTTGACATGACAAACTCTTGACTTAACGATATCGGTTAGATAAAAGATCATCCTCAGAGGTGAGAACAATCTAATAATAAAACGAGAGTTGCACCAACCATCCAGTTCTCATTCACCCTCCCTCCCTTTTTTTTTTTCTTATTAACACTAATTTTTGAAACTACTTCAAACTAGGGATCTCAAGTTCCGAGCCTCGTAGTTGGTTGGTGGACACTTCAATTCAGATCTTTGGTGCCTAGTAAGCCTACACGTCTTAGTGTGCATTCGTCAGTCTAGGAGTCCAGCCCGAGACATGGGCAGGTAGTATATTATTTTTTTTTTGTAACCCTGCCTCGCACACGCGATTGTTGTGCGCACCAGCGAACTATTTGATCGCTGAATATGGACGGGATGTTTACATGAGAAGTGGAGACACTTGAACAAAACGTCTTGTTGGGAAATTCGGGCCGATTCGGCTAGCTAGAGTAACGAAAGGAGCATCGCTAGTGGACGATTCAGTAAGGTGAAAAGTAGAGTCCGTTCTCTTTGTCGGTTGTCTGGTCAAAAAATTGTGTGAGGAAACTTTGGAAGGATCGTTCTAGAAACCGGGGAACATTCCTGTTTGTGAAAGCAATCGGTCTGTAAACGTTACAGGAAAATGAAGACATAGAGTGAACACGAGGGATGGAGGACCTGATAACTAAGCTTGATATTTATGTTTGCTGTGATTATCTTACACCTTTTCTTATCTGTATAAAAAAAAATCCATCATTTTACCATTTATCTTTTACCATGCTACATCGTTGAGTCGCCTGCCTTAGATTCGTTACAATATAGTTTGTAATGTGATTCGATCACGTGTAGATGTGTAATTGTACAAGTAGCTATTTGTCTGTTCGCATACTCCAAGAAGTCAGCAATTTCTTTTAATCGTGGCGAAACAAAACTAATGCTACTTTATATTAAGGACTTACTCAAACTCAAGTAAGGCATGTCTTTCCACCCAGAAAAATGTCAGTTGTTAAGAGTAACAAAAAAACTAAAACAAATTAATTCCACTTATCTTATTCATGGCAAACCAGTAACACAGACTAAAAACGCAAAATACCTAGGTGTTATAATAAATGAAAAACTGTCATGGAATCCACATATTGATGAAACTATAAAAAAAATCCAACAAAGCATTAGGATTTATTAAAAGAAATTTCTATAAATCAAATAAGAACATAAAACTAAAATGTTATTTAACCTTGGTTAGGCCAATAATAGAATATGCATCCACTGTGTGTGACCCCTCAACTCAAGAAAACATTAAGAAACTGGAACAAACACAAAATAGAGAAGAGAGATTCATAACAAACAAATATTCACATTTGACTAGAGTAACACCATTAGTAAAATCACTAAATTTGGAACGCCTTCAGGACAGAAGACTCAAAAGTAAAGTAGCAATTATACATAAAACACTGAACCATAATCTTCAAATACAAAAACAAAATTTAATAAAATACTCTGAAAGACACAAAAATAAAGGCACATTCCTCGTCCCATATGCTAGGACAAATTTGTACAAATACTCCTTCTTCCCTAATGCTATTAGAGCATGGAATGGGTTGCCTGAGCTAGCCAGAAAAACCAGTGACTTGGCAGAATTTAAGTCATTGGTTAATATGCATGACGCGTAGGACGTAATCATCTTCTTTTTTGAATTAACGTCTGTATTATATAAGATAAGATATTAAGGTCTAACTCAAACTCAAGTAAGGCTAATTTATATTAAGGTCTAACTCAAACTCAAGTAAGGCTACATTATATTAAGGTCTAACTCAAACTCAAGTAAGGCTACTTATATTAAGGTCTAACTCAAACTCAAGTAAAGTTACTTTATACGAAGTTCTAACTCAAACTCAAGTAAGGCTACTTTATATGAAGGTCTAACTCTAAAGAAAGTAAGGCTACGTTCTATGATGGTCAAACTCTAAAGAAAGTAAGGCTACTTTGTGTGAGAGTCAAACCAAAGGAGTGCTATACAATGAATTTAAATGTTGAACTAACTTTTATAGGCCCTATTTAAGATTATTTAACATTAAGCACACTATTCTTATGTTGGTTTCTAGACACTTTAAAAAATTCGATTTGTTAAGATGTGACCTGTTTAGATTTACCCGTGTCTACTATACTAATTATAAAAATAATAATAATAATAATTACATTTCGGCTACAGAGAGTGAAGTTGATCCAAAAAAAGAACTAGAGACGTGAATCGGGATTAATCTAGATATTGTTATTATACTAAAACAAAAATGCAAAAATAATGAGAAGCAAAAAGAATTAGGTCTAAGGGCTTAATTATATATTAAGCAAGTTATGAATGTATATTATTAATATTAATATTTTTATTTAAGAAAGTTATTTCCCTTTAAAAGCTGGACCTTTTATATAGTTTTCGCAAGAGGCAAAAGCAACAAAGATCGACTCGAACGTTTCTTGCAGAATTTCTCCAGAGCACAGTAGGTCACCATCGCTCTGATGACATCTTGTTCGTGATTTAGTTTGGTCCGCTACTTCTGCCTCAAACGTCTCTTGTATTTCAGTATCGGCCCTTCCAATCACTTTTTTATGTGGCCTTCAATTTTATTTTTTACTATGATGAATTTTGAGCTATTATATGCCAGGATAATGCATTTCAGCAGTTCGAAATTCAGTAAAATCACTAAAGCGCTCTTCAAGGTTCATTAGTTGATTCTAAAAGGAGAAGGGATACTGTCCGCCACTGTGCGGACATCTTATTTTCTTCAGTGAAATTGGGGGCTTCTTATGCAAAAGGTTGAGAAACACAGATCGAGATGTAATATTTAAAATAAAAAATAGTAAACCAAAAGCAAGCACTAACCTGAAGGTAAATATAAAAAAAGAAGTATCGTTATCCACAGGTGATAGTCATTTGAAAACGTCATGTCTCAAGAAAAATGTACCACATCTATTTACGACAGCCTCACCAACAGAGACTTGGGAATATTTAAAGTTGACCATGCATGATCTTAGTTCGTAACGTTTCTAATCAAGCACAAGGTAAAGAAGTTTACGTTTAAAATAAGTCGTAGGGTCGTAGCTTGAGGTAATTTCTTACTTTATAGAATCTGGATTATAATCTAGATCTACAATAAATATTTAGTTCTAAATACTAGAGTCTAGACAGATCTAATATAAATATATTTTTTATCTAGACTAAATCTATTATCTAATCTATATCATTATCATTATATCTTTTATCTAGTATGACAATTTGAAAACCTATTTCCCCGTTATGTAGATTAGTAGATCTAGACTGTCAATTTTCAGAAATATCTTGGCTTAATACGAACTTAATAAATTCATGTCTATTAGTTCTTTAAACTTAGAAAACGTGTAGAGTAATGATTAATCTAAACTACCGTTTGTATCCATAAGATTACAAACACTTATCTGAACCGGAAATGGACGCGCATCATGTGTTTATGTGCTCTGATTTCTATTCAAAATATGCATTATGAATGTTTGTATTTTTGTATGTCCTCAAACAAAAGTGTTAGGTATTCTATAAGGGCCTTATCTTCATGTAATGACAATTGAAATGAGAATATGCGAATATTTAAAAAAAGAAACACAAATCTTACCTAAATGGTTGTTCATATTTGACATTTAAAAATTACAATCTGTTGCCTTGTCAACCAAACAATAAGTAAGAGAAACAAAAAAAAGTTTATTGGGGATTTTCACTATAAATCTGAAACACAGTAGTCTCCTCTTTGTTTGCATTTCGATTAGTAAGTATCTGGTTTACTTATTTTAAGCGAGCGTTTCTCAAACTGTGAGCGCGCATCCAGTAACTCTCCAGGGGTGCCCGACGTCCTGACAAAGGGAGGTGGGGGAGCGAAGCCAGTCAATTTATTTTTTAAATGGGGCATACAAAAAAATTGTACATGAAGTTTCATTGTATTTATCCACCCATGTTTGAATATCAATTAAATAAAATGACATAACCTATGTTTCAAAAATTCAAATATTTTTAATATATTCCGTTTTGGTATGAGGCGTCTCCTACAATATTGACTCAAATCTCTTTGAAAATACATTTCAAAAAGTCTCCTCTAACGTGATTCCTCTCGACTTTCTTCCCCTACTGTCGTTATGTTAACTACTTTAATTTGATTCCAAAACAACAACAACAAAAAAAAGACATGTCGTCTTGATTAACACGAAGATAAGTCCATTGCAGACGTATGCGCGCTAAAGTTACCACGAATATCCTTCGAAAATAGTAGGCCTATTTACCAGCGCTGCCTCCTTATTTATTATACCTGCAACTTTTTTTTTTTTTACTAGGATGAGCTATTTTTTTGACCTGCGTGTTGATGTATTATAAGATGTATGAGAGTTAGTTCCCTAAGCTTACTAAGAAATGTGTGTTGTGCGTTCCCTAATACGGTTGAATAAAGCGTGTGAGTGTTTTGTAAATCGGCCATGTAGTTTGTCTATTTATTCTCATATTAAAGAGTTTATAAAAATCTTAACTCTGCATTCTTCTTTATTAGAGAAAAGGGAATCTTTGTGCCAGTGATCTGCACCCAAGGAGGTTATATTTAGATGGAGATGGCGTGACGTCACTAGGTTGAAGCCAAATCGCAGCCATCTTGGTCTACTCAAATTAAAACGTGTAGTCTGTTGTTTTTTTTTGAGAAATTTGTTCGACAATATTTCACGACATTATTTAAATTATCTGTACATTGTACAATATCTTATAAAACGTTAAAAACACAGTGTATAGAAAAAAATAAACATTACAAATGCCTTCTTGTTCGGCATACAGTTGTACGCAACGACGACCAGAAAACGGGATATCGCTTCATCGGTTAGTTTGGTTTTTAGTCACTAAAGACTAAACTTTAGTGAGTTAGAGTTTAGTTAATGTTGTTAGTGCCATTTAATTATTTATATAAATTTTGGTAAAAGTGCATTTTAGAGGCGTCTATTATTTTTGTAACGTATTTATGTAAGTAAGATTAGGGTAAGGATTCACTCTTTTCACTTCAATTTTATCAATTTTGTGGTGATTTCAGTGCGGTAAAAAGTATCAAAAATATAACAAACCTCTTGCAAATCATTTTTGTGCTTTTTTCAGCCCACAATAGTGCTTAATTTCGATGTAATCATTATATTTCGGTTTTGTAGGCCTCGATCAGGTGATCGTATAAATCACTTTACATGCTCTACAGCGCTTTGTAATTGATCCGTTGGAATATCTAGACCACCAGATATGAACTTGGGCCTTAGAGGAGTTTAGAAAAAAACATGATGACAAAATACGAGGCTAATTTGAGTCGTTACGAGAATTAGAAAACTGGTATGGCAATGAAAACGGATGGAATGTTTTGAGTAAACCAATATGGCGAATAGGCTCCGCCCACTGGCTTCAACCGATAATGAACATTTGATAGCAACCGCCATCTCCATCTAAATATAACCTCCTTGTCTGCACCAGATCCCCGCTGGGGACCTTTCAGAAAGAAACTTGTCTAGCATACAAAACACTTTAAAACACCATTCCGATAAAATAAAAATAAAAGACTTAATGGACTAGCTTTAATAAACATTTATTACGTAAATATGGATTCCAAACATAGTGTAAAAAAAATGGGATGGATGGGAGAGGGGCGGAGGTCCGGCCAAAAGCTGTGAGCGTTCAATGCGTATGATGTAATAATCAAAAAGGGCACGGCCAAAAGCTGTGAGCGTTCAATGCATATGATGTAATAATCAAAAAGGGCACGGCCAAAAGCTGTGAGCGTTCAATGCATATGATGTAATAATCAAAAAGGGCACGGCCAAAAGCTGTGAGCGTTCAATGCATATGATGTAATAATCAAAAAGGGCACGGCCAAAAGCTGTGAGCGTTCAATGCATATGATGTAATAATCAAAAAGGGCTCCGGCCAAAAAGCATCACAAAACCTTTCAAATAAGTCACGTGACTCGCCAATATAGACACTTTAGAAGAACTATCTGATAATTTCTTCCCCCAAAGTTAGATAAACAAAGTGAAATGTATGTATGTCGTCTATAAGCATTTTTTTTTGTTTTTACGAATGTAATTAAGAGATAATACAATTTATGGTCCTAACAAAAGTCAATGTGGAAATAAATTTTAATGGAATCATATAGATAGATATAACACATACTAAAACTTTAATTTTTATGCTCTTAAAGTATAAAGACAAATTAAAGATTTTGTATATCAAATGAGATTTGAGCGCAAGTATTTAAGTCTATGTTTCTTGTTTCCTTCCCTGGCTTTGTTCAAACTATTTCTAGTAGGACTCTAGAGATGAGAGAAAAATAACTTTGGAATTAACTCATAGTATGTTAATAATAATAAAGGCACTATCTTCCAATAGTGGTATTGGTCTGCGCGAGCCAATTATCACTTTAAAAATACTTTGCGCAGGATGGAGGCAATACAGTATTTTTATATCTAGATATTTATTTCATTATCTTCCAAGATTAGAAAGAATGCAGTATTTCACTTGACTACGCAGACCTATTTGTGACCTACATATTTTGTCGCCTCTCAAGTAGACTTAAAATGGACGATATCATTTAATAATTATAGGCAACCCCCAACACACACACACCTGTGCACACACACACTTATCACCACCACAACCACCACCACCATTTTACTATCAAAGCACTGCACTTCTTCAAATAGCTCTATATTCTATAATAAAGCATCATTAGATGACTATTCTTCTTAGCTCCCTTCCCCTGCCAATAACTGGAAGACATCGCGCAGACATCTTAGAACTAGATAGCTTGCATATATCGTTTAAAGATAATATTCACAACAAGCAAAATTTAATAAAATATTTAAAATATATATTAAAAAAGTATCAATTCAATTTGACAATTAATTATCGAATTTCTTAATCCTTACTTTGATAGTTGTTTTTTTTTTTACTTTCTAAAATAATTATCTTTCCGCTTGTTAATTACATTATACTAATTATAACTTCAATTTTGAATCTCATTACTTTGAATGATTTATTGTCTGTCACAGTTTCATCAAGATATCAAGTTTAGTCTAGAGAACAGAACATCTGTAAATAGGCATCGTCTCCTCCGTATAACCACAGGTTCATGCGTTCCCAACTTGAAAACATCGCCACGAGCTGCCCGCTACACTTAAGCCCCGCCTCGACACTGGCATGAACGTGCAATGTTCACGCGACAAATGTACCACGTGCCGCCTTCCTGTCATGTCACTGTTAACCTTCGGGGGGTCTTTGGCCCTGCGGGCGGGGATAGGGAAGAGGGTAGAGCTGTTTACAGGAAGCTGTTAACCAAATCGCTGCTTCTGTGAAAGCCAAGACAAAGTCGTCTTACAGAGCCTCTCTTAAATAGAGCTTTGCATTAACAGACTCCCTCTCCCGCGGTGCCCTGAAGCGGGTATTTCACGGTGAATAATTAGCATAGCCAGTTGGTCCAGACGTCCAGTTCACTACAATTGTTCTTTTTAAGCGAGTGTCAAGTACAGCTATGCCCCCCCCCTCCTCCCACCCACGACCAGACCTGATCCTAGCCTGATTCAAGTTGAAGCGGAATTAGGTCTGGGTAGCTTCGATTAGTTAAAGGGTTGTACAATGTTTAACTTTTTTGTTTTTGTATCGAAATTCTGGTGCTGAACCATTTGGCTCGAGGTAGTTTTTGGCTAATCTCTCTCAGTGTGCACTCACCCCTACCCCTCGAGCCAGCACACGAGTTAGTATTTAAAGCAATGCAAAGCTGCGTTGACATGTTATCATACCCAAGCGTTTGCTTGACCAACTTGCAGCAGTATCCAAGCTGTGACTATGTGACAATCGTGTCAATACCCAGTGATATAACATTCGTCCTATACTCCGTTATGTATCAAACCTTGTGCTTGACATCAATGTCACTGTTAGCTAGTTATAGAGTATGTTGTATCTAGCACTAGTCATAAAATGCCGCAAGCTTGATTTAAGCTTCAATTAAGAAAATTTGTGTGATTAGTTTTTCAACCAGGATGTCAGGATATCAAGAAAGTTTCTGTAACTTGCTTGACTTAAACAGCTCCAGTCTAATGGATGAATCGGTGTGTCCGTCCATTGAGGAGTCGAGTTACAATAGATACGAGCAAACTACTTCAGAGCACACGCAATTGTATGGAACTCGTTTTCTTCTAATGTATCATGTATTTTACTTTAGAGCTATACAAATGATCAATTAGCATCAGTGGCTTTTGAATATTCTAGAAAATAGGAGAATAACTAATTGACAATAATATTAGTTGCAAAAGTAAAGCTTATCGTGTATTTGATTGGACTCTCTAATTTAATTATCAACTAATTTAAGAATATATTATTGAAACTGACTTGGGCGTTGGCGTAAAAGTGAATCCTCTTCATTTGAATGAATTTCGTTAATGTGGAGGAAAAAAAAATTCAGATAATTGTTCTTATCTCATTAATAATATTTTTAAAAAGAAAACCCTAGATGCATTTTTTAAATTGTTAATTGTTGTTAATTTATTTTATTTAATTATTTTTTTTTTTGGAATCTCTCGCAGTAGCCTAAATATATATATATAAAGTACAGAACACTATTTCTTTTTGGTAGGTCTATTATACATTTAATTTTATGTTCATTTTCTAATTACAAAGGGCTGAGTTGATGTGGAGAAATATGATTTTGCAATAATTAACTGAAAAAAAAATTCTCCATTTCCTACTGGAAGAAGGCGAGAAATAGGCATCAATTGGTCTATTTTGTAGGCCGCATTGTTAAGGGACAATAATGTCATAATGTGACACATGAATCGCTGATCTGGGCAGGTGGGCAGTTCGCTCCTATCTTCTCGTAGCCGCATGATAAAAATGGTTGACATTGTTAGAAGCTTTCCCAATTCTCTTAAAAATAAATCACATTTTAAATTAAAAATAAGTGCATCTAGTCAAAATGTTTTAATTTTTAAAAGAAAGCTTAAATATTTAGCTTTCATAGAAAGCCTAGGGAAGAAATCCTAAAAGTTTAATGTTAGTCCTATCTACCGGTATGGGCACTCAATCTATATGAATCTTTTTTTTTAAATTAAATCTTTCAGTCCTGTAGAAGACTATCCCTCGTGTGCATATTTTTCAAAACAACATCCTTATTCTCATCATGGTAACCAATCTGACGTCATGCACAACTATACTGGGACAATGTCCGAATATTCTAACCTGGAGGAGCGCTCTACACTGCCCGAGGAAGACGGTGACCGAGTCTACGAATATTATGAACAGGGGAGCTCATTTGGTTATCAAGACCCTCACGGTAAGTTTGACCCATTGCGATGTGTAGGTATGAAAGGATTTCGAAACTACATGGCAAGAGACTAGGCGGTCATTTATCGGAACTTCTCTAGAGTTTAGGGAAGGGATAAACAAGAAAACAAAAAGAAAAAGAAAATCAACAAAGTTTAAGATATCAAGTAGTTTTGATGAGTTATGTAATTAAATTTGTAATAGATCTTGACTAGCAATAATAAATCAGCGCGATTACAAATATTTTTACCAATTTTTTTTTAGCGCAATTTCATGCCTATAGCTTTCTCACTACGCTATGATCCTATCACTTATCTGGACCAGTTTGGAGAGGGGTGGGGAAGAGAGAAGTGGGGGTTATCTGGGTGAATGTTACCATGATCCTTTTTCACATGCATACATACACAAACTCACACACCTGAATTCGAACTCGTGGGCTAAGGCCTCCTCAAGCTAATAAACTAACCACTGTGCCAGGAAGTGCTTATGAAAATTGAAGGTTTAATGGCTATCTATTGTTAGTTTCAAACTTTTCTCTCAACAAAGTATAAAGGGGACAAATTCCACTTATAACACCACATCAGTCAAGTACAATATCTTTCCCCAGTCAGAGATATCAAATAAAATAATTAATTAGGCTACCAATAGTTTATTGACTAGGCCTAATTGGTTTGTTTTCATTATTGATGCTTGTTTTTGTCTGGTAAAAGAATTGTGCGAAATTTCAGCTTGATCCGAGATTTGGGTGTGGGAAAAACAAACTTGTACAACATTTACCAGACAGACAGAGTGAGTTGACATAAGCTTTGTAAAAATATAAGTTAGTCAAAAATAGTACATTAGGAGGATATAAAGGTGGGCATGGTATGAAGCCGGGACCAGCGAGATGACAGTCCAGCGCACATGCCGTACGACCAATACATCCGACAAATCGTTCACTGGATTGTTACTATATTTGTGTAATTCTGTCTCCGACATTTTCTTTAATAGTTATTAGCTATTCCCCAGCTTTTCACTGGACAATCTGTTTGTATCTATTGTTAAGGTCGATTAGATCAACAGCAAGAATTGAAATCAGAAAATACCTTAAGTTTCTTCTAGCATTATACAATTATATAGTTAAGTGGCATGACAGTTGAAGCTCTTCTATTGGAGACTAGCTCTCTTTCAACATGTCCATTCCGCAGTAGCAAGCGTCGTGAATTGTGTCAAATATTTCAGGCCTACAAATAAGCGCATGAAGCTGCGCATGTTTTCCACATTCATCATAGCAAAAGGTTTTAGCATCTAAATCAAGATCATAGACTATATATACAGTCTATGATCAAGATCTAGTCACGTGGATTCTAAGTCATATTAACCCATCATCTTTCCTATAACACACTATGAAACATCTTCTGTTATTTGTATCAATGATTTACATAACAGGAGAAAGTTATGTCACAACAAATACATTAAGACAGTCGTATTTGTTGAAAACATATTTTACTCGTTTCGGATGTTTCTTTGGATTCTGGTGATTATTACATCCTAGCCCAAACCTCCTGCAAGACGATGGGGAATGGCAGCGGACAGGGTTTGAACCCGAGACCTTCGAGACCACCACCGAACGACAGTCCAGAGCTCATACCAAAACGACCAGGCCGCCATATCCACGCTTTAAGGCCACAAATAAATTGTTATATTATTCATAAAAAACTTAAAATCTGTATTTCCCACTTTGCTCGAAGCAGGTCTAGTAAGTCATTTGAATATTATGAAAGCCTTGAATTATAAAGAAAGACCGAATAAAGGCACAAAGATAAAATAGTCTGTAATGCAAATGAAATGCAAAAATTTGTTTTATTTTTGTCCAGCTATATATTAGCTATGTCCAAGTTATCTGAACTCACGAGTTAACGTTTTCCGACTGTAAGAAATACAAGAGTTGCCTTTAACTTTCAAATATTTCTATGTATTATAATTATTCTTAGTATTGATTGTGCTATCAAAATGTATAGATGTTTATTATGCTTAATTTAAAATTTTAATGTGAAAATCACTACCCATTTTAACTAATTTCTAATACCATATGCTTGGATTAATTCGTACAAGTGCTCTTTCTTTCCGTGCCATTGGAACGGGTTGCTTGAATCAGTCAGAAAAGTCTCTAATTAACATGCACGATTAACTTAACACATGAGTGCGCGTATGACTTTTTCTTTTGAAAGAACGCCTGTAACGTATAAGATAAAGGTATTATTACATCTAATTGTGTACCTCATAGTTGTGATATTTGACCCCTACCCTCGTCTCCAGTACAGTAATAACAGTATCAATCTGTGAACTTGATCTCAAGTTTAAGGAACAATGTAGTATTTAACATGGCTACCCAGACCTAGCATGATCTAAATAATGTGTCCAACTGACGCCAACAAAGATGCTGTCTGACTGGGAATATTTGAAGGCATAACGTTCATTAAAAATCTGTTCATCAGTAGAGGAACTCCTAATTATTGGATAGAATGGCAAAGCATTTGAAAGCAGACATATACAATAATTGCACACGCAAAGAAACATTGCCGTAGATTTTATTTGACTGGGCATTGACATGTTATAATATTGTGCTATTGCTGAAAAGCATGGAAGGGGTTGCCTGAGTCTTATCTTATCTTATATAATACAGACGTTACTTCAAAAAAGAAGATGATTACGTCCTACGCGTCATGCGTCAGGAAAACCAATGACTGGCCAGAATTTAAGTCATTGTTTAACATGCATGGCTACATTGACCTAGAATCACGGCTAGGTCGTTTTGAAGTAGCGTCTGTATTTCATAAGATAAGATATTTCATTGTTTGTGATCACTGTCACGATTGGGTTTTGAGAAGAAAGCTTTGTATTGTCTCCATTATCATATGACATAGTCGAATTCAGGTTTCCTTTATATCTCACTGCTAAAATACTTTGGAGGAACAATGCGATGAATTTATTTTTCTTGAGTTTAATGCCTTCAAACGCAGATCTACAAAAAAAAAATAATCCAAAGTATAAAACTTGAAGAGTAGTGGAAATAAAACATTGAAAAGATACAAGAGTAAAAGTATAATCCAATAGAGAAAAATGCACATTAAATAATCCACATTGAACCATGACTGATGACAAGCGACTGACTGCAATAGATCTATATAGTAGCGATTTTGCTTGATAGTTTACGACACTGATAGAACTTACTAACACCCACCCGTGATTTCATTTTTTGGACCCTATAGCTACTTTATGCAAATCGATTTTTCGCTAGAACAGTTGACTTCCTGTTGGTCGGCCGATTGTGTGCTATCAAGCGTAACATAATACACACTCATTTAACAACTACCAAACCTAAACAATAAATCTTTAATTGTTTAGTAGGCTACTTCACTAATAAAGATTTATTAAATTTATTAAATGTATTAAAGCTAAATATGCTAATAAGCTTTCAAATAAAATGTTTTGAGTAAATTAATCGAAAGGTGTTAAAGTTAATTTAAAAAATTAAAATATTAACCTTGATATAGGCCTATATGCTTCGTTAAAAATGTTGAGTTACTTTGCAAGATGTAGAATCTAACAACTAAATTGAATGTGTGTTACATTAGTTTGTTTTCGTTGCGAAAGTTTGATCTGTTCCTTGTTAGCTCGAGAAGTTAGACCACCTAGTTATTTTGTTTCTCTAGATGCAACCAATTCTTACTGCTCTTTCCAATACGGTGGCGTACCTCGGGCTGCAGCCAATGTCAGGGAAAGAAAGAGAATGATGAGCATCAACGGAGCCTTCGAGGAGCTACGCCTGCACGTACCGACATTTCCTTTTGAGAAAAGACTTTCCAAGATTGACACGCTGCGACTTGCTATCGCCTACATTGCCTTGCTGAGAGACATTCTTGTATCAGGGGCAGATCCATTGGAGTTCGTGGAGGCCAATATACACGGCCGGAAAGAAAATCACTCTGAATGGAATACCAGCGGTAAGAGAGACTCATAGTATACTTCAGGCTGAGTTAAGCTAATTAATTGTAATTATATTCATGGTATCAAACATCTGTGAGATATTTTAATTTGTGCTGTGATGAACTACACATGAACCAATACATGGAAGTTTTAAACATTAAACAATAAATAATATTGGATGTCAAAAGAAATAGAAGGTCAGTCAAACAAAAACAACAACAGCGAAGATTAAAATACTTTTTATAAAGCTTCTGGCGTGTTAGCTTCCAGTGTAGTCTACTCAGTGAGATTTGGTCCAATCGTATATTAATAGAAAAGAGTATCTGGGGTTGGTCTTGTTGTTTTTGCAAGCTTGAGAAATACAACTAGGTTTAAAGTTAATTTCCGAAAAAGCATAGGCGTACATGATGGTTTGAACTAGCGGCTGAGAGTTGCTCATCCCATTTAACAGTGTCATCCACAATGGAAATGGGATAATTACTGCAGATCTTGACAGTTGTATCATATTGCTTTTTTTCCGCAACATTTTCTTTACTATTAATAATAGCATTTATCCAAGTTAACATCATGCATCTTACCTTGACTTGATTATTTTTAGAAAAAAAGCTTGAAATTTACTTATGTTTGATTGCTCGAATTTAAAAATTGAACCTATTAGCCATGTCAACACGTCGCTACGCCCTTAATTTCAAGCGGCCGTTAAGTTCTTTTACCCTGCAGGTTTAGTTTTAACAACAAATGAACAGTATGCACTACATTTAAGATGAATTGTATTGAACATTTCAAAGATGAAGAACAAACACACATTTGCATAATTTTAATTCAGTTTTGCATGTCAGAGTGAAATAAAAAACTTTGTTCAAGATTATCACATACAAATATACAGTCTAGATATTCAAAAGATGCTGCACTATGTGTTACTTGCAATGCATTACCTTTGTTAAGACTACATACAAGCAGGCCTAACTAAATCGATAGACAGAACGCATTGGAACACAAATACAGCTCATTCATAACTAATATTAATTCTCTCCTTTTTCCAATAATTAAATTCAGCAAAATTATAATTTTATTCATGTGTTGTCTCCCTTTCACCAGCTGTGCTTTTTGTTTTTTGTATGTGTAACTTAAATATCATTCTTTCATCTGTTACAGTATAAAACATCGTCTATATTAACAATTTACCTAGCTTAATAAAGCTGAACACCGTATACACCCTAAGAACACGAGAAAAGTTGTATAGATTACAGGCTAGCTTTTTTTACAATAATAAAGAAATACAATAAGAAATTTTTACAAATCAAACAAGAACGTAAAACTAAAATGTTATTTAATCTTTGTTAGGCCAATAGTAGACTAGGCACCCTCTGCTAGGGATCCATCTACTCAAGAAAACATTAAGAAACTAGAACAAATACAAAATAGAGCAGTGAGATTTGTAACAAACGAATTTTCGAATTTGATTAGAGCACCACCATGAGTAAAATCACTAAACTTAGAGACACTTCAGGACAGAAGAATACAAAGTCAAGTAGCTCTAATATATAAAATGCTGAACCATAATTTACAAATAGAAAAACAAAAATAATGAAATACTTAGAAAGACACAAAGATAGAGGCACATAACACATTTCTTATTCCATAGTAATTCTATACCTAGAACAAATTTGTACTGTAATCTATAAGATAAGAAGATAATATGAACCCAGACACTTATTCGAGATGTTTTGCTTTGTTCTCAGATTTAATGTCCAGACTTTCGTGGGTTCGATGGGAAAATCTTGGCGCCAGAAGATATGGAGCATACTCTTCTTCACAGCCTGGTCACCGGAAACACCCTCACAGTGGGGAGTAGAGGCGGGATCATAATGGAGGACTTAACACTAACATTTACAGAGCGAAAGAAATAAAAGAAAATCTAACAACACAAGTTTCATACTTTACCATGAGACATTTGAGAATATATATAGAGTGAACTAGGAATTCAGGTGTTGTTAGATTTAGTACAGTCGCAGTTGGCATAGAATGTATTTCTTATTGCAAATAATTATGTAATATAAAAAAAAAATTAAGGTAATTCATTTATAATAAGTATCGACAGAAATGAACATTTGAGTTTATGTAGACTTCAATGTCTTCTAGAAATGTTGACAAATAAAACTCTTTGCAATGCAATCAAAACGAATGTTTATAAAAAAAAAAAAGAAGTGTGATGAGATTGAAGAGATATAAAAAAAATTCATTTCATTAAGTCATGTCTGTGTAGTATAGAACTAAATGTCATTGTACTCAATGTGACATGTGAGTGTATAGATACACCTCATTTAGCTGATTTCCTTGTAGAGACGTGTGGTTACATCTTATACATCGTTATCTTGTGTGTTGACTATTTGACTATGGGCCTTGCACAGCATTATATACATGCCGAAAAAGTTGACTCTGACATATATATATTATATCTTTTATATAGCGCTACTTTCATGCTTATAGCATTGCTCAGAGCGCTTTTGGTCCAATCTCATTTGTGGACTAGTGGGGGGAGGGGGTATCTAGGAGTTGGTTTTCCGTGCTGCCTTTAGGCGCTCAGTAAACACAACTCAGCCCGAGTCGGGTGTCGAACCTCGAGCCCCCTTCTAGGTAGCCAAGCCAAGTTCAAGCGCACTTGGCCTCTCGACCACCGACATCAAAGTAAACGTAATCATCTTCTTTTGAAGTAATGTTTGTATTATATAAGATAAGATAAGCAAGCCCAGCACATCGTAGCTGGTACCGAATTTTAAATTTCACATGATCTTTAGAAACCAGATTTCCCCCTTCGTGATGGCGGGGTGCTCGTCTGACCGGTAAATAACTCAAAACAATATAAAGCCAAAAACTTCAAAACAAAATAAGTGTTCATTAATGCAAGAGAGAGAGAGAGAGAGAGGTAGTGGGGAGGGTTACTTCAAACTAAACAATGGGCAGAGAAGGAGAGAAGTTGATACAAAGTTGAGGAGAAGAAAATTTAAGAAGAAAAATGTAAAAACGTTGACCTTACACTCCAGACCAGTGGAGCGGCCACATCTGTAAAGGGGGGAGCATAATGCAGTGAATAAAACATTGATTTACCGGTATTTTCAAATTAAAACTGTCATCTGTTGTGTTTTTTTAATATTTCGTTTACATGATATCATGAGACATGGTCCATTGATTTACAGTACAGTAAATACAAATTTGACAAACCTCCCAATGAAGTGTTATTAAGTTATGTCCTTATTGTAGATAAATATATTGTAGCATATCCGGCCTATGTGATTGTTCTGTATTCTGCACATTATTGAGTGTTTTCTATTTAAGAAATAATCAATGGTTTTACTTACGACTTTTACCACAAGATGGCAAAGTGTATTCTTGTTTATATTGATATATATGAAAGTTTCTGTAGCAGAAAGAAAAAGTATTGAATGGTTGGTAGCTTATATGTATGTGACTTTTCAGTCTGGTAGTGGTTTGAATAAGGCTTTGGTTCATTAAATCATCAAGTGCAAACCTTTTTCTTTCATTTTAAGCTTGACTTTGAAAAACAAATGTTGCAGGTGAAGAGTTGGAACTGTGACACACACACACAACAGAATGCACAGATGTCTTTAATTATAAAAAAAAAAATTGTCACATCTGACATCTTCTACTGGATTGCAGAGTACGCATGTAAACCAGCCTACAAACCTTCCAATGATATTTAGTGATCAGCATTTGTTATTTGTGATGTTGCGACCTTCCTCTTTATTTGTACTGGTCAACTATGGTGGATTACTTGAATTATACTAAAATAGTTTTTAAGGTGTCTGTAATTAACATAGTAGCTTTTATACAAGATTGTTCTTGTTATCAGTATTGATTGATTCTTTTTATAACAGACTTGCTATTTTTCTAAATGATATTTGTATTTTTGCTGTTGTTCTATTTCATTCAAACTTAATTAATAAATTCAGTCAAACTGAAAGTAGCTTTAAGAAAACTTTATTGCAAAGCATTCCAAAGGCAACATGTAACAGACTACTCTGTTGACTGACAGCAATCTAACAGTATAGAATAGTGCAAAAATAAATGTTGAACATTATGCATTGCTTAAATCACTGCATAAAAATATTGCACTAAACATTTCAATCAAATATCATCTTTCACCACAATGACATGTTTTTTTAATTATATATACTTCATGATTGGCAAATTTACAATTAACAACTTTAAGTATTAAGAAAGTAAATAAATTGCACATAAGCTTGACTTTTAGCAAACAAACACAAAAAAAACCTCTACTTCTACTAAACAGCACATGTAGAGCTACACAACAAAGTTTACATGTGTAAATAAAGTAGTACAAAAAATACAGCCTTAATACTGATGGAAGTGTAACAAGAAAATGGAATTGCAAAAGCATGAATAAAACATCTGATGGAATGTAGATTAAAATAAAGATATTACATTGATTGTCTATAGAAGATTAAATAAATAAGACAAAACAATAGGCATTGAATAGTCCATACAATTGGAAAGGCCGATATTTGATATTTTGGCCAATGGTGACAAGTTTTAATTTCAACACATCATATGCTGTAACTACCAGACAGAGTACTAATTGTCAAGCTTGAAATGTTAATCTTTTAAAATAAATGTGATTTTTTTTAAGCTTTTTTTTTTCAGAAATAGTCTTGTTTTAAGGATATTGCTAATATTTAGGTAATAATTCCCTTGAATTGTCACTATTTAAACAAATTGGCTGATACTATGATAAAATATGATAATTAAGATTAGCTTCTAATGCTCTACAATGTGATATGAAGTTATCTATATATATTATTTTTAAACTTTATATATATATATAAAAAATTAGCTATTCCTGTGTTGAAAAGTGTGAAAATATACAGTGAAACCTGAAAAGGTATAGCTAGTGTTTTAGAATGAAAGTGCTAGTACTGCATTAGTTTAAGCCAACCAAAGAATGTAGAATTTATAAAGCTTTCTCTGTTCTTAATGTATTGAAAGTATATATTTTTTGACACTTCACATATTGTTCTTTTTTTTTTTAATTTATCTCAATTTGCTTTGGAGTAAACCTATACTTTTTAAAACTGGAAAAAAGGCATGAATGGGCTAAGAATAAAAGCATTTGTCTACCAGTCAACAAGATAAAGAGATGTGAAACACACATTTAAAACAGTTTTCTGCTAATATTTTTATGTTTTAAATCTGTTTGACTAGTGATTTCAAAACTGAGCAACATTTAACATTGAGAAATGTTTATAATTGATTTTTAAAATGAAATGTAGTCACAGATAATGTACACTAAAAAACCATCTTTTCATTTTAATATCTTTGGCAATGAATTATGTCTATTTAATTTACATATCCAATATATATGGCAGTAGAGGGTAATATATAATATTATCCAGTGGTGCTCACAAATAAAATGTCTGACATGATCTAACACATAAATAGAAATCAAGAAGTTATATTGATTTTATTTTGTTTCAGAATGAAAACTTTATTACTGCATTTCCTAGGATAACCAGTTCTTAGAAAGTCAAATGTTACAAACAACTTTTTAAAAATTGTTTCAGCCTTATCTAAATAAAACCGCATACAAATTATTATAAAGAAAACTTTCAACTCACCACTTGCTATACATGGATAGGGATACAATCAATGATGCCATCTGGCCTCAAATAAAACCTTTCTCTAACAAAACATAGATAATTTTACAATTTTAGAGGCAAACGAAGACTATTACATAAGTAAGGTGACCAGAAAACATTTGGGTAGTAAAAACAGGACACATGTTTACCAGACTTTGCTCAGATGTTGGCAGTCAATGGTGCTTTTAACAATCTATAGATCTACATCAATACAATTTTGCAATTTAAAAATGAAAAAAAAAAACAACAACAGTATTTAAAATTATCCTAGCTTATCTCCTTTTTAGCTGTGCCAATGATGGTTTACCAGGATAGAATATTGTTCAGTGCGATCCATCAAAAAGCGTTAATGTTGCGGAATCAGCAGCTTCTATCTCTGAGATACTCAGCACAATTATAGTAAAAGTTTATTATTATTTCTTCTAGATAATATTTTTCTTACCAAAGAAGTGGCTTGAAAAGTAGTAAGTTTCATGCATTATTCATTGTTGTGGAGGGGCATCTAAATCAATTTGCCAATGGTTTAGGGTACTATGAGTGCACTGACATTCTGTCAATCATTATGCAGAAGAGCTGCATGGAATGAAATATTTCCACAATGTTATGTACAAAATGCAGCCATAAAGAAGCTTTACACTACAATGTTACACTTGTGATACTATGTTTAACGCAGCCAGATAACTATAAGGTCTTTCATTAGTCCAAAATCCTACTCATTTGCAGAATTCTTTAAAGAATTTATTGCGAATGACAAAGGAGTGAAAGTAATCAAATTTTTTTTTTAATTGATTGTTTCTACCTCTATTGGTAGACACTCTGCAGCCATTTTTATGGCACTGTCTACTAAATGGGCAACACACCCAACATCTTGCCAACATCGACTGAATCTTGGGATTTCTCAATAAGTTTTGTGAACTTGCAATTTCAGTTTTCCAAAATTAGTATTTGAATTATCAGTGCAAAAACCTACAACTTTATCAGTCAGTCTATGTTTTTATAAACCATTTGCAATATATCCGGCAAATAGTTCAGTAGTTTTGCCTAGAAGCTGAGTTCGATTTCAGAGAAGGCAGGACGTTGCAAAGTAGAAGCACTACTCAAGTCTCAAAAAACAGGATCCTTTTTGTTCTTTTATTTTTTAGATCTAAAATTCATTAGTTATTAAGAGCAAAAAAAATTTGCTCTATAAGTAGAATAAAAGAGGCATTTTTTAAAATGTTTTTCTTGTTTTTATGGACTAACCCAAAGAATTATAGAATTTGTACCTTTTTTTTTTTTTCAAATTTATCTTGATATTTTAAAATATATAAATAATACATACTATAAAAATAATCACAGTTGCAATGAATTAAAAAAAACACCATAAAATTACAATAAATACTGACTAAATGTCTTAAAACATAAAATATTTTTTGGTCCAATTTTGCACGTATTGTGAAACTGGTGGGTTATCACCATCCCACAAAAAAATTAAAAAATTCAAATACACATGATTCTACAATCTCAAGAAAAATATTGCACAGTAGTTGTAAAAATTAGTCATTTAAACAAGTTACAATTAGTTATGCTCTAAATGAATTACTAGAAGCTAAATCTAACAGTTATTGTAAAGTCTTCATTAGAACACATTGTAATCAGACATAGAAATTGATTTCCATGGTGGCCATGTGTTGAAAAATTTGCTTCAACTTAGGAAAACTGGATTCATCATAATTGACTATGATCTCATCTACATCTTCACAACAGTTCTTTTCCAGTTCCATCAGCTGGGCCAGGATGCAGTGACCTTTCTCCTCTTGGGTATCCATCAGTTTACAAAGCTTCTTGTGTCCTTGATACAATGCATGGCCACGTTCCTTCGGCTCCGCACCATCTTCACAGGTAGGTGACACAGTCACATTTCCAATAGAAGCGCCTGGGCCAAAGAAAAATGGCTTGTAGATGGATGTTGCTGGGTTTGGTGTGCCAGTAAACCAATGCACATTGGAAGAAGATGAAGACTTGGGCAGCAGGACAGACACCTGACTTCCTGCAGTGATGAACCCTCCATCCATCATACAAATACCACCTTCTTCATCTCTGAGAATTTTGAACATGTCTTGATATCTGAACTTTCCTATTTCATTGACAGAAACAAATAAAATACATCGAATTTCATATCAGTGCCAACATTTAATAGGTTGCTAAAGATTCAACCAATAATTTTGTTAAATAGTACTAAATGAGAGGGGGGGGGGGGGCATGGTGGCTTCCAAACTGAAGGAACGCAGGTTCATATCTTGGTGGAGACTGGACTGACTTTAGTTGGGGAAAGAAAATGCAGTTGATGATTATGCTGGCACATGACACCCTCGTAAGACATCGGTCATAGAAACAGGTGAATTTTACATCAATCTACATCAAATGTGCTGACTTGTTTAGTTTATTATGTGGATTATTGTTGGACTAATTATAGGATAAAACATCAAAAATACTAATTTCATTCATTCTTTTATAATATATACATATATTTTGAAAACAAATTGTTAACTTTTACTAACTGCCTGACATTGTAACAAATTAAAGGTTACACTAACCTGTACTTATCACTTTGTCCATAACTTCCTTACCATGTCTGTAACGAAAGCTTGTGTTGTTATCTGGGAAGTTTGCTATTTGTGACTGAGCACAAAATGTGGCCTTGAAGTCAAAGTCTCCCATGTCTTCAGAGTATAGTCCTAACTTTTTGGCTTCTTCCACCAAACCAGGGGAAGTTAAATCCATTTTTGTTCTGATACTCAGTTCATTGGAGCAATTTCTTACACCTTCTGCATCATCAGAGTCAAAGCATATATAATTAGGAACAGTTCTTAATTGAAATGTTTAATCTAGGATTGAAAACATTGAATACTTGGTGAGATGAACACAGAGAATACAAAGTTCACTAAACCTGTGATTTTTTCTGCAACCCAAAAAGTTCCAGCCGTCTCCAAGAGCCATGCTTCTGTACCATCAGCCATGAGAAAACTATTATGAAAACACCAGCCATCTTTTCCAGCTTCATTTGTACATGGCCCTCCCTGACCTGAGCTGGCCAAGAGTTGTGTTATCACTTCTAGGGCTTCACGAGCAGTGGATGCTCTTTCAAGACTTAATCTAAAAGAATAAATTGCAGACTGTTTATAAATGGTTAGCAATGAAAAACAAAAATGAGTTCAGTTTAATTAGAAAAACTAATCCTTCTGGCTGAGTCATAAAACAAAACCCACCATTTTGTATAGTTCAAAAAGAAAACTATAAAAACAACATAATTATCAAAATATAACTAGAAGTGTTATTAAATAGTATGTTAGAGAAAATGTTAGAACAAAATAACTTGCTTACAATTTGTTTTACATTATACCCTGCATAGTCCAAAGCCACCTACCCAAAATGAGGAACATTCATAGTAAAAATAAAAAGCTTTAATATCAAGAGCAAGTATGTGACAAAACATTTGCACTAAATTTTTGGGTCAAAAAGATAAGAATTTTGCAAACAATATTAGAAAGATGGTTATTAATCCATAATTTGAAAATAATTCAACCAATGTTAGACATTATTCTGCTGTCTAAATAACAATCAAATTCCACATGACACAATTGTTGCTGTCATAACTGAATTGTAATTATTTTCCAATGAAACCAAAAATTCTTGACTTTTTTTTTTAGCTTTATAACCTACTAAAATAGATTTCACTATTCCCTGATTAAATGATACATAAATATGCCGCCAGCAGGAAATGGAAAAACATTTTAAAAGAACTTTTCATGAATATTTTCATTTAATATTAAAAATAGTACTTATAATAAAAATTCTACTTTTTTTTCATGTAACTAATCTTGTGGAAAAAACAGAATGGAACCATTGAACTAAAAAATCTTAAAGGTTATTTCCCTGAAGTGTTCTGTAAAATATCAGGACTGTCCGTTCAATACTGTTACTATAAAAGAATTAAACTTAAACTGAAGTATATGACTAACCACTGCTACTTGACTGAGAAAAAGAGTCCTTGTAATCACAACAAATTTCCGTAAGGATCAATAAAGCAGTCTTAGTCTTAGTCTTAACACTAAATCAACACCAATAACAGTAAACTCAGGTGTACCTCAAGGAACAGTCTAGGGTCCACTACTATTTTTAATTTACATAAATGATTTACCAAATTGCATTACTTCAGGAACAAAAGTCAGATTATTTGCAGACGATTGCATAATATATAGAACAATAAAAACAATACAGGACACAGATATTTTACAAAGAGAATTAGATGAATTACAGAAATGGGAATCAAATTGGAGCATGTCATTCCACCCAGAAAAATGTCAGTTGTTAAGAGTAACAAAAAAACTAAAACAAATTAATTCCACTTATCTTATTCATGGCAAACTAGTAACACAGACTAAAAACGCAAAATATCTAGGTGTTATAATAAATGAAAAACTGTCATGGAATCCACATATTGATGAAACTATAAAAAAATCCAACAAAGCATTAGGGTTTATTAAAAGAAATTTCTATAAATCAAATAAGAACATAAAACTAAAATGTTATTTAACCTTGGTTAGGCCAATAATAGAATATGCATCCACCGTTTGGGACCCCTCAACTCAAGAAAACATTAAGAAACTGGAACAAACACAAAATAGAGCAGTGAGATTCATAACAAACGAATATTCACATTTGACTAGAGTAACACCATTAGTAAAATCACTAAATTTAGGAAGCCTTCAGGACAGAAGACTCAAAAGTAAAGTAGCAATTATACATAAAACACTGAACCATAATCTTCAAATACAAAAACAAAATCTAATAAAATACTCTGAAAGACACAAAAATAAAGGCACATTCCTCGTCCCATATGCTAGGACAAATTTGTACAAATACTCCTTCTTCCCTAGTGCTATTAGAGCATGGAATGGGTTGCCTGAGCTAGCCAGAAAAACCAGTGACTTGGCAGAATTTAAGTCATTGGTTAATATGCATGACTAAATGCATGACGCGTAGGACGTAATCATCTTCTGTTTTGAAGTAACGTCTGTATTATATAAGATAAGATAAGATTTATTTTTTGGTAAACAATAACATTACTGGTATCAATACAATTTAGGACATAACAAAAGTGCCAAGGATCTACCTACAGCAGTTTTCATTGATAATTTTTCTCTACTTACCTAACAATGTCAGTCCCTAGTAACTTAAGCTCTAAATCATTTGGCCCATTAAGTTTTGTCCAGACTGGGGCATTGCCCACTGCAACACCCTGGTCATTGGCACCCATTTCTGCTCCCCACATCCATGATGGCTTGCTAAGAATAACTGCATGTGTGTGTGTTACTTGATCTATCTCAACATACGTACACTAAAAGCATAAAGACAATTAATTAGATACTGAAATTTCTTTTTTTTGCATAATAAAAAGCATAAATGAGATAAACATAAAAGATGTATTTTATCACTCTTTAGTAAATGTACACATCAAACACTTTTTGTTTAAATATAAAATAACTTTCTTAAAAGAAAGAATAATTAGCTAAGCACAATTTCCATTACATTAAGGCCAAACAAAAAAAAAATTGTTTAAGATAAGCAGAAAAAAAAAAAATAAGATCAGCAACTTCAAAGCTAAAAAAATCAAATGGAGGGATGGCCCTGAAGTGGTCATTTTTTTAAAGAGTATGTCATGAACAGGGTTCATAGCCAATTTCAATAATGTATTTCCTGTAATTTTTCAGGTTTTGAAGGTAAAAATTCAGCTTTTTTTTTAAAAGATATAGCATCACACCAGAAGAATCAATAAATAGACCAAAAAAAAACTACACATTGTTGTGTCAACTATTTGCTATCTGAGTAATGATTGGAACTAGGACTACTAAGTAGTAATTGTTTCTAGTTAAAAAATGTGACACATTTTAAACTATTTTGCATGTACACCACTCAAGCATGGGCCTGATTAGCCCAAAACATTATGCCCTAACTAAAGGAGAAGCTATCAACACCAGTGACTCATCTGAGCCTATTCAATGACCCTAAAAAAAAATTAACAAAAAGAAAAATAAATAAATAAAATATGGAGTTTACAAAATTCTTGATTATTTTTTTAAAATCTAAATTTAGGAATTATTCTAATGTACCTTCACTTTCTCCCCTGCAGTATAATCTTTGGCAGGACAATAAATGACATCTTGTATCTCAGATGCTGGCCTGTTAGAATTTTTCCCAAAAATCACTGCATTATATTCTGTCACAGGTGGTAGGGCTACAAACAAATCAGCCATTGTGTCTGAAACAGATGATGAGATTAGTGAATGTTTTCATTTGTGTACATTTGATAATAGAAATAAAACAGAATTTTGTGACTTTAGAGAACATTAAAATTTCTTTCTTTTGACAAGATAGTAACAGACAAAAAAAGATATATAATGCTGCATTCATAAAGTAATATAAAAATGATTCTTATCTTATATCATGCAGACGTTACTTTAAAAAAGAAGATGATAATGTCCTATGCTTCATGCATTTAATCATGCATATTAACCAATGAACTAAATTCTGCTAAGTCATTGGTTTTCCTGGCTAGCTCAGGCAACCCATTCCATGCTCTAATAGCACTAGGGAAGAAGGAGCATTTATACAAATTTGTCCTAGCATATGGAACGAGGAATGTGCCTTTATCTTTGTGTCTTTCTGAGTATTTTATTAAATTTTGTTTTTTTTATTTGAAGATTATGGTTCAGTATTTTATGTATAATTGCTACATTACTTTTGAGTCTTCTATTCTGAAGGCTTTCTAAATTTAGTGATTTTACTAAAGGCGTTACTCTAGTCAAATGTGAATATTCATTTCTTACGAATCTCACTGCTCTATTTTGTGTTTGTTCCAGTTTCTTAATGTTTTCTTGAGTTGAGGGGGTCCCAAACAGAGGATGCAATAGACCATAAATTCTAAATATTTTAATTTTTTAAACAAACTATGGTGGTAAACTTTGTCAAAAGCCTTAGAAAAATCTATTATCTAAACCATTTGAAAAATCATTAATTAGTACTATTAGTTGTGTTTCACATGATCTATATTTCCTAAAGCCATGTTGGTATGGAGTAAGGACATTATGTTTGTCTAAGTGGCTTATGATGATTCTCAGATGAAAATTGTAAAAGCTTCCTAAAATTCCCTGCAATCCAAAAATTTTTTTAGTTATACACTAGACGGCCTAGGGCCTAGATTAGAATTTAATAACATGATCAATAAGTATCTTAGTAAGTTCAATAAGAATCAATATATGTTATTGAATATGATATAGATCTATCTCTAGAAATCTTAGAATATAAATTTAAAATTAGTATTTATAAAATTTACTTAGTGACTTATTACAATTACAGTCTTAAGAAGTTAAGTACTCTTAGTCTTAGACCACAAATTATACTTTATAGATAATTAATAACTAGATTAGATCTAAATTCTAAATAAATAAGTTAAATAAGCCTAATAAGGTGGATCTGTTAAAGTAAAGGGCCAAGGCTAAGCTTAGTCTTAGCCTAAGACTAAGATTATGCCTAGAACTTTTAAGAAGGCTAAGCCTAAGGCTAAGTAAGGCAGTAATGAGTAAGGGCCACTAAGTAGTAAGTTGACTAAGACGACTAAGTCTAACTCTAGGCCATCTAAGGCTACGGCTCAGTGGCTAAGGCTAAGAGAGTAAGTCTAAGGTCCAAGCCTGCCTAAAAGTAAAAAAGGGCTTATAGTTAATAGTATACTTATAGTTATAATATAAGGCATCACTAAACAAACAGAATCACAAGTTGCAGACTTGGCAACAAATGTTGAAATGGTTTATTACTTTATTAGTTTTATTCTTGTACCTAGATAGATCTTATTCTATTATTTATAGATGTAGATCTACTACAATCTAGATTAGATGTAGACTCTAGATAATTTACTATACATAGATCTAGATCTAGTATTTCAAGTACAGTCACCGTCACTTTCACTATTAAGTTGATTAAGTGATTAACTATTTGTTTGATAAGGAAGCTCTCCGATCTCCACATCCAAAAGAAAGGTATATATATAGAGAGAGCACCGACCTATATATAATAGATTTATCTAGCTCGGTAATATCGAAGTTCGATATAGACTATAGAGTAGAAGAGTCACTATTGCAAAACAGTTTGCAGCTACTTTTAGTTTTCAATTTTTTGCTCCGTAATGCTTAGACCTATGGAAAAACTAAAAGTATCTAGGCATTGCCCATCCATTTTCCGATAAAAATAGACGCATTGTTTAGTTTTTCAACAGATATTTAAATTTTACATTCAAATCGACTGAGATATGGTAAGTCACAATTACGGAACACGGTAAAAATGTTGGAACAAAGCCTATATAAAGCATATATTTATTAGTCTTATATAATACTTGAACTCCTTATCCTTTACACTAATTTTATTTTATTAAAGCTTAAGACAACACATTGTCACTTTTTGATACTTTACCTCTTAAATTTAATTGACGTCACACTACCCTGATTTTCCGTACAAGGTTTTATTTTCCACTATTCTTTAATTCTTTTTTGTTATATTAATATTATATAGGCCTATATGATATTATTTGATATGATTTGTCCTCTTTTTCAGGGCCGGTCCTACAGATTGCTGTGCCCCATGCGAAACGGATTGCGCGAGGCCTAGCCTAGGCTGGATAGGGATAAGGATAACAAGTGAAAATTAAGATTTTTTTTTGTTTGAAAATAAATTCGTCTTTGCATTTTGTTCATACTTTACTAAGTACAAAATCACGGTCAGATTAACTTTACCAGTCATCTACAATAAGCCGATAAACATTCAGATCTGCCTTTTAGAGTTACTATTGACTAGCAAAATATCGTTTTGGATTTTTTAAGAGATCGAGATAGATTTAGATCTATATTTAGATGCCACTGACTATTACAGTAAATAAAGTATTGAACTTCTTGTGTTGGTTAAAATTCGCCTTATTATTTTTATTAAATGAAGGCTGACATTACCGTTTTTTTTATCGCGAGTAGGATTGGTGTTTTCCATCTTGAATGGCACCCCAAAATGACAATTTTTATGAGTTTTCAGGATATTTTAATAATTTCAGGAAATATCCAGGAGCTCCTGGAAAATCAGGAGGCAGCGGAAACCCTGTAATAAGTTAAAATGGTTTAATTTAATAGTTTACAACGAGTGTTAGCGCGGGGCCTATGAAAGTGCGGGGCCCACTGCGGCCGCATATAGGTTGCAGTGCCCTTAGGCCGGCCCTGCTCTTTTTGCTGGACGTCTGGTCATCATAAATTATATATTATATGTAATAATATTCTCTAAATGTTTTTAAATTATGTATACTAATACAAACTCATTTTTAAATTCCGATAATCTAAATCACTATGTAAATATTAAGCTAAATGCGCAGGTCAAATAAATGACATATATAGTGTTCCACAATTGTGACTATCTTTAAAAAGGTAAAAACTGGGTAAACACCTTCCGATTTTTTAAAAAATAAAACTGCTGGTAGATGGGTACGAGATGAAGTTTTTCCATATTTATTTATAAACCGAAAAATAGGTGTATCATGCAGGTGATGTGTCATTATCATTTTTAAAAAACCTTAAGCCTTGACCTATGCGGTTCTCCTGGTACGTGAAAAATAATGGACGATTCCACACCTGTCAACTTTAACCTGAAGTCAAAATGAATTTACTGCTGTGAAAGAAAAACCCTTATATTGCAAATGTAGAGAAATGGACCATGATCAGTACCTTTACAATAGTTTAGCAGAAATTTTCAAAATAAAGTAGATTTTAACTAATTTCGACGAGCTGTTCCGCAAACATGCCTGCTCCGCAATAGTGACTCTACTATATAGATTATGTCTATGATTGATATTGATATAGAGGGAAACTATCGACCTTTTAAGAACATCTAGGATTTTGAAGTAGGAAGTGTGTAAAGTATTTAGGGGGTGCGGGGAGTGGAGGTAGATCTAGTTAGAGCTGCAAACGAAAGAGCTATGGAACTCGATTTTAAGGTGCGAAAAAGTGTGCAGTCTCTCTGTCACCTGTGGCTAAAGCATTTATCAGTATCGATAAGCTTTCAAAATACATAATTCTAGATTATCAACACTACAGATCCCACTTTTTTTTTAAACACCGGATACGCCAAAAGTAATCCACCATAGATAAAAATCTTTTTCATACCAAAACCACATACCTATATGTATGTCTAGTACAGTGGTTCTCAACCTTTTAAGTTTGGCGACCCCTTTTAACAATCCCCACTCTGCCGCGACCCCCACCCACACATACAGACAGCAATAGAAGAGTAGACAATAACAATCCATATTTTCGATGGTCTTAGGCGACCCCTGGAAAATGGTCAATCGACCCCCAAAGGGGTCGCGACCCACATGTTGAGAACCTCTGGTCTAGTATCTCAACACTAGCTATTCTTTTTTTTTTTTTTTTTTAAATAAAACATTCTGTATACATTAGCAACGAAACAAATTTAACTAGAAATCTCAGAGATCTATGTTACCTCTGTAGTGACTGTAGTATTTCAGTGTAGTGTTTTTGTTTTCGTCACTGAGAGTAAGACGGAATCATTTAGTCATCAATAACAAGTATGTATATAATATATTAATTATAAGGATCTCGTCTAGACGGTAATTCTAATTAACTAATACTAGTGACTAGTCTGTAGCTGTAGACAGTGTAGAGTAGAATGTTACTGAATGTAGAATCTAGTACTGTGACTCAGTTAAGTATTACTGTTAAATAACTGTTAGTATATCTTATATATTATTATAGTAGTGTTAGTCTGTAGACTCAGTCACCAGTGTAGTACTGTAGTCAGTCTAGCCGTAACTCAAACTTACTAGATCTATATTCACTAAGATTCTAACTGGCGTAACAGTACTAGTCTAGATTCTAGATCTCCAGGATTAGGAATCTATAACTTTACTATCTTTAGTCGACTTACCCGTCTTACCGTCACTTACTTTTCACTTTCTTAGACTTAGACTTTAGAGTTAGAGTGACTTACTTAACTACCTAACGACAACGTCCTAATCTGTCTAGAAACTTATTCTCTATATTATAACTATGCTATAAGTCATAATAAGTATAATTAATCTGTTATTAAATTTATTTAGATCTCTAATCATAAAATGACTCTAGACCTAGAATGACCTAGGGCCTAGATCTATATCAGTATATGAATAGTATATCTATATGTAGATGACTCTATAGAGTATAGATAATAGATCTATATTAAATATAATAATAAGGCTTGTCTTCGAGTAAAGTTTGAGTCAGAAGATTAATGAGGATTATATGCAATATTTGCAGTGGCTACGCAGCCCCAGCTGCGACCTACATATTTTGCCTTATCTAGCAATTAATATGAAAATTATATATAGATCTAAGTATTAGTATTTTATTTTAATATTATAACAGTAATTATTATTGTTATTATAGAATATTATAGATCTAGAGTTTACAAAAAGTATATAAAAATTAAACACTTAACCCAAAAAGTAAGCAGACAGCTGCAGAGTGAATACATAAACAATGTAATATCTAAAGAAAACAACAAAAACCTATGGTCATACATTAAGTCTAAGAAAATGGAAACAGCAGGCATAGCGCCATTAAAAGATGAACATAACATAATACATAATGATAATGAAACTAAAGCAAACATCCTAAACAAATACTTTGCATCAGCATTCTCAGCCCCAGGAGACAAAGACATATTACTGAATTTGAACCAGGTAGACAACATAGAAGATATAGTAGTACAAGAAAATGGAATTCAAAAACTATTAGCCAACACCAAACCAAATAAAGCGTCTGGACCTGATGGTATTCCAGCTAGATTACTCAAAGAACTAAGCAATGAGCTAGCCCCAGTGTTCAAAATACTCTTTCAGGCTTCACTTAACCAGGGCAGAGTACCAAAGGACTGGAAAGAAGCTAATGACTGACCCAGGAAACTACAGACCAGTATCACTTACCAGCATCACATGTAAAATTCTAGAACACATAATATGTAGCAACATCATAAACCACTTAGACAAACAAAATGTCCTCACACCATACCAACATGGCTTTAGGAAATATAGATCATGTGAAACACAACTAATAGGACTAATTGATGATTTTTCTAAAGGTTTAGATAATAGTGAACAAATAGATGCTATCTTACTAGATTTTTCTAAGGCTTTTGACAAAGTTCACCACCATAGTTTGCTTAAAAAATTAAAATATTTTGGCATTAATGGTCCACTGCATCAGTGGATTAAAGATTTTCTGATAGGGAGAGAACAAACTGTAATAATAAATGGCTCTAAATCCACACCGATAACAGTAAACTCAGGTGTACCTCAAGGAACAGTCTTGGGTCCACTACTATTTTTAATTTACATAAATGATTTACCAAATTGCATTACTTCAGGAACAAAAGTCAGATTATTTGCAGACGATTGCATAATATACAGAACAATAAAAACAACACAAGACACAGATATTTTACAAAGAGAATTAGATGAATTACAGAAATGTGAATCAAATTGGAGCATGTCTTTCCACCCAGAAAAATGTCAGTTGTTAAGAGTAACAAAAAAACTAAAACAAATTAATTCCACTTATCTTATTCATGGCAAACCAGTAACACAGACTAAAAACGCAAAATATCTAGGTGTTATAATAAATGAAAAACTGTCATGGAATCCACATATTGATGAAACTATAAAAAAATCCAACAAAGCATTAGGGTTTATTAAAAGAAATTTCTATAAATCAAATAAGAACATAAAACTAAAATGTTATTTAACCTTGGTTAGGCCAATAATAGAATATGCATCCACCGTTTGGGACCCCTCAACTCAAGAAAACATTAAGAAATTGGAACAAACACAAAATAGAGCAGTGAGATTCATAACAAACGAATATTCACATTTGACTAGAGTAACACCATTAGTAAAATCACTAAATTTAGGAAGCCTTCAGGACAGAAGACTCAAAAGTAAAGTAGCAATTATATATAAAACACTGAACCATAATCTTCAAATACAAAAACAAAATCTAATAAAATACTCTGAAAGACACAAAAATAAAGGCACATTCCTCGTCCCATATGCTAGGACAAATTTGTACAAATACTCCTTCTTCCCTAGTGCTATTAGAGCATGGAATGGGTTGCCTGAGCTAGCCAGGAAAACCAGTGATTTGGCAGAATTTAAGTCATTGGTTAATATGCATGACTAAATGCATGACGCGTAGGACGTAATCATCTTCTTTTTTGAAGTAACGTCTGTATTATATAAGATAAGATAGATCTAGTAGTAGTACTAGTACTGCCATTTTCAGCTATCTCGGCTCCATAATTGCTAACGATGTGATACTGGATGAAACATCAACAACAGGATAGACAAGGCCTTGGGCACCATATCATGGCTGCAGAAAAGAGTGTCACAGATTGGGACAATACTTTCAATTGCTGACTACCAATACCATCTAGTATAATAGTGTGCTGATGAGCACTTTGCTATATGGTACTGAAACACATTATGGTCAACCTACTCTTGGCTGGGAAAAAAAGGGCTGAATATCTTCCACATCCATTGCTTTACGCCAGGGGCATAGTGAGCATGGTGTACAGCAGTTTTCATTAACAAGACGTTCTACAATAGGCTAATAATATAGAATATATCCAATAATAAGAATGTAATTCAAATAACTATAGAATCTATTACCTATTTCAAAATATTGACATTATAGGTCCCTACATGTATTCAGATTCATGTTAACGGTTTTGTTTAAATTGATTTCTAAAGCAAATTAAATCTTGATGTGGTGCCTTTATCTATTTCAATGAATATGAACTTGCGTTAAGTATATGAATATATAAGATTTTCCTTTTCCACATAGTAGGCCTAAAAATGTTAAAAACTATTATCTAATCCTAAAACTCATCCTTCATGGACAACTCATGACAGGCTCAAGAAAAACTAGTCATCCCTATCTTGGATATATGGTGATTTAATCAAACAGGACCTCAAAGCAGTAAACATTAACGTTGATTACTGGGAAGACATAACCCTTGACTGCACTATGTGGAGACGGTGACCAAAAAGACCATTGGCCTCAGCTCTGGAAGAAAAGCCTGCCAAAATGAAAAATGGCTGGCCTCTCTACTGAAAAAATACATTTATTTTGACTGAAAATACCATTCAATCTTAGATCTAGAATTAGGTGTTGAGATAGAGAAAATGAAGTATTTCTAGATTCCAAAAGAAGAATGTTGTTTTGTTGATTGAAGTTACAATGAAAAAGGATCTTTATAGGATCTTTAATGATTTTGACTATAGTGGAGTTGCCAGAAGATTTAGCTAGTTCCTCAAATCTTAAGAGATATGAATCTATGCTATCTTTAGATTCTTGGAAATGCCATAAGTGAAAGTCTTTTGTAGATTTAAAAATGCCATATGGGTAAATTAAAAGACAGATCAAGAACCCAAGACCATCGAGATGACTGAACAACAGTCCAGCATGCACACTGCACAACCAAGCAGCAAATTAAATGATATTCTAGATTTCCTAGGGTTAGGGCTAGGTTTTTTTTTAACTAGATCTAAATCAGATTCAAGATTGATAATATGAATTGAAATCATTGAATCTAGATCTATATAAATCTAGATATGTAATCTAGAGATCTACAATCCTTAGGCCTTGGATTTATTATACTTATAGATGTAGATCGATTTTGGAACTGTTTCACTTGACTTGTAAGTCACTTGTGTCATTTTCAGATGTTTCTATAGAAAAGAAGATTATTAAATCCTAATCTAAATCTCCTGGAAGGGTAGCAGAGGTTAGGGTTCAAACCCATTATGACCATTATGATACAGTCAAGGGCCCATACCACACTACTATAGTGGGCCTGTTTTAGCTAAGATGCAATATATTTTTATGACCATCGAAGCTAACCCTACTTAGATTAGTAAAAAAAATTTTTCAATATAATAAGGGCTTTTAATTATTTCATTTAGTATTTGAATTATTATAATTATTAATAATTATAATTACTTTTACACATTGTAATTTATTCCTATGATTGATTTTTTTTTTAGCCAACAATGGTTTTATCCTATAACTAGTCATTTCTTAATGAAATATATTATTTAACTTGTGGATTTTGATACTGCTTTCAATTTTCTATTTTAATTGAATTTCAAGAATTCTGTTGGAGTCTGTTGACTAATTCATCACTCATTAAAAATCTGAAGGTGATGGAAATGGCAGAGCCCTGGCCACAGCTGGGAGACTACATAACGTATGCTGAATCTCTTCGGAACAGAACTCATCAACTTCTGAAAGTGCAGGGGGTGGACAAACTTGAGAGAAAAATAAAATCAGAGTTAAAGTTTTTGATTTCCGTAAGTACTTCTGAAAATGTCATTATTATCCTGGAGGAAATTTGTTTTAAAATTTTATAATACACATTGTTTAGTATTGAAAGAATGCCAACTAAATGTACATTCAAAAGTCATATATCCATCTTTATTAAATTCCATGCACTTCTATAATTTATTGTTATAATTATATTAGTAATAGTAGTAGAAAAGTTAACGAATATTTAAAAAATCCTAAAAAAATAAAAAATATTGGTGCTTCTTAAGGGAAACAAATAGATAATTTGAAGCATTAACAGTTTTTACGAATTGTTTCCCTTGATTTTTAAAACGTCAAAAAGTCGAAAGTTACTGGAATAAATAAGCACGTAAGAAAACAAGACTATATTTGAACTAAACCAAAATATCTGAGAGGTGTTCAATAACACACGACGTACACAAGTTCAATAACACACGACGTACACTAGTTCAATAACACACGACGTACACTAGTTCAATAACACACGACGTACACTAGTTCAATAACACACGACGTACACTAGTTCAATAACACACGACGTACACTAGCTCAATAACACACGACGTACACTAGCTCAATAACACACGACGTACACTAGTTCAATAACACACGACGTACACTAGTTCAATAACACACGACGTACACTAGTTCAATAACACACGACGTACACTAGTTCAATAACACACGACGTACACTAGTTCAATAACACACGACGAACACTAGTTCAATAACACACGACGTACACTAGTTCAATAACACACGACGTACACTAGTTCAATAACACACGACGTACACTAGTTCAATAACACACGACGTACACTAGCTCAATAACACACGACGTACACTAGTTCAATAACACACGACGTACACTAGTTCAATAACACACGAAGTACACTAGCTCAATAACACACGACGTACACTAGCTCAATAACACACGACGTACACTAGCTCAATAACACACCACGTACACTAGCTCAATAACACACGACGTACACTAGCTCAATAACACACGACGTACACTAGTTCAATAACACACCACGTACACTAGCTCAATAACACACGACGTACACTAGCTCAATAACACACGACGTACACTAGTTCAATAACACACGACGTACACTAGTTCAATAACACACGACGTACACTAGCTCAATAACACACGACGTACACTAGCTCAATAACACACGACGTACACTAGCTCAATAACACACGACGTACACTAGCTCAATAACACACGACGTACACTAGCTCAATAACACACGACGTACACTAGTTCAATAACACACGACGTACACTAGTTCAATAACACACCACGTACACTAGTTCAATAACACACCACGTACACTAGTTCATCAAGAATTTAATGTAGTTGTGTCTGGGTGTGTGTGTGTGAGGGATTTCTTATGATTAAAAAAATTATTTTTATACTTACATCACCATGGATTCACATGTACGAAGATAGTCATCATAATCATAATCAATCACTCCATTTTTTACCTGTCGTTCTGATTGTGTGACTCATATTTCTTTGGCGCCTTATCCCAACTCTATAACTTCTGTCAATGTAACTTGCTCCTGTAGAAACTAAATGTGATCACGTGGCTGTAAGCTTATAATGTGTCTAGAGTTTGGAAACAAATAGACCGACTACCTAGAGATGACTTTTTACATTTCAGAATTTTCTTTGTTAAAGGAACGTATACATATAGATTTCCTAAATGTATTGATCATCGTATTTGTACATTTTGCAAGCTCATATATTGACCCGTCCAGTCCTGGTCAATCATCAAATAGTATGCCACACCTGTTGGGACTCGATACTTTTCTTTTTCACTGCCACGAAACAAACTGATTCAGATAAACGGCCGTATTTGATTGTTTCTGCTTGTGAGGTTTAGGCAACTGATCAAACTGTCTCACTATCACAATGTCATTACTTGCTCAACATTTGGCCATTTGTTGACTTTTCGTCTACTTTTACCGGCCAGTGTCACGGAGTACTTAAACTATGTACTGACAGACAAAGTCATCCAAGTGTTTATTCAGTTAGTGACTCATCTTGATGGCTGGGCCCTTTTCTATTCCAAAATAATTTCTCTATCCCCAAGTAATTTCCCAGGGTGCAAATTCAGCTTATTAAGCGGGGCAACTCTGGCGATGTTTGCTAATATCTGATAGAGTCACGCGGGACTATTGTTGTGGTGTTCACGATTCCGATTCTGAATTCGATTTCATGAAATCGGTCGTAAGACTATAACAGTTATTGTAGTTTAGTTTCGTAGGTGTCTTATAATTGTCATGCCCTGTTCAAACTATGGCAGGGATACACTACAATACATTTGTACTTCTTTATATCCAGTCCAATTCTTTGTAAATGCACACAATGTTCTGTTTTAGAACATATGTGATATGTACACAATGTTCTGTTTTAGAACATATGTGATATGTACAGAATGTTCTATGTGTACATTTTGTTGTTGTTTTTTTTGTACTCAATGTTGTGTTTGTCTATAGTTTTCTAAAGGGCATGTCTAATGACAATGTACTAAAAAAAAATTTAATCCAGCACTGCGCATGCTGTCACATGAAAGGTGCGCGGTATGTTTCAATAAGATTCGTAATCGCTAAAACATCTTTTAGGAATTGCACGTAAACAAATGAACTTAGTCATTCATGTTTTAACTATTTATTATTATGCTTATAGCGTTGAAGGGAAACTGTACGACCGAGGAATACTTGATGCAAGCCAAAAGAATAAAATCTTCAATAATGCGTTTATAAGTACAATCCAAAGTGTTCAGTCAAACATCTTTTTCTGTATAATCATCTATCTTTGAGGCCAGTCATTGGTAAAGCAGACCTATTAACAAACCACTGCGTTATCCAGAAAAACCATCAATACTTAGTTTCATTATGAAAATTACTTAATACTATTAAAATGAGATGTGCTTTTTTTTTATTTTATTTATTTTTTGGCTAGAGAAATAGAGAGGAATTACGGACACTAATGGGACGCCAAAATAAATAAATAGTGTGAACTCGTTTAAAAAAAAAAGAAAAATCTCCAATTTAGTTGCCTTCCCGCTTCTGCCAGAGATGTCGCAGAGAGATGTGGCAGACGGTTCGTGGCTATGTGTAATTCCCCGTACTTTGCGAGACTTTCACGCTGTGTTCTATATTGGCGTTCGTCTTTCATTGTATCCCGAGTATAAGGAGATGTGTCCATCAAGGTCCGTTAATAGGCAAACCCAGTTTTTTCTTAGTTGACATTGAAGGAATAATTCGCTTCACTGCTAGGTATGGCTCCAAGTGCCCAATCCCATGGTTCCTTGTGTCAACTATATTCATCTCAGTTTCCCTTGAGTTTTTGTTCAATCCATTGTAAAAATAATACGGCTAGTCTTTGAGTCCGGAGATCAAGACGGAGTGCAGTAAATCACGTCTCTACGGAGTCCTAGGCTGTGACTTAGCATATTTTGACACACCCAGCACACACATCACCGCTGTAAAAGAAATAGTTTTTAATTACACAAGCACTTACTTCTACGACCCCACAATAATGTATTTAGTGTTTATCCCACGACCTACTTTGAAATTCCCTGGGCTCCAGTTGAAGATTGATAAACAATTAGGAAACAATAATTAATGAGAATGTCACGAGGTCACGTGTTTTCTACTAAACTCTTGTTGTCTACTTGTTACCAGTGATTACGAATGGGAGACCCGTCTCTTTGGAAGCCCCAGAGTTAATTATCAAATGACTGACTTGATCATTAAGTCATGCCCTCTTTGGCATTTGTGTGGCACTAGGTTTAGTGTCAGTGCTATGACAATGGAGCATCCACTGAATGAAGGGTCTCTGGTGGAGAGAGTCTCTGGCTTCCCCAGTTACTTTATTCGATAAATGTGTCATAGTAACATTTGTGTGCTAGTATGTGCTACAGCACATTATATTAAAAAAATATTAAGAAATCCATCATCTAATTTAAAAATCTTTTTAGTGTTCTACCCTATTTTTTCTCTCTTCTTGTTCCTCATTACTCATACTTTCTATCTTTCTTTCTCTTTTTCTTTCTTTCTCTTTTTCTATCTTTCTTTCTCTTTTTTCCCTTTCTTTCTCTTTTTCTTTCTTTCTTTCTCTTTTTCTTTCTCTCTCTCTTTTTCATTCTTTCTCTTTTTCTTTCTTTCTTTCTCTTTTTCATTCTTTCTTTCTCTTTCTTTCTCCTTTTCTTTCTTTCTTTCTCCTTTTCTTTCTTTCTTTCTCTTTTTCTTTCTTTCTCTTTTTCTTTCTTTCTCCTTTTCTTTCTTTCTTTCTCCTTTTCTTTCTTTCTTTCTCTTTTTCTTTCTTTCTCTTTTTCTTTCTTTCTCTTTTTCTTTCTTTCTCCTTTTCTTTCTTTCTCCTTTTCTTTCTTTCTTTCTCTTTTACTTTCTTTTTCTTTCTTTCTTTCTCTTTTTCTTTCTCTCTCTTTTTCTTTCTTTCTTTCTCTTTTTCATTCGTTCTCTTTTTCTTCCTTTCTCTTTTTCTTCCTTTCTCTTTTTCTTTCTTTCTCTTTTTCTTTCTTTCTCTTCTTCTTTCTTTCTTTCTTTCTTTTTTCTTCTTTAATTCTCTTTTTCTTTCTTTCTTTCTCTTTTTTCCTTTCTTTCTCTTTTTCTTTCTTCCTTTCTTTCTCTTTTCTTTCTTTCTCTTTTTCTTTCTTTTTTTCTCTTTTTCTATCTTTCTCTTTCTTTCTTTCTTTTTTTCTCTTTTTCTTTCTTGTTGAGTACTTCCCCCATCACCTGCCCATCGTTTGCTCAGTTTAAAAAAAACAACATATTTAGAGTTTTAAAAAAGATGGCAATTAAGAACATAATTTTTCTTGTATTATTTACAAGATGTTTTTTTTCTTCCAATCAAGTGTCAGTCACGATTATGTTGAATCTGCATTTCTTATTGTTAATTTGTGCCAGTCGGAGGTCCGGACAAAACTTTCTGGTACCACCATGCTAGTTCGCCATCGTTCTCATTTATTTCTCCCATTCACTAGTCCTGATTTATTGTATGAAGAAACACATCACCTACATCTATAGGTTCCGTTTTTTTTCATCATTCATGATTTTCTTTGTTCCGAAGAAACGCACCAGCTATATTTATATGTTCTTTTTTCTTTCTTTTTATATATTGATAGAGAGAACACTTTTTACAAAATAAAAGGAAATCGAAAACGAAAAAAAAACAACAAAAAGGAAACTTCAAATCTCTTGTGTGTGTGTGTTTGTTTACTTAATTAAGAACTTTTTGTTGTTGTGTTAATGGGTTTCGTCTTCCCTCCACCAATGCTAATCGATACTTCATTAATAGGTAAATAACATTTCTGTAACGTCCTTTGATCTTTTTTTTTTGTCTTTGTGTAGGAACACCATTCATTGTATAAAGTCAGAGTGCGTTTTAATAAATGTCTAAGTTTGTATAAGTTAGTGTGGAATACATTAATAATGTTTAAAAAATATGAGCACTATTTCTTTGTGATACATAGTGTTCATTGTCTACACTTATACAGCTGATGTCTATTACTGGTACTAGTCTTTCGACCAAACACAATTTAATAGTGGGAAAAGATAAAGAGGAAAACCAACAATTAATGCTTCATGTTCTCTCGCTCTCAGTTCGGTACGTCCGTCCCAAAATGTTATTTACTGATTGTCTGTGAATCTAAGTAATTGTCACAAAATGTCTGTCTAACGAAATGTCTATCAATCGAAATGTCTGTCTAACGAAATGTTTATCAATCAAAATGTCTGTCTAACAAAATGTTTATCAAACAAAATGTCTGTCTAACGAAATGTCTATCAAACAAAATGTCTGTCTAACGAAATGTCTATCAAACAAAATGTCTGTCTAACGAAATGTCTATAATACAAAATATCATTCATGACAGTCTCACGTTAGGACTTAACTCAAACTGGATCTCGAAGAGAACTGAGTTGCAGGTGTTCAACACCTAGGACAGCCCAAAGCACCAAAACGTCTCCACACCGCCATAAACATCATGGAGTTATAGCGGGAACAAGATTGAAAGAATAGCTGAAAACAAATGACATCTAAACAGGCAGCCAAGGTGCGGCCCAATCGTGCAGCAGGAATGCCGAATACGCACCGTCAAAGTTCATAACCGGAATGCTGTGACTAAAAGACAACGAAACAAAATCTTGTCCACACTGACCGATATTTTGTCCTCGTCCATTCGGGGCACTATTAAAACCTTTCAATAAGTGTGTCCCTCCGTAGTCACCATTCCCGCTCACCTAAACCAACCACGCGCTCTTGACTCCCCCCTCCCCTCTTTCGTGTGCGACACGAACCCGGCTCCGTCCTAGAGTCATCGACTTCAATCCTACATCTAGTTTAGAACATTGCCTAGCCTTCGGAGGGACGGACGCCATTGTTAGACACCGTCACGTGACACAAGAGTTCATTCATGAAGCAATCTTTGTCCATCATTAAGAATATTTTTTCTTTCTTTCATGACATTGCTCTGCGCTGACGACCGCGTGTTCCAACGTTCAATGTTAGTCTCTGGCTTGAACAACTTATCGATTCTGCATCTCTACTTCTCTTCTTGCCCTGAATCTGGTAGTTTGTTTGTTTTTGTTTGATTTATTTTATCAAAATTATTATTATTACGGTTATTATTTAAAGCCTTGAGTACCAGAAAATAGATTCGCCACTTTCAGTGTAGTTGAATGGAACTGAAGAGGCCTATCTAGTCTATAAACCAATACTTCACGGAGAGTGTTTATGTGGGAAGTTTTTGGAAACAAATAAATTTTTTTTTTTTTTTTAGAATCATGTTGTTTTTTTTATTTTGAAGTTGGAAATAACTATTGGATAATTTAGTCGGGATTAGTTCCTGCCGGAGATAACACATTTTTAAAATAGATTCTATTTAAATTTTAGATTTTTTTTTGCGGCTATAGTAAGAAAAAGTAGCTGCTTTGTGCTGTTCATCCGTCAGGTTGTCTGTCACGTTTAGCTTTCAAAAATGTTATCTTTTTGACGTTTATCAGAAATATGTTATTAAAAATATATACAAAATATGTGTTGGTAGGTACCTTGTTAGTAGAGATGGAAATCGAAAACAATTTTTAAAGTTTGGGTTCGGTTCGGTTAGATTTAAGTTCGGGGTTCGGTTCGGTTCGATGACGAGTACAGTTCGGGTTCGATTCGGTTCGGTCAGGTCTAAAGTTCGGGTTCGGTTCGATGTTATGAAATTAGGTAATAGCAAAGCTAGGTACATTTAATAATGTTTAATTTTAATTATTAATTACATAAAACAGCGATGTGAAAACTTATTCGGCCGGTGAGCCATTTTAATTTCTAACACTCGTGTCACGGGCCACATAACAGAAAAAGATAAAACAAAAACTTAAATAAAAAAATAAAGCATTTTTATTAGAAATTAGTGGATATAATTGAAAATAAGTTTCCTTTTCAGACCTACGATCTATAGTACATTTAACGAGGGTGTCATGTGACCATCACATTGACCCACCGTCTTTCTTTACTTTTCATCCAACTAACGTCCGTTACCCATAGAGCATGGTGGACTCAGAGGGGTCCTTTAGATCCGAAAATTGAAAATCTCAGTCTTCACCAGGATTCAAACCTGGGACCTCTCGGATCGCAAGCCAAGCGCTTTACCACCCAGCCATCGCCGCCTCGGACGTGAATATAATATTTACACTAATTCATGGGATGTAGGAAGTTTATATAAAACCAACTTCTGAAGATCCCACTGCATTGATGAGACTCCAAGTTGAAGCACTGAATCTAGATGCTCGTCTGTGAGGCGATTACGCCACAATGGTTTCACCCCTTTCTGCCTGCTAAATGAAGAGTTGCCATTTCATTTAGAAGGCGCGTATGTCAGCCTGATTCAACTTCTTACCACAGAGGTTCCGTTTGACCTGACAATTTTTCTAATAACTCTTGCTGCCAGTTTGCTATTTCATCCAGACACACTTCTGGTAGTATCAGTAGTCACCCCCACTAATGTCTCCCAAAGGAAAGAAGCCTCCTCCTCCATGATGTCTGAAACTTCATTGAATAGGTCTTTGCCAGTGGTGGTCCCAATGCATGTTCCTCATAGTAGATATGGTTTATGTGATTTAAAATTTTGTTTTACAAACCGTAAGATTTGAGCGCTATCAGATATGTCGGCGTTAATGTAAACATTTCCACATTTAGTTTTTAATGGAGATTTCTAATTGTCATGCGAAGAAGGGTGATGACTTCAACTACATTTTTATTTTCATGATTTATTTCTTCCATCACTGATAGTAACCCCCTCCCAGCCGTCGAAAACAAGGCTTCATTACTTCGGTACTTTAAAATGTGACCAATTCTGTACCATGCCCTTACCATGCCCTTACAATTCTATCTATCTATCTATCTATCTATCTATCTATCTATCTATCTATCTATCTATCTGTCTGTCTGTCTGTCTGTCTGTCTGTTTGTCTGTCTGTTTGTCTGTCTGTCTGTCTGTCTGTCTGTCGGTCTTACTCATTTTCTTGTCCCTTCTTAGTAAACATTCTCGTTAATCCTCTAATCTGTAGGCGTTTCTTAGCAATCTTTTCTTGGTGGCTCAAACTATGAATGCCGTAATATCTGTTTATGTTTATGATTTCATAATGTTGCTATACCAATACAAATATTGGCTTGTATTCGTGCTCTATAATAGGCAAAGACGTGTCCAACTTTTCCTGTTAGTTTCTACATTCAGAGTCTACTTTTCGTTTCTTTGACTCTCCCATTCCATTTAAACAACTAGAGTCAATGTGACGGGGGCCATTCGAGGGGAATTCAAACAAGAAGATCCAAAATGATCCAGATGAGTTTTCCAAAAATTAAAAAATGACTGTCCAATTAATTCACTGAAACTAAGTTTTTATTTTTTCTTAGTGAAATATATTGCAATTTTTTTTCATTCAATTCGGTCAAGGTAAGGACAGTTCGTTCGGTTCGATTCGTACCGATCAGTTTTAAAGCTCGGGTTTGGTTCGGTCATAAGTGAGGTTCGAGTTCGGTTAGTTGGGTTCGGTTCATTTCCCATCTCTACCTGTTAGTTTAAAAATGTACCTATGTAGATTCTGTATACTATTTAGATTGAAATGCGATATGGATTTGAGATAGTACTATTGATCTGCTATTACAGTGCCTAGTTATAGTATAGTCTTTGTTGAATTCTCTTTAATTTCCGTAATAAAAACAATTACTACTATAATTTAGAAACTCAGACCCGTGTGCTGTTGTTGTCGTTTATATTTAAATGTTAGAAGCCCTGTAGTCTGTTGAAATGAGAAACATTTTAAAAAGTCAACCTTTTAACAAGCAAGTTGTTTCCCCTGTGTAATGATGCTTGAGACTACTGTCCGGTCCTTTACTGTCTGGGCAAGTCCCACTGAAATCACGGAGATGAACTTAGAATTATACTCTTAGTTTAAATACACATGGACCTGAATACCTCCCCTTGAATTAGTTTGTCCTGCCCCACTGAGGGATACGTGTATTCTAGTCTATCTATCAATCTATCTATCTATCTATCTATCTATCTATCTATCTATCTATCTATCTATCTATCTATCTATCTATCTATCTATCTATCAGTCTGTCTTTCTATCTGTCTGTCTGTCTATCTATCTATCTATCTATCTATCTATCTGTCTGTCTGTCTGTCTGTCTGTCGGTCTTATCTACATGCCTACATATATGTAACTAACTACCGTATCTGAAACCCCCTTAGGTAACGAGACTTACGCCCTTAGAGCACGTGTGATTACCTACTTACTTATCTACCTTCCTATCTATGAACATTGTGTAAGAAATTTTAAAAAAATCTCAAAGGGAAGTGTAAGGGCTCTCCCTAACTCCAGCCCAACAGACTCTACTAGTTTATGGCCTGTGTTTACATTGGCTTGACGTGTTTACAATACGTTGCCATGGCGACGTCACTGTCACGTGCATTTCCAGTTGTTGTTTTGTTGTTTTTGTTTTGTTTTCTTTGTTTTTTTACTGCCACGTTGGAGTCTGTTAAAATGATCACATACTTTTTGTGTTGATGATTGTGTGTTGTCAAACTAAGCGGCAAACGCCCATTGCAAATGCATCAAATGTTCTGGCATCGGGCAGTGAGCTCTCCCTGTGTATTGTGTTCCCGTGTCACTCAATTTGGTAGTCACTGCCTGCAATACTTGGTGAAGGTTATCGATTGAACATCATGAGATATTAATTTGATCTAAAGCTTCACTATTAGTGCACTCTTTGTTTGTAATTTTTTGTCGGTTTGTGTAAAAAAACAACAAAAAAAAACCTGCTCTGATTGGGCTGGGAGTTATACAGTTGGCTCACGATCGAGTTCGAATCTCGACGTCTGGTCGGCGTTCTGTTAGAGTTAAGGGGCTTTTTAAAAAAATTAACTCACTTCTTCCGTCTGTCTGTCTGGGTTGATTCTTGGACACGTTTTTTCTCTCACTTCCCATTCTCGGATCAAATTGAAATTTTGCAGAATTATTTCATTACCGATGACAACACAAGAATCAATAAAAAAAAATTAATAGGTAATTAGAGGTAATTAATTAGTTTAGTTTCATGTGAAAATGGCAGAGATTAATGTGTGGTTTCCCGTCACTATTTAATGTCACGGATCTATACATCAGTTAGCTACGACCCAATTCTAGAAATGGTGGGGTCAACGTAAAATCCCCTGGTAACCACATGCTAGTTACGTATGAACTAATACGATATTAAGATCAAGTCAAAAATAGCTGATGGTCACTTAGTAGAAAAAGAGAAAAATTGGGAAAAGAAAAGACGATTAAAAGATTTGTTTAGTCGGGGTCCTTGGAAATTCTTGAATTCTTGAAAGTATTGACTTCTTCATCTTCTAGCTAGCTTTGTTGCTGCTGAGCTGTGAGATCTTTTGCAGACTGTGCCAAAGAAAAATAGTGTGCTGTTTAGAAAGTATTGACATAGTAGTATAGTTTTATTGAAGTGATTTCAGTTGAAACTAAGTGATATTATTTTGTAATTTCTTCATTGAGTACTGAAAGTAAAAGCTATTCATTGTAGTGGAACTAAGAGTACATCTTGGAGTCTCTTCAGTGTTTCAATAATACAATCATCCCCGGCGTGCGTATGTGACAATGAAAACATATATTAAAAGTAAAACAAGAATTGAAAGAATTGAACTATCTTTAGTAAAACATAGTCATATTCGACACAACATATCGTCACATTTGATATTATAGTTTATTTTATTGAGAGCTTATGTTGAAGAAAACTAGATACTATTCTTATTTCAAATAATGATCACACACCCCTTTTTGTTTCCATTGCGAATGCGCCAAATATTTGTATGTTTCCATATAGACCAAGAGCAAGTGCCATCCCGACCTGCTCAATCCCAACAGGCAAAGAATATTCGATTCTATTTCCTCTTCTTGCTCTGAAGTCAAAATAAGCAAGTAAAAGGAAGAAGGAAGTTTATAATAAACGTGTTGGTGAATTAATAAGACGAACATGAAGGAGTTGTCAGTTAACTAAACCAAATGAATAACAATAACATTCTTTTAAACAAGTATTGTTAAACACTCTTAGTTATTCGTCTTATCGTCGTCTTTCAGTGTAGTAAGTGACATGTCAAATAGTGATAGATTGGAAGGGCAACTGTTCATTGTGTGTTGCCCCTAGTTCTGATCTCTCTGACACGGATATAGAATGATTGCCTTTTGTGCTGGAACTCGCCTTGGGCTCAAGTAGCGAGATGGGAGAAATACCATTAGCTGTTTTTTTTTTGTTGTTTTTTTAAAGTACTTTTGGGAACTGACCAATATGACGATGAAACTTGTGTTAGGCAGATATTAAGATTGACAGATATTCAGTTCCTGGATACATAAATAGAGATTATTTTTTATTTATCAAAAAATATAGGTGGCCTCTTTCACACCTTGCGATCTTTGCAGGCAGATGATGTACACCTCGACATTTTCTATGCTGATGTTAACAAGGGTGTCATGTGGCCAGCACAACGTCCAACCGCCTCTATTTCCCCATTGTATGTCTGGTACCCATTAGAAATTGTTGGACTCAAGAGCGTTTTAAAAATTCCGAAAATATAGACAGAAAAAGTAGGCGTACATGTAATACTAACATATAGGCATTAGGAGGGAGAAAGAGATTGTATTTGTGATAGATAAATGTGCGGCCTTTGGAATCCAATGATTAAGAAGTATACAATATATTGAAAGAAGAATGAGAGAAAGAAATAACGGAAAGAATTTTGGAGATCTATATTCTATACTTTCTAAATGACATCATTCGAGATCAATCTGACCCTGTCACTCGCAGCATTTGCTCAAGACGATTCTAAGGAGAAGCTAATGCTTTCCTTGCCTCCTCTCGTGGAGAGCTTCTTTCACTTCCGCTGCCAGCTTCGTTCATTGGAAAAGTGGTGCTTGAAACAAAAATCTAAGCCAAAGTGAAAAGAAATCAATTTAATTAAAAAATATAAATAAAAAATACGAGTTACAAACTTCCCTCAGTTTTTAAATAGTTCTCGTTACAATGGGGATTGGATAACTTCAAAAAAAAAATAATTTCAATGTTTCTAACGAGGACTAAAATGAATTTATTTGTACATGCACATTAAAATGTGTGTGGTTTTAGCAAGACTCGTTTTCAGAATGCTGTGACATCATGTTCCAACACCTTTGAACTGCTTCGTCCTTGAGATCTAGCCTTTGTGGATTGAAGCTTGTTACTTCTCATCAAACTATATCGAGATGGTCACGTGATTTTGGCTCCTCAAACAGGTTCTGTTATTGAATGAGATGCATGCATGCCCTTTGTCTACTACTCACGACAACTTTAGTCACATTCACGAGTACAGAGTACACTAGTAAGGTTTAATGGGACTACAAGGAGGCCGAGTTCCTTATGCGCGACGTTAAAAAATTATTTCATGTTAGTGGCATTGTCTTTCGTGACACTGACTTGCACGCTTGTGACACTGGCTTTCACGTTAATGATAATGGCTTTCTCATTCGTGACACTGACCTTCTCGTTAGTGACACCGACGTTCACGACTTTTACTTTAATAACACTAACTTTCTCATTAGTGACACTGACCTTCTCGTTAGTGACACCGACGTTCACGACTTTTACTTTAATAACACTAACTTTCTCATTAGTTCCTCTTACGTTTTCACTCAAGACTGACTCTCTCGTTAGTGACACTGACTTTCAGGTTAGGACACTGACTTTCAGGTTAGGGCACTGATTTTCACGTTAGGACACTGACTTTCAGGTTAGGACACTGATTTTTACCGACTTTCACGTAAGTGTCACTGACTTTCACGTTAATAACACGGACTTTCCACTGAATATATCGCTGACAAAAGCTAAGCCCACTTAACATTCTATTCAGGTGTAGTTGCAATCAGGACTACACATTTGGCTGGATGGCTGCCTGGTCGTGCGGTTTGCACGCTGGACTGTCGTTCGGATTTATCGACGGTCGAGGGTTCAAACCCTGCCGCTCCCATCACCCGTCGTCCTGCGGGAGGTTTGGACTAGGAAGTAAACTATCTTCAACTCTGAAGGAACATCCGAAATATGTAAAACATTTTACAAACATTTTTACAAAACATTTTCAGTAATAGTTTTTAAATACTATCCCTTAATACCAAACATATCCTATAAATATCATTATAAAATGATACTTCAATCTTATTTATTACTTGTTCATATTTCCAATTTTTTTCTCTCCCTAAAAACTATCGTTTTGCGTTTACTTCTTCCTGACTACTTCTTGAAGTGGTTCCAGATAAATGACTACTTCGGAGTGACAAAACATATTCATGAGTTCCGTTCTAGTGTAACTTATTCATTTCAAACTACAATTTCTAATGGTAGGCCTAAATTCTGAATTTCTAAAGGTAGGCCTAAATTCTGAAATTTCTAATGGTAGGCCTAAATTCTGAATTTCTAAAGGTAGGCCTAAATTCTGAAATTTCTAATGGTAGGCCTAAATTCTGCAATTTCTAATGGTAGGCCTAAATTCTGAAATTTCCTATGGTAGACCTAAATTCTGCAATTTCTAATGGTAGACCTAAATTCTGCAATTTCTAATGGTAGACCTAAATTCTGCAATTTCCTAAGGTAGACCTAAATTCTGCAATTTCTAATGGTAGACCTAAATTCTGCATCGCACGTTGAACAAATCTAAACTCAAAACAAAGAGAATAGGAATACATTAATAAAGATTTCGACGAGAGATCCTATTTTGTTTTCATAGTGAAGTTGTTTCCTTAATGGAAGCAAATGTTAGGCCCATAGACCTAGCTATGAATTTATTTTTCACTTTCAAACCTCGTAATTTATTATTATTATTATTTTGCTTTGTTTATAATAAGATTTTCATGACAACTTACTGTAAGAACCATGTATGTAATGCATTGTAAGGACTTTTTTGTGTGTTTCAAATCAAGATTTTAAAAGAACAATTTTTTATCGCAATAAGACAATTAAAAAGAGATTATAGAGTTCAGATAGCTACTGGAAGCTTTTATGGAGCAGCTTTTCTCTACCAAACATTGGAAACATGTAAAATCAAAGAGTGTCTCAGAAGAGCTGTAGACACAAGGGGTCATAAGTGATATCATACCATTTATCATTACCCACACATTTAAAAGTTAATATTATCACTTTAATAGAAGCAAGCAAGACTTTATTTTAAAAAATTGTTTTGCAACTTTCCTTTCTTTAAACAGCTTGAGTTTAGACAGCTTGAGGGTTTGTTTCCTTTCTTTAGACAGCTTGAGGGTTTGTTTCCTTTCTTTAGACAGTTTGAGGGTTTGTTCACGCAAAAGACCAACAGACTATTGTAAGTCACTCAAGAGAAATTTGGCCGTTGTGACGGGTAGATTTTATAATTGTATATTGAAATATGTTCTTCAAAAGAACGTTTTTAATCGATCTTGTGGTAAAAATTGTATGATAGGTCCTATTTAGGGGATGAAATCATGCCAATTAATTTGAGAACTTTATTTTGTAAATTTTGTCTTTTTTTTTTGTTTTTGTTGTAGTTGCTTGTTTAATATTTCAGTATGGTTCTATAACTGATAGGCAATCATAAAAAATTGTTATCCTTGAGAAAAAAAGGTCTTTCTGCCCCTCTTGTCAGCAATTCGCCCCCCCCCTCATCTGGAGGGCGCGCCCCACAGTTTTAGAAACACAGATTTTTAAAACATTTTTTTTACCAAAAGTGGCATTAAGGTCAAGTGAAGATCTTTGTGTTTTCTGTGTTTTCATTATGCATCAATTTCAAGTCACGTTTTACTGTAGAGTCACTGTAGACAACTTGGATAGTGCAGAGTCTGGGTATTAAAGAGATTATCACACGTGAACTTACTCAGCATGTGTCACTCTACATTTTAACAGACGACGGCTGATTTACTTTGAATCTTCAGAGGACTGGTGTTTCTGATGTTCAAAACTATTTTTGGATCCATTAGTCATTTATCTAACAAGCCTTGTTTGTCACGTCTTTTAGGAGACGCTCTTTTTCTTCCCTGTTTCCGTGGAGATCGTGCCTTCACTTGTTACATTTCCGGTTGACGGGGGTTGATCAACTTAACGACAGCTACTCTATATGACAGACAACTTCGTGTAAACATGTGCTGCACTTCTGCGCAGATCTATCTCCTGTTGGTTTTGACTAGAACTAATGGGATGGTAGAATGTATTACGTCTTATCCGTCTTCCTGTTTTTTTAACTTCTCATAATCAAGTGGAACCGGTGTCAGAGAGTTTCATTTTCAGACCTTGCGATCTATAGGGCAGATGATGTATAGGTGGCCAACGGTTAACGAGGGTGTCATGTGGCCAGCACAAAGACCAACCTGCTTTACTTTTCCCCAACCAATGTCAGGTACCCATTAGAGCTGGGTGGATTCAGAGGCGCCCAAGGATCCCGAAATTAAAAAGCCAATTCTTCACCAGGATTCGAACCCGGAAGCCCGGTTCGGGAGCCAAGCGCCTCCTGAAAGGTCCAGATAACCAGTCCTATATCTAAAATGAACTTCCCATTGGTCTCCATATCAGGTAGCTCCCCGTGTTTTGGTGCCAGCATCTCTCTATAAACTATGCAGCTTAAGAAGACATGCTCGGCATTCTCTGGTGAATCTCCAGAACCACTTATGTCACTAGTACTATGTATCCAGTTTGTTAGTGTTAGCTTCCTTAATGTTTAATCAATGGAGTTTCGTTGAAGAGCAAAGTGAAACGAATCGCTACTTGGAAAATCAGTAATCAGTATTGAGCTTTGTTTACTGGCAGAGGAGTACAGCAGGGAATGAGGGGCGTGTTGATGCAAGGAGAGAGCCCTAGAGTCTTAGAGAGACTTTTTGTTTTGACGCCTCTTTTATATTATACCTTACAATCTGATCATTTGTTCAATCCGAGTTTGTCCTTATTTCATTGAATTATTATTGGGCTCAATGCAAGTGGCTTTCTGGTAACTAAGGAAGCAATTCAACATATAGCAGCTACATATGGAATGATTTAGTGATTCATAACGAGTACGTTGGATTAAAATACTCGAAGTTGCAATTAAAGAATAAACATTGGTATTAAAAAGTGACTGTAAAACTTTAAGCTTGTAAAGTGGCGAGTAGACACACTGGCACAAGGATGTCGTAATAACCTTCATGTATGTTGGAACTAGAGATGGGAAACGAACCGAACCTGAACTTAAATCTGACCGAACCGAATCCGAATTTTAAAAGATGGATTCGATTCCCATCTCTAGTTGGAACATACGAAAGTTAAACGTGAAGTCCGGTCACACTGGCAGATCCAGGGGGGGGGCGGTAGGGGTGATCGCCCCCCCCCACTCGGCCGACCCCCCCCCCCCGAAGAAGGGGGTTTCGGACGAATTTTAGTATAGAATTCACAAAATTTGTATACGAATGTATTACTTATGTTAATAATATATACTAATTATTTATATTTCAACCTATTTTTAGATTATTTCGCCCCCCCCCCTCTTGTATGTTGGCCGATTTGGTGGGGTCGGGAGGGGGCAATGGTATCAATCCCGCCCCCCCCCCCATACACTTTCGAGGTGGGGGGCGGTCCAATTTATTTGTAGAAATCACAGCTTGCTAACAGAATCAACTATATATCTATATGATATAAACTTGTTATTGGTAATTTAACCGATCTTTATATTATGTCGTTCCCTGTTTGCCGATTGGTGGGGGGGGGGGGCGAATACCTCTACTGCCCTTCCCACCTTAATCTTTTGAGTTGGGGGGGGCGGTGCTTTTTTATGGAAAAATCATAGTTTGTGAATAAAATTAGTTGAATATCTATATAATATAAACTACGTATTGATATGTGACGCATTGTATATTATGTCTTACCACACTCTAGTCTCAAATTGTATTATTAGTAAATTTAAATGAAAAAGGGTTGTACCAGGTGGGAGGGACGATACATGCAATCGCATTTCCCCCATCAGACAAATCAATACTTTTTCTTTTTGCATTATAGTTAAGAAATTACAAAATTTAAAAAATCTGTCACTAATATAATTTATATATACTATAAATTAAATTCTTATATCAAATCACCCCACCCCTATTCTTTAATGCCAAATGCAATCTTTAGCAGAAATTATTAAAGTATAGTAGTCATCATTAAGATTAGTTCTAAACCCAAATAATCTTTTCATAGTCGCCTTTTCCCAAACTTTACTCAATCTAATATTTTCTAGTAAAATAAATTTGGGACTATAACTCACAATTTATACTTCAATTTTATTGAATATTATTTATCGAATTTTTTTTTTTCGGAGGCGATCCTCAAAGCCAAAATATGAATGAGTGGGGTATCTTATCTTCTCAAGGAAAAATCGGTTTTATTTGCAATGTATTAAGGGCCTATAAATTCATATTAGAATATTTTTCAAGTACAACATTATTCAAAATGTCCTTTTTAATAGTATGAATAATGAGCTGTAGATGTCAGGAGAATGCGTTTCTGCAGTGAAAAAAGCAAGAAAATGCTTTTGTCGTCGGGGGAACTCCATTGATGAATAATGAGCTGTACTTGTCAGGAGAATGTGTTTCTGCAGTGAAGAATGTAAGAAAACGCTTTTAGCGTCGGGGCGAATCCCACAAGGGAACCTTATAGCGCTGCCCCAGTTGTTTTGTTTTTCACCGAAGGTTGAGAAATGCTGCTTTTAGCATCTGGGCTTCGCCCCGAACTCCATTGATGAATAATGAGCTGTACTTGTCAGGAGAATGCGTTTCTGCAGTGAAAAAAGCAAGAAAACGCTTTTGTCGTCGGGGCGAATCCCACAAGGGAACCTTATAGCGCTGCCCCAGTTGTTTTGTTTTTCACCGAAGGTTGAGAAATGCTGCTTTTTTTTATTCTCACACATATATATATATATATATATATATATCTGTGTGTGTGTGTGTGCGCGTACGTGCATGCGTGCGTGCGTGTGTGTGTGTGTGCTGTACGCACGTTTATGCATAGGGTTAGGGTTTACTGTGCGTTAGGGGGGTTTTTTTGAAAAAAAAAACGCCCCCCCCCACTCCAAAGTTTTGGATCCGCTAGTGAGTCCGGTCTAGTACTAACGTTTACATAAAAAGAGCTACTAAAAAGTACGAGATTACGTTATTGTTTTTTTATTTAAATATACAAGTTAAAGAAAGAAACCGTAGAGAGATTTTTTGAAACCATGTCTCTTCAATGGTTCTATGAAGGAATAAATGGTGCAATGAAGTAATAAGTGTGAGTATCGTAATTGCATTTTCTAATTGGCGTCGTTTAGTCTCAGGCCAAAGCGCTCGGGTACAGAAAGTGAAAGCGTCAACAGAACGTGTTTCTTCTGCCCAAGTCGATGCCAGCCATTAAAAACAAATGCTTATCGCCTACTGTATATGAAACTGTTCTTGCCCTGACATGTGTACCAAACAGACACGTTTATTCAAACGTAATTGTCTGGCTTGCTTCATTGCGAAAGTCTGTAATTGTCAATAGGAAGAGATTCGTTTTCTTTATTTTGGAAGTGGTTAGCGTCGTAATATATATGTCGCAACGAGGACACATTTCTGTAAGCAACATGTCATCTACTATAATGTGTAACATGTACAAAACTAGGGCTCGGAGTTTGTACGAGAGGCTCTTTGCTGAGCACATAACCACGTACTTTTAAAATAGGTACCGCATGGCGGAATAATATATATCTAAATGCAAACAAGTTCTCTGATCGCCCATCCTTATCCTAATTCCGACTTCTTATATTGTCTATAAACATAAGCATTTCTTTATACTACCCGTGGTTCATATCCAATTAGAGCCAGCTGGGTCATTCTTGTTGGGCTTAGTCAAGGACTGTAAACATAATGTGGTCCTCAGAAGAGACACTATTTCACGTATCATTATGTTACAGAGCGCCGTCTCCGTTGTTTCCATCGGTATCAAGTAACAACACATAATTATCTTATGATCCAAAACGTCCAAGGAATTTACTGATTATAGATGTGTTATTGTATGTGTATTATTTGTCGGCGACTTAATGTTTAATCTCTAACTATTCATTCGACCCTGCGTCATGCTTGACAGGAATTTTCAAAACACTAGTTTAGGCTTTGAAAAGCTGCGCTTAGCAGCCCGGCGGTTACAGGAATCGTCAAAGCAATGCTATGTATACGTAAGGCTGAGTAGCTTGTAAATGTTGTGGAGAGAGATGATGGACCAAGGAAGTTATGGGCAGTGAAAAAACAACAACATGGGCCTCAGCTCCGGAAGAAAAGCGTTTTAGGCTTCTGTACCACCAAAGCGAAAGCCTGAGATCTATGTGGACGGGAGTGTTTCTCCAAAATAAGGCTCCACAGTCACATGGAAAACATGTTTTACGAGAGGAACCGTAGTCGTTACGACTGAAGGAGGCCAACAGCCAATATGAATTTCAAACAGAGCGCGCGTACTTTATGGAGCCGAAATTGCACGATTCGGTGCATACATCGCAAGCGTTAACATCGTCCTCACCAGGTGAGATTATCGTAACTATCTCAGCGCATTCTCGATTGTCTTTCTCATATAGAGTAAATTGGATGTTATATAATATAGACTTTATGTTTTTGATTTAAAAAATAAAAAGAACAGGCAGATCCTATGGCCTGAAAACGTTCCTGGTGCCAGTGGTTACTCTCATACTAATGATAGACAATCTGTAGATCCCCCAACTAGGATCCACGAGTCTCATAGGCTGAGGATCGCTGATTGCATGCTTGTATGTGTGTGCGTGTTTTTTATTGGACGTGTTAATAGGATCCCGTGTTTTTTTGTAGGAACGTAACGTGCGTTCATTGAAATCATAGAATAGCGGGGACGGTTGGTAAAGTGCCAAGGTGTCAATAGCATTAATGTCATATATTGTCATAGCATCCCAACTGAGGCAAATGCAGTCATCTGTCATACATTCACTCCACGCTTTAACTCATTAACTCATGGTTTCCATTCTATTTTTTTTTGGTAACATTTAGACATCGGCGTCCTTTTGAAATTAACCCATTTTTACCTTATGCACTGATACAATCTTTTTTTTTCCTCCACAAATCAATTTTGTTTGTAATCTTAACAAGAGGTGCACTATTAGACGTGTTATTGGCATGATGGCATGTTAGGGTAGCTGTGTTGATAGCTTGTAGGTAGCATGGTTGTAGTATGTTGATAAGCAAGATGGTGGCATGTCGGTAGCATGATGATGACACGTTGATGGCATAATGATGGCATGTTGAAAATATAAATATGGTTATGTCGGTAGCATGATGATATATTGATAGCATGACAAAACGTCTACTAGAGACATTAGCTTGTTGATAGAGGAAAATAATCTGTTTATAGAGGATAATAACTTGTTGATAGAGTTTAATAGCGTGTTGATAGCATCAAGACTCCAGCTTTAAGGAACTCGTTGGAGGTTGAGAAGTGATTAGAACCCTTTATTCAAAGAGTGTCTTCTATGGTACGAGTACACAATGGGGCTATTGGGATTAAATATTGAGGACTGTGACAAGTCAAAAGCTTGCTGTCAGAGTCACTCAAATTTATCACAGCATTAATTATTATTATTCATTATTTATTTATTTCATTTTAGTTATTTCCCCGTCCTATCCCCACTTTCTTCACCCGCCCCACCTTTACCTCTTCAGGCTAGACTGAGCCCACCACCTTGGCGGCTTTTCACTTGTCTTCCCTTGACCGAGGTAAAGATAAACACAGTCTCTTTGATCGTACCGGCCGGATGTCTGACGGGCGCAGTTGACACCACCTTGGGTGGAATGCAAGTCACTCTTCCCCCCCCCCTTCTCCCACGTCTCTCCTTGATCTAGGAGATCACTCGAACTAACACGCCTATTGACCTTTCCAAGGTGCGACTCTTGTCGGACTTCACCCACGTGTAAGATAAATCTTAAGCCTAGGACATTTCCTGTTTCCGCCCACATTTTCCAGGGCTATATATAAGGTAAATTAAATCAAGCCAGACCCTCTCATTTTCTCATTCGAGCTGATCTATCGAGTCTGGACTATATCATTTATTCTTACTCCTAGAGGAATACCTGGTGGTAAGCCGAACTTGATCACAAGTTCCATCTTAGTTACTTTGTGCATGTTTCTCACTGGATATTATTATGTCTATTTTAATATTTCATTTATAATTAATTAGTGCATTGTGTATTTCTCACTGTCGTAAGTAGAAAACATAAACATGGCATATGTATATATTTATGTATTGCATTAATCTATTTATGCTACGTTGCTCCATTGATCGTTGATGCAACCATGCATATATTTGTACATCTTATTTTATTTCCTTTATCTCGGCTGACCGCCTTGATAATCTTACTAGCGCACTAACACTGCGCTTAGAAAAGAGATATGAATTAACTCCCCTTTAGTCATTTTACTCTTACGAGAGTTGCACCCCTTGAACGGACACCCTCTCCATTCAAGTGCGCTCCATTGTTCTCGGCCGACGGTTGTATGAAAACAAACCGTCATTGTCGCTGACCACCGCCCTTTTCTCTTCCAACTTGTGTTGATTATTTGAGATTATTACTTCCCCTTTTTATGTACATTTTTGTATTGCTACTATCAGCCATCTATTTTCCAAATCCCATTTGTCATCATCTCCCCATTGTGCTTTAAAGCAATTTTACCAATCTGACGAATGCACCTCAGTCGAGGGCATCGATAAGATGCATGAGAGACATGTCCTAACTTGTCTTTATTTATCCGCAGCCTCCCTCAGGTGTCTGCCTATTTACCTGCTATTTATCGGATCATTCCCCTGCCTATTTATTTGGCATTATCTGCCTATTTGCTGTTCAGTGCCTACACGACACGACTCAACTAGTTATCAGATCACTACGCTATTTGCTGTTGAGTATCTTCTACTGTCTACGTGGATCTACTCAACTCTATTCATTGGCGCTATCGGCTCTACTTGCCCGCCTATTCGACAGCCCACCTGTCAGCTCATTAGGTGCGACGTCCCTAAAGACCCAGATCTGTGCGAGACGTCATAGCTACGCCAAACCCTCCGCAACTCACTGGACTCACCCTGCACTACGCTGCCCACGGCAGATCAGCTCTGCCCGCAGTACACTTGTGCCCACGGTAGCCGGCCACCCGGATACCAGAACTTTGGATTGAGACTCCACAAAAACTGTATCGTCGGCGTCCCTCTACCCGCTAGAGCGCCACCTTCAGCTGCAGAACCTCAAGCCAGGACACAGCCAGCTGCGACCCAAGCAGGACAACCAGCTATGTTCAGAAGACAAAGTGACATACTCTCCTATAAAGTGCAAGAGTGATGATTAAATATAGTATCAATTAAAGATAGATGCAAACCCTCCCCTTTTTTATTCTTCATTTTTAACTTTGTATCTTTCTTTCATTGCTTGTCTCCTTGCGTGCCTGCTCCCGATTTATATGCTGACGGGTTGGTGTGTGATAGCTTTCAAAAATAATCATCCCCTAGACTCTAAAACACGCCAAACACACGTCACATTCCCCAACCTGTCACAAGGACCACGAGATTTCATGCTGCCGAATCCACGCTGTGGGCAAACATCGTTAAGTCAGCGACATTTAGTCAGTGATTGATTTCTGTCTTAGTTCTGTAGACCGTCTACTTGGTCTTCTGCTCCAGCAAGTGGCACTATTTCATTTGGATTATTGTCACGTGGGGCATGTGTTTATTGTGTGTGTGCGTGTGTGAATCATTGTGGAAGATTTTGCGTTTGTGTGAGGTCGTGTGGATGTGTGTATGGTTGTACTGCGTTTCAAATGCCAGGTGTGGTAGGCCACCATCTCCGCAGCACATTTTACTGTCTCTCACTTTGAGACCTTGACATAGCTGAAATATTTGTCCACACTTTTGTTATGGGAGATAAATAATGGCAGCTATACTGTTTGTTTCTTTCAATTTGCCCTATCATCAGTTTGTTTCGGAAGAAAAGGCGAGAGAAACATTGCGTTTAGAAAGAATACAAGATTTCACATTTTGAAGTACCTCGCCCTGCCCCCATCACTATGCACTATGATATGGCTTTTTGTATCTGCATGCTCTTTGTTTCTTAAGATTTTTTACCTGTAACATGCTGACATAATTGTAGTTACTATTGTTTATCTCCATTCAATATTACACTTCATAGCGTTAGTTCTATTAAGTGTTTTGCTATGTTGCTTTAGAAAAAACACAAATGTTTTGCTATAATAACAAAAGTGGTGTAAAAAAAACAACAACATTGTTGCATTTCCCTCAAGACTTTTAAGTGAGTGTGTGGGTGGTGGCGATGGTGATTATTTCCGAATGTACTTTGTTTAATAAATGGTAGGCTTTAGAAACAGTTAGACTTTTTTCTATATTTCACAATAAGAACTTTAGGAACTAAGTATTTAGGTATAACTACCATGAGAACTAAGTATTACCACTGTAAGTACTATAAGAACTAAGTATTAAGTAAGTACTGTAAGTAACTAAGTAAGAACTACACTTACAATGACCGGGGGATACACATTTGGGATCAAAAGAATACCCACAGTGGAGGACAGAAAATGGTAAGTCTTTACTGGATGTGAATAATATGTAGGTCGCAACTGGAACTGCATAACAATGTGGAGTACTGTTGTCATTAAACTTTCGGACTCAAAGAAAAGTCTTATTTTTGTATTATTTTATTTTGGTATTACATCTTCTAATTGTTTATTCAGAAAAGTATTTCGCGTGAAATAATTTACGAATTTGCCGTATAAGTTTTGAGAGTAGTTTAATATGAGCTAGAATGGCCACCTAGTTAGTTGCTCATTACACTTTTCTACCGTCAAATCAAAATAACAGAGCATAGCAATTTAATTGTAAGGTTAGTCGCTTAATAACATCTAAGGATTTTGTTTTTAAACATGGAATCTTCATATCTGGCACACTGATGGCCAATCAAAGCTGTTTACTTTCTCTCCAAGCTACCTTGTGTTTCAACTGTGAGTGAAATGTCTGCGGTTCTAGACGTAGATCAAGATTTACGTGCAGAGTTGTTGAAACGACGTCGTGGATTTATGTCAAACAATTGCTTGTGGGAGTGCCCTTGCTTTCGTGCGTGTGTGTGACAAGTAACTCTTTCATTGATTCCATTCTTCGAATATTTGTATGATAGTAAGAAGACAAACAAGTTACATTGTGGCATTACTTGAGGGCATCATTGATCAAACAATAACAGAGCATTGATGAGCCTCATTGGAAGTCTTTTATTTGGGATGCAGTGTTTGTTATTTGTTTAACGAGTTCTCAGTTTATGTCTTGCAAATACCAACTTTTGGACTAAAACTCCCCATTGTTTATGTTCTCGAGTGCTTCGCTCTCTCTCTCTATCTCCCCCTCTCCCATTCTCTCTCTTTCTTTCCCCCTTTCTCTCCTTTTCTATTTTTTTTTTCATCTCTCTCAATTATCCCAATCTCTCCAATCACTAAAGGAAATGAATTCTATACGTACATCGCTTTAATAGTCGACCCAAACGACATTATCACAAAGACATCACAATGAACACAATAGTTGTTTTATACTAACAATTATATTGTAGATGATTGCACATATTATTCCCATACTTACATTATATACAGATCGAGTTCTGTTACTACTCGCCGGTAGCAAGTTTCAGTATTCTCTGAACATATAATAACGAACCCAAACAGGTGTTATTATTATTAGTATTAATATTATTACTTACTGGTAGCAAGTTTCAGTATAGTTTCAATATTCACTCAACACAGTTATTTGATCTCAGTTTCTAGATAGATCTAGCTTGTATACTTACTTATAAGTTATTTTACTTTGACCTTTTCATGGCCAATAATTGTACTAGATTTGAACTGTTTCTCCCGTTTGCAACTTTCCTATGGCTAATGTTTGTACCTTTATGCCTGCTTTCAAAGTTACGCTGTCTTACTTTATGCATGTACTTTATCTCTTTTCGCTTGGATAAAGTTGCATACGCGTTAATAATATTGGAGGAAAATCTATTAAAAAAAAAAAAACCAACAGCTTTTGACTTTTTCCCATCTTATGATAGCCGCGGGGTCTAACAAGAGTCTAGCTTCTAATGCATTGTCTTCTTAAGGAACTGCTCTCCAATGTATCTGTTTATAAATGTAAATCTATGTACAAGTATGTTTATCAAATATTTTCATTCAATCTATGTCCATACTATGGGTTCTTAAGTAAACATACACATAGACATTTGGCCAACTTTTGTTGCTTAGGAAAATTGAGATCGATAATGCCAATTTTAATCTTTTGTTGGACTGTTCCTTGTACAGCATCGTGTGCGTGTATGTGTGAGATGTGTGCGTGTATGTGTGAGATGTGTGCGTGTATGTGTTCCTTGTGCAGCATCGTGTGCGTGTCTGTGTTAGATGTGTGCGTGTATGTGTTAGATGTGTGCGTGTATGTGTTCACGTGTAGGATACGTGAATAGGTACATTATTAGTCAATCATCACAGATAAAAAAGAGATTATTGCAACCAGAGTCTCTGTTACTCTCCCTAGTTAGAACAACACATTTCAGTATTGAAGCATTAAACAGTATAACAGCGCCCTCTGTAGACATGTCAAGATGTCTTTGAAGATTTGAATGTCAAAGCTAAGCGCCATGATGTAACGACTGGAATTCAGACATTGGACATTTGCCTTCTATAAAACCCAACTTTCGCTGTATATCCCACAGAAGAACACTTTACACAAGTCTAAGACAAATAGTCCGTTAGAGACAGAAATATACCCCGTTTAGAAGTTTATGTTTTGAATGGCACAATCACATGAAGTTTATATATATATATAAGAGCTATATGCTTGCTCAAAGTTGACCCTCTTTATATTTATATTTAACACTATTGTTAAGTTTTCCATTGTTAAATGTTCTTTTGTCTTGCTAAATGTTCACGTTATTCCTAATAGCTCTCATGTTGCATAATTTATTTTCAAATGTCTGTCTACACATTGATCTGTTGATGTTGCACATACTGAACGTAATCATATCCCGTTTTTATATAAGAAAAACGTTTGCCTTTATAAATGTACAAAAGATATTCCACTTGGTATTGACTGACGTACTTCAGGAAGACATTGAAGTAACTTGCTTTAATCCTTTCCAATGTTTGTAGAGTTTACATTTGTATTCATGGCGAACGTCATTCAATAAACTTTTATTCAGATTGGATGTTGGCAAACACGCACACACCTCCTGGATCTCTCTATAGAAACTAGTGTATTCACATTACATTTTGGTTTCTCTGCCCAATCTGAAATATATGCGAACTCGGAAATAGCTCTTCGTTTGCGCAAAGTTTTAGAAAATGGAATTTTATACTGCGCTAGGTTGGTGACTTTGGGGAACACAATTAAGGGTGGGTGCACCAAAATAGTTGTGGTTATGTCATCAAATTTCCAACATATCTAGCTGCTTTCGTGTTTATGTGTGTGCCTGGATTGACCAGTGGTCACTTTCAGCTTAGGGATACAGCCCACAATCGTAACTATACTTGGATTAGTGTTCTAGTGTGCGCAGAAAAATCAGACTAAAGTGTCACCCTCGATGCTCATGTGTAACGTTTTAGATATGTATTTCAACACTGGCGGCCTTATCCTGCTTGTCGTGGCCTCGGCCACTGTCGGGTCTGATGCGGAAGTTGCCGAGTCCGTCTTGGATATGAGTCTCGGAGTGTCTCTCTGGTTGACGTTCACCTTGCTGTGGCTTCCGTGCACGAGCGAGGTCTTCCCATTGGCAACATGAGTGGAAGGCATGCTCGAGTGATGATGGCGATTACGGGATGAAGCAAGGTCCGAGCCGTGCACCGTGGCCGGTAAGTCCGTAATGCTAATCCGAGGAGCTGCTCGAACAGGAAGACTGCCGGGCTCTGACTGGATAGAGTGGAAGTGGGTGTGCATGTGGGCCAGACGGGCTTGCCGAGTGCGGTACGGGTGGCCCGTTGCGTGGCGCTTCTCCGTTAGAGACAGTGTGCGACCGCACCGGCCTAGGGGAATGTTCGATCGGCTAGGTTTACCTAGTCCGTTGACGAGTTTGCTCCCGTTACAGACTCTCTCCGCTAGACTCTGAGGGGAGTGATGGTGCCTAGAGAGTGCCTTGGTGTCGGTCAGGCTGTCCCCCTCGCTGTTCTGGGAGAAGACGTCCTCGTCCCTCTCGTGGTCCTGACAGTGGGTGGTAGTGTCACTCATTTCGTACCGGTCATCCGGGAAGTGGGAAGACATACTGTCATACTTGCTGGACTCTGCCGCAGCCGTACGGGGCTGATGAACAAGATTCGGGCATCGAGAGAGTAGGACAATGAGAACGATGATAGACAGGGCCAGCACGGCCCCTATGCTTGATCCAATGGAGACTGGGATGTGCCAGCTCGTGGTTGACGCCTCCAGACACTCCTCTAGAGTCAGACTCTCATTGACAAACATTTTGACACACACCTAAAATAAACGATTGCATAGTGTTAGCACATTTCTTCCGATTCGCACATTTTGTTAAAGCAATGAGAGAACAAGCAAAAATAGAAAGAAAAAAAAACTTTAAAAAAAGACTTATAGACATTGCTATAAAAAATTCTTAAAGCTATGAATGTTGAGATTACCTTGTAATAGGTGTCTGCCACCAAGTTTTTAATGCCATACGTTTCCGTAGAAGGCTCTAGCATCTCACTATACTGGAAGTAATTGCTGGCTATTCTGTTGTACTGGACCACGAAGCCTTTAGGCAGACCACTGCCCATGCCCTCCAGAGCCCACCGGATGTAGATGGACGAGGCCGTGGTGGAGGTGACCTCTGGCCTGATGGCCAGCACCTTGTCATCAACGGTGTTCTCCATGGCCATTACGGCGGCAACTGTAGCCGCCGGCAGGTACATGTACCCGCCTCTCCTAACCTGGTCAGTTCCGACCACGCGCCCGGTGTGAGAATCACTGCCAATGATCGAAGCTGTAGTCTCTTAGCTAGACCTGGGAAATAGAAACATTCACCAATTAAAACTTTATCCAGCCTAATTATGATAACGAGTTAATTTCTCGGTATTCACACTCACAATGATGCACTAGGATGTCCGGTGTCAGTTTAAGTTCATTAAATATATAAAGATTGTTTACATCTAAGTATCTTGAAAAGTATACAGAAAAGCAATTATGTATTCTGAGTGTAACTTGCTTTGATCATTCTAATCATAGTCAAATACTCAGTCTTGTCTGGCTACCCACCTAAGAGAAGTAAAATCCAAACCTCTGCTGCCTTGCAGCTCTACCCAAAAAATGGAAAAGGCTTTGTGAGTCAACCCTGAGGAAAAATCATGAGCCGGCGACCCTTAGCAGCTTGCAGCACACAGTACCTAACCCTGACAGAGCCTGCGGTGCCAAATAATATAAGCACCTGCCGTGTCTTTGGATGAATCAACTGCGTGGAGAGAGGGGGGAACTGCTTTGTGGACGACATCGTTTCATCGCTAATGCCCAGGCATTCATCTTTTCCGTGAGATGATCCATTGTCGTTTCTCTATTGAAGGAGGCGATATATATATACATATACGCACTGTATTAACCTGTAGAACATGATTTAGATCTTATAGTTTTAAAGTTGTAGGGAGGGACACGAAGACAAGACAAGAATTATGTGATTAAGGAATAAAAGATTTGTTGGGGACTTTCAGTTCAGTTGATTGTAACATTTTGGATTTCAAAATGTATTTCTAATGACATTACACTTATAAGGTTTCGTTTGTGTCATGACAGTTCATTTTATTTTGGTTCAAGACGTATTTGAAGTTTTGATCTACACGTTGTTTGTACTTCCATACATTACACACTTGTACATGTGTTTGTACTTCCACACATTACACACTTGTACACGTTGTTTGTACTTCCACATATTACACACTTGTACACGTTGTTTGTACTTCCACACATTACACACTTGTACATGTGTTTGTACTTCCATACATTACACACTTGTACATGTGTTTGTACTTCCATACATTACACACTTGTACATGTGTTTGTACTTCCATACATTACACACTTGTACATGTGTTTGTACTTCCACATATTACACCCTTGTACACGTTGTTTGTAATTCCACACATTACACACTTGTACACGTTGTTTGTACTTCCACGCATTACACACTTGTACATGTGTTTGTACTTCCACACATTATACACTTGTACACGTTGTTTGTACTTCCACACATTACACACTTGTACACGTTGTTTGTACTTCCACACATTACACACTTGTACACGTTGTTTGTACTTCCACACATTACACACCTGTACACGTTGTTTGTACTTCCACACATTACACACTTGTACACGTTGTTTGTACTTCCACACATTACACACTTGTACACGTTGTTTGTACTTCCACACATTACACACTTGTACACGTTGTTTGTACTTCCACACATTACACATTTGTACACGTTGTTTGTACTTCCACACATTACACACTTGTACACGTTGTTTGTACTTCCACACATTACACATTTGTACACGTTGTTTGTACTTCCACACATTACACACTTGTACACGTTGTTTGTACTTCCACACATTACACATTTGTACACGTTGTTTGTACTTCCACACATTACACACTTGTACACGTGTTTGTTCTTCCACACATTACACACTTGTACACGTTGTTTGTACTTCCACACATTACACACTTGTACACGTTGTTTGTACTTCCACACATTACACACTTGTACACGTTGTTTGTACTTCCACACATTACACATTTGTACACGTTGTTTGTACTTCCACACATTACACATTTGTACACGTTGTTTGTACTTCCACACATTACACACTTGTACACGTGTTTGTTCTTCCACACATTACACACTTGTACATGTGTTTGTACTTCCACCCATTATAAACTTGTACATGCGAGATTGTGCCAGCTGTATTGAGCCACGTACTTGCAACAACATACACTCAATAAGAAACGAGGGAAAGTCGTTTACTGAATTATATTTAATATTGCTTATTAATATTTTAGTATTGTATTGACTCTAAATTACAATCGACCTCCTGTTTGACACTCTGGGTGCCTTGACCTAGATCTAGATCTATTACGGTATGTTGCAATTCAAAGACCGAGAAAGCTAAATGCCGAGTCAATGTTTAAACTTCACGAACTGTCTACACTTAGAATAAGAAACGCACAAATTTGATTGAAAAAAACAAACAAACTTGAGCTCGTTATGACCTTCGGAAAATCAAAAACAAATCACGAAGTACCAATTAATTATTGGCGGCCAATTCACTTTGTGGCCGGCTGTTTTCATCTTAGCACTTTTAAGGTCGACTAGTTCACATCCCAGCACCATGTCACACTTCTAGAAATCCTGTAGAGAATGTACTCAGTTCAACCCTATTCTAGATTTATTGTGTTTATACTTTTGAACATTTCGACATCACACTTTTTTTTCCCTCTCTTTTTTTCTAACATAAATGTCTCTGTGCGTTACTGTTTCTCTTTCATTATTTTAGGTTTATAGGATTCTGACTTTCCTTAATTCTCTTTTACCTTTCTCTCACCTATTTCTTTCTCTCTCTCTCTCCTTTCACAATAAGAAAGTCTCTTTGAGACTCGTTACATCGTCCTAGGAAATAAAAGGTTATAGTAGCCGCCAACATTTGTACAACTGCTTGGGAGTTTTCTTCTGTCTATTGGATCAATACTCACCGTCTACAGAAACGAGGTGAGCGCCCGTGTCATTCACTAAGAAGATGGGGATATTTTGTCAACTGATTTCGACTACGCTTAAAATCTGGAGGCGTCTCTGTAATTGTGGAATACTGTGATTTGCTGAAAACTAAGCTACTTTTCATTTTGTAGAATGGAGAAACACTCCCATCAGAAGACTATTTCTATTAAGATCAACTCAGGCGCCATGTTGCCTTCACTGGCATAGAGGATAGATGGCAGCAGAGGATGACCTCTAAAAAGACAGTTGGAAAGTTCTCACAAAAGCCGCGGGACACATATTTTAGACCCAAAGAAAAGCCCAGGCGCAGACAACGAAAAGAAGTCTTGAATAAACCTCTAGCGGACACTGGATTTATCTGTATCAGATGTGGAAAAAAATGCAGGTTAACTGGGTTTGTATAGTCATTTGAAAGACTTAATCTTTGAAATGGAAGATATTGCTATTATTATTATTTCTTATCGAAAATACAAGAAACATGCATATCTGTACCCCGGTGGACCAAGTAAAACAAAGGACGTTTGTTCACCCCTGCAGCAGTATATCTTTGTGTTTTATTTCCTAACGAACATGTACTTTCCTGTCAAACAGAGAAGATTTGTTCTGTCAAATCATACGCATACATTCTTAGTTGTCCTCCTTGCTGTCGTGAGCACGCAATGAATGGATCTATGAGATTGTCCTGTGACCTTGGTCTCAAGCCTCTAGTGTCCATAACCTTTTCGTGAGTTCCCAACCACTTGACCTTGGGTAACGTAATACCGGTACACTAAACTGATGCTCTGGCTGAGGTAGTAAAGAGTGGAGTGCTTCATGATGGTCGAGTGTTCTTGTAGAAAATGGTAAACTTGTGGTTATAGTGAAAACGATCTTATTCAAATTCATTTGACTTTTAAAGAAAAATTCTAATCACCACATTAAACAAGCCATTGTCTGCGATTCAGAAGCCACTTAGTGTCGACCACATTTAACATGACATTGTCTACGATTCAAAAGTCACTTAGTGTCGACCACATTAAACAAGCCATTGTCTGCGATTCAAAAGTCACTTAGTGTCGACCACATTAAACATGACATTGTCTACGATTCAAAATTATTTTAATATCGAATGTGTCTACTGCAAACGTGACGGCCAATAGAGTTACTAAGGTTTTAGAGCTTAAGTCAGACCAGTTCCACTGACTAGCAGCTCATCATTTCCTTTCTAGAGATTCTCTTCTGTTTCAACCGTTGTCCACTCTTAAGGGAAAAGATCTGAACTGACTTGTTCTAAAGTAGTGGGGTGGAGGAGGAGCAACACAAGGGACTGTTCATTGAAACGTCTTCACTGGAATGTTGTTGTTTTTTAAATTTATTTTGTCGATTTTTGTGGATCAAAAAAACTTTTCTAATGATTGTCATTTGTTAAATATTTGTACATCTTTTTTTTAGACCTGAAAGCCTACAGATAACATTGTCTGTATTTTTAATGATTAACATTTCTAATTTAAAAAATCAGATATTGTGCGGTATAATTAGTTCACATTCTGCTTTTGGAACTCTTTTCTGCAATATTTGCTGTTTAATTAGCGCTCAGAGAGATAGTTAATTGACGTATTAGCGGCCTATCGATTAGTTTTTTTTTTAAAGATTTTCCTGCTTCCGACTGAATGATATTCAGTGTATACGAATAGGTTATGTGGGTGAACTTGCTCTGTTAATAGAGGTGTGTGAAGGAGAGAAAGTGTGTGTGGGAGAGTGTGTGTGAAGGAGAGAAAGTGTGTGTGGGAGAGAGTGTGTGCAAAGGAAAGAGAAAGAGAGAAAAGATCAAGAGAGAGAAAGAATTGCTAAAAGAAATATTAATTCAGCAAATCAATACAGTACACCAGTTTCATGTTTAAATTTTGTTTTCAGTACTGTTAGACCATCGTAAATAAAATCTAGAAAATAAGAAAAAAACACCTCTCCCTCTCACTCTACCAATATAGCACATTCTTGGTTAGAGTTAACGAGAAGTTTGTTGTATATCTAGACGTGTAAATTAGTGTGGACCTACATAACTTGTTTCAACACAAAGATCATGTCCAGACACTACCACACCTGGCACAAACGTAGCTACCTGATTGACACTAAAGTTGTGACACTCTCAGTATTTATTGATTGATGGCTAGAAGAATGCGTTGGAATATCCAACAGACATGGCCTTGCCCATACTCACTGGTGGCGGGAACCTGGGTCATGAATGGGATTTGTAAACCCGTCTATTCTTTGTAGACATTTACTAACGCCTCGGTAGGACTGTCTTTGTTCTAGTCGATATATTGAGTGAGCTAAATACCTTGGTAGAAACTCGTTCAGATAATGTTAGTTGAATCAGTGGGTCCCAAATCATACATCACAACACTGTTTGAAATCACCCATAAAATCCCCCTCCTCCAAAAAAAAGAAAAAAAAAGTCTAGCTTACGACAATCTATAAACGTCTTAGCCGTGCTTGAAATTGTTGCAACATTTAATTCTACCGAATATTTGTTGTTGTTTGTTTTTTTAAATCTGCTTATTCGTTTTGTTAAGGTGTACATGTCCTATGTACCTATAAACTATTTTAACTAAAAGCGAAACGGACTTTTAAGAGTAAAAAGAAACACATTGAACAGACAACATATATTATTATGCATGCATGTAGAATTATAGATATAGTAAGATTTCGCAAGAGTCGTGTGTCTGTCTAACTAGCAACTACAACTTCTATCAGCTTTATACAAACATCAGATCTAACAGTTTATAGAAAGAGTGCTCAGTCCGATATTAGCAAAAAGTCTTCGTAACCTTGTTTTCTTGTTGTTCAAATAGTCCTTCCTATTGTATTGTACCATTCCCAACCTTTCTAGACTCTATTATCAACAGACTAATGTTCCCTTACTAATCTGGTCTTTACATCATTGAATGAGCGAAGTTGGCCAATACTGCAATGTCGGTAACGTCAGTGTGACGGGGAAACGTTCTTGTAGTTGAACCCGTCATATCTTGGCTTTCATCTCGTTCCTGGACCACTAGACTATAGATCAAGTAGACAAGTCAAATATCCATTATTAACAATCGATGATACGTCATTGCTGGAGTAGTTAAAACAAATTTGATGTTTAAAATGTGTTAAGTCTCAAGAAGAGCACACGTTGTGACGTGAACGGAATTACTTGAAAAGATGTAGGAGATTTATGAATTAGGAATCATTTTTTCGTGACAAATAATATTGGTGGCTCTCGAAAGTCTGCCGTCATGTTGAATTGAACTCAGTCTCTGTGATTAATGATTGTATCTGGAGTGGCACGAAGGTATTGCGATCTTCTGGAACTTAAGGTTAGGCTGACTCTGGCTTCACTCTGCCTAGTGATATAGTGTTACTGATGCAAAGTAGAGAGAGAGAGAAATAGAGACCACAGATAGTGCATTGACTTGTGAAAAACAACTAAACAAGCTTGAAACTTTTGGTATTTCAAAAGTTTGATAATTAGATCTAATAAACTTTGCAGTACAATAATGAGGATCATTGTTGACTTTGTTTTATAAAAACATTTATTTCAAACATACTGCAGAGACAACTAAAACATTTGCGCTTACTTAGATTACGTTTTTCAACATTTTCAAAAGTGATTTTTACGAATTTACATATAATATACATACCGCCGGTATAGTTAATTTTCAGCAACTGGTTTTGTAGTCAGATTCCTAAACAGGTTTAGACTATAGACATAAGTATTTCGAATAAAATCTGAGTATTTTACGCTATTAATGCACTTACTAATTCCTTTTCTGCGGTAGGTGATATTTATTACACTATACTTGTATAAGCAAATTGATTACAGAACCTTAGTACAGTCATCCAGCTACTCTTTCTAGAGTGTACACATTGTACAAATAGTATTTGAGTTTTCTTTAGTGATGGCACACGAATTGAATGAATAGGAATAGGTCATGGGACAAGTCGACATGTCATGCTGTTATTTTTCTTGGCATTTCTTTGATTTAATGCCTGTTGGAATTAGTCCTTTTTCTCTGTCCATTCTTAAAAGCCTCTAGGTCAGCTTGGCAAAGGTCAGCTAGGCAAAGGTCAGCTTGGCAAAGGACACCGTCAAGTTATTTAGTCTAGTTATGAAAACGGTCGGGTCATTTTCCTCAGCCCAGCCATACATGTTGTTAGGTCAGTTTGCCCAGTCATTGACTCTGGTCATGCCCTGTACAATTAGCATATTCTTACGAATGTCCATGACAGGAAAGTAAATCATAGCGAGTGCATTGTGTTATGATTTCTTATAGTCTTTCGATTGCTGTCTGGAAGATGGTGAGAGAAAGAAGAGAGAGGCAGGCATTATCAGGTTCTAGCATTATCGGGCGCGTTGCATTATTCCTCAACTGTTAAGATATCTTCAGACCATTTTAGCATGCTCTAAAAAGGTTAAGGGACCATTTATAAAATTTTAATTTATTAATATGTACCGGTACCTGTTTAAAACTTACCATGGTTAAATACTAACGCTACATTTACTTTGTCTTGGGAATCGGGGCTTCATTCTCTTTTAAATCAAAATCTCACATGGCGAGTCCGTCTGCCCAACACTTGAATATCATATGGAATAGGTGACACTCATAGAAAGAAACTCTTAAGATCCTAACATTCGATGACAAGCATGGTCAACAGAACATTGGATGAGAATACGTCATAAAAAAACATCGGATGAAAAGACGTTTAAAAAAGTCTTAGATCTAGTTACCAACTTCAAGATTAATTAAAGAACAAAAATCAAACTAAAGATAGAAGGCAAACATTTTAGTAATATTACAACGTAGCTTAGCATGTCCTTTGCCAAAGCCTAGCGTGATGTTCATACTCTGCACGCCTAGGGATCAATAGCTTCTAATAGGAATTGGTAAACTGAGCCTTTTTGTAATGCTTGGGAATCTGGTGGATCTCTACTGGGATCCAAGGCTAACGATATGGGGAAATACAATCAGCGAAGTCGGTGATGTTTTTGCTGCTACTGGAGGATTGTTGTCCCCTAGCTCTGTGGTTGTCAATGCCAAGGATTCAAGTTGGCAATGCAATTCATTTGATAAGTATGCGATCATTTAGCTTGTTATTAAAAACGCTCCTTGTGCAGGAAACAACAGTTTGTTGTTTTTTTATAACTTTTCTTCTTTAAAGTATCGCAATAAGTCAACATTTATTTTCTAACACAAACTTTTTCATCCCTTACTAGTGGTCCGCCATGCTGCCTTGGCAGTGAAACAGTTCATTACAAATGTTAGGAGCTTTTTTCTTCTTGTAGCTCTTCCTAATTAAAATTCCAAAATGTACTCTATGGTGAGATGAGTCTGTTCTGTGAGGTTTTCGGACCTTACGACTTTACAAACTCTCGTGCCATAGAGCTCTGTACAAAACCTCTCATGCCATAGAGCTCTGTACAAACTCTCATGCCATAGAGCTCTGTACAAACTGTCGTGCCATAGAGCTCTGTACAAACTCTCGTGCCATAGAGCTCTGTACAAACTCTTGTGCCATAGAGCTCTGTACAAACTCTCATGCATAGAGCTCTGTACAAAAACTCTCATGCCATAGAGCTCTGTACAAACTCTCATGTCATAGAGCTCTGTACAAACTCTCATGTCATAGATCTCTGTACGAACTCTCATGTCATAGATCTCTGTACGAACCTTCGATGACCTAGATCTCTGTTCTCAATTCGATGACCTCGTAAGCATCCCGAAGAAGTTAGAACAAACGTTATTATTATGTTTTTAGATTACTTCGTTTACTCAGTTAGTGCCCCTTGCAAGAATATTTTACCGTTGGATGTTTGATATACAGGTTAAAATTTTAATGTTATTGTAAGAGTGTGTACCTTCAGTTCATTCAAGAAGTAAACACTTTTCATAAGAAGTTAAGTTACAGAGTGATTGGAAGACACTAAGTTCTATTCCTCACTGCAGGGAGTACAAACCAAAAGCCAACAAAATTTTTTAAGTCAACTTACAGCTTTAGCTTCGAAAGCCACCTAAACTACAATAAAACGACAACAATATTGCTTCTGACAAGTGTTATTTGAAGTTTATAATTAACTTTAATTCATGCCACAAGCTAGCCACAAAAAATAAACTTCAGCCATTAATAAGAGCATTCTGGGAAACAAAACATTGCATTCATCAGAAACGGTCTAAAGATAATGGAACCAGTCATATTTCATTGACGACTAACTACGTGGTATCGAGATTTCATTCCGAAAAAAAGCCTACCTTAATTACGGGGGATCAACGGAGTAATCGAATATAAATTAGTCTGTATCAACACGGACTATCGACCCACGGTGTATTTTAATAAGGTATGATTGCTCTTGAATTAAAAGGTGACTTGCCAACTCCGAGGCAGGTCGATCGGTTCGTTCGTCTGGGCGCTGAGAAGGCCCTTCTCCGACCGCCTTGTTCCATTCTAGCGATGACAACAGGGTCGATAGTTTCCCACTCCCGGAAACGGAAATCTTGCTTACATGAAGGTTTGTGAGATGCATGGCTACGTTCTGATATATAAGTGTGAACTGACCCGGGCTTGTGATCCCATTTTCGGCATCTAGATTGGGAAAAAAAAAAGATCCATCATCAGAATTTCAGATAATAGCCAGAATACTTCCCAGATTTGATCATCTTAGTATACAACAGTGGTTCTCATTCTTCTCTGTTTGGAACAACTTTGGTTAAAACTGATGGGATAAGATATATATTTTTGAACCCAATTAAGGCGATGATCTCAGAAAACAAAGATCCTTTAAACGAACAATATTTTCAATCGTTTAGTTTATCCTTCTTATTATTTACGTCTGTCCTGACTAGACCATCAATTAAAATCAGACCAATGTAAACAGACGAGTTTTAGCGATGCCTTCAGACAGATCGACATTCAATTTCAATCTTGAAATACATTTCTGGCCTTCATTAAACTGAGATCCTTTGAGTCGGGCAGTTTATTTCACCTAGCCTCACATCGTTTCGTTTGTATTAGTCACAGTACTTTGAGAGTTCTTGTACATTGGCAACTGATAATCAGTTCAATTTGCCCTAGTATGTGTTTATTTGTGTGTTTGTGTGTGTGTGTGACATGAAAACATTTTTGTCATGAAACAATCAATCCTAGATATCTGGGCATGCTACCTTGCCTCATAGTGACGCCCGGGTGGAAATGGGCGTAAGAGGAGACAGCTAGGCCTACCGGGTAGCGAAACAAGACTCCCGTGGGCGTGCACTGTGCGGGGTTTTGAAAGAGCTCCCATAACTTGTCAACAATCCAGGCACCGTTCCTCAAGGGTCCATTTCATAAATGGTGTGTCCCGCACGGTTAGCATGGCGTAGAATAGGAAAATGACAGTGGTTCCACGAATCCGGAGTGATAGTGTCACTGGAAATGACAGTGTCAATATAGTGTCAATAAGACTCTCTTCCAGAGAGAACACTCCATTCAATCAGGCCGGTGACGAGGAGCTCTCGTTTGCTTTTACTGGCCTAAGGTTTAAAGAGCTTTTTGGCTTATCTCTACCTGACAGTTTCAAATGGTTATAATAAACAGCTGACTATGTTACTAGTTCTAGATATCTGGTTGTAATAAACAGCTGACTATGTTACTTGTTCTAGATATCTGGTTGTAATAAACCAGCTGACTATGTTACTAGTTCTAGATATCTGGTTGTAATAAACAGCTGACTATGTTACTAGTTCTAGATATCTGGTTGTAATAAACAGCTGACTATGTTACTAGTTCTAGATATCTGGTTGTAATAAACAGCTGACTATGTTACTAGTTCTAGATATCTGGTTGTAATAAACAGCTGACTATGTTACTAGTTCTAGATATCTGGTTGTAATAAACAGCTGACTATGTTACTAGTTCTAGATATCTGGTTGTAATAAACAGCTGACTATGTTACTAGTTCTAGATATCTGGTTGTAATAAACAGCTGACTATGTTACTAGTTCTAGATATCTGGTTGTAATAAACAGCTGACTATGTTACTAGTTCTAGATATCTGGTTGTAATAAACAGTTGACAATAGTTGTCTTTCTGTTGCCTGATGGTAAGTACAAACAATAAGACACAGACACAACTAATATGTTGTTGTATTTTTTAAACAACATGAAACGTTTTCTCAAATGATTTGTTACGTTTTTATTGTTGTTAAATGTGCCGAGACTATTTCTTTCTTCTGATTGTACATCGGTCCAATTGTATGCTGCTCTATAATGAAACATAATCAATGCATCCCCTACAGTACTAAGTAACAGTACAAGCTTTTGTCTTGTATAGCAGTCTGTCTGAGACAACATCTCATGTTACTTAGTTCGCAAAGAGTCTTGCCCAGTCATCCAGTAAGCTGAGCTGGAGATTCAGACAGTGAGGGGCCCTGGGTGTCACAACATCCCGTGGGATCTGATTCAGAGAGTTCTCCTCTTCGTCTTGAAGGCAATAACTTGAAATACATTTCTTTGAGCATATTCATTCTGACGCTAATGGTACAGCTTGACAAAATAGCAACATTTGGAACAAGTAAAAAAAAAAACCCATCTCGGAGCAGTATTTTAGCAAGTAATCCCTTTTGTGTGCTCGGGTCCCCTAATAGTCATGGGCCGGGCGCACCCCATTGCGCCATGTTTGCTACTACACTGTCTCGGAGAGAACAAAAATCGCAATTATGTTATACTATGACATGACTTTAGGCTAGATTAGTAAAAATACTTTTGAAAGAGATGATAAGACCTGACAGAGGTAGAAAATAGAGAGAGAGAGAGAGAGAGAGAAAGAGATCGTAGGGATAAAAATTAAAAATGACCTAGGTAGATTCGTATGAAAACATCGGAAGTCTTTATTTTACAGTTCAGAAAATATATATACGATTTTCTTTTTATTGTGAAAAATGTAGGCCTAACTTTTGTTATTCTGCGGTTAAATTAGTCAGTTATTTGTAGTCGTCTGATATGGGTAAATGAGAACAGAACACTAAGCGGCGGAAATTGTATGCTAAGTGCTGGAACGCCAAGGGAAACCAAATACTATGAATTGTACTTAACAGTCAATTCAATGTGAACTGTTGTTGTCTTGGCTCAAAATGTATACATGTTGAAATTATTGCTTTGTGCTAACAAATGTTTGTGCTTGACATAAGTTGTAAACTGCAACTGAACTTTTGACTGTTCAACCATGCCTTAACACATTCTCTGACCTAACAAGCAGACACATGACGCGTAGGACGTAATCATCTTCTTTTTTGAAGTAACGTCTGTATTATATAAGACACACACACATAAACTGGAAAATAAAATCGCTAATTAGTAACTGGATTAGAATCAATCAGAACGATCCATTCAGCTGGGAGTGAGTCTATAGTGGTACTGCGAAATTCATTTTAGATATAGGACTAATTATTTGACTTCATCACTGCTAGGACTCACAGATCTAGATATCTTGACTCCTTCAGTGTTACAATTCATCACAGATCTAGATTTCCTGACTCCTTTTAGTGTTAAAATTCAACACAGATCTAGACTTCTTGACTCCTTCAGTATTACAAGTCAACACAGATCTAGACTTCTTGACTCCTTCAGTGTTAAAATTCAACACATTTCTAGACTTCTTGACTCCTTCAGTGTTAAAATTCAACACAATCCTAGACTTCTTGACTCCTTCAGTGTTAAAATTCAACACATTTCTAGACTTCTTGACTCCTTCAGTGTTAAAATTCAACACATTTCTAGACTTCTTGACTCCTTCAGTGTTAAAATTCAACACATTTCTAGACTTCTTGACTCCTTCAGTGTTACAAAGTCATCACAGATCTAGGACTTATTATTTGACTCTTCCAGAGTTACGATTCATCATAGATTTATGACTAGTTATTCGATCCGTTCGATGCTACAGATGAAAACAGGGAAGATGAAGTTTATCACAAAGTTCTAGAACTTTCGTTGTTTTAGTCTAGGTCTTTGTTTCGTTGTTTGACATACAAGCCAATCACTGGAAATGATGTTATGGATACTATCAGTTGCTGTTGTTCATTCTGCCATTCCTTCTCACTCTAGTCTCTCGCTAGCTGCATTTAAGAACACTGCTTGATTGACTTTATTGTTCGGTCCTAGTTTTTGTATTGTCGCTGTTGAAAACTAATGGAAAGACCTGGTTTCCGCCATAACATTAGAACATTAGCCAGCGCGCTTGGGGGGAAAAGGACGAAAATTGGTGACTGAACTCCTCCGATAACATCACGTGGTTCAGTTAGCCAATCATTGATTGTAAATGCGCGGAAGGAAGTGGCACGTGACTAGTCATTAATCTTTGCTTTCTCTGCCCTTTCCCCCCCCTCTCTTTTTTTTACACATTGCCCAGTGACCTCAGCTAGATCTAAATTTTCTCCTTTTTATTTCCCATTTGCAGTCTCTGTCTGACTTATCTGTTAAGCCCACCCCAGATCTCGTACAGTTTTCAATTAAGAACTTAAAAATAAAAATATAAAAAAAACTTGATGGTGTTGGTTTTACCTCGAAGTTTACTGATTATGATAGAATCTATAGGTACTTGATATCACTGTCAGTCATTGAATACCTTCAACTCTTTTAAACCTTTTCACATTTATCAAACGAGGTATGGGTAGACATCGGAATACTATTGGTGAAAAGAATCTAAAATAAATTCCACTTAAAAATGTACAAAAACAAAAAGAAAAGAAATTCTAATGCTTATACCTCCCGTAGAGCTACCGGACTAAATTAGACATGTGTTGCCTCTTACGTCCTTAGTCCAGGAGTTGTCTCCTAGGCCAACCCACTGCTCTCTGGCTAACTCCTGCAACCACCTGACCCCAATTTAGACCTAGTCATATGGAACTCTACAGCTTTATACTTCTACACTATAACTGCACTAGAAGGAAGGAAAATGAAATCGTTTATTGCTAGATCAACATTTATTGTAACTAAAGAAAACGTCTGGCAAGGATGGGTTTTCGTGAAAGAAATTCGTAGCAATTCGTATTCATAAGACAATACCAAAATAGCCAAGTAGGAAGTTTATTAAAAGTGTAGAGACCAGGATTGGTTTTGGTTCTAACGTCACTATCTCTCTGAACTCTTCTAGCTTCCAGTCGACAGCAGACACATGCGCCTGGGCTACTTCCTAAGTTAAGAATTACTTGAAGCATTTTTCTTATTTCCCAGGAGGCCGTGTGGATGAAACTCAAAACCTTTTTACATAATGTATGCATTGAGTCGTCTGTTTCGTGGCGGTCTCACTTGTAGAGAATAAAAAAGTCCAGTCTAAGCTACTCTTACTGTCTGTGTCTCACACGTACACACTGACCAACGTTTGACCCCCTACAAGTGTACGCTGATATTTACACTTCGCACAATGTCCAGAATAATTGATTTTTTTTAAACAGTAAATCGATGTCTAGTGACAAATTTTCTCCTTATCAAGTGGTCAACCCACCGTTCTCTGGCAGACTCCTGCAACCACCAATCTAGTTTTCAGTTTGGGTCTGATCGCATAATTGAACATGCTACTTTCATATGCTAATACACTTAGGCCTACTTTGAAGGATTTAGACTACCAAACACTTGATAGTAAACACTTTGACCCCTTGAAATAGAGTTTTAGGGACGCGGTGGCTGAGTGGTTAAGCGCTTGGCTTCCGAACCTGAGGTCCTGGTTTCGAATCATGGGGAAGACTGGTATTTTGAATTTCGGGAGTCCACCCAACTGTAATGGGTACATGACTTAAGTTTTTGAAGAGTAAAGGCGATTGGTCGCTGTGCTGGCCACATGACACCCTGCACGTTAACTGTTGGCTAAAGAAACATCATGTACCGTACCTTAAAGGTCGTAAGGTTTGAAAGGGGAACTTTATTTAACTTGACTTTACTTGACGTGGCTGCAATAATTTCCTTTTTTAGAGATAATGCATGTATGAACAACTGTAAAACTGGAATAGAATCTTTTGAAAACGATTAGATTCACATCTTAAAACCAAACAAAATATTTGAAATCCTTTTTTAAAAAGCAAATTTTATTAAAGGGAAAAAAACAAACTCATAAATCTATCAGTAAAGTATATGTCATTCCCCTTAGTCGATATCAAACAAAATAATTAATTGACTAATTGTTTGTTTTTTTATTGGTTCACGCTTTATTAGTACAATAATAATTATTTTGAAGTTTCAACTTGATCCCAGAATGGGACGAAATCATAGATATTTAGCCGTATATTTGAATGTTGAGGGATTAATTTCCCTTTTTGGTTTGAAACAAAATTGTTAATTAACAGTAATTTGGTTAATATTTTAAAAATTGAAGCTTGTTTTATCTATGCCAATGAATAATTGTACAAAGTTTCAACTTGATCCGAGAATGGGTGTGGGAGAAATAACGTGCACAAGGAATTACTAGACAGACAGACTGACAGAGTGAGTTGATATTAGCTTTGTAAAAAGTACTCTCTTTAAGGTTGTAGGGAAGGGGAGGTAATTCATCTAAGTCACTTAATTGGACTAGAAAGGCGATCTGGACAGGAAAAGAAGATTGGTGGCCGATCCTGTTAAATAGTTAGTTGGATTAAGGTTAGTGATGACATGTACTTCTAGGCACTGAGTCAGACAGCTGTGGCTACTCCTGTGGGAAAATGTAATGGTGTAATTGTAATAGAACAAGGGTCCTTGTAGGACAGACCACCAGAAAGTAACCATTTACTTATAACTACTTCATCAGATACACATCACTGTATACTTCTACCATAGCACAAACACACATATCTGAAAGATAATTCATGAAAAATAGAATGAAAGCTGTATTGTTATAATGTTAGAATAAAAGAATGATATTAGAGTAAGACAAGAGAAAAAGAGAGAGAAAAGTCAAATGAAATCAAGAAAATAAACGATTGTAACCAGCGCCAAAATTCAATGTTGTCAGTTGAAGAATTAACTTACTTAAAAAAATGTTTACACCTGGTATTCTATTTCTAAGCTACCTAACTTAAACGGTGTGACCGCGTCATTTACTGATAGATAGTCTTGACTATCATGTGACTTACTTTGCATTACTTCCGAGTATTATCAAATGCTAGTACCTAGTGGCCAACTATACTCTAGCTCTACACTCCACAGCTTCACCTATCTCTTGGTCTGCAGAACCGTTGGGACATCATACATGATTCGTCGATCATCTTTCTCAATTCCTCTATGTCCTTTGCCTTGGATAGATTCTCTCTTAATGACCGGCTTTTCTTTGATGTTGTCTTACCATCTTCCTCTCTCTCCCTTTCTTGGTACTGTTCATTGAGCTGCCTACCTTAGTACGTGTCTATCTTACCTGTCATTGAGCTGCCTACCTTAGTACGTGTCTATCTTACCTGTGATTGAGCTGCCTACCTTAGTACGTGTCTATCTTACCTGTGATTGAGCTGCCTACCTTAGTACGTGTCTATCTTGCCGTCATTGAGCTGCCTACCTTAGTACGTGTCTATCTTACCTGTCATTGAGCTGCCTACCTTAGTACGTGTCTATCTTACCTGTGATTGAGCTGCCTACCTTAGTACGTGTCTATCTTACCTGTCATTGAGCTGCCTACCTTAGTACGTGTCTATCTTACCTGTCATTGAGCTGCCTACCTTATCTAACAGTGTCTATGTTACCAATCATTTAGTTGCCTACCATATCTAAGAGATAGTGTCTATGTTACCAATAATTGAGCTGCCTACCTTATCTAACAGATAGTGCCTATGTTACCAATCATTGAGCTGCCTACCTTATCTAACAGATAGTGTCTATGTTACCAATCATTGAGCTGCCTACCTTATCTAACAGATAGTGTCTATGTTACCAATCATTGAGCTGCCTACCTTATCTAACAGATAGTGCCTATGTTACCAATCATTTAGCTGCCTACCTTATCTAACAGATAGTGTCTATGTTACCAATCATTGAGCTATCTCAACTAATGGGTTTAAGGAAAAAGAAATGGAGGGACGTCTTATCTCTTTGAAGTATTTTGATGTTCTAGACACGTAGTATGACTTGGTCAGTCCTGACTCTATGAGCTGCCTACCTTATCTAACAGATAGTGCCTATGTTACCAATCATTTAGCTGCCTACCTTATCTAACAGATAGTGTCTATGTTACCAATCATTGAGCTATCTCAACTAATGGGTTTAAGGAAAAAGAAATGGAGGGACGTCTTATCTCTTTGAAGTATTTTGATGTTCTAGACACGTAGTATGACTTGGTCAGTCCTGGACTCTTCAATAGACACATGATGGACAGTGGACAACATAGCATCAATCAGGAGACAATCGGAAATGTAATCAGAAAAAAAGGAAACTGGAACAGGAGAACATTAGACTGCGTCGTCTTTATTTCCTCTTTATCTCTCTCTCTCTCTCTCTCTCTCTCTCTCTCTCTCTCTCTCTCTCTTTCTCCCTCCTTGTTCTCAATTATTCGCCTGGTGTGACGTCAGTGACGTCAAAGCTAATTGTGTTGTCATTGGAACTACTGGAAATGTTGACATGAATGTAAGCCCCGCCCAAAGCCCAACACGCGCTTACACACACACTTTTCGAGGATGAAGCTATGTATCCAGCTACCTTTATCAGAGACCTTATATCTTTGACGTGCTTTTATCCTGTCTATAATCATACCCAATACCACGACGTACATGACTTTGACCCACCATATTATGTCATGTATTTCATTTTTGTTAGCGTGTCAAGCTGACACTTTAAGTCGTTATAGAACTTCGCACCAAATACATCTGTAAATGCCTGCAATATAGACAAAGATTGCGCCTGGAGCTTTTAATGATCTCAAAAGACTTTCAACTCAAGACACCTCTGATGGCCTTATGAGACTTTAGTCAGACCCCTCACGCAAAAGCAACATTTAGCAAAAGCTCCGAACTCCATCTGATAAGGGCAGAAGGAGAATTGTGGTCATCTGTCATTAATTTCAACTGTGATCATCTGTCATGAAGATCAACTGTGGTCATCTGTCATGAAGATCAACTGTGGTCATCTGTCATGAAGATCAACTGTGGTCATCTGTCATGAAGATCAACTGTGGTCATCTGTCATGAAGATCAACTGTGGTCATCTGTCATGAAGATCAACTGTGATCATCTGTCATGAAGATCAACTGTGGTCGTCTGTCATGAAGATCAACTGTGGTCATATGTCATGAAGATCAACTGTGATCATCTGTCATGAAGATCAACTGTGGTCATCTGTCATGAAGATCAACTGTGGTCATCTGTCATGAAGATCAACTGTGGTCATCTGTCATGAAGATCAACTGTGGTCATCTGTCATGAAGATCAACTGTGGTCATCTGTCATGAAGATCAACTGTGGTCATCTGTCATGAAGATCAACTGTGGTCATCTGTCATGAAGATCAACTGTGGTCATCTGTCATGAAGATCAACTGTGATCATCTGTCATGAAGATCAACTGTGGTCATCTGTCATGAAGATCAACTGTGAGTTAGAGTTAGAGCTGGAAGGATAACTTAATGAGAAGATTTGTCAAGAAGTTCAAGCTGATCTTGATAAGTAAACACATTAGAGCTTACACATCTCGCGAGAATTTCAATTCCAATACGTACACTCGGACCAAATGAAATGCCCTTAGAAAGAAGGTTGTTTTCGGTCTGACCTTGCTGCCTCGGATGGTCTGCTTTTAGCCAGAAAAATGACACAATTTATGACTTAATTCATTTTTGTCTTCTTTAGTATTTCTGTTCAGCACCAAAATGACATCAATCAACATTTTTTTTTTCTACGATTTCATAGTTCGTAGTTTATGTGTGCGTGTGTCTGTGCTTAGAACTATTTGATCATAACGTTTTCATGATGTGTTTAACATTTGATGGATTGGTTTCTAGTCATTCAAGTTGTTAATAGCTATATTTATAAATGTTTGATGACTTAATATAGTAGCTAATTGCATGGTATTTTGCAGTTAGGGTGAGTTTCTAAACTGTAGTATTAAGGACTGACGGAGTGGTATATAGTAGTTAATGGCGTTGTTGATAGCCTTATGTTGATGGTTTGGTGTGTAGTTGTCGATGATCAGGTTTATAGTAGTTAATGACCGACCAAGTTTGGTCGTCTGCTATTAGATTGGGACTAACACATAGATAAGTTTGTTTGGCATTTCAAAAGCCAGTGTAGCTATTCCTTTGCTTCACTAGACTTGGACATTCTACAATAACTGACGATCTCCCGCCAGCAGACTACATTATTTTAGAGGAAATAGAATTACATCTAAACATCTGTTTTTGTGTGTCATTTTAAATTTATACGCGAGCGTGATTTATAGAACGAACATGAATACATAATAGAAAAATTACTGGACCAATATTTTCTTCACATGGGAGATAATTGCAACACTGGAGCTGTCTGTCTTAGTTAGACGTCCGCCTGAGTTGTCTTCCATGTGTCTCTCCCCTGACTAAACCAACCGGAGATTACGAAAGTGAGTTAGAATGAAAGGGAGGGAACTCCTCGAGAACAAAGCTAAATAAGGAACTAGACAGAACTAATAAACGAAAAAAAAAAAGAGAGAGAGTGAAAGAGGGCCACTTGTACAGAGAGGAGAAAGAACAATTGTTATGGGGGCCCATCTTGGTGCCCAACGTTGACAGAGGTATGTAATATAAAAGGAAATGAAACAAATATCATTTGTCACAGTCCAGACACCATTAATATTGAATAGGATAAATCTGAGTGACATACATTAACGCGCACGCGGGCTCAAACCCTCAAACCATTATGACAACCTTATATCCCATTTGTCTTGATTTATTTTTTTAGACATGTATGCAAGAATCCGAACGAGCGCATGTAAGGGAGGTATCTCATGCAAGGGAGGTATCGCACTGGAAAGGAGGAGTATCGCATGCATCGACTGCATAGGAGAGTTTGAGAAGATGTCACATATTTAAACAGAGGTTCTCAATCCACGAGTCCAGACTCCTCGAAATTAGCTTTAGTGTGGTTGGATTATCTGTATTGTAATATCTCTGCTCCGGCGCCTATGTTTATGGGTGCGCACCAGCGCACTCTTCAACACTGGATATGAACGGACTGTGGAGATGAGCTAGAAGAGACAGTGGATTTCCTCCGAAGTGAAACGAGAAACAGAATGAAGCGCTTGGTTCTCGGTCACAACGTAAACTTAGAGAAGGCATCATCACCAATGGACAGGCCAGAACGGTGGGGAACAGTTGAAGTGCTCAATCTGCGCAGTAGGGTTGTCAGGTCAAAGAGATGTCTGAGAAATAGTGGAAGGGTCATTGCTGCTAGTGAAGGACATTCCTTCTGGTTAGTGAAGGCAAACGTTCTTGGGACAACCAGAAGTTAGAGAGCGACACGGACTGTGTCCTTGGTAGAGGCGACTTTGGCGCTGACACTGAACCTTTTAGGAAAGAGAAGACAGAGATGGTGAAAGTGAACCTTGTAGGCAAAATATGAAGACCAAAACCGATGTGTTTCTGATGTTCTCATATCAAGTTACTTATCAATAAACAGTTGCCATCATTCACATGTAATCCTCGTTGAGTTTCTTCCCTTTTGTGTTTATTCCAGTATTGTTATATTCATGTTTACAAAGCTTATAATAACTCACTCCGTTTGTCTGTCTGGTCGGAATCTTTTAATCTTTTTTTTTCCTATTCCCTTTCTCGGATGAAGTTAAAATTTTACAATGAGAACACCTTTCAATAAAATAATTAACTAACTAGTTTACCAATCAGTGGTAATTAATTAATTTTGTTTTTTTTATAGAAAAAAAGGATATAAAATGTGCAATATTGAGTGATATAGCAGTGATGGAACGGTGCTCCCCCTTTACTCAATATTTTCTTTGTTTTATTTTTAAAATTACGTTTCATATTTTGCTCGTTCTTTTATAAAAATAATAAATTTCAATATACGGACAACGTTTGAACGATCCCCCTGACATATATTTTAGCCCGTGAGTTATTGTGTCTGTTACGATGAAATGAAACGGCCCGCTCTGTGTCACTTTCCTTCTCTCTCTCTCTCTCTCTCTGTATATATATATGGTTTCCAACACTATCAATCAACATGTTGTTAAGTGTTTAAATCATTTTGGGATCGAGGTTATAAATTCCTTTTAACAATTGTATGTAGATGGAATTATTAAAATTAAATTGTGCGAAAAACGCTATTTAAAAAAAATATAAAATTGTAGCGCGATAAGGGACTTGAACACCTGACCCTCAGTTTAAAGTCTAAAGAATTTATTTATTATATGCTATTATAGTAGTAACCAGTGGAATGAAACATGAGAATAACGTAGCTACTTTCTAAAACTAGTAATTGACTTAGTTTATTTCAAACTTCTTGTGTCCAGTTCTTTCTATAGTCCAGTTGGTTATACACATCCATCAAACTCATTCCAATTGTAACATACAAGAACGTTGTTTGGTCCATTTCTTTTCCTTCCCACTGAGTTCAGCGAGTTGTTTGGCTGGACATTAAATAATAATACCTTATATCGATGTCCCTTGGTTATTGGAAGATAGAATCCATGAGGTTTGAAACTGTATGTTTGAGAGTCATTGACCTTTCTACTCACGTCTCCCTAAGAAAACCGTTTGATCGTCTAAGAGCTGAGACGAAGGCTCTTCGAGCTCTAAATTGAAAAAAAAACCTGTTTGAGCGTCAAACAGTAAAAAAACAAACAACCTGTGTGAACCACAGTTCTGTCTGGAAGAGACCCAAGTCAATGCCTATGTAAAGCATTGCTATTTCCGATGCATCTGGTCCCCGAGCGCATGGGCTAGACATGGCCGAAGGCCGAATGCACCAGGGAACCTCCGCCATTTTCCTGTGTTGTACCAAGCTAACCGTGGAGGACTCGCCATTAGTGTAAACGGTCCCTTGAGGAACGGCGCATGGATTATCGACAGGGTCGTGAGGGCTCTCTTTTAACTCCGCTCCGTGCAATGGGTAAACTCTCGCCTACACGTGGACACCCCCACGGGAGTTTTGTTTTGCCATTCATTTAGTCTAGTTACCCCCTCAAGTAACCGTTTCCACAGAGGCGCAACTTTGAGACAGAATAGCATGCCCGTGCCCTAAGAAAACCTGCCTGTTCAGCAGTCACATCGAATGAAACGTGAAGCCACAGACTCACGTGACCTACAGTGTGACCTCCACGTGTTGAAACGAGCAAGTCTAATGACGTGATTGACCCTTTCCCTACCCCCGCTACAATTAACGCAATTGCCGTTGAGTTCATTCCGACATCAACTTAACACCCCGTGGTTGCGATCATTTATCGGGGGCAAGGTTTTTTTTTTATAGGGCGAGATCCTGGCTCTGTGCCATCACCTTGTTAATGAGATCCAAAGTAAATGATCGCGGTCCCAGCATCCTTCAGTTTAGACTTGCGGTGTACTCCTGATGGCAATGTTTACACTAACAAAACAACAATAATTTGAATGCTGAGCCGAGGGAAAGAAGAAGACGTTCTTAGGTTTTGTAGAGTCTGGAGTAAAAGAGTTCTTAGGTCAAAAGGATTCTTGAGAAAGTTATTTTTTTTTTCTAGGTTTAGAGGAGACTTAAGCAGAAAAATTGCGGGATCTTTTTGAATAATAAAAACAGTTCTTAACTGAGGTGCATTCTTGAGTAAGTTTTATAGTCACCTGGTTTCTTGTGAAACAGATAGTTCTTAGATCAAAAGATTTCTTGAGTAACATAAGTCAAACGAATTATTGGCTAGCGAAGTTTAAGTGATTTATTAAGTAGCATAGGTCAAACGAATTATTGAGTAGCGAAGTTTAAGTGATTTATTGAGTAGCATAGGTCAAGTGAATTATTGAGTAGCAAAGGTCAAGTGAATTATTGAGTAGCATAGGTCAAGTGAATTATTGAGTAGCAAAGGTCAAGTGAATTATTGAGTAGCAAAGGTCAAGTGAATTATTGATTTAGTTCAAGTAATTTCTTGAATAACATAGGTGAAGCGGAAGCTTAAGGTCAATGAAGTGTTGAGTTACAGATGTAAGATGTAGTTACACCATGTCAAGTCTTCATTCTATTTGAGATTCTAATCAAAGACAATGTACTGTTCTGCTCCGAACTTAAAGTCAATTACAAACCTACACAAAAATGGCATGAAAACGTAAAATACCCAACATTGAAGTTAATGGAAAAGTTTTTTTTTAACTATTAAGAAAGAGACATTTATAACTAAGCCAGCTTTATTGATCCCTATTTTTTGTCCAATAAAAACAATAAATAAACCATTCCACCCAAAAGAAGTCCATTGAGTGACTACAGACAGATCTAAGTCTTCTTTACATTCCCTTTCAATGTATAGAGAGTCTGGCGACAGTGAACCTTTTAGGCAAGAGAAGACAGAGTCTGGCGACAGTGAACCTTTTAGGCAAGAGGAGACAGAGTCTGGCGACAGTGAACCTTTTAGGCAAGAGAAGACAGAGTCTGGCGACAGTGAACCTTTTAGGCAAGAGAAGACAGAGTCTGGCGACAGTGAACCTTTTAGGCAAGAGAAGACAGAGTCTGGCGACAGTGAACCTTTTAGGCAAGAGAAGACAGAGTCTGGCGACAGTGAATCTTTTATTCAAGAGAGAAGACACAGGTGACGACAGTGAAACTTTTAGGCAAGAGAAGACAGAAGTGACGACAGTGAACCTTTTAGGCAAGAGAAATATGAGTTAGGAACAAACGTTGCCTTATGAAGAGAAGTCGCCCACCTCGTGACGACTTGATTTGACTTGATGCAGCGGCTGTTTGTCTTCAAAACATTCTCCGACTTAGCTAAGACATCTTTGTTGAAATTCACGAACTTTTTATTATAATATATTTAAGCTTGGACTATTCATCACAGAAGTCTCGTTAAATGTCGGTAGTGTATATAGTCCAGATTAAATCAATGAGAATTGGATCTCAGAGCAATAGCAATCTATTGCTTGTTTTCAAAGGTAAAATCGTTAAAGGTAATGGCATGAGCCCCTTTCATGATGTTTGAAGTTGTTGGTCTAGACATCCACATGTTGTGATGTCTGATCTTTGTATGTTCCACCTTTAGCGAACTTTGTAGTAGGCTCGACTTTCAAAGAACTTACTTGATGAAGTGCATTGTTTCAAAGAACTGACTTGATGAAGTGCATTGTTTCAAAGAACTGACTTGATGAAGTGCATTGTTTCAAAGAACTGACTTGATGAAGAGCATTGTTATCAGATTCATGCAACTGCATTGTCTATGGCTCAAGAAAGGCAAGCAAAGAATATGGTATGGTGTACTGTTCAAGAAAGGCAAACAAAGAATATGGTATGGTGTACTATTCAAGAAAGGCAAACAAAGAATATGGTATGGTGTACTATTCAAGAAAGGGAAACAAAGAATATGGTATGGTGTATTGTTCAAGAAAGGCAAACAAAGAATATGAGATGGTGTACTGTTCAAGAAAGGCAAACAAAGAATATGGTATGGTGTAAGAAAGGCAAACAAAGAATATGGTATGGTGTAATGTTCAAGAAAACAAAGAATATGGTTAGGTGTAATGTTCAATAAAGGCAAACAAAGAATATCGTATGGTGTAAATTTCAAGAAAACAAAGAATATGGTATGGTGTACTGTTCAAAAAAAGGCAAACAAAGAATATGGTATGGTGTAATGTTCAAGAAAACAAAGAATATGGTATGGTGTAATGTTCAAGAAAGGCAAACAAAGAATATGGTATGGTGTAATGTTCAAGAAAACAAAGAATATGGTATGGTGTACTGTTCAAAAAAAGGCAAACAAAGAATATGGTATGGTGTAATGTTCAAGAAAACAAAGAATATGGTATGGTGTAATGTTCAAGAAAACAAAGAATGTCTGATTCAATCTAGCTCTATATGACTGTATAGTTTTCTTCTCTCTTCACTATTGCACTAGGATCAACTGTTCACAAAGAAACGTGTATCACGACTAACAACTCGTGGTGCTCAATTGAAACTTGAATGATGCTCTCGTTAACTGTACAGGTGTTGAACTACTGCGGTTTCAAAACAGTAACAAATGTACGCTCACATAGATAAAGTTGTTAGCGTCGGGTTTCGACCTCAACAATCATAGCCCCCGTAGAACCAATCCATATGAAGTTCTTTGATCTTGTTTCTTCAAGTCTTGATATTTTGATAAGCGAGAAATGTGTTATGAGTAACAGGCTCAGCCATGGCGCAGCAATATCGTGGCATTAGTACAAACAAAGATTAGAGACTCTGCTTGCAAACGTTTGTTACTAGGAAATGTAAACTATACCATCCCGCCCCCTCTCACGCTCTCATTCCCTCCCCCCTCCCCATTTTTCACCAAGACACGGATAATTCGGTTCTAACTGGCATTCAAATCAAAATATTGTCTTTTAAATGAGTTTGATCAGCAAGTTCGACTATATTTTTGGGAGTATTGTTTCTGCGGTTCTTAGTTACGTCATTTGTTTGGATGTTGCGATGTTACAAGCGGGGGTGGAGGGTTGCATAAATGATAGCTAGGGTACAGTTTTCTTTCTAACGGTACACTTGAACTCTCTTTTTGTTCTTGAATAGATTATGAAAAGTTTACGCTCATTGTCCGCCCACAAGCTTCCTCAATGGTTCGACCTCACCTCGAGGACGTCATGAAAGGAAGACCCATTATCTAGTGGGTGTTTTTGAGGGTGTTTCTAACTCAGATAACTCTGCTGCCATCACTAAGCGTTGGGCGAGATCTTTGAAATAATACTTGAAGCCTACTTGTATTACAAAACACCCAACGCAAAACCTACGCTTGTTAATTAGGTATCCAATTCATTTCTCGCCAATCATGCGTTAACATTTGTTTGTGACAACACGCCCAGTTGACGTCATCAAAATTAATTTCGTCCTACAACAAAATGTTGGACTCAAGCTCTCCACCCACGTCTCAGGCTAAGCACACTATTTCACAGCCCACATTTCATATTGATCTCATCCTCTTACCAATATATTTACATTTCGGTGTACACCAGTTGCCGTTCTTTAATTGTTAAATAGAGGCATTATACAAGCATTGTTCCTGTATTAACTTCATTATTTCCTTAGTTCTGTTGAATGGACTTCAGATTGCATACACTCAGAATACACTGTGTGATTGCTAAATCTTTTGTAGTATAAATAAAGTAAACACATATAAAATAAAAATAATAACAATTCAAGAATATTCCCTCCACCCCCATCATTTGTTATGACGTGGATCTGATGGCAACTTTCTAAGAATAACAAAACAAAAACTTGGATTTGCTTAACGGCAGAGTTTGGTTATTGAAAGTTTTCTTTCATTCAAAATGAATGGAATAAAACTATTGAAAAGCATTATGAGATAAATCAGTGATGCTCAAACTACGTCCTGTGGGACACATACGGCTCGTGCTATCCGGCTCCTTGAAACTCCCGACCACAATGAAGCCTCAGATGAAGTTTTTTTTTCTTGGTTGAAATTCGTATTAGCCTAATAAAAAGAAAAGGTAATTATTAAGATCATTTGATTGACATGGCTTCACGACTTTGTTATTACTGTTTATTAAATTGCTGAGTTAATAACAATCGCACCTTGATTTGTTCAGAATGATTGACCTTTGAGAACAGCCCATTTTTTTTCAATTTCATTGACACAGTTCAATGTAGCTTTAGCACATTTTAGGGATGCGTAAATACATGTTATGGGGATGACCTAAAGATATGTCATGGAGATGGCCTAAACCCAAACGGTGTGGAGATGGCCTAAACCCAAACGGTGTGGAGATGGCCTAAACCCAAACGGTGTGGAGATGGCCTAAACCCAAACGGTGTGGTGATGGCCTAAACCCAAACGGTGTGGAGATGGCCTAAACCCAAACGGTGTGGAGATGGCCTAAACTGCCCTAACCACATGGAATGTAGAACTAATGAGAAAGACACAAAAGCACATTTCTTATTTCATATGCCAGGACCAATTCATACAAGCTCTTCTTCTTCCCGAGTGCATTATAACACGGAACGTGTTTTAACTTGCGCATCCGAAAATTTAGGACTTGGCAGAATTTAGGCCTCCAATTAACATGCATGAGTAGATTGACACATGCATACGCTTAGGACGTAATTATCTTCTCCAGTAAAGTAACGTTTGAAATGTATCAGATACCATTTGATGGCCAATCTCAAAATGATACAGCCTCACAGTTTGACCACAACAGAACAGCGACAGTGAGTCAACTTCAATAGCCAGCTCAATATTTGTCTTGAACCTAAAATTGTGTAATTTCGTAGATGAAAAGTGTCATGTGGGTGATATCATAAGTTCATCAAATTTCTCGAATCACATCTCTTCTTCGACCATTGACTACTTGTTTGCATTCCAAGTCATATTTCGGCTGACTTCTCGGACAGTAGTCACATGATCTGTTTTCATCGAACTCTAACCTACGGTACTCACCCCCCCTTTCCCCACCCTTTCCCCACCCTTTCCTCTTGTCATCTGGTATTGGCTTCCATGAAAAGTCTTTTTTTCCCCCACTCTCTCTCTCTTTAAAAAAAAACAACAACAAAAAAACTTGTTACCATTTCTATGGTTCTCAACGTTTGCCTACGTCATCGATAGGTTTGGCAGAGAGGGCTTGAAGGGACGTAACTGCTTTAACAGACAGGAGAAATGAAATCAGTCTTGATAAGCGTGACTGATAGTGTCGGCGCTGCTTGGGCCCGTGTTGCCAGAAGATAGTCATCTGCTTTGAGAAATATTTACAAAGCACACAGCCATCTGTTAGGGGGTGGGGATGGGGGAGAATTGCAGGGATGAGCTATTTTCATGTCACTTTGGGCTTTTTGCTGTGAGTCTTGAAATAAACATGCGCTCCCGTTACAGACATAACTGACAGACATGCACACACATGCATGTTCTCTGCAGACAGAAGACTCAAACACATACACACAAACTATATAGATATACACCAAATTTTTATAAATGTAATTATATATAATACAGTATGTAAATATTATGTTTAAGTCAGATTTTAAACATAAAGAGACAATAACGTCAAATTTAATGTCAACATGACCTGTTATTTATCTTAGCGTTTTTTTGTTGTTTTTTTTTGTTTTTTTTCAAGCTTTATATCTTTTTTTCCGCATTCATCAGCCCCTTGACCCATTTCTATTATTTTTATCGCTTTGTGCTTATTGAAAGTTGGCCATGAATTAAAATGGATGCTCTTCTCTAGAATACATTGAATGTACCGGTACCAGAATATACTTTAGTTTTCTCGGATTCTTCTACTCTGTTGCGCTCTGAAAGCGCTAACAATATTAACATTGCCTCCTTGGTTTGCACTGTTAAACTGTGTATTATATCACACGGACAAGTTACTTGACCAAGTTCCAGCACCTCGTGATTCTCTTAATTGACATTTACAAATCAGAGATGTCTACAATTGTGTTATCTTTCTGTTCATTGCCTTTTACGTGAACACAGTGTTCGCGTTCAATTCTTTCTAAGCTAAACGCTGCTTTAATCATTAGACTGAGCCACAGTCACACTCCCGTGTTCTGCTGTTATCGCCGGAAAGTTGAATCCGCTTAACTTGGCACCTCATTAAGCAAACCTCCCCCCCCCTTCCCAAAAGAAAATATCTTACTTTTTTTTCAACTCAAAGAAAGTCACTAGGTCTAGATGTTCCATTTCAAATGGGCAAGTCCATACAGTTATATGTGATAAACGTGTACGTAGCAGAGGCCATGCTTGTTTTGTTTTCGACTCCGACTTGACCATTTAACATTTGCAATCAACCAAATCATTGTTTTTTTCATTTGAGCTCCTATTTGTGAATTCATTGTTCGAAATATCGTCACCAACTGTTATAAGTCTCACTGTTCAAGAAGTGTTTTGTCGCGTTAATTCCATTTTAATGAGCAGTGAAGTTGTCAGGTGCTTGCCATTGTACACTGTCTAGGTATAATTGATCTGGACAAATCTTGTAGTGGTAGAAATCTGGCCTACATACTTATCACCCATTTATATAAAGAGTAAAGTGGAAAGACTTAATGTCCCAACACTCAGAACTGCGGACAGTGGCTTGGTCAGATGTTGAATTTTAATAAAAAGTCACTTAGCATTTCGAACAGCCATGAAATAGGTTGAGATGTATGCGACATTTTTGTATTTGGATTGAGATTGAAACAAAAGATTGAGAGTTTCACGGGCTACGAAGTACTTACTATGATCTACATCAGTGATTCCCAAAGTGGTCTATATAGACCCCCAGGGGTCTTCAAAGACTTCCAAGGGGTCTACGAAAGGGAAAATATAAATTGGGGGTCTATGAGATGTCCACGGGGGTCTACGTTAATAGATTTCATTTAAACAGATCGACTTTAATTTAACATCAAATTAATTTAATTCTTTTATACACTAATATATGATTTGTTGATTTGTACCCGAGTTAATCCTTTAAACATTTATCCTGCTATTCAAATGAAAAATTGTTATATTTAATTTCAATACTTTTTTAACTAGCTTAATTTTGTCTACATGTAACTAATGTTCAACAAAAAGAATGTAGACTGTACAGCGTTGATTATTTAAAATTGGTATTTATTCTTTCCTTGTCATACTAGCGGTTGTCTACTTGCCTTTATAACGCTATGAAACCAACGACGCTGGAAGATCATTTGAGACAATTCCACCCTAACAAAATAGATGAACATTTGATAAACTTTAAAACATTCAAAGATAAAGATTAGAACCACAAAATCTTCTTCGACAGCATTTAGAGAAGATGATGGTTTGTGAGAGTCTAGCAAATATCTCTTTACTTATATCAAAATATGGAAATCACTAAAGGTAAAACATTGATTTTACTAACCGTTGTAGTTTTAAAAGTACTGCGAGGACTATAGGACGTAACCACTGCCTGCTACACAAGTAAATATCACATCAGTACTGCGAGGACTATAGGACGTAACCACTGCCTGCTACACAAGTAAATATCACTCCAGTATTGCGAGGACTATAGGACCTAACCACTGCCTGCTACACAAGTAAATATCACACCAGTACTGCGAGGACTATAGGACGTAACCACTGCCTGCTACACAAGTAAATATCACATCAGTACTGCGAGGACTATAGGACGTAACCACTGCCTGCTACACAAGTAAATATCACACCAGTACTGCGAGGACTATAGGACCTAACCACTGCCTGCTACACAAGTAAATATCACTCCAGTATTGCGAGGACTATAGGACCTAACCACTGCCTGCTACACAAGTAAATATCACACCAGTACTGCGAGGACTATAGGACCTAACCACTGCCTGCTACACAAGTAAATATCACATCAGTACTGCGAGGACTATAGGACCTAACCACTGCCTGCTACACAAGTAAATATCACACCAGTACTGCGAGGACTATAGGGCGTAACCACTGCCTGCTACACAAGTAAATATCACATCAGTACTGCGAGGACTCTAGGACGTAACTACTGCCTGCTACACAAGTAAATATCACTCCAGTACTGCGAGGACTATAGGACCTAACCACTGCCTGCTACACAAGTAAATATCACATCAGTACTGCGAGGACTATAGGACGTAACCACTGCCTGCTACACAAGTAAATATCACACCAGTACTGTGAGGACTATAGGACGTAACCACTACCGAGTCAGAAACTCCATTGACAACGAAAAACATGCTGAGAATTACTCCCTTAGAGCACGTGAGAGGAAGCGAGCAGTGAGTCTTAAGGTTGCCTTATCCCCGTACAAGGACAACCTATGTGTCGGCCATGAACCAGTACTCTCTCTATCTAAACCTTGTCCCAATCGTCCTTCGTGCAGAACTCTGCATTCGTAAAGAATGTGTTCTATTGTTTCATCGTCCTCCATGCAATGGCGACACCGTGTGTCGTAATTTTCTTCCACCGTCCGAAGTAAGCACCAATTGGACAGTGGCCGACCCGGAACTGGGCTAGGACTGCCTGTTCCGCATGATTAAGTTGCCACCATGCATCTCTTTTGTCTGGTCTACTCATTGCTCTGTGAAACTCACGACCCTTATCCGAAGACGTAACCACTACCTGCTACACAAGTAAATATCACGCCAGTACTGCGAGGACTATAGGACGTAACCACTGCCTGATACACAAGAAAATATCACATCAGTACTGCGAGGACTATAGGACGTAACCACTGCCTGCTACACAAGTAAATATCACTCCAGTATTGCGAGGACTATAGGACGTAACCACTGCCTGCTACACAAGTAAATATCACATCAGTACTGCGAGGACTATAGGACGTAACCACTGCCTGCTACACAAGTAAATATCACATCAGTACTGCGAGGACTATAGGACGTAACCACTGGCTGCTACACAAGTAAATATCACTCCAGTATTGCGAGGACTATAGGATGTAACCACCTACACAAGTAAATATCACACCAGTACTGCGAGGATTATAGGACGTAACCACTGCCTGCTACACAAGTAAATATCACTCCAGTACTCCGGGTTCAAGAACATTTTGATGGGCTCCTCTCCAGCCAATAAGACAAAGTTAGTGTGTGACAAAAACTGAGTAAACTAAATGTAAAGATATTCCAATGTAAAGATCGTACCTTTTTGTTAAAAAAAGTTATTGTCATTACGTTTGATTCAGTTAGGACTGCATATAAGTAATAGTGTTTTAAAAGTCAATGTTTTTACAACTTCTTAACAGAGTTAAACTACTTAAAAGTGTTTCAAATGAACAAACAAATGTTCTTCCGAAGTTCTAATGTGGGCTCCAACTGGCCTTGAGGCATGGGCCCAAGCGTAATGAGCTCCTTCGCGCCATGGTTGCTACGCCACAGCTGTGGGCCCGGGTTCATTGAACCCCTTCGCGCCATGGATGCTACGACACTGTACATAAGGCAAATTAATTAATTGATTGAATAATATTTAATGTTTGAAGGACTACTTCTTAGAACAACAAAATCCTATATGAAACGGATAATAGATGTGAAAAAAGTAAAAATATAAATTGTTATATCAATTAGTTTAAATTAAAATTTTATCAATAAAAAATAGATCTCTAGAACTTCATGTGTAGTTTTAAATTACTTTTTCACTCTTTAACTCACTACAGTTAGAAATCTGCTTAAAAAAAATTTTTGATGAATTTGCAAAAATCCATTACAAGTTAAGTAGGTGGTCTACCGAAAACCAGACAAAAAAGTTTGGGAACCACTGATCTACATATTAGCACCAAAAAAATAAGGGTTATGTAAATTAGAAATTATTTACAAACTTTCTGCTATAAGAACAACTTTCCTCTCTTGTTGCATATCTCTTCAACTGGATCCTTAGATTGAATGGTCGTTGGTTGAAAAGTTAAAGTGTGAGAGACCGTTTGTCCTGGACTGCACTTTGTCCTGAGCTGCACTTTGTCCTGGACTGCACTTTGAAAGAGTAAACGCAGTAGCCATTTTTTACAATTTACAACGAATGGAGTTGAGTTGCTGTTTGATAATTTTTTATTGTTGTCGGAAATTGAATAAAGCAGTTATCTTTTTGATCTCAATTGTTGTCTGAGACTGAAATAGTGAGGTAGCTCGCTATTTCATTCATACCTCTTAGTTGGCAGGCATTGTTTGGACGCAGTAGCTTTTTCTTTGACAACACACTTTAATGTCTGGAATAGTTTTCTTTGAAATTCTTAAGTTAAGAAACGATTCAATGTTGCTTTCGATTCTAAACCTCTTTCAGAAAACGAGACTTTGTTAAAGATGTTAAGAGACTTTGGTAAAGATGTTACGCTACTTTGGTAAAGATGTTACGCTACTTTGGTAAAGATGTTACGCTACTTTGGTAAAGATGTTAAGAGATTTTGGTAAAGATGTTAAGAGACTTTGGTAAAGATGTTACGCTACTTTAGTAAAGATGTTAAGAGACTTTGGTAAAGATGTTAAGAGACTTTGGTAAAGATGTTAAGATACTTTGGTAAAGATGTTACGATACTTTGGTAAAGATGTTACGCTACTTTGGTAAAGATGTTTAGAGACTTTGGTAAAGATATTATGAGAGTAGCGCTCCCATGTGAAAAAAAGAAGCGTGCTGAGCTTGACAGCTTCACGGAGGTTATCGAAATGGAACTTCGCTGTAAGTTTGAATCTTTTCAACACCGAATCCACTCAGCTTTAATATTGCATGACGTCTGTTTGAGAAAGTGAAAATTGTTGGCCGCTGAAGTAGCCACATGCCTCCGCCCTTAACCATCAGCTAGAGAAACTTGTGGACTACTATCACCTGGACAGTGAACAGTTAGGTCACGACCAAATGTAAGTCGTAATAAATATGAATTATAGAATCCAACATGCGTGCGTTGTTTATCTAATAGTGTGCGATGGAATCCTTCCAAACACGAGAGGCTCCCCGTTTGTTCACATTGTAGAAGTAGGAAAAACGTAAACATGGATCTCGTGATGACGTAATAGGCCATACTACTGACCTACAAACGCGTGGAAAAATTTTGGTACATTAAAATCGTAAAAATTTCCGTTGGCTTTATTATTCTTGTTTTATTATTATTATTTTTATTAATAATAATAATAATTAATATAACTGTGCATCTGTATTTGTTGTGACGATAAAACCTGTTAAATATAACTGTGCATCTGTATTTGTTGTGACGATAAAACCTGTTAAATATAACTGTGCATCTGTATTTGTTGTGACGATAAAACCTGTTAAATATAACTGTGCATCTGTATTTGTTGTGACGATAAAACCTGTTAAATATAACTGTGCATCTGTATTTGTTGTGACGATAAAACCTGTTAAATATAACTGTGCATCTGTATTTGTTGTGACGATGAAAAGGGAGCGTACCAATTAATAGTGGAAGAGAGATTCAAAACATTCACTTACCCAAAATAGTTTGTGCTGGTAACAAGATCCTCTTGGGGAGAAAGGTTATATTAGGTAATCTCCGTGGTTTTTACACTAGCAACAGATTGTTACAATGCTACACCTTAAGTAAAAACCAGTGGCTACACCAGAAAATTGCTACTCGAGACAGCGCATTGTTACACTTTGTGTTGGCTCTCGGGGAAACCAGTGGAAGCAAGGACTGGGAACATTACCACTAGAGGAACTCTCTCCGGCTTTCTCTCTCCTCTCTCCTCTCTCTCTCTCTCTCTCTCTCTCTCTCCCATTCTGTGACATTGACAGCCATGGTTGTACTCTCGTCTCTGCATGTGTGTGTGTGTGCGTAATTCGGAGCGCGCGTGTGTGATTGTGTGTGGACGATTGTTGGAGCCGGATTTTATAATCGTTAAAAAAAAAACGGGGGGGGGGGGGGAGAAAAAAAAGAGAAGGGGTGGTGGTAGAGGAGTATTGCCAGAGCTTCGCTTCTTTGTCGACCCGCGGATCGATACTCTGGTCACGTGACCTCAGACCACACAACTCCCCTCTGGAAGCAACTCTAGCCACAGTTTTTAGAAGCTGTACAGAAAATGAAAAAAAATGTCCATAGAAGAAAAATGATTACAAGAACTTGTTGAATAGATCATTACATTTTTTTGGATATATCATTACAATTTGTTGAATAGATTATTATATTTTTTGGATAGATCATTATATTTTTTGGATAGATCATTACATTTTTGGATACATCATTACAACTTGCGGATAGATTATTGCAATTTGTCGGATAGACCATTACAACTGGTTAAATAGATAGACCATTACAATTTGTTTTATTGGATTGATCAATACAAGATTATTTGCTGAATAGACCAATACAATTGTTTCAGATTGATCGTTACAATGTGATCAAAAGATCATTAGAACATGTTGCACATATTATTACAATACAATTTGTAGCATTGATCAGGAAAATCCAATTGATCTATCCCAATTTTTTTAAAGAAAATCTTTGATTGATATATTATAAAAACAGAGACATTTTTTGATAAATCATTAGATATATATAGATTAGCTGGATAAGAATATGCTGTGAAACGGAATTTGAATCGTAATATATTAACGCAAGAACCCTTACTGATTCATTTATTCACCACTCACTTACTACAAATTCTCCCACTTGCGGTGGACGAAAAAATACGAAAATGTAATCTGTTGTTACTTATCTTGCGCCTAAAACAACTAAATCTTTTCACGATTGAAACCGCAGCGGTTAAAATTTCGACCCAATATGTTTTTTTTAAAGTTCAAGATTATACTTCCTTTCCGTTTTAAATCACTAGTGAAACTTTTTTGTGTGTAAATTTCAACAGATTTGCTTGGCGCATAAGTTACTTTTGTAGACAATGTGTAATTATTATTTTTTTTTACTGATATTGACTGAATATGTGTTTTTTGTGTAAAAATTAATAAAAAACTTAAAGAAATGCAGATATAACAATATAATTTTGTGTGCTGACGGTTAGGGTGAAGAGTTCTCGGACGAGAGACCGTTACGACGCCAAAAAAAAGGGGTCCGACCAAAAGCATTATTAAATTATGTTACGGAATCGTCAGAATGAACTGTAATTGTATCAATTAGTTTAGATCAGCCGTGTAATTAAATGTGTAATGCAGCTAGACCAACAACAATACATCTGTGCAATTAATAATATTTTTACCAATATTTTAGCGCTATTTCAAGCTTTTAGCTTTCTCAGTACGCTATGATCCTATCACTTATCTATCTATACCAGTTGGGAAAATGGGGGGGGGGGAGATAAAGAAAGGGATATCTGGGTAGATTTTACGATACGGTAATTGATTTTTAAAACTTTTTTAAAAAATAAAGGGGGGGGGGAGGAACGACCTGAATTCAGGCTCGTCGCTCACGCCTCCTCGAGCAGACGTGCAAACCATTCTGCTAGGCTGTCATAAAAATTCGAATCAAAAGTCTATGTGAGACAGCATTACAATGTGCAGGGTACAAACAAAAAACGGGGGGAGGGGGCATTTCTGGCTGAAAAGCAACTTAAAGTAAATTACTTATTTTGATATTTAATTGAGATTCCGAATAAATACCAGAGATAGTATGTAGAAAAAACTTGTGCGTGTGTGTGTGTAGGAAGTAGGGCGCGGGAGAGGATGGAGAGTAGTGAGTTTACTGGTATGTAAGAAAAAAAAAGGGGGGGGGGAAAGGTCGTTTCTGATTCAAGTAAAATTATAATAAGATACGGATGTAAATTAATGAGCTTTGAAAAGCTTTGTGAAAGACCAGGGCAAAAATAAAAGAACAGTACCTCTTTTTGAGCTTGTGACGTCATGTGAACAATAATTATGACGTCATGCAATCATGTGGTCTGGAATGCACTCGTGTGAACAGAAGTAGACTGGGAGTTTTTCTCTATTCTAGATTTATCTTGTACGTACTAGCGTTTGCAAACATTCTAAAACGTTCGTTAACAAAAACAATACAAGTCTATGGAAACAATAAGCCCTGGATGACCAAAAAAATCAAACACCTTATTACTGAAAAGAAAACAAAGTATAAGGCTAGCAAGGAAGAGTTTATAAATGCTAAACATAAACTGAGAAAAGCAATAATTGAAGGGAAAAACATACAAAGAAAAAATTGAGAATTTCTTTGCAAAGAACAACTCAAAACAATGCTGGGAGGAATTAAAGAAAATAACAGGCTGCGCCTCAAAACAAGAACAAATTTCAGTGGCTGATGATGAGAAATTCGCCAACGAACTAAATGATTTTTATTCTCGTTTTGACAAAGAAGATTTTGTTGATCTACACCAAGAACTTTTCAACACTCTGTCCAAAGGAAAACAAGAGCCCTACGTCAATTTTGTAACTGAGGATGAAGTGACCTTGTTATTTAAAAGAGCAGACGTAACAAAAGCTTCTGGACCAGACAAAATTAGTGGCAAGCTGATCAAGCTATGTGCGGAGCAAATCTCTTCTATCTTCTGTCATATCTTTAACCAGTCATTGCAAACGTGCGTAATTCCACACATCTGGAAAACTTCAGAGATCATACCAGTGCCTAAGAAACCAAAAATAGATTGCTTAAATGATTTCCGCCCAGTAGCACTAACACCTATTGTTATGAAATGTTTTGAAAAATATATGCTAAAACAACTTGTAGCAAAAGTCAACAACAGCCTAGACCCTCACCAATTTGCATACAAAGCAGCTAGAGGAACTGAGGATGCCATTCTATTGCTTTTCTATTGCTCGATATACCCAAAACATACGCACGAGTCCTCTTCGTAGATTTCTCCTCGGCTTTCAATACCATACAGCCACATCTAATGATAAACAAACTGAGTAACTTAAATGTAAGCCCTTACGTACAAGCATGGGTTCTAAACTTTTTAACCCAACGGCCCCAGTATGTTAAAGTCAACAACACCAAATCGTCAACTCGAGTACTATGTACGGGTGCTCCACAAGGTTGTGTACTTTCTCCTGTACTATACACTCTTTACACTAATGACATAAGAAGCATCTATGACTCAGTTAAACTCACTAAATTCGCTGATGATACTGCCATAATCGGTCTTATTTCAGGAGATGAAACTCAGTATCGAAGCTCGATAGAAGAGTTTACAAACTGGTGCACCGACAACTTTCTAGAACTGAATGTAACAAAAACTAAAGAACTTATAATAGATTTTAGAAAAAAAAAACATACTATACGTTAACTGCAAATAAACACTACATCTATAGAACAAGTAAAGACATATAAATATCTAGGCGTTATCATCAACAACAAGCTTTCATGGGAAGATCACCTTGGAACTCTGACAAAGAAAACAGCCCAGCGACTCTTTTTTCTATACAAACTCAATAGCTTTAAACTAAGCAAGAAGATCCTTGAGACTTTTTACGGTGCGACTATACAAAATCTGCTAACATACGGAATAACTTGTTGGCAAGGCAACGCCTCATCTAAACTGTTGCGACGTCTAGAAAAAATCATTAAAAAAGCATCTAAAATTACACTTACAACATTACCACAGTTAAAGGAACTTTTTGAACAAAAGTGCCTAAGAAAAATCGAAAAAATCTTGGAAGACAACGGCCACCCGCTCCATCAGAACTACGACAGGTCGTCGCGAAGTGGGCGACTGCTGTCAATCAAAACAAGAACGGAGCGGTACAAAAACTCGTTCGTACCTCACTCGGTCAGACTCTATCACCGCCACTCATTGATCAGGGAACATGAAATGCACCAAGATACCTGTATGTAGTCGCTGAATGAACTCTTTATGTTGTCTGTTGTATTTGTGTGTATTTTTCTGTTGTGTTGTCTTTATATGAGAAAAGAGCCCTTGTAATCACAACAAATTTCCGTAAGGATCAATAAAGCAGTCTTAGTCTTAGTCTTAGTCTTAACCAACCTAGTAAATGGGTCCGTCGACGACAGATAATTAGTTTAATGAATAACACTAGTTTGGCTTATAAATACATTTTGTGTTATTCAATAATGTGATACTTGTTGGATTTAGTAAAGTTTTCAGAATTTCTTTCTTTGTTGTTTTTTTATTTGTTCTGTTTTTTGTTTTATTTGTTATCCATATTGAAGTCGGCAGAAATACGCTGAAATTTAGCATTACCTCTACTCCGAGAAAATAAATAGCTGGACATGGCTCTGGAAATTCCCTGTATTATTTATAGAACAAAAAGACAACATTGATGAGTTTATCCTTTCTAAATGTTGGTGCTTCGCTAAATGTCTTTATGTGATACTAGATTCAATGTTTAGTTCTAGTGAAACATGATCTATAGAAATCGTAACTGTTGTTTTAAACTGAGAACTTGTGTTTACACTCTGACATTGAAGTCAAGCTTCTTAAGACATTTCCTTTTTTTTTATGTCTCAACCTTACCATAACCTGGTCCTAACCACTTAGGGGCGACTATCACGTCTGTCAAGGAGAAATGGCATGGGATCATCTGGCCTTAATACAGGGTCTCCATCTTGGTCCCCATGTCGCCAGCATTGATGCGTTGGATTGGTCGCTTCTTTCTATGGTTCAAGGTTTCCATCATCTTGTTCTATTGTGTCTAGATGAAAAGAACAAGAAAAGGACGAGGGTGATGTTTATTTGTCAGTGGCACTCAACGCTTTGAATAATTCTTAACTTTAAAGTGTGAGCTCACCAACCACTCCATTAATATTGTTGTTCACTTTTTAGTTCTAGTTAAATTGTTTCACTTTTTGAAGACCGGAGGAAAAAAATCCATCCGCGCATTATTTAACCGGTCCGAGGACCACCGTATGAGATATACAGCTTTAGGCTAGGTGAGTGTGCGTTACTAAATGTTTGCCTCATTTTGAATGTAGCTTCCTTTACCCCCATGGTAACCATTCTCCTGTTTCCGGGCAAAGTTGGCGTTCTATTGTTGTGCGCAAGCGGAAATGAGCATAGGGCAGAAAATGTTGATAAAAAAAAAAAGGAAATGTACTTCCTGGTAAACATAAACAATTGATATTATTGTCATTTCGTTTCCAGGACCGGCCCTGTCTGGTTGGCTGGATTTTACAGTGGAACTATATATGTAATAGAGTTTGTTTTTTTTGTTTTTTTGTTTGTCTTTTTTTTTTTTAGAAATCTTCCTTTGGAAAATGTAATATTGTTATTAACATCTTCCACATAAGATTATCTATTATTATTTTTAACAGTTATCTTTACCATCCACGAATCCGCAAATCGTTTTCTTACTAATGCTTTCATATTTGTTTTTAAATTTCGGAAAGTATTTTTTAAACAAAGAAATTAAAAACAAATTTCACAGCATTGTCATTGACCTTGCCAGTAATGAGGGTAAGTTCAGTGTTGTGTATCCGATGTACTTATACCCATCTACGGAAGTTAGATACAGAGAGTCGACAGTGTCAACACAGAACTGTTTGAAATTCAACTGTTTGGCTTCAGGTTTGGCTCGCTTTTTGAATCGATTCAATTCAATTTCAAACTATAATTAACGAGTTCTATCAAAGCGGCATCCACAGACCGTAACAGATGCGACTGGAGGGGGCCATTTTATCTCCAACTCATTGGGTTTTGTTTTCTTGCCTTACCGTCTCCACCATATTATCGACAAATCAAAGAAAAAGTTTCATTCAATGCTAATTACGTCATGTGTTTTTCCCCTTTGAAACTGGGCTAGCTGCCTCATTCTATTTGATGACTAGGCTGAAATTGAAATTAATTTCTAATTATAATCATTGATTTCCGAGCTGACAATTTGTAAGTGATGAACATTTTCAGATTAAAATATAAAAAAAAAACAACGTTTGTAATGTGTTGATTCTTTTTTCTTTGTGAATCCAAATTGATGAGTGCATTCGCTGGGCATGTTAACTGTGTTGATTTCCTTTTAGCTCAACAGGCAGCTTCAAACCTGTTTCACGTTGACTTGATGAAGGCGGCTATTAACTAGAGTTAGCATTCACTGATACAGTAATTTATATACGTATGCAATATACACTGTATGCGAAATACTATTTCTTAAGTAAAAATTTAAACAGATTTAAAGTGGAGAAACGAATCAATACAATGTTAATATTTATTTTTAAAACAACTTTGTCATCGCAACTACAAATAAAATATTACACAAAGTTAATTAGTAGAAATATAATAAAATCAAACTATCATTCTACGTGCATTATACTATTGCGCCTAGAGAATGGCGTAGGTTTCTTTAGGCGGTCTTACTGGTTTATTATTAATAATTAATTGAGTCATACAACATTTTAAAAATCGGAACTTTTTCTCATTCAGTTGTTTCATAGATAAGTCTATTACGCCAAGTAATAGTTTGTTTGTTGTTGTTTTTTTTGTTTTTGTTTTTTGTGTGTAATTTTTAGCTTCCCCCGAAAGGGGAAAAGACGGTATTAGTTTTGCGTGGAATGTCTGTCCGTCCGTCCGTCCTTCTCGTTTACATCTCGTAAACTAGAAAAGATAGTGAAAATCCGACATCACAATATTTTAGACCATTGAAAGTTCTGATGCAACGGCTACTTTTTTTCTTTTCTGAATGCGAAAAATCTAATTTTGTAAATCACTTATGCTAGCAGTTTGTTTTTTCATAAAAATACACCACTTTTACAACTATTCACTATTAATAGTAACAAACACGGGAGGCTGTTTAGTAGAGGAGAGAAGACCATAACACTTTTAAAACATTTATGCAAACGTTGGTTTTTTTTTTGTCAAAAAAAAAAAAAATTTTGTTTTACACTTGTATTGTATTGTTTTATCATACTAACTACTACATTAACACTAAAAAAACGTTTACTTTTTTTGAAAGAGAACAAATCTATTTAGTTTGCATATAAGTTGGACATAATTTAAAACAACAATTAAAAAGTAGTTTTTCATATAATCGCCTGAACTGTAGGGTTTTATAAGACCGTTAATATAGAACACTTAACTTTTAAAAAAAAAAAGGAATATATATTTTTTTTTTAAAGGAAATGTTTTTTTCTTGAGGAATAAGAGATTGACCCTTTACAAAACAATTAGATCAATTTATTATAAGTCATCAGTTAGGCCAGGTTCACATCTTATTTCACATTCACTTTCACCTATCCTTTGGTCTGCTGGACCGCTGGGGCACCACACAGGATCTGTCAACCTTTTTTCTCCCTTCTTCTCTGTCATTTGTCTTTTATAGAAATTCATTCTGATGTTCTTTCTGAAAATATTTTTATCTGCCTGAGTAGACCACTTCGGGGGCCGATTTTGAGTTTGTGTTTCCACAAGCGCATCCCAAATGTCATCCTCTATGGACAACTCGCGACTGGCACAAGAAAAACTGGTCGCCCCCACCTCCGTTACATAGATGTAATAAAACGTGACCTCAGATCAGTGAACATCAATACTGACAATTGGGAAGACAGCTCTAGACCGCAACAGGTGGAGAGAGACAGTGACCAAGAAAGCTATGGACAGTGAAAGTACATGGATCTCAGCTCAGGAAGAAAAACGTACAATACGAAAAACGGTCAGCTCCTCTACCACCGAAGCAAAAGCCACCTTAACCTGCGCTATCTGTGGACGGGAGTGTCTCTCCGAAATAGGGCTCCACAGCCACATGAGGAAGTGTGCTCTGAGATGAACCATAGTCATTCTACGGCTGAAGGAGGCCAATAAATGATATATTACATATATATATTTTTTATTTATTTATTTATTTATTTGAAAGATGAGAAAGTTGACTTGAGAAAGAGCAATTAGAAATGTTTTGCTTCTCGTTTATTAGATAGTTCAAGTAGTGCAGGACTACTTATGAGTGTCTGGTGAGAACATTTATTTTGTTTCATGGATGTGATCTCAATATACTTCCTACTGCTCTGACCTTATTTATAGTATAAAACAAAAGAAAGTATTTTACATCCAACTGACTGTTGCATTTAAACTTGTATCGAATGGGTCAGTACTGGAGATAAAGATGACTGCTACATCTTAATTTGTAAACTAACTAATGTGTACAGGACTGCTACATCTTAACGTGTAAACTAACTCATGTGTACAGGACTGCTACATTTTAATTTGTAAACTAACTAATGTGTACAGGACTGCTACATCTTAATTTGTAAACTAACTAATGTGTACAGGACTGCTACATCTTAATTTGTAAACTAACTAATGTGTACAGGACTGCTACATCTTAATTTGTAAACTAACTAATGTGTACAGGACTGCTACATCTTAATTTGTAAACTAACTAATGTGTACAGGACTGCTACATCTTAACGTGTAAACTAACTAATGTGTACAGGACTGCTACATCTTAACGTGTAAACTAACTAATGTGTACAGGACTGCTACATCTTAATTTGTAAACTAACTAATGTGTACAGGACTGCTACATCTTAACTTGTAAACTAATTAATGTGTACAGGACTGCTACATCTATTCTCAAGTTCAAGCTCATATCCTGTTACTGGCCAGTCCTGACCGACGTTTTTGATGTGTCCAGTTTGAAACGTGTCAGCTCACACGTTTTTTATTTGTCTGCTGACACTCAAACAACTCTTTCTACTTCCCAGGCCATGAATCTGTGCACATGTCAATCTCCGAGGGTTAATTCCAGTTCTCGGTCACTCTAACATTTGTCAAAACTAATTTTTTTTTTTGTTGCTAACGAAAAATTCAATCAAAAGCCCCTTTTCTGTTGAAATAGTTTAACCTCTGTGAGGTTTCATTTTCCAGAGAGTGTATCAAATGAACAAGTTCTGCAGCATCGAAAATCAAATCAACCTAATACTCAGAACGTTATACGCCCTCGAAGCTGTTTACAAAAATACTTGCTGGCTTTACGAGTCATACGTTGTCTTGTAGTAGTAGTATTATTAAAGAGTCATAAACGGATATTTGGTTAAACAAATGTTCGGTGGCCGCCCCTGTGGGCCAGCTTTTCGTGATCACACATTGAGTTATAGACAAATAATATACAATACTCCATGTATCAATCATTACAGATTTGACTGAAGTGTATGGTCTCAGAAGATCTTTAATCGCTTTGGCACCAATAAATACAGAGATAGTTATATTGTAATGTCTTTAATTAGTTGTTGTTGTTGTTTTTTTTTGTTTGTTTTTTGTAAGAAAGAGAACAAGTGGATACAAGAAAGAGGAAAAGGTTGGAATTTGGGAATTTGAAAATCTGAACATTCTATATCCGACAAAAATCTCACAACCTCTAACCTCAGATTTATGGCGCTAATCTCTCGCAGGCTTTAAAACAACGAGGAAATAAAAAGGTGTAGCCTGTTCACTAGTTGCTGACAGTGACATATTGACATTATGTCAGGCAATGGTCAGTGGAGGTCCTTGCTGTCACTGGACGCAGTAATAGATTGCTTCCGGGGGCAGAGATTTTCTTGGCACATACTGATGTTGTAAGGACGACTGGTGAACAGCAAGGAACTCTGTGAGGCCCAAATTAGCATCTGTCTCTCGCGGATCTTTTTCTAGATAAACATTTTTTGTTTCTGTTCATATTCTCATTACTATCAATGGTATTATTGAATCTAGGCACACAATTCTAGACAGAAACAACGCGTATCCATGTCAAAATCTATTCATGATGGTTTATATTGGATACTTAGACTCTGATAAGTCATTGGTTTTCCTGGCTGATTCAGGCAACCCCTTCCATTCTCTAATGGCACTAGGGAAGAAAGAGTACTTCTATGAATTAGTCCTAGCATATGGAATAAGAAATGTGCTGTTATCTTTTGTGTCTTTCTGAGTATTTTATTAGGTTGTGCGCTAGTTAATTATGATTTAGTGTGTTATGTGCTATTGCTACTTTACTTTTTAGTCTTCTGTCTTGATTTTAATGATGGTGTTAATCTTGCCAAATCTGAATATTGATTTATAAATCTCATGGGCATAGTTTTGTCTTTGTTCTAATTTTTTTTTCACTGTTTTCTTCATCAACCCTTTTTGTGACTGCATTTAACTGAACATTAGAAATGGCAACTGGCGTAAGCATAATCTACAGACGGCCACTCTCTTGTATCTCTGCTAGATACAACTTGTGACAAAACGAGTTTGACGTCTAGATCAATGGACAAAACACGTTTTCGTAAGATGTGTTGAGGATTTTCACTACTGTGTAGTTGTATTAGCTCGCTCATACTACCTCTGGTCAGCGTGACTGGTTTGAAAACAAACAAAAAAAAACAGACGCCGGCAATTAAAAACTGAGACACGGCGCATGGATGGACATGAAGTATTTTTAGCAGCGTACTTTTGTTGCATAATCCTGCCAGGGGGGAGCTAATACAGTGTTTACAATCCTGCTGCGAAGGAGTAAGATAACCCAAGAGACCTCGCTGCTCGAGTCTAGCTAAGTACTGTGGAGACTCGCCCCCATATCTCGCCGGCCAGCAATCACGGTACCCATTCATATTGATAAACAAGTTCTTTTACACGCTTTAACTCAAGATAGTCACTTTTACTTATTTTATCTTAGCTGTTGACTAGGGCGATGGACGCCTTGTTTTACCCTTTTTTTTATTTTCTTTTTTAAAAATTTACTCTTCTCTGTCTTTCTAGTAAAAAGTTTGCAAATGTTATTTCTCCGACACCCAATCTCGGATCAAGCTGAAATTGTGCATAATTATTTCTTTTACCTGACAACACAATAATCAATTTTAAAAAAAAAATCAATTAATTTTGGTAATTAATTATTTTGTTTGGTATCTCGAACAAGGGAAAGAAATTGTACTGACAGAACTGGGGGTATAAGCTGAATTAGTCACCTTTATAGGTCGCCGCTTAAAAGTTAATTAGAAACAAACAATCTTCTATAGTCATAAGCACCTCACTAGCAGAGTGGTTATTATGTTGTCTTGAGGAGATGTGAGCCATGAGTTCGAATTCAGGTTGTTCCCTTTTTTTTTCGTAAATGCTTTTAAAAACCGATTAGGGTAAAACTCACCCAGATATCATTTTCTATCTACCCACCCCCCCCAATTTCACAACATTTTTTTAATGTTTAAAAACATATACGCTTTGTTCTTTATAAGTATTTTGTATGTTTAGCTAGACTCAGTAACGTCTTGATGCTAAGTGCAGATAGGTTCATGGGCCTCTCTCATCCCGCCAAATTTGATTGGAAAGTGACTCCACACCGAAGAGTTTTCAACAGTAATATGTGCGATACAAAAATAGACTCCATATAATAATCCGGACACAAGAGCTTGACAGGAAAAAACAAAAGACTCACTTCTGGTTCTAGGCTGAATAAAAGTACATTGATATATTTCTTTTACATGTTATTGTTTGAATCAATGAGCGAGGTGTCCAGATTGTTCAGTGGGAATATACTTGTCAGCTGAACTACTTGTCTGATTATTAGCTTTGAGGTCTTACTGGGTGTCTTCTGGATTGTTACCCTTCAGCTTTAAGTACGCCTCCAAAACAACTAGAAATATGAAAAGTACTCAGTTAATAGCTTAAGAGTATATCATCTAGTCAATAACTACAGTTGCTTGCTAATTAAAGCCATTTTCTGGTGTGTGTTTTGATTCAAAGAGATGCGTAAGCGCTTGAATGAAATAGGATCACACTGAGGCGTTTACAGTTTGTTACTTTATATTGACACAACTTATTTGATGATTGCGTGCGTTTGTCAAAACGAGGCAACGATTGCACAACTAAAACATACAAAGGTTGACAACTGTTTAGAGCATGAAACGTAGTTTATTTGTAGTGGAGTTAATTGGACCAGCCGCTTATTCAGATCGATACCTAAAGTATCAAAACCAATTCTATTATAAATGCACATTTGGATCCGGTCAATCCGGTTAGTAGAAAGAAAACGATCACGCCTCGTTGTGGTCAGATGAACTGGATTCAACTGTATTAGTGTAGCAATACTCACATTTAACGAATGCCATATTTTAATTAATCTTTAGTTTTACGTTGTTGTTGTTTTTTTTACACTGACCTAGAGATTTGTGATATTTTGCTTTCTCTGAGTTTGATTGATGTCTGGGACCACAAGTGTATACTGGTGTAGTGAAATGTCTCTACCTAACATTCATCGACGACCTTCTCTTGTCATTGTGTGTGGTTTGGTTCTAGATTTGAGTGGGTTGTTTTTTTTTATAAAGTCACTCTTGTGTGAACCCTTGCTGTATGAGACCCAAAGAAAATCCCCTGCTGAAGACAAGCCCAGATCCCCAGCAGACTACGGCTTTAGATGTGACAAAACATGCAAGTTCTAACTGGCTTTACGGGTCACGTGAACAAAAATATATGTTTGTATGTATTGGAGATTTTCATACATGGCGGAAAACCTATAAATAGAACGCTTTTTGGTGTATCCGGTGTACAGAATAAAGGAAGCATTGATAAGCACTTCAGATTCACTTTTTGTAAAGCTCTTCTGTAAGTTTTTTTATTTGGCAACTTTGTTGTTCATTTTAGCGTCCTTGAGATTGTTTAGCTTATCGTGCAAGTGTTTAATGCTAATGTTCTTATGTTCGTGTGGATCTTTGAACCTTATTATTTGGTAACACTTTAACGCTGTGTGAATGTATGTTCGCTCCACAATTTAAACCAAAGTTAATATATAGTTCTATTTGTATTGACACTATGGGGAGGGGGGGGGTAAAGAATGAACAAGAGAAGAAATATGGGAGGGAGGGGATATTAGATCTAGTCCTGTACTTGTGATGTTCACAGACCAACATCAGCCCAGCCTCACGTTCTAGTCCGATCTGAAATAACAACATCCTTCTTTAATAGCTTTCCCGACAAAACACTGCCACTGGTTTTCAAATAGTGTAGACAAAAAAAAATATCAGTTTTTGAAAACAATATTTCTTTATTCTTAACCTGGATAATACGTGAGTTACGTCTGTTGGCACACTATTATGAAATCAGAGTTTTAAATTGTAATTAACTATACCATCGCAATACATTTTATTTGGGTTTGCTTTTGCATAGTTTTAGGGCAAATTTTTTAGAAACAAGCAAAATATTGAAAAAAAAACTAAAAAAAAGGTTAATATCTAAAGGGGAAGAACTCTGCCCTTAAAACTATATTATATCAATAATGTACAAGTTATTTCCCTTATTGGATATCAAACACAATGGTTAATTATCAATCAAATGTGACTTATTGAGTGTTTTTGTTTATCGGTTCATGTTTCACTAGGTACAATAAATAATTGTTTATATTTTTAAAGTATCAATGTGATTGGAGAATGCGTGAGAGAGAAATAGAGTTAACAATTATTTAAGGGGACTAAGCCGAACAAATTTAGCCATGTATGTGAATACTGAAGTATTAGTTTTCCTTGTTGCTATTAAACAAAATAATGAATTACCAGTAATTAATTCCCTAATTTTTTCTTTTTTTAATTTATTCATGTCTTGTCTATGTCAGTGAATAATTGTGCGAAGTTTCCGCTTGAACAGAGATTGGGTGTGGGAGAAATTACGTGTACACACTTTTTACCAGACTGACAGAGTGAGTTGATAGAAGCTTTGTAAAAAATCACCGATAGATATTATTTATAATGTATGTGTAGTTTCAAATGTAGCTGAAATTATCAAACAATAACAAATGTTTATTTAACAATAATAGTAAAAGTAACATCGCAATGTGCACAGTATGTACAAACTCTGTGCAGCATCCATAACGAAACACACTTCGATAGCCAAGGAAATTCTCGTACATACCAAAGGTTTGCATGTGAAATTCACATCTGAAATGTGTATGCTTTTGTTACACGTGTCACTGGCCAATCCCTTAATACGAACTAATTGTGTATCTATTACAGCTGAGGTCAAGACTTGGGCAGGTGAATGCCAGCCACCTGAAGAGCAGCAACCTCAGCCACTTTGCCAGCCTCGTCCACGCCTTGGAAAGACTGCCTGGGGTAGTCAGAGTCCTTCAGCCATTCCAGTCGCCCTCCCGACCGGACAGTCTGGTAGTGGACATTGTCGCTGGAGATGGACATCTGTGGGTCAAAGTGGTAGCCAGAAAAGGGCAGGCTCTTCATCTTGTTTGGGCTGGTAAGTGAACTCTAGCTTTTTTTCTTTTTTTTATAAATAGTTTTTTTTTATAATTTGTAGCTAAATAAACTTTATGTTATACTTACAATCTATCTACCTAGGAAGCGTGGTCTAGAGACTAAGTACGCTTGAACTTGGCTTGTCTAAGTTACCTATGAAGGGGGCTCGAGGCTCGACATCCGACTCGGGCAGAGTTGTGTTTAATGAGCGCCTAAAGGCAGCACGGAAAACCTTCTCCTAGATACTAAGACTAAGACTGCTTTAATGATCCTTATGGAAATTTGTTGTGATTGCAAGGGCTCTTTTCTCATATAAAGACAACACCACAGAAACACTCACATAAATAGAACAGACACAACATAAAGAATTCATTCAGCGACTACACAGAGGCATCTTGGTCCTTTTCATTTTTCCTGATCAACGAGTGGCGTTGATATAGTCTGACCGAGTGAGGTACGAACGAGTTTTTGTACCGCTCTGTTCTTGCTTTGATTGACAGCAGTCGCCCACTTCGCGACGACCTGACGTTGTTCTGATGGAGCGGGTGGCCGTTGTCTTCCAAGATTTTTTCGATTTTTCTTAGACACTTTTGTTCTAAAAGTTCCTTTAAATGTGGTAATGTTGTGAGTGTAATTTTTGATACCCTTTTTATGATGTTTTCTTGACGGTGCAACAGTTTAGGTGAAGCGTTGCCTTGCCAACAAGTTATTCCGTATGTTAGCAGATTTTGTATAGTAGCGCCGTAAATAGTATCTAGGATCTTCTTGCTTAGTTTAAAGCTATTGTGTTTGTATAGAAAAAAAAGTCGCTGGGCTGTTTTCTTTGTCAGAGTTCCAAGGTGGTCTTCCCACGCTTCTTGTTATCAAGGATACCGCCTAGATATTTATATGTCTTCTTTTGTTTTATAGATGTAGTTTTTATATGCAATCCGTGTATCGTTTGTTTTTTCTTTCTAAAGTCTATTATAAGTTCTTTAGTTTTTGTGACATTCAGTTCTAGAAAGTTGTCGGTGCACTAGTTTGTAAACTCTACTCTTCTATCGAGCTTCGATACTGAGTCTCGTCTCCTGAAATAAGACCGACTATGGCAGTATCAGCAGCGAATTTAATGAGTTTAACTGAGTCATAGATGCTTCTTATGTCATTAGTGTAAAGAGTGGACAGTACAGGAGAAAGTACATAACCTTGTGGAGCACCCGTACATAGTACTTGAGTTGACGATTTGGTGTGTGTGTTGTTGACTTTAACATACTGGGGACGTTGGGTTAAACAAGTTTAGAACCCCCCCCCACTCCCCCTTCCCACTGGTTCACAAATGAGATTGGACCATAGCGCTCTGGGTATGCTATATGCATGAACGTAGCACTACATATAAGCGATTATTATTATTATTTATCTCTATCCATCTATCTATCTTTATGTTACAATGGTTTCGGGTGGTTTTAGTACTTCCCGAAGTGAAATCCCAGAATCTAATTGTATTTAGTTTAAGAAGTTACAGACTTCCTCTTAACGAAATAACTATTGAAATCCCTCAAGGAAACTTACGCACAGATTGTATTCGAATTACATATCAAACAATAATACACATTATAATCCAAATTCAATATTAAATTCACAGTAATCGTAAATATCTATCTTTGTTACTACTACATTGAAATAATTACTACTTGAAAGAAGTCATTTAAAAAACTGAAAAGCACCACCCCTCCAACCCCTGTTTGGTTTAGGTCAGCAGCGCTGAAACATTTTCTGTGCAACGTTTTGTTCCAGCGTTCTTTATTCTAGATCCTAAACACCAAGAGAGTCGCCTGAGTCAACTTCATAGAACTGAAATACAGAATTGTTTCAACAAAGATCCAGGATTACTAATAATTAATGCATTAAAATCGTTGTAAGGTCGCCAAGGTCACCTTTCATATTCTTCAGAAGTTACAAGATCATTATTAAATACTTGGTTGTTTTTTTTAATTTAATCTATAATCTTTAATTATTGATCGCAGCTAAAACTTTACTTTATTCAATAATTTTGATGTTATAAATCAAAGCGATATTAAAGATAGACGTCTCTGAATATGATGAGGTCTGGGTATAAAAACCCAGCATTACTCTCGTCATACTGACCAGTGATTAGCCCACGAAACATTCAGTTGGTGTAAAAGGTCATCAGGAACGACCAGTCAATAGCAAGGACCAGTTAGAAGCATGCAATGCACTCACTCAGCCTGACGGTAAATGCCGTGGGTGGCTCAAAGAGCCATCTGTCGGGAAGTACCCAGGTGGAGCGAGGTGTTGATGGCTGAATGATGGGCCATGTGGCTCCAACTGTTTGGAAATGAACAATTACTGCGGGCCCCGTTGAACGAACAACACTAAGGGGGAAACGATAATGTTTTTTTGCCCTCGGGGAATTGCAGTTGTTCAATCCGGTTGTCATTGGACGTGGAAGGTGAATATGTCCCTGGGGTAGACGTCATCTCTTAGGCCGATGGTTCTCAAGCATTGACAGTAACAACAGCAAAATATGGTTGGTTCAAATGTATCTTTATTAGGAAGGAGCTATTTTTTAGCCTGTTGAGATGAACAGTATCAGACTGTTGTCACTGAACAATCAAAATTTGGATATAAAATGGGGAAGTAGTTTTGGTTTGACCGATTACATTCATTTTTCTTTACATTTCACTGTTCCACCTGACAGGTGGGCGCGTGCAGCAGTTGAAATTTTGGGGTCTGACCTCAACCATCTCAAATTGAACCTGTCTTCTTGATGGACCTCTGGATTGTGAGGAGAATGTTTATTCATGCATTTTGCCTTATCTCAGAGCGGAAATAAATAAATGGTCAGATCAAATAAAATATAGGAAGTCAGTGTTGGACGTTTTCTCTTCATGTGAGCAGCTTTCCAATTCAGCCTTTTACAAACTTAAAGTTACAGTAAGATCATCCCAGAGCAAGGCCGGATTTTCGACTAAGACCTCACCCTTAAAGAAGGCCGCCACATTTTAAAATTAACTAATTTTTAACGAGATTGGAATAAGGTGGAAAATGAAATATTAGATGCATTTTTTATTGAAGCTTGAAGAGGCTAGGGGAAACCTGCCCAGTGAGGTCACTTAGTAAAATCCGTGTTTGTTTAAGAGCCATGTTAGAATAAGGTCGTGTGTACTAACATTTATGGGTAGAAATCCTAAACTTGACCACATTTTGTTAACTAAAATTACCTAAAATCAGTTCTTTTCAATTGAAGCTTTGAAAGAATATTTGACCCTCAAAAAAGTATGGCTGTGAGAACTTCTCTGAAAGGAGAGAAGACTTAGTGAATGGCCAACATCATCAAAAACTTTGACCCCTGCAAAAGTGTCACTGTGAGAACCTCTCTGGAAGGAGAGAAGACTTATTGAATGGTCAACGTTATCAATAACTTTGACCCCTTGCAAAAGTATCACTGTGAGAACCTCTCTGGAGGGAAAACTTAGTGATTGGCCAACGTCATCAATAACTTTGACCCCTTGAGAAAGTATCACTGTGAGAACCTCTCTGGAGGGAAGACTTAGTGAATGGCAAACATCATCAAAAATTCGGCGAACTCAAGGAAGCAAGTGAGACGTATACAAACTTGGGAGAGATTTGTGGCGTGAGGGGTGGAGGGTCAGTTGTGCAGGGCGAACACAGGAAGTTTCCAGAAGTTACAGGATTAAACGGATTAGTGTCATTCCATTAGCCCGCAAGATGCAAACCAGAGCACATAACTTTTTTTTTTTTTTTTACTTATTTTATAAGATCTTTTTTTTTTTTACAATCTCACTGACATTTGTACAAAATCTGTTTGTACTGCAGACATGGATCTGTTTCACTTGATTTGGTCAACTATGTATAAAGTCTTTCTCTAGAGAGTTTCTTTGTTTGCAACACTTTCAAGGCTCACTATGTCAATCTTTATCTCTCCACTTTCAGACGTTCTCTTTGAGATTTGACTTGCTCCAGACATTGGCGAGTGTTTTTGTTATTTACTGTCTTCTTTCTTTATATACTGATTGTATTTTATTTTATTATTAGGGATCAAGGCCGCCTAATTTATCGTTGGTGCTGCCAGGCCTTTTTTCAAATTGAGGATATGTTAACACTTTGTTATATATACAGTAGGAAATAAAGGAAAAACGTGTAGATCTTAAAAGATTAATGTTAGAAAGTTGGCAATCTTCGTTCAAAACACGTTTGTTGGATTAGTATTTTAGCATATTTTTTTTACTTATTTATTATATTTTTTTATTATTTCTACCATTCTCGGATCAATTATTCATGTTCAATGACGACGTATGAATCAATAAAATGAATTGCTTAGTTATTGAATAAATTTTTCGTAATTAATTAATTTTATGTGGAAAATGTACTAAGCCAAGAAGAGATAAACCCTGTGTAGAGAATTACGTCGTTTGCTAACAATTTTTAACTAACTATACAACTTTCTATTTTTATAAATACTTGAATAGCTCAGTGACAAACACGTTGGTCTTCCATTGCGATGGCTCGAGTTTGAGTTCAGACTAGATTTTTTAAAAATTGTTTTTGAAAAGGCAGCACGGAAACCTTCTCCCCCCTCCCCTTTTTCCATTCTATATAATTGTGAACTGGTCCACAAAGTTGTGCTCAATAAAACAATTAATAAAATATTTCCATTCGCATAAATGTATTATTGTTAATCTAGATCTATTAACCCTTAAAACGCGTGTGGTAGTTTAGCCTCTAAACTTCAGAATTGTAATTCCATTCATTGTAAAACAGCTCAGCACTTTAAGGGTTAAGATGAATTACATGATTGATTAAAAATAATTGATGCCATTTTACTCAATATAAGCGAGTCTCTTCTTTATCTGTATTGAAGTTTCTACTTGTAACTTTTTAAATGTTTGTAACATCACAACAGCTTCCTGCTGCTATTGTTGATAACCTTGGGGATGAAATTGGATCAATGTTTTGTTTCGTTCATTCGTTGGTTTTTTGTTTTTTTCTTGAAGTGTTAAACTTTTTAAATTTCTGAAACTTAAACCGCCTGACTGTTTCGTTTGACCTTTTAAAGAATGCTCTAAAATTTGATCTGTCGGTCGAGTGTTAAGCTGTGACGGGAAGCTGACTATAAATATTGCAAAATGCCCTTACCCGTAGTTCGTGATCAGTGAGTCTAATCGAACTGGACACTTCATGGAAATGTCAGACCGTGGGATGACTGTTTGTAGCCGAAAAGGTTAATGAATCGTTCTTTAATGCACGTGATCCTTTTCATTTTTTTTATAAATGGGCAATAGATGATCAATAGATGATCAATGAGCTGTGTCAGGTTACTCAATGGGGCTACCTGCTGTTATATTTGTCCATTTGTGTGACTAGTGTCGTGACAATGTGACTTTGCTACATTGCCGTTGGAGACATCACTCAGACTGACTCTTTACTCATATTTCTACTGTACTTGCGTTTGAGAAATGTTCAGACTTTATAAACCTGAAGGGGGAAAGGGACACGGGTCGCTCTTCATTTAAAGTAATTCTAAGTATTGGGACAGACGTGCGGGAACATTACCCCCAAAACTCTATGACTATTTGTATGTGTGTGTGTGTGTGTGCTAGTCGTGTGGTGTTTGTGCATTTAACGTTCTGCGGTGGGTTTAAAAAAAATTCTTTGTATTTTAGTCGTAATCTTCCATTAATCTAGTTCAGTTGAGTAGCAAAAGTATGAATGTATTTAGACTTTATACTGAGTTGTTTTAAGTAGAAGTAGTAAGAAGTCTTTTTTTTTTGTGGTAGACATGTGAAGACTTTTGGACTTTCAATTAACGTTTCCTTTGGATAGTAAAATTATGAAGTCATTAGGACTTTTCACTGAGCTTTCTGTAGTTCGGTTGTTACTTACCTTAAATCTGAAGTTGTTAGGACCAGGAGACACTTCATTGCCACCGCATTCTTGTCTTCTGGCTCTTGCAGGGGAGAATGTAGTTATAAAATAATGAAAATGCATCCAATGTTAAGTCTTGGTGACATTTGACTTTGACAGTCTCGTCTTTTGGTTTTATCTGCTTCTTGCCTAGTATTATGGCAAGTTGTATTCCCCCTGTTTAGTGAAGGAACTATCAAAGAAGGAAAAGGTACCCGCCCAAAGGGTCTTTTCCAAATAGTGGTTTCTATTTTATAGGCACCGCAAAATTAATTAGCAGTTTGTCACAATAAAAGGATAAAATTTATATTTGGACGGAGGTGGTTTGATTGTTAATAGTCCAAACTGTAGTATTTACTTGATGGAAGTCTTTGTATTCTTATAATTGCTTTGGTGTAAATCTGCGATTGTTTTTCATCCCAGGGTTAACACACAATTTTTTATTAGGAAATGTTGGACCGGGGAATGGGGAAAATCCCATTGAAGAAATCATGACGAGAGTGCTTTTGATTTCCATTAGACTTGAGAATGGATCCCAAAGTGTCCTGTGTGAGGGACCTGTGTGAGGTCCTTTGTGAGGTCCTGTGTGAGACAAAGTTTCATATTATGCTGCAGTGAATTGTTAACGACATTTCTACAGAAAGAAAATGAAATTCATCGCAAAGGTTAATTGTTTTTAAATGTCTTTGAGAGCTATTTTTTCTATGATGATATTGTACTTTATGTTGTCAGTAGATCTGGTTCTATCTCTTTTTTTTTTAAGAACAGATTGAAAGAAATAAAAAAAAATATTTCTTTTCTTTTTATAGCATATTTAAAAAAAACAAAAAAACTCTAGTAATTGTGAAATCAAAGATTAGGTGGTATTTTTTTTAATTTATTTATTTTAACCGCAAATAAGGTTACAATATATTTTTGTATAAAGAGTTCTCTAAACACACCTTCTTGATCAACATAGATTCACCTAATAAAGTGAAGGTTTACGATGCATTAATTTGTTTTGTAACTTTGCATGGCCTCGATCTGATATCAAGTTAATGTCACCCCCCTATTTAAAAAAGGAGAAAAATCTGACCCAGGAAACTACAGACCAGTATCACTTACCAGCATCACATGTAAAATACTAGAACACATAATATGTAGCAACATCATAAACCACTTAGACAAACATAATGTCCTCACCCCATACCAACAAGGCTTTAGGAAATATAGATCATGTGAAACACAACTAATAGGACTAATTTTTGATTTTTCAAAAGGTTTAGATAATAGTGAACAAATAGATGCTATCTTACTAGATTTTTCCAAGGCTTTTGACAAAGTTCACCACCATAGTTTGCTTAAAAAATTAAAATATTTCGGCATTAATGGTCCATTGCATCAGTGGATTAAAGATTTTCTGATAGGGAGAGAACAAACTGTAATAATAAATGGCTCTAAATCAACACCAATAACAGTAAACTCAGGTGTACCTCAAGGAACAGTCTTGGGTCCACTACTATTTTTAATTTACATAAATGATTTACCAAATTGCATTAGTTCAGGAACAAAAGTCAGATTATTTGCAGACGATTGCATAATATATAAAACAATAAAAACAAAACAAGACACGGATATTTTACAAAGAGAATTAGATGAATTACAGAAATGGGAATCAAATTGGAGCATGTCTTTCCACCCAGAAAAATGTCAGTTGTTAAGAGTAACAAAAAAACTAAAACAAATTAATTCCACTTATCTTATTCATGGCAAACCAGTAACACAGACTAAAAATGCAAAATACCTAGGTGTTATAATAAATGAAAAACTGGCATGGAATCCACATATTGATGAAACTATAAAAAAAATCCAACAAAGCATTAGGGTTTATTAAAAGAAATTTCTATAAATCAAATAAGAACTTAAAACTAAAATGTTATTTAACCTTGGTTAGGCCAATAATAGAATATGCATCCACCGTGTGGGACCCCTCAACTCAAGAAAACATTAAGAAACTGGAACAAACACAAAATAGAGCAGTGAGATTCATAACAAACGAATATTCACATTTGACCAGGGTAACACCATTAGTAAAATCACTAAATTTAGAAAGCCTTCAGGACAGAAGACTCAAAAGTAAAGTAGCAATTATACATAAAACACTGAACCATAATCTTCAAATACAAAAACAAAATTTAATAAAATACTCTGAAAGACACAAAAATAAAGGCACATTCCTCGTCCCATATGCTAGGACAAATTTGTACAAATACTCCTTCTTCCCTAGTGCTATTAGAGCATGGAATGGGTTGCCTGAGCTAGCTAGAAAAACCAGTGACTTGGCAGAATTTAAGTCATTGGTTAATATGCATGACTAAATGCATGACGCGTAGGACGTAATCATCTTCTTTTTTGAAGTAACGTCTGTATTATATAAGATAAGATAAGATGTTTTTAATCAATCACTATTATTTATTAGATTATAGTTGGTATCCTCCCCTTGTCGCATCTTAAAGCCCATGTCGTAATGGCCAACATGTACTTTGATTGGTTCTAAAGTCTTCCATGATGATTTTCTCTCCCGTTCGGTTATGTCAACAATCCAATCCGGCAGATAAGACGTTTCATGTTTTTTTTGTAAGAGTTTTGCCTGAGAGTTAAACGTATCTCTGGCCAACATGTTTTATCAACATCCTACTGTTTGCTCAGTCACTGACTGGCCAGTTTGTAATTGGATTCTCTGACATCATTCTTTATGATAAAAGCTACGCTCTAGATTTGTCGTTGACATGTCTGTTATAGTGAACAAAGCACACACACACATTCATTTGTCTAGACTCTAGATAGGCCGGCTCTGTTTCACTCTCAAATAAGACAACGCATTTTCAAATATTTATTTTATTTTGTACTCAACATTCTAATGGCATCGATTGGCTTTTTGGTTGTTGTTTTTACATCGTTATTGAATGTTGAATGTTGACGAAAGTGGATTGCAAAATGCTGTTTGTAACATTCTTAGCAACGAACTCCACTTGGAAACCTATTCGTGAAAACCATTCTTAAGAAAGCCTTATGTCTGAAACGTAAACAAGACAACCTTTAAGGAACTAATTTTACATTTGGACATCACAGTGAAGATACAAGACACATATCACGAACAATAAGCAATGTATTTGTTAGCAATGAAATCCTTATGTAAAATCCAATTTTCTGGTGTATGATGTGTAAGTGAAACTGTGGACCTATATTTTGTGTGCTTATAATGTATTGGTATAAATTAAGCTCATTTTGGGGACAAATTTCCTCAATCATTATAAAGATTTGCATTGTTTTAATTGTGTGTTTTATAATTATTTTGCTAAAAATAATGTAAACTGTGCTAACAAATGTAGCCATGAAAACGTAACAATGGTAGAAATAGTGTAGCAGTTACAGGCATTGATTAAAAAAGGAATTCTTGAAACACCAAGAAACTGACAGCCATAACTGAGACTATGTTTTCTATACAAACAACATTCACAGCATCGCTAAAGTTGGCGTTTAACTGTCAGATGCTGGTGCTGTCCTTTCATCCCAGCATCTAAACCATTTAGAGAGATCACCCCAATGAGACTCCCCGCTCCAGACTGTTTGTGACCAGTTCCTGAATGGATGCGGTGACCTAAATAACGGCTGGTGGAAATAATCCCACAGACTTGAGAAAAGCCGTTTTCACTTTTTACTTTTGCCCAGGCCTGGTAGGGGAAAAAAAAGATATGAACTCATGATGTAAAGAAAAATCGAGACTTATTTTGAAAGTCCAATGTGTAGATGATTCATTCTGAGAGAGCTCTTCATATCTGGAGATATTATAAGTGCCGGTATTACATTGATCTGTTCTGCATTTGGAAGAGCTACACGTTTATCATGTCATACTTTAAAGACAATGCTTCTTTCTAATCATATAAGAGCCATTTATTAACTTCTTTGTGGCAGGTTATTGCTAAATGGACATACTAATTCGTGTGAAACAGACCTTTTTGAGATGTTTGTCCTTTCTAATTTTTCCTTTGCTCTTATTTCAAAATGATAGAAAATATCCATGAAACCATTTTTAAGTTGCTGGGGGCTCAAAGCTATAGGTTGTGTTGCCTTTAGGTCAATCCAGCTCTGGTATGAAAAAATCGAATGAATATTCAGCGTCAACCCAAACATTGCAACATAAATATATGTCTGTGTGTGCGTACTAAAGCTGTTCTTGGCTGTTCTCTCAAGGTTTACTCATTTTGTTCTCTCTATTTGAAAAGTCACAAGTATGTTAGTGTTCATTATTTTTACGTTTCCATTGAGGGATTTGGGGCACGACATGGTACTAAATCGTGAAGATGTGCCAAAAACCCAAAATATCAACTTTTACTCTTCTTCTTATTGTTTAAAGTTTTATTTCCGTTATTGAATTTCCTTTTATATTGTCGATATACCGGAAGTGTATTTCATGAATACCATCATTCCTGGGCCTATTCAAAGTTTAATCAACTTGGGACTCATTATTTCTCGACTTGAAGTACAATTAACCTTTAGAGTGTCACAGAGCCACTTCAACCATTGAACCCTCCAGGGTGATGTCTTGGAGAGAGCTCGGTACACACTAACCAATCCTATAACTAGACCCAGGCTCCAGTTTCCTCCTGGAAATCAAACGGCCGGAACTTACCATGTGGACAGCTCGCCTGGCGAGGACAATATGGCGCTAAATGATGATGGCACGGCTTTCAAGTTGTTTTTAGGTTGGGGAAAGGTGGGATGGAGGGGTGGAGAAATGCAAAGGCGGATCTCTGATGAGAAAATGGCAAGTTCTGCACAGTGCAGTGATAAATTGTATTTGAAGGGTTGAAAGAAAACATGTCTGCATTTTTCTTTTCACACATTCCAAGAATCAAAAAATTGAAATGATCTTAATCGTGTCCTTACAAAAACTTTCGTGAGGTTGATGTTGATTGTTGCAGCACGTCTATGAGATCGTGTTCAACTTAGTAGTTCAACTTGTTAAGCCTTTTAGATATATTTGCTCTAGTTTAGCTGGACTTTTTCAACTCTTTATTTCGACATTTTAGTCTAATTCTTCAGACTCTTTTCTGTAACTGTTGTTTAGTTTCTTACACATCTTTTGCGGTACGTTGTAGGTTTTATTGGCAAAACAGATACAAGAGCATATCTAATGAAAGAGAGAGAGAGAGAATGAAAGTAAGATAAATGGACAACACAAGATTTAGTGCGAACTAGTGAGGTATAATCTAGAAACGTAAATATATATAATTATTTTGTTTAATTATCACCCCTAGTTAGAGACAAGAAAGCAAGAAATGATGTCTAGTTCGATGTGTCAAACCTGGCTTCTCAGCAATAATTTATTCAGAACTCCTTGCCTTATGATTTAATTAAGGTGGCACGTTTCCGATTTGTGTGGACTTATAGCCGTCTTAGCGCGTGCAGTTTCTTCAAGAAGGACGCACTCGTCATCGTAAAAGTGCCAACACATGTACAAGGAACACAAAATAAAGCTGCTTATTAATATCTGGTAGAGCCGTTGGTAAATGCTGGATCACATCCAAGAAATGTTCAAAGAAATAAAGTGAGAAAAAAGCATGAAAAACTAGTTGCTAAGGTGATGAACAACTCTTGTACACTTCCACTCTACGTATTGATGCGAAAAGACTTTTTCTTGCACGACAAGGACTATAAACTACTTTTGGTCATCTCTGTAAGGATATTTTCTCCAAGGATTCAGGACATGATGGCACGTTTTGTACTAATCACAGCAAGAGAGTGAGCTGTCTAGGTCTGAGTGTACTTTATACAAGTGATCATCTACTCTGCATAGGAACAAACAAGCCAGTTGAAATGTTTTTCGTGACCAAGAATCTGACTCCATCGTGTATATGACTTTTGACTTATGACTTTTGAGTCGCTTCACATTGACATACCTCCCGGGTTTTGTAACAAATAATTGTTCAATAGTTCAATTTGAATGTGTTTATGATCCCTTTAACGTCTCTATTCAAGTGATTCGAAATGACTTCTTGTCAAGATCACGAGCAAAAAATGAGCGAGTCGTAGTAATACCCCAGCATTACGGTCCTCAGTGTGTGGTACTTTTTCCAAAAAAAGTTTGAAAAAAGAGTTAAAGAGAGTGGTTGAGTTTTAAGGAAGTAGGTTTATGTGCTTATGTTCGGTAGATATATTGAATCGGATTTTTAGAATAAGGTTGCAAGACAAAATAACCAATAAGGAAATCCTGCAAAGAGCAGGGTGCTAGGACATCCGCTGTGTTATCAGCAGCAGACGACTTGGCTGGTTTTGTCATGTTCACTTAATGCCACAAGGTCGACTTCAACTAGACATTCTGTACGGCGATCTGAAGGCAGGAGAGCCGCTGGTCGTCCACTTTTCAGGTATAATGCAGCATGTAAACGCGACATGAAGCTCTTCAAAATTGACACTAACAGTGGTATAAAGAGATACTGGATAAAGGAAGGGTTCCGGATGGCAGACGGCATAAACACCAGAAGTAGAAAGAAGGGTGAAAGTGCAGCAGCATCTGGTGATTACATTTGCCCAACCTGTGACGGTTATTGTGTATCAAGGGTTGCCCTATTTAGTCACCCAAGAAGTTGTAAAGGGAAAAGATTGTCTCTCGAGACGTAAAATGCCACAGATTGAAGGTAATAAATACTGCGATTGTGAATAAAAATATTACTAAAACAAACACATGGCCTATGATCTCGTCTCTGCCTGGAGTTTGCTTATTAATATTAATCTTGAACTCTGAAATGTCTGTCTCCATTCAACCAAAACTGAGCATAGATCATATTATTTGTATGGTCAATATTAGAGCTATGTCTTGATTTCAAGTGTCCCATGGTGGACAGCGGTCATTCGGCAAATAGTTGAATGACAGAATACATTAGCTGATGTAAACTAACATAGCCCCGAGTTCTTCCCCTTGCGTCTGCCAGCGCAGCGGTGCGGGAAAGTCATGGCGCGATGCCAGGCCAGGACCAAAAAGAAAGGAAGGTAATCGATAATATTATCACAGTCTTTGTGCTGATTGATGGTCATCTCTTGACATTTCCGGTCATTTGGCTTACAAGGAAATTATTCCGACAAATAATATACCAATGTCCGAAAAGAAATACACAGTCAGACACATATACCAATGTCCGAAAAGAAATATACAATCAGACACATATACCAATGTCCGAAAAGAAATACACAATCAGACACATATACCAATGTCCGAAAAGAAATACACAGTCAGACACATATACCAATGTCCGAAGAGAAATACACAATCAGACACATATACCAATGTCCGAAAAGAAATACACAATCAGACACATATACCAATGTCCGAAAAGAAATACACAATCAGACACATATACCAATGTCCGAAAAGAAATACACAATCAGACACATATACCAATGTCCGAAGAGAAATACGCACTCTGTTTTTCTTTACCTTTAGTGATTTCTTGAAAGTTAAAGCAATTGTTATTTCATGAGTTGTCTCTAAAAGTATATTATAACTACGTATCTAATTATATGGAAGGGATTCGTGTGCGTGATTGGCCAGTTTAAGATCCTGGACTCGAATCCCTATGGTGGCCGATGTTGTTAATGAAAGAGTATGAGATAAAAGGACGCTTTGCTTTGACATAATCGATGACTTGCACTTAGTCAAGTATTTCTTTGGCTTCCGTCAGTCTCAAAGGGACAATGGATCATCTTATAGAAATGAAATGAGTGCCCGGGCATTAGCTAGGGTTGTCGTCCACGTAGTTCAAGGTCGCAAACTCCTGATTTTCCTCCAGGGTTGACTCTCGAAGCTTTCTCATGTTTGTGTATGGCTTAAGGTTTATTGTTGAAAATTTTGTGCATAATTTTTATGAGTATTAATAACTATCACAATGAAAATGTTCAGCATAAATGTATAAATAAAATTACTGGTTCCGGCGTAGCTCTTATCACTAACAGGAGAAGAAGCAAAAGCGAGTAACTGGCTCCTAAACCAGTAAGGTTCGGGCAGGAGGGGCTCGTTAGCCTTTGCTGGCTACCCACCCAGGAGAGAAAAACTTTGAACTCTGCTCCCTTGGAAATATAAGAGTATGGCAACGAGAGAGAAATGTGTGTGTGTGTGTGTGTTTATATGAGTGTGTATTTAGAATAACCAGAACGTTGGCGACATATTTATTATTAGTAACTAGTGTGCCGCGAAACAAATACAAGGCAAAATGTATAGATCGAGTTAATGTCTACAAAAGTTGTGCATGGACAATGAAGATAGCCGTTAACCATCCTTTCATAGGTTGTTGTTTTAAACTAGTGCTCTACTCACTACTGAGAAACTTGAGATCAAAAGATAGAACTGCTGATTTAATTTTTTAAAAATCGAGTTTGTCAAATTAATCCGTTTCTTCGTTATCTTTGTAGATTAACAAGCAAACAATCTGGCATGGACATCAAACTTCGTCGATTCACGTTCGATATACGTCATCTCTTTTTCCTCACTATCTGAAATGTTTGTTATTGTATCATATTGTATGCACATACCTATCAACCATTTTTTAAAACAATGTGAAAGTGGCAGTTTTCGTAATAAGCATCGTACTAATTCGGTAACCATATCTTTTAGTAATGATTTCAGATACTCGTCTTTACGTTGCTCCAAATAGATCCCAAGCCTTCTTTGGTTTACCCTTTATTTCTTCTGCTACTGACCCTTTATACTCTCTCCTGGACTACTCTTGACTCCACTTCTAATGCTCTTACCTGACACCCCAATGTCAATCACTAGTCAGGTCATAGCCGCTGGTCATTAAGTTTATAACTGGGGGACAGTTATCTCCCTGTACTTCCTATTTACCCTAAAACTAGTTTGAAATAAAATATTACTACGTTCCATCTCTACAGTCATGCAATCTGTTCTAAATCCTTACAATCTCATCAGTAAAACAAGTTTCAAACGTACCCCCAGAGACCCATGTAGACGTCAAGATGAAACAAAATATCAACTTAGAAACAATGGAATACGAAAATATGTAATTTCTTCTTCTTCTTCTGGCCAGCTTTTTGCTGCTGAGCTGTCAGCTCTATTGCAGACTAAGCCAAGGAAAAAATAGTGTGCTTTTTTCTTTAGTTGTACAGCACTGCCGATAAGTTAGTAATAATAATGAGACTAAAATTCTCTTAGTTTCAGCTATCATTTTAACCAAAAAAAATCCACAATACTCGATACATCTTCAGTCAGCATGAGACACTAAAATGAAATTTAAAAAAAACAACAGAAAACCTACTGACTAAACCATTACTGTTATGTTAGATACGGCAATTCTATTTGATCATTGTAAGAGCCAACAGACGAATCGATTGAAGGCCTACGTTCCGTCAGCTGTTAGTTTTTATTCTAATTCTCTAGCGACATTAAAAACGTCATTGAGTCTCTGCAGCAGACGACCGGGAATGGAATTTTTTATTTTTTTGTTGTTTGTCAATGGGAAATATTGCATTAACTTAGGAGAGAAGATTTGTCCTAGATGATATCTTAGATGTACATGATGAGATTTCAATGGTGCTGGGTTTTTTTTTTTATATAACGTCTTTTTGTCCTGTGATTAGGTCAAGGTCAATTTGGTGAACGCGATCTGATTTCTCAGGCAGAAGAATATTTAGAATGCGCCAAAAGACACCCTCATGAGTTTAAAACTCCCCAGGTAATGGAAATAATTTCCTTTCTTTTTTAAATACACTTTTTATTTAGCTCTGGAATACACTATTCAAATATCTGGTCATATCGGGCTGACTGGGATAAATTTACCTCTATGCAGCACAACCTATTGCTTGGGGCTCCCAAGAAATATTTAGCACTGACATATATGATCTAGACTTATAAAGGGCCCTATATCTGAAATAGCTGAGGGCGTTTGCAAGTCTAAATACCGCCCTGCTGGTTGTTGCGAACTGCTTAATAATAATAACTTCATTTATGTAGAGAACACATTACAGACAGAAGAAGCTTTGAGAATTTTATCTTTGATTTAGTTCTGTATATCCAAAGTTTCTTCTCCAACTGCATTTAGTCCAACTGCATGGCCAAGTTTAAGACATCTACGGTCACTTCTGACCACTTCAGAATGACCCGGGTGTGGGATCTTCAAAGTCATTGACCCAGATGACAGTGGACAAATATTTATACACAAAAGGAATGTGAGAATCGAAGCCATTACAAATTGTCTTTGGGCTAGATGGTAGCTTTTAGTTGTGACTACCTCGGAGGACAAAACAAAAAAAAGTTTTCCCTAACTCGCTTACCTCAAGTAAGACTACAAATGCAGTTCGAATTCTCAGAGTACCTAATTTAAAACCTCATGGCGCCCTCTTTGAAATCTCAGGCTCCCCTCGCTTGGCGCCTCATTGAGTCCCTTGATCTCCATAGATTATGACGTATTCATAACAAACACTCCATGGAAATTATGTTCTACAATTTGGCGCCCTTTTTTTTACAAAGCTTCTATCAACTCACCCTGTTTGTCTATATGGTCAAAAGTGTGTACACGTTATATCTCCCACACTCCTTCTCGGATCAAGTTGAAACTTTGCACATTTATTCATTGGCACAGACAAAACACGAGTCAATAAAAAAAATTAACCAATTAGTTAATTAATTACTGGTAATTAAATATTTTGTTCGATACCAACAAGGAAATTAATCCTTGAGTATTCACAGCTTTGGTTAAATATGTTGAATTTTGTCCCCTTAGATAATTGTACACATTATTTTTCCCACACGCATTAGCGGATCAAGTTGAGACTTTAAACAATTATTTACTGTACCTAACAAAACATGAATCAAGCTACAAGTTAACTACAATTAATCATTTATTGGTAATTAATTATTTTGTTTGATGTCGAATAAGAGCTATAGTTGTAAGGGCGGGATTCTTTTTTTTAAGTTTGTTATTTATTTTATTTTGCTTCCTAAATATTAATATAGTTACAAGTTTACAAGTCCGTTCAGCAAGCGCAATAGGCGTGGTCTGTATCACTTCAAAAAGTAGGGCGTCATCAAAGTCTAGAAATCAGGGAAAATGCTCTTTGAATGTAGACAATAAATTCGGAGCTCGTTCATTTGGCTTCATAAATCTTCTTCATACTGGAGCTTTTAACTCAATACTATTGTTGCAAATGAACAGTAACAGGTAGAGGTGACATGACATGGAATCTACGCGTATAAACAAAGACAGGATGTGACGTGTCCTCACGTGATGTTCCAGAAGGTTAGTGAATTGCTAGAGTTAATAGTCAATAAAGTTATTTGAAGCTGAAAGTTGAGTCGTCAAGTTCTTTGCAGCGTTTTTATTTGTGTGCCTACTAGTACATTTAGCCAGAAGATTCAGAAATACGTAACACTATAATTCGGATATACAACTGCAATAGACATTATTGAAGTAAAGTTTTACATTTCCATCTATGAATTGTTTTTCCTGATTGATTTGTATTGCACTTGTGTGGAACTAAAGACTCGGCTAGATCCACTTGTTCAGTTCTTCACACCCGCAAGTCGCGTAACAACCGCGCACCACTCTGGATTTGAACATTTTTTTAATACTAATTATATTTATTAACAATGTAAATGCATTGAATGAGCTTTGGCAATTATGTTAATGAATGAACTTTGACTGTTTTGTTCAGGTTGTGTTTGTCTTCTACAATCAAGTCACCGAGTCCATGGCAGATGTTCTGGAGGAGCTGGGGCTCACTGTTTTGGGAGAGAGAGTCTCCGTTGCCCCTGAAGTCCAAGAGAAACTCGGCTCGTGCTTCACTTCCGATACTGAAGAGGACAGCACAAGTTATGCCTCAGACGAAGACGCTTCTTATGCAACGAATGTTTCGGAAACATGTAACGCAACAAGTGCTTCTCAGGAAGAGTCCAGATCTCCAGTTATTACTCTGACGCAGTCGGGACGTACTTTTGATAGGACTATACATTTTGAACATTCTTCAGCTGATAATGTTTTAGCATCTATACCAACACTTGCTAATACCTGGGATACGCCCATGTCTTTCAGCGCAACACCGTCCACTCACAGTGACCTCGACTACCGGACTTTTGCGTGTCCAGTCGTCTCCGACACATCGATCAAAGAATTATGTTCGGAGAGCCCAGGTCGGGGTCAGACGGTACACATCCCAGCTTGCTCTTTTTCCAACTCCCACTGGGCTGTTTCCAGACCTGATATTGGAGCTAGTCAGACGCAGTCGGGCCATTTATCTTCGTCTTGTCCTGGGAAGTCGATGGGAGACCTGTTCCTCCATCTTGTAGCCAGCCCTCCCGCCTACGAGACAATACTACCAGGCGCCAGTTTGTTCTCCAACTTGAGGTCATGCTCACCCATCCACCGAGTTAATCTTGACATCACCAGCCTGATTGCTTTAGTCTCATCTGTCACCAATGGTAATTGCCGGCTGGTCTTTAGGGACAAGGTGCTAACACAGCAGGCCAAGGAAGAACAAGATTGCCCCATACTACCCCTGCTAACAGAGTTCTTGAAAGGTAATTCATTGGATTGACTTATGTCCTACTCCTTGCAACTCTCTATCTCTAATTGATATTTAAAATTATCTTTGTATTTCTATCCAGAATATTGTACATTTTAAACCTTGGGATCTCGGGTTTCAAATTTATTTTTATTTGAAGACTGGGATATTGGACTTTTGGATTATCAGGACGTCCCTAAGTCCAGCCAACTCTATAGGGTACCCTGACATTAGTTGAGGAAAGTAAAGACGGCTGGTCATTGTGGTGGCTACATGACACCCTCGGCCGTAGAAACATAACTTTTACATCAACTGCCCTATAGATCAAAGGGTCTAGAAGGTATACTTTTTTAAAAAGATTACGAATAAGCGAATCCCCAACCTTTTGATCCATTTAAAACTAATTTTGTTGTTTTCTATCAGGTCAACTGTTTTTATGTTTCGTAGAATTCGAAATAAGAAAATGAGAAACAAAATTACCATTAAGTTCAAAAGATTGGTTTTGAATTAAACTAATATTACTATCCTCTGTTCACATTGGACGGCATGAGGTGCTTAGTAACTGAGTCGAGATCATCTGTTCAATATTTAAAAGGCATTCCATTATCTTCAGCGTGTTTTATTTACCTTAATTTGTCAGTCACTCTAAGTCAGCGTAGCAAGTATCTTTTAGTCTACGGGGTGTGTGTGTGTTTTAATCAAGTGTGATATCAAATGTAGCAGAACAGCGTGTTGGGTTTGGGTTCAAGATTATCGGTTGTCTTTTTAATAGATTTATCAACAAAAGAGCTGTCAGGAGTTAAGGAACTTTCTTCTCTTCTTGACCTAGTAGATTCGGGTTTTTTTTTTTTCTTCTCTCATTCTTTTCTTTTATTTTTGTTTTCGAAGCTGCAGCGCTCCCATCAATGTGGCTCAGGAAGAACTAATAGAGACTGGTTTGGTTTTTTTTAAAAGGATTATAGATTTTTTTTTGTTTTCTTACAGCTTGTTAGAAGTCCTTGTTGCCGATGTTTGTTAGAAGTCCTTGTTGTCGATGTTTGTTAGAAGTCCTTGTTGCCGATGTTTGTTAGAAGTCCTTGTTGTCGATGTTTGTTAGAAGTCCTTGTTGTCGATGTTTGTTAGAAGTCCTTGTTGTCGATGTTTGTTAGAAGTCCTTGTTGTCGATGTTTGTTAGAAGTCCTTGTTGTCGATGTTTGTTAGAAGTCCTTGTTGTCGATGTTTGTTAGAAGTCCTTGTCGATGTTTGCTTTGTCCAGTCAGACATTGTGTTTGTGGTAGGAGCCTAGGGTGTCGTATGTTCTGTGTTTGTGCTAGAAGCCTAGTGTGTTCTGTGTTTGTGGTAGGAGCCTAGCGTGTGTGTTCTGTGTTTGTGGTAGGAGCCTAGCGTGTGGTGTGTTATGTGTTTGCGGTAGGAGCCTAGCGTGTCGTGTGTTCTATGTTTGTGGTAGGAGTCTAGCGTGTCGTGTTCTATGTTTGTGGTAGGAGCCTAGCGTGTCGTGTGTTCTGTGTTTGTGGTAGGAGCCTAGCGTGTCGTGTGTTCTATGTTTGTGGTACGAGCCTAGCGTGTAGTGTGATCTGTGTTTGTGGTAGTAGCCTAGCGTGTCGTGTGATCTGTGTTTGTGGTAGTAGCCTAGCGTGTGGTGTCTTCTGTGTTTGTGGTAGGATCTTATTGTGTCGTGTTCTGTGTTTGTGGTAGGAGCCCAGTGTGTGTTCTCGTGAGACAAAGACAAAGATCTTCTAGATCTACATACTTTCATAATTCATTTGATTTTTTATCTTTTGGAGTTTTTAAAATTTTGTTTTTAAAGATTGTATCAGTTTGTATTTTCTCTATGGTTGACCCAGTAAGAACTAGCCCTAATGGTCAACCACTTTAAATATGCCAACACTTGTCAGCCTATCACAGTTTATATAGTTGCTGTATAAGATCATCTTTAAAAAGAAAGACGAAAAATCATACAGTCCTATGCTGATCAATTTCTTTGAGGCCCTCCTTTTCCTTCTTTTGTCGCCCAGGGCTGTAACTTTCCTTAGAGAAATAATGTGCTTGTTTGTTTGTCTTTCTACACCATTTTAGTTACAATTTTTTATTTTTTTATTTTTGCTGTTTGTTTTAATGTCTTATGGAAATTTAAAATATAGTTCATGGTTCTGGCTGTAAATCGTTGGGTTGACCACTCGATATCCTTGAAAACGATCTACTACAAAGTGTGTGAAGCTGTAACTTTACTTATCCTTTTAACTTGTACACTTCTCATTGCTTCAAAACTTTGTATATGATATTTAGTTTCAGCTGTTATGGAGCTCCAATTAAATACATTGAGTTTGGGGAAGGAGTAGTTGAGTGTAACAATGGTCTACACATAACTTACATTTTAAACATTATATGAAAATCCAGATTATAAGATTCAGTCTTGTCTTGATGGAATGTAATTATAAAGGTATTCAAGAATTAAATTCTGTATACACATTCTTCAAGAATATTCAGTTAGAGTTTTGTCCTTTAGTTCTCTGTGTCACCGTTATACCATTGTGATATGGCCACTTAAGAACTATCATGAAGTCTGGACAGTAGACATGCTGAGATCTGGACACAGTTAGAACATTTCTGACATTGTGGTACATTTATTGCTGTCTTAGAAACAGAGTCTGTCATTGCAAAGTAGAACTTGACCTGTGATATGTCTTATGCCCTTCATCCATCTCTCTCTCACACATGTTCTGTTTTACGTTGGCTAGTTAAAACATGTTCTGTTTTACTTTGGCTAGTTAAAACATGTTCTGTTTTACATGGACAAGTAAAAACGTGTTCTGTTTTACATTTTCTAGTTAAAACATGTTCTGTTTTACTTTGGCTAGTTAAAACATGTTCAGTTTTACATTGGCTAGTTAAAACATGTTCTGTTTTACATGGACAAGTAAAAACTTGCTCTGTTTTACATGGACAAGTAAAAACTTGCTCTGCTTTACGTTGGCTAGTTAAAACATGTTTGTTTTACATTAGCTAGTTAAAACATGTTCTGTTTTACTTTGGCTAGTTAAAACATGTTCTGTTTTACATTGGCTAGTTAAAACATGTTATGTTTTACATTGGCTAGTTAAAACATGTTCTGTTGTACATTGGCTAGTTAAAACATGTTCTGTTTTACATTAGCTAGTTAAAACATGTTCTGTTTTACATTGGCTAGTTAAAACATGTTCTGTTTTACTTTGGCTAGTTAAAATATGTTCTGTTGTTTTTTATACTTGTTTTTCTTACATTGTCTAGAAAAGCCTATTTTGTTCCTGTCCTTGTTATGAGCTTGGTGTGAAATCAACATGTTTAATGAACTGGGTTGTTTTCAAATAATTAGACGTGGCCTTGCTGTGTGATTCTTTCTCTTCACTCACTTCATTTATCAACACTCACTTCACAACTGACTGAAACTTCCCAGTGTTTACCAACTTTTAGCAGTCGAAAACATTAGTGCTTGATGACTTCACAACTTAGTTCTTGATGCTTCAACGTGCTGGGCCTTCACTCACTTCGGAGTTGTGTTATGTGGTGTGAGTGTGTGTGTGTGTGTGTATATATACATACATATATAAAATACATACATATATATATGTATATAATATATACACGCTCAAAAAGGTGGCACCAGCTTGACCTCTGAATCACCCGAAGGATGGGTCTGAAAAGTGTCATCCACACCCGTTCATACCATAGTGCGGACTGCAACTCAGACCATTCACTAGTGCTAAGCAAAATCAAACTACTTCTCAAGAAGGCTTATACTTCCACTCAACCCAGAACTAGGTGAATTAACGTCAACCATGTAGGTGAACCAGAGAAGTGTGCACTCTTTGGCGAGCTATTTAACAGTTCAATCCCCTCGTTAAGTGATGAAGAAGACATCTCTATAAGATGGGAGAAATTAAGAGATGTAATCTACAGTTCGCCAATCACCGCCTTTGGGCCTCAAAAACACAAAAATGTAGACTGGTTTGAGGCGAATCTAGCACAAATGGAACCTTGCATCGAGAAAAAGCGATCTGCACACCTCGCTCTCAAGACAAAGCCAAGTCCAAGATCTCTGGAGGCCTTCAAAAGTGCTAATAAAGAGGCGAAACAAATGGCTAGAAAATGTGCTAACAACTTTTGGAGGGATACCTGCAACAGAATCCAAGACAGTCTCCACTCAGGAAATAGCAACGCTCTATTTGATGGCATTAAAGCTGCCCTGGGTCCAACAGTGTCTAAGCCTGCCCCCCTTCTATCCAAATCAGGAGAAACAATTACAGATCAAACCAAGCAGCTAGAACGTTGGACAGAACACTACCTCGAAGTCTATGCCACACAGAACACAGTAGACGATGTCGCCCTGGCTTCTCTACCAGATCTTCCAGTACTGGAATGCCTAGATGATCTTCCGAGCCTCAGTGACCTTAAAAAAGCAATTAACTGCATAAAAAATAGAAAATCTCCTGGGAGTGATGGTATCCCAGTGGAAGTAGTGAAAGTCAACGAATCACTCCTGCTCCCTGAACTCTATATTCTCCTCTGCCGCTGTTGGGAAACAGGTCATGTCCCACAGGACATGCGTGACGCAACTATAGTCACAATATACAAGAACAAAGGGGATCGGAGTGACTGCAACAATTACAGGGGTATCTCTCTCCTCAGTATAGTGGGCAAGATATTTGCTAGAGTGGCACTATCCAGGCTGCAAGTGATAGCTTCTAGAGTCTACCCAGAGTCTCAGTGTGGATTCAGGAGTGGTAGATCCACTGTAGACATGATATCTTCTCTACGACTACTGCAGGAGAAATTCAGAGAGAGAGACAGACCCCTTTACATCGTTTTTGTTGATCTGACTAAAGCTTTTGACATGGTCAGCAGAAGTGGTCTTTTCAAACTCCTGAGGAAAATAGGTTGTCCTCCCAAACTACTGCAGTTCATTGAGTGTTTTCACGAGGAAACTAAATGCACTGTCAAATTCAATGGAGCCCAATCAGCACCTTTTGAGGTTTGCAGTGGTGTCAAGCAGGGATGTGTGCTCGCACCTACTCTGTTTGGCATATTCTTCTCCTGTCTACTGCATTATGCGTACAACGACATAAACGAAGGTGTGTTTCTCCATACAAGATCCTCTGGAAAACTATTTAATGTTTCAAGGCTGCGGGCAAAAACCAAGGTTAGGAAGCTACTCGTCAGGGAACTCCTGTATGCTGATGATGCAGCTATTGTGGCTGATTCTGATATTCAGCTACAGTGCCTGGTTGACAAATTATCTGCTGCTTGCCAGAAGTTCGGCTTAAACATCAGTCAAAGCAAGACTAAGATACTTGTTCAAAACACAAACACTGCACCTCAAGTAAGCATTAATGGCCAACCACTAGAAATTGTTGATCACTTTTGTTACCTTGGCTCCATCATATCCAACAACACTCTACTGGATAAAGACATAAACAACAGGATAGCCAAGGCAATGGCCACCATGTCACGGCTGCAGAAAAGAGTATGGGACAACATATTGCTGACTAACAGTACTAAAGCCCTAGTCTACCGGACCTGTGTGTTGAGCACCTTGCTGTACGGAAGTGAAACATGGTCAACCTACTCATGGCAGGAAAAAAAGCTGAATGTTTTCCACCTCCGATGCCTAAGGCGCTTTAAAAAAAGGTGGCAAGAAAAGATAACCAATGAGGAAGTGCTACAAAGAGCAGGGTGCCAGGACATCCGCTCTGTTATCAGCAGCAGACGCCTTGGCTGGCTTGGCCACGTTCGTAGAATGCCAGTAGGTCGACTTCCACAGGACATCCTGTATGGCGATCTAATAGAAGGCAGGAGAGCCGCTGGTCGACAACTTTTACGTTATGCGGATGTATGCAAACGTGATATGAAGCTCTGCAAAATCGACACTAGCAGCTGGGAAGAGGTGGCACTGGACAGATCCTCATGGAGAGAGAGCATAAAGGAAGGGTCAAAGATTGCAGATGCCATACACAACAGAAGCAGAAAGAAGGGTGAAAATGCAACGGTGCCTGGTGATTATATATGCCCAACCTGCGATCGCAGCTGTGTATCAAGGATTGGCCTCTTTTGTCACACAAGAAGTTGCAAAGGGAAAAGATCGTCTCTCGAGACGTAAAATGCCACAGAATATATATATATATATACTTGTTGAAGATAGGTGGATAGAAGGTGGTAGAACTGATGAAGATGAAGAGACAGAAACAAGTCTTTAAATTAGATGACGAAACCAGTAGTTTTGAACTGAAATTTTATTTACTCATTTGTGTTTTGAAATTGAAAGCTGTAAATATTTGTGAGTAAAAGTCAAGTTTATTTTGCTAATCAAAAAAGCTTTATTCAAGATTTCAGTTAAATTGAAGTTAAACGCCTGCAATTAGCAAGGGTTGGTTGGACTAGCTGTCTGGAGCTACAATCCAAAGCACAGCTCCCATCAACTAGCTGTCTGGAGCTACAATCCAAATCACAGCGCCCATCAACTGCTGCTATACTCAGTCCCCCTAGCGTAATTTTACAAACTATGTATGCAGACTATGCCCTTTCTATAATCCGATAGTATAGTGTCGTGAAAACCCGTGTCGCGTTATTCTGGCTGAGAGATCAATTTGTTATAACCTTTGATAACCTGTCTTGTTTAAGTTTCCACAAGGAGGTATCTTGAGTAGGTCAGAGGTCAGTCGAAAAGAGTCCAACTTCGTGGTTTTAATTCCACATTCTTGCAACAAACGTTATAATACATCAAAGCCAGTAAAATACAACAATACGACAATAAAATATAAGAAGTATTTTTATTTCGAAGACAATTTTAGGAAGCTGATGGTTTTTTCTAAAACGAATACTGTGTTTTTAATAATTCATGAATGATAAATTTAATTGTCTTTGTACCGTGCATTGATAAATTGTATAAAAATTATCAACATATGTATATTGTCACTCTTCAGTTATATCAGCCCATGCCATGGATCTCTACTTAGTATACTTTGTATAGTTCTATGATCTTCGACTCAAACAGATGGGAGACTGAACAATGTAACTCTCATCAGAGTCAATATGTTTTGCCATGAAATATGCATTCATTGTTTCACCTTTCTTAATAATGAAACAACATACATAAGTAAACCTGGTTAATATTAGGACGTAATGCGCAGATACAACGGGAGTGCTCGTCCTTCTAATCAACGACTTTGAATTTCCCACGTGGCTTTGTCAGAAGCGGCTTAGACGGAAGTGCCTGTACGGCCCCAACTGACGTCACCGAACATCAGATGTTGAGCTGGAACTTGAAACAGTTTTTTATCATTCGTCTTTGTCTTTTGTATTTTAATCCTTTCCCAAGGCGCTGAAGAGTGTGCCCTGCTGTTGTACGTGAGCTCACATGTCAAATATCTATTTGTAAATAGCCATTTTGTTTCAATCTATTACCAGTTCATTGATCGTCACGTCCGGTTCTAATGTATTGATAATATTTGACAGGGATTTTCTGAGAGTAATAATGTAAATGTCATATCCGGCTTATGTCCGCTGACTGGCATTAAGGGTGTCTCTTGGCTTTCTGTTTAACATGTTTCGGATGTTCCTTCAGACTTAAAGATAATTGCATGCGAGCCCAATACTCTTGTAGGACGACTGACACTGGTAGCGGGCAGGGTTCGAACCCGGGACCATGGAACGACAGTCCAGAGCGCGTACTACATGATCAGTCTTTTTAAGCTATGTAATATAATTTAAGATAGAATTAGGAAAATTTAGAAACATATACATTTGAAATATTTATATAGATACTAGCTGATACCCGTGCTACGCTACGGTTTAAATAGTTGGTATATAGATCTATGTTTATTTTGCTCGGTACACTCTTAAATCCCTCTATAAATCGGCCAGCATTACAACTCGCCAACATAAATTTTCTATCTCTCAAATTCTGTCCTTTTTTTTTTTTTTGTCTTTTGTATTCTACAAACAAAGGTCCCGTAACCCCTTATTCTAGAGTATGTACAAACAATTCTTAGGCCCATCACTAAGATCTATAATGTTATAGAAAAAGTGTTTTAAATTATATAGGCCTAGCCTATAGCTGAAAAAAAAAATATTTTTATTTTTATACTTCTCGTAACTATTTTATAATACATCACTCTATTGGGAAAAACATTTTATTGATAAAATCACGCTAAAAACATAATCTCGTCCAGTGTATGTATTGCTATGGAGATAAATCAAATATCTCTGCCAGAGGTCGTAGGCAACAGAAAAAAGAGAAGGGGGTTAAAAATGAAGCGCAATTCAATTAAGAAAGGGAAATCACTAGTCTTATGGAGACCAAAGTACCAAAATATGATATTTATTAGAACTAACTGTTGATTGATGATTGGGCTGAGGGAAGAAAGGGAGGCTATTTTTGTGGACTTTTTTTTTGTGGTCTGTTTTCCTCACAAAACAATGGCCGTGGTCCACACTACCTCCTCTCGCCACTTTGTCCTTCACTTGTCTCCCCTTGGGTGCCCTTAATGACAGGTTGTTACTATATGAACTGGGGATGGACAATGGTCTACAATGTTATCATCAGAACCCACCCCGCCTCCTTTATTCCCCTTTTCAAGTCTTTTGAGATAAGGCACGTCGCACGTGCAAACCACTTCACCCGCTCAGTGACACACACAGACATACACTCAGAGTCTTTTCTATTGGCTCGCCTTAGCACAACATTGGTCATCCACACCTTAAAGTTTTTGTGAAAAACGTATGTCTCCTTCGAAATAATCCTTTACCAACAGGGTGATAGAACAGAGAATCTCCTGTGAAGTTTGTACTGTGTGGTAAATTGTGATTCTAGACGTTAAATCTTGTGACTGTTAGGACATGGTTAGGAATGAGTTATTTGTTTCGGGAATAAGGGGACAGTTTTTACTTAGCGACAAGTCACGTTCAAATGTTTTTGTAAAAAGTAAGAACGCTCTAAGATACACTATCAACAAGACGCTTTTCATTAGGAGAGTAGGAAATAAGAAGTAATATACAGACGGCTAGTAACAGAGAGCATTAGACGGATCCCTTCTTGAGTATTAAAAGTGTTTATTGTTTCAACAATAGTGTCGACTACCTATATTGATTGTTTTGGCATTTCGCCTGTGTTCCTGAATTAGTTTGAAGGTTACCTCCCTGTTTATTTCATTGATTGTGTTCGACACCGCGGAGGAGCCAAAACAGACACAAAGTCCAAGTGCAGCCGAGGATCCATGAAATGGTTTTTAATCAAAGCATATAACATTTTTAAAAAAAACTGCATAATTGATTATCACAAACTTCTGTCTTACATTAAACTAGCAGTACACATCGGCAACGCCAGTTGATTTGTTCCCAGGCTTTATTTTGTTATTATGTCCGAAACACCGCCTTATTATTATTTTTTTTCATTGCAATAAACGGGCCACATTTTAACGATCAACCTAACATACTGTTGTAGCCCGTGAACTAGAATTAGTGTATCTCTCTCTTTCTCACTTTGGCTCTCAGGGACCCCAATTTTGTTGTTTTGTTTTTAACCTGTGCATCGTAATTTCTCCGAATAGACTTTTAACTTGATTTTGAAGAACACGCTTCATAATACGCCCCCCCCCCCTCCCGGGACACATATTTGTATTTTTGGCCCGTAATTCTTTTAGTATCACTTTTACTTGTCCTCTCCACCCCCCTCCCTGCCAACACCAAAACGTTAGTCCCTCGCACACTCTATGACTTTACTGCGGCTTCTCCTTTCAATCTGGATTATAGTTCGGCCGTGGCTCTTTTCCCTTTTTAAGCGGCTCCCGACAGGGGAAAAGACGCTATTAGTTTATGTGGTCTGTTTGTCCGTCCGTCCCGTTTCGATCTCGTAAACTAGAAAAGATATTGAAAATACGACATCATGATATATAAGGCCATTCAAAGTTCTGATACAACGGCTACTTTTTTTCTTTTCTGAAAGCGAAAAATTTAATTTATAAAATTAACTATGCAAGCAGTTTTTTCATAAAATTGCACCATTTTTACAACTATTCACTATTAATAGTAACATACATGGGAGGCTATGTATTAAGGGAGATTACAATTTACCATATTTTTAACACAATTATGCAAACGGTTTTAGATTATTTGTCAAAAAATATATTTTTTTACAAATGTATTGCTAAGTTAAGTATGTTCAGTCATACTATCTACTACATTTACAAAAAAAATGTTAATTTTTTTTTTACAGAGAAAAAATCTATTTAATATGCCTATAGGTGGAACATAATTTAGAACAACAATTAATAAGTAGTTTTTCATATTATCGCGCGTATTGCAGAGCAATACAGAAATTATGGTACACTAAACTAAAGGAATTATTTTTTTTAACGGAAATAGTTTTTTCTTGAGGCTTTGAATAAGAGATTGACTCTTTACAAAACTATTAGATGAATTAGATACTCATTATAAGACATCAGTAAGCCAAGTTCACATCTAACTTCACATTCACTTTCACCTATCCCTTGGTCTGCTGGACCGTTGGGGCACCACACATGATCTGTCAATCTTCTTTCTCCATTCTTCTCTGTCATTTGCCTTCGATAGAATTTCATTCTGATATTCCTTCTGAAAATATTGAAACCTGCCTTTTTACCTGCCTGGGTGGACCACTTCGGGGGGCGATTTTGAGTTTGTGTTTCCACACAAACTGTCTTTGTAACCTTGTTGTTGTTGGTTTTTTTTTTTGTTTTTTTTTTTGGTTAGTGTTACTTTTTTGCAACCTTAAATCTTAAAGCAAGCAATATATCAGACACCGCACATATTTCTTCATACCATCAGATTCAGATCTAGAGAAAAAAAATGCTTTTCCCAAGGCCCCCAATTGAATGTCACATACAGTCAGTGAGTGGTATTTGGTAAATATATATTAGATAACTACTTCAGATATAAAGACACAATGAAAAATCCACCGTGACTTTAAAAATTGTATAAACAATATTCATCTCTACCACAAGCTTTTGATACAACGACAGCTGAACTAGATAACTAGATTTACAACGACAGCTGATCTAGATATCTAGATATGTTTAATTACTACAAGAAAACCACTTTAAAACGTTGGGGTTTTTTTTATTGACAGCAATAGATAATTTTATTTTCCATAGGCTAATGTATTTTACTTCAAGGTGCCGCTAAAAGGATGGACTGTAGAATTTTTGACTCGTCTGACAAACTCAATTCCCACATTTTAGCATTCCCACCTTATAGCATTCTTAAAGTTGTGTTTGAGTTCATGCTGTGTACATGTATTAGACTTCATAACAGTTCAGTTCTGGATATTGGTTACTCATTTGTATCTTACCTAAGTGTTTCGCTTGAACTGAAAACCTTCCTGAACGGAACATATTGGAATGTTTGTTGTTCAGATTCAGGAGAAGTTATTTGACTTAGTACAATCTCTTGGAGGAAGAAGTAAAGAGAGTTCCCCTTTCAGACCTTGTGATCTATGGGGCTGATGATGTAAAGGTCATCTGGTTCTGTGGCCCACGGTTAACGAGGGTGTCATGCGGCGCCTTCGACATTGGGTCACGGAGGTCACGTGTCATGTGGCCAGCACAACGACCAAACTGGGTGAATTCAAAGGCGCCTAAAGCTCCCGAAATTAAAAATCCCAGTCTTCAGGATTTAAACCCGAGACGGAAGGTAAGCGCTTTACCACTCAGCCACCGCGCCTCCCATCTATTCACGACTTTGTTTGTAGATATTTCATTTCTTACGCGCTTTATTTTCTGACCAAGCTGCATCACGTGACCTATATCTAGGAATACATGCGCGGGAAACATACACGGATGTCACTTGGACCAGACGCCTGCATAGAATTTATTTACGTACTTTTTTAAAGGGGTGAAAATCGATAACATTTTTGTAATGAAATCATATAACAAGTTGTCTCCCTCCACAAAGCGCAGAAAATCCTAGTATCATGTGAGGGAAAAAAATGTTCATTATGTTGTTCCCAAACTTGATAAAACTGTAGACTAGGTTGCGAAAGTCTTAGATCTCTCTTGTATACACGGTGTGTATTTATTTCTTTGTTTTGTTTGTATTGCAGTTGTATACGTTGGACAACAAAACGACTTTGTTTTTATTTCCAAACTTGAAATTAGTTGAGAATTGTTTTTAAAAAAATTAATGAAAACCTTCAGGATACACTTGGAAACGGAACGGAACCGGAAATCGTTCCACTGAAATCTCTCCAATCTGTGCCCTGACGGGATGTCATTATGACACAGGAATTTTTTGATTTTTTTTTTCTGTGTTTTCACAAAAACATTTGCATATTGAATACGTTCAATCGCTAGCTCTATTGTGTGGGGAAATAACTTTTGAATTCGTAGAGCCCAGATAGCTTGGTAGAAGTCGATGTCCTAGGTCATATTTCAACTCATTGATGAATAGAACGGGGTTGCGGGGAGAGTGACAGGTTGAACATCTGGCTACGTGAGTATAATGAGCTCAACTGCTGGTTGAAATATCTAAGACGAAATATGTTTAAAAGTAATTGTTGTTTTAGGTTTTTCTTGTCTTCTTTAGTTTTGGACTCAATGACAACTTTGAATCAATATCTTACGTATAGTTTAGCAAAGTTCAAAATTATATTTTTTTAAGTTTGCAAGTCACGTTGAACGTTTCAAAAAAGTTGTATTTTTGAAATATTGTTTAGATATAAAAATGAAATGGGCACCTGTTTCTTGTTTTTAGTGTTACAGAATGTCGTGTGTGAAACAAAATAAAACGAAACCTCCAATCTAAAGAAGACTGTCTCTCCTTGGGAGCACAATTGACCTCATTCAGTCTCGTTAACAAACAACTTTGTGCCACGTGATCCTCTATCTCTTCTATACAAATTACAATCTAATTTTAATCAACAATGGTTATCACGTGACAGTTTTTTTCTTCATTTTTTTTAATTAATATCACGTGACCGTTTGTTTTGGCGAATGAGGTCTATTGTCTTTATAACACACAACATGAAAACAATGAGCGCATAACTAGCCTTCACAGTGCTTGCTACTTCTTGTAAACTGTAAGATCAGTTTGCTATACTCTTGGAACTAATTTCTACATACTCATTTCTGTCGTTATTTTCGGTATATAAAAAAGAAAATATATAAATCCTTTGTATCGACAAGCAAATGATTTTACGTAGATGCTATTCGACTAACTCTAGATTACTTTATGTAGATCTATTATACGTATGTATTATATCTACTTTAGGTAAAGAATTGTTTGTGTGTGAGACGGCCCTTGCTAGCTTTCGGTCCATCCTTGACATATTGGGAGGGGAGAGAGAGAAGGAGAGAGCCGAGACTTTTCTGTCCAAGGTTCACATAGTGAAAGACCAACCTTCGGAGAGAAGTCTGACCTTACCTTGTCAAGGTCGTGTGAAGAACAGATCGAAGGTAAGCGGCTTTGTTACGTCTCTGCGGGTCCTCAAGATCTAAGGGTTGGCAAGTGGGAAGAGAACTAGGGGGCGATGTCACGATAGTATAAAAACTTGGAAGCTGGAAACGAAACTGTGAATAGATTGAGTGGATAGGAATAGAGAAGTGAACAGATTGAATGGATAGGAATAGAGAAGTGAACAGATTGAGTGGATAGGAATAGAGAAGTGAACAGATTGAGTGGATAGGAATAGAGAAGTGAACAGATTGAGTGGATAGGAATAGAGAAGTGAACAGATTAAGTGGATAGGAATAGAGAAGTGAACAGATTGAGTGGCTAGGAATAGAGAAGTGAACAGATTGAGTGGATAGGAATAGAGAAGTGAACAGATTGAGTGGATAGGAATAGAGAAGTGAACAGATTGAGTGAATAGGAATAGAGAAGTGAACAGATTGAGTGGATAGGAATAGAGAAGTGAACAGATTGAGTGGATAGGAATAGAGAAGTGAACAGATTGAGTGGATAGGAATAGAGAAGTGAACAGATTGAGTGGATAGGAATAGAGAAGTGAACAGATTGAATGGATAGGAATAGAGAAGTGAACAGATTGAGTGGATAGGAATAGAGAAGTGAACAGATTGAGTGGATAGGAATAGAGAAGTGAACAGATTGAGTGGATAGGAATAGAGAAGTGAACAGATTGAGTGGATAGGAATAGAGAAGTGAACAGATTGAGTGGATAGGAATAGAGAAGTGAACAGATTGAGTGGATAGGAATAGAGAAGTGAACAGATTGAGTGGATAGGAATAGAGAAGTGAACAGATTGAGTGGATAGGAATAGAGAAGTGAACAGATTGAGTGGATAGGAATAGAGAAGTGAACAGATTGAGTGGATAGGAATAGAGAAGTGAACAGATTGAGTGGATAGGAATAGAGCAGTGAACAGATTGAATGGATAGGAATAGAGAAGTGAACAGATTGATTGGCTAGGAATAGAGAAGTGAACAGATTGAGTGGATAGGAATAGAGAAGTGAACAGATTGAGTGGATAGGAATAGAGAAGTGAACAGATTGAATGAATAGGAATAGAGAAGTGAACAGATTGAGTTGATAGGAATAGAGAAGTGAACAGATTGAGTGGATAGGAATAGAGAAGTGAACAGATTGAGTGGCTAGGAATAGAGAAGTGAACAGATTGAGTTGATAGGAATAGAGAAGTGAACAGATTGAGTGGATAGGAATAGAGAAGTGAACAGATTGAGTGGCTAGGAATAGAGAAGTGAACAGATTGAGTTGATAGGAATAGAGAAGTGAACAGATTGAGTGGCTAGGAATAGAGAAGTGAACAGATTGAGTGGATAGGAATAGAGAAGTGAACAGATTGAGTGGCTAGGAATAGAGAAGTGAACAGATTGAATGAAATGGCTTTAAGGGGAAGGGGGCGTAGTGGCTTCTTTATTGAGGGGCCTTGGGTTCTAAGGTGAAGACTTGAACTTTGGGATTTTTAAAACTCCCTCGAGTCCAGCCAACTCTACTGGGTACCTGACATTAGTTGGGGAAAGTAATGGCAGTTGGTCGTTGTGCTGGTCATATGACACCCTTGTTAACCGTCAGTCATTGAAACAGATAGTCTTGAATCATCTGAGCGCAAGGTCTGAAAGGGGTACTTTACTCTTTCTATTTCTAAGGAAGAACAATTCGTAGTATGCGTATCACATTGCATTGTAAAGTTCCGAGAACCAAAGACTAGTTTGGATTCAGCTACATTCAGAACAGTCAGGATTTCATTAGCGCGTGGTTTTAAATTCTACATCTATTTGTACTTGTCACTCGTAGTTGTTTTGTTCACTTCACATGAACGAGAAAATCTGTTCACTTCACATGAACGAGAAAATCTGTTCACTTAGCCATCAGGCTAGCGACCCAACATCGCGGTTGCTTATTTAAACCTGCAATTAACAATAACGGAGAGAAAAGAAAAACAGTTATTTTAATTTCCGGAGGGGCTCATGGGGGGGGGGGGGGGGCAGGAGTTACTTGCAGTATCTTATTTTTAAAAAAACAACACCAAACTTCTATTCACTGGTAGAAGAATGGACATTATTGTGAGCCTCAGTTCTAATAACACAAATATCGGTCACTTGTCTCCGCTGTAGACTCGATACCGCCACTTGTTATGACGGGGACGATCATTGCCTGAAATGAGCGATGGAGCACAAACGAATCGATACTGACCATGTAGCGGGGAGGAAATACCCTTTCGTACTTTTTCAGCCGTGCAAAGCAAACAGATCGATACTGACCTGTGAAGCCTTGGGGTTAGCTTACTGTTATGAAATGTTTAGTTGTTGCTTACATAGGCGGTGTGTTAGTAGGGTGCGAAAAGTTCCCCTTTCAGCATTTTAAAAAATTGTTAGATTATATTGTTGTTGTTGTTTAAATTTCCTCTTGGATGATCCCATGCCAGCTGGTTTAGGATTAGGTCATCTCTAGTCCAAGGACAATGGTCATTTAAGTAGCTGTACGATATGTTGTCCAACTATTATGTTTTTTTTACCCATATACTTACTGCACTTACTTACTAATGTTGTGAAAAATTTACAAAAAAAAAATTATTATAAAATAGGGGCACATGCGACTTCTTGCTGAGCTAATAATGCCTTTATATTGTACATCTCAAATGAGTTTGATAATAGCTTGATCACGTAAATTTCATCAGTATCTAAAAAATAAACTGAATGCAATAACTGCTTTACGTTACGTGACATATCACCCCGCTTATCTCGTTAGCATTTTGTATGAAATAAAAAAATGCGTACATAGCTAAGTATCTATGTGCAATCAATCTTCATACTAATATGAAATATAATTCTGAGTTTGATAATGAATATTTATTTAGACTATAACTTAGAAATGTTGTAATGTGGACAACCGCCACGTCTTGACTCTGTTGTTTTTTGTTTCTACTCCAGGTCATATTTGGTACAGGTGACACTCTGCAGGCAGTGACCGTCACCTCAAACATGGGCTTCGTTAGGTCGGCTAAAAGTCAGGTATTTATTGTCCCTTCGTTAATAGTGTTTGTAGAGTTTTAGCTTTCATTCGCTCTCTCTCTCTCTTTCTCTCTCTTTCTCTCTCTCTCTCTCTCTCCCTCTTTCCACCTTTGCTTCTCTCTCACACACACATACAATCAGGGCCGCCGCTACCTATTGTGCAATGTGTGCATTGCACGCAGGCGGCCGACTTTAGGGGGCGGCCAAATCATTATTCCAAGGTTACTTTTTTAAAAAAATTAGTTAAATAAAGAAAAATTCTTAAATATTTTATATAAATTCTAATTATTCCATTATCCTTTGAAAATATAAACGATATTCGTGCATACAAAATTATTTTGGAAACTAGAACCAAAAAATAGAGCAGTGTACGAGGGAATCCCACGTGTTTTTCCATAGGCACCTACTCATTTCTGGCCATGAATTTTCGCGGTAGTTGTAATATTTGTTTGAGTCAAATAGCCCGCACTATAAGTAGATCTATTACCGGTAATGACAAAGTCAAAAAAGGAGATGTTATGGAGTGTGTGTTTCCAAGGCGGCGGTAAGAAGAGGTTAAGCAATTGATTGGTTGGTTATGTAGTGACGAAGATAAAATTAGCGCGCCTAGTGCAAATGTGAGACGATCTGAAGACATGAAAGAGTAAAGACTTTTTTTTGTGAGGTAGATTGTGTTTAAATATCAGTTTATTTCATTACTATTAGATCTATATTTCATCTCATGTTAAATCTTGAATAATAACAATTATATTGAGTTTTTGTTCACAAAGAAGTTTGTTCAAGTTATTTAAAGTTGACTTATTAACAAATATAAAACGCTTACATCGGTTTAGTTGTACTAGCTGTTTTGATCTACAAGCCAACAACCTTAAAAAAAAGGGGGGGGGCAGCGAAAACAATGTTCAGATCCCTCAAAAAGAAAACTCACGGAGCTCACTATCGGAGCCTACATCGCTCCCTGGGCTCCAGCTTCTAAAAGGGCTCGAACGAAAATGTTGTTATCTAGGGAGTCGCCCCCGGGAATGTGAGAAACACTGCATTACTATGTTTTATTTCAAGTCATAAGTCACATTTTTACAAGTGACTTGTACTTTGGATTATTTACTTTGTATTAAACTCATGAAAAATATTCAAGGCTGAGTTGCTTCATTCGTTGGATAAATTTGTAGGCAACTCTGAATCCGTGTATGTCAGATGATTGTGGATACAATGCACATCTCTCCAAAATACAATCGTGATAATTATTATGAAAGTTTACGAACGTAAAAAAGTTCTAATGGCTTTTGTATTTCAAGCTTTTATTTATTATTCTGCTGTAACTTACAATAACAAACACGTGAACATATTCACGTCCAGACTATGTAATACTATTGAGCAGTCAAAGTTATCAAGAAATTGTATATAGATCATGATCATTTCCGCTGTTCATCGTAATATAGCCGCCGCAGCGCATCCATTATAATGGTCGCAAATACAGGAGAAAAAACGAGCAGTCAGAACGAGATCAGTTTTTAATGTTTAGCACAAAGAACCAATAATTCAGATTTCTGTAGGCACGTATATTCAAAATTGTTTCTAGTGCGTGGCTCATAGTTGTACTTGAGAGATACAACAGCGGTGCAAATATGCAAGGAAAAAATGGAATGGTCTACAAAAAATGGATTTAAATCAAAGGCCACTTTTGGAACAGCGTCCAGCTCAGACTTAATGGAATTGTTTTTTAGAGAAAAAAAAGGGGGGGGGGCGGCATTTTTAATTTCGCACGCAGGCGGCCACAACCCTCGCGGCGGCCCTGCATACAATCTACGTTTTTCTTTTTTCACATTTTCTCTTCGTCTCCCTATTTTTCTTGTTGAAATTTTTGTCTTCTGCTATTTCTAGAATTTCTCGCTCAAAAAGATGAAAAACTCTCATGGGTCATTTGCCAATGAACAAAATTGTGAAGTTCGGATCTGATTAAAAAAAAATATTTTTGAAAAGAAAAACATAACCATGTTAATACATAGATCTAAACCTAATGAAGATAGAGAAATCCTAAATGCAAGTTATTAAATTAAATTTCAAATTTTAGTGTTATAATTTATATTAAAATAAACATATTATATAGGTCAGTTTCAGTAAATTGATCTCTCTAAGTACCTGATTATGCGATCTGAAAAAAATGGCCGCCGGAAGCAATTGCGTTTTCCTTCTATCTGATGATGATGATTGTGTATGCAGATCACAGCTGGGGCTGCGCATCCACGGGAAATACTGTATTCCTCATTAATCTTTGGACTCGAAGACAAGCCTTATTATTATTATTAAGTACCAGTTGCAGTCGTTCTGAATTGTACAACTGTTGCAGATTAAAATGTGAACAAAATTGATATTACCACTATTATCATTGGCCTAAATATTTATTTAATAAATCGCTTAGAAGCGTCCATACTGTTAAGAGTGGTCCCTGGTGTTCCAGCTTACGCCAATGATATTCCGAGCCTCAGTGACCTTAAAAAAGCAATTAACTGCATCAAAAATAGAAAATCTCCTGGGAGCGATGGTATCCCAGTGGAAGTAGTGAAAGTCAACGAATCACTCCTGCTCCCTGAACTCTATATTCTCCTCTGCCGCTGTTGGGAAACAGGTCATGTCCCACAGGACATGCGTGACGCAACTATAGTCACAATATACAAGAACAAAGGGGATCGGAGTGACTGCAACAATTACAGGGGTATCTCTCTCCTCAGTATAGTGGGCAAGATATTTGCTAGAGTGGCACTACCCAGGCTGCAAGTGATAGCTTCTAGAGTCTACCCAGAGTCTCAGTGTGGATTCAGGAGTGGTAGATCCACTGTAGACATGATATCTTCTCTACGACTACTGCAGGAGAAATTCAGAGAGAGAGACAGACCCCTTTACATCGTTTTTGTTGATCTGACTAAAGCTTTTGACATGGTCAGCAGAAGTGGTCTTTTCAAACTCCTGAGGAAAATAGGTTGCCCTCCCAAACTACTGCAGTTCATTGAGTGTTTTCACGAGGAAACTAAATGCACTGTTAAATTCAATGGAGCCCAATCAGCACCTTTTGAGATTTGCAGTGGTGTCAAGCAGGGATGTGTGCTCGCACCTACTCTGTTTGGCATATTCTTCTCCTGTCTACTGCATTATGGGTACAACGACATAAACGAAGGTGTGTTTCTCCATACAAGATCCTCTGGAAAACTATTTAATGTATCAAGGCTGCGGGCAAAAACCAAGGTTAGAAAGCTACTCGTCAGGGAACTCCTGTATGCTGATGATGCAGCTATTGTGGCTGATTCTGATATTCAGCTACAGTGCCTGGTTGACAAATTATCTGCTGCTTGCCAGAAGTTCGGCTTAAACATCAGTCAAAGCAAGACTAAGATACTTGTCCAAAACACAAACACTGCACCTCAAGTAAGCATTAATGGCCAACCACTAGAAATTGTTGATCACTTTTGTTACCTTGGCTCCATCATATCCAACAACACTCTACTGGATAAAGACATAAACAACAGGATAGCCAAGGCAATGGCCACCATGTCACGGCTGCAGAAAAGAGTCTGGGACAACATACTGCTGACTAGCAGTACTAAAGCCCAAGTCTACCGGACCTGTGTGTTGAGCACCTTGCTGTACTGAAGTGAAACATGGTCAACCTACTCATGGCAGGAAAAAAAGCTGAATGTTTTCCACCTCCAATGCCTAAGGCGGATCTTTAAAAAAAGGTGGCAAGAAAAGATAACCAATGAGGAAGTGCTACAAAGAGCAGGGTGCCAGGACATCCGCTCTGTTATCAGCAGCAGACGCCTTGGCTAGCTTGGCCACGTTCGTAGAATGCCAGTAGGTCGACTTCCACAGGACATCCTGTATGGCGATCTAATAGAAGGCAGGAGAGCCGCTGGTCGCCCACTTTTACGTTATGCGGATGTATGCAAACGCGATATGAAGCTCTTCAAAATCGACACTAGCAGCTGGGAAGAGGTGGCACTGGACAGATCCTCATGGAGAGAGAGCATAAAGGAAGGGTCAAAGATTGCAGATGCCATACACAACAGAAGCAGAAAGAAGGGTGAAAATGCAACGGCGCCTGGTGATTATATATGCCCAGCTGTGTATCAAGGATTGGCCTCTTTAGTCACACAAGAAGTTGCAAAGGGAAAAGATCGTCTCTCGAGACGTAAAATGCCACAGAATAGTCATTAGCTGTAGTATTTCTAAAAGGTACGAAACATAGTCATTAGCTGTAGTATTTCTAAAAGGTACGAAATATAGTCATTAGCTGTAGTATTTCTAAAATGAACGAGATATAGTCATTACCTGTAGTATTTCTAAAATGAACGAGATATAGTCATTAGCTGTAGTATTTCTAAAATGAACGAGATATAGTCATTAGCTGTAGTATTTCTAAAAGGTACGAGATATAGTCATTAGCTGTAGTATTTCTAAAAGGTACGAGATATAGTCATTAGCTGTAGTATTTCTATAAAGTACTAGAAAGTTATTAGTTGTAGACTAGTATTATTTCTCTAACTTACTAGATAGAGTCATTAGTTTGTATGGTAAGAGATGGAGTCATTAGTTTGTATTGTAAGAGATGGAGTCATTAGTTTGTATGGTAAGAAATGGAGTCATTAGTTTGTATGGTAAGAGATGGAGTCATTAGTTAATGTATGTGTTGACATTTGTTTCAGAAATGACTTGATTTTGTCTTTGTTTCCCCAGGGAATCTCTTTCGCAGTATTTCTCCACCAAGCCAGAGCGCTGACTGAGGAAAAAGAAAAATCTGCAAGTCGCCTTGAAGATCAAGTATCTGCTTAGACTTTGTGTTGAGTTGATGAGTTCAGTTGAGATGTAGAGTTTGCTAGCAAGAAGTGTCCACTCCTATCATCACATGAACAGACTTCAGCATCCTGTTGATCACTTGTTATTTTTCACATTATTTGTTGCTTATATTTCATTGAAAACTTAACTTTAGATATATATATAGAGAGAGAGAGAGAGAGACAGAGAGAAAGAATATTACTAGCAAGAGCAAGTGCAAAAATAGGATAAAGAATTAAATTAGCTATGAAACAAATAATTGTATGAAGTCTTGTATTGTTTCTATTTGTTCACATCATGAATGAATGTAGATGTTTGCTGAAAGGATGGGGAGAAAGCGGATTTCCTTCTCAGAAATTCCAAATACCAAAAAGCGAGCTATTAATAGTGTTTCCCTCCACTTATGAAAATCACAAAAAGAGTTTTGATTTTACAGACGTCTTCATTTTCATTTGTCGCCGTTGATAAACTGGCTGATTTACAACCAGTGGACGTGATGTTCCCGAGAGTCACTTGGTGGGTGTTGTCATGGGACACAGAGAACACAAACGTGGATGGGGGATCAAGAGAGAGAGATGGAGACAAGTGACCAACGTCTCACGTGTGAATCTAGAACATGTCATTACTTCATGGGCCACCTATAGAAATGCTCATACACTCAAGTCCAAGCGGAAACAAAAATGTATCCATTAAAAATGAATCTCAATACAAACTGACCCGCTGTTGGTCGTGCTGCTTCTGATATATTACAAGCATACACAACTCTGGAATCTGCCTGATTTACATTTACCCCGCCCCTATTTTCTTCCCCCTCCCCCCCGATTAGCAAAAAAAAATCCTGGATATGTCCATGTATAAATCTACTTAGGTGTGTAGAAAATTCTAGCTTAGTGATATAGCATTAGACTTGGAAACATTAAAAGACAGTAGTCTAGACTAGAAATGATTTCTTCATCAGACGGTGCGCCAGATCTTCTTGAACCTATTTTCTCTAGTGACTAGTCCTGCTCTACTACCGGTACCTATGATTTGAGTCTCTTATTTAATCAACACTTTAGGGAATACTTGCGGGAATTCCCTCTGGTGTGTGTTCAAAGCATAAACTATATATATACACTAATATACAGGACTGCCAACACTAAGGGTAACTAAGCATAAGTTTCGTTCAACTTCTAAATGTGAGCCGAGGTACTTCCGGTATAAACTTATTTTACGACATTCACGATGTTTGAATGATGCTGCCAGCTTGGATAATTTTTTTTTCTCTTTTCATCACAATTGACAATTACTTTTTATATTGTATACTAATTAGTATGAGTTGAATAAGCGATAAACGGAAGAGTCAATACATTTTACCTATTTTTAAAATTTATTTAGAGTTTTGTTTCCAGATAGTATGCATTATATATATATATATATATATATATATATATATATATATATATATATATATATATATATATATATATATTAATGGAGAATTAACCATTAAAAAAAAAAAGCAATAATATATTTATGACTAAATGAAAAATATGCCTAAAAGTTTTGGCTCTGCAAATTATTATTTTTTTAACTAAATCAAATCCCAAATAATATCCAATTCTTCTAAACATAAATTAGCCAATGTTGTGGCTATGCGACAATACAGAGAATTATTATGGAGTGTATGATTGTGTGTATTGGATAATTTTTAAAGGATTGGTGGCATGAGCAATGCGTATAAAGGGACTTAGAAAACAGTAGATTTGAAAATAAAGTGAATAGAAGTGATTTGAAAATTGAAAAATTCTTTCTTATCTTTTATAATACAAAAGTTACTTCAAAAAAGAAGATGATTACGTCCTAATAAGAATTATTTATTACCCTTTAAGCTGTATTTATTTTAATTTATTAGGAGATCAAAAGCATGTAGATATTTGTTCATTTAAATATGGTTTATGTTGCTTAGAAAAGGATATTCAAATTAGGGCCTACTTCATAATATTAATATTGTTAGAACATAAAGCTTTAATAAGTAGTATTAAAATTTCGTCATCATCATGTTGTAAAATCTGGCTTATTTTGTGAACACAATTATGATTAGATCTCTAAGGTAAACAAACAACTGATATTTAGCCTTCGATGAAAAGGTTTAGGCCTATCGTTAATCATATGGATCTAATTTGTGGTTGATTTACTATATTACACATAGGCCTAATATAGGACTATTTTTCAACTTATAAACGAAATTTCCATTCATAATTTGATGTAAAAGTTGTGATTAAAATCTTAAGTGATGGTTTCTTTATATAGTTAACTAATTCACCGGAAGTCATTCTACTAACACTACACTGCGACCAAGGACGCCTCGGTGTACGGGACTTATTTAATTGAAATATAAAGGCGTGGTGCGCACAGTTGGCAGTCCTGTATATATAGTCTATGGTTCAAAGTTAAAAAAAAAAAAAAAAGACATGCCAAATTTAATTTTATGTTGATTTTAACGGTAAACTCAGAGTTTTCCCAAAGATGTACGGAAATTGTTTCATTTCCAGGAAAATCATTAGAGCCGTTTTCGATAGCTATGTGCACCCATGACGAATTTGCAAGCTAATAACAGATAATAATAATATTATTATTATTAGATAATTGGTAACCTCGTATAGACATTAAAAATAGCTCACATTTGCCTTACTAGTTGGCAAAAATATATATATATATATATATATATTTAAATTGACTTTAAAAAAAAAAAAAGACACAAGTCCCGAGAAGTTTTTAAGGTTAATGACACCATCATGCCCCCAATGCACTGTCTTTCATCTAGGTTTTTTATTAGTAAGTTGTAATTGTTGGTACTATGGGGGTGGAACACTTGTAAGGTTACGTTTTTCTGTGCTGACCTTTGAGCCAGAGACAGCCAGTGATGTAATCTATGCCAGTGCTACCGAGTCTGGCAGCTCCCAAGTTGGACTGCTCAATAAATCATGGGACTAATTAAGCTCAGCTAGGGGTGTTCACACCTAAATGTCACTGGTTTAGAGTAAAAACTGCTGGATTTGAAGAACTGATCCAGTTGAGGGGAAGTTGCTGAAATTGCTATTTAAATACTGTCTAAATAAATCTAGGGATTGCATTGGTGATTGATTGGTAGAATAGACTTTGATTGTGTGTTTTTATCATTGATCCAAGTGTGTGTGAACCACGAGATGCTGACCTCATAAATAATGTCAACATTTGACTGAGCTAAGTTCTTAATGCCATTATTTGACTGGGCTAATATCATTCTTGGCCCACAAATAAAATTCTTAGCCTACAAAGTAAAACCATTCTTGGCCCACATTATACTGGGCTAAGTTCTCAATACCCACATTTTTCTGAGCTAATTTCCAAATGCCCACATTTGACTGGGCTAAGTTCTTAATGGCCACAATTAATTGAACAAATTTCCCAATGCCCACATTTGACTGGGCTAAGTTCTCAAAGCCCACATTTGATTGAACAAATTTCCCAATGCCCACATTTGACTGGGCTAAGTTCTCAATGCCCACATTTAATTGAACAAATTTCCCAATGCCTACATTTGACTGGGCTAAGTTCTCAATGCCCACATTTGATTGAACAAATTTCCCAATGCCCACATTTGACTGGGCTGAGTTCTCAATGCCCACATTTGATTGAACAAATTTCCCAATGCCCACATTTGACTGGGCTGAGTTCTCAATGCCCACATTTTATTGAGCTAATTTCCCAATGCCCACATTTGACTGGGCTAAGTTCTTAATGCCCACATTTGATTGAACAAATTTCCCAATGCCCACATTTGACTGGGCTAAGTTCTCAATGCCCACATTTGATTGAACAAATTTCCCAATGCCCACATTTGACTGGGCTAAGTTCTTAATGCCCACATTTAATTGAACAAATTTCCCAATGCCCACATTTGACTGGGCTAAGTTCTCAAAGCCCACATTCGATTGAACAAATTTCCCAATGCCCACATTTGACTGGGCTAAGTTCTCAATGCCCACATTTAATTGAACAAATTTCCCAATGCCTACATTTGACTGGGCTAAGTTCTCAATGCCCACATTTGATTGAACAAATTTCCCAATGCCCACATTTGACTGGGCTGAGTTCTCAATGCCCACATTTGATTGAACAAATTTCCCAATGCCCACATTTGACTGGGCTGAGTTCTCAATGCCCACATTTTATTGAGCTAATTTCCCAATGCCCACATTTGACTGGGCTAAGTTCTTAATGCCCACATTTGATTGAACAAATTTCCCAATGCCCACATTTGACTGGGCTAAGTTCTCAAAGCCCACATTCGATTGAACAAATTTCCCAATGCCCACATTTGACTGGGCTAAGTTCTCAATGCCCACATTTAATTGAACAAATTTCCCAATGCCCACATTTGACTGGGCTGAGTTCTCAATGCCCACATTTGATTGAACAAATTTCCCAATGCCCACATTTGACTGGGCTGAGTTCTCAATGCCCACATTTTATTGAGCTAATTTCCCAATGCCCACATTTGACTGGGCTAAGTTCTTAATGCCCACATTTGATTGAACAAATTTCCCAATGCCCACATTTGACTGGGCTAAGTTCTCAATGCCCACATTTGATTGAACAAATTTCCCAATGCCCACATTTGACTGGGCTAAGTTCTCAATGCCCACATTTGATTGAACAAATTTCCAAATGCCCACATTTGACTGGGCTAAGTTCCCAATGCCCACATTTGACTGGGCTAAGTTCCCAATGCCCACATTTGACTGGGCTAAGTTCCCAATGCCCACATTTGACTGGGCTAAGTTCTCAATGCTTACATTTGACTGGGCTAAGTTCCCAATGCCCACATTTGACTGGGCTAAGTTGATGCTGATGTAATAAAATAGAACTGTGTGTGTGTGTCCATCACGTGATTCAGTTATAGTTTGCCTAATTTAAATATTGAAAGGTTCGTTTTAAGTATATTTCCTTTCTTGACTGGGCTAATATCATTCTTGGCCCACAGAATCGGTCAGTAAATACTGCTGTCTCTCCTCCCCTATTTTTTTTAAAATATGTTTTATTAAAAAATTAACTTCAAGAAATGGGGAGCCTAGTAACTTAATAAAAAACTTAGAGTTTGTTTTTGTTTCGTTTTAATAAAAAAAAAACTTGGGAGTGTTTACAGAAAATTGTAAATAGTGGGTTTTGGAGTAGGCCTAGCTTTAACTTAGGAGTTTAGAAGAATGAATTTTAACTTGTGGGCTAAGATACAATTTAATTTGTGGGCCAAGAATGACTTTAACTTGTGGGCTAAGACAGAATTTAATTTGTGGGCCAAGAATGAGTTTAACTTGTGGGCTAGGAAAAATGGTGTTCGCTAACATAATGTGAAATCTCACCAATATAATGAATAAAATAACTGTGGAATGTTGTATATGAATCTTCTTGACAAAAAAAATGATATAATATTATGCATTCTTAAATCTTTTGCAGTTCACTACTTAATAGTGTCTGTCGGTCAGAACGTCAATTCTATCGCTTGAACGTGTCTGTCGGTCAAAACGTCAATTCTATCGCTTGAACGTGTCTTTCGGTCAGAGCGTCAATTCTATCGCTTGAACGTGTCTGTCGGTCAGAACGTCCATTCTATCGCTTGAACGTGTCTGTCGGTCAGAACGTCAATTCTATCGCTTGAACGTGTCTGTCGGTCAGAACGTCAATTCTATCGCTTGAACGTGTTCCGACTCCATCTACTTGAAAATGTCATTTTGATATTCACTTCATTGTCTTGAATGAGTCTGTTATTGGGCCGTTTAGATAATTATCGTAGTCAATACCCTCCACAATAAAACAGCTTGGCTCTGAATGAAACTGTTGAGACTCTCTTCATTTTTGTCTCTTTTGATAGAAGAGTTCGTTGTTTTTTCATCAATAGTCTTATTAAGGATTTCTACTCCATTGTCTAGTAATCTGTTCTTTGTTTACACATTGTTGTTGTTTTTTTAGGTCACATTAAGTTTCAAAGCAAGAAAATACAGCGAGAGCAAGAAAAAGTCGTTTAGAAAGCTAATTCCACAGTGTTCAAAAGTGCAGAAAGGTGATCCAATAGTTTATTAATATACTTCCCTATCAAGACCGGATTTAGACTGGCTGAGGCCTTAAGCAATTTGGGGTATGGAGCAGTTTATTGATCCAGGTAGAGACCTAATATGTTAGTAACAAATCTGATTTTTTAATGCCTAGAGTGAGAGGGTTAAAAAAAGTACTTCTTTTATACATTGCGACTGTAAGGTCGACTGTTTTTATGGCCGACAGTTAACGAGGGTGTCAGGTGACCAGCACAATGACCAACAGCCCTTGCTTTCCGTACCTAAGTCAGATACCTTCAAAATGAGTTTATGTAGCCTCTTTCATTATGTTGATGTTGTCAGCTCTGTAACCTTTCTTTGTGGTTTATCTTTTTACCCCTGTGTAGGGTGAGTATCTAAACTCTAAAGTATCACTGCATTTCGCAGTTGTTTCGCTGCCATAGTTTGCTAGACTAGATCTTACAATTTGTCTTTCTTGCGTCTTTACAGGGAGCTAGTGATGGGATTGTATATTAATTCTACGCTAGAACCGTCCCGAAATACAAAATGACAGCCTTCATCAAGTGAAAGAACACTGAAGAAGTATTTAGTGAAATAATGTTGAGCTTCAAATCAAGTCACTAGTGACATCCTCTGCGTAGTTTATCTCTCTATGTACAGGAAACTGAGAGAAACGAATCTATCTGATTCATTGTTGTTCTCAATTAATTTTTTTATTGAAATTCCTCTTATTACCTTGCAAAGTTTGCATATCTGAGTGGACACTGGGTGGGTGAACATGGATTTTGAAAATGGCTCTAACTATGTTCCTAGAAATTTGACAGCTTATGTATATCTTTGGGGGAAGAAAAATGCTAGTTGGCCGTACTGTTGAAACTCTGATTTGACGGTTATAATTTGTCAAAATATAATCATCTTAAAATTATATTTGGTCTATTTTGCACACCCGTAAGTGGGAATTCCCCCACTCGACTCAAATGTTTTGCGTTTTTTTTTATATTTTGAACACAATGTCAGCTGGTATATCCGCTGTCTACTTCATTGTTTCTTGTAAAGTCGTTCATTTTGCCCATCGTTTTATGTACAAAACATAAGCTGAAGTGATACATTACGACTACTTGATTAACTAATTGTTTCAATTTGTTTGACTGATTCATTTGTTGTCATTGAGAATGAATAATTGTGCTAAGTTTCAACTTGATACGAGAACTGGAAATATAACGTGTACAAGAGTCCACCCAGACAGGCGGACTTTGTAAAAAAAAAAAAGTTTTAATGTTAATTTTTTATCGTCTTCAACTGAGAATAATATCTTTCTCCGTTTAACTTCTGCTTATCTTACAAAAAATGAAGGAATGCTGGACAAGATAGTTAAATTGTACCCTATACAGGTCTACATGTGTCAGAATATCATGTTCCTCAAAACCATAGGCTTGACTATTTTTTTGTTTGTAGCATCACTGAATATTTAAGTCTTTTGTGCCTGGCTGGATTCTAATGCATCCATCTTTTCAAATTTTGTGTTTCTTCTTCTTCCTCTTGTCTCTATTCTTTCTTCATGTCCATCCTCATTGATAAATCTTCTTCTATTTATTTATTTTGTGTTTATCAACATCAGGTTCATTCAGGCGATCGATAATATCCCTGGAGGCTTTTTGGTGGAAGAAGATGGGTGCACTAGGTTGTAGCTTGTGTTGCCTAGATGTACATCCAGCACTGTTCACTTTTCTATACTTAACTTTTTTGGTTAAAAAAAACAATTGCTATTTATGGATACAAGTATACAAATCTTTAATTGATGTTTTGGGTCATTGAAAAGGTTAAGATCAAATGAAGATAATGAAGGAATCGTAGCACTGAGTACATTGAAGTACTTATTCTGAAACAAAAAAAGAAAGGAAACACTTTTGATGAGATTCTTGTCACGTAAATCAAACTATTTAATAGTCTCTTTATACTCTCTCAACCCCACGTTGATTAATTATCAGTCAATTCATTTCTAATTAAATCAATAACAATTAGTTTCAAAGAAACACCACTAATAGGACTAATAGATGAGTTTCAAAAGGTTTAGATAATAGTGAGCAAATAGATTTTAAATGGCAATAATTCGAAAAATTAAGTCAAAGACAAAAGTTCAGGCCATTATTAAAAAAAACAAAATTGAAAGAGTTGGGTTGGCTTGTACAAGATGGCAAGGGTAACAACTGATGGAGCCCGTGCTTTGACTGAGAAAAACAAGGCTTTGTAATCAAATAAAGAACAATTTCCCAACCATTAACTCTCAACAGGAAAGTTTACATAAAGCTGCATTGAATATGCATTATAAATATCGCTAAATTAAATTAATGTTCATATGTTTGCCATAGAATTGACCTTAGGAATAGGCAAACTATGCAGCTTCCTAGGGCCCACGATTGTTGGTGGCCTCGAACAGGATGTATATTATATTATGTTAGAGAAGAAAAAGAGAAACTTATCCCTAATGTTATTGTTGAGGTACACTAGGTTTTTTAATAAATTGCATACTTTTAGTTTTTTCGCTGTTAATTTTTATTTTAATATTTTATTTGGGCCACCAAATTCACTTCGCCTAGGGCCTCCAATTATCTAAGGCCGGCCCTGACTGGCTATTCCAAAACGTAATTGAAAATTTGGAACCAAAACATTCCGATGTTCGGTAACACTGTAGTATCCGCTGGCGTAGCATTAGAAGAACATGGAATCTTAAGGAAAAAAATTGTCAAAAAAGGACTGTGGCTTTGTTACTAATAATTTTCATGGAGAGTTGAAGACAGACTTCATGTTTATCATTTGACACATTGCAATGTGTTATTTGCAAATGAAATGTATGTGCATCTTAAATCTTTTCAAACAAGGCTATTCCATTTCTTGAGGCCAGCAAGTGAAATCAGGTTTTTCAGTTTTCTTTATTGTGGAATTAAAAAGAAAATGTTAGACGTCAAGAACTTGGAACCAGTTTTCAATACCCTCAGCTCGCAATTTATTGCAGAAGCTGATTCAGCTAAGGATGACACACCACCAAGCAAATTATGAACTGAAAGAGAAGTTCCAGTTTTTCTTTCGCGGGAGTTTCATGGGTTCCAGACGCTGTATATCCACACTAAAAAAAAAATTATACTAAACTAAACTAAACTTTCACCTTATATGGAATCACAATCTTTTTTTTTTTCCGTCTGTTTGAAAATAATCAAGTGTTAGAAGAGATCGATGCTGATTGACTGTATTTGACAGCAGTCACAAGAAAAACAGCCACTTCTAAGCTACTTTCCCAGTTCCTGAACATTATACACGAAAATAAAGTTATATACTACATATTAAGTACAACTGTACATTTGTGGTGAAAAGTTGTAATGTAAACAAATTTAAAAAAACAAAACGTTCGTAAAACTAGTTCAAGAAATTTCTAACTTTTGTTGTGATTCGTCATTTGGGAGTACAATCTATCTATCTATCTATTTATTTATTTATGCGGCCCCCCAGTCCCCAAATTATTTTAATGCGGCCCTCGGTATAAAATGTTGCCCACCCCTATGTTAAATAGATCAGGGGGAAGAAATGTAAAAAAAACAACAACACAAAACTATAAGGATTATCTCCCTTAAAATAGAGTTCTGTTTGTTTCTCCATGGCAAATAAAGATTATTTTACAAAGCTTATATCAACTCACTGTGTTTGTCTGTCTGTCTGTCTGTCTGGTAAAAAACTTGAACATGTTTTTTCTCCCACTCCCAATTCTCGAATCAAGTTGAAACTGCATAAGCATCCTTTGTACGTGACAAGACATCTGTCGATATACATAATTAACCAAATAGTTTACTAATTATCGGTGAATAATTATTTTGTTTGAAATTCGAATAAGAAGAATAAATGCTACTTAATGAGAGATGTGGATGCATAAATGGATTTAATCCCCTTATTGAACTTTGACACGTTTTTTTCTCCCACTTCCCATTCCTGGATCAAGTTGAAATTTGGATAATTATTCAATGTCAATGACAATACACGAATCAATTAAAAAACAAATTAGGCAATCAATTTGTAGTAATTTTATTTTTATATTGCACGAAAGGGAGCTAAGCCCTGCTCTTTTCATATAAAGGGCAGTAATTTGCGGTTCTTCCCCTTAAATACGCTTTGTTTTTAAAAACGTTCTCTTTTTTCTCTTGATTATTTTTAAATCCATACATCGACAAGATACCTAGATAAATCAATTATTGATCGAGCTCTGCACCTACACCGTAAGGCTTCGAAGGGGATAAGTCGGCGTTGAAGGTATTTTAATGTTAGCTTAGAGGCTGTGAAACCAAAACTGTTTCTATGAATGAAATGAAAAAAAATAATGTGTATAAATAAAAGAAAAAAACAGCTTTGTTAAATAGACTTTAAAAATATTTTTTTCTTGAATAATTATATTATCTTTTTTATTATAATAAAAGTTAATTAACCACAGCGCGTGTTTGTTGAAACAAAAATCGTTCTGACACGTTCCGTTCTAGCTAATCCTTTATAATTAAAAATGTTGTGAGTTTTACGACCAGAAAGTTTCTCGTTGTCTTGTTGTTTTCTTCTTAAATCTTGAATTATTGTAGAATAATTGTCTTTTGTTTAGTTTGTCTTTCCATAAAGTTAATTAATTAACTTGTTAAAGGCACTGGGAAAATTAGTTTAAACTTAGCAGACAAATCTCAGATGAGCATTTTTTCTTTAGTTCATTTATTTTCAAGATTTTATTTACATTTAAGTTTTCACCTTATTTATTTTCATTTCTTCATTTTTTTTCAACTTGTCCATAATCAACATCACAAATGTATGCAATACAGACCTATATGTATACACCAGCCGGATATGGCCTGTGGGCCTTAGTTTGGGTACTACTGATCTACTAGATTGAATTTAGAATTTAAATCTATGTCAAACTTGGAGAATGTTCCTTTCAATTTTTTTTTACTTTGCCAGAAAAATAAAACTAGAGTGTGAAAATGGGTTTACAGGTTCAGCCGACACATTCATATCCAATTAAAAAAAAGAATACCGTAAAAACTAGAGATACAATTATTGTTGTCCATTTTCAGGGCCTTCTCGTTGTGGGAGGGACATTAAACATCCACTACGTTCTCTGTCATGACCTAAGAAACATTTATGCCTAGTTTTATAAAGATTGGTCAAACGGTTTTGATTTTCATTTGGGACATACACACTTTATGCTTTATATTATAGGTCTGTACAATTTAAACTTATAGAAAAAATCTCGAAGAGACATTGAAACATTTAGTAATTCTTGCTACTGAGCATGATCTATGTAGGAAACAGAATTTGTTTGATATACTGTATGACTTCGCTACAATCAAGGCTCGTAAAGTAATTATGTATGTAGTAAAGAATGAATAAAATGCAAAGACGAATTAATTTTCTAATACAAACATTTAGTTTTCATGTATTATCCATATCCCTACTCAAACTGGGCCCTGCGCAATCTGTTCCGCATAGGGCCCCGCAATGATTAAGTCCGGCCCAGCTATTTATTGACGGTTGAATACATAGAAGATTACTTGTTCTCCCCCCACCCAACACACACACACACACGCAAAAGTTACGTGGGGTAACTCTAGTCTGACTTGCAGAAATAAAAGAGTGATCTTTCCATGACTTTTGGTGGTGTCAGACATGGTTGTCCATGAAGAGAATTATATAGACAGATTTTTTATATTTTACTTAAAAGATTTTTGATAGCCAATGATAGGCCTAATTGTTTGCAGTTTTGAACACAGCAGAATCAAATTTCTCAATCTCTTCCGTTTATAGCATACAATGATTCCAATAAGATAAGAAGATAATTTTAGTGGTCCAAACCAATGGAACTTCCGCATAACTTTTATAACAATACAAATATAGACGCTAACTTCGCTAACACTAACACAGACACACACACAAACCAGCGCTTTATGAATGGACCTCATTCACCAATCGTAAACAAACAAAATTAAGCCACGTGATAATATTGATTAAACAATGAAAAATACGTATCACATGACAGCCTTTATGGATTGCGTAGTTTGTATAGAAGAGAGAAATTCACGTGGCTAAATGTTTGTTTACGATTGGTGAATGAGGTCCATTATTTTAGTCTCCTCTGTACTTCTTGGTGAAGACAAGTGACCTTGAAACGCCCTGATTGAATTTTTTTTTTATCTTTCAGTTCTAGCCTTGATGGAGGAAGGATTAGACTTTCACTCTATGACTTAAAACTATTAACTAACAGTAATACAAGAGATTTGATACGAAGATAAATAGTCACACCTCGAGAAATTATTCAAATTAGAGGTCAATTCTTTTTTTTTATTTGGCAACAGTTAAGTTCAATTTAGCGTGCTTGACATTGTCTAGTTTATCATGAAAATCTCCAATAATAATAAAATAATAATAATGATATATATTTTTTTAATTTGTCTGATCATTATTTAAATTGAAGAGTCGTTTTTTCACTTTTTTCAAGATTCACTAAGACCGCTACTCTCTCTCTCTCTCTCTCTCTCTCTCTCTCTCTCTCTCTCTCTTTCACACACACACTGCTGACTGCACATTCCAGTTTGATCCGATATTTGGACGCAGTGTTCTCATGGGTCACAGTTTTGAAACAGGTCAAGATATCGAATTTGGGTCATTAGATTAAATGGTCACTTGTATCACAGTTCAAGGTCTCTGTGAAGCTGGGTCTTCTCTCCAGATAACATAAGAGCTTTGATTTAGTCTAAAATAAACAAAAGTTCAACAGCCAAAGTCTGGACATTTTAAATGGGTTAACTCTCTCAAGCCTATTCACGCTTACAACAACAAAAAATCGCCTTTAACTTCCATTAAGCTCTGATGGACTGGCGCGGGATGTAAAAATAATTTACTTTATGTGACACTTTTTTATTTAAATTAGCGAACTGAAAGCAGAAAGAATGTTGTTCATTGATTAAAGCAATCAATCGTCAATGTGTTTTTGTGCGTATGTGTTGTAGTATATAGGTGTGTGTGTGGATGGGAGGGGGAGCTGTAGTATGAATGTGTTGTGGATCTGAAGTGTGTGTGTGTGGAAGAGTGTCTGTGTGTGTGTTTGTCACCTCGCCTTTTTGAATGTTATTGTCAAGACTTTTGGCCTTGCTCACGTGCCTCTTGCTTAAGAGATTGGAGATTTTTCATCATCAGCTGACCACCGTTGAATGTAGGTCACATCGACTGGACAAAGCTATTGGCCATGAGTTCGGGGGAGAGTCTCAGTATATAAGCCTGTCATGCAGGGTGGAGAAGCCTGACGAGTGACCAACTAATGGTCAGTAGTTTTTTTTTTGTGTTACGTAGGTTGACGTCAAACTTTTTTTTATAGCAAACTAAACGGCTGGAAGTTAATTTATTATGGCTCGCACTATGGAGCTGCTGTTGGCATGTTTTCTGGTGATACTTGGCTCCGTTCTGGGCCAGCAGGAGATCGACCTTGACACCTTGGAATTGGGACGCATGTTTGAAGGCATCGGAGGTATCAGCGGTGGAGGGGTAAGTTAGTTTGTTAGAATTTAGAGGTTTTCCTTTTTTTTAAATGTGATGTTTACATTTCCATGGTTGTTTCGTGTAAAGCGAATTTCATTGGTTTGGTATTGTGGATTTACTGTTACGAGTTCCAGCCACTTCCTAGATGCTATTAAGGATTTTTTTCTTGAATGTAAGAAGCGAGGTGGCCGAGTGGTAAGGCGCTTAGCTTCCCGGGTTCGAATCCTGGTGAAGACCGATTTTTTTAGTTGGGAAAAAAGTAAAGGCGGTTGGTCGTTGTTCTGCCTACATGACACTCTCGTTAACTGTGAGCTACAGAAACAGTTGGCTGTTACATCATCATCTGCCCTACAGATCGCAAGGTCTGAAAAGGGAATTTTACTTACTTTTCTTTTCCTGAGAATTTCACTCTGTAAACCAATTATAAACTCGACTTTTTAAAAGATGTGTAGCATTTGTAGAATTAGATTTTAAGATAAAAGGTGAATTAGTTTAATCATTTATCAAAGTCCGTTTTAAAACAAGACAAAATTTTTATTTTTAAATCTACTTGACTAGAATGTAGGCCTACTGTAGAAAATAGTCATTGCAATGTTCACGTCATTGTCCAAGAATCAAGTGACCGGTTTGTCTTCTTTTACGAACCACTGAGGTTTTCCAACTACCAAAGGCCTTTGTAATTAGATCAATTAGACTGTCTCCTAGACAGCTATGAGCATCGCTGAACGCTAACGAGTGCTACCATAAAGTGTAGCCGGGATATGGTGGTTCAACCCCCACCCCACCCCGAAATGAAATCCCCCCCCCCACCAGGGAAAGGGGACAAATTTAATGACTGATTTTTGCTTTGATTTTGTTTTAGGTGAGATTTTAATGTTTAACCATCATTTAACCATCATTTGACACAGCACAGCCAAGGGGTTTTAGGGTTAAAACCCCTCTTCTATATAATACGAGTCACCAAGTTCCATGACCGTAGCAAGGGGAGATTTTGAGTTTAAAAAACCCCCTCCGATATTTTTTAAATAAAACCTCCTCTTCAATACAAGCATACATAAGTCACCTGAAATGAACTCCTATTGAAAAATCAGAGCAGGAAGGACTAGTCCTCCCGTAGTGCTCTGGCAAAAAACTTAGCCGTCCGGCGTAGTGCCTCATAGCTACCATACAAGTCGAGTGACTGCACAGACAGGTCCCCCCTTAGCTAGCGGAGCTGGGGACACTCGTACAAGACATGCGTCACTGTTTCAGCGCTCTCCCCACAGTGGCGGCATCAGGAGTCAAAGTTCGTGCGGAACCGGGCAAAATATGCCCCTATAGGACAGTGTTCCTTTCTGCATTGTGCAATAATCGATTGCTCTGACCTCTTCAGTCGCCACCATGGATCGTCGCGATCTGGGTGACGCATGTGCTGCCAGACACCGCGTGCTCTGTCGGATTCCTCCCAGGACTTTAACCACTTCTCATGAACGAGTGCTCGGATTTGTGCCGTTGCTTGTAAGTACGTGCTTGGTGCTTCGAGGTTTGTGGCTGCCATTGCACCCTCCCTTGCGAGGGCGTCTACCGTTTCATTGCCCCTCACGCCGCAATGTGAAGGCGCCCACTGCATGAAAACGACAGCTCCAATAGCTCGGCGGATGTTATCTGCGGCGCCGACTGCCTCTTCTATACGGGTGACCCTCCCCCGCCGCCACCCATAGCTTGGAGACTCGAGCGAGAGTCGGTGACCAGCACCACCGTAGTGGCGCTAGTCTCGCGTTGGAGCATTCGGGCCCTAATGGCCTCGAACGCTCTAGTTATCCCTGTTAATTCGGCGTCCATGGAGCATGCGGCGTAGCCGCATGGACCAGAGAGCCTGTCTTGTTCAGTCCGGTCGGGGTATACTATAAGGGCCCCATACCCCGATCTATCGGGGTCCCTCATTACCGACCCATCGGTGTAGCAGAAAATGGCATCCGATGGGTAGGACTTTATTGTTATAGATGCCAAATTTACATTAGTCACCAGATACTTTGAGCGTAGCGTGTTTTCTGTTTTAAAAAAACTTCTCTAGAGGATTTTAAGTTAAAGCCCCCTTCAGAGGATTTTGAGTTTTAAAAAACCCTACAGATAGCTTTGAGGTTAAAAAACCCTCTTCAATATTATTATTAAGCAAACTACGGCCACCAAATTCTATGAGCGTAGCTAAGGAGGTTTTAAGTTTGTTTAGGCCTACAAAAAAAAAAAAACTTCCAGAGATTTAGTTTAACCCCCCCCCCCCCCAAAGATGGTTTTGACGATAAAATTTCCCTTTTGATATAAAATCTAAAGCAAACTAGTCACCAAATTCTATGAGCGTAGCCAAGAGAGGTTACCAATTTGTACCAGTCGCTGGTCTCCATTAATTAAGTGCAGTAGCGGATTAGGCTTTTGAAATAAATTTAATAGCAGGATAATGTACTGTACATACCTCAAAATGTGCTTTTTTTTTGTTTTAAATACCGGAAATAGTGCTCGACGAATCCCCCAAAGCCCCCTTCCCGGCCCCCAAAGCCCCTCCCCGGCCCCCAAAGAAATCCTGGCTACGCCCATGAAATCTACCAGGTTGTAAGAAAAAAAAACGTTAAAACTTCAAGAACATCTTAAACTATATTTTTAACACACGTAAAAAAGACTCAGGATAGATTCTTATTTATGCCCTAGATTTCGCCATAATGTGGATCAAGAAAATTAAAATCAATGCTCTGTGATAGTCCATTACATGCCAACGTGAAAACACAGGTAGGGAAAAAATCTTTTTTTTTTAGTTAATTTAAATGCTAAACTTTTATTTACATTACAGGCTACATCAAAGCTTCTGGTCAATTACCCGCAGAAACAACGTGATGAGATTCTGGATTATTTATTTAAGGTAACTATTTTGTACTCTGCATCTTATCGTCAGTCGGCCTAACGATATAAAATACCGGTAACTCTACCAGAATTTATTTTTTTTTAATTATGGACGGAGGTAAGGTTGAAGTTGTGGTTGTTAGTTTTTAGTTCATAGTTGACAACTTTAATGATGGCCTCTTGTGTTAATTTTTTCAAAATTGTATGCCAAAATTTTTTTTCAATAGCCCAACTTTGGCGCATCACTTCAGATACTGAAAGTCGAGATAGGTGGTGATGCACAGAGTACTGGTGAGTAGATATTCAGTTTTCATAAAACATTATTAGGTGTGCTTAAGATCATCTTTGTATTAACCAACATTACATTTTGTTGAAATCACAAATTATCTACATTACATATCAATAACATTATCCTAAACCTCACAGATGGATCCGAGTCTTCTCATATGCACTACGAGTGGGAAGAGAACTACGAACGAGGCTATGAATGGTGGCTGATGCTAGAAGCTAAAAAGGTAAGGCCTCTTTGTCATTTAAATTGTTTTTCATGTCAAAAGTTCTTATTTTATATTTGTTGACACAACTGTAGTTACCGGTAGGCCTACTCTGAACTGAAAATAAATAGGTTATTGGACTTGCTTAGGTACCTTATTATGCCTTATAAGTTATCTAACGAAAATCTCTAAATCCTACCAATTCTTGTTGGGGGAAAACAGCAACAGAATAAACTCCATAACGTTTAAATTCCTTGTGCTCCTAATTGTACCTTTACATGGTTTGGATGTCCTTGAATAATAAAAAAAATGATGTACAAGTATCAAACTGAGTGTAATGGTAAGTATAATTACTGTAATCTATGTAAATACCTTTTGAGAAAATCTGTTTGATTTTTTTTTTCACTAATTAGGTTTTATAAATCATTTTCACAATTTCCAAAATCTCTTTTACTTTAAGAGAAACCCAGATATCAAATTGTATGGTTTGTCTTGGGGGTTTCCTGGATTCCTCAGACGTATTGACAACACACCATTTTTGAATAACACAAAGACTGCAGAGTACATAGTTAAATGGGTGAATGCAGCAAAAGTGTTTTATAACTTGACCATTGACTTTATTGGTGTAAGTAGACTTTTTTTTAGGTTTTCATTGATATACAGAAAGCAACATTGTATAGTAACTGTCAAAATAAAGACAAAGATTGTTGAATATCATAAAGATTGTTGAATATCATAAAGATTGTTGAATGTCATAAAGATTGTTGAATATCATAAAGATTGTTGAATGTCATAAAGATTGTTGAATGTCATAAAGATTGTTGAATGTCATAAAGATTGTTGAATGTCATAAAGATTGTTGAATGTCATAAAGATTGTTGAATGTCATAAAGATTGTTGAATGTCATAAAGATTGTTGAATGTCATAAAGATTGTTGAATGTCATAAAGATTGTTGAATGTCATAAAGATTGTTGAATGTCATAAAGATTGTTGAATGTCATAAAGATTGTTGAATGTCATAAAGATTGTTGAATGTCATAAAGATTGTTGAATGTCATAAAGATTGTTGAATGTCATAAAGATTGTTGAATGTCATAAAGATTGTTGAATGTCATAAAGATTGTTGAATGTCATAAAGATTGTTGAATGTCATAAAGATTGTTGAATGTCATAAAGATTGTTGAATGTCATAAAGATTGTTGAATGTCATAAAGATTGTTGAATGTCATAAAGATTGTTGAATGTCATAAAGATTGTTGAATGTCATAAAGATTGTTGAATGTCATAAAGATTGTTGAATGTCATAAAGATTGTTGAATGTCATAAAGATTGTTGAATGTCATAAAGATTGTTGAATGTCATAAAGATTGTTGAATGTCATAAAGATTGTTGAATGTCATAAAGATTGTTGAATGTCATAAAGATTGTTGAATATCACAATCTTCACAAGCATACGAGTGAACAATCCCAAGATTTGATTCTTAATACAGATATTCCTTTTTTTAAAATTACTTTTAGACAATTATCTATAAACATTATTAATTAATTACTAATTTTAGCAATTTGTGAGTTAAATTTGAATTACTCTTGAATGAATTTTCAGATCTGGAATGAAAGACCTTATGAAGTGGACTACATCAGGGTAAAAACCCTTATACTATAATTCAAAATATTTTGTAATTCAAACATAATTCAATAGAATGTTAAGTAATCCAAAAAGCTTGGCTAAATAGGCTAAAACTATTTATAAATTTTAATAATTTCAGATTTTAAGAAAGACCCTGGACTCGCAAGGATTTCAAAATGTTCTTCTTGTTGTTGGTGACAATTCTTGGGAAGCTGTGACTGATATCCACCATGATCCAGATCTTGCTCCTTTGATCTATGCTCTAGGGTATGTTCAGGCTGATCTTAACATTAAGCACATTACTTATGAGCTGATTGGGTCATATCTTTATAATGTCATATTGTCTTAAAAGTTGTCATAAAAAGAAATGCCAGGGTGAAATAGCGTTGAAGCAACAAAAAGCTGAGAGAAGCAGACCTATCTGCAACTGACCAAACCCACCCATGCCACAAATGCGGCCAGCTTTTTAAAGTGAAGATTAGACTTTACAGTCATTGAGTCCACAGGAAATGAGAAATGTGCTCATCTTCGATCATGAAGGAGGAGCTATATATAAATCTGGGTGCCTCCTTTCCAGTGAGGCTGGAGGCAGAGCGCATATTCCTTTAATGCACCACCACGAGCTGTGATGGTCATATGACCCCCTGTGAGGAATGGCATGGAGGATGGGAAGGACTAGAGGAGCTTAGTCTTTCATCCTCTCCCTATGCTCATTCGCACAATTGTGCTGTGGATGCCCACTGAAGGCAGTGTTCTATACCTGTTAGCCCACCAAACCTTGGCTTGACACATCCAAGAGGTCAAACAGGGCATGATGCCTCTCTTGATACCCATACCCAAAAGTTTTCTATCTGCATGATCGTGAGGTATGCACCTCAGTTGTGATGGGCTTAAGTTCAAACCCTGCCCACTTCAATACCTACCTAATTGCAGGTGTTAAGTCTAGGATACAAGTTCTATTTCTAAAGCAACAACCAAGAAAACATTGATAGTGGTATAAAGAAGGGAAATAATTTAAAGTTCTATTGTATATTGGAAACATTAAAAAGTTGCCAGTGTCTCTGCTTATTAATGTAAGAAATTATTTATTTCAGTTGCCATTATCCTGGAACATATGCATGGGATCAAGCTGTCTTTTCGGGAAAGCCGCTATGGGCTTCAGAAGATTACAGTACATTCAATGATAATATTGGAGCTGGATGCTGGGCCAGGGTAGGTAATCCCATAAAAGGCCAGATTTTTAAGTTATGTACCGTTATTGTTTCTCTCTCCAAATCAGGCCATCTTCAAACACTGCTTAACACAACACATCTAATTCCAGAACATGACCACAAAGAGTTCAAAAAAAACGTGTGGTAGTTTAATAATAAATCAATCATAGTCAATACTGGTACTACACATTTGGCTACACTAACTACAAATGCTTTGTTGAACTTAACCGAACTGCAATACTAAACTCTACGAGTTTTCTACTCCTGGACCAGTGGCAGACATGCATTTCTATACAATCTGGCCCAAAAATTGTATATCATATTGTATATCTATCTACCTGTCCTCAAAATCATGATGTTAAGTTTGATAACGTATCAGTAACTGTAGGCAAGCACTATATCTAAATAAGAAATATAATCCTTATGTTGCTTTTTAATTGCTAAGTGTGTAGGATTAGGATGAAGCATACTAGTAGTACTGTCTACAGATGTATGCTTTTACATGTTGACCTGTCATTTTCTTAGATATGTCATTAGGTCGCACACATTAACCCCATCGCTCTGCCACAGGGTTTACATTATCTAGATCTAGTTGACCATTTTTATTTTGGTGGAAAGAAATTTGTTTGTCAGAGGGAAGCAATTCAACTTTTAAGATTTTTTTTTTTTTAGATAGGTGAATGTGTAATATTTCTTAGTCATTTAGTAGCCCTAAAAAAAATTCAAATTATTGCAAAAAGACTATCCAAAATATCTAGACCTAGTTATTTATCTATGTATTATGTATATTATCAATAATTATGTCCATGACCACTACTGATCATCTCCAGAAATGGTTGTATAGTGCTATTTTGTGTCCAGATTTTCTGCTTATGGTTACCTTTTATTATGTTTATGGTTACCTTTTATTATCTGTTTAATGAACTTTATAGGCAGTTGCTAATTTGAGTATACTGAATGTTGAGGTAATTTTTCTTTTCAGATCTTAAACCAGAACTATGTCAATGGTTATATGACATCGTAAGTTTGTTTCATTTTATCTATTAAAAATGTAAATCATTTCTAAACATTTTCAAACCTAAGAAAACAAGTTTTCTAAAATATTCCAGAACAATTTCCTGGAATTTAATAGCAAGCTATTATGGAGGACTTCCGTATGAAAGAGATGGGCTGATGACAGCTGAACAGCCCTGGACAGGCCATTATGTTGTGGACAATCCTATCTGGATATCTGGTACTTATCTACAATTACTTTGTTTAATATGCTAAACACTTGTTCGGACATGCATTATTCATGCAGTATAGATTTTAAGTTTTGGCAGCTTTAATAATCTCCTTTTAATCTTGTTTTCTGCTGTTTTCATTGTTCACTATTTAGGTTATAGGTCTTCTTTCAATGGTAGAATATTGTTTAGCAACTACCAATGACATAAATCATTAAAAGCCGAATACATTTTCTTCTACCAGCACACACTACGCAGTTCACAGAGATAGGCTGGCATTACCTCAGGCATGGTACTGGAGTTGGGAAACTTGATCTTGGTGGCTCCTATGTATCTATTCTCAGCCCAGACAAACAAGATCTAACTATTGTGATTGAAACTATGGTAAACTTTGACAGAATTAATATACGTAGGTAAAAAAAATATTAAGACCTTTCTTTTGCAGGGTTAAATGTTAGTTGTTTTTTCTGTTACAGCAACATGATCATTCAAAATGCATTAGACCAAATATTAATTGGTTTGAGGTTAAGAAACAAGACATTATCATTAATCTAAAGGGAGAGTTGGTAAGTAGAAATTATTTTTACAAAGTTTATATTAACTCATTCTGTCTGTTTGAACACCTTATTTCTCCAACACCCATAGTCGTATTAAGTTGAATCTTTTCACAATTATTCATTGGCAATGACAATACGTTTCAATTTTAAAAAATTAACCAATTAAGTCAATTACCGCTACCAAGGGAAATTAATCCTTCATTACTCAGATATGGCAAAAAAGTTTTTAGATTTCAACAGAATTTACAGTCAGCAAGAAATATGTAAATTTTTAAGGTTGAAGTTGAATAAAAAGAAAATTTAATTCTATGCACAATTGTATTCTTTTTTGAAAGAATGTCTATAATTTATAATGTAATGTTCAATATCTGTGCGAATCTAATCAGGCATATAAGAGACTTAAACTAGGCTAACTCATTGGTTTTCCTTACTAATAGAGCCACCTTATTCCATGTTCTAATTGTCATCTACTGTCATATCTAAAGAATTTTGTCAACATGAATCAATTTAAATTAATTTGTATTGAACTTTTAATGCTCTAAACCAGTGATGCCCAAAATACGGCTCGTGGGCCGGACGTGGTTTCATCCGGCCCACCAAAACGACGGTACGAAGTGTAAATAAAATCCCCCCCCATCCCTCTTTTTTTTTTTAAGTTTGAAACTTTACCTACATTAGGGCTCTGAATTTTTCTCGGATTGGTACCATGACATTTAAAATTTTTAGCTTGGTGCAATGGGAGAGCCGAAAAAACTAAAAGTGGACTCTGAATTTAGAATGGATCTTTATTTTTTTTTGTGAAACATATTAAACCAACATATGTTTTATAAAGTGGGGCTATTATAAAGCACAACATATAAACCCTTCGCTTTACCGTGAAATAAAAATTATTAAACTACGCCTGAAGGATTGATAGGTATATTTACCAACAAGAGACAAGAATACGAGTTGTTGGTAAAGCTATCTATACAATGTTGCTCACATTTTAAGTAGAGAAATCAAGTCAGTTTCCAACGCTTACAAAAAATAACTTCCAATATCCCATTAATTAATGTAAGTACTAGATGCAACATTAAAAGTTTCAAATAAACTTGTTTCAGGTCAATTTCTTTTTTGTTTTGTACATTTTCGGTCATGTGACCCGCAAAATTAAAATGGCCCGCAGGTCGAATTAGGTCTGGCATCACTGCTCTAAACGTTATATTCAACACAGCTTAATATTTAGTTTTTTAATATTTAGTTATATTTTTTAAATCAAACTGCTTACATTGTGCCACTTTGGTGATATACATCTTGTGTATACAATAAATTCTGACATTGCAATAGACTGTAATAGGGTGAACTTTTAGCTAAAAAGTAATTTTGTTGTAGGCTAAATTCACTGAAATGGACTTGTGGTTCACCCAACTTGGTTATGATGGAAATAACTCTACAGTATTCCAGAAACTTGACACCATTAAGGTAAGACCTCGAAATTTAAAAAGGTTTATTGAAAATGTCAGGAGATATTATATATGCTTTAGTTTAATGTTTCCAACATTATCTTTCTTTCTCAAGTTTGTGAATGGTTCATTTAAACTAAGCTTAGGATTAGATCAAATATACACACTGACAACAGTCAAATCTGGTAATCATGGCAGCTATCCTGATCCACCAGCACCAAAACCTTTCCCTCTGCCATATTTTGATGACTTTGAAGGTAAGCATTCTGTTCTTTCTTTACTCAAAATCTGTTCTGCTCATTTTGCATGATTGTGACATGTTATTACACAGGGGTTTGTTTGTATTTTGAAAGTAAAAGATTTTGAGATAATTTTGTAGGGCTTGGACATGATTTCAGCCAAGAGAAATGATAAAGATCAAAATGAAATGCAATTGCAATAGGGTTATAAATTAGGATTTCATACAAGAACAAACTATGTTTTGAACTAAAGAAGCCATTTTCCATTTTATATTCTGGTACCAATTGAATAAATGTGAATTTACATCATTAAAAGCTTTTTGTTTAAAATTGCTGTATATCTTTGCAATATATGGGGATGGGAGTGTCTCTCCAAAATAGGGCTCCACAGCCACATGAAAAAAAGTGTTTGAGATGAGCCATAGTCCTTCTAGGACTGAAGAAGGCCAATGAATCAGTAAATATCTTTGTAACATTAACACAACTGCTTTATTGTTTTTTAAGGTGTTCAGGTTTACCAGGAACCTTTTAACCTTGCACAGCAAGCAGGCAGTTTTGAAGTTCTAACTGATGGCAAAAACAAATTTGTCCGTCAAATGATAATAGACATCCCAGTTATGTGGTGCTTTGCTGAGCAATGTGGCAAAGGTATTACATATATTGGAAATTATTCCTGGTAAATACCTAAAACTTTTTTTTATATAATAAATAGCCACAAGGTAAAAGTGACCAAAAAAATTAAAGTTTTTTAGAAACTAAAAAAACATAAGCATTACTTTTTAATCAACTCAGTTGTTAACTGTGTAAACAAAACAAAATAGATTAAATTCTAGTAGCCTGTACTTCCAAGATAAAACAGTTTTATTTTACATCTTTAATGTTTAAAGACAGGATTTTTTTTGAGTTGGGTAGTTAAGAAAACTTTCTGTATGATTATATGATTAGCATGAAATAAGTACAAGCAGTGAATAAACTGCCTCTTTGAATATTCTCTTTAGGAGTGATATTTTTCTAGAGGTAGATTTCCGCTGTTCCAAAGTCAATGCTTCAAGTGGTGTATTTCTTGCAAGCAGATTAGACAGAAGTGGTTGTGATACTCAGCTGACCAGTGGAGCTTTCTTTGGAATGTACTGTGATGGTGCCTGGACACTGCATCAAAGCATCTGTGAGTAAAACTCAGTATGTAGAGTAGGTAAAATGATAAAGCTATTTACCAGCTCATCAGGAACATCTATAACAGCAATTATTTTCTAGTTCATTATGTATTTCATAGTGCTTGCCATATACCTATGTATAGCATTAATTTTAGAATTTAGACATGTCTCTAGGTACTACTTACTTACATTGGATATATCTAACTGAAACCCCCACTTTAATTTTTTTATTTTGCAGCTGACAAAGAATTAAATCATGGTACTGTGGATATACATGAAGAGTGGAACAAATTATCATTGCTAATTCATGTAGGTTCAGATAGAATTACTATTTTACATCTACATATTGCACTAGATAGAAACGTATTGATGGGTAGATAATGAATAATAAAAGTAAGAAATTGTTCTTGTGCTGGCAGGCCTTTTATGCTGAACATTAAGCATTTCATTCATTTAGCAATCATTGTATTGAATTGACTGAACCAGCTGTCTGTGTGGTATGCCCTTTAGACCATTGTCACAATGCTCCCATTCTGCTACCACCCCCTGCAAAATCTTTTTATATTATAAAATACAGAGGTTATGTCAACATTACATCCTATGATGGTTTTTATCTTTTTTATGTCCAAAACATTTACAAACTTACTTAATACTGCCTCTATATTGTTAATGTAACTCTTTGAATTTCACATGTACTTTAAAAAAATATCAATGGACTAAATTTTTTAGCATTTATTTTTCCTTTCTTTGACATTCAAATTTATTGAAATTAAGTCTCAATAGTTTAGCAAAAAAATTAATCTTGATTTTTAGCCAAACCCTTTATTTATTTTTGAGAACCCCTAAATTAAGCTTACATTTAGTTGGTGAACATTTCCTGCCTGAAACTATTTTTAAATTTATTGATGCACCACAGTACCTAACTTTAACATGACATTTTTTCCAACATTCGTTTTGAAATCCAATGGGATTTTTGGTCAATTGCTGCGAGTCTTAACACACAACCCCATGTGAATCTCTTTGCCCATCCTGGAAGACGGTGCAGTAAATGTTTTTGGGACCTTGTAACTTGGTCAGCTTATTGACCTTGCAACTGGTAGAACATTAGCAGCCCTTGCATTTTCTTTGAAGAAAACCAAGACATCTACCTTGGCTAATTTTTCACGCTTTGGTCCTGTGAACTTTTGTCATCTCATTGACATTCAGTTGCCTTGTTTCTACCACTGCCTGATGCAGGGCTATCAATACCTAATTTTGCATCTGCTTTATCTGCCTTCATTTTCAGACAGAAATGTCCCTTGCCACTTTTACAACTAAGACCAACTCTCTTTAAAAAAAAAAAAAAAGGTTGTAGTTAAGATATGATGTATGAAAATTATGAAATTTTATTTAGTAATAATTGTATACTTTCAGGGCCATCAAATAATGGGGGCCTCCAATGGTGTTGGAATCTTCAATGAAACAATCTATGATATACCTGGCAGTGGCTTTGCTGCATTCGGCACACTAACCTTTGGGCTTGCAGATTTTGACAATCTACACATCAAGACAGCAGAAGACGGATTGGCCATTATGGATACATACTTTCATCCTCACCAGCCACTCTACTTTCAACAAGAACATAAAATAAGAAACTGAACACATTTTTCAAGCTCCAAATAAAAACTCTGAATGAAAGCTAAATGAATAATGCTGTGAATGAAGCACTTGTGAATGCTGCTGTTATGAATGAAATTAAATGTACACGTGATTTCACTTAATTCTGTCTTTCAGTTTTGTTTACTTTTTTTTTTTTTGTTGTATTTAACATAAATTTTGTATTTGAACAGTTCTGTTGTATTTAAAATGAACTGTGGTTTCTATAATGGTCTAACAAGTTTGTTCACTTTAAAAATGTACTTCAATTTGGAATGTAGTTCTGAATAAACTGCAAAGACCTACGTTACTTTGCTACAAGTATTTATTTATAGTAATTTTAATATGAAGAAATATGATGAAGAAAAGGCTTAGTTTTTGTTGTATTTTTTTTCGAGCTATATTGCTTTCAACAGCTTAGACGTTACCTGGTACATCTGAATGTAGGCCTATATTTACGAGTTTAATAAAGATAATCTTTCAGTGCGATCCACCTGAAGCGTTAAGCTGTAGAATAGGCTGCAACTCTCTAAAATACCCGGTACTCGGCACAATTTTCGTAACAGTTGACGAGAGTCGCTGCCACATCACTTTTCTAACCAACTCGCGTCATCCACCTAGTAAGTCGCATGCATACTTCTTTGGGGAGGAACATTTTTCAAGTTTCATGCTTATTTCCGTTCTGAACCAAATCATCAATAGCAGGAGATACTTTAAGAGCACTAACATATTCTGTCCCTCAAACAGAACTTCTTCATGGAATAGTGCCACAATGTTGGACATGTTCTCCGGATAGAGGACAATCGCATCCCGAAAGTCATTCTCTACGGACATCTCGCGACTTACTCCAGAAAAACTGGTCAAAACGACCTCGAATTAGTGAACATCATAACTGACCACCGGGAAGACATAGCTCTAGACCTCACTAGATGGAGATAGACAGTGACCAAGAAAGCTATGGACAGCGAAAAAACAGCTCTGGAAAAAAAACGTACAATGCGAAAAATGGCCAACTCCTCTTCCACCGAAGCGAAAGCCACCTTAACCTGCGATAGGCCTATTTGTGGGCGGGAGTGAGGCTCCAAAATAGGGCTCCACAGCCACATGAAAAAGTGTTAATGAACCATAGTCGCCTTAGGCCAATTTGACCGATTGCTCTAAATTGGGCCCCGCGCCTGGCAGGGGGCCCGCAAAATATATTTAGCTTATAACAAAGTTTTGAAATTAAAGGGTTAACATATTTAGTGTATCGTGCGATTAACGTACCGGTACTTTAAGACACTGGCACCTATTTTTAAAAGTTTAAAACCCTTCCAGATGGTTTTGAGTTTCAAATTCCCTATAGAGAGTTTTGAGTTTGAAAACCTCTCTCTTCAATATTATTCTAAGGCAAACTAGTCATTAGATTCAATGACCGTAGCTAAATGATTTTAAGTTTAAAACCCCCAACAGATCATTTTGACCATATTATAAAACTTCCCTTTTCGATATAAAATCTAAGGCAAACTACAGTCACCTAATTCCAAGAGCGTAGTCAAGAGATGATACACATTTCTACCAGTGCTCCATTAATAAAATGCAGTGAAAAGTCATCTGCCGAAATAGAAAAAAAACTAAATGTAGCTCAACAAAGAGGCTAAGACAGATTTTAGGAGTCGGTTATAGAAATCAGGTCTAAATCAAGGAAATCCTATGCCAAACTGGAGTCGACCCCTTAGTAAGGTTGTGAGAGAGCGTCGCATGAGGTTTGCGGGACATATTCTCCGACAAAATGAAATACGCATAAGAATTGCGATGACATCTTAGTACAACTTGGCGCCACACTTTCATGTTGGCCTTCAAAACCTGAAACAGTGTTATGCGGCGGGGCTCCGTCCCGCGCTCGGGGAGCTGCCAGCGCACCTCCCAGACCCCTTTTCTGGCAAGGGCGGGGAGTCTACAATTTTTCCACTAACTCCAGGAAGGACATATTCTAAGGCACAATAAACGTCTTCCGAAAGAATGAAGGGTCAGAATGTAATAAATATTAATTATGTACACACACACGTTCTACATACATATATGTATATATATATATATTAATATATAAATATACATATATATATATATATATATATATATATATATCATGGGCGTAGCCAGGGGGGGTTGGGGTGACTGATTTTTTGCTTTGATTTTGTTTATTTTAGGTGAGATTTTAATACGAAACCATCACTTGCCCCAGCGTAACCAAGAGGTTTTGAGTTTAAAACCCCTATCAGGGGGTTTTGAGTTTAAAACCCCCTAACAGACTGTTTAGAGTTTAAAAATGCCTAACAGGGGTTTTTGTAGTTAAACCCTTCTCTTCTATAAAACAAAACAAACAAAAAATGCAAGCGACAATCTCTAAATTCCAATAGCACAGTTAAGGAAGATTTTGATTTTATTACCCCCTCCAAAATTTACGATAAACCCCCTCTTCAATATAAAAAAAGCAAATTATGCACTCAAAATGTTATGAGCGTAGCTAAATGGGTTTTGACTCAGTTTTAAGTTTAAACTCCCCTCCAGTGGAGTTTGAAGCTAAAAAATACATCTTCAATTTAAAAAAACAACAAATTACACACTCTACAATCTATGAGCGTAGAAAAGGGGTTTTGAGTTTTAACCCCCCGCCAGCGGGTTGGAAGATAAAAAAATACATCTTCAATGTTAAAAAAAAAAGCAAATTACGCACTCAAAATGCTATGAGCGTTGCCAAAAGGGGTTTTAAGTTTAAATCCCCCTTCAGAAGGGTTTGATGCTAAAAAATAATGCCAAAAAAAACCTCTTCAATATAAAAAAAAAAGGAAATTACACACTAAAATTATTTTAGCGTAGCCAAGCCAATTGGGGTTTTGAGTTTAAACTCCTCTTCTTCAGATGGTTTTGAGTTTAAAATCCCCCCTACAGAGCGTTTTGAGGTGAGAAAACCTCTATCTTCAATATTACTCTAAAGCAAACTACAGTTACCAAATTCTTTGATTGTAGCTAAATGGTATTTTGAATTAAAAAAAAAAAAAAACGAAGTCCTGAGATTTTTTAGTTTAAAACCCCCAACAGATGATTTTGACGATAAAACTTCCCTTTTCAATATAAAATCTAAAGCAAACTAAAGTCATCTAATTCCAAGAGCGTATTCAAGAGAAGTTACACATTTCTACCAGTGGCGGGTCAGTGAATAGTCATCTGCCGAAATTGAAAAACACTAAATGTAGCTCAACAAAGATGGCTAAGACAGATTTTAGGAGTCAATTATAGAGATCGGGTCTAAATCAAGGAAATCCCAAGCCGAACTGGGATTCGACCCCTTAGTAAGATTGTGACAGAGCGTCACGTGAGGTTTGGGGGACATGTTCTCCGACAAAATGAATTACGCTTAATAAGAGTTGCGATGACATCCTAGTACACACATTCATGGAGGTCCTCAGAGCAGGTGGGAAGAGGTTTCAGACATTACCAGTGACAGATTTTTGTGGAAACGGTAAATGCGCCGAACGAGGGTCTAAGTCAGTAAGAATAGCACATTAGGTTTTTGAAATCAGACTTTTTAATAGCAGGAAAATGCACTGTAGATACCTCAGAATATGCGTTTTGTTGGCTTTCAATACTAGAAATAGTGCTCCGTCCATGAGAAAAAAATCCCCCCTAAACCCCCCCCCCCCAAAAAAAAAATCCTGGCTATATATATCATTGGCCTCCTTCAGTCGTAGAACGACTATGGTTCATTTCAGAGCACACTTCCTCGTGTGGCTGTGGAGCCCTATTTTGGAGAGACACTCCCGTCCACAGATAGCGCAGGTTAAGGTAGCTTTTGCTTCGGTGGTAGAGGAGTTGGATGTTTTTCGGATTGTACGTCTTTCTTCCTGAGCTGAGACCCATGCACTTTCACTGTCCATAGCTTTCTTGGACACTGTCTCTCTCCCTCTGGTGCGGTCTATAGCTATGTCTTTCCCAATTGTCAATATTGATGTTCACTGATTTGAGGTCACGTTTTATTACATCTATGTAACAGAAGTGGGGGCGACCAGTTTTTCTTGTGCCAGTCGCGAGTTGTCCATAGAGGATGACATTCGGGATGCGCTTGTCCTCCATCCGGTGAACAAGTCCAAGCTAGCGCAAACGGCGTTGTCTAAGGGCTGTAAAGATGCTGGGAATACATGGTCGCGCAAGGGTCTCAGTATTGCACACTTTTTCTTTCCATGTGACTTTCAAGATCCTACGGAGACATCTCAAATGGGATAAGTTCAGTTTTCTCTCTTACTTTGCGTAGGTGGTCCATGATTCACTGCCATACAGCAGTGTACTCATAACGCATGCCTTGTAGACTTCCATTTTGGTCACCATAGTTAGCATATGGTTTTCCCAAACTCTTGGCCTGAGTCTAGCGAAGGTTGAGGCAGCCTTCCCTATGCGTTTTTTTTTATCTCCTCTTCTAAAGACAGGTGAGCTTTAATTGTGAATCCCAGATAGCAGAATTCGTTTACGGCGTCCAGCTTGTTATTGTCTATGAGGATGGAGGGTGGTGTTGTAGCAGGTGTTTGTCAAGCCATATTCTTTACAGGCCTGAGAGAAGCGGGACATATGTATTAGTGACTGAAGTTCCTCTTGCGTGTGTGCCACTACCGCTGCGTCATCCGCGAATAACATATCTCTTACGAAGGTGGTTCTGATTTAAGTTTTGGCCCTCAGTCTGGCAATATTTAGGAGTTTGACATCAAATCTGGAATGGAGATAAATGCCTTCGGTGGATTTGTCAAACGCGTTGTGGATTAGCAGTGAAAATAGTATTCCAAAGAGGGTTAGGGCCAGGTCACATCCTTAATTTGTTTAACTCCGCTGTTTGTACTGAAACTTTCGGAGTTGGCACCGTTGAATTGCATTGTACCCATCATATTTTGGTGGAAAGATACAATTACATTTAGTAGCTTGGGTGGACAGCCTATTAACTGTAAAATTTTAGAGGCCATCTCTGCTGACTAGATCGAAGGCCTTTGTCAGGTCAATAAACGCAATGTACAAAGGCATCCTTTGTTCTCTGCACTTTTCCTGGAGTTGGCGGATGGAGAAAATCATGTCAATTGTGGATCTCCCTGAGCGAAAGCCGCATTGTGATTCTTGATAGACCCGATCAGCGAGTTTTTGTAGCCTGGAAGTATCACTCGAGCAAAGACTATGCCTACAATACTTAGGAGGGAGATTTCCCTGTAATTGTTGCAGTCGCTTCTGTCACCTTTGTTCTTATACAGTGTAACGATTTTAGCATCCCGCAGGTCTTGTGGCAACAAAATCCCCCGACCCCGCCCCCCGGAAAAAAAAACTGGCTACGCCCACGATATATATATATATATATATATATATATATATATATATATATATATATATATATATATAGGGCCTATAGGCCTATATATAGTTGTGAAAGTTGGACACTGAACGCTGATGCCGAAAGAAGAATTCAATTGCCTTCGGGAGTAAATGCTATAAAAAATGCTAGGTATCAGATAACGGGAAAAAAATACAATTCAACACTCTAGATGGTAAAAAAAAAAAAAAAAAAAAAAAATCCTTAATACTGTGGGATGTGTGGCCTTATAGCTAAGTACACTTGGGATTGGCTACCTCTCAAAAACGCTCGAGGTTCGACACCCGACCCGAGCAAAGCTGTGTTTACAAAGCACCTATAAGCTAGACAACACGGAAAACCTCCCAGTCACCCCTCCCCCCCCCCTCACTATAAACATGAAAGTTGCGCTATACAAATGCTATTTTTAAAAAAAAGTAGAAAAAAAAAAAAGACGAAAGCTGAGCTGGTTTGGTCTCACAGTCAAAAGTCATCCTCCCGGGTACAGCGAAGAGAACACGAAGAAATATTAATTTTAAGGGTTGTCCAAAGAAAAGCTTGCTGGACATTGTAAAAGAATGGGCCGGCCTCTCTCTTGATATCCTGCAAACATATAAACATATGCTGACCAGGAAAAGTGGAGGGACTTGGTTACGCGAACTGTCACAGTACCGCTACGACGAAAGTCAAGGAGGAGATGATCATGATGAGATTGTTTATAATATGACAAGCTCCTGCAATATTTGTTAGAAACTTTGTAATCTAGATCTAGTCTATAAGATCAAATTTCACGCAACATCTTTATTTATTTATTATTATTCGCTGTATGGTCCCGTTCCTTCGGCAGTCATTTAGCCATAAGACCAATGACTGAGATATGGTTCACTTTTGTCATGTTTAAAAATCTGGGGATTTTATTAGAAGACATTCTCGAGTAATAACTGCAAATCCTTGTAGCCCTGAATTATCACAGTTTTTTTTTATTCACACTAGATCTAGAAGACTACACACCAGTCCTAGATCTAGATCTAGGCTATGATGAAATAGTTCGAGCCAATTTAGTTTTCCTGTAAATGGGCTCATTGAGGAGTGTATAATTTTTGCGGGAAACTTGTAAACTTAGCTGGCAACCATTCTCTTTCGAGCATGGCTAAGTCTTTCATCCGTGTAAGTATAGATGAGTAGATTCTATAGATTTGGATTGGTTGATATTGATAGCTAATCTATTATTTATAATATAATGTATGAATTCTATCAATCTATTATGATTATCTGTGTATAGTGCATAGTCACAATATAGTGAATAGTAATAATAGTCTCTAGATCTAGACAGTATAATATTATACTTATACTTAGTCTTAGTCATCTAATCCTCCTAACTTCTAGCATGGAAAAGAACCAATGGCAATGAATGGCCAACACTTTTGTGCCAGTTTTTAGTTTAGAATTTTTATAGCTCCGCAATGGTTAAACTGGTATATAAATGAAAACATCTGCAGACTCCTTAGCTTTTGGGTGATAAACTAAATTTGACTCTTTTTTCCATATCAGCTAGATAAAATTTATAATTCCCTTCAACTTGCGGTAGGGGTCGGACCTAATCTGCGAACGTAATTTTCGCGGGAGTCATAATGAGCGAAAGGCTGTAAAAAAATTGCGAAATAGCATGTTAAAATATAGTAAATTAAGCTACAATTAGTTCTATCATCTAATTTATTCCACGAAGCATTATAATTATTGTCCTCCTTGGCTTGTGGCATTCAATTTGGTTTCGCTTTTCCCATGCTCCACATCTCCTTTCTCTGCTTGAAACTGATGTCGATATAACCTACAAAACTTGTGATCAAATATTTCTTTTAAAGAAAGAAAGAAACTATATAACTCGATCTTGCCTCCTTCCTATAGTATAGTAGAGGCTAGTCCACGTCATTTTATTCTCCATTTCATTAACTCTTGTTACTGCGACTATTTTTTTTAGAACACAAGTTCAGTGCACTTAATCACCATCAACTCGATCTCAGGTGAAGTCCCCCATACACACACGTGCACTGTTTGACCCAAAGGCAGATCCCTAATGCGATGGATTGATGATGTATGGAGACAGATCTAATATAGATCTAGTATATTATTATTATAGTTATAGAAAAAAAGAGTATTTAGACTCTATATAGATCTATATTAAATTGACAATAATATTAATAATATTATTATTATATATAATATCATATATAGATCTAGAGGACAATCTAGGTCTAGAGTCTATCTGGATAGACTATATATATAATAATATAATCTATTGACCTAAGCCTTAGACTTTTCTATTAGTAATACTAATTAGACAGGCTAAGACTATATATAATATAATAATTATAATATAGACCTAGTCCTAATTAAATTAGATTCTAGTCATTGTCTTTTATTCCAAAGATTGGTTGAGTGCTGCATTTCATGCCATATAAGATATAATTGTACCCCCCTAGCTCAAGATTCTAGATCTATATGAAGGATGGACTATGGTGCCGACTAAGCTATTGTCTTCCATGGGTTTAAAATTTTTGTCATCTGCGCCTGTCTTTGGCTATTCTTTGGGTCTAAAATGTTAGTCCTAGACACTAACTCTACTGCCAGTGAAGGTAAAATGGAAGAATGGAGAAACTCTTTATGCCATTCACTATGAGTTCACAACTCTGACTTGTTACTAGCTCAACTACCTACTCAAGACAGTATTCTGACTACTGAAACATGACTGCAAGGTTCTGAATAGTTCACCGTAGCACATGTCTAAATTAGTAGTGATATTTTGGGTTTTCTAAATCTACTAAATACTTGGGAAAGAAAAGTATGACAAAGACTAAAAATATAATTATTTTGACAAGTGTACAGAGTTTGAAACGGTCAGAATTTCTTAGGCCTTCTATATAGATCCAAGCTGTGTTAATTTTTAAGATTCCTGCATTTTGTATGTTACATGCTTGAATTATCTTAGTCTTTCCTAAATAAATTTCTTTATATTTAGGAAAATACACATATATATAAAATATAGATAGTATCGATCTATGGGGCAGATGATGTTAAGATCATCTGTTTCTATGGCCAACTGTTAACCAGCAGAGATTTATGTGGCCAGCACAACGACAAACTGCCTTTACTTTCCCCAACTAGAGTCAGGTATCCATTAGAGTTGGGTGGACTCAGGGGCACCCTAAAAATCCCGAAATTCAAAATCCCAGTCTTCATCAAGATTCCAACCCAGGACCCCAGGTTCGGAAGCAGAGCACTTAACCACTCTGCCACCGTGGCCCCTATTATTTATAGATAGATAATATAGTCATGAAATGATCGTAGTAAAGCCTTTGGATCCTTGTCTTTTGAGTAAGTGCACTTTTCTTGAATGAGACTTCTATTTAGCAACTTGGCCTTGGCCGTGTAAACAGCTGTGACTTACCTACATATTTTTTCTTATCTGTCACGGATAGAGCTGTTGTTTTTATGGGTTCTACAAAGTTCTCTTTCTTTACTTGTACCAGTCTTATGCAGCAGTAAAGTGAGATATCTATTACATGTTGTGTTTTTTTTTAAACTTTAGATAGATGATAATGACCATGGATATGCTTTGGCTCAGTTCTGCATTCCAAAGCATTATGAAGAAGATCTTGACCATGTTCTTATTCCAGCTGGTCTCATAAATGACAGGTAAGGACAATTTTAGTTTTAGAAGAGAACAAAACTTGTTGCATGATATAATTAAATTACTTCCCAGTACTTAAAACAAATGATACATGTAAGGATTCATAGATTCTGTATTGATAGAGAATTTCAATGTGAACATTTTGTCAACACAATTTTTGGTTGTATTGTATGTAAACTTACAACTAGTATTTTAGCTGTTGTTCATAAACTACTAATTTTTCACTGCAGCTACAGACAAGAGTTGAGTTACTTCCTTCTTTTTCTTTTTTTTTTTTTCTTTCTTTGTTTCTTTCTCGCCTCTCTCACGGACAAGACGATTTTCTGTTTTTAGCACTCCTCTTGGCATTCCTAGGTGCAAATTTATAATCCTTAATCTTTAATTCTGAGAGTAGCCCCTCTCTTTCAATCTCTTCGCCCTTATGTGTTTATAAGCTTGTATAGTTTGGAACATTCACAAATCAGTTGTCCTGCATGCTGACAGACAGGCAAAACTTTCGCCATTTTATTCTATTATATATTTTTTATTAGAAAACCTGGTGATGTTTTCTTTAAACATTGGAAAAAGTCCAGTTGAGCGAGGAAAAGAACAAATGAAGGAAATCTGTTTCTTGATAGGTTTAGTGCAGACCACCCTAAGAAGTTTTGGCGATGTGAACTTAAAAATGAATGTAGTGCTCGTCTATTGACTGATGCAGTAAACAAAGACCTTGTTTAATTCAATTAGGCCAGCACAGCCATGGAAGTAGTGCTGCTCAACTTCAGGCTGCCTCTATTTTAACAATTAAAAAGATTGCTTCTTCCCATCTTAAATCTTATATGATACAGACGTTACTGTATCTTTTATCAAATACAGCGTTCTACAGGTAACTTCAGCAGCCGTGCATGCAAAATCGTCTAAGAAAGCTGCTATCAGTAAAGTAATTTAGAGAAGAAGAAATGAAATGCAAGGAGCTTCTCCACAGCCAAAACAACCTTTGTGCCAAAATGTCCTGCTTTGTTTATATGTGTAGCATGGACGGTCTAAGAGTTTGTTTTAAACACAATGTCCTTTGTTACCTTGTTTAGGTTAATATTTAGACTACTATATCAGAAGACTAGATTGGAAATAGCCACTAGCAAGATGTAATGATGCACATACATTTTTCATAAAATTGCTTACAATTTTGTAATTATATTTATGATTTTAATCTATTACAGGACTGAACGTATAGCTCGAGATATAGTGGAAGATTTTGGACATGAACCTATTGTAGGACTGTGTGTTCTCAAAGGTGGCTACAAATTTTTTACAGATTTGGTGGATAAAATCCAAATTTTGAACAGAAACAGTAGACAATCTGTGCAACTTGCTGTTGATTTTATTCGACTGAAAAGCTATGTTGTAAGAACAGTCTATATCTATATAATTTCATTTTGTCTGTGAAACATTTTGTTTATTGTATATATATATATATATATAGTGCTTTTTTTTTTTTACGGCACCTTTTTAAATGTGCGGAAAAAAATATTACTTTTCTTGTATTTTAAATTTTATTATAAATTTATTAGTAGTTAAAAGTTAGGCAATGCAATCCATCACTGAGTCCTATCACCTTTTTTAAAAAAAAATTTATTTATTTATTTATTTTTTTTTTACAAAAAAAAAAAAGCATTGTGTATATGTATGTATGTGTCTAAGTAAGTGTGTGTGAATATATATATTATATATATATATATATTTATAAAGCTTTTAATCAGAGACTTTGGTTACCTAATAAGTTTTGCTTGAATAAGTTTTTCACTTTATTTATTCGGCACCCCTGCAATGACAAATTTATTTCCATACATTTCAATTTGTAGAGCTAAGAATATTATCTACATATACAGGGTGGTCGCTAGAAAAGTAGTAAAGACAGGTGAGATCACGAATAAGAAGCTTCAAAAGTCCAAACTTGAATGTCATGGATTACTGTGTTTGGAGCTTGAAGTGTACTGGCAACATTTTGAGCACCTATGAGTGTAATATATAAGAAGCATTGTAAAAGTTATTAAATTCTTTGTAAAAAATCTATATGTGTGTGTGTATATATATATATATATGTTTGACAAATTTCCACTTTCTTGCAACCACCCTTTATATTGGGTCAAACAAGTAGTGTAGGCTTAATAATTGTTGCAATGAAAACACATTTCATTTTAGTCTGTCTTAATAGTGACAGTCACTTGTGTGTCTCTGGAGTTTTTCAAATGTACTAACAAAATAAAAATATTTAACGATACATTTACATGTATCTAATTAATTTATTATAAACAAAAAATTTTGTGGCTGCTATTACATTAATTCTCTTCTTGATGACAGAACCCTCTGTACTTTCTCACAAACTGGCCTGTCTAGGTTAATTTTATGTGCTTTTACTAAATACTAGGATTCAGGTTTCCTTTGTCATTTACAGAAATCTGATTTCATTTCTTCATCCAGTGCTAATGTTTCATCAACTGAAACATCTTTGGCAAGTAAACTTTAAAGTATTGCCATTATTACTAACTCATATGTTGGTCGCCTCAAACTTTAACCATTCTCTAATACTACTTCTATCTTTAGCTACAAATGTATTCTGCTTCTATTTCATGCCGCTCACTTTGTTTTGTTAAATGTTAATTGCATTCCTTTTTTTAAAAAATTACACTTAGGCTGAGTAATTTAAAGTCAATTGCATTATTATTTCAATTTTGATAGGACCCTCGGTCTTAGGGACAATTTTTTAAATAGTGCAAGATAATACATTGGCACTGGTTTATTTATTTTGTCACACTTCAGCATAACACATTTCCAATGTAATAATAAGGCTTGTCTTCAAGTCGGAAGATTAATGAGGAGTGCAGTATTTCACTTGGCTATGCTGTCCCAGCTGCGACCTACTTATTTTGCCATACCCAGTTCAGACAGTTGTCCCGTGGTTGTTAAGTCTTTTCACCATCTAGGTCTGTCATCGGAAGTGGATTTTCTTTTCAAATGTTATCCCACAGCATTTGTAAGAAATCTCCAATATAGCAATCTTGTATCTAATGTAACAAAGGATAATTGCCAGGTGTGAGGTCTTATAAACCATAAGACTTCTAATTTGATTTGCTTTGACTATTAGTCTATCATTTCCATAGCCCACATTTAGCCATGAATCCTCAGTAAACATTTGTTTATTTTTGTGGTTTACTAGTTGGCATACTCTCCCCCCCCCCCTTTTTTTTTTTTAAAGCTTGCAAGCTTTGTCCCAGTTTATGCTCATTTCTTGGCAGCTATGACTGGTCACCTGCAAGAGAAAGTTGTTTAGATTCTTAAGATTTTTATTTTTTAGTTTCTCAACCAGTGGTTTTTTAGCGTTCTCTGAAAGAGGAAAAGACGCAATTCGTTTTGTGTGGCCTGTCTGTCCGTCCGTCCCGTTTAGATCTCGTAAACTAGAAAAGATAGTGAAAATCTGACATCACAATATTTTAGACCATTCAAAGTTCTGATGCAACGACTACTTTTTTCTTTTCTGAAAGCGAAAAATCTAATTTTTAAAATCAGTTATGCAAGCAGTTTTTCATAAAAATACACCACTTTTACAACTATTCACTATTAATAGTAACAAACACTTGAGGCTCTTTATTAGGGGAGACAACTATTTACCATATTTTTAACACAAATATGCAAACGGTTATAGATTTTTTGTCAAAAACATTTTTTTATAAAGTTATGTAAGTTCTGTTATACTAAGTACTATATTTACACACAAAAAATGTTTACTATTTTTTTAAAGAGAAAAAATCTATTTAGTATGCATATAAGTCAGACAATTTAAAACAACAATTAATAAGTAGTTTTTCATATTCTTGGGTGAACTGCAGTGTCATACTTTTTGTATTGAACACCTAACCCCAAAGAAATTTTTTTTTTTTTTTTTTTTACGGAAATGTTTTATTCTTGCGGAATAAAAGATTGGCCCTTTACAAAACAATTAGATATTCATTATAAGACATCAGTTAGGCCAGGTTCACATCAAACATCACATTCACTTTCACCTATCCTTTGGTCTGCTGGACCGCTGGGGCACCACACAGGATCTGTCAACCTTATTTCTCCATTATTTTCTGTCATTTGTCTTTGATAGAATTTCATTCTGATAATATTGAAACCTGCCTGGGTGGACCACTTCGGGGGCCGATTTTCAGTTTGTGCTTCCACACAAACTGTCTTTGTAACCTTGTTTATGGTTTTGTTTATTGCTGTTTTTTTTGTTTTTTTAATATTTGTTCTATAGACATTGGGCTAAGCACATTGATCAACTGTTGAAAACATTTTACTTTATAAATTTAACTAAGGAATGCAAATATATATTCTATCTTTATTGATTTTTAGCTTTAAAAAATTTAGTGAAATTATTTTAACACTTGAAAACAAAATTGTTTCAGAATGATTCTTCAACAGGCTCCATTGAAGTTATAGGTGGAGACAATTTAGAAAATCTTAAAGGAAAGGTAAGGTGCTTTCATGTACATGGATCACCACACATCTACTACCTTACACTGCACATATTTGATGAGGTACAAAACACTACAAATAACTAGCCTTTCCATTTTTATTTTTATGTACCGGTACAAGCAATGCACTCAGTATTGATATGTTTATCGTAAATATCACAAATGTGTATTGCACTTTTTCTGTAATTATTACCTGTACCTATATGAAAATGTGCTTGAGATATAATTTTAATCATAACATTATCATTTTCTAAATGTAAAGACCTAATGCCATGAAACTCAGCTTGGTCTCTTTTAGTTTTCTGTTTATCATCATATCCCTCCAAGCCATTCCTTTAGTCCACACTTTTCAATTCCTTTTCCACTCAACTAGTTGATCATCTAGTCTTTAACATCATTTCCTAACTTAACTTGCCTCATCTGTTTTATGCAATATCTTTCCCTTCATTTCATTGTTGAACCTTGTTTTACTTTATCACTTTCTTTGACCCTTACCCTTGACCAACAATTAGTTCCTTTCCCTTTCTTACTGGCAATGCAACTGCAAGTGACATGTTTTCAATTCAATAGCTTGCTCGAATTGTTAAATACATTGTATTGCTCTAAAATTCAGTTGAAATTGTATCAGTCTTATTATGAATAGGGATTATATTATTTTTGCCTAAAAAAATGTTTTAAACTCCAACTTTAGATGTACATCGATTTTTCTTCCTCTCCCCCAATGTGCTAGTCCTGACCTACTTTATTCTAGTATGAACATCATTTTAAACTAAAGTTGCACAAGTCTGTGACCTGCAAGACTTTCACTTTGCATTTTGCGTAAAGCACGATATGAATTAGTCACCACCTATGAATATTCAGTTAGAAATGTTACTTTCAAATCCATTCAAGTGTTTGAAAATCCGTTTAATGAATCATTTTGTAAGATACTTCAAATATCTTTATTTTCTGCCTCAAAATGAGTTCTATTAAGTGTAAAAATGCTTTAGCCTAAGGTTCATTGTTAAAAACATATGAAGATGATTGCTGCAGTGGTTAGAAACCAATGGATATTAATCTGCACCAAAGTAAGAATGAAGCAAGGAAATGAATGCATTTTATAAGCCTAGTCTACTTTTACAAAGCTTATATCAACTCAGCAAGATTGTCATTACCTGAAGTGGTAATGGATATAAGCACTCACTACCTATAAAATGTACGTGGTAAATGGCCATCACGTGTGGCTCCTAGTACGGCGGAACTGTTTTCACTAAGAGGAGAAGGGGCAAAGGCAAGTAACTGGTGCCTTAACCAGTAGGATTCAGGCAGGAAGGGCTCGTTAGCCATGGCTGGATACCCACCTAGAAGAAGGATAAATGTGAATTTAAACCTATACTGCCTTGCAGCTATATGAATCGCAAGAAAGGCTTGAGGAGTCAACCCTGCCGAAAAATTAGGAGCTGATGACCCTTAGGCATGCAATGCTGCTGACTCCAGAGTGTATTAGCTCTTACTGTTCTTTTGGATACATCAGCTGTGTGGAGAGGAGGAAACTGATGTGCGACCTTGTTTTGACCACATCTAATGCCCAGGGAGTTATTTCCATGAGATGATCCATAGTCACTTTGTGACTGAAGGAGGCCATATATATCAACTCACTCAGTCTGGTAAAAAGTTTGTACATGTTATTTCTCCAACACCCAATATGGGATCAAGCTGAAATTTGTTATTTCAATTATTTCTTTTACCAGACAAAACAAGAATCTATATAAAAAATTAACAATTAGTTAATTAAATATTTTGTTTGGAATTGAACAAGGGAAAGAAATTGTACTTGACTGATGCATATTGATAAAGCTAAAAGCGTGAAATTGCACTTTACAAAAACAATTGGTAAAAATATGTTTTAATCGCACAGATTTATTATTGTTAGTCTAGATATATGTCAAATTTAATTACATGACTTATCCAAACTAATTGATACAACTATTCTTAATATAAGCTTTTTTTTTTTTTTTTTTATATTGATTGTAAACACTAATTGCTTCAATAAAGACTATTCAAGTCAAAATTATTAATAGCCAACTGTTTAAAAAAAAAAGTATTTAAATAAAACTTGTTATTCCTTCAGAATGTGCTGGTTGTTGAAGATATTATAGATACAGGGAGGACTATGAAACAGCTTTTAGAATTGTTGGAATCAGTGGGACCTAAAAGTGTCAAAGTTGCCAGGTTTGTAATGCATTTATTTAACTTGCAAGCAAAGGTATTGGGTCTTATTTTTGTCTACATTACATGTTAGTCACTCTCCTTTAAAACAGATGGATTTTGGTTTTTCTCGTTAAGGTAACTCTCATTATTCAAATTTCGTCTTTCTGATCCTGTAGACTAAATACCATGCTCTTTGTTTGAAGCAAGGCTAATACGCAATGATTATGTAGATTGATTTTAAAATCATCCTTTAGATATAATTTAAAAATCAGCCTTTAGATATAATTTAAAAATCAGCCTTCAGATATAATTTTATCTAATTTTTAATAGTATTAGTAGTGATAGTGGTATTAGTAGTGATTTTTGGGATTCTTACAACTCAGAATTGTCAAGTCCTTATTACTCACCCATTCTTTTGTCTTTATTAAAATTTTACAATTTAATGAATTTCCTTCAAAACCATAAGACATTTATTTTAGTCATTTTCATGTGCACAATTTAGTTATATATGCTAGGGAGTTAAATATGGCTTTATACTTGGATGACTTAGTTAACCCTTCAAGTGCTCAGTTATTTTACAGAGAGTGCATTGAAAAGTGGGATTAAAATTCTTGTGTTTACAAACATTGGAGACCCACTTGCTTATTTTTCTTTTAGAAGCTAAACTATGCATTGTAGCCTATTAAACCTATACATTTTTGAAAAGCTAATTGAATAAGGAATTTAATTAAGTCCAGACAATAAACATATATTAATAAAAAAATAATACAAACCATTTTTTAAAAAAGCACAACAAAAATTTAAATCTAATTGTAAAGTAGAATGTGGGATAACTCATGCAGAATATATAAACTTATATGTAACTAATGCAAATCTTTCAAAGGTAAAGTTCAATCTTGGTTTTATAGCGTAAATCTCTCTTAAGTACAATCTAAGTTGTATAGTGGGTAGATGTTTGTGTTCATGTATTTTACACCATCAACTTGTCATTAGGCTCGTGTTTTGACATTAAAGTAACGCCATATAAGTGATGACTTTTTATCAGCCATTATTATTACTTTTCAATTTACTAAATGCCCTTTCAAGCCACTTTTATACCTGTGGCTTGTGTAACAAAATACTTGTAGGGGTGTGTCCTGTAGTTCAGCGCTCTAATTGACATTTCTCTCCAAGTAAACAAACTTAGTGTCATCATCTAGTGACCTCTAGACAGTGTCAATATGTCTTAACAATTTGCGTTAATCCATTCTGGCTTAAGAATGGTCAATGTCTATATTCTCTATCAATACATTGTCATGGATTAAACAAATTAGAAGTTGGGGGTGTTGAGTCTCTTGAGCCCTCCCTTTAAAGATACCCTTGGTCAGTGTCTGTTTGGCTTGTAGTCCTGACTTATAATTGAGACTTAACTCAAAGTAAACAAACTTATTACCCGTCCAATAGTATAAAAGGTGTGGTTTGTGTTCCAGACCCTTGATTGACAACCTATCTCATAATAAACAAACTCATACGAAATTAACCTTATAGAGATTTGGCTTGTAGTCCCGCCCCTAATAAAAATTATACTCAAAGTAAACAAACTCAGTTCCCTCATAAGATGTGACCTCTAGACAGTGTCAACATGTTGACATCTGGCTTAATGTGGTCAGCTGCCTATCTTTGAACTCAATGTTATGGACTAAACAAACAAAAGGAGGTGGGGGTAGCTCATCTCTACCCCTGGAGATATACCCGCACATCTAGACAGATTATCAGCGTGACGTAGTTAAGGAATATGACATGTTTACTAGACCACTCAAAGGTCAAGACAAGCCAAAGTGCCAGACATCGCTGCTACGTATGTAATACGAATTTATAATGTAAAGTCTAGTCCCCCCCACCCCAATAACAAACCTAGTTCCCTCGTGTGACCTCTAGAGAGTGCTTACGTCCATCGTATCTGACTTGGGGTCACCTGTCAATCAATGAACTCAATGTGATGGGCTAAACAAATAAAAGGGGGAGGGAGTTGTTCATCGAGAAATATACCTGGTTACCTTAGAGGTGTGGCTCTTGTAGTCCAGCCCCCCCCCCCCCCCCCCCCCCCCCCCCAAATAAAGATTAACTACTAAGTAAACAAACTCAGTTCCCTCGAAAGGTGTGACCACTAGAGAGTGTCAATACGCTGACATTAAGCCTACGACCATCGTATTTAACTTGTGGTTACCTGCCTATAAAAAACTCAATGTGATGGACTACACAAATAAAAGGGGGTGGGAGTTGTTCATCTCTACCTCTGGAGATATACCCTCACAGCTAGACAGACGTCTGGTCAGCATGACGTAGTCAAGGAATGTAACATTTTAACATGTTAACTAACTTACTCAAAGGTCAAGACAAATTGAAAAAAGTGCCAGCCATTGCATCTCTGTATGTAAAGCGCATTTATGATGTAAAGTTTCATCTCTATTTATATTAAGTTATTAACATGCCTTGTCTTTATAATAAACGATGCTTGGTGCATATTTATAATGGCTCTATTTTTAAGCACATTATTTTGTTTTCGTATAAACATTAATACATTCTATAACAGACAGTAATGGAACGAGTTCCACTTTATGCATATTAAATAGGTGTATTTTTTACTATCCGGTAGTGATATCCGACCGGAGCCAGGTAGCACCGGATAGTAAAATATGCCGGATATTCGCCAGAAGCCGGAGCCTGTTAGATCTAACAGTTCCTGTAGCTGTAGTGTTTTCAGAAAAAAGTTCTTCCAATAATTCAATGGAGGTAAAAAAAAATTGTCTATCCCTAAATGGTGTCCTCTGTTTCACAGACCGGCTGCAGTCATAAGCTTAATAATAAGCTCATGTGTATAAGACCTGCCATTGCCGATTCTTCTTCCTTGACTGCCCTCATATATTTCAAACTGGCAAAGATAGCCATTAGCACTGTCTGATAAACACCACATCTTAATGCCGAATCTGGCATGCCTCTTGTTAGGCATAAACAGATGAGTTAAATTTTCGTTTTGTCGTACTAAAACCAAACAAAATTCCATAAAAAGCTATTCAACTAATAAACTAATATCTTTAAATTATAGATTTTACTTAATTCAGCATTATTTCCACTAATTAATTCAAATTAACAACTCTTAGTTTAGGACTATTTTGTCTCACTAATCCTTATAATTATATTTAATATTATTTAGTCTATATTTATTATTATATCCTTAGATTTTAGATCTAGTCAGTCTTAGACTTAGACTGTAATTAAGGCCTTAGATCTACTAATCATCTACTAATAATAACTAATAGTAATATTCTATATAGTTAGTTAAACACATAAATATATTGATCTAGAAGTAGATCTAGTCTAGGTCTATATTTTGAATAAACCATTTGATTGTCATTGTAAATTAGCTTTCACTTTAGACTTAGACTTAACTTAGGCCATCTTAGGCATTTTTAACCTTAAAGTAGAATTAGACTAGACCTTTAAAAACTAAAATCAACAACAGTCATCATGAAATTGCTCTGGCTATTTATCCTAATAATTACTAAATACACACTAGCTGAAAACAGAACTAGATCTTCCTCAGTCGACACTAAACTTAAAAAGGAAAAAAACAGTCATAATCAATCATCACACTTTAGATCAATGCAACTTCAAAAATAACCTAACATACACATCCATATCATTAAAGAAGATTACCCATCACAAATGGAAGTTCTCAATCAGAAACAGTAGAAATAAATACCTATCACTTTTAATATTAATAGCAGGAGATGTAGAGTCAAATCCAGGGCCTAGATCTAAAGATAGATGCAACATCTGCAAAAAAGTATGCACCATGAAACAGAAAGCCATTCAATGTGACACCTGTGATGAATGGTACCATGCATCATGTCTCCATATGAATACACCTGTGTATTATGCCTTAGGCAACAAAGATGCATCATGGCACTGTGTACCGTGTGGGTTACCTCAGTTTACATCAGGACTGTTTGATTCCTTTGATGCGGACACTTCTAACCCATACAGCATCCTAAACACCATCACAAAACAAACTCACCAACCACTAGCCAGATCCACTCCTGTTAATCCTAAATCTACTAAAATTAATACAGCAGCCTCACTAGACAGACCTGCTAAAGAAGTAATACCAAAATACCTTAAAACCTTAGTAATAAATTTTCAAAGCATTAGGAACAAAACAGCAGACTTAGAAATTTTATTAGAATGTGAGAAACCAGACATAATTGCAGGAACAGAAACTTGGCTACATCCTGAAATTTATAATGCAGAAATTTTCAATAGTGATATGAAATTTTTAGAAAAGATAGGGCTGATAATCATGGAGGAGTTCTTTTAGCTAAAAAAAACACTCTTATAGCAGAAGAAATTACCTTACCTAACTCAAAAAATATAGAATCTACATTTTGTAAAATTAATACAACCTCAACATCCCTAATAATAGGCAGCATTTACAGACCACCAAATTCTAGTTTAGAATACATGCAGGAACTATGTAATCAGATTACTACACTTAAAGAGACAAATAAAAATGCAGTTTTTTGGATTATGGGTGATTTCAACCTACCTGATATAAATTGGAAAACACTAACCATAGATAAACACCAAAACCTTAAGGACATAAATGAGCTTTTCATAGAAACTTTACACAACCTAAGTTTAGATCAAATCATTAAAAAGCCAACTAGATTAAACAACACATTAGATCTCTTCTTAACCAACAGACCTGGATTAGTAGTTGATTATGATATTATCCCTGGTCTATCAGACCATGAGATCATAAAAATACACAGTCAGATAAAAGCAGTAGCCAATACAAAACCCAAAAGAAAAATCTTACTCTGGAATAAATGTAACCTAACACAACTACACCAAGCTGCATTAAACTTTCAACAAACATTCTTATTTGAAAAAGACATTAACCAACCAGTCGATGACCTCTGGAATTTCATTAAAAACCATCTTAAAAGCATTATAGAAAATCATATACCAACTAAATACACATCAAACAAAATAAATAAATGCTGGTTTAATAATAGACTAAAGAAGCTTTGTAAACAGAAGGAAAACCTATATAGAAAATTTAAAGAAACCAAGGCAGAAAGAGTTTACAAAAAGTATATAAAAATTAAACACCTAACCCAAAAAGTAAGCAGACAGCTGCAGAGTGAATACATAAACAATGTAATATCTAAAGATAACAACAAAAACTTATGGTCATACATTAAGTCTAAGAAAATGGAAACAACAGGCATAGCGCCATTAAAAGATGAACATAACATAATACATAATGATAATGAAACTAAAGCAAACATCCTAAACAAATACTTTGCATCAGCATTCTCAGCCCCAGGAGACAAAGACATAATTCTTAATTTGAACCAAGTAGACAACATAGAAGATTTAGTAGTACAAGAAAATGGAATTAAAAAACTATTAGCCAACACCAAACCAAATAAAGCGTCTGGACCTGATGGTATTCCAGCTAGATTACTCAAAGAACTAAGCAATGAGCTAGCCCCAGTGTTCAAAATACTCTTTCAGGCATCGCTTAACCAGGGCAGAGTACCAAAGGACTGGAAAGAAGCTAATGTCACCCCCCTATTTAAAAAAGGAGAAAAATCTGATCCAGGAAACTACAGACCAGTATCACTTACCAGCATCACATGTAAAATCCTAGAACACATAATATGTAGCAACATCATAAACCACTTAGACAAACATAATGTCCTCACCCCATACCAACATGGCTTTAGGAAATATAGATCATGTGAAACACAACTAATAGGACTAATTGATGATTTTTCAAAAGGTTTAGATAATAGTGAACAAATAGATGCTATCTTACTAGATTTTTCCAAGGCTTTTGACAAAGTTCACCACCATAGTTTGCTTAAAAAATTAAAATATTTCGGCATTAATGGTCCACTGCATCAGTGGATTAAAGATTTTCTGATAGGGAGAGAACAAACTGTAATAATAAATGGCTCTAAATCAACACCAATGAAGGTAAACTCAGGTGTACCTCAAGGAACAGTCTTGGGTCCACTACTATTTTTAATTTACATAAATGATTTACCAAATTGCATTAGTTCAGGAACAAAAGTCAGATTATTTGCAGATGATTGCATAATATATAGAACAATAAAAACAATACAAGACACAGATATTTTACAAAGAGAATTAGATGAATTATAGAAATGGGAATCAAATTGGAGCATGTCTTTCCACCCAGAAAAATGTCAGTTGTTAAGAGTACAAAAAAGCTAAAACAAATTAATTCCACTTATCTTATTCATGGCAAACCAGTAACACAGACTAAAAATGCAAAATACCTAGGTGTTATAATAAATGAAAAAGTGTCATGGAATCCACATATTGATGAAACTATAAAAAAAATCAAACAAAGCATTAGGGTTTATTAAAAGAAATTTCTATAAATCAAATAAGAACATAAAACTAAAATGTTATTTAACCTTGGTTAGGCCAATAATAGAATATGCATCCACCGTTTGGGACCCCTCAACTCAAGAAAACATTAAGAAACTGGAACAAACACAAAATAGAGCAGTGAGATTCATAACAAACGAATATTCACATTTGACTAGAGTAACACCATTAGTAAAATCACTAAATTTAGGAAGCCTTCAGGACAGAAGACTCAAAAGTAAAGTAGCAATTATACATAAAACACTGAACCATAATCTTCCAATACAAAAACAAAATTTAATAAAATACTCTGAAAGACACAAAAATAAAGGCACATTCCTCGTCCCATATGCTAGGACAAATTTGTACAAATACTCCTTCTTCCCTAGTGCTATTAGAGCATGGAATGGGTTGCCTGAGCTAGCCAGAAAAACCAGTGACTTGGCAGAATTTAAGTCATTGGTTAATATGCATGACTAAATGCATGACGCGTAGGACGTAATCATCTTCTTTTTTGAAGTAACGTCTGTATTATATAAGATAAGATAAACTGGCGGATATGAGGGGTTTTTCCCTTTGAACCCAATCATACTTTCGTCAATGCTGAAATTTTGAGTGGGGTGGTAAAAGTATTTGAATTTAGCATTGAAATGCTTTATAAGTTCTTGGACCTTGAAAAGCTTGAAACCAATATCATTTCTATCTGGTAACAGCATGTTGTCAGCAAAGTGAAGAAATTTTAGAATGATCTGATAGCGATCTCGGTTCATGTGAACAGGGAACCAAGGTGTTTCTTGGCTCAGATTGCATGAGTCCCAATATGCGTTGTAGTTGGGCTTTTTATTTAATCCCATGTTCATTGTCACACCTAAAAATGCCCTAAACTCTTCATTTGATATAGGTGTCCACAAGTGGAGATCTTGGCGTGGTTTCCAGGTTTTCGTGGTTATCTTCGATGAATTGCCTGGCATATTTATTGGTTTCCTTGACAACCAAATTTACAATGTCATCTGTCAAAAAAAGGTTGACATATTCCACAGGCTTTGCATCTGGAGCTGGTGCATGTTTTGGGCCTGGGTGGGCTGTAAATAAAACTGGCCTGGGACCACAATCATGATCATCAACAGGTCTCCATTATTCAGCAGAGGGTGTAAAAGATTCTGCCTCATCTGATTCTGAAAATAAAGAAAAAAAATTATAAGATATAGATCTAGACTAATTATACTGAAATTATTATATTACAGATTGACTTAGGACCTAGATTGTCCTAGATAGATCTATTAGATCTAATATTAGTAATATCATATTTTAAATTAAAGCTTACTAATTTTCAAATATTGATCTAATCTAATAATGCAAACAAACAATTTGAGGTGCCACGCCCCTTTTAGTTACTTTTGGTCACCCCAAATTAAAATAATCTAGGGATAAAAACATTTGTTTAAAAAAAAAAAGATCGATACAAGTGAAGGATATTGCCTATATTTAGATCTAGATCTAATTATCCGTATAATTTGTACTTACCAGATAAATTATCTAAATTAGAATCCATAAATTCCTCATCAGTTAGGTTGTCTTTATTCAGATTATTATTTATTCACTACTCATTTTTTATTGATTAAAAACGTATAGAAAGAAATTAACTTGGCGTCCTTTGCAAATTCAAAGTCGGAAGTGAAGGAAGTAAACGGATATGTACGGTTTTGCAACTAATTACAGAGAAAATATGAAAGAAACGACCGTATATTAGCGAAGCCACGATCGTGGCCTCACGCCTTATAATTTCTGTTTACATCAAGCCACGATTGTGACCCCACGCATTTAGAGGGTTAAGGAAACTCTTTGGTTAATGTTGTTTCACTTGAGAATGTCAATACAATCTTCTTTTTTTTTGTTTGTTTCAGTTTGTTAGTCAAAAGAACTAAAGATAATGTTGGCTATAGACCTGATTGTGAGTGCTTCAGTTTGATAATTACTTTTATTGTATACATTAACAGTACAATACATTTTTATAGATTATATATATAGAAAATTCTAAAGTAAAGTACAATCACTGGTTTTCAGATATTGGCTTTGAGGTTCCCAATCTGTTTGTTGTTGGGTATGCACTTGATTTCAATGAATATTTCAGAGACCTGACAGTAAGTGATGACTTCTACATTTCTATTACATCAGTATAACTAATATATAAATACAATACATACACACACACATATTTATATATGATAGCTAATTACCCAGGATTCCCTATGATCCCTGTCAGGAACATGTAGGATTGGGTACTTTTTTTTTAAAGTTAATCATTCATATAGAGCCACTTCAAGAAGCTCCAACTTCTGCTCATAGTTAAGAAGAAGCTAAATGGTATTTGTTTCAATTTTAGTAACTTTTATCTTGGTTCCTTTCTATAATGCTTAATGGCATTGTCAGTTTTCCAGTTCAGCCTTAAGGTAGGCTACTTGTAAAACACATGTGGGATTCAAATTTCTTATTTAACACCTGAGGCCCTCAGTTTTAGCAGTATCTCCCTAAAACCATTTAGTTACTAGACTATGGTTAGGTAATATTTGTCTAACTAGGCATACACTTTTTTAGGTTGCTTACTCATAAAAGGAGAATGGTGTCTATAATAGTGTATAGAATGTCTTGTAGATTTTCAATAGCTTTTTATTTGCTAAGCAACACTTGGTGTGATTAAAATGTGCAGATAAAATACAATACAATTGTACTTTCTGATATTTCAGCACATATGTGTCATCAATGAGAATGGCAAGAAGAAATATTCAACTAAATCATAATGTGCTCTGTTACAACCAACATGGCTCCCAGTTCTGTAGACCCATTTTAGTTGTATCCAATGCAGTGGGTAATTGTAGCCATATGATTATCAAATAATATGTAAACATTGAAACATGAACAGAATATGAGATGTTGTTAATCTTTTTTTTTTCACCAAATTTTTGTTTGTTTGTCTTCATCTGTTTTGGGGCATTTTTATTTTTTAAAAAAAAGGTATTTGCAAGTTTCCTTTTATCTTTTCAAGACATTTTTTTTTTTTTAAGTTTTTGTTTTACCATATTTGACTTAAAAGTATTATTTTGCTTCTTGGATTTTCTTTCCCATTAGTTTTTCAATCAAAGTAGCAAAGTTGCATTTTTGTTTACTGCACAGATATATCTGTAATGTTTGAAGAAGCTAATGTTTTTTTTTCACTCCGTTGTGTTTCTTAATGAAACATTGACACATTTTGTCAAACTTACTAAAAAGAACATTTACAGTGCTTGATTTTCAAGCTTGTAATATAAAAAGATTTTTGTGTGCCATTGTAGTTTAATTTATCTTGGTGTATTTAAAGAGGTGAAGATTTGTTTTTTAATTTATCCTTGCATATCTTATAGAGCTGAGGATTTAGCTGTGAAAGATTTGGAGGAGTTTTTTATACTATTTTATTTGACCCGGTTTTGTGTGTGTTTTGTCCTTAAAGACAAGTGTGATAAAACAAAATGATTTACTGGCTTCTTCAAGAGATTGTTATAACCTTTTTTTGTTTACAAAGCTTATATCAACTCACTCCTTTCTGGCTGGTAAAAAGTTTGAACAAGTTATTTCTCCCACACCCATTCTTGTATCAAGTTGAAACTTTAAACAAGTATTTATTGAACATAACAAAATATGAATCAATAAACCAATTATTCAATGTATTATTAGTATTTAATTATTTTGTTTGATATTGAAGAAAGAAAATAAGTTGTTCTCTATTAATGAGAGATATAGTTGTAAATGTGTTTTTCCTCTTAGATGAGCTTTGTTGTTTTTTTTTGTGCTTTTTTTTACTATTATTATTTTTCTTGTTTTAGAATTTTTGGGGACATATTTTTGTTTGTCTCAGCAAACAACTTTTTTAAAAAAGATATTAAGCAAATGTTGTTTTTATGTGTTTTTTTTTTAGACAAATACCTATTTATATTCATTTGTCCATGTTAGATATATTGCACTTATATAATAATTATTTAGGTGTTACATGTGAAAGGTTATAAACTAGCAAGTTTCTGAGCCCACTGATCAATGCTTTGCATTAGACACCAGAAATATTGTAAGCACTTGCAGGTTGTACACAAACACTGACTTCCATTGGTTGACAACACTCCTATAAATGTTGTGATACAATTGTCCCATGATAATAGGTCTTGACTAGCCATTGTACATGAACCTAGTAACATAATCACACACCCAAGTCTGCTCTCACCATTGATTTGTTGATGTTTTTACACTCGTTGTAGATGTGGCATTAAAACTTCTATTATTGACTCTTCTTGCTCTTCCACCATCACTCCAGGGCCTAGCATTGTTTTCATTTAGTAGTGTGACTAAGTAAACTTCTTGTGTAGACTGAGCTTGATAAATGTAGTTTTTTTTTTTTTTTTTCTTCAAAACTTTTGAGTTGTTTCATAAAATTATTTTAAAATGTTGTCTGCATAATGAAAAAGAAGAAATCAAGGGCTATTTGTTTTTTAACTCATTTGTATGTTCCTCAAAGTGTTGAATTAGTTTTCATCACATAATTCAAAGGAAGAGATATTACGGTGATAGCTGACCTAAGTTGAATGAATTGTAATTTATACTTTCCTCAGTTTATTGATACTATGCATTTGACATTTTACCAGAATTTATTTACTTTTTATTAGGAATAAACTTTTTTTCTTGACAAAAGTTGTCATACACCATTTCATTCATTCTTTGAATATTTGGCTCTGTGGTACTGACTTTAAGAAAAATTTTTTATTATATTACAAACTAAAGTTTAATTTAGCGCCTTGAGCCTACATTTTGTTTGTTAACAGCGCTTTATAAATAAAATTATTATTATATAAAAAAACATTTAGTAGAATCTGTTTGCATACCCGTTTTCTGATCAGCTAATATCAATGACTTGATAATCAAAATAAATGTTTCACATGAAGTAATTATAAGTAACAATTAGTTTGTCACAGTCTACATTTGTTGAGGGATTGGTAAAGATGTCGAGCTAGTGGGTTCAAGAAATTTAGCCAAAATATACTTTACCAAGCGTCTCAGCAATGTTATGAATTATATATCGCAGAGAAAACCAAATTACATCGCTTGTAGAGGTTCACTTGGTTACAGCAACTGCTGCCATTCAGAGTGCTCATAAAAGTACATTGGTCTTGATCTAGTGACCTAGTCACATCCGGAATGTGTCTACAGCTTTGGCATTCGTAAGATTTAAAGGGCAAAAAAAAACTAGCCTTTATTATTATTTTTTTTGTAAGAAAAAATTAACATACATTCTCAAGTGCAAAGTGTATTAACATACTATTAACTTCGTGTAGGCCTGCTACTACTAGCACTTGTATAAACTCTTGTGACAGTATCGATACTACCAACTCATGGTTTTCTGAAGAGAACGTACAAACAAAAAAAGTTCCCCTTTCAGACCTTGAGGTCAAGGTCATCAGTTTCTGTGGCCAACGACCAACTGCCTTTACTTTTCCCCCAACTAATGTCAGGTCCCCATTAGAGCTGGCTGGACTCAGAGGCGTCACAAGACCACAGGACCCCCTGTTTGGAAGCTAAGCGCTTTACCGCTCAGCCTCGCGCCTCCTTAACGTAAGGAAACAATAAGGGAATGAAAGATTCAGGGATTGTTTTTGTCGCGGAAAGCACTCCACATTCAAAGCATTAGAAGAACATTTGATAGTTATGGCAAAATGCGCGGAAGCCCAAATCTAGTGATGTTGATGAAAATGCAGGCCTATCATTCATACAGCTGACATAGGACACTAATGACAAGTTTAACTTTTTTCCAAAACTTTTCATTCGCTTTCTTTCAATCCTATTTTTAATATTTCATTTGTCTTAAAGGCCAAATGTGGAGAGACTGGGTGTTTCAGTTAATAATATGGCGTCCCCCAAGGAGGAGTCCTATCCCCAACACTTTTCCTAATATTCATAAACGATCTAAATCAAAACCTACCAAGAAAAGTTAAAAGCAGCATGTATGCAGATGACCTTGCCTTAATTAGCACAGAAGAATATGTGGGAACATCGAAATTTCAATTACAAGATGCTTTCGATATATTCAATAATTGATCCAAAGACTGGGGCATGTCCATCAACACAAAAAAAGACAACATATACCATATTCTCACTGTCAACAAACAATAAAATTAACATTAGATAAGGAAGCTTTAGAAAAAAATGACAGCCCTACATACTTTGGAGTCACCTATGACCCGAGACTAACCTGGAAAAGCCAAATAGATAAAACAGAGTAAAAGCATCCAGAGACTATCCCTCTTGAAAAAATTAGCTGGCACAGATTGGGTAGCTAATCACAGCATCCTGAAAAAGACCTATACCAGTTACGTAAGACCTGTACTAGAATATGGTGCCACAGCATGGGGCTCAGCAGCCCCAACCAACCTAAGAAAAATAGACAAGGTTCAAAATATTGGTCTAAGGATAATGACAGGAACAATCAAAACAACACCCATAAGAGCTATGGAGGAAACCGCTGCCCTGATCTCTCTGGATGAAAGAAGAGAAATAAAAATCCTTTCCCAATTCACTAAATTGGAAACCATGGAGAGGCACCCACTCAGAACCAAAATCCACAAAACTGGCACACACAAAAAAAACGTCTCAAAAGGACCAATTTCATACTTACTTAGGCTTACTTAGACTTAGGTCCTCCCGCGCCGTTCGGCGCATTGGGCGGCAAGCTGCCTCCATAAAGATCTGTCACTGGCAATGTCTGAAGCCTCCTCCCACCTGGTGCCCACTGTTCTGAGGTCCTCCATGAAGGAGTGTCGCCAAGTAATACGAGGACGTCCATGTTTGCGCTTTCCTCGTTTTGGCTTCCATGTTATCGCAACTCTTGGTGTGCGTAATTCATTTTGACGTAGAACATGTCCCGCAAACCTCATGCGACGCTCAATCACAACCTCACTAAGTGTTCGACTCCCAGTTCGGGATAGGATTTCCTTGTTTGAGACCCGATCTGTGTAACTGATTCCCAAAATCCGTCTCAGCCATCTCTGTTGAGCCACATTTAGTCTTTTTCTCAATTTTGACAGATGACTTCCACGTCTCACATGCATATGTAGCAGTTGGAATGACGATTGTGTTAAGAAGGTGTATTTTTGTCTCGAGTCCAATGGCTTGGCTAGTCCAAATAGGCTGCAGCCTTTGGAAAATGCTCCTTGCCTTTCCTATTCGGCACGCTACATCATGGTAAGCATCTCCATCATTTGTTATGATGCTGCCAAGGTACGTGAACTTGACCAGCTCTTCAAGCTTTGACTCGCCAAGTCTGACGGGGACACCCTTTGCCTTATATCCCACTCGCATAATTTTAGTCTTATCCAAGTTTATGCGGAGGCCAATTTTGGGTGCCTCTCTGTCTAGGCTCTCCGTCATTTCTTGAATGCATTTATTTGTAGCCCCGAGTAGTGCAACATCATCAGCAAAGTCCAAGTCCGTCAATCGGAGTTGTTCATGCCATGGAATACCAAAGGCAGTCTGGTTCATTGCTCTCCTCATTATGTAGTCGATGGCTAGGAGGAAAAAAAAAGGGAGATAAGATGCACCCCTGTCTCGATTTCATACACGAATCTCTAAACCTAAAAAAGAAACACCAACTTGAAAAAATTACTCTGGAATCCTCCATACACTATAATGAATCTCCACTCTGGGACGAAAGCCCTCTTCCTACTATAAGGGACCATATTGAAAGCATAAAAAGAAAATCTGATTACAGACCAACAGAGCTCAAGAAAATAGTGAACTGTTTTCTACATACCAATTATCCTAGCAATCAGTGGATCAGAGTTTACACGGGTGACTCAACCCACAAAGCCACCACAAATGGAGGAGCTGGAATACTTATCGAATGGCCAGATGGAGGAAAACTAGAAAAATCCATTGCAACTGGAGAGCTCTCTGACAGTCACAGAGCAGAAAGGGAAGCACTAGCACTAGCTGCTACCATGCTAGCAAATCATCCAAGTTCCCCACACAGTCAGATTGTCTTTCTAACCGATGAAAAAACAACCCTACAAAGCCTGCAAAACTCTGATTCCTCATATATTAAAAACCTCGGAACAGCACTTACAAAGCTCAACAACAACAGCAAAAAAACTGTCATTCAATGGATACCAGCTCATATAGAATTAGAAGGAAATGAGAAGGCTGACAGGACCGGACACAACAGAATGCGACAACACATGTACCGGAAGCTCAAAATTGGAACCAGTGAAATCTGCCCATGTAGAGTATTACCAGAGAATGCAGACCATGTCCTCCAAAACTGCTCTCTTTACCAAGAGGCCCGTATAAGTCATTGGCACCAAATCACCCAAATAGAAAGGAAACTATATGGAGAGCTCCCTGATTTGGAAACCACTGCGCCGTTAATCTCATGTATTGGTCTACTCATCTGAACACTCCAACATAACAATGAGAACGAAGAAGAAGAAGAAGAAGTTAATAATATGGTAGGGAGGGGGGGGGGCAATGCAGGCAGACAAGAAGGCTGCAATTGATGGAGCTGTAAAATGTTTGTGTTTATTCTATATTAGAGGGTTGTGATCCGTTCGATTGAAGGATGAGAGAGAATTTGAAGGCCCATATATTTTTGTTGAGGTGGGAAGCGTTGTTATGCCGGGCGTTTTTTAAAAGGATGAAAAAGTTTTCCGGTGAAAATAAACTTTACCAAGTATTTCAACCGTAGCGCAGAACGGGTATTAGGCTGTCATCTATAGAGTAGGCATACACCATAAATCTCTAGCATTAGCATCTCTAGAAAGTGTAAGGTATTGCCTCGAGTTTAAATATTTAGGTAGCTGTGCCGAGACCCACTTTTTTTCCCAGGTAAAAGTAGTCTGCTTAGTCAGTGTATCCTACCCTTATTAAGTTATCACCTAAATGTCTAAGTATAGATCTAGATAGGCTTACGCAGTATACTGATAACTTAGAAATCCTCGTGTTCATTTATTTCTGTTAACTGTACCAAGCAATGTAGGCCAGTGATCTAGCTCAGTCTTGATCAGCACTTTAATAATCCAATTAAACTTGCTGTAAACAAATAAAATATTTATGAAAGTGTCTTGATAAATATCAAGAAAGATCTCAGTAGGTAGCCTACTAACCAAAACAACACAGCTATAAAATATATGGACATCTTTTCCGAAAATAATTAGATTATCATCTGCGGTTTCTAATAGTTACAAACACTTTATGGTCGGTCTACATTGTAATAGTAATATTTTTTTATGACCTCAATCAATAAATGTCACTTTGGACTAAGCTTTCTCGTGTTTATTTCAATTGTTATAATGTTAATGCCTTTATTAATACAGAATACAGTTTTCTTTATAATAAACCCTGCCCGCTACTATCCCCGGTCGTCCTGCGGGAGGTTTGGACTAGGAAGTAAACTATCTTCAACTCTGAAGGAACATCCGAAACATGTAAAACATTTTACAAACAAACAAAACATCTGCTTCTCGTTTGACGGTTAGGCCTACCCTGAAGAGGATTCTTCAATGCACCCATCCTATTGAATTTCTTCTAATCACTGAAAAATAATATGTAACGTTTTCAGCATTAAAATGCGAAATATTAATTCTACCTGTGTTTCAGTCTTTTAGAAGCTTAAAAAATGGCAGAATTACAACATGAAAACGTGAAGATAATTAATATTTCTGCAATAAAGGTAGAGTCTATTATCTATTTATTACTTGATCTAGATTTAGACTAGATAGATATAAATAATATAGGCTAACTACCGCTAGGGTACTACCTACCGCTAGAGTCTAGATTGTCTAGATCTAACTTATATTATCAGATTTTAGATCTAGATTTAGATCAGTAGATGATAGATCTAGATAGTAGATTGACTAGAAATAGAAAGATTAAAAAATTAAGATACTAGATCTAGACTAAGTAGTAGACAACTAGATCTAGTGACTAGTCTAGAATCATATACTCAGTAATACTGATATAGGCAATAGTAATAGATCTATATCTAGTCTAGATAAGTGATAGTGATGCCCAAACTACAGCCCACGGGCCAGATCCGGCCCGCCAAAGCATTGGAACAAAATGTAAAAATTAAAAAAAAAAAATTAGGATGTTGAAAAAATATTCTCTTTAAGTTAGGATTCTCACTCATTCTTTGATGAATTCCATCTTAAGGTTTGGTATTCTAATATTCATAGTAAATATTTTTTTTATTGTAAGAACACAAGTGTTGTTTTTTTCAATGACGACAAAACTAGACTGCTATTTTTAATTATTAAAAAATAACGCTACTGTCTTGAGCTAGCCGTGTCCTTGACACCTAGTGTGTGCAACACAGAGAATCATTGATGCATCGTTTTGGGTCGTGTTCTTTTGATATCAAAGCAATTGGTACCGTATTGTTTAACGTTTGTGATTTAATAAAATGGGAGAGCCTGAGAAACGAAAAGTAGAAATGAATGTAGAAACTTTCAGGAAAAGTGGACAGATCTTTATCTTTTTGTGGAATATGATAGTTAGCCAACATGCTTGATTTGTAACGAAAGTGTGGCTGTTTTTAAAGAACATAATAATAAAGGCATTATGAAGCCAAACACTTAAACACAAATGGTGTCTTTCTTGGTTTGAGCCGCGAAGACAAGATTGCCAAGTTACGACTAGAGATTGGGGGATTGACAAGAATATTTAACAAAAAAGAGACAAGAAAATGAGTGTGCGATAAGGTCCAGCTACAGAGTTGCTCACAAGTAGAGCAATGAAGCCTTTTTCCGATGGTGTAAAAAATGCTTGCTAGCAGTGATGGAAGAAATGTGTCCTGAAAAGAAGAATGCAGTAGAAGCTGTCAACATTTCTCGCATGACAATTACAAGGCAAGTGAAAGATATGGGGGTAAATCTCCATTCACAATTAAAAGACAGAGCAGCAGAATTCAAATGTTTTCTATTGCCGCTGACGAGTCCACTGACATAACTGATATCGCACAACTCTTGGTATTTATTCGCGGTTCAAACAGCAATTTTGATATAACAGAGGAGTTAGCAGCTATGAGGAGCTTGCATGGGACTACAACTGGAGAAGACCTGTTCAAAGAAGTGTCAACCATCATAGAGGACCTTGCTCTTCCTTGGAATAAATTAGTTGGAGTGACTACTGATGGCGCTAGAAATATGGTTGGATGTCACAGCGGAATGACAGCAAGAGTTATTAAAAAAGTTGTTGAGTCAAATGTAACTGAACCCCTGCGGCTTCACTGCATCATTCACCAACAAAATCTCTGTGAAAAGGTTTTGAATCTGGACCATGTGATAATGATTGTGCTCAACACTGTAAATTTCATCAAATCAATGAACGTTGAATCACATAACTTTCAAAGATTTTCTGACAGAAATAGAGTCTGAATATGAAGATGTTCTATTTCACAGTGAAGTGCGCTGGTTAAGCAGAGGAAAGGTATTAAAAGTTTTTTTTTATTTGAGACACGAAATTGAAATATTTATGACCAATAAATCAAAACAAGTGCCACAACAGAACGACCCCTCATGGTTGTGGGATTAGGCTATTTTATGCGACATCACATCACACCTAAATGAACTCAACACCAAACAACAAGGGAAAGACAAATTGATTTTGCATTTGTATGCAGACATATGTGCTTTCCAAACAAAATTGCAACTCTTCATTCAACAGTCGGAAAGGGTGCATCTTGTCCACTTTCCAACCTGTACCACTCTACAAAATGATAAGCAGCTAAATATGTATTTCCCTAAAGAAAGAATGATTCAACTTCTGAGGTTCTTGATGAATAATTACGGTGAAAGTTTTGTGGATTTTCAGAATTTCAAAAATGAAATCCATCTTTTTGAAAATCTGTTTGCTGCTGATGTGTCAAGTGCCCCGACAGATCTGCAACTGGAACCGATTGACTTACAAAGCCAGACATTCCTGCTTGACAAATTTCAAGTGATGCAGACCATTGACTTCTACTCCATGTTACCTGCAGAAACTTTTCCAAATCTTCGAAAACAAGCGCTAAGGATGATCACAATGTTTTCAAGCACTTATTTGTGTGAACAAACTTTTTCAATGATGAAACGGGCGAAAACCATGTTACGCGTAATCGCCTCACAGATGAACATCTAGATTCAGTGATCCGACTTGGTGTTTCATCTATGCAGCAAGATATTCAGAAGATGGTTTTGGATAAACTTCACGTATCACATTAATTTATGTAAGTAGGTCCACAAATAAAACTATTACAAATAGCTTTTTGTATATTTAATTTTTTTTTCTTTTTGGTGATATGGCCCGCGACACGAATGCCGAAAATTAAAATGGCCCGCAGACCAAATAAGGTTGGGCATCACTGGTCTAGATAGTAGATCTAGATTATTCTAGATCTAATGATAATCTAATCTATTAAATCTAGACTCGTGAGGCCAGTGAGGCTGTTCTCTAGTCTAGTAGATCTAAGTTTAATCTAGATCTAACTCTATAAAGTTAAAAAAGTCCTAGATCTAGAAGTCAAAGTCAATCTATTCTAATCTAAACTGACTAAGACGGGTCTAAGACTAAACTAAAGACTAGTCTAGCTCTAACTTTATTCTACACTCTCTATAGTCTCTAGTCACTACTAGTCTAACCTAAGTCTGCTAAGCCTAAGACTTATAGTGACTTAGTGTTAGTAGTTAGTCTAGTGATGTCAAGATTCTAAACTCTAGCACTCAATGATGACAGTCTGTCAACTCAATGACTTGTCCAAAAAAATTTTTGTAAAAAAGAGTTGAAGATAGTTTTTACTTCCTAATCCAAACCTCCCGCAGGACAGCGGAGGATGAGAGCGGGCAGGGTTTAAAACCGGGACCATCGATAAATCCAAACGACAGTCCAGTGCACAAACCCTACGACTAGGCTGTGTCATGTGAAATACTTCACACACTCTGTCTCTGACTAGATGATACTAATGATAGTAGATGTAATCTTATTCTAGTGACTGTCTAGTCTGACTCCTGTCTCACAGTCTCAATGACTCTCAACCTTTTTAATATTAATTTATTATTTAGTTCAGGGGTGGGCAAATTATGGTGGTGGACCATGTGCGTCCCGCCAGAGTGTTTTATGAGGCCCGCAGACACCTACAGAAATCAGGTGTGCTCACAGATTATGCATAAATTATATGATACATAACATACATATATATTATTATATATACATACATTTTATCCTTTAAAAAATCTCCCAAAATCTCCTAAAATTTTGTCCTGGAAAAGTGCTATTAACCCTGTTTAAAACATTCATACTAAAACCTCTTTTTAAATACTAACATGTTTTTATTATTACTTTAAAATTCTTTTTTTTTAATTTATATTTATTCAGGGTAAAGGATTATTTGCAAGAAAGAATTTAAAGAAAGGGGAGACTATTTTTGAAGAAAAACCTTTGGTCAGTGCTCAGTTTTCTTGGAATGAACTGTATAAATATCTGGCTTGCGAATATTGTCTCAAGTCATTGGAAACTGCTGAAAATATGGTAAGACGACTGACCAACAATGCAGAAATAACCTTACCCTATCCAGAATGCTGTGATCAAGATGTTACCCAGTTTGTATACTGTCCCCAGTGTCAGGTATGATCTTTGATGTGGAAGTCTAGATATAATTTAGTACCAAGGAATAATGTTTTTTCATCAAGACTGAAAACTTAAAAGAACATTTGAAAAGAACACTTGAAATAGTGGTTACCTTTTCTGTGACCAATGGTCTTACAAAAGTGTCATATAGCCAACATAGTAAGTGAATAACCAATAAAAAGTTTCAATAACAATGGAAAAATTAATCTAAACATTAGTTTGTGTCTTGGTTTTAAAAGCTGATGACGTATAGTATAATTAAATATAATTATATAAGCGTGGTTGAGAGGCTTGACTTGGCTACCTATGAAGGGGGCTCGAAGTTCGATACCCGACACGAGCAGAGTTGTGTTTGCTGAGCGCCTAAAGGCAGCACAGTAAACCTTCTCCCAGATACCCCCCCCCCCTCCCAATTGAGATTGGACCATAGCGCTCTGAAAGCGCTATAAAAGCATGAAAGTAGCGCTATATAAAAGCTATATAATTTAATTTAATTTAATTTTTACTTTGAGAAGATATGTATTAGTATGATGTATAATTTGTTTCTTTTCTTGCTTTCATGTCTACCTGCTATCTTAACTTTAATTTATAATTCTGAGTCCTTTTTTAATTAGGGGGTTTATCTTTTGAAAAGAGATTCAATGAGTGTGTCAATTAGAAATACTCTTTAGATATGCTGTCTGCTGTTCTTCAGATACCTTACTGCAGCACTGAATGTCTTGATTTGGCTTTGAGCCAGTACCATCAAGTTCTATGTAAAGGTCAGTCGCAGGAGGATGAAGCTCACCCACTAAATAGATTGCTTGAAACTTGGAGGTAAATAGATTGTCACTATAGACAACTGACTGTTTCAAATTACAAATGCAGCATGTTATAAAAAAACAAAAACAGAACTTGGTTATTTTTCTCTGTTGCTTACATAACATCTCGTTAAGACTTTTTTTTCCCTACATTTTACAAAACCAACATTAAAAAAGAATTTATGTTTATTAGTTCCATATTTTTTTATTATTACCATAAACACCCTGATAGAAGTTGATCAACTTTGAACCAAGAAATTAAAATTGTTTTGTGATTTAAGCATTATTTTTTCTTTGCTTACAGGTCCTTTCACTATCCTCCAGAAACAACAAGTATAATGCTTATAGCTAAGATGATTGCCATGGTGAAACAGGTATTTACCACGTAATGTTCATTCTATGAGAGGACTTGTGTATCTAAAGCTCTTTGAAGCATACTGTCATTTGTTTGTTACTGACATTTAACTACAGCACCATCTTTAAAAGATTTTATGCTGAAAATGAATTAATGTTGATTTTTCAGCTTAATGTTTCAAGAAGTGAAGAAATTAAGATCCTTATGAGCTCATATAATATATTAATTTTCTAATTAACTTTATTATTATTTCCTTTTTTATAGGTGGGTGGGGGCGGGTGGCAGAGAAGTCTGATGCAAGGTCTGATTATTCTAGTTTGTAAATGTTTATCTTGTAATTTTTCCTTGTATTTTGAGTATCTGGAGATGTATGTTGTCTTGGTTGATTAATTGGGATTTTGGGAAATTTGCTGTGACCCAAACCAATTTGTTTAATATTTTCAATATAATCTTTAGAAAATATAAACATTTGTTAATGATAAAAAATTATAATTATAGCTGTGTGTATATTTTTCTAATGATATAAGTAATTCATTTTTTTTTAAATTAATACTTTTTCTTTTTATGTCAAAAATTATTTTTTTTAATATGAATATATATATATATATATATATATATATATATATATATATATATATATATCTGTAAATATTGAATAAACCCAAACAAATAATAATAATTTTTTTTTGTCAAAGGCCCAGGACAAAGGAAATATAATATCTCTATTTTCTGGCTTTGTGAAAGCAACTTTAAATGAACAGGAACATATAGCCCATAAATTATTGGGTAAACAGTTTCAGGTATGTAATGTACTACAAACCTGGAATGACTATTTTATGTATTCAGTTTGAAACATTTGCTTTGAAAACTTAGTCTAATTGAATACTTTCAGGTTCAAAGAGAAGTGTTGAGACAACAGTTGAGAGAAACACTTTTTGAAGAAGCTGTACAAGAGGTAAATCTGATTGATCACAAGTTGTTTCATTTCCAAACCTACTTTAAAAGAATAATAATATCCATGTTTTCATAGGAGATTTATAAATGAGTAAATGATTTTCTGTTTGTTTCAAGCAATCCATTCCATTAAATCCAAAAATTTTACATATAAGAGTTTGTTTTTTAAATATTTCATTTTATTTTCTTCTCAATTTGTTAAACCAGTGGTTCACTCCAGAAGGTTTCAACTCATTACTAGCACTCATAGGTACCAATGGACAAGGCATAGGATCCAGGTAAATAAATGAAGTATATTTTCATTACATTAAGTAGACACTTAATATTTTACTTTCACATGTGAACACTAAAAAGCACCTTCACATTGTGTAAAAATATGCCTGATGTTTTGTCTTCTTTCAGTTCATTTAGTCATTGGGTGAAAAATACAGAGAAACTTTGTTTGGGAGATGCTGAGAAAAAACAATTGGATGAACTTATAACCCAACTTTATGATCAATTGGATGAAGGTGCTGTACACATTAGAACTGTAGTATATATTGAGTGATATGGTGAGTTGGATACGCTATTTACTATAACTTGTCTAATTTTTAACTTTCAGTATCAGGAGAATTTCTTGATTGTGAAGGTTCTGCACTGTATCTTTTACAAAGCTCTTGTAAGTTGTTTTTTCTTCATGGTCTGTGTATCTCTTAGATTTTGTATTCCATTTAGACTAGGAGCACATTCAAATGTAATGAAAATAATGATATAAATATATATATACTAGTCTAGCATGAGGGTGAAAGTGAAAGGGTCTTTTTATAACAGATACATAACAGAGTTTAATTTTATTCAGGCAATCACAGTTGTAGTCCTAATGCTGAAGTTACTTTTCCTAATGGCAATCATTCACTTGCACTGGTGGCTTTGCAGGATATCAGTCCTGAAGAGGTGTGCATTTAATTTCTTTTGTTTTTGTATTAGTGTATTTCCTAGAAATACAATTTTGTTAATTTAGAAAATTATAATCTTTTTTTTTTTATTTGGGATGTTTGGTTTTACAATTTTAATATAACTTTCTTTATTTTTAGGAAATTACCATCAGTTATCTGAGTTGTTGTGACCTTACAAGAAGCAGACATAGTCGACAAAAAATATTAAAGTGAGTGCTCTGTTTTCTTGTCACAAAGTATCCTATTGATCTGTTCAACACTACATAGAATACATAGTATTATTATATATAAAGCTTTAAACTAGTGAAATTATTTTCTTCTTTAATTTACAGACTGTAGTGTAACAGAATTGTTTATTTTCTGGGTGTTATTCTAGACTACAATTTCTGATGGTCTAACTTAATATTTATATGCATAATCTGACACACTTTGAGGCTGATCATGTTCTAGTGATAACTTGTTTGTTTCTGGTTAATAATACTTTTCAATAGAGTAATACTGTAAGTATTCGGTAGGGATACTTAGGCATCTCTAAGAATTTATCTTCATTTACTATTATTTACATGTTTAAGATCCTATAACTTCTGGGCGGGGTGATAGTAGTGTAACTGAGTTGTTTATTCCCTCTGTTTGTCAGCGTGTATGTTCATAGTACTTAAACAATGTAATGAGAGAGATGTGTTTGTTCACTGTCTTAAGTAATCTTGTTGAATATAGACATGATATTGGTATTTAAGTAGAGTTATTTCATTACACAGACATTCCTTCAAAAAAGAAGATAATTAATTTCTATGCATATCTGTCTTAATATATTTATGATTTGTTTTCCCGGCTGATTTAGGCCATCCGTTCTATGCTCTAATGGCACTAGAGTAGAAGGAGCAAATGTCCTAGCAGATAAATAAATACAGAAAATACATTGTATTAAAAATAAAAAAGTGAAATATCTTGTTTGCTTAATTAAAAAAAAATTTTTTTTTTTTTTTTCAATATTAGAAGTTGTAATCTGGTATTGTAAGTCTAAGTCAAAGGTTGAAAATGTAAAAAACTTTAAACTTTTATTAAAACTTTATTTCTTCCTCAGGGAGAATTACTTATTTACATGTACCTGTGAAAAATGTTTGTCTGAGGCAGATGATGCTAGTGTTACATCAGAAGAAGACATTGATAGTGATGAAATGGATGAAGAGGACAATGTGATTTAAGTTCATAAAACCTAATGTATTAAAGACCATAGAAATACACAGATTTTATTTCCCATGTTTATTTTGTAACATAACAAAGGCAATAGAATATAAATAATTTCATCTTATCATGTTTCAAATTCTTTTGATAAATTAACATAAATAAAAGAACACAGGGATGATCATGTACAACAGAAGGTGTCAAGGAAGAGCAAGTCGAAAAAGCAAATGATTTTCTTCATAGAATAAAAAAGTGTTCTCTGAATTCAGCAATACTTTTAATGTAAGCTTCAGTTTTCCTGTGGACTAAAATGAAAACAATCACATTCTATCAATAATAGTTTACAAGAATGATCCAAAACAAAAAAAAGAGTCATATGCTTTAAATGAACTGAAAACATGCATTCTGTTAAAGCCCATGCAATATTTGAACTTAAGTTTAAAATGGAATATTTTTCCTTAACCTTTTTCAATGACCTTTCATTTCTTCACTTTTCTTTTTTAAAGAATAAAAACAGTGGACAGTTATTAAGAAACACTGCAATGGAGGGACATATTAATTGAAAAAAAAAATTAAACAACTTACTACTATATCATTATGTTTTTTTTTTCTTTGGGCTGAGTGTAACATTTCAAGATTAGATTCTATTTTCTAACCATATCAAATCTAAATGAAATAATCTTTTGAGCAAAACTTTGGCTTTCATATCAAAATAACAAATTTCACTTCTCTGATGGCCGTGATAGTATATTATTGACTTTTATATGGTTTTTTAACTAATTCTTGAAACTATTCTGTTCTTAGCTTCCTTCTATCTGCATAAATTTATATTTTTAGCACTCATTTGATCAGAAATGGAAGTGACAAAGTTTTCCAGTAACTGTCTTTTTAATATGCTGCATGACATAATCACAATGTTCTATTTGAAATAACAATTTAGTATTCAGCAAAAGTGATACCAAATGACACAACCTGCTTCAATTATTTGAGACAAAATAAATGACTAAAAAATAGAAATACTTCTGTCAACTATGTGTATAACTTTTAAAAACATTTCAAAACATAAAGCTTTTTTTTTTTTTTTTTTTGGGGGGGGGGGGGGGGGGATTCTTTATGAAAGAAATGAAAATTTATCGCAACCCTAATAAGTAGAGGTTATTATTGTCTAATCTCCAGCAAAGTGGTCCTAGAAGTATAATATGCCAAAATAATATAATTGAGATTTAAGAAATGTCAAATTATTACAATTTAATTGAAAGAAATGTCATTCTTGTAATGGTTTTAAAAAAAAAATGGGACTTCAAAATGAACTAGAGCACAGTTCAAATCTTGTTCTTTTCTACAAAGTGTTCAAATATTACGATTTGTATCAACACATTGTAAACTTTCCTGTCCAACTCAAGTATGACAAGTGGACAAATGCAAAGAACAAATTTCAAACATCAAAGGCAACAATAAAATTCATTATTTAAAAAACCAAACATAAATGGCCACTTTGAGACTTAACACATTTAGAACTGTATGTACAAATTTTTTTCTATACATAATTTGTCCTATTGATAAGCAATATAATAATATAAAAAAAAATAAAAACAAGAAACACACATTAGAAAGAAAAATTGTCTTGTCTTCAAGAATAATTTCTTGTAGTTCTCAGAGATTCTGATGTAGGCCCAAGGTTGATAGTTAACACACTATAATATCATATGGTAGGTTTACTTTACAAAATCAAAGTTTTAAGTCAAACTTATTACTTTGAATAGCTTTATGGTGTCAATAAATAGGACATTTTTTTTTGGGAGGGGAGGGGGTGTTATGAATTGGTTTCATCTGTTTAGAATGAATTAAATATTTATTTCATATTTTAACAGACCAAAATATTGAAAATGTTCATTGAAATGTGTAAATGCAGTCTTTCTGCTTCTTAACTGTATCATTTCTCTTTTCTTGTTGCGCAATACGTGTCAGTAAATTCTGGTCTTCTATATACAAAAAGGCAATATAAAATGCCGGTGACGCAGTCAAGTTGAGAAATAAATAGTATGAAAATAAAGTCTGGTTCTTCATCATTTCCTTAGAAATCACTATTACTGTGGTGTTTTTTACAAGTGAAAAACAAAAAATTGTTGGGTGACTGACTTAGTGCCAACTTTGAAACAAATTGAGCCAATCCAGTGAATATGGATGGAAAATGATTGGAAAAACACTTCCCTAGCCTACATTGTTTTCCTCTGTCCCTTGACTTTCATCTTCACCAAATCCCTCCAATCTTTCCGGTCAGCAGCTCTTCTTGGCAGAATATCAAGAGAGGGGCCCATCCATTCTTTCACGTTGTCCGTTGTCCAGCCAGTTCCCTCCACTATACCTTGAAGGATGTATGTTATGTCTTACAATAGCTTCAAAATACAACTCTTTCACACCTTGACTGGTCAAACAATTTTCAACATTTATTTCAATATAAATATTTTCAGAACAACAAAACAAAAAAACAGAAGAAAAAGCTGTAGGATAGATCAATAAGTAAACATTCACAACTAAAAATTAAAAAACAACATGATAATTTAAATCACAAAATTTAGAAACTTTTTCATGACAAAAGATTTAAAATTAACAATGATAATTATCCATAAAACATGATATGTTAACATAAATGAACCTGAATCTAATGAATTTCTCAGAAAACATGAAGGCATGAATATTTTTAAGAGTGAAAACCAAGGACATTGCACAATTTCAATATAAATTTGAATCTTTTTTTTTAGAATTAATGTCTGTATTTTACATGATAAGATTTCAGGTTCTCATAATTTGGAAACCAGATTATTACATCCTATTGATTGTAAATAAAAGCCGAGTGAAAAACCCTAAGCTGCAATCTAGTTAGTATATAGATTTTAAGGTGTTCAAGGTAAGTAGACTTGTACGTATATATGTTTTTGACAAAAACATGAACAAACACAGCTATTCTCCGCCCTAAAGCTGACTACGTCTTCAAGACAAACACTACAAGTCCCACCACCCCAAAATAGACATTATAAAAAAAGATTATTTCTTCAGACAAAAAAAAAGTTTGTTTCCTACAAGAACTATAGTTCTAAGTAGCACCCAAGATAACTCTAGAGCAATGACTTAGTGAATGCCACAAGACTTAAATGTTGATGTCATGCATATCACAGACAACATTTAGCAAGCACATTACTATGACAAGCTCTACATGCAATCATGTATTGAAACAAATGATATGAGGCTTGAAATACATAATGGAAGTAAGAACAAGTTATAAACAAGAGCAAATGACTTCGGACTATAATAATACTGATGGTGGAATACGGAATGAGTTCAATAGAAAAAAAAAATTAGATCAGCATGAATTTATTGTCAAAGCTGTCTTTTTCAGGACAATCATAGACATTATGATCTCCACTATGGCACCGTGAGCACCGCCACACTTTGGGGTACCACAGATTATGAGATTTGGCTGGTGCTTGGGCTACCTGAGGGAACAAACTCCTCCTTTTGCCACTGCTAGCTGTAACAGCCCCAAGTTTGGATGGATGGATGACATTACCTTCTTCTCTCAACCTTTTCTCATTTTCAAGCTCTTCATAGAGTCTCACTGCTTCTGGGCTTAGCACATCATCTATATCTCCTATATTCTTCTCATGACTCTGATCCTCAAAATGCTCTTCAATGTTTTGATCCCGACTCTGATCTTCTAGATAGCCACGAAGAGGTTGAAATTTGGGCTTCTTTTTCTTTCCAGCACCTATAATTCTCCCTTGTGACACGTGTTTCTCAGATAGTGATTCAGATGAAGAAGCATTCATGGCTTCAACATCAGGCTCACTCTTTAGAAAATCTTCTGCTATATCACACAAGTTAAGTTTAGAAAGTTTTTTTTTAACACCTATTGTGGGAACAATGGTTTCACTTTTGTCCGGTTGTTCTAAAAACTTGTCATCATTGTCAAGATCCTGGTGAGATTCTTTCATGTACTTCACATTTAAACTATTCTGAAAACGCCTAACAGAAGCCAGTCCCATTTTATCTGAGTTAGAACGAAAATTTTCCCCTCTAGTTTTATAAGATTCCTTTAGGCGGTTGTCATAATTTTTGTTAGTAGTTTGTCCTGTTTCATCAGAGTCTGAATGAACTTTTTCTGTTCTGTGTAATTCATTAAGCCTCCAGTCATAACTTTTTCTAGTGGTTTGTCCAATTTCATCTGTGTTAGAAACTATTTTTCCTTTTCTATTTAATTCATTTTGGCAGAAGTCAAAATTCTTGTTGGTAGTTTGTTTTACTTCGTCTGAGTTAACTTTTTCTGTTCTAGTTAATTCATTTTGCCGCCAGTCATAACTTTTTCTTGTAGTTAGTCCAACTTCATCAGTGTTAGATGTTCTATTTGATTCATTTTGAAATTGGTCATAATTCTTGTGGGTACTTTGTCCAATTTCATTTGAGTTAGAAAGAACTTTTTCTGTTCTATTCAGTTCATTTTTTTGCCAGTCAAAACTTTTTCTGCTAGCTAGTCCAACTTCATCTGTGTTAGATACTATTTTTCCATTTCTGTTTGATTCATTTTGGAATTGGTTAGTTAGTCCAACATCGTTTGAGTTAGAAAGAGCTTTTTCTGTTCTATTCAGTTCTTTTTGGCGCCAATCATAACTTTTTCTGGTAGCTAGTCCAACTTCATCAGAGTCAGACAGAAATTGTCCAGTTCTAGTTGCATTTCGTTCTTTTGTGCACATGTTTTGGTAAGTGTCATTGACAGCTATTCCTAATTCATCCAAAGAAAAAATTATTTGATCTTTTTTAACTGCATTTAATTTATTTTGGCAACTATTATTGGAGGCCAGACCCACTCTTTTTGAATCAGATTTTGTTTGTTCTTTTGCAGTTGGCTTCAAAGCTTTCAGCTCTGCTGGTGTGTACTTTGTTATTTTCTGTGACTTTGGCACACACTCCCGAGGAACACTGCCACCTTCTAATGAATCTGAGTCTGTGCAATCTTCCCAAGAGTCTGATTTTTTCAGACCCAGTTCATTCTCTCTGGCTGAAGAAATGTCTGAGCAGACTGACTGAAGTGATTGTAAAGTATCATCTTCAGAAATGTTAACAAATTCTACTAAATCCTTAAGAGGGGAATGATTGCCGACAAGAGGAGCACAGTCTAAGACTACATTCTTGTCATTGTTCAAAAAGGAGTTAGACAAGTTATTGCATTTGTCATCATACAAAGAGTTGAGACCATCACAAGAATAACTGGCTGGAACTGATGTGAACTTTTCTGCTTGTGAAAAATCTTGTGTTCCAACAGTTTCATCTGAAATATACATGAAAATGAAATCAATTTTTAGACACTTTTGCAATGAGAAACAACTGTATACAACTGTAACAGAAACATGTTTTTTTAGTATGGTATAAGTTAATATTTGACCAAAAATACAACAGCTTTATTATATGTTGAGCTCCTTGAAAAGCAACACTTTTAGTTTTTGTATAAGTTTGACATTGTTGAGATGCTCTATGAATTATAACTAAATGACATTCTTTAATACATAATTTAATTAATTTTTTTGAAAAGGGTAAAAAAAATGAAAGACATAATAATTTTACCATTTACTACTTTAGCAATGAGGATCATTCTAATCTTTTTTTTGAAAGCAACAAGTAATTTAATTACAGAAGATTATTAAAAACAAAATATAATTTACCAGTCTGTATAGCAACCTCTTTCTGTGGAGCTCTGTGCTTATTGACAGTTAAAATCATGCTTAACAAAAAGCTCCTTACATTTCTAGAAGAAGAGAAAATTAACTAAATAATAAAAGAAAAGACTGCTACATGTTTTCAAACTGTAACCTTTGTAATCTAGAATCATTATTTTATACCCATTCTCAATCCACATAACTGATAGAAGCATTGACATTGAAAGATAGAAGAAATAACATTCAAGACATTTTCACTTTTTAAAAAATATTGAGGGTTAAGGAAAATAAAATAACCAGAATAACACTAGAAGGTCTTGATGTATAAAAGTCACTATACACATTTTTCATTAAGATACATATATACAGGCAACTGAAGGTTACAGGATAAAAGCTACTTAAATCAATGTCAATTAAAATGGGTGGCTGGTTAACCCTCGGCTCTTTAAGTTTCAGTTTTTGCTGCTTCACAATTTCATAATTTTTATATATTAGTGGGAGAAATAATTGGCAGAGCTTAGCTTTTTTTTTTTTTTAGGATTTCTATGAAATTCAATCCATGTAAATTTTGCAACCTTTTACACGAAAAAAATCCCAAAATGTATAAAAATATCTTAAAATGTATTACTAATAATAATTTTAACATGAGAAGCTACACCACAACTCACAATGTAAAAAAATATGATTGGTTTCTTGCTTGCATTGTAACCCAGCCTCTAATTGGCTTAGTTCAGTGGTGAGAGACAGAGAGAGCTAGAGATTTGTTACTTTATTGGTATAGATTACTGTATTTGTTTACTGTACATTTGTGCAGTATAGTACCTAGGTGCATAATGTTCTAGGTCACAGCAGATATACGAGAAACAGGCAGGATATGAACAAACAATAGGCAGCGAAAATGTTATCGCCGATGCCTTGTCTAGATTGTAAAAAGTATTTTGATGTATATTTTTTTTTTATATATATATCATGATAAATACATTCTGTAATGTAAATATTTTTTTTTTAATTCTAAAAAGATTTCCATTTCGTGGAAATGTAAACTTTTTATTTTTAGGGGGGAGGTGTTACGTATCTAGGCATTGTTTTTTTCTTTCGTTGACCTGTTGCGGTCGAGAGACGGGTAGGTTGTCTGCCCCTTGTGTAATAAGTTTTTTTTTCTTTTTTATTCGTCAAGCCACACAGACAGTGACCGGTCCTTGACCTGTGTGTGTACCTCTGGTTGAAAGGAGGGTGTTTTTTTTCTGTCTCTTTGAAGAGCGTTCTAGATCTGGGTGTTGATGACTTTCTAGAAATTACGAGAGATCGACGCGCGGTAGATTATATAAGACCGCTCGCGTAACGTTGACGGACAGACATACGGAGACAGCCGTGAGACAGAATAGCGGAGACATTGCGTGACCCGTGCGTGGTTAACCACTTGATCGTGTAAGTTAATATTTTTTATGTAAGGCCTTGCTTGCTTGTATTTGTAATTACATTTTCAAACTCTTGTATTGTAATATTTTTACATGTCATTTTTGTAAAAGGGTTTTGGTCAACACATCAATTCTGTATTAGTGTATTGAGTAAATGTTTATTTTTACTTTCTTGTAACTTTATATTTGATTAAACATTAAGTTGATAGTTTACCTTCCGATTTCTTGTGTCATTTTTTTTTTGTTATTCATTGTAAGTCTTTGATTAAATTCAGACTTAAGATAAGTGACACAACTCCTTTTCTATTGTCACGTTCCCCTAGGCAAGCCATTTTAAAAATTAGAATTCAATTCGTAATACGTGACAACAACAATACAATGGAAGTAAAAATTTACAACAATATTTATTTGCAAGTTTAAAAGAAAAAGAAAAGGGGGGGGGGGGGGAAGGATAATTTCTGGATAAAAAGGGTTCAAAATGTGAGACTTAGTTATAACCATAGCCGTGGATACAGTGTTCATGTTGGAGGTAGTCGTGGCAGACATATCAGTCCAAGTGTGACTAGTGTCCATCATGAGCACAGTAGTGCTGATAGTAGGCTACCATGGGCACAGTGGGCTACCATAAGTAGTAGTAATCTACTGTAGGCAGTATCAGTATCAATAGTAATCTTAGTGTAGTATCACTAGTAATAGTGGGTGAAGAAGCATCAAAAGTAGTGACTGTAGTTGCACTCATAGGCAGACAACCTAAGGGAGGCACCAGGTTTCCAATAAGAAATATGATAAAAGTATGGAGAAGATTGTGCCCGTCTCACAGAGCGTTGGACAAATGAGGAAATGATTTGTGAAAATTATAACTACACATGTTTATAAAGACATAAAAAGGGTGGGAGAATAGATAGACATGAGGACAGGGGGCCAAACATTCTAGCAATTAAAGATTCTCCACCACCAGAACAGATTGACTTAAGTGGTTTATGAAGTGGTACCTTAAGTTGTCAAGAGAAGTGCTAGAAACAAATTATAGCCTTGACAGAGGGGGTGGGGTGGAGGAAAGAGTTTGTGCATGGAGTGAAATGTGTTTAGAGGAGAGGGACAGTCATGACCTGGCAGGTAGAAGATAATAATTGATTGCCAGATGCATGGCACTGGTGAGCAGCACTCATTTTAGGGCTTGTATTTGGTTTGTTTAAATGATCAAGTTGACCATGAAGGAAAGGGGGTGGGGGGTTGTGGTGGACTTGAATGTAGGAAAAGGGGAAATAATGCAGGTGAGATTTATAAAATAGAGTGAGTCTAGATGTAGGCCAAGGACCTTTGCCACAGGGGCTAAAAAAAAACTTAATATATTGTATAAGTACTTAAATAAATATACTGCGTCTGCTTTGCGGATATGGTTATTGAGGGACATTCTGTTTAGAGTATCTTAAGTAAACTACACACCATGACCCAATTGAAACACAAATGTATTACCTTGGAGTCAAATCATGCAGCATCTTCTCTTTCATCTCAAGAATGAGACTGTTGAAAATGTCTGGGTAGTACTGACTTAACACAGCAGAAGAGTTCATTAAGAAAGTGTGGACACATTCAAGGTACATCAGTTCCACATTCAAACTGGACTCTGTGTCTTGTTGCCTCTAGAGTTGTTTTTTTTTACATATAAAATTAAATCACATAATGTGAAATCTGGTTATAATAAGCTTGTCTAGAAAAATACTTAGCTCAATACTCAGTCCTGACAGCCATAAAGTTGGACTTGAGAACTATAGGAAGCACATAACAGTTACATTATAAACTTTAAAAAAAATCTAAATTAGAATCAGTGCTGTTTAACTGGTCTGTAATAAAGCAAAGCCATAATAAGACATTATCTTTAAATTCAAAGATTAAGGAAAAGAATGTATTTCAAGGTGCTCTGCAAACCCACTTTTGACCTACATATTTTGTCACGATCACTTGGACAATGGGTTAATTAAGGGCTATTTAAATTTTCTTTTCATAATCAGAACTTTTCAAATATTGTTGAATACAAATGTTTAGTTCACCAAATGTTAAATATACAATAAATCTAAAATCATTTCATAAACAATTGATCAGTTTTGGTTTAAGAATGCATATTTGAAATTAGGACAAATTTTCTAATCAGGAAGAAGTTAACTCCACCTTTTTTTCTTCTTAAAGGTGAAAGTAGAAAAAATTTGATGAGAATGAAAGAATATTTAATTACCTGTGTATTAAACACAGTCCAAAGCTTCAAGACCTTCACAACATAATCTTGCACTGGCTTCAACATACTTAGCAAAGACAAAATATATAGTTACAAATATTTTATGTCTGACATTTTCAAATACCAATTAGATCACTATATAACCATTTAAAAATGACATAAGTAGGATGCCACAATTTAACATAAAATTATTTTTCTACTTGCATTTTCATGGTTAATTTTATTAAGCTTTAAAAATATTAAAAATGTACTTTTCTGTTAAAAAAAAAATCATATCTGCATTTAATTATTTATGTAATAAAACTTTTATATTTTTACAATATTTTTTATAAAAAAAAAATTACCATATACCTGGGACACCAACTGATTGAATGATTAAACACCTCAGACAAAGCTTGAACAAATTCTTGATGATGACCCTTAAGGCGCACAGACTGAGGCAACTGAAAAAAAAAAAAAAAAATGTCTTTGAAGCCAAAATAAAAAGAATGTTTATTGAGCAATAGAATTTTTATTTATGTTACAAAGATTCCCAATCTAATATACCAGTTTCTCACCTTAACATAGCGCTCTTTTAAAGTTTTCAAAACTTGGATTAAAACTTTTGGGAAAAGTTCTGAAACTAATAATTATATTTACTCATTTTAAACCTCTGTATTCAAAATGATCTTAACAATAACAATTATTTACCCCCCAAAAACCAACATGCAACTAAAAACAAAAAAATAGAACAAGTAATCTAAAGTCTATAGAAATAGGCGAGGTATAGAGTGTCTGTATGTATGTAGACATACATCAAATTGAAACATAAATTTACAATTTGATACTTAACTAACCAACATAGGTATCTAATACAGCAAAGGCCAGTTGGGTTTCAACATTCTGTATCAGAGATTCTATTACTGATGTAATAACAACTTGCAAGTAGTCACTGGGAACATCTGTATCTACATAATAGAATAATTGTTTAAAGTTACTTAGGTAAAAAAAAAAAAGAAAGTTATAACATGATTTTAAATACTGCATAAATAAAGATTTCTGATAAAATACATTTTAAGGACAAATTAAATCCCCATAAAACTAACATAATGAAACTGGATTGCTATAATTAAATGTAAACATTTCAATTCTAAAATGTAGCAGAAACAATTTCTACATTTTTACCTGGTTCAACAATAGAGTGGACTAACTCACAGATGTATCTTTCCTCATCCTTGATTTGAAGAATCTTGTGTTTCACAAATAAAAAAATTGAATTCTTATTTTTGTGCAAGGTAATACAAATTAAATCAATATACTTCATTTGAATTTCTATAACAACACTTAATAGGTTTTATGTTAGAGCTCTTCATGTATTTAGAGGAGCAATTACATTTTGTATAATTCATTACCATTGACTGATGTATTAATGCAAGTATAGAACCTAGTCATGTAACCAGAGATCACATTATTAGTGACAGAATAGGGATGAGTGAAAGGGAATGCAATGAGTGTAGAAGAAGTTCATGAGGGTAATGTATTGACCAGAATAAGGGAGTGGGGGGGGGGCAATGGGAAGTTTATTAGGAGTGAAGTGTAAGGAGAGCTTCAAATGAGTAGACAATGGAAACATTAAAACACTTTTAGCTGTCAGCCCACCACCCACAGAGTTCAAAAGAAATTATAAGTTGAGAAGAGGCTTGTATGCTGGTTGTAGAAGATTTAGTCCCTGCAATGACTGATTTGTACTGAGGATGTTGCAGAGAGCATCATTATCCAATTGACACCTAACAAATGCTAGTGAGAGTAAACATGATTGTCTATTGAGATGAGATTACCACATTACACTCCTCAACTGTATATATATATAGTATCTAGTAGATATTTGTCACATATATTAATGATAATTACAAACCCACTTACATCTAAGATTTCCTTTTCTAGTTCATAAGCTCTTTCTTCATTTAAATGTGTACTTTTGTTGTCTTCAACCCTGAAAATGAAACATTTAAAGTGCTTCGCCTAAGTATACTTGAAAAAAATATATTTTCCTTTTGTTCCTCCTTAAAGTTACACCTTACTAGCAGAAAACAAACTTAGAACATCTAATTTTAACTGTCCAAGTTATAGATGATGGTTACAAAATAAACAATAAAAAAACAACAACAAAACCAAAGCCCTTTAATTGAAATCAATAATTACTATTTAAAACAAACAAAAACCACCATAATTATTTCCTATTAAATTGCAAACGTTAATGATAAAAACAGAAATTACTCTATTATGTCCTTTGGTTTCTCCAGTTGTTTCTGTACTTCTGGTTTAGGTCTTTCTGTTGAAAACAAAACAATCCTGTAAAATGTGACACTGGAGAATTCATAGCCCAATTCAAACAATGCCTGAGAGAACACAAATCTCCATCCCAGCAGCTAAAAGCAGACACTAGAATGTTCTATCAGCCATTGCCCCTTTTTTGCATTGATACATTTTTAATAAATGAGTTTTAAAGCATTCTACCTAATATCTTTATTTTTAAATAGGCTTTTAAAATGTTAATTGCTTCAATATTGTTTGAGAAAGCAAAAATGCACTAAGACTGCCAGAGATGAATGTTTTAAACATTTTTCAAATATTCCAGGTTCAATTTTTCTTATTCTTGACACTTGAAAGTAAATGGGTCTCAAATTTGTACTAACAGTAAAGTAACAGCAAGAATACATTTTGTCATAATTATGAAATTTTGACTGTATAGTTAAATGTTTAAGATCTTGAGATCCAACTACAAATGTCCCAAAAAGATGTTGACAAAGCTGCACAAAAATTTGTGAGTTGAAAGTGAAAGCCAACTTCACTGTTTAGACATGTATATATTTTAAAATTTGGGTTCAACATAAATTTGGTCTCCTCTTTTTAGCATCATTAGTTTTAGCCAAATAAAAGTAAAAATACAATAAAGGAACATGATCTAATTCAGAACCTCTCAAAGAGTAAAGCATGAGGCTGTACAAATAAAAGCCACTGTAGTGTATGTAGTCATCTGTTTAATATATGTAGGAACACTGAGCTATGTTAATAAACTTAGAGCACATATAATCACCATCACCACCATGAAAAAAATCCAGGTATTCTTATGATCTGCTGGCCAGACAAGATCTAGAATGAGGAACTGTGGCAAAGAACAAAGCAGCAGCCCATTGAAGTAGATATCCAGCATCCAACATAACAAGGCAAGCCCTAACCTGGAACCCCCAAGGAAAGAGGAAGAGGGGACAGCCCAGGAATACATGACACCATGATTCAGAAGCTGATGCCAAGCCAACGGGCAAGACATGGGGACAGTTGGAGAGACTTGCCCAGAAGGGAGACGCCTAGAGAAAGCTGGATGGTGGCCTATGCCCTAGAAGGGACCACAGGCAGAGATAAGATAACATGATGCTTAGGAAGAAATTATCTTCTGTTTTTAAGGAACATATGTCATTTATATTATAAGATAACATTTAATGACAATGATACAATCAATATGGTTGTTTAGTCTGTACAGTCAGGAATCCAGGTTTCTAGAAGAACAAGTTTTTTTTGTAAAAAGCTATAAAATTCTACTAGTATCCAATATAGATATGAGCAAAGTATTGTTCACATCTAGCACTCACTGTACTGGAGGACATCCTCTTCTGTGACAAAACTTTCTTGTGGATCTGTGCTGAAAATTTGCTGTCTAATGGCATAATGCACATCATCAAACACATCAACATCCCCAACATAGAGATCTGTTCGTCCTGTCAAACAGATGTTGTCACATAGCACTAAAATGTTTTCTACAAAAAGAATATGCCTAAGCAAAATAAAACAGCAATAAGACTTTACCAATCAGAGTTCATGTAATGACATATAGAACTGCAAATCACCAGCACATCAGAGGTATGGTACAACCAATAAGTCAAGGTTTGAGGATGTGGCACAATTATAAGCATTAAGCCAGCATTGTTTTACTTTTCTCATGAGATGTCCACTACAGTATGAGATGAATAACTCTAGGATGGACCTTAAATCTTTAGTTGCTTTTTTAAAAAACTAAATCGCCCTAGAACTCAAACCTAATATCCTTTAGCTCTGCAACAAAGTCATCTGTTGCTTTACAACAGGACTGGTCTAGTAACTATTTGAAGATGCTCAAAAAGCTTTAAAATTCAAATCAAATGATGTCCCACTTTTTAAGATATCAACGTTGAGATAACAGAGATATCAGACCCATCATTTAGAAACAGAAACTAAAATGTCCTTCACCCTCTGCTTTTTTTTTAAACATTGATAAAATTAATAAGAAAACTAAGACCTTCTTACCCCATTCAAAAAACTCTGTCGTCAAGTTTGTTGACGAAATTTCAGCCTTGGCATTGCTTATTTGTTTGGAATCATTCTCCTGTACAGCCTCAGCTTTAGGTGATTTTTCCAATCCGTTGTGAGCTTTTAGACATTTGAAATATAACAAACATGGTAAATGCAGAGAAAATAATTAATTAGAGTGATTACATTGCCTTTATCTCTGATCATCTCAAATCAAATGTCAAGCAAAAGCGAAAAAAAAAAAAAGAAATGTAAGAAGCTTACCCAATTCAAAAACATCTCTTAGGTTAGTAGGTGTCAAGGTATTAGTGATTTCAACAGTGTTCACTTGGGTAGATTCAGGTTGAATAAAAGTTGACATCGTTTCCAATTCTTCTGAAGCTTTAATTGGATAAGTACAATTTATTTACTAATTTTTGTACAAGGTTTAACATAATACTAAGCTATCTCTTATGAAAATAAAGAAATTTCATAACTAATTCATAAAACTATTTTTGAAAGTAAAATAGATGTAAAAATTAAAGGCAAGAATAGTGATTAGTAAAAAGTATGAAGATACTATCTAGAATGAATATTCATCGACCTACCGACTATTATGAAGGGTAAAAAAGACTTCAATCAAGAATTCAACTTTTATCAAAATAGTGAGTAATTTAGCTTTTAGAGAGTAAGTATATTTCTATTATATACAAAAATCTTGTTTGAAAAAAAAAAATACTTACAAAAAAGATCAGCTTCTTTATGCCAATCTGTCAATTAAAGATAACATTTGAAAATTCTTTTTTTTTTAAATTTCAGACTAACAAACAAAAATTAGACTAAAGCTTAAATGAATTTCTTTGAGATGAAAACAAAACAGTGTTTGATACTCACACTGAACAAATTCTCTGCTTAAACTGGAATCAAATGAATGTCCTGAACACTGGGTGGAAAAATAGTTAAACTAATGAGATAAAATACAAAGGCTTCCACATATGCTTAAATAAATATTGAAGACAAAAAATATTTATGCTTACAACAGCCATCTCATTAACAATCATTTCTTCTGTGACAGACATCCATGATCCATCATCAGAGCTAAGAAGAAAAAGAGTAGAATTTAAACCACATGGACCACAATGTATCATCTAAATTATACATATGGTATCTATGAAATATTAAACAGCACTTAATTAGTGACTTGTTTTTTGTAATATAAGGCAGGCACTGAATTTATGATAAAGCGTTTTTGTTTAATTAAAATACATAAATTAAAGTAAATAAAATTAACATTTCAAAAAAGTTGAAATTCAAAAAAAGGAGTTAATAAAAAAATTTCAGATAATAAAAATACCTACTTTAAATATTACAGAAACAACTTAACTCCTGCATGAGTTAAAATTTTGAAATAACAGCAAAAAATGTAGGCCTACATACATTTGTTTTGATATATTGTTAATTATTTTGTGTTGAGCCTGAATTTTTTTTTATTTTTTGTTAAAAATTTGAATGTAATTGAACAATTTCCTTTGATTTCATTTAAAATACATTTTTACTGCACAAAAATGTGCTTTGCATTTCAACTCTAAGGCAATAAATAAAGCACTCTTCATAAAGCCATGATGGTCTTTTAAAAAGATTGAAAGATTACACATCTTTTGAAAGGTATAAAGTAACTCATCTTACAATAGTTGTCTCCATTTCTAAATACAATATGAACCAATCATTTACTGTGACATTGTTCATATGTTAGATGCTAATAAATTTGTATTGAATTAAGGAATCCTAACAATTAAAATAAGATGAAGATTGCAATTCTGAAAATCCCATTTTGATTTTTACTTATTATTAACGCACATTAATTGGTTTTAAATAAAAGACGAAAGATACATTAAAGAAGTAAATTTCAGTCTATTCTGAAATCTAAAATGTTGAGAATATATTTCTAAACATATATATACATATATATAATGTAGTCAACAATCATTGGGATAATGTTAGAGAGAATACACATAGAATTGAAAAAAAGTGTAATTACTTTATTCTAAAAATAAGAATACAACTAAAAGAATAGCATTTTAAAAACAGCCTTTCAGAGAGAATTTCATGAACTATTTAGAGAGACTGGTAGTATTATGATGTAAATTGATGAAAGAATAGACACTTAAGGTTTCTTTGCTCTACTGCTACAAACAAACATTCTATACAAAATTGTGGATGATACTGACCTGTAACTACCAATTCAATGTTCATGGAATTTAAAATATGTCATTTAAAGGGGCAAAAACTACATAGATTCATAGAGATGGGGGAGGGGGTGTGGGGTGGAAGGGAGGTATGACAATGTAGAATTAAGCAGTAGCTACATTCTAGGGTCATTGGAGACCTTAGGAATACTTGTTGTAACAGGATTTCTTTTAAAATATTTGAGGTCTAGTCCCTTAACTAGGTTGATGAAGTATTTTACAGGAAAATTTATATCTGGGCTAACTCATCAACAAATGTAACACACATTGATTAAGGATGAGAATTTTTATAAAATGCAATTTAGTCAAACTTGTAAAGCAAATTTAATTACCAAATAAATAACAAAACCAGATCAGTATCAACAGAAGCCACCAAAAGAATCTGGTCCACAACCAAATCATTGAAAAATTCAGAGGCTCTGCTGGTCCACGAAGGTGACAGCTAAGAAATAAAAAGGAAAAGGTTTTACCCATTGATTCATTTTTAAATTTAAGTCCTACAACTATATAGCAGGTATTATTTATTCCAGCTGGAAGCTGTGAAGTTGAACATCTGGGTTCACGAGGAAGCATAAAAACCACCAAGACATGATGGACAAACTATAGTATATATTATAGCTTAATAGTTATTAGTAAAAATAATATATCAGCTCAAATAATAACAAAAATAATTCAAATTATACCCTTTCTCTTTCTCTATATGTATTATATTGTAAAATAAAGTTAGTGGATATACATATCTTTTATGATAATAAGTATTGTGATAATATACGTTATGACCCTATTGGCGGCGCAAAAGGGTTAACTATAGGCTCAGTTGACACACACGAGAATCACTCAGGTCAGCGGGGGCCATGGACAAGGGACAGTACTACGATTACATGATTACACGCAAATATGACCAATGTTATGGTCATGTGATCGAAAGCCTGCGTGTACGAGTGACACAGTGTGTAGAAAAGCGTAGTACAAGTCGAGAAACAGAGACAGTAGAGTTTAAGTTGTTGATGTACAGAGTGACATTTTAGTTGTTGATGTGTTTGACGCCAATTGTCTAGTATTGGCTGTTATCTACTTATTCACTCATTATTAAAGTACCAGATTATTTGGAGCCTTGTTGTCAAGTTCTTGATGTGTTGATGTATGGTGTTGTGTTTAGCAGTGTTTAGAGAGAAGGCCAGAAAAGGGAGAGAATCGTAACACTGGTGTCAGAAGTGGGATCCTTTCTGGCTGAAATGTCTTCGAAGAAACTACTTAACCAGCTGTTGGTCAAAGAATTAAGGCAGGAACTTCGCGAGAGAGGTCTGCAGCTCAACGGTAACAAAGAAACACTAACAGAACGCCTAAGACAGGCCCTTATTGAGGAAGATCAAGATCCAGATGAATACATATTTGAATTAAACCCAGATATGACAGAGATCCTGAGTAACATGCAGGGCCAGATGGACTTAATGAAGGAGAGCCTCAAGAAAATAAACGCCATGAACGAAAAAGTAAATGAACAGATGAGCTCTATGAACGAGAAGATTGACCAGAGAGTCAACACTGTGGAAAAAGAAATGGAAGAGATAAGGACTCATGTCCAAGAACAACTGAGCAAGGAACGGGGGTACTAGAACAAAAACATTAGTGCCCGAAATCTCTGTGAAGATAAAGCCGCCGGTGTTTGATGGATCCATCTCATGGACTGTTTACAAAAGACAGTTTGAGGCAGCGGCCAAGGTTAATAACTGGAACACTGAAGAAGAGAAAGCGACTGCTCTGGTGTTGGCTTTAAGAGGGAAGGCCGCAGAACTGCTCCAGTCAGTGACAAATCAACAAGATTACGCTGCCATTGTTAAGGCTATGGAGCTCCGTTACGGAGACGAACATTTACAAGAAGTTTATAGAGTTCAGTTGAAAACCCGACAACAACGCCCCGGTGAAACCTTGCAAGAGCTAGAGGCGGACATAGAACGTCTTGCTCATTTGGCATACCCAACAGCAGCACAAGACTTTCTGGACGTCGTTATCACTGATGCATTCATTGATGCTATTCGAGATCCAGAACTGAAGAAGGCAATAAGAATCAGTGGTAAGCGCAAATCCAGCGAAGCCCTGGTCTACGCCCTTTCCTACGAAGCCGCCGTAGACGCCTCTAAGAATATCCATCATGGGCGTATGCTGGAAGTCCAAGAAGAAGATCTTACACAACTTCTCAGAAGGGTAACTGAAGTGCTAGAAGAACGCAGACCAAATAAGAAGCAAGAAGGACAGAATAGAACCAGTGTACGTTGTTGGAATTGTGGAGAACCTGGACATCTACAAAGGAACTGCACGAGAAGGTTTCCCCGACAAACAGAGTATCAGCACAGACCGGAGACAGATACAAGGTCAGGTGCTCATGTCTACCAGGGAAACTAACTTTCGCCGGTTTTATGGGGCAAAAATCGGCGACCCAGAACATGACAGCCCCTGCAACTATAATTCCAGTCGCTGTGTTAGGGAAGAATAACAGTCTGTACATCAATGGTAAAATTGGATCTCGAAATTACCGTTTTCTTCTAGATACTGGTGCTCACGTTCAGTCATCCGTCCAGATATTGCCAAAAAGAACGAAATCAAGAAAGTGAACTCTTACTCCTTGAAGACGGCCAGTGGAGAGATGATGCCTATACATGGACTGACAAATATAAACTTTGAGCTCGGGCATCAGTCATTTATACATGAATTTCTGATCGCTAACATTACGGATGACTGTATTATTGGGCTTGATTTTATGCAGAAATGTGGATTCTCTCTAAACATCGGAGGTGGTACTTTGAAATGTGGTGATGTTGAGATTCCCTTGCTCGGGGATGAAGATGAAGAGAATGGTCAAATAAGAAGAATCCTTTTAACAGAAGATACAAGGTTGCCAGCTCAGTCTGAAGCAATTATCTGGGGAAAGTTAGAGCATGGTCAAACTGCAACGATGACGGCGATAGTGGAAGGCATTGAAAATGACAACAGCGGAATGGCAGTAGGAAAAACATTGGTCCTTGTCGGAAAAGATCAAAAGGTGCCTGTCAGAATCATGAACCTCGGCCTACAGGAGAGACATCTAGAGAAAGACAGCCCCATCGCAATATGTAATACTCTTGACCTGATCAGAAACTGTAATAATGATGTCACGATCGTTAATTCCAGCAAACCTTTCAATCCACAAATCACCAAGCTCCTGACAGAAATGAAAGTGAATTTATCGGATGAGCAGTACAGCAAAGCAAAACAGTTGATCATGGAATTCGCAGATATTCTGCCATCTGATGAAACAGACTGCGGACGGACAAACATGGTACAACATCGAATAGACACTGGAAACACCAGACCGATTCGACAACCACCACGTCGCTTGCCGCTAGCAAAACAACAAGAAGCTAGGGACATGATAGAGGGAATGACGCAGCAAGGAATCATTGAGCCCTCAAATAGTCCTTGGTGTTCACCTATTGTCTTAGTAAAAAAGAAGGATGGATCTATGCGATTTTGTGTAGATTACAGAGCTCTGAATGAAGTCACACATAAAGATAGTTATCCACTTCCTAGAATCGACGATACTTTGGACACGCTTGAAGGGTCCCAGGTATTTTCTACTCTCGACCTAAAGAGTGGGTACTGGCAAGTTGAAATGCATCCCAAAGATAGAGAGAAAACCGCCTTCTCTGCTGGCAACGGCCTCTGGCAATTTACTGTAATGCCATTCGGTCTCTGCAACGCACCAGCCACCTTTGAACGATTGATGGAGAGGGTTTTACGAGGACTTCATTGGACCACATGCCTTGTTTACCTTGATGACATTATTGTCATTGGCAAAACGTTTGAAGAACACCTGGCAAATCTGAAGGAAGTATTTCAACGGATAAGAAGTGCGGGGAATGAGACTCAGCCCAAAGAAGTGTTCCTTATTCAGGAAAAACGTTAAGTACCTTGGTCACATTGTGTCAAATGACGGAGTCAGCACTGACCCTGACAAAGTTGAGGCAGTGAAACGATGGCCTACGCCAATTAATATCCATGAGCTGAAAAGTTTCTTGGGACTCTGTACATACTACCGACGTTTCGTGCCGAATTTCTCCAACATCTGTAAGGTCCTTCATCAACTGACAGAACAAAGGAGGCCATTTATTTGGACATCTGAATGTCAAGAAGCTTTCGAGAGGCTGAAAAACACACTATCCTCATCACCAGTATTGGCCTACCCCATTCCAGGGAAGACATTCATACTCGACACAGATGCAAGCAACATTGGAATAGGCGCAGTCTTGTCCCAAAAGGTGGATGAAGCTGAACGAGTCATCGCATACTTCAGTCGAAGCCTATCGAGAGCTGAAAGGAACTACTGTGTGACGAGACGTGAATTGCTGGCTGCTGTAGATGCAATAAAACATTTCCACAAGTACCTATACGGGCAGAAATTTATCTTAAGGACAGATCACGCTGCCCTGCAATGGTTGCTTTCATTTAAGAGCCCTGAAGGTCAGGTAGCAAGGTGGATCGAACGTCTTCAAACCTATGAATTTGAAACTAAGCACCGAAAAGGGCAAATTCACCAAAATGCTGATACACTGTCTCGACGACCCTGCAAATCAGAATGTAAGCACTGCAAGAAGGCTGAAGAACAGGAGGTAGCTATCAATTGTCATCGGCTCGGAATAGATGTTTCCGGACCCTGGTGTGATAAAAGGATTCGAGAGGATCAAATGCAAGATGAAGATCTGGCTCCCATTCTTCTATGGAAAGAAGATGGACAACGGCCAGATTGGAAAGACATCTCTGAGAAGGGGGTAGCCACCAAGGCGTACTGGGCTCAGTGGGACTCGCTGACGTTGGTCAATGGTGTCATCAAAAGGGTTTGGGAATCTGCTGATGGAACATCCAAACGCCTTCAGCTGATGTTACCGAAGGTGAGAGTTGCTGAAGTACTGAAAGAGATGCATAACGGCGCTAGCGGATCTCATCTTGGTGTCAATAAGACTCTGGAAAAGGTTCGTCAGCGGTTCTATTGGTTCAGATATAGAGAGGATGTAGAGGAATGGTGTCGAAGGTGCGACATATGTGCGGCAGCAAAAGGCCCTCAACGCAAAACTAGGGGTCTTTTGCAACAGTATAATGTTGGGGTTCAATTCGAGAGGATCGCAATAGATGTAGCAGGCCCATTTCCTGAAACCAAGAAAGGGAACAAATACATCTTGGTAGTCATTGACTATTTCAGCAAATGGCCAGAAGCTTATGCCATACCAAATCAAGAAGCTATCACAGTGGCCGAAACACTCGTGGATAACTGGATCAGTCGCTTTGGTGTACCTAACGAGTTGCACTCTGACCAGGGAAGGAACTTCGAGTCCAAAGTTTTCCAGGAGATGTGCAAGACACTTGGCATCGAAAAGACTCACACGACAGCTCTCCATCCGCAATCCGATGGGATGGTAGAGCGATTCAACAGAACCCTAGAACAACATCTGTCTAAGGTTACTGATGACCGACAAGACGACTGGGACACCCATATCCCCATGTTCCTCATGTCATACAGAGGATCCGTTCATAGCACCACAGGATATGCCCCAGCGAAGATGTTATTTGGTCGTGAGCTTCGTCTACCATGTGACCTGTTATTTGGGATTCCGAGAGATACGCCAGTGTCTTCAACTGAATATGTCACCAATCTCCGAAGACGGTTGGAGAATGCCCATGTATTGGCCCGCAGAAACATCAAGACCAACAGTGACCTGATGAAAACAAGGTATGACAGACGGGCCAATACGTCGGGGTTCCATGAGAATGATCTAGTGTGGCTCTATAACCCACAGAGACGAAAAGGCAGATCCCCGAAACTCCAAAGAGACTGGGAAGGTCCATACCGTGTCGTAAAAAGAATAAACGACGTGGTCTACCGGATACAGAAAAGTCCACGGTCCAAACTGAAGGTTGTCCACGTTGATCGACTCCATCAGTACCGTGGTGAAATAGAATCTGTTCGGGACGAACAGATCTAAGAAGGGGGCAGTGTTATGACCCTATTGGCGGCGCAAAAGGGTTAACTATAGGCTCAGTTGACACACACGAGAATCACTCAGGTCAGCGGGGGCCATGGACAAGGGACAGTACTACGATTACATGATTACACGCAAATATGACCAATGTTATGGTCATGTGATCGAAAGCCTGCGTGTACGAGTGACACAGTGTGTAGAAAAGCGTAGTACAAGTCGAGAAACAGAGACAGTAGAGTTTAAGTTGTTGATGTACAGAGTGACATTTTAGTTGTTGATGTGTTTGACGCCAATTGTCTAGTATTGGCTGTTATCTACTTATTCACTCATTATTAAAGTACCAGATTATTTGGAGCCTTGTTGTCAAGTTCTTGATGTGTTGATGTATGGTGTTGTGTTTAGCAGTGTTTAGAGAGAAGGCCAGAAAAGGGAGAGAATCGTAACAATACCATATAGATACAATCTTTCATTTACTATTAAAAAGGTAAACATAATTTTAAGTAAATAAACAATTTTCACATACAAAATCTAATAAATTTTAAAAAATCAAACATAAGTATACTGAATCTAATCATTAGTGACTTACAGGTCTTATGCCAGCTAATCCCATTCTTCTAACTTGTGGTGACATGTAATTATACAGCACTGGTAAGATTGATCTAACTTGTGATACACTTACAATTTCCGTGAACCCAAGATCTACATAGAAGACATCAAGGGTGTCTTCATTTCTAAAAAATAATAGTTAAATAGCTATTGTGAAATTGTATATTAAAATTTTATAATTAAATACTTCAAAATAATTTTAATTGTACTTTCTTTTTCTTATGTGTAGGCACAACTAAAATTTAAACTTTTGTTTTAAATAGTGGCTATAACTAACAAAATTTTAATTTTATCCAAAGAGAGAAGATTCAAGATAGGATGATAACATACATTCTGGCTATCTGTGCTCTGTTCCAATGGTTCTCAGAAGAAGCTACAATAACTTTATCACCTTCTTTAAGAAAATGCTCACTAATTTGATAAGTATCCCCACTTTTGTTGTACATCTGATTGAGCTTCTCTGAATACCTTGAGAACTCATCAAAACTTTTAGCTATAAAAAACAACAACAACACAAGTTAAAACAAAAACAAGAAAAATTACAAATGTATTTATATCAAATAGTTTGGATCATTCAAATAATTAAATTTGTAAATAGATCTCTAGAGGCTATCAGGAGAAAGAAGGGGTATTTGGATACAAATTACAGTGATCGCAATTTAAACGCATTAAAAAAAAAAAAGTTATAGGACTTGAATTCAAATTTGAGTTTTCAAGCCTCTTCAAGCCACCTCAAGCTAATACACTAACCACTGTGCCAGCAAAGTGCTTATGATAGTTTTTAGTTATTTATTAGTTCGAAACTTTTAAGCAATCACCTAATTCTCTACACAAAGTATAAAGGGGACTAATTTAAATTATACCACCACATCTGTCAAGTATAATTTCTTTCCCTTGTTTGATATTAACAAAATAATTAATTACTAATAGTTAATTAACTAATTTTTTTTTTTTTTTTATTGATTCCTGTTTTGTCAGGTACAAGAAATAATTGAGCAAAATTTCAACTGTGGGGGAAATAACATGTACACATACTTTTTACCAGACAGACAGGCACACATAGTGAGTTGATATAAGCTTTGTAGAAAGCAAAAAATAGTCGCAAACCATTGAATGCTATATCACTATGTTGAAATAATCTCATTATAAGAGTTAAATATGTAGGAAAATATGCAGGTCTCAACTGGGTTTGCTTAGTCATGTGAAACAAAGACATTGCCATTATAAGAGAGAAATAACTTACCTGTACCAATTTGAATCCAAAAATTACTCGGGTCTATTATATGATTTATACTGCCTTTCAGTATGGGTGTCATGGTTTTGTCCAACAGCTCATTACCTATAATTTTGTTTAGAAGTAAAATAAAATAAAAAGGTTTCATAAATTTAACATGTTAAATACTAATTGCTAACAAGTAAGAAGTTGACTTACCATTTCAGATCAAATAAAAAAATATAACATAAAAAAGCAGGCTTAAAGGGAAACTCCGATGGTTTTGACAATTTTTGATATAATATGTGTTTTGATTTACAGATAATGAATATATTATTATTTTGTTTTTATTTGCAATAATAACTTAGTAATTGATATTTTTCTGACGTAATTTTCCGGCGCATCCAAAATGGTTAGACTTTCACCAGGTTTCTATGTGACGTCACACATGCCTATTAATTTAATCTATTGACTTATTGTATAACGGAAAACCATACAGTTACGTTTACATTCTGTTAAAACAAATATATCTTCGTCTATGCAGTTAGATCTAGATCTTGTAAGCAAAGAAAAAAATGCGTGTTAAAGGAGATTTACATGCTTGACTAACCACGGCAGTGTGTATCTTCTCGCCTGAGCACTCAACACAAAACAAACACTATCGCTTGGTTGTCTTGTCATGACTGAATACACATAGTCTAGTCTAGCCTTACACTGACCAGTTTGTTCAAATCAGTCAGACTTGCGATCTATTTACTTCTTGGGACAGGGAGGGGCTTAGATGAAAATGCTCTTTTTTTCTCAAGTTGGTTGTCCTAATGCTTTTAAATCTATCTATCTATCTATATATAACTGTACCATGGCGCTTAACTAGGCCGTCACTAAGCCTAACAGCTACTGTAAGAATGAAGTGATATGATTAGTCAAATCTAGTTTCCCTTTCAGTATTGTTGAGGGAAGTGATGTATGCCTAATCTAAAAACAAAATCACAAAGAACCCCGTTTTTTTGGAGATGTCAAGAATTTACTGACTAATTTATTAAATATAAATGTTTCTAAGCATTTAAATAAAAAATGGTAAAATGTTTACTATTAAAACTTTTTACGCAGAATTTTAATATGTCAATAACTCAAATTTGAAAAACCATCGGAGTTTCCCTTTAACACATCTATGATACTGAAGATTTATTACACAAATTTTTGATTAGCATTATATGACTGTTATATTACACAAGAAACACCTTTTTTAGAGCAGAATGAATAACTTAAGAACATGAGCTCCGAGTAAAAACCTTCACCTACCAGAATTTAAACATATATATATATATATATATACAATGACAATATAATATAATATAGTCTTTAGAACATTTTTCTTCCAAAGTTAACTTTTTTGTTTATTATAAGTAGCTACTACAAGTAGAAAAAGAAGATTAGATATAATATAATATTAGATTAAAATCACTAGATTTCTAAAGACTGACTCACTAGAGTCTAGATGTAGATGATAGATTATCATAGATATATATCACTATATGGATCTAACAGATCTAAAAGATCTTTAGAACAACAATCATTAAATAGAAACATTCATCATATATTATATATAATACTAACAATAACATATCTACATCTATATAAACATAGTAAAGTTCCTCTTTCAGATCTAGCGATCTATGGGGCAGATGATATAAAGGTCATTTGTTTCTTTGACCCATGGCTAATGTCAGTAATGAGGGTGTCATGTGGCCAGCACAACAACTAACCGCCTTTAATTCTCCCCAACTAATGTCAGGTACCCTTTAGATTCATTAGAGCTGGGCAGACTTAGAGGTGCCCTAAGATTCCAAAATTAAAAATCCCAAACTTCACCAGGAATTGAACCCAGGACACCACGGTTACAAATCCTAGATAAACAAGTGACTTACTACTATATTAGTCATTGTCTATACTATACTTACATACACACTGGACTGGTTATAGAGTCTAAATCTATACTATATTATTAAATATATTGTAATATAATAGATCTATCTTAGTCAGGTAAGGACGTCAATCTAGTAATGTTGACCTCACCCGCAAATTACCTATCTAGTCTATTTAGAGTAGATCTAAGTCTACATTCTAGATCTAGAGTAAAAGTAAAGTGCGAAGTTCGAACAGCCCCGATTTGTATAGAGAAGTTCGACCGGTTCACTTTTTATTGCTAAAAACTTTTTTATTTGAATGTTTACCAAATTACTACTATATTGCTACTGCGCATGCACCTTTTAAAAAAAATTTTCTTCACTTCCAACAAATACTATTTCCTTTTCCTTGTAAAGGCTAAGTTCATGATGAGGTCAAACTCAAGAGGTGTGGAATTATTTTTTTTACTACCCGGTAGTGAAGGAAATGGGTAATGGGCTTAAGGCTATTTTTAAGTCGAATGGCTCATAAGCTAAAAATAGACTATTTGAAGTTGTGGAGCGTGGGAAAGGTGGCAATGGATGGTGTTCTTGTGCTGGAGTAAAAAGAAAATGACTACAGAGTGAAAGATTAAAACATATTTTAGATATATTTTCTTTGATCTGATCGAGCCTTCCATCAACCCGATCGAGCTTACTCATCATTGGCCTCCTTCAGTCGTAGGACGACTATGGTTCATCTCAGAGCACACTTCCTCATGTGGCTGTGGAGCCCTATTTTGGAGAGACACTCCCGTCCACAGATAGTGCAAGTTAGGGTCCCCTTGGCTTTTGCTGCGGTGGTAGAGGAGCTGGCCGTTTTTCGGTTTGTGCGTTTTTCTTCCTGGGCTGAGACCCATGTACTTTCACTGTCCATAGCTTTCTTTGTCACTGTCTCTCTCCACCTGTTGCGGTCTAGAGCTATGTCTTCCCAATTGTCAGTATTGATGTTCACTGATTTGAGGTCGCCTTTTATTACATCTATGTAATGGAGATGGGGGCGACCAGTTTTTCTTGTGCCAGTCGCGAGTTGACCATAGAGGATGACTTTCGGGATGCGCTTGTCCTCCATCCGGCGAACATGTCCAAGCCAGCGCAAACAGCGTTGTCTGAGGGCTGTAAAAATGCTGGGAATACCTGATCGCGCAAGGGTCTCAGTATTGCACACTTTTTCTTTCCATGTGACATTCAAGATCCTACGGAGACATCTCAAATGGAATGAGTTTAGTTTTCTCGCTTTGCATAGGTGGTCCATGATTCACTGCCATATAGCAGTGTACTCATAACGCATGCCTTGTAGACTTCCATTTTGGTCACCGTGGTTAGCTTATGGTTTTCCCAAACTCTTAGTCTGAGTCTAGCGAATGTCCAGGCAGCCTTCCCTATGCATTTTTTCATCTCCTCTTCTAGGGACAGGTCATCTGTAATTGTGGATCCCAGATAGCAGAATTCATTTACGGTGTCCAGCTTGTTATTGTCAATGAGGATGGAGGGTGGTGCAGTAGTAGGTGGTCCCATAACATTTGTTTTCTTCTTTCTTATAGTCAAGCCATATTCTTTACAGGCTTGAGAGAAGCGGGATATTAGTGACTGAAGTTCCTCTTGTGTGTGTGCCACTACCGCTGCGTCATCCGCGAATAGCATATCTCTTACGAGGGTGGCTCTGATTTTAGTTTTGGCCCTCAGTCTGGCAATATTTAGGAGTTTGCCATCAAATCTGGAATGGAGATAGATGCCTTCAGTGGATTTGTCAAACGCGTTGTGGATTAGCAGTGAAAATAGTATTCCAAAGAGGGTTGGGGCCAGGACACATCCTTGTTTAACTCCGCTGTTTATACTGAAACTTTCAGAGCTGGCACCGTTGAATTGCACTGTGCCCATCATATTTTGGTGGAAAGATATGATTACATTTAGTAGCTTGGGTGGGCAGCCTATTAACTGTAAAATTTTAAAGAGGCCATCTCCGCTAACTAGATCGAAGGCCTTTGTCAGGTCAATAAACGCAATGTATAAAGGCATCATTACCTACAAAGTGCTTCTAATGGCATGCGTCTCAAATAGCCTCTGACAACCAGTAAAACTCCTGGCCTTCACGTGTGGCTCAGTTACTGAGCCTGGCGGAACCGTTACCACAGACAGGAGAAGGGGCAAAGGCGAGCAACTGGCGCCTAAACCAGTAAGCTTCGGGCAGAAGGGGCTCGTTAGCCTTGGTTGGCTACCCATCTAGGAGAAGGAAAACTCTGAATCCAAACCTCCGCTGCTCTGCGGCTATACCCAAACATGGGAAAGGCTTCGGGAGACAACCCTGAGGAAAAATCAGGAGCTGGTGACCCTTAGGCAGACTGTGGCACACCGTTCTACAGCCTGGCAGATCCTGCGGCGCTACTGATCCCAAACTGTACTGGATACTCCGTTCCTTTGGTCACATCAGCTGTGCGGAGAGGGGGGAACTGCTGTGTGGGCGACATCGTTCCGACCATAAACAATGCCCAGGCTTTCATCTCACTTATTCAAAGCCCTAACCCTAAAAAACTGGAGAGGACACTCCAGCTTCGCCTTAGGCGTCGGCCAAACAAGGGAAGTGGCAGTCACCAGTTATAAGCTCAAATGCTCAATTGACGTAGAGCAGGGCGCCAGGGGCCACTTTTGTCGGTGGGAGGGATCCTAGGATTCCAATGGACAGCTACCGCCCGCCTCAAGCTGGACAGCCCCCAGCCAATAAGGTGCTGTCCCGTCATGCCTGTCTTCCTCATTTGGGCACATGAGGATAGGACAAAATCTGAAAAGCAGGCACAAAGCCAATGTACCAGTAGACATGAAGAAAAAAAAGAGGAGCTCCACTCTTAAACTGGGCACATGGAATGTGCGTACTCTACAAACTGGACTTAATGAAAACCTACCAGACATAGAAGATGTCAGAAAATCTGCAATAATAAACGATGAACTGTCCAGGCTCAAAGTAGACATTGCCGCCCTTCAGGAAACTCGTTTAGCTGACTCTGAATCAATCAAAGAAAAAGACTACTCCTTCTTCTGGCAAGGCAAAGCCGAAAGTGAAGTAAGGTAACATGGCGTTGGTTTTGCAGTTAAGAACACACTGCTGAACACAGTAGAGCTGAAGTGCAACGGTTCAGAAAGACTCCTATCACTACGCCTTAACACATCTATTGGACATGTGACTTTGATATGTGCCTACGCTCCTACTCTGAGTTCCACACCAGAGGCCAAAGATATGTTTTATGACAACCTTTTGTCTGCTCTTAGCGAGATCCCAACCACGGAACAGGTTATCATCCTCGGCGACCTCAATGCACGCGTTGGATCTGACAACTCTGCATGGGACAGTTGTATTGGGCATTTTGGTGTCGGAAAAGTAAATGAAAATGGACAAAGGCTCCTCGAGGTTTGCTCACTACACTCCCTCTGCGTCACTAATACCTATTTCAAGACTAAACCGCAGCACAGAGTATCTTGGCGGCACCCTCACTCCAAACACTGGCACCAACTAGACCTAATCATGGTAAGACAAAAGTGCTTAAAATTTGTCAAGCTTACCAGGTCCTACCACAGTGCAGACTGCGACACAGATCACTCCTTGGTATGTTGTAAGATCAATCTCCTCCCCAAAAAAAATCCACCATACCAAGCAGATTGGAAGACCCCAATCGGATGTAAGCAAGATGTGTCAACCTGATCTCCAGATACAGTTTGCGGAATCTTTTGAACGCGAGTATAAAAATATCTCTGAGAATACAGCAACTGAAAAATGGGAACACCTCAAGTCCACCATACAAAAGACTTCCCTGGAAATCTTTGGAAGAAAAATTACAAAACAAAATGATTGGTTCGACTCTAAAGCAGTTATTTTAGCACCTGTCATCAGAGCAAAGAGAGATGCACTCGCTACTTACAAGGCAAAACCTACCCAACACACCTGCTAAACCTGAAAGAAGCTAGAGCCAATGCACAGAGGACAGCAAGGATCTGTGCCATTGAATACTGGGTAGAGCTCAGTGAGAGTATTCAGCTCGCAGCCCAAGTGGGCAACATAAGAGGGATGTACGAAGGAATCAACAAGGCTCTCGGACCCTCCCAAAACAAGACAGCACCTCTGAAATCAACCACTGGGGAAATTATCACAGACAAGTGCCAACAAATGCACAGATGGGTGGAACATTACTCCGAGCTCTACGCCACAACAAGCTCAGTCTCTGACTCAGCCCTTAAAGCCATCATACAACTAAACACAATGAACGAGCTAGATGAAACACCCACCCTTTCAGAGCTCAACAAAGCCATAGACAACATTGCTGCCCGCAAAGCACCCGGATGCGATGGTATCCCCCCAGATCTTCTAAAACAATGCAAAACTACTCTAATCCAACCTCTACATGAACTGCTTTGTAAATGTTGGCAAGAAGGTGCTGTGCCACAAGACCTGCGGGATGCTATATCATTACACTGTATAAGAACAAAGGTGACAGAAGCGACTGCAACAATTACAGGGGAATCTCCCTCTTAAGTATAGTAGGCAAAGTCTTTGCTCGAGTGATACTTCCCAGGCTATAAAAACTCGCTGATCGGGTCTACCCAGAATCACAATGCGGCTTCCGCTCAGGGAGATCCGCGATTGACATGATCGAAGGCCTTTGTCAGGTCAATAAACGCAATGTATAAAGGCATCCTTTGTTCTCTGCACTTTTCCTGGAGTTGGCGGATGGAGAAAATCATGTCACCCGATCGAGCTTACTAATTGGGGAAAAATCTGATCGAGGAAAAGTATGCTTGGCGATACCCACCCTACACTTCTTTGAACTCATATTTAATTTTAACTAAGCCTAGTGATACATTAAATCAGATTTGTTTTTATAGACAAAAGGACAAGGAATTCAGAGATACCATCAGTTTTTTCATAGGTCAGACTGTTACGGTGCTATAAAAATCCAAATGTGAAAATTGCTGCCAGCAGGCTTAATGCGATCAAACTTCGCACTTTACTATAGTTTATGTTGTTTTTTTAAAATCAAGACAAGCTATTCATACTAAGTAAAAAATACTAAACTATTCATAATGCTGAATTAAACTAATTAAACTGAATAGTAAATATAGCTAGGCGAAAATACCCGGAAGTGAAAAAGGAAAAAAATGACCGATAAATTTGTGATTGCGTTTTTGACTTTTTTTCACATAAGCCACACTTGCAAATTTATTACACTTTTGAATGAAATGTGAGACGTTTTAAACTTGTGTTATCGATTGCTTAAGACAATGGCCTACATAAAGCGTAATTAAGTTTTTTTTTTAAAGTTATTTGTCATTTTTATATTTATTATAAAAAAAACTCATTTTTTGTTTTTAGCAATACAGGGTCCAGGAAAGTCATCAAACATTCTTTTTTTTTTTCACGGTTATTATCATGCCTGGCTATAATTCTACCAAGTTTTATCGCGATTTATCCGTCGCATCGCCCAAAAACTTGAAAATACGGTTATCATTGTGGGCTATGGGATTTTTACAGTTTTTGTGAATTTTGATAACGAAATTTCGTCATCAATTTATAACCACTTGAGGTAATGTAAAGCCTAATATTCTGGATATATTCAAATAGTTTTTGTAAATTAATCATCGTCGCATTAATTTTTAACGCGTATTTGAAAAATAATTGTTTCAGACGATTTTGATCCCACTTTTAAAATATTTTGTTATTTTCTGCCATCACAACGCCGCCATTTTGTCCCCGCCTCTCTGACATTTCTTGTAGATCTAGACCCGATAATTTGTTTATTTCATCAATATTTACATTTTAAACAAGTAAAGTTCATAAATATAAATGAAATCAGATTTGTGAGCTAGAAATTCACTATGAATACTAAATCTACTATTAAATTTCTTATTTAATAAGTAGATTTATCCTCTACGAAACTCAATTCCGAATTTTAACTTTTTGAGCGGGGGGTGTGTCTCGCTGGCTAAGCGACCGAGACTCTCTCATCACACTTTTTCCATGTCAACCTATGTTAAGCCAAAACGACACAAAAAAAATCATAACTTTCTAACTATTAAACATACAGTCATAATTTTTACATCGATGGACAGTTCTAATAAAGTACTTTAATGATTTACTAAGCAAAATTTTTTTTTTCAAAAAAAAATTTTTTTGTTCACCTCCCTAGTAAATAGTATGAATGCCATGGCCAATGAGTGTTGATATCCTTTTTATAATTATAAATTTTAGTGTTATACTACTTATACTTGTCTTATGAGGTAGATTGTAGATCATGAGATCTAAATTTATATTGACTAAATTGTCACTACATTCATGAGCTAACCTAATCGGTAATCTTAAAGTCTTAGATATAGAATCTACCACTCAACTGTACCAGTACCTGGCCATTCGGAGATCATGATAATGATTCGTAAATGATTGCGATCTTTAGTACTTTAATTAATTAGATGATTGATGATCTCTAGACTCTATTTATTTACTAGAATATAACTTAAATAACTAGATCTAGATCTATGTCTATATTATTACTAATAGATCTAAGTTAAATTTTAAATAGTCTAGTTAAGACTCTAGACTCTTTAAATCTATTAGTTCTAGATCTAGTCTAGATAATCTATATCCAATAGATAATCATAATAGAATCCATTTATGATTTTATCTAACCTAGATTATAGATACTACACAATAGACTATCATGATTACTTCTGCGTCAGAGTTGTATTGTTGTTGCAATTTGCTATCTCTTTTGATTTTCAGTTTCTACATAGATTTGCAATTAAACAAAAACATCGAAAACATAGATTATGATAGATCCAGGCCCATATTATGTTGGATGGTTGGTCTATTACAAATTTATTAGGCTACATGAATGATCCAAAGTAATTGATACAATTACACTTTATATAAGTTTTTTTTTAAAAAGTATTTTTGTTTTCTTGTTTATTTGTGTTTTTTTCACACTCATTTGAATATAAATATCCTTCTAAATAAGACGTTTTCTACCTTGCCGTGTGATTGTCAAAAGAGTTGAACCGAAGGCTCTTCGAACTCTAGGCGTGTAACTGTAAGCCTGCTTGAACAAACCGTTCTGTCTGGAAGAGGTCCAAGTCAATGTCTATGAAAAACATTGCTATTTCCGATGTATATGGCACTCCTGGCGCATGGACTAGAATACATGGCAGAAGGCCGAGCACACCTGGAACCCTCGCAATTTTCCTATGTTTTACCAAGCTAAACGTGCAGGACAGGCCAATATTCGTGTAACGTGTACGGTCCCTTGAGGAACGGCGCATGGATTATCGACAGGGACGTGGAAGCTCTTAACTCCGCACTGTACGTGCAATGGGAAAGCTCTCGCATTCCCTTAATAGACACCCCCACAGGAGTTTTGTTTTGCTATTCATTTAGCCTAACCACTTCCTCTATTGATCGTTTCCACCCGAGTACCACGTTTAGGCAGTAATTCTGAATTCTTATAAGTATATCTTTTACGTGGTTTTCTAAAACATTTATAAACTTTTCAACATTATAGATACACTTTCAGTAATGGGCTTTAAACACACAATATTTCTAACATCTTATGGAAATTCTATTCTATTCAAACATTCTGATTTTATAGAAACATTCCGTGCAATATATCCGTTCATTGTTTTTCTTCTTTACATCAATCATAGCAACAACTTCCTTTTCAATTGTATTTGTAGCCGTATGCCCTTGTTTCCCCATTTTCCAATCCTGCTGACTACTCAGTCTCATCACATACCTTTTGATATTCCGATTCCAATTTTCCTCTGGATACTTTTCTGCGCAATTCACGTGAAAGTGGCACACGACAAGAAGAAACTATCCTCTAAAAGTCTAAAATATAAATTGTGAACGGTGTATGTCTGGATAATGGATTATCCAGATCATGGGCGTAGCCAGGATTTTTTTTCGGGGGTTGGGGGGTTGAAAGGATTTTTTTTCTCGCCAAATATAATAAAATATAATATAATATCATTTAATATAATATAATATATATGTGTGTGTGTGTGTACATAATTAATCTTTATTATATTCTACCCTTCATTCTTTCGGAAGTCGTTTATTGTACCCTAGATTATGCCTAGAATAGATTCTTGCTGAAGTTAGTGGGAAAATTGTAGACTTTCCGCCCTTGCCAGCAAGGGGGTTGGGGGAGCGCTGAGAGCTCCCCCAGCGGGGATCGGGGCGGAGCCCCTCCACCAAACACTATTTCCGGTATTGAAATAATGCATATTCTGAGGTATCTACAGTGCATTATCCTGCTATTAAAAAGTTGTTTTTTTCAAAAACCTAATCTGCTATTCTTACTTATATCCTCAGGCGCCGTTCGGCCATTCGGCGGCAAGCTGCTTCCACAAAAATCTGTCACTGGCAATGTCTGAAGCCTATTCCCACCTGCTCTGAGGTCCTCCATGAAAGTGCGGCGCTACGTTATACTGGGATTTCCCTTTTTGCGCTTTCCTCGTAATGGCCTCCATGTCATCGCAACTCTTATTATGCGTAATTCATTTTGTCGGAGAACCACCCGCTGAAGGGGGTTTAAACTCAAAAACCCTTTGGCTACGCTCGTAGTGTTTTGAGTGTTTAATTTGCTTTTTTAAAAAAAAAATTGAATAGATATTTCTTAGCTTCAAATCCCGCTGAAGGGGTGTTAAACTCAAAATTCCCTTTGGCTACGCTCATAGCATTTTGAGTGCGTTATTTGCTTTTTCTTTTATTTTGAGGACGTAATTTAAAGGTTCAAACCCCGCTGAAGGGGAGTTTAATTGCAAAACCCCTTTGGCTACGCTCGTAGTATTTCGAGTGTGTAATTTGCTTTTTTTTTAAAAATTGAATAGATATTTCTTAGCTTCAATCCCCGCTAAAGTTGTTTTTTTTTAACACAAAACCCAACTTAGCTACGCTCATAGCATTTTGAGTGCGTAATTTTTTTAAATTTTGAAGAGGTATTTTTTAGCTACGCTAATAGAATCTGGCGACTGATGTATAGATAGTCTTATATTAAAGAGGGGGTGTTTTATCGTAAAATTCGGAGGGAGGTTTAAAATCAAAATTTGGGAATTAAAATACCCCCTGGTTGGGGGTTTTAAACTCAAAATCTCCTTGGCTGCGCTGGGGCAAGTGATAGTTTAGTATTTAAATATCTCCTAAAATAAACAAAATCAAAGCAAAAATCAGTAACAAAACATCGACACCTGCAAGTCGGACTTGAGTAATTTTTGCGGCTAAATAAAAAAAAATAATGGGGGGGGGCGGAGAACGAGTAATCTACTTTGTATTCACCCGTCACTTAATAGCAGAGTCGGACTTAACCTTTGTGGGGCCCTATGCGAAAAGAATTTCGCGGGGGCCAAGTATGGGTAGGGATACGGATAATAAGTGAAAATAAAGAGTTTGTATAAGAAAACATATTCGTCTTTGCATTTTGTTCATTCTTTACTACGTACAGGATTACTTTACGAGCCTTGCATGTAGCGAAGTCATACAGTATATCATAAAAATTCTGTTTCCTACATAGATCACGCTCAATAGCAAGAATTACCAAAAGTTTCAATATATCTTCAAGAAATATTGACCTCAAGTAATTCTTTATTAGTTTGAGGAACGAGAAGCTTCTTTCACCAGATTCCACAATTACGGGTATTGCATAAAGTCATTTTTTTATCGCGCGTAGGATTGGCGTTTTCCATATTGAAGGACACCCCAAAATGACAATTCTTGTCTATATATTTCAGGAGATTATTCTGAGTTTTCAAAAGATTTTAATAATTTTCGGAGATTTCCAGGGCCTTTTTGGATAGTTTGCAATTTCAGATTTCCAGGAGCTCCTGGTAAATAGAATTAGCGCGGGTTCAATGAAGGTGTGGGCCAACTGCGGTCGCATAGGTTGTAGTGACCTAGTGACCCTGCAAAATAGCGGCGTATGCTACGCCGTGGGTCGACTAGTAATAAAATAACACTGACAATTTATTCTTGTTTTAAGAAGTATCAGGGCCGTCGCAAGGGTTGTGGCCGCCTGCGTGCAAAATTTAAAAAATGCCGCCCCCCCCCTTTTTTTTTTCTATAAAAAAAATCCATTAAGACTGAGCTGGACACTTTTCCAAAAGTGCACTTTAATTTAAATCTATCTTTTGCAGACCATTCCATCTTTCCCTTTCATATTCGCACAGTTGTTGTACCCCTCAAGTAGGCCTACAATTAGGAATCATGCACTAGGAACAATTTCGGATTTATGTGCATTCAGAAACTTGACATCTTGGTTCTTTGTGATAAACATTAAAAACTGATCTCGTTCTGACTACTCACTTATGCTCCTGTATGTGCGTCGATTATATTTGATGAGCTGCGCAGGTTTATTACAATGACCAGTGTAATGGACCTCATTCACCAATAGTAAACAAACAACATTTAGCCACGTGATAATATTGATAAAACAATGAAAAAAACTGTCACGTGAAAGCCTGTGTGTATTACGTAATTTGTATAGAACAGATAGAGAACCACGTGGCTAAATGTTGTTTGGTTACGATTGGTGAATGAGGTCCATTGATCATGATCTATATACAATTTCTCGATAACTTTGACTGCTCAACAGTGATATATGGTCTGGACGTGGGTATGTTAACTTGTTTCTTATTGTAAGTTAAAATATAATCCGAAAAAAAAAAGCTCGAAATACAAAAGTCTTTGACAGTGGAACCTTTTCAACGTTCTGTACACTTTCATGATAATTATCACCATTGTATTTCGGATAGATGTTCATTGTATCCACAATTATATATGACATACGCGGATTCAGAGTTGCCTACAAATTTATCCAACAAATGAAGCGATTCAGCGCTCAATATTTTTCTTGAGTTTAAGGCAAATTAAATAACGCATAGTACAAGTCACTTAAACAATGACTTAAAATAAAACTTAGTAAGGCAGTGTTTCTCATATTCCCTAGTGGCGATTCCCTAGATAGCGACATTTTCGTTCGAACCCCCTTTAGAAGCTGGAGCCCAGAGGAGCGATGAAAACTTCCACAGTGAGGTCCGATAATTTTTTTTATAGAATGTAATACAAAAATAACATAGTCACAATTTTTAGGTTTTATTTTTCATTATATTAATTTAACACTGTATAAAATCCAAAGTTGGGTCATGAAAGTTCACTGAAATGTATTTGTATGTTTACAGGCCAGACTAAATTTACCCTGGTGAGAACAAAACAATAAATCAGTACATGAATGTTTAGTTAACCCATGAACTGCATTCTTCTGTTTTTTTATTGTGACAGTTAAAAAAAAAAGCTTTACTTTAGCGTTCCCCACCACACAAGCACACTCAAGAGCAGGCATTTTGTGACACATTACACGTAGACTCTACACACTAGTCCAGAGTGCCGTCACACACACTACGTGCATTTTCATTGGTGTAATTTGCAAAGTGTCGAGATTGGAAAACCAGACAGTAGTAAATACAACATATGGGCGCGTTAAACAAGGGAAAAAATAGTGGGTTACAGGTGGGTCAATAAAAAGGGAAATATGTGTGTGTGTGGGGGGGGGTAGTTGACGAATGTTTTATTAAAGTGTTTAAAGTTTAATTTATGCTTATTGTTGTAACCTAATGTACAATGTACACCTTTAAACATAGACATATATCTCAACCATAGGGATTCGAAAGTGATGAAATATAATACTAAAACAGCTGATGGCTGGTAGGTGGTGTGGTATGCGCGCCAGACTGATCACGATTGCCCCATGTTCGAGCCTTGACTGCCACCATCCGCTGCCTTCCTGCATGAGGCTTTAGTTAGGACGTAGTCATCTTCATTTCTGAAAGAACTTTGGAAACTTAAAAAAACAACAACGAAGAATGATGAGATGAGACTCAACAAACACACACACACAAAGTCTGCTTCTGCTGCACAGTTCTCTTCCTTGCTTTCACGTTGTCTTTTAGTCCTGTATATAGGCAAGTCCAGAACAAGGGGAAAAAAATGGTGTGCACCTTCTGCTCTTATGATGTCGGTGTGTCGCAGGAGCGGACTAGGTGTCAAAATCGGCCCGGACATTTCTATACAACCCGGCCCATAAATTATATGATGAGCATTCAGTTCTAGGTCTACCTGTCCTCAAAATCATTTTAAGTTTGATAGTGTATCGATAACTGTACACATGCATACATTGAACACTATATCCATATAAGGAATACAGGTCTTATGTTGCTTTTTGATCGCAGTGTGTAGGTCCTAAAAGGATGTAGCACTGTCTACGGGTGTAAGCCATTACATTATTTCGGAAAATGTGTTAGATTAAATTAGTAGGCTCTAGTAGAGTCTGCATAAGACTACATAATACTACTCTCAGAGGGTCCCTCTTATAAGGGTCCCTCTTATAAGGAATATTATAAAACCTTTAGCAATTTAATACGCGCCATAGTGATAATGTTGTGGGCTAATCTAATCTGACTTCGACTATGTATCAATTATTACTTAACATTTGCCACAGAACATTACAAGTTGAATATAGTTGACAACAACATTCAGTTCTATAAAATGATACTTTATTAACCACTGGGAAATCCGTCCAGTCTTCCTAAAACGTCGCTATATCTAATTACTATTCAACTACTATTCAAAACACAACCGACTTCTAACATAACGCCATGTTGGTCTAAGTCTACTACGTCATTAGTCTGTCTTACTACGTCATTACTTTTACCGTCGCTACAACAATACACAATCTATTTATCTAACAAAACTAACCTACTCTCTAAACTAGTACATTACAGTATCCATGCGATCCTTATCTTATAATATACAGACGTGATTTCAAAAAAGAAGATGATTAGGCCTACTGTGGTCCAACCGGCCCATTTGGATACCTGCCCACCGGGCATTTGCTTGAACGCCCATATAGCCAGTCCGCCCCTATTGTGCAGGCCTGTACAGCACCGAGTAATAGGTATATAAATCCTACCAAAGGAATTCCACCCCTTTCCCCCACAATAAAAACAAAAAATCCGGTAATTCTGAATGACAGTATGGCTAGACCATTTTTGTTATTATTTTGACTGTTATCCCAAAGCTTGGGTTTTCTCTTATGTTTTGAGTTGTTGTTTTTAAAGCCTTAAAAAAAAAAAAGAAAACTAATTTACTAGCTCCCTAGACAGATCTAGATCTAGAAGTCAATTAATGTGTTGGCATGACAACATGAATTAACGTTTTCGTTTTGTTGACAGTAAAAAGCATTGTTCTTCATGCAGTTAGATTCTAATTGTAGATCTGTATTGTAATCTATTGTAATAGATTCTAATTGTAGATCTGTATTGTAATACATTCTAATTGTAGATATGTATTGTAATCTGTTGTAATAGATTCTAATTGTAGATATGTATTGTAATCTATTGTAATAGATTCTAATTGTAGATATGTATTGTAATCTATTGTAATAGATTCTAATTGTAGATCTGTATTGTAATCTATTGTAAAAGATTCTAATTGTAGATCTGTATTGTAATCTATTGTAATAGATTCTAATTGTAGATCTGTATTGTAATCTATTGTAATAGATTCTAATTGTAGATCTGTATTGTAATCTGTTGTAATAGATTCTAATTGTAGATCTGTATTGTAATCTGTTGTAATAGATTCTAATTGTAGATCTGTATTGTAATCTGTTGTAATAGATTCTAATTGTAGATCTGTATTGTAATCTATTGTAAAAGATTCTAATTGTAGATCTGTATTGTAATCTGTTGTAATAGATTCTAATTGTAGATCTGTATTGTAATCTGTTGTAATAGATTCTAATTGTAGATCTGTATTGTAATCTGTTGTAATAGATTCTAATTGTAGATCTGTATTGTAATCTGTTGTAATCTTTATTGTTTGTTAATGATAGTTGTGAAGCATTCGGTCTATTATACGGTGAAGCACTGGAATAATATGAAAACATGAGCAAATAAAGTTTGTTTTTCGTTGTTTTAGTTTTTTAGATTGATCACAAAGAACGTATGTCTTTCTTTTTGCAGTAACAAGGATGCCAAGTTGTTAGTACTTTTCAATAAATGGTGAGGTTACTAACATTAACAAATATAATTTCTAATAAATTATGTACTAACAAATGAGCAGTGGAATAATTCATAGAACAATAAATGGTCTATGCCGACTTTATGCCATAGGAAAACATACAATTATTAGTCATGTAGGATATATATATAATATATATATATATATATATATATATATATATATATATATAATATATATATATATATATATATATATATATATATATATATGTTGCGAATAGTTTATTTAAAATTAATAAATGTATGTCAATGCACACCCCCCATCTGTCAAAGGTTAACTGATGCAGCCCATCTCATAGAAATGTTTGCGAGGCGTTTCTTTTTGTCACCCACTCTAGTAGCACAATGGAGAAACTCTTAGCTTTAACACAGCTAGCTAGTAGGCATGTCAGCACTGGTGCCCCCTTACAGAAGATAAAAATCAGGCTGAATCCACACACAAGTGATGTCATCAAAATCCCATCAGGTTATGACAAACTATTGCTAATGATATGCAAAATCCAGGTTCTGAAAGTCAGGAAATTTTTTTTACACTTTTTTAGTTTAGAATGAAATAAAAGTGTGTAACTTATGTTTTTTTTTTTATAAAAATAAAAAATAAATTTATTCTTTTAAAAACTGCACATTCTATTTTTCTCCTTGTTAATAATAAAATGTAATTAAAATAAAATGAAATGACCTGGGGCGAAGCCGGACGTTTAGGCCTGGAGCAAGAGGAATAAAAAAATCTGGACACTTTCTGACGCTTAACCTAATGTCACTTGAATCAGAATTTAATATTTTGTGAATTGACCAATTTTGCTTAAGTCGTATTTGTGTTGTTGTTGTTTTTCTAACATCCTTACTATTTAAATAAACAGAATTTAAAAAAACAACAGCATGACTCTCTATTAATGGTAGTAGGCTACAAAAGTGAGTCTGTTTATATTTAGACTTAAACCCCCATCGTTGTAGATTTCATTGTTCCTTAGTCAGTAAATATCTTACACACATCTAACCCGATTGTAATGTATAAATTTAGGTTTAGAGGTCGAGGACGGGAAAAAAAAGGATGCGTGTCTATGTTGGCCCACAGCATGGGCTCCATCTCAAATGTCGGCATGTTGGAGCACATGGCATCTATTTCCGGTACACTTTCGTCCGTGTGATTATTTCCCGCCGACCTTTAATGTGCTATTTAAATCGCAAAAGCAGCTGGCAGTCATTATTACCAGATTGACGAATAATTACATTGCTTTAAAAGAAGATGCAATCAATAAAAGGATTCGATAGCGATGAATAATCACTAGAATTATGTCAAGTAAAAATTAAACTTCTGATGACTGTTATATATGTCCCTAATCGACCCTTGCATCTTGTTATAGGGATAAGAAACAAAATGTTGGTTGGAGAACTGGTAAGAGAAGGAAGAACACAAGACTTTGAAGCGAGGATTTGACACTTTGGCAGTATTCAGAAACCGAGTTATTAAAAAACTGTTTCGCTTAATTTGAAAGAAACTAAAAAAGGTTACAACGGCAGCTGACTGACTGACTCAGTGATTACACAAATATTATTGTCACATATCAATTTGAAATAGTCACGTATTAATTCAAAATATTAAATAGTCTATATTATAAAGTAGAAAGTAAGGCATATGTATGTATGTATGTTACGAATATTCGGAATAGAAATCAAAACCGTTTGACAAATCTTGATAAAACTTGGCATAAATGTTCCTTGGGTACTAACTTAGACCGTAGTGTATGTATTATAGCCCTAAAACAAACTTAAGACCATAAAACAACAACAACAACAACAAAGTTTTCCAACTCTATAAAAGCATTATAACTTCATCGATCTAGGCTTTGTTTACAATATTTACATGAAAAGATAGAAAGGATCTAGATCTATATCTAATTTTAGAAACTACACTTTGCGCAGATAGTTTTTTACTATGACACATGAAAATACAAAATTTAGCCTATTGATTTCATTATTTAATAAAAATTAACCTTCAAATTTGTGTTTTAAATGCATTTTTACATAATTTTACATATCTGCGAATTTAGAATTCCTGACGAACATTCTTTCATTAGACATTATGCGAAATGTTACACATCTCTCTATTCCTAGGTCTAAAACTCCAAGATGATACACTTTCTCTTCGCAAAGATAGTTTTATAATTAAACACATGAACATATTAATTATAGTCCATTTATTTCATATTTTAATCAAATTAACATTCAAATTTGTTTTTCTAAAGCATTTTTGCATAGCTCTACCGTCTACATTCGTTCGCCAATGTTTTCATAAAACAATTGAATTCAGGTAAATTAGCTATTTTTAGCTCCATTTATAATATTTTTTTATTCATGAATTCATGCATTCGCTTTACTACTAATATTATTATTTTGTTTAATTGTTTCTAATGTTAATGTGTCAGTGAATATATCAGCAATACGCAAGTCAAGACCTGAGGCAAGCGGGTAAAATCTGTCTAGTTTAAAATAAACCCAAGTCTAGGTTAAGGTCAACCTCGGAATTTCCTATGACGTAAGCAGAACCTGCCTATCACTCGAATGACACGCTTGATACGATAGAAAATTATTTGATTGGTTGTATTTGCATTTCATCTAGTAGTAAATTATAATATTTTATTTTTGATACAGTTTACTTATGTTAATACTGTATATTGCAGTGATTCCTAGTTTTTGAATTAAAGTTCTGTATTTGATTTAAAAGGATCTTCATTTATTCAATCTCTAAGATAGTATTTAGATCTAGAGATATACATCTATAGATTCTCCGGCATTTCACAGTAACTTCTTGTTACATCTGAATCTCAAGAAAGAGTCTACAACTTTAGCACTCCTCATCACCATGAACGAATTAGCTCCTATATCAACATGAAGAACTCGTGACAATTATAAAAATATATATATACCTCCATTGCAACATCAGTCAAAACAAAACTGACCTTCTGGTTAGAGTTACAGTTTAAGGAAAGCAGATGTGAAATTGAATAAAAAAAAATGTTAGGGAAATAACTCTTATTTCCTAACTACATTACTTATATACATTATACATATTAGTGACAGTTTTAAATCTTTAGACGGAGGAAGGTAGTTCTATTCTTATTTTATACAAACAGGCCAATTCAGATACAGATATGGAACATTGTCTTTTCATAACAAGGCAGAGTGTTCTAGACTCTTAGGCTATCGCAATGTCTCCAACAAGAGCTAGACATTATGTGGTATCCACTGGTCTCCCCCTCCCTTGCCCCGCCTCGCATGTAGTCATTGAAAAGTTTGAAACTTGACCAATGTCCCGTAAAGTAAACAGATGATAGCAGTGAGCGTGATTGCCCTCTAGCGATGAGCATAACAAAGGACAATAGTTTTGTCGATTTGATGCCTAATTATAAATAGCATCCAATCATCGTCGATTGCTGCTGACGGAATTTAAAAAAAATATGATCAAAAAACGTTCTCCGCGAGCTTCTTGTTGACATGCTGATAACACAAACACAACATCACGCCTGGCTACGTGGCACTAGAAGCCAAAGTTTACATAACACTTGCATTAGAATTGGCCATCCATCCGAAAGGTGGTTTACAAAACTATTACCACACATTGCAAGCAATACGCCCAATGAAAGCATCGCACTATCTAGGCCTCTTATCAGCCAAATTTACTTTTTGTAATGTACCGACAGATCAACTTTAAAAAAAATGCCATGATTGGTAAATAGGCCTATAGTATTAATTATTTTACAATCTCAACAATTACTTTAATTTGACGTCTTTTATTGTCAGCCTATAGTTTAATCATTTTTAGCGGCTCCCGTAAGGGGAAAAGCCGCTATTAGGTTTGTGCAAAATGTCCATCTGTCACACTCAGATCTCGAAAACTAGAAGAAAAATTAAAAATATTATTTCACCATGCGATGCGGCTTGAAAAGTTTAGGTGCAACAGCTACTTTTGGTTTTCTAAAAGCAAACCGTTTAGTTTATAAAATTAAGTATGAGCGATTTTTTATTCATAAAAATACACTATTTCTAAAACAATTACATAAATGTAATGGAGGTATGTTCCAGTGTGTTTATAAAGTAAGACAATTTTGTATGTATTTTTGGTATCAGTAAGTGAAATATATTTATAAAATGTACAAGAAATATTCACAACAAATATAAATATTAGTTAAAGGTGTTGTTTGTGGTCAACGGTCTGCTAAAATTAAAAGGAAAACATTTATGTTTGTTTATAAAGGCTATAATGTTCTTTGTATGTAAATCTTACGCACATTTTTTTAAATGGACTTTTTATGCAGCTACTTTCGCGCAGTAGCGTGACAAGTAGCGTAACGTTAGTGCAAATCTGTTCCCTCAAAATTTTTAAAATAATCAGATTTTATTTATTTTTTGTTTGGTGCCCCCATCAGAATAAAAGACGCTTATTTTTTTGCGTTTTGTCTGTTGGTCGGTCTGTCCGTCACGTTTAGATTAAAAAGAACAACACTAAAGGCTATTGAAAATCTAATTTAACCTTTAATGCTCCTTCAGAAATATTGCAATAGTTTTAAGTATCTATAATAGATTGTTCCGGATGTTTTGTAAAAAACCAATCAATGCCAACGAATGTTTATTTGCTCTTCTAACTTATATTACATGTAATTTCCATGCTTAAAGGTTTCAAAAACACATGATTATTAATATGTTGTTCCGTTTTTTTTATAATGTAAATAGCATATACATGCTAAATGAAAATCTCTACACTGACTTATATTTCCTTAACTATAAAGTTGTTCCGAATATTGTTTTATAAAAAATAAATTATGTCAAAAGATTAATTGAAATCGCATAATTGACTAATATTACACTTATATTCTTTGACAATACGCCACTATAGTTTAGTTATCGATATTAAATTGTTCCGTATTTTCAGCTTAAAACAAACTTATGTCAAAGGACTAAATTTTTTCAAAAATATCGACAATAGGTTGTTCAGGATTTTAAAATTAAAAATTAATTTACTAGAAGCGATTATTGAAAATCACTTTTTAGACTTCTTTTACAGTTAATTTTCTTGCCATAACATAACAAAAGTTGTCTAATCGATAACGAATATTCCGGATTATTTTTTTGAAAATGAAATCGACCTACATTACTTTAATTTTCTTACAAATCGTCGCCAAAAAATGTTCCGAATTTTATATGAAAAATCTACTAATGCCAAATAACTGTTTGAAATCCCTCTTCTTATATATAAAACAAATTATCTTGTTCTCATTTACGAAAATTGGTTGTTCCGGATTTTTTATGAAAAATATTTTAACTCTATTTATGTAAAAAAGCACTCCTCTCTTACATTACATTTAATTTTCTAGCTAAAACGTATGCATGCTGATGATGCAGCTATTGTGGCTGATTCGGATATGCTGCTTGCCAGAAGTTCGGCTTAAATATTAGTCAAAGCAAGACTAAGATACTAGTTCAGAACACAAATACTGCACCTCAAGTAAACATTAATGGCCAGCCACTAGAAATGTTGATCACTTTTGCTATCTTGGCTCCATCAAATTCAACAATGCTCGACTGGATAAAGACATTAACAACAGGATAGCCAAAGCAATGGGCACCATGTCACGGTTGCAGAAAATAGTGTGGGACAACATATTGCTGACTAACAATACAAAAGCCTTAGTCTACGTAGCATATATTATTTAGATATTCAACTAATTTTGTTCACAAACTATGATTTCTCCATAAAAATAGGACCCCTCCCCCCCACTCAGAGGGCTAGAGTAGGGAGGGCAGTACATGCAATCGCTCCCCCTTACCCCACCGAATAAGCCAAGATACCAGAAGGGGAGCGACATAATATAACATTTATACATTAATTCAACTAATTTTGTTCACAAACTTATGATTTCTACATAAAAGTAGGATCACCCCCCCCCCCCTCCACTCAAAGGGTTTTGGTGGGAATGGCAGTAGAGGTATTCGCCCCCCCCCCCCAATCGGCCAACAGGGGAACGACAAAATATAAAAATAGGTTAAAATATCAATAGCAAGTTTTCATCATATAGATATTTAATTGATTCTGTTAGCGAGCTGTGATTTCTACAAATAAATTGCACCCCCCCCACTCGAAAGTTTATGGGGGCTTGCTGGATGAATGCCATTGCCCCCTCCCGACCCTACCAAATCGACCAACAAACTAGAGAGGGGTCGAAATAATCTAAAAATAGGTTTAAATGTAAATAATTAGTATATATTATTAACATAAGTAATAAATTCGTATACAAATTGTGTGAATTCTATGCTAAAATTCGCCCCCCCCCCTTTGGGGAGAGGTCGGCCGAGTGTGTGTGTGTGGGGGGGGGGGAACATCTCCCCTACCGCCCCACTTGGATCCGCCAGTGCCTCAGCGTTGTGCTTTTCACTAAGCATTTTCATCATAAGGGTCCATGGACTCAAAGACTTCTTTCTTTGCCTCATTTTGAACTTCTCTTAACAATGTAATCATTATGTTGAATAGACAATGTTATAATTTTTCCAATATTAATAATATGTAACACTTCCTATATTTATTATTTAAATTATTTAATCTAGATGTTTAAGGATATTAGTATGATTTTCAATATGATAAATATTATTTGTATCTAGATGTTTAAAGATGTTAGTATATTCTTTTGCCAACATTGCAACTTTGTTTTTCTTCTTTGAACACATCTTCTTTGTTGATTGAATTTTCGAGTCGCTTGTCGTCTGCTTGATTTCACATCCCATTAACTAAGCTACTTTAGCAAGAAGAAAGATATTTTTTCCCTCACATGGATTCTCTCCCCTTTGGAACATTTAGAAAAAGTTAAATGGAGGGTGTCTGATAAGACTACGCATGTCAATGTGTCGAGCCTAAGGTTGGCATCTATTTTTTAAAACCATTCCTTTTGTGTTGACCCAGCATGTTTTATTTTGTGTGTGAAGAAATAGATGCGGTCAATCACTTTAGAACCCATTCCAAAATTTATGTATTTTTTAAATAGATTTTTTACATTTTTAAATATTTAAATATTTTTATGTGTGTTTTGATGTAACCAGACTAAACATAATATTAATAACAGTAATAATAATCATTATCTTTATTATCCATAAGGAAATTCGTCTTACAATAGTGCATTACACCAAACAAAACTAGGCCCTATAACTATAGGAAACAAAGATAAACATTCACACCAGATTCCAATTTCATGTGAAATGTTTATACCAGATATATCGTTATTATATTTAATGATATAAACACCAGAGGACTGAAACTTATTAGTGTACAAAATGAACCACAATAGCGATGTCACAGTCCCCTCTGTTAGTGAACATTAGTAATTAAGATTTTAGGGTTAATAAATTAAATAAACGACTTCTTATCTACCAGACGGGGAACTTTGTGTAAAAATCGGCCCTGACATTGTCACGCAGTCCGGTTCACACATTTTTAAAAATATCATAGTCATAAGCCAGAGAGAGTGTCACGCAAAAGAACACTTGAGCAAGGTTTACCGCATGGCTCCTGATTATCATGTACGCTGTTCTTAGTCTACATAAACGATCTAACAGAACGATTGAAGTGTCGATCTCTGCTCTTCGCTGACCACCTAGTGATCTGGCGGACCGGGGGATCCGTCGCAGCTCTCACGGCGGAAATCTAACGTGACCTCGTTACAATTTCATCCTACACCCCAATGTGGAAAATGGAGATAAACTGTTCAATGACGTTCCAGACCCTATTCACTTTGGGAAGTGTTTACGAAAGAAAGATTGTGCAGAGATTTTCAAAGATGTTTCTGTCTTCTTCTCGGCTAAAGATTGAACTGAGGCTTGGAGTTACCCTCCAGCCAGCTTAGACAACGAGCCTTCTCATTTCTGTCTTCTTCTCGGCTAAAGACTGAACTGGGGCTTGGAGTTGCCCTCCAGCCAGCTTAGACAACGAGCCTTCTCAAGCATACAAGGCGACACATATATGGAGGCGGGTTGTTTGCACCCTTCATGGACAAAGTCCTCTGTTTTTTTTAATCCAGTGTCGGCAACGTGTGAAGAAAGCGTTGAAGCACCCATTTGATATGACACCCATTCCATAGTCGTACATCGACTCTAGTTCATCTACTAGAGAGTTAGAATACGGAGATAAAAGCTTGGGCATTTGTTATAGCGAGAATGATGTCGCCCTGTTGTTGACGGTCGTTGACTTGTAGCCTCAAACTGCTGGTAGACTACTATACCGCTGTAGGTGTATTATAACTTAAATGGTAAAACTTGAAAAAAACTTGAATAACTTCTTTTGTAAACAAAACTAAATAATAAAGCTTGTCTTCGAGTCCGAAGTGATGAAAACCAAATATAGCTTAACTTTTATGACGTCTTCTTCTAGCCAGCCTTTGGCTAACTTTTATTACAAAATAGACAATTTCAGCTTGAGATGAAATTAAATAAACTGATATTCAAAGAAATCTAACTCACAAGAAAAATACTATGGCATCTTGGAGTTGTCCCTCGATCTTAACATAGATAGTGACAGAGCCTTTTTTTTTTGCATCATTCTACAAAACTAATAATTAATGCTCCCTTTCTTTGTTTTCTGACAATTAATGGTCTCTTTTTTTCATAATCACCTTGGAAACGCACACACACACACAGTCCATAATAATTTATATCCCCCCCACCCGGCCCATTTAGCCCAAAGGACAGGCAAACATCAGAAACAGTTTGGGATCAGAAGTTTCGCAGGTTCTGCCAGGTTGTAGCACCGTGTGCTGCATGCTGCCTAAAGATCACCAGCTACTGTTTTTTTCCTCAAGGTTGTCTCCCGAAGCCTTTACCATGTCTTGGGTATAGCCTAGATACAAGGCACAGGAGGTTTTCCTTCTCCAGATGGGTAGCCAGCCTAGGCTAAGGAGCATCTTTTGCCCAACAATTACTGGTTAAGGCGCCAGTTGCTCGCCTTGGTCACTTCTCCTTTTTGTGATAACAGTTCCGCCGGACTTAATATCTGAACCGCACTTGAAGGCTAGGAGTTGGACTGGTTGTCAGAGACTATATGAGACGTTGTCACTGGAAGCATTTTAGAGGTAATGTGATGCTTAAAAACCAGTGCTTTAAAAAAAATAGGTACTCAGTGATGGATTTTAACTACTAATAAATTAATAATAAACGTTAAAATGCAAGAAAAGTGATATTTTTTACCCACATTGAAACAGGTACCGGTACGCCGTACCTGTGCGTACTATCACAAAAAAGCACTGCTTCAAGCCATTGCCACTTTTGTTGATAACAACACCTGCGGAACACATTCCAAACCACGTGATTTAATATTATTATGGAGTACAGATGACGGAAAGAGATTATAGATCGCCCCTTCCACAGACAACGGCTTTACGGTGTAAATCCTGATAAAATATTTAGGTCACAACAGGGTCTGCGGTTATTCTTTCTTGACATTTAAACTCGAAGACAATGCCTTTAATAATCAATATATTTCTAACGCAACACCTACGCTATGTTATATACGGAACACTAAATATGGACTCTCACGCTGCACACTATGAAGGACGTGCTGCGGTATCAAGTCTATATGTAGAATCTTGGTTGTATGATGATTGAACTAATAGTTCAAAGCATGGGCGTAGCCAGGGGGGGATTGGGGTTCAACCCCCCCTCCTTGGGAGGGGGATAGGAATTTAGTGACTGATATTTTGCTTTGATTTTGTTTATTTTAGGTGAGATTTTAATACTAAACCATCACTTGCCCCAGCACAACCAAAAGGGTTTTGAGTTTAAAACCCCCTACCGGGGGGGGGAGTTCGAGTTTGAAACCCATACCAGAGGGTTCGAGTTTAAAAACCCCTACCAGGGGTTTTGAGTTTAAAAATCCCTACCAAGGGGTTTTGAGTTTTAAACCCCCTACCTGGGGTTTTTGCAGTTAACTCCCCCTCTTCTATAAAACAAAACAAACAAAAAATGCAAACGAAAATCCCCTAATTCCAAGAGCACAGTTAACCCTTAAAGTGCTGAGCTGTTTTACAATGAGGATATACAAAATGGAATTACAATTCTGATAGTTAGAGGCTAAACTACCACACGCGTTATAAGGGTTAAGGAAGATTTTGATTTTAAAACCCCCCTCTAAAATTTACGATAAACCCCCTCTTCAATATAAAAAAAAGCTAATTACGCACTCAAAATGTTATGAGCGTAGCTAAGTGGGTTTTGACTCAGTTTTGAGTTTAAACCACCCTTCAGCGGGGTTTGAAGGTAAAAAATACCTCTTTAATAATAAAAACAAAGCAAATTATACACTCAAAATGTTAAGGGTGTAGTCAAAGGGGTTTTGAGTTTAAATTCCCCTCCAGTGGAGTTTGAAGCTAAAAAGTACATCTTCAATATAAATAAAAGCAAATTACTCACTCTAAAATCTATGAGCGTAGCCAAAGGGTTTTGAGTTTAAGCCCCCCGCCAGTGGGGAATTGAGGCTAAAAAGTACATCTTCAGTTTAAGAAAAACAGCAAATTACGCACTCAAAATGCTATGAGCGTTGCCAAAAGGGGTTCTGAGTTTAAACCCCCATTCAGAGGGGTTTGATGCTAAAAATACCACTTCAATAAAAAAAAAAGCAAAGTACACACTAAATTTATTTGAGCGTAGCCAATCCAATCGGGGGTTTTGAGTTTAAACCCCTCTTCTACAGATGGCTTTTTTTTAAAACTTTAAAACCCCTCCAGATGGTTTTGAGTTTAAGATCTCCTAGAGAGTATTTTGAGGTGGAAAACCCCCAACAGATGATTTTGATGATAAAACTTCTCTTTTCGATATAAAATCTAAAGAAAACTACAGTCACTTAATTCCAAGAGCGTATTCAAGAGTGTAATAAGAAATAAAGGAACACTGAAGAGTAACCTAAAACAAGGCTTTATTAAACTAGAACGACACATGAACTGACGAAAGAGACCTGGACAGTAGCACACTACATCAATGTTGTGAACACATTCTCACGACGTTACACAAACATAAACAAATACTAACTATTTCACCACATTCACCCCGCCTAGAATTAAAATAGCAAGTATAGTAATATAGTAGGCCATAGCATAAATAAAAAGAGAATACCAGTGCCTGTAATACAATAGATCAATAAATAGTGTCGAAATATTAGTTTCTCTTGTAAACAATAGTGAATGGTGATACAAAGAAACCTAAAGACCAGTATCTGTAGTAGGACGTATAAACAATTACTAGTTTCTGTTTTAAGCAGTAACAAATAGTGTAGTAAGTAAACATGTACGTAAGTGAACAAGTAAATTCTAGTATCAGTAGCAAGAGATAAACAATGCCAGTTTATGTAGTCAGTATAAGTAGTGCAATAGAGAAACAACTCTAGACTCTATTGTTCGGTCTGGTTCTTCTCTCTCTTAAGTTGTAACGGGGTTGAATATCCTGTTCTACGGTTTGCGAGTCACGAGTGAGTTCCTGAGCGTCAAGTGGGGTATGATGGTTCTGTGTATTTTCAAGAGGAAGCGCTCGGAGGTCCTCAGAGCCTTCCAGGGGTTCTTTCCTTTCTTGTATCACCTTAGGGGTGTTGACTGGTACTTCCGTGTTTTGTGCTTCTGGAGGATATTCATTATCCTCATCTTGAGCGAAGAACGAAGGTTCACTTGTTGTTGCGGATGGGGAGGGGGTGGGAGCCAATCGTCTTAGAGAGACCGTCTCCTCTTTACCGCTGGGCAACCGTACCACGGCATTTTGGGGGTTACACATCAGCAATTCGACTTCTTCCGTGAGAGGATCATACTTTGAAGATCTGTTCTCTCTTCTCAGCAACACTCGACCTGGGCTGGATAGCCAAGTGGGGATAAATATCCCGAAGGAGGATTTCCGGTTGAACCGAAAAACTCATGTGGAGTTTCGTTTGTTGCCGTAGATAGTAATGATCTAATCGAGTATAGGGCCTGGTTCAAGACTAGCTCCCATCTTGAGATCGGGAGATCGAGGTCTTTCAGTGCTAAAGTAACAGCGTTCCATAGAGTTTTGTTTAGTCGTTCAATTTGCCCGTTGCCTGAAGGATTAAAAGCGGTTGTTCTTCTTGTAGTTCTTAGTCCGAACGAAATGAAGGAGTCTCGTGACCCCAGGGTGACAGAGGTTGTTGTGTAACAGTTGAGGTCTTCTCCAGTCATTGCTGACGCAAAGTGGTTTCTTGAAAAGGTATCCGCCACAGCGTTTTGTTTCCCGGGTCGATATACGACGTCATATTGGAAAAAACTAAGCTCCAGTCGCCATCTTTGTATCTTTTCGTTTTTAATCTCGCCCTTGTTATGCTGGTCAAACATAAAAGACATTGAGCGTTGATCTGTAACCAATGTGAAGTGTCTACTGATAAGGTAATGTTGCAATTTTCTCAGGGCTTCTACGATAGCGTATGCTTCCTTTTCAACTGCTGAGTGTCTGCGTTCACTATTAGTGAGTGTTCTTGAAAAGAATGCGACAGGACGGCCGTCTTGATTAAGAGTTGCGGCGATCGCGATGTCAGAGGCATCTGTTTCGACTGTTAGTGGTCGATTATAATCTATCGTCGACACAGCAGCGTTTCCAAGTTCATGTTTTTGCTGTTTAAAAGCTTCTTGTACTTGTTCAGGGGGAGAAAAGGTTTTGTTGTTCACCAATAAATGGATCTTGTTGGAGAAATTTGGGATCCATTGAGAATAATAGGACAGTAGTCCAATCACCCGCTTTTGTGATTTCATGTCTTGTAGTGGAGGTAGATTTCTCAACGCTTGAAATCTTTCGGGGTCTGGTCTTAATTGCCCTTGTGAGATTTCGTAGCCTAGGAGGCATACTTTATTAGTCGCAATAGCACTTTTATCATCGTTGAAGGTGATACCGTACTTCTTAGCGGCGTTGAGAAATCTCTGTAGATTCTGGTCGTGGCTACTGGAGTCACGTCCGCAGATGGTAACGTTATCCACGTAAGCGAACGTATCCTGTAGCCCTTCCTCCTCAATTATTGTGTTGATCGTCCTTTGAAATGCAGCAACTCCGTTTGTCACTCCAAAAGGAATGCGGTAAAACTGATAAAGCTTTCTGCAAGCCTCGAACGCAGTGTACTGCTTTTCATCATCCCTTATAGGTATCTGGTGGTAAGCGCTTTTGAGGTCAAATGTACTGTATATTGAGTATTTAGATATTTCCTGCATCAGTTCATCAACTTTTGGCACGGGGTAAGCGTCGAGGTAAGTGAATCGATTGATGGTTTGACTATAGTCGATAACCATTCTCTTTTTGTGCCTTTCATTCGTTGTTACAATTATTTGGGCTTGCCACGGGGACGTGGAAGGCTCAATAATTTTGTCAGATAGAAGTCTCTTGATTTCAGTTTGAATGAATTTGGAGTCAGGCATAGAATATTTTCTAGATTTAGTGGCTATGGGGTGGCAGTTAGGAGCAAGATTAGCGAAGAGGCGAGGGGCTTCAACTCGTGCAGCTTCCAGCGTACAGACCTGAAGAGTGCTTCGTTTTCCCTCAAATGGGATCATCAGTTTTTCGTGCTGGCTGATGAAATCTAGTCCTAAGATTACATCAGATACTAGTCCGTCTAGTAGTGAGAGCTTCACACTTTCGTATTGTTCGTCTTTGTACTTTATTTTGGCGAAAATATGTCCGTGAGTAGTGCGAGAAAGATGTGTAGAGGCCATGTAGATTCTGTTTCTGGACATTTCTAATTTCCATTTGTACCTTTTAGCAATTGAAGAAGATATATAGCTTTCACTGCTCCCCGTATCTACGAGAGCCTTCAATGGTACTCCATTGACCAGTATTGAAATTGTAGATTTAGTAAGGCCGGACGCTGGTGTCGATGCCCAGGAAGATCCAACGGTTGTAGTCCGTGACGTCTCATCATCTGCTTTCACTATGGCTGAGGTTATAGATTTAAGTGTCTGTCTGGTCGATCTACAAACTTTCTGGAAATGGACCCTCTTGACGCACAAGTTGCATGTAGCGTCACGGGCTGGACATCTAAAGCGTTGATGTGGGCTGTTTCCACAAAAGAAGCATCTTTTACTAGTCGCCGCACTCACCTCGTGTTCTAATTTTGTTGTTGGAGAAAGGCTCTCCACGTCGGCGCTAGCTCCACATGGAGTTTCAGAGTAGATGTTATACGCCATGGCATGGTTATGGGCATATTCAAGTTGTCTTGCCTCTTCATAGGCGCACTGTAGAGTTAGAGTAGATTTCTCTAAGAGTCGCAGCCTTATGCTGTTTGAAGCCAGTCCAGTAATGAAGGCGTCTCAAGATATCTCTGTGTTCTTCAGCGGTGACAGCTTTGAAGTCACAGTCTTTGGCCATACTTTTAAGCTTAAGTAGGAAGGAGTCAACGGTTTGTCCGTTCTCTTGTCGACATAGAGTTATGTGCCGTGCAAACATTTCGCTTTTAGGCTTCACGTAGACATTTTGTAGAGCTTTGATTGATTCTTCGAACGTTGTACACTCACTTATGTACTGAAATACGCTCGAAGAAACGTAGTTTTCAAGTAGTTTCTTTTTGTCAATCTCACAGTGAGAGACTGAGGAGATGATATTCTCAAACGTTCTGAGCCAGTGCAGCCACTTCTCGGCAGCCGATGGCGTGCTAGGCTCTATGTCTAGCTCTTTTGGCCTAAATAGACGTTCCATTTGTATTACAATTTTTACCTACAGACTGAGAATAGTGTTGAACGAAAATCCAAATAAGATACACGAGACACATAGATCCATAGAATTGAAAATTTCTAGTTTAATAAATTGTAATAAGAAATAAAGGAACACTGAAGAGTAACCTAAAACAAGGCTTTATTAAACTAGAACGACACATGAACTGACGAAAGAGACTCGGACAGTAGCACACTAAATCAATGTTGTGAACACATTCTCACGACGTTACACAAACATAAACAAATACTAACTATTTCACACACATGTGTTACATGTTACCATGGGGGGATCGGAATTTAGTGACTGATTTTTTGCTTTGATTTTGTTTATTTTAGGTGAGATTTTAATACTAAACCATCACTTGCCCCAGCACAGCCAAGGGAGTTTTCAGTTTAAAACCCCTTACCAGGGGTTTTGAGTTTAAAACCCCCTACCAGGGGTTTTTGCAGTTAAATCCGCCTCTTCTATAAAACAAAACAAAAAAATGCAAGCGATAATCCCCTAATGCCAAGAGCACAGTTAAGAAAGATTTTCATTTTAAAACCCTCTCCAAAATTACGATAAACCCCCTCTTCAATATAAAAAAAAGCAAATTACACACTCGAAATTCTATGAGCGTAGCCAAAGAGGTTTTGAGTTTACCTCCCCCCCCCCTTTAAGTAGGGTTTAAAGCTAAAAAATACCTCTTCAATACGCGGCATAAAAAAAAAAGCAAATAACGCAATCAAAATGTTATGAGTGTAGCTAAATGGGTTTTGACTCAGTTTTGAGTTTAAACACCCCTTCAGCGGGGTTTAAAGGTAAAAAATACCTCTTTAATATTAAAAACAAAGCAAATTAAACACTCAAAATGTTGTGAGTGTAGTCAAAGGGGTTTTGAGTTTAAACCCCACGCAAGCGGGGTTTGAAACAAAAAAATACACCTTCAATGTAAGAAAAAAAGTAAATTACACACTCAAAATGCTATGAGCGTTGCCAAAAGGGGTTTTGAGTTTAAACTCCCCTTCAGAGGAGTTTGTTGCTAAAAAATACCTCTTCAATATAAAAAAAAAGCAAATTACACACTAAAATTATTTCAGCGTAGCCAAGCCAATTGGGTGTTTTGAGTTAAAATCCCTATCCTACAGATGGCCTTTTTTTTTAAAGTTTAAAACCCCTCCAGATAGTTTTGAGTTTAAATCCCCCTACAGAGCGTTTTGAGGTGGAAAATATTATTCTAAAGCAAACTACAGTTACTAAGTTCTATGACCGTAGCTAAATGGGGTTTTGAATTAAAAAAAAAACAACTCATGAGATTTTTTAGTTTAAAACCCCCAACAGATGATATTGACAATAAAACTTCCCCTCTCGATATAAATATATAAAGCAAACTACAGTCACTTAATTCCAAGAGCGTATTCAAGAGAGGTTACACATTTCTACCAGTGGCGGGGCTCCATTAATAAAGTGCAGTGAATAGTCATCTGCCGAAATTGAAAAACACTAAATGTGGCTCAACAAAGATGGCTAAGACAGATTTTAAGAGTCAGTTATAGAGATCGGGTCTAAATCAAGGAAATCCAGTGCCGAACTGGAAGTCGACCCCTTAGTAAGATTGTAAGAGAGCGACGCATGTGGTTTGCGGGACATGTTCTCCGACAAAATGAATTACGCATAAGAAGAATTGCAATGATATCCTAGTACAACTTGACGCCACTCATTCATGGAGGTCCTCATGGCAGGTGGAAAGAGGCTTCAGACATTACCAGTAACAGATTTTTATGGAAACAGCTTGACGTCAAATGCTCCGAACGGCGCGGGAGGGTCTCAGTCAATAGGAAGAATAGCACAATAGGTTTTTGAAATAGAACTTTTTAATAGCAGGAAAATGCAGTGTAGATACCTCAGAATATGCATTTTGTTGGCTTTCAATATCAGAAATAGTGCTCCTAGCGCTCCCCCAGACCCACTTGCTAGTAGTGGCGGGGAATCTACAATTTTTCCACTAACTCATGGAAGAACCTATTCTAGGGCACAATTAACGTCTTCCGAAAGAATGAAAGGTCAGAATGTAATAAAGATTATGTACACACACACACACACATACATAAATACATATAAAAAAAAATTATTATTATTATTTTGTTCCGAACATTGCAAATGGATGACTTTTTATCGCACAGTCTTGAATGTAAATCGAAACAATTTTTTTAAAATTATTTAAAAAATGATAACGTAATAATTTTAAACACGCGAGAGTCGCACTATTGTGTTATTATAGCATCAATCATTTCTAAATTTAGATTTAGATAAATCTATTCGGCCGTGTTCTTTAATTTTCCGAAGTCAATCCGGTCATGAATCGAATTTTTTTTATTCTAGAATCTAGATCTAGTCGGCATATATTTTGGTGATATCCAGTTAAAAACTAAGCAGCTATTGAAATTGGTAGGTGTCAACAAGTTCTTTTGTATTCGTCAACACTAAATTCTTTTCTTCTTTTCTCTTTCTGGTCTGTTCTTCTTCTTGCTTTAACTTTCTTTCTTGGACTTCCTCAAAACGTCACATCATGACTTGCTAATGTTGCTCACAAATAAATGAATAAAACCAAATTCTAGTGCCTAAAGAAAACAAATCAATAAGTTCTCCTGCCATTAGCCTGTGAGCATTTTTTTTAAAGCTGTCAAGGCATGATTTCAAAGCGCAGCTTGACCCTTCCGCTGAAATAAAGGAAGCTAGATTATGTTTTCAGCTTATAGTTGATGTATAGTCTCATTTGTAACTGTCAGGCACATTTCAACAAGATGTTAACGACATGTTAAACATTGGCTCTGATGAAATCCTGACAGCTCGTCGTTTAAAACTTAATAGTGTTACTTCCCTGTCCAGGGACTCAAAGGTCTTGAGATAATTTATACAACACAAAAGTTTTGATAATAGCTAAATATTTTGTTTTCACTTTGCCATACTATAATATATATCATGGGCGTAGCCAGGGGGGGGGGTTTCAACCCTCCCCCCGAAATGAAATCCCCCCCGCAGGGGGGGGGGGAATCGGAATTGAGTAATTGATTTTTTGCTTTGATTTTGTCTATTTTGGGTGACATTTCAATACTAAACCATCACTTGCCCCAGCGCTGCCAAGGCGTTTTGAGTTTAAAACTCCTACCAGGGGGTTTTGAGTTTAAAATCCCCTAACAGGGGGTTTTGAGTTCAAAACCCCTATCAGGGGGTTTTGAGTTTTAAACCCCCTACCAGTGGGTTTTGAGTTTAAAACCCCCTACCAGGTTTTGTTTTGCAGTTAAATCCCTCTCTTCTAATAACAAAACAACAAAAAAAAGGAAACAACTATCTCCAAATTCCAAGAGCACAGTCTAAGGAAGAGTTTGATTTTATAACCCCCCCCCCCTATTGAATATAAAAAAAAGCAAATTACGCACTCAAAATGTTATGAGCGTAGATAAATGGGTTTCGACTCACTTTTGAGTTTAAACCCCCATTTAGCGGGTCCGAAGCTTCAAATGATTCTTCAATATGAAAAAAAGTAAAGTATGCACTTAAAATGTTATGAGTGTAGCTAAATGGGTTTTGACTCAGTTTTAAAAAGAAAGCAAATTATACACTCAAAATTTAGTGTAGTCAAAGGGGTTTTGAGTTTAAACTCCCCTCCAGTGGAGTTTGAAGATAAAAAAATAACTCTTCAATATAAAAAAAAGCAAATTACGCACTCAAAATGCTATGAGAGTTGCCAAAAAGGGTTTTGAGTTTAAGCCCCTTTCAGTGGGGTTTGATGCTAAAAAAAATACCTAATATAAAAAAAGTAAATTACACACTAAAATTATTTGAGCGTAGCCAAGCAAATTGGGGGCTTTGAGTTTAAACCCCTGTCCTACAGTTTGCTTTTCTTAAAAGTTTAAAACCCCTCCAGATGGTTTTGAGTTTTAAAAAAATTTCTAAAGCAAACTACAGTTACCAAATACTATGACTGTAGCTAAATGGGGTTTTGAATTAAAAATAAAAACAACTGCAGAGATTTTTTAGTTTAAAATCCACAACAGATGATTTTGACGATAAAACTTCCCTTTTCAATATAAAATCTAAAGCAAAATACAGTAACCTAATTCCAAGAGCGTATTCAAGAGAAGTTACACATTTCTACCAGTGGCGGGGCTCCATTAATAAAGTGCATTGAAAAGTCATCTGTCGAAATTAAAAAACACTAAAATGTGGCTTAACAAAGATGCCTAATAGAGATTTTAGGAGTCAGTTATAGAGATCGTGTCTAAATCAAGGAAATTATATGCCAAATTGGGAGTCGACCCCTTAGTAAGGTTGTGACAGAGCGTCACATGAGGTTTGCGGGACATGTTCTCCGACAAAATGAATTACGCATACTAAGGGTTGCGATAACATCCTAGTACAGCTTGGCGCCAGTAAGGCAGTAAGAATAGCATTTTAGGTTTTTGAAATAAACTTTTTAATAGCAGGAAAATTTACTGTAGATACCTCAGAATATCAATACCAGAAATAGTGCTTGGCTCCAAGCGCTCCCCCAGACCCCATTGCTATCAATGGCGGGGAGTCTACAATTTTTCCACTAACTCCAGGAAGAAACATTGTAGGGGATAATAATCGTCTTCCGAAAGAATGAAGGGTCAGAATGTAATAAAGATAATGTACACACACACACATACATACTATTAATTTTTTTTTCACTGTGGGGGGGGGGGGCAGGGGGGAGGAGAAAAAATCCCCTTTAACCCCCCCCCCCGAAAAAAATTCCTGGCTACGCCCATGGTATATATAGTAGACATTCTCCCCTCCCCTCTCCCGAGAAAGAAGTTTAAATAATTTTGATGATTTAATGAATTCACATGGCTTTAAATCTACTTTTGGACAACCATGTGCATTTTGCACCAATCTGTCCCGCTCAAAAACAGCTGTTTGAAAAAGGGTCGCGTCAAAGCTTCTGTGCCAAAACGTCCTTCCTCGACAACAGCTGTATACTTTTGAATTGACCACTTCTGAAACCGAGGACAAAACACAAACGTTGTAAAAATTACAGAAAAAAAAACCAACATGAAAGTAATTAAATGTCTGGTCTTTTTTTTATCACCAGGAGATTAAGGAGAACTATAGAATTGATAGTTTGTTTCTTTGTCGTCGTCTGCAATTCTGATTGTATCCATTTTTATTGTCTCTCTTTGAATAACACAATTTATTGATCCTCTAATGTATACGCCATTATGTTTTTGTTTTTTTGAGAGTTAACAACTTTTTTAGGTTGCACTTTCCACAACACTGTGGGCCTAGAGCGTATGGGCGCATTTGCTGGCGACATGTTAAAGTAATCCCATAAGTCAGCATTTCTCAAACTTTGCTATAAATGCGTTGAGCCTTGAAAGATCATACTTATCTTAACAAGTAGTTCCATTCCTGAGAATGACAAATTTCTCGCAAATTTTTATTAACATGATTAAAAGTGTTATCTGCTGTTTCGTCCCTTGTAAAAAACAAGTCAATAAACATCGCAGGTGATACTATTTCAAGAACGTTCTAGACTTCCTACTGTAGACTTTATAGAATGTTTGCTTCGCTTCTATCAGCTCACTCCGTCTGTCTGACTGTCTGTCTGTCCGTCTGTCTGACTGTCTAGTCAAAATCTTTGACACGTCATTTCTCCCACTTCCCATTCTCGGATCAAGTTGAAACTTTGCAGGCTTAATAAACTCATGAATAAATCAATTAATTAACCAATTAGTTAATCAATTAGTCGTAATTGAATTGAATAACAGTTCATTAAGTCTGATAATTCAAAATCAGACTAGGACATTTAAAGATCAGTCTATGACATCTAAAGATCAGTTTATGACATCTAAAGATCCTTCTGTCATCTAAAGATCCGTTTATGACATCTAAAGATCAGTCTATAGCATCTAAAGATCAGTTTATGACATCCTAAGATCAGTCTATGACATCTAAAGATCCTTCTTTGTCATCTAAAGATCAGTCTATCATACTCTATGACATCTAATTATCAGTTTCATTAAAAGTTTTACGATAATCTCAAAAAAATGTTTCAATTTATAAATAATGTATATGCAATTTTCTTTTGTTATATTTAAGAAAATTACAAGAAAAGTATTAACCTGTTTTAATCGTAGCGGGCCAGCATTAGACCCAATCTGGCAACTACAGATGGCAAACAACAGTCAGCATAACAATCTAGTTGTTTTCAATGACTCATGTTTCCTCGCTAACAAGTATCAAACCAGCCGTCCCCGGAGAATCCTCCCATCCCTCCAGCCCGCGTTATAAACCTGTTTCTTACTGCCCCATCAAAGTTGGGCGAGCTGGACTGATGGTCCAGAATATTACATTGCACCAAGTTCAAAGAAATGTCTCCCGCGAGACTTGGTCACGAACGCAGCTTCTTTAAACTCGAATGTTAATTAAAACGTGTTTGAGTTACATTGCCAACTTGCTCCTGGCCATCAATGTTTAAAAACTACATTCTAGCAATAATGTTGCTTTTGGAGAAAAAGCTACAAATAATCATTGCATTTTATTACTTTTTTTGGGTTTGTTTTTGTTGTTTTTTTTGTAATAGAAAAAAACAAACAAGAAAACGTACACTTTAAATATAGATCTATTTGTAAAACAGAAAATAACAAACTTTTACAAATTGCAAATAATTTTTATTCCTTATAATTTCCTTGAATCATTTGAATTATTTTTATTATTGGTTTGAAAAAAAAATGGGGAGAGGGTCCTCTACTTGGTTTACCTTGACCTTTATTTAAAAATAATATCCCTAACTGTTTATGCTCATAACACCTCACTTGATTAGGTTTGCTTTAAAAAGTAGTATCCAAGCAACGACAATAGTAATGTTTTATCCCAATCAATTATGCCCCCTGGTCTTTCTAAAAATACACATCAATAGAGATCCTGATTAAGAGCGTTCGTTGTTCCAAACATCAAAGTCACATGCTGTCACTGCCACATCCCTGTCTGTTGGTCTCCACGCTGACTGACTGAAGATAACTTGATTAGGTTCCATAGTAGGGCCCTCTACAAATATTGTTGTCATTTATCCGAGAAAAGTGGGACTAGTTTTATCTAACTAAAAAAATGTAATAGACAATAATGAACACATTTTAGAGGACCATGCTGACTTGCACTGTGAGCTCCTTCTATTCCAAAACAAAATAATATTCCACGCCCCGTCTTCAATGGGGCGTCACTAGGGTCGATATCATCAGGTGTGGTTAGCTGTGGGGCGTCACTAGGGTCGATATCATCAGGTGTGGGTTAGCTGTGGGGCGTCACTAGGGTCGATATCATCAGGTGTGGGTTAGCTGTGGGGCGTCACTAGGGTCGATATCATCAGGTGTGGGTTAGCTGTGGGGCGTCACTAGGGTCGATATCATCAGGTGTGGGTTAGCTGTGGGGCGTCACCACGGTCGATATCATCAGGTGTGGGTTAGCTGTGGGGCGTCACTAGGGTCGATATCATCAGGTGTGGGTTAGCTGTGGGGCGTCACTAGGGTCGATATCATCAGGTGTGGGTTAGCTGTGGGGCGTCACTAGGGTCGATATCATCAGGTGTGGGTTAGCTGTGGGGCGTCACTAGGGTCGATATCATCAGGTGTGGGTTAGCTGTGGGGCGTCATGTTATTCCCCTCCCTCACCATCAACATTCCTTTTCAAATTTCTTCATGAAATCTATGGATCTATGGTTCATTCTAGTATTTTGTTCACCATTGCAGCGAGCTGATTAGCTAGTTTAAGCATTTGTTTAAAATGTAAAACTTGTTTCGGCTCTATTGTATAACATTTATATTAACCGAGATCAATCGTTATAGAAAGCCTCAACACCGAATCGCGACGTCACAATTTGTGGGCAGTAAAGACCAATAGCCCGTAGCCACTTCACAAGTCTGACGTTACGACCGGCAACAAGCTATTAGACTTAGACATGAGACTTTGTGTCGCGCCTTTTTTTTTTCTGCGTTTAATCAATGTTTTGTAACTTAACCCCCCCCCCCCCATTCCTCTTTTTTGGTTAAATTTCATTGGAACTAATAAAAGACGGGGAGGTTAGTAGCAAAAAAAAAATGGGAGTGCAATTAAAGGTCCATGCCTACCAGCAAAATAATTTGGGCAAACACAGCCTCGAAGACATCAAAGCAGTCCATGCCGCTCGTGCATAGCAGAAAGTACGGTCTAACGTTTCTGCAAATGATAATACGTACAGTGTTTAGTGTATTTTTTTTGTGTGGATATTCTTGTTGAATTTCAAACAAAAATAATTGTAATAAGAATTTAAAAAAAAAAAAAAACTATTCGGACCTTTGTGTCATGCCGCTGTCACTTTTTTTTTGTTAAGTTGTCTGCATTAAATTTTGTTTTTCTTTGGTCGCGACCAGACCGGCCCATTCGGTACCGGCCCACCGGGCATTTGCCCGTTTGCCCATATAGCCAGTCCGCCCCTGAATAAATGATAAATTAATATATCAAATACTATTTTTATATGAACTATATGCTTCATTAATAGAGACTTTGTGCCTATTCTTCGACTGTTATTAGAAACAAGTCACAAGTTTTGATAGATAACAATTAGTATAATTTTAACTAAAGTAATCCATTTTAATCCATTTTAAAGATACAACAGTTGTTGTCTTTTCATATAAGTTATTGCAGTCGGAACTCATGCTCAAATGAGTTTGAGTCTATGTGAACACAGACATCAAATACAATAACTTTAATAGCTCTGCAATTTTCTATGTTCATAAGAACGTCATTAGCAGAATGGTTACATTGTCTGCTTAGGTGGCTTGAGCCCCCCCTCCATTTCATTACGTTTATTTATTGAGGGATTTGACTACACCAACATTTAACAGAAAGACTTCATTCGCATTTATCGTGTATCATGTAGACCTAAAAAATACTAATTTGTCGCGCTCACTTGTTTATAGAAAGCTACATCTACAGACGATTTAATCCTTATGTTCTAGTGAATCTATGAAATCACATCATGACCTGTTGTATTGTAATATGTGTATCATTTGATATATATTCCACAGAAAGACCGCTCTAGCCTACTAACACTATGCTAGAGGCCTGGGCATGTAACACAGGAGTGTAGTCCTGCATCGTTTGCCTGTGGACTGTTAATGATTTAATTATGTAGCCAACTAAAAATATTTCTTTTTTTTTTTTTCAGTTTAGAAACCTGAGATAAAAAAAACTACCATGGAAAAAAACTTGTTTTTTTATGTCTGGAAAATTGTTTTCTATTTGATAATGTTAATTGAATTTGGATGGCGGCTATGTTTTTTATAACGTTGAATTCTTTGTAAATGTTTCTAACTGATAGACTGATTGCTAATCGTGTACAAAGCTTATATTAACTCACTTTGTCTGTCTGTAAGAAGTTTGTACACGTTATTTCGCCCATATCCATTCTCGGATCAAGTTGAAATTCTGCACAATTCATAGACAAGACATAAATCAATTACAAAAAATAGTCAATTAGTAAATTATTTTGTTTCATACCAATAAGGGAAGTTAATCCTTCAGTATTTACAGATACTGGGCTAAATATGGAGGGTTTCGTCCCTCTTAGATAATTGAACACGTTATTTCTCCCACACACATTCTTGGCTCAAGCTGAAACTTTAAACGATTATTTATTGTACCTTGTTTTTCTATGTGAACGTAATGAGACAAAACAATAGAAATAACTGTCAGTTTATTTATAGACGCATTCTTTATTATGTAGTTCTACCTCCCACGTCTTTAGAATGAGAAATAGCCTATGTGTTTGTTTTTTTTTATCAAGTACAGAATTAGAGGCCAATGAATCGAATTAGTTTTAGCTTAAAAAGAAGTTCACGACAGGCAACTCTCATCTTGTAATCATCAAACTCATTTGTCACGTGACCAAGGTCACAAGATTCTCCCCTGCGAGTGTCTGTATTTTCATCTTTATATCTGAAGTAAACACGGACTAGAAAGTTGTGTTCCCACAGGTTTACTTTCGGGGGGCGCCTCTAAATCCAGCCAGCCTTGATGGGTACCTGATAACAGCTGGGGAAAAGTCAAGGCGGTTGGTCGTTGTGCTGGCCATATGTCACCCTCGTTCAACGTGGGCCACAGAAACTGATGACCTTGACATCATCTGCCCCGTAGTTCACAAGGTCTGAAAGGGGAAACTTTACTTCGCTGGTTGGTGATCAAATATTTTTGTCTGACATGCTAACGTTCTCTTATGTTAAATACAAGATTGAAATGGCGGATGTCATTTTGATTTAGCTTGAAACCTTCAACACATTCTTCAACATTTAGGATGACACTCACTGGGGCATTGGTACTTCCCTTTAAAATGTGACATGTACTGGTAGGTATCAAATAAGCAATATTTGAATCAGAAGCATCAGGTTATTATTAACTTATTCATATTTATAATTTGAAGATTTATTCATTAATATTTAAATTTTTTAAAGCTTTGTGGAAACTTCTGGGTCGGTTGGTGGAACCTGGTTGCACTGGGATCACGATAACGGCTCTAACAATTTTCTTAGAAAAATTTGACAGTTAATGTACACATTTGGGAAAAGAATTATTAGCTCGTTGACCACATTGGGAAAACTCTAGTTTGACCGTTATAATTTTTCATAGTAAAAAAAGAAAATTAAATTTGGCTAGAGAACGAGAAAATATTTATCTTGAACGGACTATAAGTCTTCAGGTATTTACCAATTCATTGAGAGTTTAATACATTCATGTTCACAAAATTTAGTGCATTGTCTTGCAAGTCTAGACCATGGCCTAGATCTAAGAGTATATCAATTATATCAAAATCATTGGAATTTTATATGGTCTAGTAGATGATCTATACATTCGCTTAACCAGGATTCTTTCTGTGAGGTGAATCGGGTAAAAAAAATGGCCCATTGTTTTTTTAATTTAACATTCAATGGTTTTTAAGAGAAACATATTGCTCTGTACGTTGTGTTAAGGAAGTATTGTCTTTTCAAAAAATATTTTTTTTATGTTATTCTTGTTCTTAAATCAAGAAGTTATTTCTTTGAAGTCTTGGAGTATATTGGCTATATTTCAAGGGAGAAAATTTTGTGCGCCTCTTATGACGATTGTTTGAGTGTAATGTTTGTTTTATGAAAATGTAATTTTACAAAAAAAAAAAATATATATATAAATTAAAGATAATTTATAGATAAGCTTCGGGGGCGATGCTCGCTGATTTTTCTCATTTATGACGCGTTTTTAAGAATTCGCCTTTGAAAAAAAAAAACCTGAGCTACAGACCACAACGACCTTGTAGTTTCTTGACGACCTTCTATTGTCTCCTACTAAGTTGATGCAAAACATGAGGACAGACTAACCCAGCTCTTGGAGGTCTTGTATGTACTTGTAATATATATATATATATATATTTATATATATATATATATATATATATATATATGTTTTCTAGCTGGAGGTCCAACTTCTTCCAAGTCAGAAACATCTGTTGATTTGCTGTTTGATGTTTTTGTAGCTGTTTTCCAAATGGTAGGCTTGCTAGTGTGAGACAATACTTTGCTAACAATACCAAAACCTTAGTCTACCGGACCTGTGTGATGAGCACTTTGCTATACGGAAGTGAAACATGGTCAATCTACTCATGGCAGGAAAAAAAGCTAAATATCTTCCACCTCCGATGCCTAAGGCGGATCTTTAAAATACGCTGGCAAGATAAAATAACCAATGACTAAGTGCTACGAAGAGCAGGGTGCCAGGACATCGGCTGTGCTATCAGAAGCAGACGCCTTGGCTGGCTTGGCCACGTTCATAGAATGCCAGAAGGCCGACTGCCACAAGACATTCTGTATGGCGATCTAAAAGAAGGCAGGAGCCCGCTGGTCGCCGACTTTTGCGTATACTTATGTATGGAAACGCGACATGAAGCTCTTCAAAATCGACATTAGCAGCTGGGAAAGATTGGCACTGGATAGATCCACATGGAGAGCGATCATAAAGGAAGGGTCCGGGTTGCAGATGCCATGCACAACAGTAGTAGAAAGAAGGGTGAAAATGCAATGGCGTCTGGTGATTACAGATGTCCAACCTGTGATCGCAACTGTGCGTCAAGGATTGGCCTATTTAGTCACACAAGAAGTTGCAAAGGGAAAAGATCGTCTCTCGAGAAGTAAAATGTCATATAGGCTTGCAAGCCTACGCTCAACATTCCTCCTTTTTCCTGCGGGCTTGGGACAGTCCTTATCGGATTTAGTCTCTGGCCAGAAGTGTGAACAATACAACACGTTCAAATCCACTGAGATAGGAACAACAGCAGACGTTGTTGTTGTTCTTAGTTCAAACAGATCTAAAACAGATTCTCATGAAAGACTACCAAGCCTAAAGGGAATAGAAAACCAATACTTCGCACCCACCGCCACCGGGAAATATATGAAAATTATGAAAATTTAGAGCGATGAATATCGACGCACTCTGCATACTGGTACATAATCATATACATTTATATCTTCATTAGATTAATATTGCTTCTTAGAGTGTTGCCAAAAACTGACCAGATTTAGTCAGAATATCAAACCGAAACAATATACGCCTTTGACATTGGAGCGTAGTGGCAAATAAATGTTATATTATTTATGTAGAATCAATTCTTCCTTGACGTGACTCCATTTTGGCCGCCCCCGACCCGAGCAATCAATTTTTATTAGCTGGCTATAAATAGAGGACCTCGTGGCACCCTAATTTCCCTCAGCGCATGTGACGCAACACATAAGTCGGCGTTTGCAGACGATAAATCTCGAGAACGCTGCTGAGATCAACTGAGCGCACGAGTGCTATCAGCACTATTCTCTGAATTTACAAAGCAAATCTAATACAGTGTCAATGTTCTGTTCTTTTTAGCGACCAAAATAGACCGATACGTATTCCCCGAAGACAAATTAAACACCAAACTATGCCGCCCTGTTCCACAGATTTGTATCCTGTTTTTTTCCCTCCTTCTAAATATAAACCACCTAGCAATTTAAATAATGGCCTTTTTTTCCCCTACTCAACAATTATCGTAAAAAATGTCTTTAAGATGAATAGACATTGCCTAATGCACTATAAAAATATTCATTTCCTGTAAGAGAAAATATTTTTTACTCACAAATATTTTAAATTGAAATAATTTTCCACCTAATAGTTTGCAAATCAGCGGGGAAAAATTACAATTGCATCAGGGCAGGTCAAGTGTAAATTAGCTCCCTTTGAAACGTAATGTGAAGCGTTATTTGTATTAGTGAAGAATATTTTTACATTTGTAAATATTGAAAAAGTGTGAAGGAAGTTTGTAGAGGAACAGAAACAAAAGTTGTTTTTTTTTGTTTTTTTTTTCAATTCTAGTCTATGTAGAGATGTGTGCTCTGGTCGCCTGGTTCTAACAAATGTATCAATTATCTACTTATTCAGCGTGTCCGGAAGTATGCTATAAGTGTATACCAGGCGCTATAGAGCAGAGTTACTTTACTGCTGTGTAACTGTGGGATGTGTGGCCGGGTGGCGAAAACCACTCCTATCAAGGAGGCTCGAGTCGATTCCTTACTCGAGCTGAGTTGTGTTTGCTGAGCGCCTAAAGGCAGCTCGGAAACCTTCTCCCAGATACCCCCGCCCACACTGGTCCACAAAAGAGATTGGCCCAGAGCACACTGAGCATGCTAATAGCATGAGTGACATTGTACTAATCAATTAAAGAAAAACAACAGAACAGTACCATTATTTCAAACCAAAAATCTTATCATAGTGAACAAGCAAAATAAAAAAATAAAAAATCGGCCCATGTAGTGGTCCACCCAGGCAGGTAAAAAAGGCATTATCAATATTTTCAGAAATAACATCAGAATTAGATTATATCAAAGGCAAATGACAGAGAGGAGTGGATAAAGAAGGTTGAAAGATCTTGTGTGGTGCCCCACAAGCTGTTGCATCAGAACTTTGAATGGACTAAAATATTACTATGTCGGATTTCACTATCTTTTCTAGTTTGCGAGATCTAAACGACAGACGGAAACATGAACAGACATTTCACACAAAACTAATAGCGTCTTTTCCCGTTTTGGGGCCGCTAAAAACACCAAAGCTTATATTAATGTGTATCAATTAGTTTGATCAGTCATGTAATTAAATTTGTAATAGATCTAGACTAAAAATAATAAATCTGTGTGATTATAAACATTTTTTTCAACAATTGTTTTTGTCACAATTTCATGCTTTTAGCTTCTCAATACGCTATGATCCTATCAATTGTCTGGACTAGTTGGCAAGGGGGAGAAAGAACGGGGTATCTGGGTGATCGCTTTTTAAATGTATTTTTAAAAAAAAAGTAAACGACCTGAATTTGAACTTAAAGGCTAAAGCCTTCTCAAGCCAATGCTGTAAGGTAAAACAAATTAATTGTGAACATTTTCAGCTTGATCCGAGATTGGGTGTAGGAGAAATAACGTGTACAAACGTTTTTCCAGACAGACAGAGTGAGACTATATAAGCTTTGTAATAAAAAGTAGGCTATGCATGTGTGCGCGCGCGATGAAGTCACCAAACAATATTTATATAAAAATAAATACGAAAATAAAGAAAATAAACTATTTAAAAATGTGGTACGCCAGTAGTGTGGGTGGAGGTGGAGAAAGATAACTGTCTCGCAGGCAATGTCTAGGATTCTAGATCGAAACATGCTAAGTATGAAGGTATTTATAATATGTCTCTATAAATAAGGGAGGCGCTTGGCTTCCAAACCGTGTGTCCCGTGTTTGAATCCTGGTAAAGACTGGGATTTTTAATTTCGGAATCTTTAGGGCGCCTCTGAGTCCACCCAGTACCTGGCATTAGTTGGGGAAAAGTAAAGGCGAATGGTTGTTAAGCTGAGGCCACAGAAACAGATTGTGATTAGTTTTTTTTTGTTTAGAATTTAACAAGGGAAAGAAATCGTACTTGACTGATGTGTTGGTTTAAGTTGAGTTAGTTCCCTTTAAACTTTGTGTACAGATTAGTTAGTGTATTGGCTTGAGGAGAATTGAGCTAAGTACTTCGAATTCCAGATGTACAACTTTTTTTGTTCATGAAACACATTTAAAAAGCGATCACAGCAATATTTACCCAGATACCCCTTGGTTCTCTCCCACCCCCCCCCCCCTTCCCCATTTTTCCAACTGGTCCAGACAACTGATAGGATCACAGCTCATTGTGATAAGCTAAAAGCATGAAATTGCCCTAAACAGAAACAAATAGTAAAACTATTTCTAATCACACACATTTATTATTGCTAGTCTAGAATTATTACACATTTAAATTCTTTTATATTTCTTTTTTAAATTTCTTATTTTTTTTTTTTTTGTAATGTTATCTCTCTATTATGTTATGTGAAAGTATATAAAAAAAAAACCAGATTTATTAAAAACAAACAAGGGTGTGCCTACATTGTTTCCTCTCACATTCCTTCACTTGTAGGCCCACCCTTGCAGATGATAAACAACTCGTTTACAACAACACATTGTCATTATCATTTATTCTTCTAATCTTTCTAGAGTTTACAAACGCCAATCAATCTGTTCTTCAGCAGACAAACCAAGACACGCGAAATGACCATAAACCATATCAACATAATCAATCAGTTCATCAGCTACTCAGTTGACAAACTTGCAGCGTTAAAATCGTGTTCTAAGAAGCATAGCAGATGAACACAACTTAAGCTAAAAGAATCCAGTTATAAGTTCTTTTATTATACTGACTGGATAAGTAAATTAGCCAAATATAACAATAATAATAATAATCTTTATTACCCGTTTGGAAATTTCTTGTACAATTGTGCATTACAAATACCACTACATATTTTGAGTCAAACAAATGTGTAGGCCTACGATAGCATACAAAGTCTGTAGTCATACTCCAGGGGAAATTAACATTAGAAAGAATATAGAATAAATCTTTTAAAAGGTTAAAGGCCAAAGATCTGATTGTAATTTTTGTTGGTCAGATCTGAGACAAAAATGTACAGAGTGTATAAAGTGGATGGGATCTTAACATCAGCTTGATGAAAGCGGGCGCAGAACATTATCTTACATACATAGTTAAAACAATGAATTAGGATATTAGGGCGTTTTGTTTGAAACCAGATTGTCCAACCCTGTAAGTAGACATTCGAGTTTCCGGGAAGAAAAAGAAAAGAGGAATAGAAGGAAAGAAAAACTCTAAGAAATTGTACGCTTCATTGGGTCTTACAGATCACTTCAGTACGTACATCACATTCCTCCTCTCTCCACACACACACACATCACACACGCACGCGCGCGCACACACACACACACACACACACAGAGATGTTAGCAAAAGTAGAAATATGTCAGGTACATTTGAACTGTGTCAGACTGTCTCTATTCGATGGGACTGAAATATTGATGACGTAATACAGGTTGAGGACATGACTTTTGAACGTCAGTATTTTATACCTAGGACTGAACGGAATTTTAGACTGCAGTCAGTAGCTTTCTTTCCGTCAATGGGTGGAAAAACGTAACTCAGATTGTTTGCAGTTTCTTATAATGTAAATTAAATCACCAGTTTCTCATATCGAAGTGAGGCCCAAAATATGGCCCCACTCAGTTCGCCCCCCCCCTCCGAAAAGACGGCACAAAGTGTAGAAAATCCCTCTCCTTAAAAAAAAAAACACAAAAATCTTTCTCTACGTAAGGGTTAATGGATTGGTACCGATAATAAGCCAACATAGTTGTTTGATAAAGGACATAACAATATTAAACAGCTTTATGGAACCAAACACATAAATAATTAAGCCTTGTTGAATTATTCACCAACAAAATCTACGTGCCAAGGTTTTTTAGTCTGGACCATGTGATGATCGTGTTCAGATTGAACATTATTAGCCGTTTCTAAACTCTATCTGCGGCCAATGTGTAAAGTGCTCAGACAGATCTGAGACTGGAACAGATTTACTTACGTAGCTAGACATCCCTGCTTGACAAATTCCAAGTGATGCAGACAATTGATTTCTTCTACTCCATGTTGCTTGCAGTAGCGTTTCTAAATCTCCGAGAACAAACCTTCACGATGATTTCAAGAATTACAAGCACTTATTGGTGAGAACAAACCTTTTAAGTGATGAATCATGCATGAGAACAAACCTTTTCAGTGATGAATCATGCATGAGAACAAACCTTTTAAGTGATGAATCATGCATGAGAACAAACCTTTTCAGTGATGAATCATGCGTAACCCTTTTAGGCCTACGTAATCGTCTCACGGACGAACATATAAGAACTTTAGATTTAGGGCTCCAACTGGGCGTCCAATCTATGCATCCGGATATGTAAAAGTTGGTTTAGGGTCAACTTCTCATGAACTATAAACGTAAGTACCAAAGTTGTTTAGTGTCCTAGTTCCTTCTCTTTTTTGTTTTTGTTGATGTGGCCCGCGACACGAGTGTCGGAAATTAAAATGGAATAAGGTTGAGCATCACTGGTATATCATATGGCTAACTTGACTGCAATAGCCATTGGAATTAAAACACGTATTATTTTCTCGGCGTTATTTGATGCTGTAAGCATTCTTGTCAAGCTCTAGCTGCATTCCAATCTTAGAACATTTTTTTCTTCATTTCCTTGACGTGGCCAGTAATAGAATAGGAAATTAAAACCTTGAGAGAATGTACGTTTCTACTCTAGATATCGATTGTGTTTGTTTTAAGAAACTTAAGATGTAACAGAGCCCGAGAGTGAGGGGGTGTATGCGTGCATATTCGTCAGTGTGTGTACATGAGCATGTGTCAGTGCGTGTCTGTGTGTGTTCTGTAGCAATGTCTCCAAGAGAAAATTGCTGTCGGACTGAAACGACCAGTCATTTTTTCGTAGATCATAAGTTTGGGTCACGTGACAGTGACACAGTCAACGTATGTTCAAAGTTAAAAAGAGGTAAACAACCTTATGAATTCCTTTATAATTTATTCAGAGATGATCGTCTCTTGATGTATGTCCTTCCATTCCATATAAAGCTTCTTCATCATCATAGGTCAGGAGCTAGGGACTAGAAAATAAAACTGAAAAGCTTATTGAAACAATTATGCCTTTAAATTTTCAATTTGAATCTATCGATTTTAATACAAATAGGCAATATAAGTGAACTCCTTAAATAATAATACAATATATAGAGCTCATACATTTGATTTTACAGAGCAAAATATTATCCCATACCTTTCAAATACAAAGTTTACCAAAACTATCTTCTGTATATACCAACAAAAAAACAACAACCTCCGTCTATATTATAAGATTCATTTTGAAGGATAGGTTCATAGATCAAATCTTTACTTCATTAAGAATCATAAAAGAGGAAGAAGGCTAGAGCCCCCCCCCCCGCCCCAACCTCTGAGATTAAGAGAAACCTATCCTATTAGAAGAAGACTACCGTCGGACCGTTCATTTCCTATTAAAGCGCTGTCAAGTATTTGGTCTGAGTGAGTCTATTTTAGGGCCTCTACTCACTCCATCCAGTCAACAAAAAATCAATCACCCGAGGAAATCGGTGCACGTTCTTTTTTCACATGGGCTCGGTTGCCTCCCACCCACGTCGTACGAGCTGAGGATCTCTCACCCACGCTATACGGTACCCCCCCCCCCCCTCTCTTAAGCCCCTTACCCATACAAGCTTCTTGACACGCGTTCACTAGCTTAAACTTTGTGAACCATCGCCAATGTCTGGAGAAAGAAGCCATCAGATGTATTTCTTCACACACATACAGAATGTGTCGTTAAACAAAAATTAAAGTAATATAAGACATCTGAGAACATCTCCCAACCCTTCCCAGAGTAATTAGCCTCTGTGTAATTATGTTTTAATTACCGACCGAAATATTATCTTTCGTTTCCACGTTCAATATAGAATCCTATTGCTTGGGGCTGGTTAAGTGTAACATTGCGAGAGTTAGGTTTACATATGTCCTAATCACAAACCCATATTTGTGTGTGTGTGTGTCAGTCTGGTAAACTTATTTTTATTACGATTATTATAAATGCTATTAAGTTATACAAGAAAAAAGTTAACCAATACATTTTTTAAAAAGACTATTCCTACATTATTAAATCTAAAATATAATTAAAAATTTTTTGAAAATAATTTTTAAAATACTTGTATCCAACCCGAGACACCGTCAGCTAATTGAACGTATGATGTGTCTGATTTGGCCAGCGGGTAATGCGTACAATTACTCAAAGCATTAGGGTTTATTAAAAGAAATTTTTATAAATCAAATAAGAACATAAAACTAAAATGTTATTTAACCTTAGTTAGGCCAATAATATAATATGCATCCTCTGTTTGGGAACCCCTCAACTCAAGAAAACATAAAGAAACTGGAACAGACACAAAATAGAGCAGTGAGATTCATAACAAACGAATATTCACATTTGACTAGAGTAACACCTTTAGTAAAATCCCTAAAATTAGAAAGCCTTCAGGATAGAAGACTTAAAAGTAAATTATTATACATAATTATAATTATACATAAAATACTGAGCCATAATCTTCAATTACAAAAACAGAATTTAATAAAATACTCAGAAAGACACAAAGATAAAGGCACATTTCTCATTCCATATGCTAGGACAAATTTGTACAAATGCTCCTTCTTCCCTAGTGCTATTAGAGCATGGAATGGGTTGCCTGAGCTAGCAGAATTTAGGTCATTGGTTAATATGCATGACTAAATGCATGACGCGTAGGACGTAATAATCTTTTTAGAAGTAACGTCTGTATTATATAAGATAAGATAATTACTTATTGTTCACAATATGACTATCTAGAATCTAGAGTCAATCTAGACCTAAACTTCTGCTTTAGAAATTTTAAGATCTAGTCTAGATCTAGATCTACTTCTAAATCTTTTCGAATCTAGATGTAAACTAAATTAATGTATAAATTAATAAATAAAATTAAAGTAACTTTAAATTTACTCAGTTATCGCAAAATATCAGTACACTACGGCTGACTACGCCATTTTCTTTGTTACTGAATAATTCCAATGATAGGCATTTAAATCTAGACTTTGATGACGAAAGGCACTAATTTATTATACTCTTGAATCAATAATTCCTTACATACGGGAATAAACGAACGCGATAATCCTTTCAAAACCGATGTTGGAACTAAATCAGCCAAATTTACATTTATTTATTTTTTGCTTTGAAAAATTATAACGGTCAGACTAGATTTTCACCCCTGTGGCCAACGAGCTAATAATTCTTTTCTCAGCGATATAAATCAACTGTTAAATTTCTAGGAAAATCGTTAGGGCCGTTTTGTTGTGACTTGAATTGTATTGTATTGTAATAATTTAAAATAATGGAGGTGATGTCTTTTTTTTCTTTTTTAAAGCATTTACAAAATTTTTGCTTCTCTTTCTAGTGTTACATCACTGACCTAGAAATTGACTAAAACTTAAAGGTGCTCCTACGAGACGCATGCATGCCCTCAGTTTGTTCCTTAATGAACAGTGTATTGAATAGAAGGTGACTTCTTGGAAATATACAGTCAACAAATGGGTCATACAGTAAACAACTGGGTCATAAAGTAAACAAATGGGTCATAAAGTAAATAACTGGGTCATAAAGTAAACAAATGGGTCATAAAGCAAACAAGTGGGGCATAAAGTAAACAAATGGGTCATAAAGTAAACAAATGGGTCATAAAGTAAACAACTGGGGCATAAAGTAAACAAATGGGTCATACAGTAAACAAGTGGGTCATAAAGTAAACAACTGGGTCATAAAGTAAACAACTGGGTCAGAAAGTAAACACAGTAATGTTTACTATTGAATCAAACTGATTTTAGGTCTTTATTTTGTGTAAGCTGTCCAGCTGTAGCCTGTTATTTAGCTCTATTTTTTTTTTTACTAGCCGACCTTAAATCCCTTTGACATAACAACCAACACAAGTCAAAGGTTCAGTACACGGTGCAAGGAAGGACTATCCTTACAGTCCAGTCATTCCGGAACCGTAACCCCAACTTCCTGTTTCCCACGTGCGCCTGTTCCCCTCGTTTCCCCGACTCACCCAGACCGCCCCTCGTCTCACTCACGTTCCCACGAACACGACGCTTTTGTCACGCGCGTCATTAACGCCGTTGTTTGTAGCGGCTTAACTATAAATATTCTAAGCGCCTGTGTGCTGTCAAACGTCGTTCAGTGAGAAGTTCCAGTCTGGAGGGGCGGCATAACGTTTTGGTAACAAATTTGTTTTTATTAACTAAGTTGTACTCTTGTGTGACCCAAAGCTTTATTTCAATTAGCGTTCGTATGTCATTTAGATTATAATATCATCAGATGAAATTCATTTATGAAAATGTAAATTTCGAAGTTAAATACTACTAGGTAATAATTTCAATTATCCGAACAATATTAAGCTGAATTTTATTTTGTAATTTGATAATCATCATAATAGGTCATATAAATATATGAACTGTAGGATATAACAAATATACAAGGCTGCTTTTTTTTTCTTTGATTGCTAAGAGTTTTGACAAACTGTGTAAAAGTAGTGCCATTCTTTACTATAGAAAAGTCAATGAAGTAATCGCCATTCAGTGACTTAATCAAAATCATTTTTTTAAGTTCTGGTCATTAATAAATATTTAATGTGGCACCTATACATGGGGGTGCACTCTTCAAAAATGTTTGTGGTATGATTATTTATTAATCATTTATTGAGTTTCTCATTTTTGTGCCTTTTCAAGAAAATATTTCACTTGGGCCGCTAGAGGCGGCTGTAGGAGTTAACCTTCCCTAGTCCGTAAGAATTTCATGCACTTAAGTTTCTGGTAGCTAATCCTTTTCTTTTAAATTTAAGTTATCTAATCTATTAAAATTACTAAATGTTCCAATTTTAGTTTTAACTGTAAACTTATTGACATGGACTTTATCGGAAATGTTTTTTTATTGCTATTTTGTTTCCCTTTGGAGATTTTCTCGATGAATGTAAGTTACAGAGTTCTCTTTTCTTTGTATACAGTTTAATTTCTGATGATTCAGTTTACAAAAGAGAAAACAAAGAAAAAAACAACAGAAAAAAGACTTTAAAAAAAAAAAAGAAAAAGCTTATATGAAGTGAAATTGTATCAATGAGTTTGGATCAGTCATGTTATTAAATTTGTAATAGATCTAGACCAACAACAATAAATCTGTGCGATTAATAATATTTTTACCAATTGCTTTTGTTTAGCGCTATCTCTCATGCTTTTAGCTTTCTCAGTACGCTATGATCCTATCACTTATATTGACCAGTTGGGAAAATGGTTTGGGGGGGGGGTGAGAGAAAACAAAGGATTATCTGGGTGGATTTTACGTAATTGTTTTTAAAAGCATTTATTTAAAAAAAGAAAATGGGGAACGACCTGAATTCGAAAACGTGGGTCACGCCTCCTCGAGAAATGTGTGAAAAAAAATTGTTTATCCTTTCTATATAGCTTATCCACACTTGTAATATTCTGTACACCAGATACTCCAACAAAAATCTATCTCTTTATAGTTATTAGAACTGAAAATGTCTACTGCTCTTCCAACACCTTATGACAGTGGTTAAAAAGGAACAACGATCATCCTGTAATCTTGTCTCTTTTTGTTTCCCTTTCAGCCCATGTGGTGATGCAAAAAGTGGAATTGAAGGCTACTTAATCGGAAAACGAGTGACCAAGCAAAGTGAGCAATTACTCACAAAGGATGTTGTAGTGATATAGTTTTAAAGGCTACCATTCCAGCGGTCTTCACTAACATAAGGGTCTCATCAGTCAAGAGTTACGATGACCTGCCATTGCGTCTTCACTGTGGTCATTTCGGTGTCTGTGTTGCTGTCCATGGTAGCAGGTGCGCCCACAAATGGCCTCTCATCTTCAAATGATGTGGCCAGGGATTCGGATTTATATACGGTGTTAGTAGAGGACAATGAATGGCCAGGTAAGCCGGTTTATGTGTTTTATCTGTGTGTGTGTTTTTTCACGTATAAAACAGCTCCAGAATTATAGATGTGTGAAATCAACTTCTGATTTGAGATAAAAGGGATATTTAATGAACCTCATTCACCCAAACAAACGGTCACGTGATAATCTTGATAAAACAACTAAAAAAACTTACGTGATAACCATTGTTGATTAAAATTAGATCGTAATTTGTATAGAAGAGATAGAGAATCACGTGGCTCAATGTTGTTTGTTTACGATTGGTGAATGAATTCCTTTGGGGAGGGGACGCAACTTTTCTCACTTTCAAGAACATCACTGTCCTATCTCATTGGAAATGTGGCTGAGTGAAACCACTTAGCCACCTATCAAAGGGCTTGAGCTCGAAACCCTACTGCATCTGAATTTTGTTTGCTGAGCGCCGAAAGGGCAACAAGGAAATCTTAGGGAGACCTCCCCACCCTAAAGTCCACACAAGAGATTAGACCAGGGCGCACTGGGGAGGCTATGAGAACAATTCCATGTAATCGCAACAAATTTCCAATAAGTATTGGTAAAGCAGTCTTAATAAGATAAGATAAGACAAGATAATTTTATTGATCCAATCAAATGGAAATTCAATTTGACTACAATTGACAGTCTCATTCTGGTCGTAATCTTAGAATGATAGATGCGCGATACAAAAGATTTTGTTTTATAAAAGTCGCGTAGATGTAGAGGTTAAAACAAAAGGAGGGGGAATGACTTTGAGTTCAAAGTAAAACAGAAAGTTGTATTTTCAAGTCACAATGTCACGCCATGTTTTTAGGCCATTTAAATACGTGATTTAAAAAAAGATTACACAATTATTATTACCACCCAGTTGTACACATTGACATGTGAAAGAGGTCTATCTACATTCCAACACTGACAGTAAAATAAATTATATAAAACGGTGACTAGTCTATTTAATAAGCTATGTTATAACAACATATATATGTTAGATCTGTATGTTTTTTTTAAAGCTGTACTTCAGCCCCTCTCCCGCATCACAATGCGCATTTGTTTTTTTTGTTTTTTTCAAATCTTATATCAACTAATTCTGTCTGTCTATCTGTCTGTCTGATAAAAAATGTGTACTCGTTAATTCTTGCACACCTGTTCTCAGATAAAGTTGAAACTTTGCTCTATCATTCATTGGCGTAGACAAGAAAATAATTTAATAAGTCAATTAATTACAGGTAATTAATTTTTGTTTGTTTGATATTAACAAGGGAATTAATCCTTCAGTATTCACATTTCTGCCTAAATTTGTAGTGTTTAGTCCCCTTAAATAATTGTTAACGCTATTACTCCCGCTATTTCAGTTACCTAAACTAAAACCTCAAAATACCTGCGTGCTACGATAAATAAAAAAATAAAAATAAAATCATCAAACGGATAGATTTATTTGAAAAATCAAATGAAACATTTGAGTTTAATAAAATAAATGTTTACAAATCAATTAAGTATATTACTAGAAACTTTTTGTTAGGCCAATGTGCGTCCTCTTTTTGCAATCTCTCAATGTAAAAAAAAACATTAACAAAAAAATATTATTTTGCATTTTTGAAAAGAAAAACAATTTTAAGAAAATGTATATGTGGGTATAAAAAGAAAATTTTGAAACGCAATTGGACTGTATTAATTTCGTGAAATTTTTAATTTTATTATTTATTTTGTTATTGTTGTTACTGGTCGTTGACTTGCAGCACCAAAACTGCTGGTAGTTGTAAACCGTTGGAGGCGTAAGATATCTTAACTAATTAACTTGAAAACTGGAATAACTTCCTTGTGAACAATACTAAATATAAATTTATTTAACTCTTTCTCTTCTAACTGACGATACCAGCGTTGATGTAGGAAATAATTACGGAGAGAAAGAGTTAACATATATAGGCAAATTCTGGAGTCGTCTCCCCTAAGACCAAGTGACCACAATGCCACCTATGTTTCATCACTCACAACCAATCGAAAACCTCTTTCCACCGTCACCATAGAAACACACACACACACACACTTCATAACACTTATACTAGAGTCTTCCATGCCTTTTTTAAAAAAGAGAGCACCAAGAAGGACACGTCGTTCAATACCTTGAAGAGAGCTTAGAACGTGTGGAGTCCCATGACACCCCCCACTCTAGTCAGTTCACAAATATACTCATACACACAGGACTACCAGATTTGATTCGTTTTTCGAGGGGGGCGGGGAGTTGAACCCACCACCATATTCTTGAACTTGGGTATATAGGCTACGCCACTGGATCTTAGTGTAAGGAAGGGAGCGCTTCGCGTCTCAAACTCAGTTACCCCCCCCCAACTCTACTGTTCTTATCAACTCCATATTGAGATATCGTGTGCACGCGAGTCGTTTGGGCCACCAGAAGTAAATGACGTCATCCACCCTAGCAAATAAAAAAAAAAATAATCCAGAAAGAGAGTAAACTTGATGGTACTTTAAACAGTTTATGAACGTCACGATAGTCATGAAGGGACCTGGATTTGAAATAAAGAACTATTGATAAAACTGATATTGGACGTTATAAGCTGTGTGACAGGATTTTTTTAATATGTATGTCAGATAAATTTTTTTTTTAGAATTCTTGATTGGTATTCTTATTAGAAATCTTATTTGATATTCCTATTAGAATGCTCTCTTGCAAATAATCTCACCAGACAAATAAAAAAAATAATGCTATAATTTTTGTGCTAAAAGACCGCACAATGTGTTATTTTTGTCTCATCACGTAATTGTCCGATATTGTTTGTGTTTGGCCGCTATCTTGACTATTACTCTCTGTTTGCTTACACTGAAATGTGACAACCGAACGTTATTAATAATTGACGGCATTTCTTAACTATATAAAGAAATTATCTCAATTTAAAACACAAGTAAACATATCCGCCTTGCACAATCCAAAGATGGGCTATATAGATATTGGTTTACTTGTTATGATTTGAGAATTCTGGGACATTTCAGATTTTATTTTTCTTCACAACTAATTGCCATTTTGTTTTGGTTTTTTAGTTTGCAACCAGATTTCTTTTAGATGTCAATAAAGGAAAAGGTTTGGTATTTTATTTCACGTTTTATCTCCAGAGCGTTCATCATTTAGCTTGAGACATGAAACTAAAGAGTTAATGAAAACATTATTTGTAAAGAATTTTGTGTTGAGAATAGTATTAATAAGTCAATAGTTTTGAGCCCAAATATTAAGAAAGAGTGCAGATTTTTACACGGCTGAGACAGAATCATCATCATCATCATGTCTCTTGATTTTTCATATATATATATACATATATATTGTCACAGTTTGTCACAGATGGGTACAGGGTTAGGGTTAGGGTTAGGGTTAGGGTTAGGGTTAGGGTTAGGGTTAGGGTTAGGGTACTAGTAGCAGTAACATTTTCTTCCCGGTTCCGCTATTGAAAAGAGCACAAGCATAATGTTGAAAACATCCTCAGCAAGATAAAAGTCTTCATGGCAGCGGTTTCCACTACAGATATGAATGAAAGAAAGAGGAGAGAGGGAGGGAGAGAGAGAGAGAGAGTACAAAACTAATTTCCAACGCCAGGAGCAAGATTTGCTTTGACATTTGTTCTGAAGAAAAGAATACATTCTTACTTATTCTCCTCGTATTATTGAGAGGCTCTGTAAACAGGAAAGATGTATCAAACATGAGGGGATAGCTTGTAGGATGGCGAGCCTAAAATGATAGGAATGGAGTAGATTTCACCTGCCTCTCTGACGTTAATAATGAAGCCAATTATAAAGTTTTTAAAAAGTGCTCACTGTAAACATTAGGGTTACAAAAACGGACCAATATGAAACAAAAAACTTTCATTAGATTGAAAGTAGCGATGGACCCTGGAATATGTCGAAAGTCCAATATAAATAAAATTACAAAACATAAATATCTATTTTTATAATTTCTTGCCCTTTATCGTCATTGCACTAACGTAGGCCGATCTACGCTTGTTCCATTTTTCAGAGGACTAATCCTAATTTAGACCCTAGGGTCAAAGTTCAAAGATCTCGCTCTAGCAACAGTCACAGAAAACAGAGATTACCCATTCGATTATTCTGTACTTGCTCCATTCACTCTCGGAATTTAAAGTTACAAATGAGCCACATTTGCATTCAGAAATCGTTGTTTAATCCCACGCACTGGCTTTCGGCCCCTAGAAGACATCCGTCTAGTAGTAGACTCCAGCAGTTCAAAGGTAGATAATCATGGTATTTACTTCTGATTTTCCCATCCACTGACGCCATACACTGTGTTGCCTTCAGTTCATATTTCAACAGAAAGAAATCAATAAGTTTTCTTTGAGTTCAAACAGAACACAGCCGTTGTAAGATTTTTAAGGCGATGTCTTAAATTTCAACTTTCATAACAATGTTATGTTGCAATCTGTTTGTTGATTCATTAAGTGTCGGGTTTCTTAGTGAGCCAAGAGATTCGTTTGGAATGAAAGCTGATGGACAAAGGGCTTTATTAAAAACGTAATACTTCTAGTTATTCTTATCTAAATTATATTGACTCTCTTTTTAAATCTCCTAATAATCTTGATTTTAAAGAAAATGATCAATTATCTTGTTGTGTAAGTTGACTGATGCTAAGTCTTATCTTTTTTTAAAAATGTTATGTTATTCTTTATTTCCATTTTGTACATTTGTCAGATAATTTATATCTAGTTGAACCATGGTTGAACCATGTAGTGCATTTCATATTTGGTAATCATCCAATGAATTTGTCTTTGAAATGATCTATCGTTTACTTTCGCCTGGCCTGTGGATGCGGTACACAGTTTGAGGACGAATTCATTATTCGCTGTTAATCTACGACAGAAGCTCTTTGGTTAGTAACAGGAATGTTGATATTGAATGTATTACATACAAGTTATTAGAATCACCAACAAACAATTGTAGGCCCTTGAAATCCCTGACCAAAAGAAAGGATTTCTTCCAGAGGCCAGGAATCACCAAACCCTCTGTCCAAAGGTCCCCCAGCATCTAGATCATCTGATCACGGCCGTAATGCCGCAGTGATAGCGATTTCTACCTTTTGGTCCTATAAGAAAGAGAAACTAAACTTTGTCGAGATTCGAGAATGGGTGTGGGAGAAATATATACAGTTATAAGGAGACAAAACCCACAATATTTAGCCACGCCTCTGATTACGGAATAATTAATTCTTCTTGTCGGTATGAAACACAATGATGAATGCACCAATTGTTTAATGTTTTCTTATTGATACACCTATTGTTTTTGCCAATGAAATAGTTCTGCAAAGTTTCAACTTGATCCGTGAATGGGTGTGGGAGAAATAGCGTGTTCAAACTTTTTTTCCAGACAGACAGACAAACAGATTGAGTTGATATAAGCTTTGTAAAAATGTAGCAATCAAAACTGAAAAAAATGTTAGAGAGTCTAAACAGGCATGACAATGCTTTATAATTAAAACTTTGCAGTCTTCTCCCTTTAATTCTATAAAAAGCTGTTCAAACAATTCAAGACAAAGAACATGACTAGCAGAGAAAGATTTAAGTGATACTTTGTTCTACTTTATAGCTTTTTGATCAATCATGTAGCGATTCAGTTAAACCTCATGCAACCACATAATTTGGACAAGTTTTGTAATTAATGAATTATTGAATTAAATACATCTGTTAGCCCCGTATTGTAATGCTCTAACCTATAAACATAGATCTAATCTTATAAGTTACAGACGTTATTTCAAAAGAGAATATAATGTACGCCTCCAATTGACAGTTGTAAGACGGTCTACAGTTATCAATCTTAGTATTAATCATTAGCAAACCCATTTCCATAATGGAATTTGTTAGTTTTTGCACACACACATTTTTTTAACCCATTTTTTTTTTTTTTAATATTTTGTTAACGTCTCCTGGGTCTCGAGTTTTAATGAGGCAAAAAAAAAAATGACCATATCACGTGACATTTTCTAAGCCAATCAACAAAGTTCTGTTATGTTGACGGGAGCATGGAGAGCTTTGACAACTTCAAGTACTTCCGGAATGTCTTGAGGTCGTGATGCTTTTGACCTTTAACACTTGCAGGGCCTGTGGTCAAATCTAGCAGGACAATATGTAACAGTTCATATAGAAATACAATAGAAAAGAGAACGCACTCATTGGTGGGATCAAAGGCCGACGAAATATTTTCTTAGATGCAGTATATTCTTATGACACCTGGCGAACTGCTATGACACTCTTAATAAATGTCAATAATCATTAATCATTGTAAATACTGATCGGTCTGCAACAAATACAGACTACAGTAAGCCTACTTTTTGGGATTAGGACGCCCATTACCTTTTTTTAAAATTACAAATCTTATATCAACTCACTCCGTCTGTCTGTCTGTCTGTCTGTCTGGGTGGATTCTTTTACACGTTTTGTTTCTCCCACTTCCCATTCTCGGATCAAGTTGAAATTTTGCACAATTAGTTTTTGAATCAATAAAAAAAAAACATTTAACTAATTAGTTAATTATTTAGTGGGAATTAATTAATGTTGTTTTATAAAGAAAAAGATGAGAGAAACATTGCAGGGTATTTATTGCTCGGCACTTTACCTTATTTAAGCTTTGTTTTTTAAAGAAAAGTACGATTTATATTTTTCTTGGTCAGTATCAATTTCAACTCCAATAACACACATGACAAACAAGTTCATGGATACCCGAAAATGCGAGGGGTCCAGACTGTACAACGCGGTCAACGTTATCGACAAATAGTATTTTGTTCATGATCATTTCGATTGTTCATTTCTACCCGCCGCACTTCATTAATTGTGAATTCATTGTCGCACGTGAACAGAACAAGACCAATGTAACGTACATCTTCAACTAAAAATTCATAAGAACCTTTCTTAGCAGTTCACATAGAAAGAAGCCCAACTGGTCAGCATGAAAGTATATCCTCTCGAAAGTTAATAGATCTATGGCTTCTAGAAATATCTAAACAAGAATCTAATACTATAAGAAATTAATTCTATTCAGTTCAGTTTTTTAAAAATCTGTCAGTTGAAGTTCATTTTGTGTTCACATCACTGTCCTGATATTGGTTGATTGTATGAGTTCTGAAAGTCTGTCATGATTTGCATTTCTAGTGTTGTTATGTGAATTGATTTCTGAAAGTCTGTCATGATTTGGATTTCTAGTGTTGTTCTTGAATTGATTTCTAAAAGAATTAAACCTCAAGTTAACACTGTGTACAAATTAACTAACCAGTGCGTGTTGTTGTTCTAGTGAGAGACTATATAATTGTTATGGAGTGTGTGTGTTTGTGTTTCTATAGTGACGGTGAGAAGAGAGTATGTGATTGGTCGGTTGCTATGCAGTGTGAATGATGCGTCCTAAGCTTTGTCAGGTGAAGCAGACACCTCCAGGATGCCAGAGTGTAAGGACGTGTTCAAAAAAACATTTTATATTATGTCTAAAGTCAACTACACGTATTTCATTTCATCTCAACTTGAATTTGTCTATATTGTAATCAAAGTTCTATTTAGTTTTGTTCACAAAGAACTTGTTCAAGTTATTTCAAGTTATGTAAGTTAAACTATAATTCGCCTATAACGGTTTAGTTGTGCACCAGCTGTCAAGTCAACCACCGTCAGCAACAATACTATTAGAACTACATCGACTCTCAAGCAGTTTTAATAGTTACGTCCTCACTATTGTTTGGTCCAAATGAAAGTTAAGTGTATAACTCACACATTCAACAAAGCAGTGCAGAACTTTATACAGTGGAGGACTTTTGTGGCGTCACCTACACTATTCAAGTTTTAATAACATTTACAAATCTAAAAGCATGCCCTATTTTTGAAGATTGAAGTGAGTGTATTTGTAAATGTAATCCCTTTCCACTTATTTCATTTTAGATACTAATTTTCTTAGAAATGCAATATGTTTGAAATGTGGAGGCAGTCTTTGAGAGTGAGGTCCTGGTCGGCTTCACAGTCTTATACTGTCGTAAATCCAGCACTGCTCTTAAGTAAAAATATATTAGCTAATTGAACCTCTAAGTTAAATACATTTAATATATGCCAGGTCAAAGTTCAAAAACTATGAGTTCCTTCTGACCTAAGATTTTGTTTTATGTCGATATCCAACTTTGTTTTAGCAATGAAATTTTTCATTCTTAGAACACATTGTATAAACATCATTGATTGGAAAATTGACCACTTGATATTTGAATGAAAGTCATCATTGTCACACTCGAGAAATACTTCATTGAAACTTTGCAATCATTTCACGTTGATGCACTGACATATGCATATGCATTGAAGTCGCATTTACTGTTCTGTTTCAACAATTTCAATTACTCGGGCGTCATGCATGAATCAAGTTGTCAGTAAATTGAAAATTATCAAACGTCATGTATGAATAAAAATGTCAGTAAATTGAAAATGGTCAAACGTCATGTATGAATAAAAATGTCAGTAAATTGAAAATGGTCAAACGTCTTCTATGAATAATTTTCTTCACCTTGTCTGTTTGACTGTTGGGGCATCACACAAGATTTGTCGACCATCTTTCTCCATTCCTGTCTTTTGCCTTGGATAGAATCTCTTTCAATGGCAGGCCCGTCCAATCTTTGCAAGCCCCAACGACCTTGTAATATGGCCATATAATTTTAGTTTGTGTTTTTTTACAATAGTTAGCAGGTCATCGTGGGGTCCAATCACTGTATTAACCCCGTCTCTTCGTTTGTGATGCGGTCTTTAAATGTGATTCCTAGAATCCTTCTTTAGCATCTCAATTCCACTGCTAGTATCCTCCTCTCTAGCTCTGCAGTCAGCGTCTAAGACTCGCAAGCATAGAAGAATGTGGCCCCATGACCAGGAATCTCATCAGTCTGATCTTGGTGTTGAGGGCTATGCATTTGTCTTTCCATATTGTTTTGAGTTTTGCAAGTGTTACTGTGGAATGTGCAATTCGGGCGAGCGCTTCAGGTTTTGTTCCTTCTTCTGAGACAATAACTCTGAGGTATTTAAAACGGATTTTCACCTCCATTACTGAAGCGCCCTTTTAAAGCCTTGTTGGCTACTTGTCTATATTTGAGGGTTTTTTTTCGGCATTTATTTGCATAACATATGCAGCGGAAGTCTTGTCTATGCTCATCACGAAGACAGCTAGTTCTTCTTCTGACCTTGCTTGGCCATCTATGTCATCAGCGATCAAGTTAGTAATTCTTCATCCTCCAATACTTACAATACCTTCATAGCCGCCGAGAGCATCTTCAATTCTCTTTCAAGGAAGTTACCGAAAAGAGTTAGTGAGACTAGGCAGCCTTGTCTTACCCAACCTGTGGGTTTAAAGTTTAAACCAGTTCCCAATGTTAGTGTTGAGATACACTGCACATGTGACTCCCTTGTAGAGGTTCTGGATTACTTTGATTATGTTTTATTATATGCCACATTTATACACATACATGCACATAAGAAGAAGCAATACAAGGTAAAGTACAAACTTAGGAATCAGAAAACTTCACTTATTCAAACACTCTGAAGCAGGGCCGGATTTATGTATGTGGAAACCCTGTGAAAGAATTTTTGTGGGGGCCCCTACACTTTTCCGAAAGCTTGAATACAAATCTACTTATTAATATATATAGAAATAAAAGCAGGTCGTACTAGAAAAGAAAGCGAATACTTTATAACATATACATATTTTAGTAACAAAAAATGTGCATTTTTAGGTTTTACGCAATTAAAGAAATCCGAAACTACTGTTGTATATGAAGAGCACACTATAATCGGACACTTTTTAACCACGACAATGTTGCCAACTTTAAGATGTAAAGTAGTGTCAGGAAAAATGCGAAAAAAAAAAAAAAAGAAAATCAAAACGTTATGTTGTTGTCCCGACAAAATATGCATTTTTTTTCTCTATTGTGGGGGGGGGGGGGGCTCTTTCTTATGGATATTCTAGGCAGTATCCTAGCCTGGCCTCCCTTTAATCCGGTTTTGATTTCTATAGTGTAACAAATATGTAGCCCAAGCTAACATTGGCTGATTTGTAAGAAAGAGAAGGGACCGGTGTGCTCAGACTTAACTTCATCAAAAACCTTCAGAAGTGCAGTTGTGTCTCTGCATGTGTGTATGTGTGTGTGTTTGCACCGGCCTTTATTATTTTGTGTTAGAAGAAATGACATAAGGTATTCAATTAATTAGTAAATTATTCAAATTGTATATGCAACTTCATTTTTTAAAAATATGCCCATGTTGTTGTGTCCCTTTTCCTCCCACATGTAAAAATAAACAATCATAGGGAGGAGAAGATTTACTGAGGGTAAAGAACTCTAGGAATACTTGGTTAATATATAATACAATTGGAAAGGAGAGGTATCGGCTTGCGCGTCTTCACTTAACGGTCCACTTTAGACTGCCTTGACATTCTGACCATCACTGGATACAGAGGTCTAGATCATGTCTTCTATGATACTCTGATAAAATAATCTCATGTCATTTGTTCTGTCACACAAAAGTGTATACGCTAATCCCAACCCACAAGAAAATCGATACATGTCTTGCGTGCAGAGATTTGTGAAAGACAATTCAAACCAAACATGAGCAAGAAATGAACAACAGAGCACTCATCAGTAACACTTGACATGCTCAGACAACAATAAGTCTGTGCTCTATTTCAACATAGATATATGGAGGCGCTGTTTTTGAGGGGTAAAGCGCTTGGCTTCCGAACTGGGATGGGGGTGGGGGGTCTGTGCTCGAATCCTGGTGAAGACTGGGATTTAATTTCGGGATCCTTAGGGCGCCTCGGAGTCCATCCAGCTCAAATGAGTGACATAATGTGGAGAAATTAAAAGCGATTGATCGTTGTGCTGGCCACATAACTCTCTCGTTAACCGTGGGTCACTGAAACAAATGACCTTTACATCACTGCCCTATAGACTGCAAGGTCTGAAAAGGGAGCTCTACTTTTTCTACTTTTTATGATTTGAGTGTTAACATCTTTAATCTGTTACATGTATCCTCTTTCTATCTTTTTTTGTATCTTTTTTTCTCTCTAAATCTCATTGTTATGCACACTTGATTTCTCTCTTATTTGTAAATCCAATCATTTCACGTTTATGTTCTAATGTCGTGATACTGAACCCTATTAATATGTCCTGTGTTTCTAATTAAAATTATCAAATTTCTGTTATCAAAATATCTGATGTTTTATTGACGAATGCAGCGAGAGGCTCTTTATGTAACAAAAAAAAAAAGATATTTAAACTTGTTTTTTTTTATCTGTTGTTATCAAAATTAACCAGGCCTATGTAATTATTACTGGCTACTATTATTGTTGCTTATCAATAAATTGTTTGTTCAAAATAACCTCGCATCCACCAACTTAACTCACTATTTAAATTTCTCTGTATCAAGGGATCTTTATAGTTAAAACTTACAAATACCGTGCGATTAAAACTTAAAACTCCTGCACCTCAGAATACGCCGAAATGCAAAATGTACCATAAGTCCATTCAATATGATTGTTATACAAAATACATGTTATAAATTTATCAAGGATTATTTCATCAGTGTTTTTCGAACGGATAAGGCCTAGTGTCTACTAATGCCATTTAGATATCGGAAGATTTCTGTCCTTTTTTTAAGGCTTATATCAACTCATTCTGTCTGACTGTCTGGTAAAAAGTTTGTACGTTTTATTACTCCGACACCCAATCTCGGATCAAACTGAAATTTCGCACACTGATTTCTTTTATCTGACAAAACAAGAATCAACAAAAAAAAAAGGTTTACCAATTAGTTAATTAACTAGTGGTAATTAATTATTTGTTAGGTATCTCGAACAATGGAAAGAAATTATACTTGACTGAATGGGTGGTATAAGCTGAATTAGTCCCTTTTAGAGATCGCCACTTTAGAATAAGTCTAAAACAAACAATAGAGAAAACTCTTCTATTTTCATAATCAACTCACTAGCAGAGTGGTTAGTATGTAAGCTTGAGGAGGTGTGAGCCATATGTTCGAATTCAGGTCATTGCCCTCCCCCTTTTTTTAAATAAATGCTTTTAAAAAACTAATTACAGTAAAATTCACCCACATATCCCTATCTTTCTCCCCTGCCCCCTTTCTATTTACTCAACTGGACCAGATAAGTGGAGATAAGATTGAGAAAACTAAAAGCATGAGTAACGCTACACAAAAACAATTGGTAAAAAACAATTGGTAAAAAACAATTGGTAAAAAAACAATTGATAAAAAACAATTGGTAAAAAAACAATTGGTAAAAAAACAATTGGTAAAAAACAATTGGTAAAAAACAATTGGTAAAAAACAATTGATAAAAAACAATTGGTAAAAAAACAATTAGTAAAAAATGTTTCCAATCGCACAGATTTATTGTTCTTGGCCTAGATCTATTACAAATTTAATTACATGACTGATGCAAACAAATCCCATAAAACACGCGTAGGACGTAATCATCTTCTTTTTTGAAGTAACGTCTGTATTTTATAAGATAAGGTAATTGATACAATTACGCTTTGTATAAGCTTTTTTCTTTTTAAAAAAAGGCATTTCTTGTTTTGTTTTTTTAAATATTTGCGTGAGAATGCCCTATCACGTGACATTTTCTAAGCCAATCAGCAAAGTTCTGTTATGTTGACAGTAGCATGGAGAGCTTTGACAACTTCAAGTACTTCCGGAATGTCTTGAGGTCGATACGCTTTTGGCCTTCAACTCTTGCAGTGCCTGTGGTCAAATCTAACAGGACGAAATGTAACAGTACCTATAGAAATATGTATATGTGTTGTTGCTCATCAATGCAAACCTTTCTATCTTGTGATCTTATCTTAATCTCACCATGTAACCAATGGGAAGTGTCTACATAATTTACCTGAAGTACTTAAGAGTTAAAGAGTTAAGACAATATCCATACAAATGAAACAAGTGAAAATTTTAAGTATGTATAGGTTTTCTCATGTTGAACTGTTTAATTTCAAAGATACATTATTTCATTTGCTGTATCTATCATTTGTAATATAGCTTGAAGCATTTATTCAGTAAGTTAGGTCTAATATCATCTTTATTCTGCAACAAGAACATTATGATCTACTTACAATTACGCCTACTGTTTGTTTTACATGTTACGAATGTTCTTTCAGATTTGATTTGAAGATAATTACATCCTAGCCGAAACTTCTCGCTAGACGGTCCGACGCAGGCCCGGCGCCATATTATTCAATTTGGGGGGGCACAAATTTACACGGCCCAGAATTAAAAAGCAATATTAATATAAATTTTCTTCTTCTTAGTTAGAATCTACATGGAGATATAAAAATGGTGTCCAAATTAGACTCTGACATTTAGTGTGTCTATATTTGACGTACTTCCCCTATATCAAAATTTTCCATGTAAAAGCAGTGGTAACCCAATTAAATTTAATGTTTTTGTAAATTTAAAAAAATGCACAAAACCTACTTTTGAGCAAAAAGTTAACCACTTATCCAGATGTAAATGCAAATGCAAATATTATGCAACATGCAAATATTATTGAATAATCAGGTAGGTAGTTCATTGTTCAAACAAACAAACTCTATGGGATATGTAATGAAGTCACATGTACACAAATTCAAAATTTTGAAAAGTAGCTAGCACGTTGCACTTTATGACTGATGAATTCATTTGCCGTTGATTTGAGATCTAGCTTATCAGTCCGTTCCTTGTGGATGTTTAAAATCTCGCTAGACGGTCCGACCGTCGGGGATGACGGCGTCACAGCGGGCAGGGTTCAAACCCGGGATCATTGAGATAACAGTCAAGAGCGCAATCAACACGACCACGCAGCCATCCCGTATTCATGTGTCAAATAAGTCGCTCGTTTTAATTACCGTTAAAAAATTAACTAGGTTATTTGTTTGACAAGCCTCGGACGTTCTTTAAGAGTTAAATGTTTTGTAGGATGGCGGACTGGACCATCATCACGTGACCAGACATTCACTTTGATACACATCTTCCGCATGGTAGCCACACAGTTTCCTAAAACGTAATTTTCATTTTCCACTCTTCCCATCCCATTGCCTTATCCACCCACGCGCTCACTCTCAAGCAGACACTCCAGCGTGGAAATTAGTTTGATTAAATTCTTTCTCCCGCACTGTAAGGTCCCCATCCTCACTCCTGACCATTGGTTGCCTTGAAGGTATCACTGACCAACGTCCGTTGCGGCCCGTCTCAATGCTGATAATTGAAAGTTTGTTCCCGTTTAACATACAAGCATGCATCTGTCACGCAGACAGCGGTCACGAAACAGTTATCGTGTTCCCTGTGGGAGGCGAGGTAATTGGAACAACCGCAGCTTACGGATGAACTTAAATACGCGAGAAAGCGATTTTAGAAAGAATCAATACAAACGAAGTGAAAGAAAAAAGCGATAACAAACTATCAGGAATAACATCAACAAACCTTTTAAAATATAGTTTACATTGGAGCTATCAACTCGTGACATCAACAAAAATAGTTTTTAAAAATTTGTTTTAAATGTTTATTATTTATTTATTGCTGAGTATTTTTTTTTTCACACCAAGAAGCAACGAGCTTCTTTATATTTCTAGTTAGCTTTTTGTTGAAAACGAAACTTGGATTTTACCTTTTAGTTTATGCAATAGTTGGTTGATTATTCTCATTAGAAATCTCTATCTTTAGTGTTCATAACTTCCTACTGGACAGACAGACAGAAAGAGAGAGATAGAGTGATGAGTATATATTTACAAATAATTACCAGATTTCTTTACATTCTCTAGACATACAGCTAATTAAAACCCAAGTCTTAAAACTAGAGTAAATAAATCCGGATTAGATGTTAATTAAATCTGAAATTAGATATCCTTACCATGAAAAGAAAAAAAACCCACACATAACTCTAGAGGCCATATTATACCACAAGTTGTGCAGCTTAAGAGTTAATGTTTAAAAGAACTAAAGTAATGCTAGCAGTAGTTGTTCTAATTAGCACTACTATTGTATCTTAGATCGTCCCTCAGATGATTGATTATTAAGTAAAACACACACACCCACACACACACACAATGCCATGAATAGCTCCGTTAATGCATTGATGTTAGCTCTGGTGAAATCTTGGAACGTCCAGCTGTAGTCCACGTGGGGTTAGTGTCAACATCCGTCAAGTATGTTTACTCCAGGCCCAGCCAATAGGATCTGTCCTCTATACAAGGATAAAGTCTAGAAGGGAAATGAATGCTAGTTCAAGAACAAGACATATCAGATTAAACCAGCCGCCAGTGAACATTGTGCATGTACCAATAAGTTGGATAGACATTACATCTAAATAAAAATACTCCATTTTTAGTTTCATTTTTTTTTTTTTGCTAAGTGAACATTTTGAAAGAACGTGTTTAGAGATGAAATGTTCAAAGATGAAATATTCAGAGATGAAATGTTCAATGATGAGATGTTCAGAGATAAGATGGAATGTTCAAAGATGAGATGTTCAGAGATGGGATGTTCAGAGATGGGATGTTCAGAGATGAGATGAAATGTTCAATGATGAGATGTTCAGAGATGGGATGTTCAGAGATGAGATGTTCAGAGATGGGATGTTCAGAGATGGGATGTTCAGAGATGAGATGAAATGTTCAATGATGAGATGTTCAGAGTTGGGATGTTCAGAGATGGGATGTTCAGAGATGGGATGTTCAGAGATGGGATGTTCATAGATGAGATGTTCAGAGATTGGATGTTCAGAGATGATATGAAATATTCAAAGATGGGATGTTCAGAGATGAGATGTTCAGAGATGGGATGTTCAGAGATGGGATGTTCAGAGATGGGATGTTCAGAGATGGGATGTTCAGAGATGGGATGTTCAGAGATGGGATGTTCAGAGATGAGATTTTCAGAGATGGGATGTTCAGAGATGAAATGTTCAAAGATGGGATGTTCAGAGATGAGATGTTCAGAGATGGGATGTTCAGAGATGGGATGTTCAGAGATGGGATGTTCAGAGATGGGATGTTCAGAGATGAGATGAAATGTTGAAAGATAAGATGTTCAGAGATGAGATGTTCAGAGATTAGATGTTCAGAGATGGGATGTTCAGAGATGATATGAAATGTTCAAAGATGGGATGTTCAGAGATGAGATGTTCAGAGATGGGATGTTCAGAGATGGGATGTTCAGAGATGGGATGTTCAGAGATGATATGAAATGTTCAAAGATGGAATGTTCAGAGATTAGATGTTCAGAGATGGGATGTTCATAGATGGGATGTTCAGAGATGAGATTTTCAGAGATGGGATGTTCAGAGATGAAATGTTCAAAGATGAGATGTTCAGAGATGAGATGTTCAGAGATGGGATGTTCAGAGATGGGATGTTCAGAGATGAGATGAAATGTTTAAAGATGAGATGTTCAGAGATGAGATGTTCAGAGACGGGATGTTCAGAGATGAGATGAAATGTTTAAAGATGAGATGTTCAGAGATGAGATGTTCAGAGATGAGATGTTCAGAGATGAGATGTTCAGAGATGAGATGTTCAGAGATGAGATGAAATGTTTAAAGAAGAGATGTTCAGAGATGAGATGTTCAGAGATGAGATGAGATGTTCAGAGATGGGATGTTCAGAGATGGGATGTTCAGAGATGGGATGTTCAGAGATGAGATGAAATGTTCAAAGATGAGATGTTCAGAGATGAGATGTTCAGAGATGGGATGTTCAGAGATGAGATGAAATGTTTAAAGATGAGATGTTCAGAGATGAGATGTTTTGAGATGAGATGTTCAGAGATGAGATGTTCAGAGATGGGATGTTCAGAGATGATATGAAATGTTCAAAGATGGGATGTTCAGAGATTAGATGTTCAGAGATGGGATGTTCAGAGATGGGATGTTCAGAGATGAGATTTTCAGAGGTGGGATGTTCAGAGATGAAATGTTCAAAGATGAGATGTTCAGAGATGGGATGTTCAGAGATGGAATGTTCAGAGATGGGATGTTCAGAGATGGGATGTTCAGAGATGAGATGAAATGTTTAAAGATGGGATGTTCAGAGACGAGATGTTCAGAGATGAGATGTTCAGAGATGAGATGTTCAGAGATGAGATGTTTAAAGAAGAGATGTTCAGAGATGAGATGTTCAGAGATGAGATGAAATGTTTAAAGAAGAGATGTTCAGAGATGAGATGTTCAGAGATGAGATGTTCAGAGATGAGATGAAATGTTTAAAGATGAGATGTTCAGAGATGAGATGAAATGTTCAAAGATGAAATGTTCATAGATTTTCAGAGATGGGATGTTCAGAGATGAAATGTTCAAAGATGAGATGTTCAGAGATGGGATGTTCAGAGATGGGATGTTCAGAGATGAGATGAAATGTTTAAAGATGAGATGTTCAGAGATGAGATGTTCAGAGACGGGATGTTCAGAGATGAGATGAAATGTTTAAAGATGAGATGTTCAGAGATGAGATGTTCAGAGATGAGATGTTCAGAGATGAGATGTTCAGAGATGAGATGTTCAGAGATGAGATGTTCAGAGATGAGATGAAATGTTTAAAGAAGAGATGTTCAGAGATGAGATGTTCAGAGATGAGATGAGATGTTCAGAGATGGGATGTTCAGAGATGAGATGAAATGTTTAAAGAAGAGATGTTCAGAGATGAGATGTTCAGAGATGAGATGTTCAGAGATGAGATGAAATGTTTAAAGATGAGATGTTCAGAGATGAGATGAAATGTTCAAAGATGAAATGTTCATAGATTTTCAGAGATGGGATGTTCAGAGATGAAATGTTCAAAGATGAGATGTTCAGAGATGGGATGTTCAGAGATGGGATGTTCAGAGATGAGATGAAATGTTTAAAGATGAGATGTTCAGAGATGAGATGTTCAGAGACGGGATGTTCAGAGATGAGATGAAATGTTTAAAGATGAGATGTTCAGAGATGAGATGTTCAGAGATGAGATGTTCAGAGATGAGATGTTCAGAGATGAGATGTTCAGAGATGAGATGTTCAGAGATGAGATGAAATGTTTAAAGAAGAGATGTTCAGAGATGAGATGTTCAGAGATGAGATGAGATGTTCAGAGATGGGATGTTCAGAGATGAGATGAAATGTTTAAAGAAGAGATGTTCAGAGATGAGATGTTCAGAGATGAGATGTTCAGAGATGAGATGAAATGTTTAAAGATGAGATGTTCAGAGATGAGATGAAATGTTCAAAGATGAAATGTTCATAGATAAAATGTTCAGAGATACAACGATATGTCCATGATGTTTACAAATTGCATACATTTCAAATCTCATTCAAGTTTGGTTTATTTAAACTTGTGTATTTCTGAATAGAAATAATTCAATTCAAGTGGCATTGCAAAAAAAAAAAAAAAAAAGCCGCGCACTCCAAATATCGGTTTTAAAAAAGTTGGTCCAATACATTTATTACATCCATAAACCCACCCCCCGGTTACGCCCATGCTTCTCATAGATATAGATATATATTTCAGCTTTTTGTGTCATAAATACGCATGAGATTGTCAATAGTATCTTGTTGGTATCTTACAGTCTATATTAAGTCGTGTGACGGATTGTTTTTTTAAAACTTCATTGAAGCACCAAGAAAGCAGAACGCGATGTAGTCAAACTTGTTAATGTCATTAAAAAATTGTTTTGGGTAAATCTTTGTAAATCTTTGATATTCAACTGCACTATATACAAATCATTCCTGAGCAAGCTTCGAGAAAAATCTTGTTCTTAGGTCTAGAAAGTGAAAGTAAGAAATGTCTTCACTAAGTAGGTCTCATAGTCACGCGACCCAGTGAACTCGGAAGATCGCGATGCGGTAGACATTATATAATTTTTTTCAATTATCTGTCAAGAAAACGTTGATAATATATTCATAGACATTTTAACTCGTTCATCCTAGTTGAAAAACAAAGGTTGTGTTTCAAACATGTTGCTATGGTAACTCTCATAGTGCCCTTAAATATTCAGATTGTTGTTTGACGTCAAATGTCAAGCTAATCCTATTTCATGTCTGGTCATGTTGATCATCTTGATGCGATGTTTGGTCTAACAACAAATTGAACTATTTGTGTTCAGTTCATTTCTGAGAGCTAGAATAAATACACACAGAATATAAGCTCGTTAAACTATGACGGTAAACTGACTGCTTAAGTAGACCTACTAAAAGTCAAGTAAAAATGCACTTTGTGAATAGCTGACAATTTTAAACAATAAGCGACAGTGGCCAAATATTGCAACATGCTATTCACAATTAATAAATAGATCTATTTACTTTTTTTTTTCATTTCGACTAAACATGTTTTAATTGTTTAATGAATTTTTATCAAAAGGTTTAAAATGCTATGTCATACTTAATATATCAAGTAAAATGTGAAACCTTACTTTCAGATGTTTACCAGCTGCATGTATGTATATAGACACTGATTTTATTTTTAAAAAGTTTTAATCGAATCTTTTGATTTTGTTGCTAGCACCGTAATATCAGAATGCCAACCAATAGTCACGACATTCTTCAGGCATAAAATATTATTGAAATCTCACATGTAATTAATGTAAATTTTGTAGAATTGGAAAGTAAATAAGTGACAATTGAGATTTCTGAAGATGATGCTATTTCATTTTTCTTTAAAAGAAGCTGTAGCCAAGATGAAGGAATTGTTACAATGTATCAGTCGAATGATATACTTGAATATTGTAGGGGATTTTTATTCTTGACTAGTGCCAAGAATGGTTTTGTTGCTTCCTAATAAGGAAGATTAAGTCACTTAATTTTAAAAAAACTATTCTTTTGTTGTCGACTATTTTCAACTAATTGTATTGAAATTAAATAGAAATTTGTAACTTAATTTAATGTGTGGTTGAAATGAAGTCCAATATTGGAGCATTAAAGGACGTTTAAAGAATTCATCTGGACTGGACATCCGGCTACAAATACAATTGACAAGGAAGTCGTTGCTATGATTGATGTGAAGAAGAAAAACAATGGAAGGATATATTGCACGGACTGTTTCTATAACAGCAGAATACTAGATGTAAACATTTTGTAACAACGAGTTTTTATGGAATAAAAAATTTTCATAAGATGATGGAGATGTTATGTAGATAAAACCCATATCTGAAAGTATATCTGTAATGCTTAAAAGTTTACAAATGTTTGAGCAAACGACGTACAAGATATTAGAGTCAGAATGACTGTGAGCACCTTTGTATTTCGTTTGACAACACACCTGACATAGCACACCTGACATAGCACACCTGACATAGCACACCTGACATAGCACAGCTAACAAAGCACACTCTCATAAGACTCAGAAGTTCAACGATTGTAAGGGAGACCAAAACAGCTGATGAGATCAACTGAATATCTTCAAATGTCTAGAAAATGTTGAGCTTGAATTTATATGTGGAGCTCAAAGATATGAAAATGCAGCTTCAATGTCTGGAACCCTGGAGGATAACAAGAAATGTTTTGAGAACCAACAGAATAGCTATTTAATAGATTTAATAGATGTGTATAACATTCACTTAATCTATGTGGTCAACATTCTTCTTCAGAAATGAGCTTTTAGCCGAGTATTTTTTGATACTATTGAAATAGTTTGTCCGTTCCGAGATTATTGCCGCTAGAGGTGCAGCTTAAGATCTTTTATTTTACCTACCTTTACTTTAGTTTTCTTTTTTTTTTTTGGGGGGGGGGTGAACAAGAAGGCCAAAGATACACAAGAGTAGGTCTATCTTTAAACTATTGACAATGTGATGACTAATTAAACCTTTTCTTGAACAAATGCCTAACTCGATAGCGCAAAGTGTTATAAAAAAGGCTCTTCTAAAAAAAAAAGAAGCACTGCGATTCAGAAGAAAAAAAATATTTAAAACAATTAAAAAAAAATGTCTATCGAGCAATCACAAGATGCCGGACTCACTATTTAAGAAGAAAAAAAAATAGGTGCATTCTTATGTGCATTGATCGTTTTTCAACTCTGAGCTTCAACTCCTACTGGAAGCAATCATTGATGTATCTATTGCATCACATGTGAAAAAGGATTTTTAAAATTAAAATAAAGAACTTTTTGAGACAAAGGAACAAACAACACTTTCACGAAGAGAATTTTATTAAAAATGAGACCGTTACAGACATTTACATTAAGTTAATACGTTTTTCAAGTTTGAAATCCAGAAAAAAAACAACAATGTAATTTATTTATGGTTGAATTGTTGCAAAATCGATTAATGAAAATGTCTTCGATTCCAAAGATTAAAGAAGCGTGCAGTTTCACATGACTACGCACAACCAGTGAACTGTAGATAAATTGTAATAAACAACTGAATTTGAAAATTTAATAGACACTCATTTTATAGTTGTTGAACAATCAAATAACGAGGTCATTCTAAACTACATGAATTAGGGCGCAACAAACAAACAAAAAGGGGAAAGTTTTAAATGGGGGAGGGGCGGGGGGTGACACCCTAATCTGACCGCACTGGTAACACCCACCCTAGTGACGCCACTGCTTATGAGAACTTCTAATCGTAATTTTTTTGAAGAAACGTCTGTAATTTATAAGATAAGACATACACTGAAGAATGTATTGATGGTCGTCGACTCATAATTAGTCTTTATAAGTGCTCTGACACACTGAGCTAAGATAAATGCTTTAACACACCCCTTTAAGATAAGTGTACAGATACACTGAGCTAAGATAAATGTACTGATACACTGAGCTAAGATAAGTGTACTGATACACTGAGCTAAGATAAGTGTACTGATACACTGAGCTAAGATAAGTGTACTGATACACTGAGCTAAGATAAGTGTACTGATACACTGAGCTAAGATAAGTGTAATGATACACTGAGCTAAGACTACTACCTTAAGTGCTCTGATATACTAAAAAGTATTACATTGACTGTAGACTATTTTAAATGCTATAGCACACTGGGCTGAACAGTTCAATGCTTCAATATAATCCAGGATTAACACTGTCTTAAGTTAAACAACAATTTTTTAATGCCATCTTTGACAGCAACAGTTTATAATCTGTTCCTCTTTCTTTCTTCCCCGACTTCGACTTCGACTCATTCAAGTTGAATCTTTATTTTAAATGACTCTCTCGGGATACTTAGAGGTTTATTCTTTGTTTCGTGGTTAGTTGCCTTCGACGGCGTTTAGGTTTTTCTTTGACAATTTTTACTTCATCATGTGCCTGTCCTACTCAACACTTTATCAATGTATGCATACATCCAGTCTCTACAAGTACATGGACTACTGCACTGTGTTTCAACCGAGGTCGTGGTCGAGAAATTGGTTTTATAGGGAGAAAAAAAAGGGGGTGTGGGGGAGTCTGGAAGGTCATCACCTTATCAGTTGGCGACTTGTCTAGAAGATTATGAATTAGATTTATGGAGAATAAATCTCTCATCCAATAAGTCTAGCGCCATTGTTCATCTTCTGTGAAGGATCATTTTCTTTCGTTAGCTTCGCGTCATAATAGAAACTTGGGGCCATGCTGTAACATACAGACGAGAGAAAGTGACTGGCAAAGGAAGAGAGAGAGAGAAAGAAAGAGGGAGGGAGGGAGGGAGGGAAAGAGAAAGAAAGAAGAGTAGAGGTACAGAGTAAAAGAAATGAAAATGGCGAAAAATGGAAAGAAACAAGAAATGGGGGTGGGGGGGGGTGAAAGATGGAGAGAGACAGGAAGGGATGGAGAATAGTGGGGTTAGGAGATTCAACCTAACATTAAAAAAGTTGTTTAATTAAAAATCTGAACAAAGTAGAACTTAGTCGACAAAAGCCACACTTTGATAAGACTTCTATTACGGCCCCTATTTTCAAATCCCTTGGCCTAAAAACGTCATATAATTTCTAGCATCCTTGTCTTTGCCCAGACACAATTGGATTGTCTTGTCTTGTCTTGTCTGGACCACTCGGGAACATTTAGACACCCTTGGGTTTTTGTTCTTCTTCTTCTCTGGCTTTGTGAATAAAACTAATAAATAATAAATAAATAAAATTGTTAGTTGATACATTCTGAACAAAATGTCAGAACTACCCTACGAAGCCCCCCCCCCCCCTTTCACTTTGTTATCTGCCTTCTTTCTTCAATCAATAAGTCATGTTTAAGTAATAGAATACCATGGTATAGGTTTGCATGAATGGAAGTAAGAGCTGGTCCTTGGGTTGAAGAGAAAGAAAGAAAGAGAAAAAGAGAGAAAGTGTTTCCTTCTCTCTGACATGAACGTCTTTGAGGCGACATTCCGAAAATAAAATATATATACTAAACATACGGCCCGCGGACCAAATCCGGACGCTATTCGGTCCCTCAAAATTCTGCTTACAAAGAAGCCGCAGATCAGTTCCTACAGAATCATCGACTGTTTGAAATGATACGGACCATGATACATTACTCTGAAATTTATTTGCCTCCTAGGCAGAAATAAGTTGGACATCACGGTATCAGGGAATCTGTTTCTCGCTTTGTCCATTCGGAACAGCATGGGGGCATAATATTAATATATACAACTCGCTGTACTTTGCAATGTTAGCAATTAAGTATCTTGCAGTTTAAAGAATTTGTTCACGGTGACAGAAAGTCTATTATGTGATATGGTTAGTAAATTATCAGTTTGGTGTTACACAATGGATCAATACCTTTTTTTTTGTCTACCTATTGTCCATTACTCTTAGTCTCGTGAGACATCGTGTAGTTGCTGTAACTAAAATTACCAAATACCAGCTTGCATACAGGAGGACACAGCCTCACAAAGGAGGACTGAAAGTAGGATAAAACATTCCAAAGGATGACAAAAAGTAGGATATAACATCACAAAGGAGGACTGAAAGGAGGACACAACCTCACAAAGGGGGACAGAAAAGAGGATATAACATCACAAAGGAGAACACAACCTCACAAAGGAGGACTTAAAGGAGGACTACCTCACAAAGGAAGACTGAAAGGAGGACATAACATCACAAAGTAGAGCAGAAAGAAGGATATAACATCACAAAGGAAGACTGAAATAAGGATATAAAATCACACTGGAGGGCTGAAAGGAGGATAGAAAAGAGGACACAACCTCACAAAGGAGGACTGAAAGGAGGACATAACATCACAAAGTAGAACAGAAAGAAGGATATAATATCATAAAGGAGGACTGAAATAACGATATAACATCATAAAGGAAAACTGAACAGAGGACACAACCTTACAAAGGAGGGCAGAAAGATGGACAAGGCCACACAAAGGAGGGCAGAAAGAAGGACAAGGCCACATAAAGGAGGGCAGAAAGAAGGACAAGGCCACATAAAGAAGGGCAGAAAGAAGGACAAGGCCACATAAAGGAGGGCAGAAAGAAGGACAAGGCCACACAAAGGAGGGCAGAAAGAAGGACAAAGCCACATAAAGGAGGGCAGAAAGAAGGACAAGGCCACACAAAGGAGGGCAGAAAGAAGGACAAAGCCACATAAAGGAGGGCAGAAAGAAGGACAAGGCCACACAAAGGAGGGCAGAAAGAAGGACAAGGCCACATAAAGGAGGGCAGAAAGAAGGACAAGGCCACATAAAGGAGGGCAGAAAGAAGGACAAGGCCACATAAAGGAGGGCAGAAAGAAGGACAAGGCCACATAAAGGAGGGCAGAAAGAAGGACAAGGCCACATAAAGGAGAGCAGAAAGAAGGACAAGGCCACATAAAGGAGGGCAGAAAGAAGGACAAGGCCACATAAAGGAGGGCAGAAAGAAGGACAAGGCCACATAAAGGAGGGCAGAAAGAAGGACAATGCCACATAAAGGAGAGCAGAAAGAAGGACAAGGCCACATAAAGGAGGGCAGAAAGAAGGACAAGGCCATATAAAGGAGGGCAGAAAGAAGGACAAAGCCACATAAAGGAGGGCAGAAAGAAGGACAAGGCCACATAAAGGAGGGCAGAAAGAAGGACAAGGCCACATAAAGGAGGGCAGAAAGAAGGACAAGGCCACATAAAGGAGGGCAGAAAGAAGGACAAGGCCACATAAAGGAGGGCAGAAAGAAGGACAAGGCCACATAAAGGAGGGCAGAAAGAAGGACAAGGCCACATAAAGGAGGGCAGAAAGAAGGACAAGGCCACATAAAGGAGGGCAGAAAGAAGGACAAGGCCACATAAAGGATGGCAGAAAGAAGGACAAGGCCACATAAAGGATGGCAGAAAGAAGGACAAGGCCACATAAAGGAGGGCAGAAAGAAGGACAAGGCCACATAAAGGAGGGCAGAAAGAAGGACAAGGCCACATAAAGGATGGCAGAAAGAAGGACAAGGCCACATAAAGGATGGCAGAAAGAAGGACAAGGCCACATAAAGGAGGGCAGAAAGAAGGACAAGGCCACATAAAGGAGGGCAGAAAGAAGGACAAGGCCACACAAAGGAGGGCAGAAAGAAGGACAAGGCCACATAAAGGAGGGCAGAAATAGACAAACTTTCAAAACGAGGCTATCAATTTAGTTTATGAACCACGTCGGTAAGTCATAGACTACAAAAGTACTACCATACGTAAACCTATTATTTACTATTGTACCTATTTCTCAGAGGAATTAACTATTTAGCAATGGAATTCATGCAAACCTACGCGTGGAACATGTTCGTTGCATTCTACTTTATGAGAAGAATACTCTCTTAGTTTATGGAGAGTTGTTTTTTCTCTTTTGACCATTGTGCCACGACTATACCTTGACCATTAAGTTTTGTTTATCAAAAGAAAAATTCAAAGATCTTGAGGAGCTTTAAATAATGAGTTTCTTAAAAACAGCCTTACTTATATGAACTGTATAATGAGGTTGATTAAAAATGTGTTGTTTTGGTTCTGCAGTTTCCTATTGCATCGATCCCTTCAAGACTTCAACTCATTCCTTTCTGTTCTGTATGCATTACGATACATCATTTATGAGTGAGTTTGTGGGTAGAAAGCTGGAAATGTTTACACTCTATGCCAGTGTTTCCCAAAGTGGGATACGCGTACCCCGAGGGGTACGGGAAGACTTTGGAGAGGGTACGCGTTGCACCTCATTAACTATGCTGATTTTTTTTTGAAATACCCAAATACCCATTTATTATGTTCTGTTAATGAATTAAAATAAGGTGATGGGAGAGGTATTCAGCATTCCAAGAAATTATACACGGGGTACACATAAGTCAAGAGTTTGGGAAACACTGCTCTAGGCCAATGTGGACATCTGGTAAACCTAACTTTAACTAACCTCTTCTAGCTTCAGGATATAAAACATTCATAGTACATTCAAATTCTTTCTCATTTCATTTTGTTTTGCATGTTTTTCATGTCCTATCAATCGGCTGCTGTTGACATTTGTCATAGTAGCTTTTCATTTATAGAAAAGTAGCATTATAGAAAATCATATACCAACTAAATACACATCAAACAAAATAAATAAATGCTGGTTTAATAATAGACTAAAGAAGCTTTGTAAACAGAAGGAAAACATATATAGAAAATTTAAAGAAACCAAGGCAGAAAGAGTTTACAAAAAGTATATAAAAATTAAACACCTAATCCAAAAAGTAAGGAGACAGCTACAGAGTAAATACATAAACAATGTAATATCTAAAGATAACAACAAAAACCTATGGTCATACATTAAGTCTAAGAAAATGGAAACAACAGGCATAGCGCCATTAAAAGATGAACATAACATAATACATAATGATAATGAAACTAAAGCAAACATCCTAAACAAATACTTTGCATCAGCATTCTCAGCCCCAGGAGACAAAGACATATTTCTTAATTTGAACCAAGTAGACAACATAGAAGATTTAGTAGTACAAGAAAATGGAATTAAAAAAACTATTAGCCAACACCAAACCAAATAAAGCGTCTGGACCTGATGGTATTCCAGCTAGATTACTCAAAGAACTAAGCAATGAGCTAGCCCCAGTGTTCAAAATACTCTTTCAGGCATCGCTTAACCAGGGCAGAGTACCGAAGGACTGGAAAGAAGCTAATGTCACCCCCACTATATAAAAAAGGAGAAAAATCTGACCCAGGAAACTACAGACCAGTATCACTTACCAGCAAGGTAAAATACTAGAACACATAATATGTAGCAACATCATAAACCACTTAGACAAACATAATGTCCTCACCCCATACCAACATGGCTTTAGGAAATATAGATCATGTGAAACACAACTAATAGGACTAATTGATGATTTTTCAAAAGGTTTAGATAATAGTGAACAAATAGATGCTATCTTACTAGATTTTTCCAAGGCTTTTGACAAAGTTCACCACCATAGTTTGCTTAAAAAATTAAAATATTTCGGCATTAATGGTCCACTGCATCAGTGGATTAAAGATTTTCTGATAGGGAGAGAACAAACTGTAATAATAAATGGCTCTAAATCAACACCAATAACAGTAAACTCAGGTGTACCTCAAGGAACAGTCTTGGGTCCACTACTATTTTTAATTTACATAAATGATTTACCAAATTGCATTAGTTCAGGAACAAAAGTCAGATTATTTGCAGACGATTGCATAATATATAGAACAATAAAAACAAAACAAGACACATATATTTTACAAAGAGAATTAGATGAATTACAGAAATGGGAATCAAATTGGAGCATGTCTTTCCACCCAGAAAAATGTCAGTTGTTAAGAGTAACAAAAAAACTAAAACAAATTAATTCCACTTATCTTATTCATGGCAAACCAGTAACAAAGACTAAAAACGCAAAATACCTAGGTGTTATAATAAATGAAAAACTGTCATGGAATCCACATATTGATGAAACTATAAAAAAATCAAACAAAGCATTAGAGTTTATTAAAAGAAATTTCTATAAATCCAATAAGAACATAAAACTAAAATGTTATTTAACCTTGGTTAGGCCAATAATAGAATATGCATCCACCGTTTGGGACCCCTCAACTCAAGAAAACATTAAGAAACTGGAACAAACACAAAATAGAGCAGTGAGATTCATAACAAACGAATATTCACATTTGACTAGAGTAACACCATTAGTAAAATCACTAAATTTAGGAAGCCTTCAGGACAGAAGACTCAAAAGTAAAGTAGCAATTATACATAAAACACTGAACCATAATCTTCAAATACAAAAACAAAATCTAATAAAATACTCTGAAAGACACAAAAATAAAGGCACATTCCTCGTTACATATGCTAGGACAAATTTGTACAAATACTCCTTCTTCCCTAGTGCTATTAGAGCATGGAATGGGTTGCCTGAGCTAGCAAGAAAACCAGTGACTTGGCAGAATTTAAGTCATTGGTTAATATGCATGACTAAATGCATGACGCGTAGGACGTAATCATCTTCTTTTTTGAAGTAACGTCTGTATTATATAAGATAAGATAAGATTTGAGATGGTGTGCGGCTCAGTAGCTACGTTAAATTCCCATTCTCTAAATACTCTCTAAATAAATTGTATTCTCATGATGAGTGGCTACAATGTATTATCGAGGCCAGTGACTACATTGCATTTTCGAGGTTAGTAAGTATATTGTACTTTGACTACATTGTATTTTCGAAGTTAGTGGCTACATTGTATTTTCGAAGTTAGTGGCTACACATTGTCTTATCGACTTTTCGATACCGGATGCTTCATTTTATTTTCGAAGTTGGTGGCTACATTCTATTTTCAACTATTCACTAAGAACAGAAACAGACTATAACTAAGTTTACTAATAGAACTCTAAGGCAACACTACACTAGTTACCTACAGAAACAAAATAAATCTACAACAGCATAGAACAGTTAAAATCAACAGTTAAAACAGCAGTTACTTTCAGCAGCTAAAAGCAGTAACAATAGCAAACTTACAGGCCGTCCCAGATACAGGAATAAAAATAAGTACACGACAGACCACAAAGATCTTCGGCTGTCACACAGACATACTACACTGACCACTGGTCAACTGTACACTGAACTGTTTTTAAAACAGCGTGGCACACTTTTTATACACCCCACCATAACTTACACAAAAAGCGGAAGTACAAATAATACATTTGGCACTAGCCTATAAAAAAATAGAATACACAAAAATATAGCCCTGGGAGCGCAAGCTCACATTAATTTGATTTTTTTTTTTTGGTTTCAAGTAATTAGTTAGAAACTGCTTCGAGTAGCAGTGCGCCCACCAGAGTTGACACTTTTGATCTGGTAAATTAAACATTTCTATTAATTCAATGAAAATTATTGTAAACAAAAATAATGGCATATTTCTGCTTCTTCACTGTACATAATGTTCTCCCCCTAAAAAGGAATGAATGGTGCGTAACAAACAATACAATCTTAGATTGGTTTTGTAATACATATATAAATAAAACGCAGTAATAATAGCTTGCATTTCTAGCCAAGACCGACCTAAAGTGTACGATGACAGAACAGAAACACAATGTTAACACAATCGTGTGAGTGTGCGCGTGTGATTCAATTTGTAACATACAAGTCAATTAAACTTTACTTTTTAAAGACTTATGAGAATCTGAGGTCACATAAACTCAGGACAACTCATGATACTACACTTCGTACATTTTCAAGGCTTCTCATACAGTGCGCGGGTGTCCTTGTTACAAAAAATGTTACGCAGTGCGCTCTTGTCCAATCTCAAGACATGCGGGGGGAGGGGGGGGAGGGTTATGTAGTTATGTAGCCAAACGATTCATTCGGTATCTATCTGATCTTGTATAGTACAACACTTTGTTGATCTGATCTTGTATAGTACAACACTTTGTTGATCTGATCTTGTATAGTACAACATTTTGTTGATCTGATCTTGTATAGTACAACATTTTGTTGATCTGATCTTGTATAGTACAACACTTTGTTGATCTGATCTTGTATAGTACAACACTTTGTTGATCTGATCTTGTATAGTACAACACTTTGTTGATCTGATCTTGTATAGTACAACACTTTGTTGATCTGATCTTGTATAGTACAACATTTTGTTGATCTGATCTTGTATATTACAACACTTTGTTGATCTGATCTTGTATATTACAACACTTTGTTGATCTGATCTTGTATATTACAACACTTTGTTGACTCATTAAGCAGCTAACGATACATCAGACTTCTCTTACATTTTGTGTGTGTGTAAATTCGCACAATTAGTTTACTTTGTTAAATAGATAGCCAATAACAAAATCTCAGAATGTAACAAAAACACAATAAAATGAACCTTTTTTAAACCCTATAAAATTATCATAATCTATAATGTACACATCACCGAGATATTTCGGGCACGCTGCAGGAATTTCCAGAATACTGCAAGGACAATTATTAACATAAACTATTTGATAATGAGAGCCTTTCGTTAAATGACTCTAACAAGATACCTGCATTGCTGATTCAATTACATGACACAATACAATTACACCTAATATAAGCTTTTTTAAAAAAGTATTATAAAGAAATTTTTCTTATTTTTTTTAATGGACTAATGTGACATTTCAGCTCATCAACTAACTCTACGATTGACAGTTTCAGTGTAAATAGCTTACGTACTAGTTTTGACAGTCATTACCTGCGGCAGCAGCGTCGCAAGGGTTGGTGTCACCCAATGCGGTATCGCACCCTCCTAGCTGCACCTATGACATAGGGTACTTAAATAAATCTTTAGATAGATTCAGTATACTTTTTTTTAAACTTGTTTTTTTTTACTATTTCTATTTCCTGTAGAACTTTCCAGCCGCTACATCCAGGAATTATCTCCCATTGAACCTCCTGAAGCTGCGGAGTACGTACACGTACAGGATGTCGATGATGTCAACAAAAGACTGCAGAGACTGTCGGGATATAGCAACTTCCTTCTTCCAGAAGCTTTTAGAAAAAGAGGAATTTACGATGCCAAAAGATTAGGCAAGTAGGATTACAGAAAATGGACGTAGATAACTGGACACTAAATTGGACCAAATAGATTTGAGCTTCTGAGCTGCAAAGCAATACAGTGTGTATGTGTGTGTGCGTGTGTTTGCTCCAACCACAGCATGAAAGAAGCGAATGACTATTAAAAAAGCAAGAATATTCTGCTATGAATGTCTATGTATAAAGGAGGCTAGATATAACAAACAAGTGATAAGCGAATGTTTTATAAACTATTATTCCATTTATCTCTGCGGATCCAGGGCGGGAAACGATAAACGGGGTTTGGTGGGGGGGGGGCGTCGTAGGGCTACTTTTGTTATTTTACATGTTGATTACTAATACTTTAAAAATATTTTTAACCTAGAAGATAATATAGTTCTCATTTATTAAAACGCAGTATCGCCCCACTCCCCCCAAAAAAGTAGCTCTATAATATTTAAAGAACAGAATCTAGAAATAGTTTGTAATGACAAGAGGGTGGGGTTGTGTTAGGTTCCACATAACTACACACACACAATGTGGACTGAAAATGTCTTGCGATCATGTTGAAGTTACATTGACTTTAAATGCACTGAATGTCTTTTTTGTGTTTAAATTCCCGACCCCAACCAACGCTGGAGATGTTTAGATCTACTACACTTGTGTACTACATCAGTCACACAGAGATAGGAAAGAAGCGTATACAGCTTCACAACAACTTACGTTCTAACCTCAAAACAAAAGATTGATCATTCAAGTACTTCTATCAATTCATGTTATTACCGAACTTTCAAGCTACAATTAAAAACATAACATGGTCTTCGGTTGATTGGGCAACTAACTGTAACGCCCACAATAGCTATAAATAGGTTTAGAATCTCTTGAAATAACTCAAAAAGAATTCGGTGCAATTCAATAAACTTCTGTATAACGGATCTCAAATTAAATCTTTTAAAATAATTCGTAAATAAAACATTTTGGATAAATCAAAAAACCATTCATTATCTTGTAAAAAAAACAACAACAAAAAACTATTATTCTCGACAATTCTTTTCAACCATTATCGACGTCTGCTCTTTCGAAAATGACTTGACATTTTTCTAGCCAGTTAAAAATAAATTGAATTCACGCGCTCCGCTTCTTGCATTGTATGACGTTAAAGCATTTTAAAACAACAACAACAACAGATGTTTGCATTCTTTTTATTACACATCAAAATATTTTAATTTGATATAGACAAATCATGCCCTAAAACTGTTTAAGTAATAAGAACATAAAGATAGAAACAATACAGTCTTATCTTATCTAAACTTATAAAATACAGCCTTATATTATCTCACTTAACTTGTAAAATACAACCTTAGACCAAAATTGAACCAAGAATGATCTTTTGTCAAAGCTTCTGCAGCTTAAAAAACTGTACATCAGAAAAAAATGTGATTCTTCACAGCTAAATAATAAAAATATCTTGATCTAGAAATAATTTTTTAAAACACTAACTTTGAAATATAATAGAAAGTAATGAACTACCAGCACACACACACGCACACACACACACACACACAAAAGTAAAAAATACGTTTCTTCTTAAATGTTAGAATTGACAAGGGGAAGAACTCTTTCCTTCCAAGTGGAAGGTGTATTGAACTGTATTCTCTGTATCCAATACGGAAGTATTGATAAGTGAACTATTTTAATGAACCATTTGTTGTTCACTATTCAGCACTGTAGAGTCGACGTGCCAAGCTTTTACTTTTGTAACACAAACTATTTATTATTATTATTATTTAATCGGAAACATTAAGATTCCAATATGGGAGTCCTTGACATTGCTTACTTTGTCTATTTAGATAAAATTATGGCCTTATCTTCTTACTTTCTTTTTCGTATGTTTTTTTTTAGCTTCCTTCCATTACATCACCACCATATTTCTTCATATTTTTGGTCTTCTTCCCTCTAACAATAATTCAATGCCTAGAGAACGCAAATTGTATCGTTACCATCATACTGTAAACAAACAGCCTATTACTGTCGTTAACTTTTAGTGTGGGAATCCCCTGTAAACCTAAGTCATAAATCTTCATGAAATACCACAGACAATTCGCTTAGTTCTACTTATTGGACCACTAGTGCCCTACATACATACATTAAGTAGTCTCTATGGCAGCCAACCCTAGTGATAATGAATAAATGTCATTGGCTGACTTAGAATAAAGTCACGGTTTGCCAGGGGCGATAAATTTCCCCACATTATTACCATTCTTTCTATTCTTCATTAGCTTACACACAAATCAAAATATCGTACCACATATTAAGTAATTGTAATGCCGTGTTGATACATATGTTTATTTTTTACTGTTTTAATGTCCTAATATTTGTTTTTAAATGTACTTTTTCATCTTAAAAAGTATTCTATGATATCGTTTGGACTTTTTATATATTTTTTGGTGGAAAAGATGAAATAGCTCTAGTGATAATATCCACACCGCTATAGATTGGGCTCTGCAGTTGAAATCCGTGTGATGCATAATTACGCAAAATTGAACTTTAATGTTGCCAACTTAATTTTTTTGTAAATGGTCTCTAAACAGCAGACAAATTGATTTCTGCCAAAAAGTACACACACACACAAATTGTCGTTTAACTTAAAAAAAACAACAAACAAACAAAAAAACAACAACATAGCTTTTCTACACTTCTGTACACCGGATACACCAAAAAGCAAGGTATTTCTGCCATACATAAACATCTTTATCTTTTCCATTCGCTTCAAACGTTAACTTTAAACAAGAAAAACATTTTTAAAACTCTTCAGATCTCGTCTAGATCTACTTCTAGATCTATTTTCTAGATGAAATCTATATTAGATTGACGTAAGAATATAAGAGAAAATTATAAACTTCAATAGAATTGAAGCAGCTTTATTTTTACTGTTATCGCGTAATTCTGGTAATACGGCTTGTTCTTCTTCGTCGTTCTCATTTCGCATGTCGGAGGGTTCAGATCAGTAATCCTATTAAATCAGTTTTTCTTCTATAGGAGGGTTTTGGGGCCAGAGTCTTGTTACGGCCCCTTGATATAGTATGCAGCTTTGAAGGACATGGTCAGCATTCTCTGGTGATGCTCGACGAAGGCAGGTTTCGCTAGTCCCCGACTTTTAGCTTCCGGAACATATATTGTCTCATTTATGTTGTGTCCGGTTCTGAGTCGAAAAATTATGCGTTGGTCATGTCAAGAGAGCTTATAATTAAACGGTAAGACGGCTAACTACGCCTTGTTTGCTCTAGACCTAGATATAGTCTCCAGCCAAATTTACATGTATCTATTTTTTACGTTGAAAAATAATAAAGGTCAAACTAGAGTTCTCCCCGTGTGGCCAACGAGCTAGTAATTCTTTTCTCAGCGAGCTACATCAACTGTTTAAATTTCTAGGAAAATCGTAAGAGCCATTTTTGAGATCAGCTGTCCGGATTCCTGGATCCAGGTTTCTGCTGGTTCCATGAAGATCTGACTTGAATTGAGATATTTAAAAAAAAAAAAAGCTCCCATAATATAATAACAAGAGTGTGTTTTTCCTATGTATGAGAATAGTGTTGACTTCCTTATTATATAACAATAGCAGACTTAACTTCCCTTGAAATGTGGCGGATTCCTGCAGGACTGATCACATTTTCTATATGGCTGACTTCTGCCTGTATGCGAATAATTACATGATATAAATCAGAGCTTGCTTCTGTTTAAATAGTCAATAATAAAATTTGTTGTAATTTTAATTCTAACAGTGAATATAAGTGCCTTCTGCTTCAATGAAGACTACATTAATTATAAGCATTTAATTTCTTCTGTTTGGCACTTTAGAGATTGCCACATTCTTATCGAGTCGTGTTTCTATTTGAAACGAATTGCTTTTTTTTTTATTTTCCTCGTATGTCTAATCAAGATGTATTTATAGTTGCTCATGTTAGAGACATTAAACTTATTGGTATTAGATCTATAACCTGTCCAATGATACAATGCTATCAGTTATCGTGGTAACAAATCTCTTAAGAGTTTTACAAGAGTACATCGAAAATGGAATCCACATATTGATGAAACTATAAAAAAAATCAAACAAAGCATTAGGATTTATTAAAAGAAATTTCTATAAATCAAATAAGAACATAAAACTAAAATGTTATTTAACCTTGGTTAGGCCAATAATAGAATATGCATCCTCCGTTTGGGACCCCTCAACTCAAGAAAACATTAAGAAACTGGAACAGACACAAAATAGAGCAGTGAGATTCATAACAAATGAATATTCACATTTGACTAGAGTAACACCTATTGTAAAATCACTAAATTTAGGAAGCCTTCAGGACAGAAGACTCAAAAGTAAAGTAGCAATTATACATAAAACACTGAACCATAATCTTCAAATACAAAAACAAAATCTAATAAAATACTCTTAAAGACACAAAGATAAAGGCACATTCCTCGTCCCATATACTAGGACAAATTTGTACAAATACTCCTTCTTCCCTAGTGCTATTAGAGCATGGAATGGATTGCCTGAGCTAGCAAGAAAACCAGTGACTTGGCAGAATTTAAGTCATTGGTTAATATTGGTTAATGACGCGTAGGACGTAATCATCTTTTTTGAAGTAACGTCTGTATTATATAAGATATGATAAGATAAGAACAAACAAAATAAGTCACGATTTGTTGGCATACGAAGGAAACTAAGAAAGAAGCAACCTTTGGACTACGTCAAACACTTTCATACAAGAAAATAATTATTTCTTTATCTCTTTTTTTTTCCCTACAAGTTTTGCTAGTTATATCCCACACCGGTCTTTAGTTTTCAGTATCGTCTGAAATCTAGACAATAATTGTATCTATTTATAGTTTCCAGTTTCTTTTTCTCTAAAAATTATTTCTGTTTTAGGACAAATAGAAGTGACCCCTAAAAAAAAGTATCGAGAGTTACAAAATGACTCCGAGCTGTACTTAAACGCGATTGTATGGAGGCGAGCCCGCCATTTCGGACGCCAAAAATAACCCAGTCAACTTATAGGATAAAATGTATTTTTGTCTCGGTCGACGATGGCGTAAGCATAACTCTTTGACCCGGAACTTAATAGTTTGGAGTGGGAGTGGGGGTCGAGGGCCTTATTGTTTAGCAAACCTTTACAGTGTGATTATGTTGTAACCGTTACAAGGAGGAGACTCCAAAAATAGAATTCGATTCTCCAATGCAGTCAGCTGTTGGAAGAATATAGTGTCCACGTCACGTCCGTCACGTGGTATGTGTATGTTACTTGGAGAGAGAGGACTGACTTTATTCCAACTATGACAATACATTGTGTTCTAAGCATAAATAATGTTGACTTTAATTCTCACCATGTATACGGGGGTGGCAGGATTGATGTAGCAATGGTATATGATGCCTGGAGGGGCAGCTGTATTTTGTATGTTCTCCAAAAACGAAATAAATCACCGCACGTTTTTTTTCAACAACAACGCGTGTCTGTTGTTAATTTAAGGTACAAGATCTACACATCTGTTTGTTAGGTCTACACACCTGTTTGTTGTCTACATATCTGTTTGTAAGGTCTACACATCTGTTTTACTAATATAAACTAACTAGTCGACAGGCGGCGTAGCATACGCCGCTTTTTTGCAGGGCCGGCCTTAGGCCACTGCAACCTATGCGACCGCAGTGGGCCCCTCACTTTTATAGAACCCGCGCTAATTCAAGGTGTATAAATTATTAAATTAAACCATTTTATAACTTAAAACAGATTTCCCGCGCCCTCATGTCGATTTACCAGGAGCTCCTGGAAATCTCCCGAAATTACAAAATATACGAAAAAGTCCTTAAAATATACGGAATACACAACAATTGTCATTTTGGGGTGTCATTCAATATGGAAAACGCCAATCCTACGCGCGATAAATAAAAACGGCATTATGCATTAGCCGTAATTGTGTAATCTGGTGAAAGAAGTTTCTCAAACTAATGAAGAATTACTCGAGGTCAACAATTCTCAAAAATAGATTGAAACATATGGTAATTCTTGCTATTGAACGTGATCTATGTAGGAAACAGAATTATCATGATATACTGTTTGACTTTGCTACACGCAAGGCTCGTAAAGTAACTCTGTACATAGTAAAGAATGAATAAAATGCATAGAGGAATTTATTTTCTAATACAAACTCTTAAATTTCACTTATTGTCCGCTTCCATACCTAAACTTGGCCCCGCGAAATCCGTTTCGAATAGGGCCCCACAATGCTTAAATCCGGCCCTGCTATTTTGTGCTTGTAAAATGTTTTGCATGTTTTGGATGTTCCTTCAGAGTTGAAGATATTTTACTTCTTATTCCAAACCTCCCGCAGGACGAAGGGGGATGGGAGCTGGCAGGGTTTGACAGTTCAACGCGCAGCCATCCATAGCGACGTGTGAATACACACTTGTTCTCCCCCCCCCCCTCTTGTTTTTTCGTGGGGTGACTATCCGCAGAAATAAGAGAGTGATCTTTCCTTTACTTCTTCTTCTTGTCCAAACTATTTGAGTGACGAAGAGAATTATATATCTACATGTTAAATCTTACATGCTTTCTGGCAAAACAATCAACAATTTTATCAAAATTATTTTTGTTACCAACTCTTGTCCAATGAAAACAATTGCAAAATTAGTGGGACGTATATTTGTCATGTTTGATCGCTACAAAGTTTTGATCAAGTTTTGTTTGGGAAAAAAAACATTTCTTTATGTTGCCGCACTTACCGCCTTGTCAGATGGAAGGCTAATTAACGAGACGATTTTCGGGACTGAATCTTGATAGCTGATATTTCCTGATAAAACGCAGGAACTCAACAGGTCCTTGCTTTGAAGCTTCATCTTTTGTAACTGTCGCTAGGAGCTCATGCTTTCAACAAAGCTAATACTGGATAACTGGTGCTTGTTAGCTTAGTGGTAAAGCGATTGGCTTCCGAGTCGAGTGAAAACTGGGGTTTTAAATTTTAGGATTCATTAGGACATCCCTGAGTCCCCTCATCTTTAATGGGTACATCAAGGTACCTGACGTAGGTTGTGGAAGTAAAGGTCGTTGGTCGTTGTGCTTTCCACAAGGCCACTCGATAACCTTAGCCACATATGTTGGACAGTCATGTGACCCAGAGATTTAAAAAAAAAAAGGGTTCATTTCCCCTTTAATGGTTTCACGGCGTCCCCCCCGACTTGTACATACGGTCTTTTATGTGTTTAGCTCATTTAGTACGTAGTTCTTAATTGACCACCCATGTTTTTGATGTAGACTAAGCCTCGCCGGTTATTTCTATTCACACAGCTGAGCTGCTCCAACCCAAGGTAGGCAAGAGACGTCAAGGAGTGTATAACTACTAAGAATAGTCCTGCTTAAGATCTTGTAACAGAATGTATGCTTAATGCTAATTCTAGTTGTTTGGAAGATTAGGCCGTACTTGTATTGAAGTTGGGGGGGGGGGGGAGGGCGTTATAATGCAAGCAGATGAGAATGTTTATTTTTCTTTAGGACTACAACAACTGACAGGCCAAAGAAGTGTTTGTGCATAGTCTAAATTAGCTGTTAGTGGGCCAAAGAAGTGTTTGTGCATAGTCTAAATTAGCTGATAGCGGGCCAAAGAAGTGTTTGTGCATAGTCTAAATTAGCTGTTAGTGTGCCAAAAAAGTGTTTGTGCATAGTTTAAATTAGCTTATAGCGGGCCAAAAAAGTGTTTGTGCATAGTCTAAATTAGCTGTTAGTGTGCCAAAGAAGTGTTTGTGCATAGTCTAAATTAGCTGATAGCGGGCCAAAAAAGTGTTTGTGCATAGTTAAAATTAGCTGATAGCGGGCCAAAAAAGTGTTTGTGCATAGTTTAAATTAGCTGTTAATGGGCTAAAGAAGTGTTTGTGCATAGTTTAAATTAGCTGATAGCGGGCCAAAAAAGTGTTTGTGCATAGTTTAAATTAGCTGTTAATAGGCCAAAGAATTTTTTTTGCATAGTTTAAATTAGCTGATAGCGGGCCAAAAAAGTGTTTGTGCATAGTCTAAATTAGCTGTTAGTGTGCCAAAAAAGTGTTTGTGCATAGTTTAAATTAGCTGATAGCGGGCCAAAGAAGTGTTTGTGCATAGTTTAAATTAGCTTATAGCGGGCCAAAAAAGTGTTTGTGCATAGTTTAAATTAGCTGATAGCGGGCCAAAAAAGTGTTTGTGCATAGTTTAAATTAGCTGATAGCGGGCCAAAAAAGTGTTTGTGCATAGTTTAAATTAGCTTATAGCGGGCCAAAAAAGTGTTTGTGCATAGTTTAAATTAGCTGTTAATGGGCTAAAGAAGTGTTTGTGCATAGTTTAAATTAGCTGATAGCGGGCAAAAAAGTGTTTGTGCATAGTTTAAATTAGCTGTTAGTGTGCCAAAAAAGTGTTTGTGCATAGTTTAAATTAGCTGATAGCGGGCCAAAGAAGTGTTTGTGCATAGTTTAAATTAGCTGTTAGTGTGCCAAAAAAGTGTTTGTGCATAGTTTAAATTAGCTGATAGCGGGCCAAAAAAGTGTTTGTGCATAGTTTAAATTAGCTGATAGCGGGCCAAAAAAGTGTTTGTGCATAGTTTAAATTAGCTGATAGCGGGCCAAAAAAGTGTTTGTGCATAGTTTAAATTAGCTTATAGCGGGCCAAAAAAGTGTTTGTGCATAGTTTAAATTAGCTGATAGCGGGCCAAAAAAGTGTTTGTGCATAGTTTAAATTAGCTGTTAATGGGCTAAAGAAGTGTTTGTGCATAGTTTAAATTAGCTGATAGCGGGCAAAAAAGTGTTTGTGCATAGTTTAAATTAGCTGATAGCGGGCCAAAAAGTGTTTATGCATAGTCTAAATTAGCTGTTAGTGTGCCAAAAAAGTGTTTGTGCATAGTTTAAATTAGCTGATAGCGGGCCAAAAAAGTGTTTGTGCATAGTTTAAATTAGCTGATAGTGGGCCATTCGATTTTAGGATGAAAGAGAAAAAAAGGTGACTTACAGAAATATAGGACCAGAAACAAAAAGTCTGTTGTAATGTGGGGGCCGTTTTACTGAAGAATAAAAAAGTGTGTTGTAATGTGGGGGCCGTTTTACTGAAGAATAAAAAAGTGTGTTGTAATGTGGGGGCCGTTTTACTGAAGAATAAAAAAGTGTGTTGTAATGTGGGGGCCGTTTTACTGAAGAATAAAAAAGTCTGTTGTAATGTGGGGGCCGTTTTACTGAAGAATAAAAAAGTCTGTTGTAATGTGGGGGCCGTTTTACTGAAGAATAAAAAAAAAAAGTAAAAAAAAATGTTCCGAGCAAAATAAGCACTGGACATGGTTGTAGAAAACGGCTCTAACGATTTTGATGTGTATCTTTCGCGCATTTAAACCTCGGTTTATACAAGTTGTTACAAACGAAACTGCCGGGTTTAAAAAAATTATTTGACTCATAAACATAGCATATCGGAATCTATGGACATACTGGTGGGTCTTTGTACCTTGAGGTTGTCAATTGTAGTCATACTGAATTTCCATTTGATTGGATCAATACAAATTATCTTACCTTTTTTTATAGTTGGCTGTGTGGTTGTGAAATGTACATTAGAAAGTTTTTTGAACATCTCATTATAAACCTCAAGAAAACGAATAGTACCGATGAAAGAACTTTATGTGCTGGTAGTTTACGGCAAAAGTTACGGTTCGCACATGCGGGGTATATAAGGGTGCGGGTTTTACGACTTTAGTATTTTACTTATTGTGTAATATTTGCGGGATTATGTTTGCCCTGGATGTGGCAAAATATGTAGGTCACATCTGGGGCTGCGCAGCCACGGGAAATACTGTATTCCTCACTAATCTTCGGTCTCGAAGACAAACCTTATATATATATATATAAAATTTGCGGGGTATACTGATCTGAGGTTTATACGTGTGGGGTATACCTGCGCGAAACTACTAGCTAACTGGCCAAACTGGGAAAACTCTAGTTCATCCGTTATAATTTTTCGAAATATTATCTTCTAAAATTAAATTTGGTCTAGACAATGTTTATCTTGAACAGTCATACGTCCGCGGGAGAAATAACTAGACGATCAAGAAGTAAGTCTAGATCTATAGGCCTATCACTAGACGCCACTATCTTTTAGTGTTGCATGCCCTGGCTGTACCTGCATCATTAAACTAGAATTTTATATAGGCCTACATGTATGCGCTTGATCAGGATTTTTTTCGGGGACTGGAAGGGGGAATAGGAAAGGAATAAAAAATGTTTTCCATATTTTAAAAATCTTTCATTCATTCTTATCTTATCTTATATAATACAGACGTTACTTCAAAAAAGAAGATGATTACGTCCTACGCGTCATGCATTTAGTCATGCATATTAACCAATGACTTAAATTCTGCCAAGTCACTGGTTTTTCTGGCTAGCTCAGGCAACCCATTCCATGCTCTAATAGCACTTGGGAAGAAGGAGTATTTGTACAAATTTGTCCTAGCATATGGGACGAGGAATGTGTCTTTATCTTTGTGTCTTTCAGAGTATTTTATTAAATTTTGTTTTTGTATTTGAAGATTATGGTTCAGTGTTTTATGTATAATTGCTACTTTACTTTTGAGTCTTCTGTCCTGAAGGCTTTCTAAATTTAGTGATTTTAATAATGGTGTTACCCTAGTCAAATGTGAATATTCGTTTGTTATGAATCTCACTGCTATATTTTGTGTTTGTTCTAGTTTCTTAATGTTTTCTTGAGTTGAGGGGTCATTAGTTATTAAGAGCAGAGTAATCTCTCATATAGAGGGTTTGCTTTATAAAGGAGAGGAATTGTCTTTAAGAAACAAAATTTTTTTTAAGTTATTTGGTTTTCGTCATTTAAAGTACCACAAATATTTAGATCTAATAGACAATTCAATACAAAAATATAAATGAAAGCAAAGTTTACGAAGGGACACTCAATGTCAGCCATTACGCATGTTTTCTGAACAGAACTATGACAAATATTTACATTTATTTAGAATTAATAGCCTCCTTAAATTAAAAATAAATTGTTTTAAATACTGATGCCCAACCTATGGGACAAATCTGACCCGTAACGGTCCCTCTAATGCTCATAATGCTAAATGAAGCCGCCGAGGTTTGGTTCCATTAGTCTTGACGATTTTTTTGTATATGCTGATGCAACATGCAACTATGACAAAATATACCACTGACTCAATTCATTGAGAAATAGCAAGCTTTCTGATAATCCTAGTAGTCATTATACTCAGTCAAGTATCAGCAAATTTGATTCTCAATCATGATTTTTGTTTTCGAGATATGACCATGACCTTTGTGAACTCAGATCTAGGCCTTGGGGCAAAAATGACAGCACAAACACGTGACTCATACCACCTCTGAAAGTGTGGCAAGGGAAAGTAGAGTCGGCAGTAACTTGTTATGTGGCTATGGCTGTGGCTATGAGAGAGACCACCTCTTGATTACGCAATATTACAATCAGAGATAATGATAAATGAATTACTTCGTCTAAACTTACTAGCCAAACATGACCGTAATGTCGAAACGTCAGCGGACAAAGGAAAATATCGACTTTGACCTGTTCTCATCAGGAATGGACTTCATTCACCAACCGTAAACATACAACATTTAGCCACGTGGTGCTCTATCTCTTCTATATAATTTACGATCTCATGTTTAATTCATCTTCTTATCTTATCTTTATAATACAGACGTTACTTCAAAAAAGAAGATGATTACGTCCTACGCGTCATGCATTTAGTCATGCATATTAACCATTTCATGATGGTTGTCACGTGACAGTTTTTTTTTCGTTCTTTTATCAATAAGATCACGTGACTAAATGTTGTTTGTTTACGATTGGTGAATGAGGTCCAATGGACTTAGTTGTACAACATGAAAGTAAACATCGATTCAAACTAAAGGTTTAGCAAAGACTGATTTGAAATAAAACACATTAATATTCATCTGAGACAAAAGAAACAAATACTAATGGGGAATGCATCGATTCTTTGAAGTCAAACGTCCAGAATATTACTTCACTGAGTGAAAATGTTATTAATGTGTTTATTTTATACTTTATAAACTTAAGTCAGTTTAAAACATCAATGATTTGGCTGTACAATACATTTGTGAACAGATCGATTGGTTGATCGATTCTCTTGAGTGTTTCTAAATAGTCCAAGGATGCCAACTTTTTTATTTTCAATGCCAACAGACTTCAAACGTTTGTAAACACGCAGGCGGGAATCTGTCCTCTCGGCCACTAATGGAAACGCTCAGCAGTCGTCTCGTATTGGAACGAAAATGATGATTCTGATTATATATATGGCTCCTTTTGTCTCGAAAGGCAATGGATGCGCCCAAATGAGTCACTGGTTTTGGCTTAATCTTGAGACGGGGCATAATCTGGTGTGGCTAATCAAGCCAATTCTAGAACGGCAGACTTTGCTACAATTCATACATGTGTATGCCTCTGATTCATGGCTAGCGGACAGGGCAGCTTTCTTTTTTTCTCTCTTGATTAAGGCCGCTTCAATTCTTTTGTTCTCAGCAAGGGTTGTCCCAGCTCGCACAGTCTGTCTCCATGCACTCTGGTCTTTGGCTATGTTTTCCCACATACTTTCGCTGATGCCTGTGGCTCTCATGTCTCCCTTGCAGACATCTCTATATGTTAGTCTTGGGCGGCCCTTGGGTCTGACTCCTTCCACAAGCTCAGCATATAAGATATCTTTCGGGATTCTACCATCTGGCATGCGGTGACATGTCCGAGCAAGCGTAATCTTCTTTGTGTCAGGAGAGCATACATGCTGTTCATATTGGCCAATCTCAAAACTTCCTAATTGGAGACATGGTCCCTCCAAGAGATGCCCATTATGCGTCTCAGGCAGCGCAAGTGGAAACTATTCAATCTGTGCTCTTGGTACATGTATGTTGACCAGCTTTCACTGCCATAAAGGAGAGTGCTCACAACACAGGCGTTGTAGACTAGGATTTTGGTCGCTGTGGTCAATTTACCATTTTCCCAGACGCGCTTGGAGAGTTTTGCCAATGCTGTGGTAGCTTTTCCTATCCTTTTTGTCAGCTCGATGTCTAAGTCTAGGTTACTGACGATTGTTGAACCCAAGTAGGTAAATTCCTGCACCACTGAAAGGGTGTGGTTCCCAATATTGATTCTGATTATACGTGCGTGTTAAATAGAATGTACAATTAGTAGACAACACTTAACTCAATAACATTATTTTTTTAAAATCTGGTTTGGTAGGTTGGCCAGACTTTGTCCTAATACTGTATTTTTTTAAAATCTGGTTTGGTAGGTTGGCCAGACTTTGTCCTAATACTGTATTTGAAACTCATAAAAGAGAGAACGAGAAATAAACACTAGAAAACAGGAAGACAAAAAAACAACACAGAGTGCAAGGACGTAGCTAGGTAGCCCGGGGGGTTTGACCTCTTTGGGGGCCCTGCATTTTGCGTAATATTTGATACTTTCACATTCTCCCCACCCCCTCCCCCACCCTAGCTACGCCACTGAGAGAGTATGAATGATAAGAGTGAATAAGAGCAAGGTAGAATGCAATTGAGAAAATGAAGTTTTGGATGTTCCTTCAAGAATGAAGATAATCACGTTATGATCAGCATGGAATCTTTCAACTTTTCATTCTACATTCCCATCGGGTTCCTGATCATGATTTATCAGACAGGGTTCAAAAACAAAATTGTCATGGCATCTGAATACGTTTTAGATATATTTCCAAGAACAAGATTAAAATTATGGCGCTCGTAAATTTCTTTCCAAGCGAATACGGTATACGTTAGAAATATATGTAGGAAGTTACCTAAATCGTATGAATCACTAAATATGTTAACCCTTTAAGTCCTACATCTTTAAAAGCCTTGATAAGAGCCATGACTGATACTGTTATGCTAACTGTTAATTGTGGGGCCCCTGTTAGGCGCGAGGCCCAATACGACGCAATCGATAAAATCAATATAAAGCCGACCCTGTGTTAAATATTAGAATTATTTAATAGTGGTGAAACATTCAAACTATTTAATAACGGTGAAACATTGAGCGGTGAAACATTCAATGTATAAAATAGCTGTGAAACATGCAAACTATTTAATAGCGGTGAACATGCAAACTATTTAATAGCGGTGAAACATGCAAACTATTTAATAGCGGTGAAACATGCATACTATTTAATAGCGGTGAAACATGCAAACTATTTAATAGTGGTGAAACATGCATACTATTTAATAGCTGTGAAACATGCATACTATTTAATAGCGGTGAAACATGCATACTATTTAATAGCGGTGAAACATGCATACTATTTAATAGTGGTGAAACATGCAAACTATTTAATAGCAGTGAAACATTCAATCTATTAAATAGCGTTGAAACATTCAAATTATTTAATAGCGTTGAACTGTGTGACAGGAACTATATTAATGACAATGTTTTCAATTCCGAAAATTAAGGAATTGTTCAGTGATTCACGTGACTATGCAGACCCAGTTGCGACCTGCATATTTTCCCACATCACCAATCAATAAACGCTAAGCTTGTATTTTATCTATTTAGTTGACACAATGATAGAAATATGTGTAGACTGCAGGGATAAACCATCAGAAAACAGCTTGATGATAAGTCTGCATTTGGCATAATTTAATTTCAGTCAGAAATGCTAATGCTTTTTTTTTAATCAGCTATACAATGGTTGCAAAGTGTCTTGATATGAGTGTTTAAAAATGCACTTTAGTATTTAAAGTGATTTATTAGACAGACATATGTAAAATGATGACACGAAATCAAACGTTCATCATTCATCAAACGTTTTCCAGCTAATGTATAAACCATTTCAAGCTAATGTATAAACTATAGACTTATAAATACTACTCGGTATAAACATTAACTATTTTGTTTATTTCCACAGCTTTTTTCAAGAGAAGCAGTTTGAATGAACTTATCAGACGACTAATGGCATTGAGAGGCAATAATTATACCGATGGCAGGGCCTACTATATGAGATTTGGTGCAGGAAAAAAGTAGTCGAACTTGTTAATCCAATGTAAAGAAAGCGAGCCCACACTATGACTTTTATTCCGATACTAGATCTGGGCTGAAAAGCTTTATATCAGAATGTTATTCACAAGTGACTGAAATCTTTGTAATTTTGTATTAAAAAGTACTTAATAAACAAAAGAGAAACAAAAAACAACAACACTATTGCTCGCTAAATCTTGGTGTTGTCTGTTCCATGTAAACATTGCTAACAAGATCTAGATTTAGATCTAGAATAATCTAGATGGAAACTAATGCAATTAAATGTCTTTCAAAACTATCTCAATGTTTGATGACTCTGTTCAGTGACCCTCAATGGGGGAAAAAAATTAAAACAGTTTATCTTTTGAATCAATTAATGAGACAGGCGCTCTAGAACATTTGAATGGATTGTTTTGTTTCAAAGCAAAACGTCATACCACGCGTCTGCTAACTTAAGAACTATTAGCTGGAAATGTGGCAAAACTTCTGCAGGTCTATAAAGAATAAATATCAAATGGCATTCATACATTAATACAATAAATAATGAATAGAACATTTTTCAAAATTAAATTCAACCTTTTATCTAGTGCAAATGGTTCAACTTAAAATGTTTAGGCTGTTTATAATTTCAGGAACTAAAAACAATTCGTGGTTAAAACAAGTAAAATAACCACAAAAAAAAAAATACTTAAAAAAAAAATAAAAAAAAAAATTCCTCCATTATACTGCTGACCAATCTTTGTCATTCTTTTCCCAAAGATAGTTTTCAACTGTCAAATTTCTGGGAAATTGCGGTTTGTGGCACCTGTTTCGTTTGCTGTTTTTAGTGAGTCCAGTCGTGGGTAGGCTATTGCTAATCCTAATAGCGTTGGTGCCTATTATGATTTCTTTACAAAGACCGGTCAATCTAACAATCTTTATTGATTTGACCTTAGACAAAAGCTGAGCAAATTAGCGAAAACAGTCGAGATCTGGTTCTAATACCAAGGCCTACGGCCCAATAAAGTGAACCTATTTGACCCTGTGGTGATAAATCTATTAGTGGAGATCCAAGTATCATGAAAGAAACGTAACGGCTAGAGACAATCTGTGTGTGTGTGTGTGTGGAGGAAGTGAACCAAAAAAAAAAGGGAGGGGGGTGTTCATCTCATAAAGGTTTAAGGACTTTAAAGACGAATTCAAAGACGCACAAGAAATAATAATTTTGAACATTATTACTCCAGATTTGGTGATCAATTGTCGCTGTGTCGTCTCGGGAGAGGCGATTGAGGAAGAGAACTCTTGGGACCGTTGAGATAAGGCATGCGCAGAGCAACATCAATCTAGCTAAATTAAGCATTACATTCAAATTACAGCCCCCACACTACATACGTGCCTGTGTTCTGTTATTCCGCCTCAAGGATCATTACCGGTAAATGCAGAGGCGTTTCCACGGTAGTGACCCCCAGCTGATAACACAGTCCTAACCATGTTTTCTTGCAAATAACGACGCTAGTACATAGATAATTCCCCCCCCCCTCTTTTTTTTAGTGCAAAGTTGATTCTTGACTGTATAAGAAACTAACTGTTTGATCTCTTAAGATTACTCCGATATTACGTAACTAGAAGAAGACAAATAAATGGAATAGTTTTAAAACTTTGCTCGACTCTATACTTTTTTTTTTTTTTTTTTAAATAAAGAAACAAAATCTTATTATATGTCTACACAAACTGTCTATCAGCAATGTTCATTGCATAATTCAAAGAACCTCTTCATAAGTGAAGGTCAGAGAATGCTTACATTATGCATTGAATGGGTCAATAAAAAGACATCACACATGTACAAACAAGTTACATTTTTTAAACAGTTGTTTAAATCATTTTCAAAATCGACACCAACAGCTGGGGAAAAGTGGCACTGGATAGAACCACACGAAGAGCGAGCACAAAGGAAGGATCCCAGATTGCAGTTGCCATACACAACAGTAGTAGAAAAAGGGTGAAAATGCAACGGCGCCAGGTGATTACATATGCCCAACCTGCGACCGCAGCTGTGTATCCAGGATTAGCCTCTTTAGTCACACAAGACGTTGCAAAGGGAAAACGTCTCTTCAGATATACCTACATAAGCACAGACATGCATAAATTGTCTTATTTCTAAGAAAATCGTTTACAAGTTAAAAGTAAGAATTGTAAAGGAAATAATCATTCACCTAATGTCCCTACCTCCCCCTGCAACATCTTCAGTTTTTAATGGAACATCTGTCATTTCCAAGCTATTGCTGGAAGTTCCAGATCTTTCTGATTTCTAAATATAGTCACAGCCTTGAGTTTTTTTTTAAACAAGCTTAACTTTAATTTTTTTATCTCATCAAAACTCCAATCACAAAACTAAAACTCCAATCATAAAACTACAATCATAAAAACTCCAATCACATGTTTATGTGAATAGGTATATGTATTTATTTATAGACATTTCCATAGCAGTATAGAAAGTACTTGTATACAAATGAGACAAATAGTATAAAATAAAAGAAAACCATCTTTTAAACTTTAAGTTAGTTTTCATTGCACTGGACAGAATTTTTGTTGACTGGTATAGTGAGTGGAAACAAGTTGAAAAGTATTTTGAAATGTAATCAATAGTCAGACTGCTAGATCAAATAAGAGTTAATATGATGCATTAGATTTAAAATAAATTGAAAATTGTAATTTATAATGTTAAAATTTATAACCAGAGTTTTTGTTAATAAATATTTATAGGCTATTTTTTTATGTTGTCAAATGACATTAAAACGTAGACTAACATTTTCATTCAACTAAAAACACAAAGTCACAAAGAACAAAAATATTTCTATTAAATCAAGTTTTTTTTATATGTCAACATTAACAAAATGCATTAATCTTAAACATGTTCAAGGGGAAAGAACAAAAATAAAGTTTGAATGGAAAGAGTTTTGTTCCCTGGAAAGTACAGTTGCTCTCCTCACTTTGCTCTGACATTCAGTTTGTTAATTAAAAGTAGAGCATGCAATCTATGACCTTTTTTTTTTTAAATAGAAAACATTTACAACTGAATGTTGGCATATATTGAACTCCTAAAAAATAAATTGCAACTCAATCAAATACAATCAACAAACCTATGGTAAGCACATTAAACTTGTCAACTTAATACTGTTACAGAAACATTCACACATGAAAACATTTTCTTTGTTGTACAGCAGGCTGTGTATAGATACAAAATGAGAGTATTGCACAAAGTTCAATATTGTAAAGTTCATGACTACTTGTTCACATAAGGTTCAGTTTGATTATTTTGGTCATCTAAAATGTCCTGGCTTTATGACTTAAGCCATTCATGAATTGAACTCTAACCCTAATCAGGGTTTAATATAAAACTTGATATTTCCAAACTAATCATGTATATTTAAAAAATACAGGTATGAAAATCAAATGCATTACAAACTATGGCATCCAGTACTTGACTAATAGAGACAGAGTCCTAACTTTAACCCTATAGTCTCTGACAAACATAATTTAATATTTAATCCCCTTTTTTTTTAAAGATTCAGCTTTGATGTGCATCCGTTCTTCCCATAGTTTAATATAACAAAAATTATTTGAATATATTATTAATGATAATTTATGAAGAAGTGACAAATGTGAATATCAAATTGTAATAAAATAGGTAATTTGTTTGAAATATCAATTAGGTTCACGCATAACTCCTCTTTATTCAGATTATTAACACAGCACACAAAAACATGGTGACAAAATTTAAAAAAAAAAATAAAAAATTTATACATGACTTAACAAACACACTGTATGTAAATTATCTATTTGTTGATGTACCAGTATTTCAAACAATCCTTGAATGATGAGACAATATTTCTGACCTCTTTTGTGATTCTAAAACCTATGCCCATCCATCAAAATTCTGATAAGGCAGATAACTCCTATGGTTTTGAAAGAGTGATAAGGAAGATAACATACTTTTGAAAGAGATGTAATAAAATGAATTAAAAACCACAAAAAGAAAAAGGTAGTAGCCATCTTGTTGTATCATTCATTTGTCTGAGGTTTTCAATTTCAATGGAAAAATTTTTCCTTTACAGTAGTTGCTCTGTTCTTAGCAATCTACTTTTAAAGTTTCAAAACCTATACCATCTTCTTCTGGAACCTTTCAAGTTTAGATGTGTTTGAGGGCATCTCCCTAACCTTTCACTGATATCAAACCTGTATATATCTCTATTATCTGCATCCATCAGATTTACCTGGTCACATCAATTAAATTATGGAAATGCAGTCATTTACAAATTTATTGACTATGTCCTGATTTTGCTTCTTTAACCCCCTCCCCTTTTTAAAAAATTTCCTGGCACAGAATTTTTAGATCTTTTTATGTCGTGTCAGAAAACAATTCACATTTTTTATCAGTCCTGTAAGTTCAGCTTTATTATGCTTACTGTTTGAACTATTGAAACATTTTATTTCTAGCCTGAAGATTATCACATAAATGTAACATACAAAGGAAATATCAAGGTAAAAAATCACAGATTATAGATACTCAAACTAACATGTTGTTCTTCTCTGCTGTCAATTAATATTCTTAGACTAATTTTGAATTACATTCAATAATGTACAATTCATTCTAATCATTACCTATTTTATTACAATTTGATAAATTCTCAACTTAGCAACAGCCACTACAAATGCAAATATTTGACAATAAAAAAGCAACAAATTTAACAATAGGCATCAGGAATGTAAAAAAAAAAAGGCCAACAAACTTTAATTTACTTTAAGCTTATGTCATAAGAGGTCTAACACTGTTGGACTGCGGTCCAACTTGAATGTCACAGTTTCCCACATGATGCCATCCCCCAGGGGATCGTGGCATGATGGAAATAATATATGTCTGAAAAATGTCCTGAAAATGGAATCAGAATTTATATGTTAATTTAGTATGAAAACTTGGAATATATGTAAACAGTGTTTTTACTGACACAAGTGATGCTTTACTTTTTTCCTGTACTTAAACACAGGTAAAAAAAATTTTTTAAAAAATTGAAACAATGTCAAACTAAACACTCAACATTTCTGATGAAGTTTAAAAAAAAATAATTCCATAACAATAGCATATGTAGACTTTTTAAATTCTAGACAATTTTAAACACTAAAAAATATATAAAAAATTAGGAGTTTTCACTTTTATTTCAATTGTGTCATTAAATAACTATGTCATTTTAAAAAATTGAACTAAATTCTATCAAGGTGGAAGTGTTATTTGTAAGAAATATTGTTTATTCTTTTTCTTTCAGAACAGACTGAGAATTGTTTTGTGTTACCAAAAAAAGATAAGTTCATGAAATACTCACCTTCCTTTTCCCAGGCCTAAAAACATTTTCCAATTTTGGATGAAACCAAAATTATATGGATTTCTGTAAACCTAGAAAAGATAATATTGCATATTGCAAAAATAAAAGTTGTGCTATTGAAAATATGTATGTTGGCTTTATGAAAACACTAGCATTAAACACTGGTTAGCTCGTATAATTGTTCACAGTGCATATATACATATACATATGTACATATATATATTATATATGTACATATATAAATATATATGTACATATATATATATTATACATACATACATACATATACACATATATACATACACATATATATATACATATATATACATATATATATATATATAAACACACACATATATATATATACACCAAATATATATATATTACTTACATTTCTTTTGGGGTGGAGAGGAGGTATTAATCCCCAAAATGCATATATCTATGAGCTTTATTCAACTACTCCTCTTCCCTTAACAATGTTTTAAATGGAATGAAATGTACACTTGAGTACAAACCGACACAGTTAAAACTAACAGGAACTTCAGATCATTTTAGAACTAGAACATTTTTAGTTCAAGGAACTAGAACTTTAAATACTTACTAAATTTTTTTTCCGCTTTCTAATTCTCTCCCTTTTATTGATGTGCTGCTCTATACTAGTTTCTCCCCTTGAGATAAGTCTTGCATGCCAGATACCTAGCAGTCCTAGGGCTACTGCAACCCCAGCACAAAGCAAGAATTGCAGTATGATAGCATTGTGAATTAGTTGATCTTCCAAGGTGGCTTTGATGTCATCATCCTCTAAGCCCTCGTTAGCTAATTTGTGTGAATCAAACATCATTGGTGCTGACATGTTGCTGTATATCTTCTGCTGAAAACAAAAGCAAGTAAAAGCTTGGCTGAATAACTGTGTTGGTTTCTACAATCATCATTACTTTTTTCAGTTTGTTTTCTATATGTGGTTTGGTACAGTCTACACTAGTCATGCTGGGTGTTATATGTGTGATATGTGAATGTATATCACCTTATAAACATATTTTGTAACATCAGCAAAAACTGTAACATTGGGAAAAGCATGTATTCATTCTTTATTAAAAAATAAAAAGGTTTCATTTATGTAACAAAAACTTATACTCAGTTATATTTACTACAGTTAAAACAATGATTTTTAAAGTTATTTACTTACTAATACTAACATTTAACAATATAAAAAAAAAACCTCTCTTACTTTGTCACTTCTTTTGTCCGTCAGTAGATGGTATGCCATGTTGACAGGGAAAAAAAAAGCTGGTACAACCAACTCCTGGAGACCAAATAGAGATATTTACAAATCATAATATGTTTATAGCACAAATGTCAAGTTCAACTTAATCAATTGTACTTATATAGAGATGATCAGCCCATCATCCAACCAAATAGAAATGTGTACAGAAAAACAAACAAATATGTATTATCCAAAAAAATATCACTAGAGTAATACCTTGTTCCCAAAAAAGTGCTGCTTAAATACATCGTAGCCAGCAAGACTAGTGTAGACTGTACCAAACCACATATAGAAAACAAACTGAAAAAAGTAACGATGATTGTAGAAACCAACACAGTTATTCAGCCAAGCTTTCCTTTTATTAAGGACTATAAGAAAGTTGAACAAAAAGTTTTCATGAATGCTAAACAATTTTTTTTTATTATGTGAAAAGCAGAAATAAAATGATTGCTTCTAGTATCTAGTACAACATATTAAAGGATACGACAATGGTGATCCATTTTCAATACACAGGAAGCACATATTGTGCAGTGATGGGTACGAGGAGGCTTCGGAGCAACGCACTTTCTACATATAGAAACAACTTGTGAGACATTCTAAATTGAGAAACAAAATGATATTAATACAAACGCTTTTTGTTTATATTTTTCAATAGTTGTGCAGCATTTTTTGTTACTTTTATATCTATGATTTTTACAATAAATCTTTTGTAAATAATGCATAACTTTTCTATCGGGACTGCTAGAATATCAAGACTCAGCACACAAATATAATTCAAAGGACGTACGCTAAGGAAATTTTTTTAAAATTTACCAAATGCCGTTGAGAAATAGTTTTTAAGGATTTGTTTAAAAAAGAGTAGGATATACAATTCTCTGAGGTAATTCAATAACTCATTAAAAAAAACACATAATTTATTTTTTAAAATTACATAAATGATGAAAAATATACCTACCTGTGAAGGGTGTCCTGGGTTAGTGAAAGCTGCCATAACATAATTGAATACAATATTCATTAACAGCCAGTGAGAAAAAAACAGATGAAAACCACTCCAGAGAATGTCTTTTTGGTAATAAATATGAGGAAATATGCAAATGTAGAAAACCATGACTACCATAGTTGTTAGTAGAACAACTAGTGTCACCATAATCTGAAAATATTATAAATAAAGACATTTACATTAACCCAATGTCTTCATCATAATAAAAAAAACACCTGTCTTAGAAAAAGAATTGTAAACATAGATATTTGATATTATATAAGAACTGCATACTTGTAACCCTATTCTATGGTTCAGATTCAAAATAAATTATAATATTTTCATAACAACAGATTATGAGAATAGGTAAATGTATTAGAGCATTCTATTTTTACTATCATATGCTACAATTTGATGCCATTTAGCAAGGAATGATCTTGCTATTGTGGTCTCCTGAAATGTAATGTAATAAGGTTGAATTAGAATCACTTAGATTACTTAACAATAATGACTGCCATTCTCAATTTCCTCTATTAAGAACAAAAATGTTTAATATCTTTCTATTTGATAAGCTATGACCTCACGTTCCCCCAAAAAATGTCAAGAAGATTATTGGTAGCTCAAATAAATATTTTTATAAACTACTGTATTCTAAAATAAAAGGAGACATTGTACTTACTGGTCCCATAAAACGTGTTGTATGATCCACAATCCAGAACATAGGCTCACATGCTGTATCAAGGACTGTACTGCAGGTTGTGAAATGGTTGTAGCACAAGGACAAGTAAATTATCCGAAGAGTTTTAAAATAGTCTTTGACCATTATGTGTAGCCTTTTGGGAAACTCCAATATTTTCCAGTGTACTAGAGCCATTTGTTATTCTTTTCCTCAATGCTAAAGTAATGATAATTTTGTTTTCCTTCAATGTGAACAGGATATTGAAGTTACAATTAATACTAATAAAATCTCTATTAATATTAAAGATTCAGTTTTCATAAATGTATAATTGTTGCTGGGGTTTTTTGTATATCAATTTTTTTAAATAATGCTACTAAAGAGACTACACAAAACAAATCATTTTCAACTCTGTTTATATTGAGAAAATAAAATATTATTATTATATATAAATATTGTAATTATGTGATTTAGATTACTTTTTTTTTTAGCTGAACATAAAACATATAAATCTTAGCTTTAACAAATAATATGTCTTAGCTTTAACAAATAATGTCTTAGCTTTAACATATAATATGTCTTAGCTTTAACATATAGCCTAATATAACAAGTCTTAGCTTTAACATATAATATAATAAGTCTTAGCTTAACTTAAAAAGTTTGAGATAAAGATTATTTAATCCCAAACTCCTGCAGAATATCAAAAAGAGTGAGGAGTAGGGTTCTATTGTAACACTCTATAATATGGCATATCAATATCACTATCTGGCCTACAAAATGGTGTCAGCCATATGATGATAATGTGCATGATGATGATGATGATAGTCTAATGTAGTATTTCCCAAAGTGGGGTACGGAAAGACTTTGGAGGGGGTATGTGTTGCACCTCATTAACTATGCTGATTTTATTAAATACCCATGTGATTTATTATGTTCTGTTAATAAATTAAAATGGGGGGGGGGGGCAAGGGTACTCAGCTGCACAGCATTAAAAAAAAATGTAAAAAGGGATACAAGTATTGACTTGACTTAGGTCAGTAGTTTGGGAAACACTGGTTTAATGTATTGAATTTCATAGTCGCTTCACAACTGAAGGAGGCCTTAGGCTTAGATATTAGATCTAATTACTAATATTTGATTAATTTAAGACATCATTATGATCATAAGTCATAAGATAATTAATCAATTAATGCAGAGTTGCAGAGACTGAGAGTAGTGAGAGAGGCAGAGAAAACTGAACACATGATCATGATGAATAAATCAAATAAATAGAATATTTTAAATACGGGTTTAGGCAGTTTAGGTTTACATTTTAAAATCATTTTACTATTTTTACTTTTACAAAGTTTACATTCTTTTACATCAAGTGACAAAACATGATAAACTGATAAAGATTGACTTAGACTATAGAACTACTATATAGATCTAGATTCGGTAACTTCTAGACTCGATCTAGTCTTAGTATAAATACTAGATCTAGAGCTCTATGTCTAGATCTAATCTGTGTAGAGTTCCTAGAGCTATCTAGTAACAAGTAGTGTAAACATTATTTTCTGTATTATTCGCTTCTTTTTAGCTGATACGTAGTTATGAGCAGTAAATAAAATCGTTAAAGTTGACAAAAAGAGTAGTGTGATTTGATTTCATAGATACTTTTCCATGATCCATGTTAATAATGTATTGTTATGTTTGATAAACATTAATAACGTGACGAAAGTCCAGAGTGTAGATCTAGATCTATACTCTACAAATCAATGATTTTATCTAAATAAGTAAAACTATTAGATCTAGACGATGCCGAAAATAGGCGCATGTTATACAAGTGCCGGTTGCAATCGTTGTCCTTTTAGTGCTGACTGGGGAAGAAACGGCATAATTTGTTTTGCATACAACCACGCAGTAGCAGTTTATAAACCAGAGGTAAAAATCTACACTCTAGACAATAAATTATTAAAGACTTAGACCCTATATAGTTATAGTTAATATAGAGTAAAAGATTTTTATCGGCCACGCTAAGCCAAGCTCCTGACATTTTTTGTGTTTCTAAATTCATAACTCTAATAATTTTTCTTTGTAATGATCTGACCTATGAAAAAAACTCAGGGTGTCAATGAATTCGCCATCCTTTTGTCTATAAAAATAGCTATTTTGTAATGTATCACTACACATAGTTAAAATGAAATCTGATGTGAAGAGGGGTAGGGTTGGTTTTCTCGTGCATGCGTACAAGTTTTCAACTTGATTTTTTTCCCAGTAAAAGTTGTTGGCCAATTTGGAGATTTATTTTTTGTACATTAGGCTAGCGCAACAACACAAGCCATTGTCACTTTTCCCACGCTTTCATTCTCAGTTTATAACTGACATCACACCAAGGCCACTACTTTTTCCCTAGCCTAGCTAGCTGGTCGCACTAGGGAAAAAATCATCTCTGTTACGGGGGAGAAGAGGAGGAGTTTTCTCTGTACTCTACCTTATTGTCTCTACAGGACATTTTTTTTCCCTTAGCCTGTCTCACCTTAGCCTAAAGTTCAATATACATAAGTTACTCTACTCTATATAGATGTGTTAGCAAGAGATATATGTTCATGATGGCAGGCAGTGTTTCAACTCAAGAACATCAAGATGACAGTGTTACAAGCATATAAATTAGTAATATTTATTATAAGATCTATAGCTAGAGAGTTACTGTAAGACCAGTAAGGTGCTGGTTATTGAAAGAAAAAAAAGCTTTATTGCCAAGGATGGCTGCACGCAGGACTGTCATTCTGACTAATTGATGGTCCCGGGTTCAAAGCCTGCCCGCTCCCATCCCCCCGGCGTCATGTGGAAGATTTGGACTAGGAAGTAAATTATTTTCGATTTTGAAGGAAAATTTTTTTTTTAGAAATTCAGCACATAATTTGTTTGATCCAGATCGCTGTCAGAATATACTTTTTTCCCTCAGGGTTTCTCCTTTTCTGGTGGTATAGAAAAAACATATACAGGTCATACAGATAAAGTGAATTGTGTCAAATGGATCAACAATGGAATTCAAGGTAGTCTGTTTCAATGAAGTAGATGTATTTGTAAGACTTTATTGTTACAAATAACACTAGTTGAAAGGAATATTTAAAAAACAATAATCTTAATTAATGCTTGTCTTTTTAATACAATTGACTGCTTTGTGACTTTGTTAAAATCAGAGTTAATCTAACAAAGCTTTGATAAAATGTTTAACAGATGAATTTGAGATTGTATCAGGTTCTACTGACAGTACCATCAATGTCTGGCAGTACAGAGAGGATTCAGTAAGTAACAGTATATTTTTCATACATCTGCTTAGTGTAAGTAAGACCAACATGTTATCTGTCCACAGGCTTTGTGTTGTCTCTATATTGGCTTACTTGAATGTTGACCAATAACAGTGATGCAAAAGAATTTGACATTGTTTAGAGAAAAATAATTTCAAAGTCAGGATGTGCTTATTGATGTAAAAGTTCAGAAAAACCTAAAAGAAAGATTAACTGCTGGGCTTACTTCTTTTTTGTCAAATAAAAAAATACCTAGATTAGAAAATTGGATACCAGACCAACCTGTGCTGCATTTTTCAGAGGTTTTGCAACTCAGTTAGCAAGACTTTCATAGCACATGCAAAAATACTGTTGCAGTTTTTTTTCAAACAACAAAAAAAAAAAATTTTAAGAGTAAACTAATCCATTTATTTTGTATTGTAAGAATAACAACTTCTCTTTTTCCATTAAAATAGTTTCTTATAAGATAATGCTCTTTCTCTTCTCTTAGGCCTATTGACTCCTGGTGGACCATATAGTGCCGCAACAGTTTTTTGCCATTGGGCTCCATTGATTTCCATGTTTGCTTTTGTCTTCCACCTTGTGGGCTATTTGGAACTTAGATTCCTTAGGGTTGAGATCATGGAGGGATGACATTAGTTGATTATGGACAGAAATAAAGGGACAATTGAAATTAGTGAAAAAATAAAAATTAAATTAAAAATTACAAAAAATGTGTGAACATAATGCAGTGATTAAAGGTCTGTCATTACATAATATTGTTTTTTTTTTCAAGTTTTAAACCAAAAATAAATGAAACAATGTCTCTTACAGGCAGCCAGTGAACCAATATGTACTCTTAAAGGACACACTGGCTCAGTGACATGTTTGTCTGCCCTTTATCTAGATTTGGAAAATGACTCAAGAGAAACTTTAATTGTGTCAGCTTCTATTGACTCGACTGTTAGAATCTGGTCCAGGAAAAGTTTAGGTAATTATTTTAAAATCTGAACTGTACTTATCTATACAGTGATTAGTGCTGAATAGAATCACAGATTTGTACTTTATTAATATTTTTTTTTTATTAAAAAAAAATATGTAAACAAGAATGCATTCTCTGTTGTTCCTTTTTGGAACATTTTCTATTTCTTCAAGTTCTGACCATTAACATTTTTTAAACATGATTTAATCAAATTCATTTGTTGAAAAAATATCACTAAATACTAAATATAGTTTTGTTTGTTTTCTAATTTTTAAAACTTATTCTTTAGAAATAAAGAATGTCTCATCCTAGTCTAAACTTGATGGAGGTAGGGGAATTTTAGGAGCCGAGGTTCAAACTCTGGAACTTTTGTTGTTGGCCTCCTTCAGTCGTAAAGACTATGGTTCATCTCATAGAACCCTTTTGCATTTGAATGTGGGGCACTCCCGTCCACATATAACATAAGGTGGCTTTCACTTTGGTGGTAGAGGAGCCAGCCATTTTTTGTTTGGCATGCTTTTCTTCCAGAGCTGAAGCCCATGTTGTTGTTTTTTTTATAATGACAGTTAAAAGCACCACCAAGCAGAAGTTATTTTTTATACATGTTAGGTTTTTTTTTGTGTTAAATTTTCATGCTACAAAATATTTCAGAATCGGACTGTAAATATTTAAAACAATTTTTTATTTCAGAACCCAAAGAAAATCAGGTGTTGAACTTTGGTTCAGGGTTTGCATTATCTTTATCCACGTTTATTATACCAGGAACAAGAGGTAGTGATATTTATTGTGACCTGTATATCTTCAATTATCACGTCTAATTAAATTTATAAAATATTTATCATCATTATTCAGACATGTATTTAAAATCAATTACAGGTCTATTTCTGTTCTGGAATGATTATACAATTCTAAAGAAATATATCACTTATTGTAAATAAATATATTTCCAGTGCCGCTACTTGTATGTGGGTGTGATGATCATAATATACATTTATATTTAAGAGGCTCAGATCAACAGGTAAATAATAAGTCCTAAATTGCTTCTTTACATTTTTTTATTATTTAAAATCTATTTTTACTAACTTAAGTTATAATGATAATCATTTTAATTCTTTTGTGTCTAGTTTAAAATGTTTGTTGTGCAGTTTTGCTCTTTAAGTGTTTATTCAATTGTTCAGGCTTGCTGTATTTGTTTGACATTTGTTCTTTTTTGCTTGTTGACAGTTTACTCAATTAATAGTTCTGACTGGTCATGAAGATTGGATCAGAGATTTGCAATTTGTTGCAGATGGTATGTGGTTAAATGTATTATGTGGATTCCTCATGATACTTTTTCTTCTTCTAGCCAGTTTTTTTGCTATTGAGCTGTTTGCTCATTTGCAGTCTTTGCCATGGAAAAGTAACATTTTACTCCTCACTTCCGCACAGTGTATTAGTTATCCTGGGTTGCAAGCAGGGACTGACTGAGGGGAAATAAGTTGGAATTGTCTCTTTCAATTGACAGCATTTATGACCAAAAACTCCTTAAAAATGTAGGAAGTCTAAAGAAATCCTCTGCAACTCAAAGATAATTTATTAATTAGCTACCAACACTTTATACTTTGGCTATCCTTGTAATCATTACTACTGACGTGGCATTTGCAATTCCATATAGTTTAGTTTTGTATTTCTTTACTAATAAATCAATGAGATTAAATTTTTCTCATTAACGTTTTTTCCACCTAAGATTTTAATGTAAAGGGTTTTTTTTAGTTTTAAAAGTGTACATTAAATGTCAATGCTTATTTCAATATCTGCACTTTAGACTTTGGTAATATTTTACTGGCCAGTTGTGCTCAAGATCATCTCATTAGAATCTGGAAGTTATCAAGAAAGTCAGAAACTCAAACTGTAACTCAAGACTCTAAGCCTGTGTCTGAACTTAAGGAGGATGAATGTATCACAGTCAAGGAAACCATTATATCTCACCATGATGCAGGTGAGTATATCAATTTAGTCAAAAATGTCTCCTACATATCTTGATATTTGTCAATTTAGGAACATGTTCATATGATTTGTACTGTATACGTTAGGAAATAGAAACTAGTATCTAATAATAATAATCTTTATTATCCATCAGAAAATTTGTCTTACAATTTGTACATTTCACCAAACAAAACATTATAACCATAGAAAACCAAAATATACTTTTACATATTTAAATAAAATGACATAAATTGTAAAAAAAAAAATAATCTAATATTATTTGCAATTATGCAGATGGTGCATTTATCTTTGCTATAACATTGGAGTCTGTCCTATGTGGTCATGAGAATTGGGTGTATAGTGTTAGATGGCAACCTGTGCAAGTGTTAGGTTAGTATTAATCTGTACATATCATGTAAATAACTAGTGAATAGAATAAAGGAATAAATACTTGTAAAAGGTTATAATGATGATATTCTCCGTATGTACTCAGAGAATGGTTCAAGTCATCAACCAATGAAACTTCTTTCTGCTTCCATGGACAAGACCATGATACTTTGGGCACCTGATACAGACACCGAGATGTGGGTGGAACAGGTTGGTTGTAAATGTAAAATTGGGAACATTCCTGATTGTTCTATGGATAAACATTAAGATAAAAGTTATTAGATGGCACACAAAAATTATTACAGGCAAGTTAGAAATGCTAACTTTTTCTAAAAGTTGACTTTAGCAGTCTAGAAAATGTAAATGTTTTCTCTAAAGTAGCTATATGGAGGATTTATTTTAGGCTCAATTAATGTGAACCTTTTATTTCAGTGAATATATTTTGATTACATTACTTGAAGAAGCAGTCGTTCTTGTTCATTAGAGTTTAAATTTATTATTTTATCTCATGAGTACTGATGTTTTCTTACAAACCTGCATAGCATTGAAGTGAGAAACCACATAGTTTACTCATTGTGACATTTGTTTTTTTATCTTAATTTTATTAATTTTGTTGCTTTTACTATTTTGAAACTCCAAGGCATTTTATATTATTTTTTATGTAGACCAATTTACACTCATACAAATTAAAAATTCATATATATAAGTCATATATCAAATAGCTAATTCAGGTATTCTCAAGTTTTAAATGCCATAGGCAATGTGTTTTCTTATATTATAGAATAACTAAATACGATAAAGTATTGTTTTTAACCCACTATGGATTGAAAATAAATGTGCAAAATAAATAATCATAACTATTGATTCCAGGTTCGTGTAGGAGATGTTGGGGGCAATACTTTAGGCTTCTTTGGTGGTCTCTTTAGTCCTTGTGGTCTGTCTATTCTAGCCCATGGTTACCAAGGAGCATTCAACCAGTGGTCTTTTAACTCAGTAGGTATCAAGCTATTGGACAAACAGACTTTATTTTTATATTTACTGCAAAAATAAATTATATGTTTTAATAAGTCTGCTTGTGATTTATAAAGTTTCCATTTTAGGCCTGGGCAGATGATGTTAAGGTCATATGTGATTTATATGTACATGTATACATTTTTTTTCAGGACACAAAAATGTGGGTGCCTCAGGTAACTGGTGGAGGTCATTTTGGGTCAGTAGTCGATATTGCATGGTCTGCTGAAGGAGGTGACTTTCTTCTGAGTGCTAGTGCTGATCAAACACTGAGGCTACACGCTCCCTGGGTACGAAAAACACATGAAGTAAGTCACACTATCAGTCAAATTAAACTTAAGTAGGATTCAAATTTAAAATCATTTTTTTAAATGATGGCAGTACTTAAATTTTTTTCTTAAACTAATTTCCAGCCTACATGGTTTGAAATGGCACGACCACAGATTCATGGTTATGATCTTCAGTGTCTGGCTGTACTAGATAAATATTCTTTTGCATCAGGAGCAGATGAAAAGCTTGTAAGAGTTTTTAAAGCTCCCAGAAATTTTATCAACAACTTTTGTCACATCTGTGGTCATGATGTAAACAATGAACTACAGGGTCTGGTAAATAAAATTGTCATTTACAAACTTATATAAAAGATCTTTGTATTTAGCTTTTATTGTAATTGCCTAATTCAGGTTAGACTATAGCAGATTTTCATTTATTAGAAGATATTAATCTCAAGAAAATACTAAAGCGTATCAAAGTTTCTTGTGAAGTTTGATGAAGCAAATTTGATGTGTTGATAAGCTTGATATCATTTGGTATAGCTAGATTTATCTGTGCTAATATGAATAACATAATTATATATATATACTAGACATATATTTCCATTGGCCCGCGGGTCTTAATTTGTGTATTAATTAAACGAAATAATAATGCTATAAGAAAGCGAATGCGTGAATTTAACAAATAGTATGAATGGTGCTATCAAAATAGCTAATCAACCTAAATCCACTTTTTTAATAAAAATTTAAAAAACATTTGCTTGTAGGTCTACATATATTTATATCTAGATCTAGAGTCTAGATACTATTATAATAGATGTAGACCTTGTAATGACACAATAGAAAGACACATAGAAGTTTGGGTTTAATTGGGTTTTTCCGTAGTGACGTGACGGAGGATTAAAAACTAAGAAAAAAATGGAGTACAAACGGACAAGGACGAAGAATGACCGAGATAGAGACAACAAAGATTGTGTATTTTTTATTCATTAAATTGTTTTAAAGTTATAAGCTGAAGTTATTCAATTTATATATTAACTGTTCTGTTGATTGTGTCTATTCTGAACTCGCGGCTTCTACATCTATCAACACATCGAGCATCAACAACCTATTATTATAAGAGTGAAGTCAATTGCTCCACCCAGGCACGACATGGCCTAAATTGTGCGGATGTGCCTAAATCAAATCTAATCAAAATCAATTGCTCCAGAAGCTTATTAATTATTGTATGTTAGTATATTTAATATCCCCCATATAGAGCCTCATTTAGCCTGTCCAATCATAGTGTGTTTACATAGCGGTGTGCATGACACATGAATGGGACTATTAAAATGCATGTCAACATGGAAGCTATAGCGAACGAATGTATGAAAAATGCTTTAGAAACACAAAATTTGAGGGTTAATTTGAAAAAAAAAATGAAATGAATGGACTTTATTTTGTATGTTAATGTGTTAAGGTATAAAGTAGATCTTTTCTCTTTGAATTAGATCTAGAAATATAGTTAGATCTAGACTGTCCAGACTTAGATGTCGGCTTTGATAGATGAATGGAATTATAAAGTACGCCAGTACTTCTAAATTCGCAGATATAAGGAACGAACTTATGTAAAAATGCTTTTGAAAGACAAATTTGAAGCTTAATTTTATTAAATAATGAAATCAATAGACTATATTTTGTAATTTTCATGTATGAAAGTAAAAAAATTTCTGCAAAGTGTAGTTTTAAAAATAATAAAAAAATAGATCTAGATCCTTTTGATCTTCTCTCATGTAAACATGATAAACATGGCCTAGATCCATAAAATAGGAATACTTTCATAGAGTTGGGCAACTTTTTTTTATTGAGGGTCTTAAGTTTGTTTTAGGGCTACTATACATACGTCACGGTTCCAGTTAGTACCCAAGAAACATTTATGCCAAGTTTGATCAAGATTGGTCAAACGGTTTTGATTTCTATTCGTTACATACATATATACGCCTTACTTTCTACTTTATAGTATAGATATACATATTTATATATATGAATTACCTAAAGAGATATCTTTTTACTAGTATTATTTTAGTATGTTTTATGATTTACTTTTACATTATATACAAATGTCATTTATTCTGAATCAAAGGGGTGTGCATCACTGCCTGAAGGGGCCAACGTCTCAGCTCTTGGCTTATCAAATAAAGCTGTTTATACAGACAATGACAAAAGTGAACAAGTCATAGAAGAACCAAATTCTAAAAGTGGCCAATATCCTGAAAACTATTTCATTCCTATTGATTTAAAAGGTAATCATTGATAATAATACCAATAGCTTCTTTTCTTTGATTTTTAAATCCAATTTTATTTCAAGCACCTATTCTTTTATATTTATCAGCCCCACCTAGTGAGGACCTCTTATTACAGAATACATTGTGGCCAGAAGTAGCTAAATTATATGGTCATGGCTATGAGATATTTTCTTTAGCTGCCAGTCCAGATGGAAAGTTGCTGGCTTCTGCATGCAAGGTAATTTATTTTTTTTATCATTTTAACAAACATTTTTAACTTTAAGATACTATTTTTTTTACAATTTATATTATGTATTTATGTAATCAAAAGTATTTTTTACCTCAAGTAAACTTAGGTTAATATGTTTTTATGTACAAATGACAGTTTACAATTTAATTGCTGCTAATTTAACAGGCTGCAAAGGCTGAGTCTGCCAACATTCTGGTCTGGAACATGGACACTAAAAAGATCATGATGTCACTGAGTGGTTGTACACTAACTGTCACACAGATGGCTTTCAGTCATGATGGAAACAGACTTCTGGCTGTGTCCAGGGACAGGTCATGGACACTGTACAAAAAGTCTGGTAAGGAATTTAATCGCTAAAGAAAGATTCTTTTTAATATAGCACATTACAAACTGCAAATACAACACATGCAAAATTTGTTTTCATCAGGAGATCATTTTGTCATTGAATCAAGTGTTGATAAGAAAACTACTCCACATTCGCGAATAATTTGGTCCTGCTGTTGGACTCATGACAACCACTTCTTTATCACAGCAGCAAGAGATAAAAAGGTAACCTTTCTTCTGAGTATATAAGTACTAAGCTCACACTTGGTTATTAAGTTGTTGTTTTTTTTTATCTATTCTTTTATAATAATTGATGCAAGCATCTTTCGTATACATTATCTTTAAATATTTCAAATAAAATATTGTTAGTTATTAAAAACATATACAACTAACGGGGTTTGTGATTTTTTTTTTTCTGAAAAGTTTATTGTTAAGAAAAGCTTGAATGGAAGTATTATTAGTAGTTAAGAAAAAAAAAAGAAAATTGACATCTAAACTTTTATTATCATTATATGTAGACTGTGTGTTTGTGCAGGTAATGCTCTGGTCAACTAAAGATGTTAGTAAATTGCCACCAACACCTTTATCAACACTCACAGTTCCTGAATCTGCCACAGCAGTAGCAGCTGCTCCATGTTTAGTTCTCAACACCAGGTAGAGAATGTCATCATTTTATTTTAGTTTTTAATTTCAATTGTTACAACTTTACTTCCTTCCAAATAAAAATGTCATTTTAGTTTCCAAATGCTAATGATTGACTTACATAAGTGGCCATATTCAAACTAATCCTATGCTTTACTGCCAGGATCCCTGTGACTTATATAGTGTATGACTTGAAAAAGAATACAATTATACTTGGTTATCTTTATTTAAAAAAAAGATAAAATACTGATACTTCAAGCTGATTCTTACAAACATGTAATAAACTTTCAAGAAATGATCGTCTTGAATTTCTTGAAAGTTTGAGGCTCTTTTTGTCTTTGAAATAGGCAAGAACATATAAACTAATTGTAACAATACATAACCTCTTGATATAATAACTTGTTGGAAAGGAACTTTATCCAAATTGTTGCTTTGTTTGGACAGTCTTTCAAAGAAAAGCATAAAAAAAAACATACATACATGACTCTTATCTCTATGAACTTTTTCTCCAATTATGCATTAATAAACCCTGAAACCTTTCACAAGTAAACCTGCACCCACTTAACAATAACTACATTGATTATTGGAAACTTTTGTCCATTTAGACAACAAATGAACAGTAAAAAAAAACAAATTTATTCCTGACACTTTGAGACTGCATGTAGTCACCAGATGATTTCTTTGTTTTGTCTGTTCTCTCTTTTTTTTAGTAGAATGTTTATTGCATATTTGTGATTTGCATCAATAAAAGAAGAATTAGTTTTAGTAGCTAGATAAATATTTAAATTATTAATCACTATATATGATGAACATATTATATTTGGTTCAAATATTTCAAATGATAAGCTCTTCACTCTATGAATGCAATGTTACAGATATCTGATAGCTGTTGGCATGGAAAATGGAGGCATCTTGATATATAATTGGTCTCAAAATACAGATACAGTTCAAAACAGTGAAAAAGGATGGACTCTAGTCACTTCATTAGATCAAAGGTTAAGGCAATATAAATTAGCATAGTTACTTGTTAAAGAATTCTATTCATTTGTTAGTAATTATAATTATGTTGGATTCAAGAGTTGTTTAATGAAAAATGTAGGAATAATTTGGTAATGTTAAGTCCTATTGAAGTCTGTTTTTCACTCATTATTTTGATTATGTTTTGTTTTTTTAACTGAAACTAATAATGCCAATGATCTCTTCCTTGTGTAGATGCTTATTGAACACAAACTTTATTTTCATTCACAGTCAAGCTCATCATCTTAATGTCAACCGGTTGGTCTTCAGGCCACAAAAAGGACGTTTAGGGTATAAAGAAAATCATTCTGATTGGTTGCAGCTAGCCAGTTGTGGCTCAGATGGGGCTTTAAGAGTTTATAATATTGATTTAACAACATTATGATTGGAACCAAATATTGTAAACTTATTGTACAATGTAATAATTATTTTAATAAATATCTTTTAATGTATTGACTTGTTTTTTTTTATTACTAGTCCTTTTGATGTGTTCTGAATTTCTATAATAACAAGGCTTCTCTTCGAGTCCGAAGATTGAGGAATGCAATATTTTCTGTGGCTACGCAGCCCCAACTACAACCTACATATTTTGCAGCATCCAGGGCAGACATAATCATTTTACCCCAGTAGTCAATTAAGATTTTCTTTTTGACATCTACGTCTGGCAGTGTATTTTCTTTTGGCCTCAAAGTCCTATAGTCTACAAGATCTTATTACCAGTTTAAGATGAATATTAATTGTAAATTTATTTTTCAAAAATACATTGAATCCTAACTTTTCTTCAATCAGGAATTTGTTTCTAATAATTAAATTTGCTCATTTTAGTCATTTGTTAGGCATTTTTAGTTTTTGCCTTTCAAAAACTTGCAATCCATTAGGACTTGTTTTTCTTAGTGTTTCATAGACAGCTAGTTTACTCTGGAATAAATGAATACTTTTAATTACTACTAGTTAACCCACGGCGTAGCATACGCTGCTATTTTGCAGGGCCAGCCTTAGGCCACTGCAATCTATGCGACAGTAGTGGTCCCCGCACTTTCATAGGACCCGCACTAATTCTAGGTGTAAAATATTAAATTTAACCATTTTATAACGTATAACAGATTTCCCACGGCCTTCTGATTTTCCAGGAGCTCCTGGAAATCTCAGAAATTGCAAGATATATGAAAAGTCCTGGCAATCTCCGGAAATTATTAAAACCTTTTGAAACCTCATAAAAATCTCCTGAAATATATAGACAAAAAATTGTCATTTTGGGGAGTCATTCAATATGGAAAACGCTAATTCTATGCACAATAAAAAAAAGGGCATTATGCAATACCCGTTATTTTGAAATCTGGTGAAAGAAGTTTCTTGTGCCTCAAACTAATAAAGAATTACTTGAGGTTATGCTTGAGGTCAACAATTCTCGAAGATAGATTGAACCATTTAGTAATTGCAATTGAGCGTGATCTATGTACGAAACAGAATTTTTATGATATACTGAATGACTTCGCTATACGCAAGGCTCGTAAAGTAATTCTGTACGTAGTAAAGAATAAATAAAATGCAAAGAAGAATTTATTTTCTAATACCCGGTACAAACTCTTAATTTTTCACTTATCATCCTTATCCCTACCCATACTGGGACCCACGAAATCTGTTTCACATAGGACCCCACAATGGTTGAGCCTGGCCCTGCTATTTAGAGACGGGTGAATACAGAGTAGATTACTTGTTCTCCCCCCCCCCCTCTTTTTTTTTTGCCGCTAAAGTTATGTGGGGTAGAAATAAATAAAAGTCATCTTTCCATGACTTCTTGGTCACAATGGTTAAGTCCGCCCCTTGTTCTCCCCTCCCCCCTCTTTTTTTTTGTAGTACCTCTAGTACAGGCATGTCAAACTCGTTAAGGTGTATGGGCCGCATAAAAAACATACTATATCCTGAGGGGTAGCAGCAAAAAATCAGTTGCAAAATAACTTACTAGTTTGATGTAAATTAGAAACAATAGAATACAATAATTAATGGCATACATGTCCCTTAGTTAGCTAAATTTGCAGTACAATTTAATAATTAAAAATTACTATGATTGTGCATTTTTTTCTTTGTCCTGATGCTTGACATATTTCAGGGATACAAGTTTATTAATATTGGATGGAATATTGTTTGTCACTGACACTATCATTACTGATGACAAATTTTGATCAGATAATCTCAAACCGTAAGGTGATTTGTAGCTTTTATTATAGAAAAATAGCTAGAATTCTGGCTGCAAATTTCCGCAATTGAACGTACCGTTTAGGTAAATAACTAAATTTTGGCGCAGGTAAATATCACCTGTTATTTCTCAAAAACATCCTCGCTTGTTGTGGTGTTATGTATAGAACAAAGCTCAAGTAGCTCCTCATATATCTCAAAATTCCTGTCACAGGTCCTTATGAGTATAGACAACTGTGCTACACCCGTTACATCAGTTGACTCATAGAGAGCCAATGAGAATATTTCAAAATCTATTTTGTTGTTTAATTGTTCACACAAGCTGACTGACATGTCAATTATTCTATCTGCCACAGTGTTAGTTAAAGTTATTTCTTTCAATGCTTTCACATTTTCTGTAACGACACAATCTATCATAAAATCCCTTTCACTAAATGATTTGCTATGGCTTGCAATTAAGTTTTTAAAAAGATGTAGCTGGCTTTCAATGCAGACTCAATCACATTGTTCAGTTTAACAAATACTATTTTTCATTTCAAGTAGCTTATCTTTTATTTTTCAGCGTAATAGTTTAACATAATTTTGATAATTTTTGAGGTGGCCAAGCGGGCCGCATGCAAGGTGATCGCGGGCCGCATGCGTCCACCAAACGCCATGTTTGACATGCCTGCTCTAGTACCACTTGCAGAAATAAAAGAATGATCTTTCCTTTACTTTTCAGTGTCCAAACTGTTGAGCCATGAAAAGAATTATATATAGAGATTTTTTAAAAATAATTGTGCACAACAAACTAGTATATTAGTAATAAGCACTCAAATATCTGCATACCCAGTGAACAGATTTATGACTGTAAAAAAATAAATCTCTTTCAATCTAAATACAGTTTTACCATCAATAAATATAAATTATAAGAAATTAAATAGTTAACCCTTAATTTGGTTAACATTTTAAAAGGTCAAAATTAACTTAATAACTGTTGCTTATTAAACAAGTTGTGGGATGATCCCAACATTGATTGAAGACATTAAAACATAGTACAAAAATATACTTTTCATTACGTTTTTTTAAAATTAAATCTAAATCACTATGAATGTGATCAAAATGATAACAAATTTGTTGATTATAGGGAATCAGAATATTTCCTTGAGTTGAGTATTTTGTTTCCAAGTAAATTACTCAGACAGACTATTAAACTATAAAATTTAGTCTCTGGATTTCTAAAGCTACATTCAAATGCTGTAAGTTCAAGTCACTTTTAAAATGGGCATAAAATTGGCAGACTTTTCAAAGTAAATAGGAACATCTTTGTGTAATGTTTGAAAGCAGTGTAGCATTAATATGATGATGTATACACATTTTTTAGAAAAAATAAAGGGGGAGGGGGGGGGGGACACAACAAAACTGAGTGTATAAAGCATGTAGACTTTCACATAATGTATGATTTATTATATAACATGTCCATTGGAAGCACCTGTATCAATTTTTAGCTCATTCATTCCTAAGAGGTTGACCACAGTGGCAGTTTTCATGAGTCCAAGAAGAAACTAAGCTCTGTTAAGTACCTGACAAGTGATGGTTATATTGCAATCAAGTGAATACACATGATTTTGTGTAGAGTGCACATTCTTTAATATATATATATTTCTTATTGTTTCAAAAATTCATAGTTAACACTTTTATTTCTTTTTTATTTGTAACTTAGACAACTATATTATCCTTGGCACATCTTTTCCAATCTTTAATAATAATAATTTTATTTATTAAGTCCTGTTAACAGACATAACAACCTAACGGATATAAACACAAGAGTTAAATTGACAAACTTATCTAAAAATCTATTCTAACCATACATGTATATTTCTAAAAAAAACTACTGATAAGCAATTTAAAATCAAATATTACATACTTTAATTTTTTTTTTTATTAATACAACAATACTATGGAGAGTTAGCCCATATCTTAGTCACAAAATCAAAAATTACTTTTAAGGAACAATGTCTATTGGCTAGAAACATTGAAAACTCTAACCTTAAACAAAAAATTATAGTACTAACATCTGACTGGTTAAGCAACTGCTATTACAATGGGTACAACATTTAGCTGTATTAGGCTGATTTATATCTATTTTTTTTTGTTTTTTAAAGTGTATAATTAAAATATAGTGAACTAACACAATAACTTATCAGTTAGGCTTTATTTCACAGCACAGCACAAATACAAACATGATTGCAAATATGAATACAAGCAAGAGCTACAAATGACTATTCCAATAATGAATAGTTTTATATAAGTTTTATACCTATTAAGGAAATGTGTAATTAAAAAACAATTTCATTTGCATCACTTTCATCCATAACTCATGATTCATCTAAAGTCAGTTCAATACATCAAATCAGTAAACTGAGATACACTATTTAAGAGAAAAAAATGTTTAGTAATGTATAAATCTAAACAATATTTACAATTTTTCTATAATATAAATTGTGTTGAAACTTGAGTAAATAAAACTTGCTTGACTAAGAAAAGCATGAAATATTATGTCAGTGATCACAATGAATAAATAATAAAATCAGTTCATTTTTTAACATAGTTTGTTTTATCCATAAGACTGAAAGTTGCAATAGAATCTAGCAACCAAGACACTGGTAAATATGACATACGCTGTGCTTCCACATAAGGTGGATTGGGACAGGAATCATCAAAAAGCACAAAAATAGAACAATCGGCTAAAGTACTTGTCTCAACTGCATGATATGGAATAGTGTAGGGATAATCATCTAGATTATGAAGACGAGGCTCACGAGTTAAAATGACACCACCTCCTAACTTGACAAGGCCAATCAGCTCTTCTCTAGAAGGATGGCTGAACTTACCCAGGAAGTAAAACTGACAACCGTCAAATAAACCAGGAAGCTGAAAAGTTAAATATATAAAATGTAAATAATTTATTATAGAATCTTACTATAGGTTGGTTTAGTAAAGAAATATAACTACTATTCTCAATTCTGTCTCAAATTTTAAGTTGAGTGTTTCCTATATCCAAATTAAGAAAATTATTTTACTTTGAAAGAGGGTTTCATCATTAACAGGTTGTAGTGTAGCTTTGTAAGAGGGTTAAGGATTAACAGGTGTAGTGTAGCTTCCACCAGGAATAGCAATTTTTGTTTAAACATTAATGTAATACTAAGATACAATAGTCAGCTAGACAGGAAATTAAAATAGTCTGGCTATGTCAGAAATTGCAAAGATTTTTCAGGGCACAGAAACACAGAATAGAAAAAAATGAAATAAAGGGAAGACACAAAGGAAATGGATCCTCACACATTCTATAGATAGCAAATACAATGAAATAAAACTGAAACCTGTGGATCCAAACAGTTTAACTTACTGGTGAAGATATTAATGAATTCAATATTATGAATTACATTGCAATCTTATGTAAGAAACAGTTTAATAATTTTTCACGTCTCATAAAAATTTGGTCAACAAATAAATGTACAAAAATGAATAACAAAGGCTCAAGCATATTAAACTGTAGCAATAAAAGGTAAATTTTTGTTCCCACCTGCTGGTATTTATTTAGTCTCCCCTTCTGTGCACTTTTACTGTCAGGGTGTGTACTACATCCTGGTATTTCAAAGTCATCTTCTGCTACAAATGTTTGACTTTCCAAACAGGATGATAACCCTAGAAAAGAAAAAAAATTTTATTGAGCCTAAGAAATAAAAATGAAGTAAATTCATTAGAATCCAAACTAGTGAAATTATTTTTAAAACAATTCAAATGAATCCATGTACTTAAAACAAGCTTGACTAATTGTATAAATATTTATTTGAAAGTTATTTATTTTTACTGAACCTAATCAAAACAAAGTGTGTTTCTGTATAATATTTTGTTTTAGCTTCTAATGTGCACATGAAGGATCATCGCTAACAGGCTAAGATAAACACTTTTTCATGTTCGCATGGTCAGAGATGGCCATAGAATTTTACTTTACATTACAGATGTGCATGGGTGGAGTTGGCCTTAGGTTTGACATTGCTCTAGAGTTTCTTTGCCAGTCTTGCAGATGACCAACCATAGCTCATCTTAAACATTTGCAAATGAGAAGAAAGAAAGGTATGTTGTTACCCTACTATTGGGACTAGCCTGTATAATATTATTTAATGTTAATATATTTGTATTAAGTAATCAATAAGAACATCTGTAATGAGAATATATTATGTGGAATTAAAATACTTTGTTCTTGTTTACTGAACAGCAAGAAAATGAGTAAAACACAAAATGTTAATAAATTATTGTATATAGCCTAAATAAATATAATAAATCAGGATATTTGATATTTTGGATTTTTGTCAAATAAATCAGGAATTAAATAATAAAGCCACTTATACTTGATTCTGTTTGGAAACAAGTGACTGTATAACCAGCCTACGATACATTGGACACTATCACAACAGTATAAATTTGCCTGCTGTGCTGATCAGTTCAACTGGTTTAAGATTAAAATCTAATATACTGACAACATATAGATGATATAGAGTACTAGCAACTTACATTCTGATTTAAGAACCCATTTACCACCAAGTATTGCTGTCAAATACTTCAGGGTTCTGGGACATCTTCCCTCACCATTCACTCCAGTAATTAGATGTGTCACTGGAAATAATAACAAATTATTTTAAATAACAACCAGAGATTGTGAAGCAAAAATTATTTATCTATATGCCTCAACTAAATGTTTCTAAAAGCAAACCATTGTTATCTAAACAATTAAAAGTCCTTCAGCTATTTAGAAACAACTTGTAAAAAGTTCTAATTTAATCTAGAAAATATTGTTTAAAATAAAAAATGGATTCAAAACTAATGTTTTAATGTAAAAAGGAAAAGAAAAAGGACACACCCTCAGCTGTAAAATTATCCACAAATTTGACATTGAAGAAATTAGCTACCACCTCAAGCAGTTTTTGTTTATCTTTAGACAGAGCAGTGCCTGTAAAACACAATTTCTGTGTCTCCTTAACCTAAAAACACAAGAAAAAAAGATGGAAACTCTACAAACATTTGAAAGAAGATAAAGATGTCCAAATTGTTCTTACCAAGGAAGTGTTATGTACAGACTGTTTATTGTTCTTACCAAGGAAGCGTTATGTACAGACTGTTTCTCTGAGATGGTGCTACTGGATGTGAGCAAAATTTGTTTAAGCTCGTCAGATTGAGCTAAATCAACTGGGGTCTGACCTTGGAGATTTCTGGAGGGAGTTGATACAAATTTAAGTTAAATCAATTAGAACTGGCCTCTAGTTTTTTATAAGTGAAAATTATTTTTGTTTATTACTTTATACAGAAAACAATATCGAATGAATTTTAAAAAAAACATACAAAGGTTAAAATTTTAACCTAGAAAGATTTGAAAAGTAACCTTAAACCCAACAGCCAGTAAATGAAAACATAATGTTTCTTGCTCAATGATATGTTTTAGTTATAGTTTAATGCATTTGTAATACAATAATAAATTAATAGAGTTGATACAAGTCTAATCAACAAGAAAACAAGAGAGATGCCACAAGGAAAGCAACCATTCTTTTTTCAAAATTTTTCTAACTTTTTAAATATAAAGTTTCAATTATTTAGTAGGTTTTTTTTTGGCTAATAATTTTTCTTAGGCCCTACATGGAACAGTATAGAAATTACAGCATAATGTTATTTTAAGTACTTAATAATTAGGGTTCCTATCCTGGAGAGCCACAAATATGTTGACATACTAAGCTAAGGAAATCATAAGAGGTCTTTAGATTTATTTATTTAAGCACTTCATGAAAGATGAACAAACCTAGCCCAAATGTTTGCACCTGCAGATACAAGAAGTTGTATGCAGTCTCTGTGGTAGTTGCTGACAGCATCGTGCAAAGGTGTGTCGTTGTTGAGACCAGGAGCATTCACAGAGGCTCCATGTTGGATCAATAATCTAGCAATAGAACTGCTACCATGGTTCACCGCTTCATGCTAAAAAGAAAAAATAATTATAAGGTACAAAAATGATGGTGTGAAAAATGTTATCCATTTGGCACTATTTAAAACCTGTCAAGAGCTGTCAAAAGTCTTTCAAAATAGTTATTGAGAATAAAATGTAAAAATTCCATTTATTTTCATCCTTTTTTATTTGATTCTAAAGCTCAAGATTTTGATCAACTAACTATCTCACTCTAACAATTAGTTGTGTTCTTCATTCATTTTCCAACTTCAACAAAAAAAAAGGATTTAATTGGGTGGCTGTCACATTTTGAAAACAAAATATTTTTTTAAACATAAACCTATGTTCCCACTTTAACACATAATAAACAATTATATACTTTATTCAATAAAAAACTTAACAAGTAATATCATATATCTAAGTTAAAAGCAGAGAAAATTTTTTTTAATTCAAAGCTGCATTAAACAAATATTCATCAAAGACTGAGTCGAGTTGTGTTTGCTGAGCGCCTAAATCCGAATAAAACCTTTTTCCAATTACCGCTTCCCTCATCCCCAACCCAAATGTTAACAAGATTGGATCAAAGCACAAAGAGCATGCTATTAGCAGGTAAAGATGCGCTTTACAAAAGCAATTAAAAAAAAACAACTAGCTACCAACTGACCAGTGGTGTCCAGCCAGCATAATCTTTAACATTGGGATTGGCTCCCTCCTCTAATAAGCTCTTGACTGTCTCAACATTAGCCTGAAATAAAATAATTATCATCATAATAAATCTATAGAGAAAAAATGAACTTTGTAGCTTCAATGAGCTGTATATATTATGTCTCATTACGCATTACATATTGTATTTACATACACAAACAATACTCAAAGTTACTAAATAAATAGATATGTTTGTTCAATGGTTGGACCGTCATAATGATACTAGAAATATGTTCTATGTTAATAGCTGATTTCAATTTAGTTGCACAAGAGAAGATTGATTTGGGTGTTTTATAAAGATTACAAAATACAGCATACAGGTATAATTTCAAACTATTAAAACAGATATAATTGCCAACTACTTTATAAAAACAAAATTATCTTTCATATCTATAAATCAAATCATCAGTAATTCTCTATAACTTCTTTCCCCTAATTTTTTTCTTACCATTCCATGAAATAACTTAAAGTTTTAATCTTACTGTGATGGTCAAATTTCACAAATCAATTTAGCTTTTATTGTTTTATTTCAAGTTCTAATGTCCAATACAACTTAAGCATGTAAAATATTTTCTCAAAAAGACTTTTAAAACACAGTGCATGGGCATGAACTAAATTTGAAGGGAAAATGTCTATTTCTTTAGAGAATGTAAATCTAGAATCGACAAGCCAAAGAAGTGTGTGAGTGAAGGAGGGCGGAGCTTCTGCATTTAAGTGTGTTTCTCTCAAACTCTACCTTAAGGAGAGTAGATATAGAAATGAGGAACCAAACAAACGCCAATGTGTCTGTGTGTGCTGGGGTAGTTTTATGAAAGGAGACATTATATTAACTGACCCACTAGATAATGAATGATTGGTTCAAGTTCAACTGCAGTATAGGAGGCAGTAAAGCAAAGATTTTTTAACCCTCCTTATGGGATATCTGACAGTATAGGAGGCAGTAAAGCAAAGGTTTTTTAACCCTCCTTATGGGAGATCTGACAGTATAGGAGGCAGTAAAGCAAAGGTTTTTTAACCCTCCTTATGGGAGATCTGACAGTATAGGAGGCAGTAAAGCATAGGTTTTTTTAAACCCTCCTTATGGGATATCTGACAGTATAGGAGGCAGTAAAGCAAAGATTGTTTAACCCTCCTTATGGGATGTCTGACAGTATAGGAGGCAATATAGCAAAGATTTTTTAACTCTCCTTATGGGATATCTGACAGGCCCAACACAAAATTGTATCTCTATAAGAGGTTGTTAAAAAAGAAGTGGCAAAGTAAAGGTATTCTATTAATTTATACTTGAGTGTTACAATGATGGACCAAAATAGTATGTATGTAATGATGGTGGGCTAAATTGTGGAAGGTTATGTCGCTATCAAACTGTTCTAATAGAAGAGCAAAGCAAATGTTTATTCTTAAGGTCTTGTAGAATTTGTGTGCCAAATTTGGGAAGGGGGCATAACAAAATGGGATGTTCTATACCACTGGTATCAATAATGCTTTTAAAGATGTAATTCTAATATCAAGTCTGAACATTCAAAGTAAAACATCTATAAGTAAAGTAGTTACAGAAGCACAATATTCCAAATAAATGCTTACCTTAATTGTTGCCACTTGTAATAGAGTTTCTCCTTTGGCATTACGTTTCATTAGATTAGATTTTCGTCTTCCAGAATTCTTACTTTTGTTTGGTGTAACATCAATGCTGGTGTCAAGTTCTGAGGTGGACTCATCTAGTTTACCAACAAATGAACTAGACAATTGGTTATAGGATGAAGCAGCTGCCTGAGGTGAAAGCTTCTTTGTTTGACAACTAGTCAAGCCATCCTTGATATGCTTGCCTCTTTTCTTAACTAATTTTGTCTCCTTGACTTCTTTAGTAGGATTGTTTAAAGTACTTTTATGTACACTTGTTTTATTATTATTAGAACTTATCAACTCTATGTTGTTACATTTGTCAGCATGACTTGGGTTTAGAGCCTGCATGGTATTCATGCATTGTACATCTCCTAAAGTTAAATGATTGTCTTTTTTTTCTTCACTTAACAACAATGGCAGACCTGCATGTGAAAAAAAAAAATCAATGAATAGAAAAGCATATAATAGCAGATTTTCAGGTTTAAAAAAGATAATGAAAATAATGGGTCATCAATGTAAACAAAAAAAAATATAACTTCTAGCAACTAGTTTCCTCAAACTTCAAATTTAATCTAGAGTTGATTATTTTAAAATTAATTTGTACTTTATGAAGCAATGTTGGACCTTATCTGATCCCATTGGATTGGATCAGACTAGATCTGAACAGATCATCATTTTGGATTGGATTTGATCAAACTGGATCCAGTTTTGGAAATTTCCAGATATCCCCCACCTAACCTTTTCCTTCTAACTATTTTTTTGAAAATGTAAGCTGAAGAAAAATAATTGATATTTTCAGAATAATTGTTGTAAATACTAGGAATATCTTAAAAGCTAATATGCATGCACCAAGGATTGCTGCTACCTTCTAAAATGTTTGACATTTGAAAGCACAACTGAGAAATACTTGACAGCTGTTTATCAATATGAGCAAGAGTTGCATATGCTGGCATGTCACAAACAGGACAGGGTTTGCCTCCATTGGATTCAGCACAATTCCTTCGGAAATAATAAAAATACAATAAATCTATACTTAAAATATGTCAAATATGTATCTATATTATATCAATATTCAGATAATAATTACCAAGTCAAATACACACACAAAACAAAAGGAGTGAAACTGCTGTAATAAATGATGCAAAAACATGTAGCGTTTAAGAGCAACACTATACAGTCCAACAGTTATGGGAACGGAGGGTGTGTATGGGATTACTGAAAACTTCAGATTATCAAAAGTTAGTTGTTCTTCAAAGTATTTTACTGTAGTCTAAATGTCAAGAAAAATCTATTTATAATAAAATAATAAGATATTCTAAATATCCGTAAAACTATATGTACATTGATTTATGTCAGCGCTGCGTCAAATTATGAAGTGTCAGACTATCAAGAGTCCACTCTAACTTTATAATTAGTGAAAATGATGAATAAAATATGGGGAAATAAAGGCAAGCTTCATCTACCACACAAAAGTTAATACTAAATTCTACCAAAGAGAAACACAGCGACCACACAGGATCCCCAAAAAGAGAATCTTATTATCTTTAAGTGTTAAATGGACCCGCATTTATAAATGGGAGGTTTCGTGACCCCCCTGAACTTTGACACAATGACTCCATCCACAATTGTGACAGGGACCACACATAATATAAAACTACATGTTTTTTATTTGACAATCAAAGACTTACTTAAACTAGTTCTCTTTAACATTGCAATAGTATTGTTGTGAGTCATTGTGTGTGCTTTTATTTTTCAATGTTTTTTTCAACATTTTCGCCAAAAAAAATAATTTACTTCTAGAAGGCAACATCCTACATTTAAATATACTCTAAGCAGATGAAGACATCATTCTATTTTTCATTGGATGCATAAGAAACTACAGGTCAGCTACAGAAAGCTGGAGAAGTTGAAGTTGACTTGAAGTAAAAACAAATAAAGCAGCATTGTTTCAAAATTTGTGTAAAAGATCAACTACAATTCTTAATTTTTACAGTCAAATAAAGAAAACAGGAGAATTAATTAATTTTTTCTTTGCTTACCTGCAGAATCGATGTTCACATTGACCAAGAGAAAATAACTCAGTAGAAGACTCAGAGCTGTGAACAGAATAGTTCTACTTTTGTATACTCTGCATTTGTCGTTGTTTATATATATATATATATATATATATATATATATATATATATATATATATAGTGCTTTTTTTTGTAACAAAATAGGTGCCTGTACTTAGCATTGGATTGCCTATCTTTTAACTACCAATAAATTAATAATAAACGTTAAAATACAAGAAAAGTAATAATTTTTCCCCACATTGAAAAAGTAAGGTACTGGTGCATACCATCATAAAAAAGCACTGTATATATAAATATATATAGAGAGAGAGTTGTAGAGTTAATGGAGGCGACTCAACATATATAGATGTTTATTTGCATGAGGACATCACAAACAGATATAACAATCATATGTTCTAGACTTGGGCAGAACTTCCTTCTCTCTATTGTCAACATCCTTCTCAGTCTATCTCTAACAGCGCGCACTTTTTGCACTACTTGGATGGTGGTGTGCATGGCAAGGTTAAATAACAATTCTATACATATATATAGATCATACGCAAAGAAATTAGTTTGAATGTTGATCAGAAGTGACTGAAAAAGGCAAGTTATCTATAAATCTAAATTTTAATAGATCCTATATGAAGATGAGCAAGGCATGGTCATAGGGACAGTTGGAGAGACTCAGCCAGAAGTGAGACACCTAGAGTAAGCTGGTCAATGGCCATAGAAAGGACCACAGGCAGAGATGAGATTGTTCTAGATCTAGAAGAAAAAAATTAAATCTAGATTTCTACCATCTAGATTAAGGAGATCTAGAATAATCTAGATATCTAGATCAAGTCTATGTTAATTTAATATTTTAAAATTTATTTAGTACAGTAAAGATCCAATTATTTTAATATTTTTCATCTTCAGAAATAGTACCATTTGCAACATCGTATAAAGTTCTTCAAACTATCCAAAGCAGAAATCGTCCTTGAAAATTTCACGTTATCAAGTGGAAACTGTGGAAGAACTTGACTTTGAGCAGACATTGTACCCATCATGCTGAGGAACAGAATTAAAACAGTACATTACACAGCTAGATTTAAAGAAAGCTTTAGCCTAACTACTTTTAACTTTAGAACTTGTAAGTTATATCTAGAATCTAGATCTAAGAGTCAAAAGACTTGTCCTAGCAGTACTGTACAGACAGTATGATAGTATAGTTACTAAGTATCATAGATCTATACTTTTCTAAAATAAACTAGATCTAGCAAGATTTATAAATTATAGTTCTAGGTCTAGGCCAAGATTACAGTTTGGGAGAATATATCTAGATCTAGTGTTAAGACTACTGCTCCCCGGCAAACTCCTGCAGCCACCTAACCGCAAATTGCAATGGATTTCCATCCATTTGGACCCAATCAGTATGAACAAGAGGCTAGTATTGACATTTGGGCAGCCCAGCAGTTGCAAATTTACCACCCAGGCTCTTCCCCAGCAATGGAGAGGTCACTCCATCTCAGACAAAGAGTGATGGTTACCTGTGATTAGTTCCGAGCTGATTAGCATAAACTGGAACGCCAGGGACAACTACCTCTGTCCAAAGGCTGTGTGAAACATCTAGTGTGGTAGCTCAACTTGTAGCCACCATTGGCTAGCATCTTTGAAAGGGGAACAATTTGTAAGTCTCTCTTGCCAGTACATTGCCTTTCCACAGCAAGTCCTATGCAGTACCTCTTCATGGTGACAGATGGAAACTGAGGCTCTGAAGCCTCTTATCTTATCTTATATAATACAGACGTTACTTCAAAAAAGAAGATGATTACGTCCTACGCGTCATGCATATTAACCAATGACTTAAATTCTGCCAAGTCACTGGTTTTTCTGGCTAGCTCAGGCAACCCATTCCATGCTCTAATAGCACTAGGGAAGAAGGAGTATTTGTACAAATTTGTCCTAGCATATGGGACGAGGAATGTGCCTTTATTTTTGTGTCTTTCAGAGTATTTTATTAAATTTTGTTTTTGTATTTGAAGACTATGGTTCAGTGTTTTATGTATAATTGCTACTTTACTTTTGAGTCTTCTGTCCTGAAGGCTTTCTAAATTTAGTGATTTTACTAATGGTGTTACCCTAGTCAAATGTGAATATTCGTTTGTTATGAATCTCACTGCTCTATTTTGTGTTTGTTCCAGTTTCTTAATGTTTTCTTGAGTTGAGGGGTCCCAAACGGTGGATGCATATTCTATTATTGGCCTAACCAAGGTTAGCCTCAGGCTAATCTGCAAGGGTCTCGGAGGAGGTTTGACCCCAAGATGTATTGTGAGGCAGTCATGGACTGCTGGCATGCGGACATACCCTGCTGCCCACAAACCAAACCTTTTGCAGTAGGTTAATAGTCGCACTGCCTTGTGTGTGTTCCTGTAAAGTCCAGAGCTAAGCTAAGGGAGTAAACCTTAACAGAAAATTGTGACACTTACTCAGAGAAGACTACGTTGGCTCTGTCATGTCACTTGCATGCCAGATGGAAGGATCCCTAAAGACATACTATACGCTGAGCTTGCAGATGGAATCAGACCCAAGGGCCACCAGAGACTAACCACAGAGATGTCTGTAAGCGAGACATGAGAACCACAGGCATCGAACAAAGTATGTGGGAGGAGATAGCCCAAGACCGGACATCATGGAGACAGACTGTACGTGCTGGTACGAACTTCACCGAGTGCAAAAGAAACGAAGCTGCATCAGTCAAGAGAAAGAAGAAGAAAGCTGCCCTGACAACTAGCCCTAAGTCAGATGCATATATACATGCATAAATACATGCACGAACTGTGGCAAAATCTTGCTGCGGCTCCAGAATCGGCTTGATTAGTCATACCACATTCTGCTCCATCTAAGACGAAACCAAAGCCATAGATTCACCAATTTTACTTTTACTTTACTTTAAAGTAAACCAATCATACTGGGTTTCGTATATGTGCAACATATTCTTTATTTTATTTTCAAATTAAATTAAACTTAATGGGTTTCCTTATAAGTACAGATATTTATCTGAAATCCACGCATTTTCAATAACAGTAGCTAGATGTTTATGAAGAGTAGTGTGTAGCCTAACATATGCTCGCCCCTCCTCCTTTCACATTCTGGACTTGGAACCAGACAACGGTGGAGTTACAGGCATTTTAAATAAAATGTAACTGTTTTTTTTTTTATATTTAAAGCTGATAGAGGAGACATATGCTATACAATACAAAGGCTCATTGCTGATGATTGCTGTACTAATGTAAATGAAATAAGTTGCAGTTGCACTTAAACCGTATAAACGAATATATATATATAAAAAAAAAAAAAGAAATGAAAGGTAGAGGCCTAAACTAGAAGATGTTCAAATATAAGAATATTTGTGGTTCAGTTCTAACGTGTGGCTCTCAAGCATAAAATTTAGGAAAGTAGGCCTACACTGGAGTCACAGTGGAAATAACACGCTAAAAATTTACCCCACAACTAAAAAAATTCCAGTTTCATTGAACAGTGGTCTTATTTCTGCCAGATCTCTACAAATGTTGTTTTTTTAAAATTATTTCAAGTTGTGAAATCCGCCGTAAAACATACAACGCTCAAATATTAATTTTATAGAGGCTTTTGTGTAAAGAAAGATACATAGATTACCATGACCATGATGTCCACTTTTGTCTTCGGGAACAGATAATAAATGAGCGCTCGGTATACATTTGGGATAGACATAGTTTCGAGCTACATCATTAGTTGTATGTATGAAGAATGATATATTTAAACTATAGCGACTACTTTTATGTCCACATATTTCTTCGCAAATGTCATAATTAAATGAAATACTCATTCCAGCTACACTAGTGAGACTAGAAGCGGCGCCATATACTCCTGGGCAGTCCCTATCTTTCTCTTTTTAAATCTGTCGAGTATGATGGTAGTCAGTCTGTTGTAAATATTATCTTCCTCTTCACTGTCATTTGTTGTTAAGACAATATCTAAGTTAATCCTCTTCTTCACTGAATGGAATGAGGCTGTTATTATCCGTGGTCCATGCGCTTCCCATCCTATAAGTGCTCTCTGAGCCCGCTTAGACAGCATCAGGACTACTGCCTGTGTGCTCAAGTCCATAATGTGTAATTCTTGGAGAATCGTTTTTCAAATAAGGAGCTTTGAAACTGGACAATACACAAAGTATCAATCCTTTTTTGACACAGTAGACCAAGTTGGATCGGATATGTCACCCGCATGCCAGATGACAGAATTCCTGAGAACATACTGTATGCTGAGCTTGTGGAGATCCAAGAAACGTACAAGATGTCTGCAAGTGAACTCTGACGACTACAGGTATAAACAAATAGTTTGAGAACATCGCGCAGGATGGACAACAGAACAAACTAAGCGTGCTGGTACGAACCTCGCCGATAGCGAAAGAAATGAAGTTGCCATAAAGAAGGGGATGCAAAAGAAAGCAGCCCTGTTAGATAGCCCTAAAACAGGAGCATTCAGATACACGAACAGTGGCTAACTTTGCTGCTTCGGAATCGGCTTACTTAGTAAGATCCGATTGTTCGTGGACTCAAAAAGAAACCCAAACTAGTTTTTAATGTGAGTACATTATTTACATCCTTTGTCTTTCAAGACAGAAGGAGACATATTACGGTTGGCAACCTTATCATGGTTAACAAAATGTCCATTTGTAGCGTACTCGTAATATAAAAATCCAGTTATGGATTTACGGCAGTGCGTCAACCCTGTGCCTATATTTCCGCAAACCTAAAATATACAAAATACACATCTTTTTGTTTGCATATTTAATAATTATAATTATTTTTAACGTAGAAAAATAAGATTACATGTTTCTTCTAAAATCTTTAGATATTATTTAATAAACAAAATAGTTAACACACGATTAGATTTATAATATTATTTTTTTGGCAAAGATACGTAGATCTATAATTAATTAATAATATATTAATTAAAATTCCCCAATTAAACACATAAAATACCATCTAAACATTAATATTATTCCAAGAATAATTTGTACAAAAAAATCTAAATCTATATTACATAGATCTAAGATTTACCGTACTAAAAGAGGAGAGAGAGAGAGAGAGGGCAGTGACCGGGCACGCTCTGCTAGTAGAGCGCGCGCGAGCAGGTGAGGTCATGTCAGTACGTCATCATACGTGCGGATGGACAGCTGCTAAATAATTGACCTGAAAAACTAGGGGCCTTCGATGTAAAGTTTACCGTGTTTATCACCGAATAAAGGCTAATTAGCGGATTGACCGTAGACGGCGTAGATCATTCTAAATCTAAGTCTTAAGTTTAGATATCTAGATGTAGATCTAGATTCTAGATCAAAGTCTAATCTTAAATCTATATAAATAAATATAATATTTATATATACATCTAATAATTAATATATTTTATATTATAAATTAGATCTATAAATAGTATAAATTAAATTATAAATATAATATAATAAATAAAATAATTATAAAATCAAACTCCGATCAATATGATTATGATACTATATCTAGAGAATCTAGACTATATCTCTTATTACTCTAATTTCTTAATAAAATAACTAGAGTCTAGATCTCGAATAATCTAGATCTATAGATCTATCTAGTTCTAGTCTGGACTTAAAAGTTAAATGAACCCGCGTATATAACATCTACGTCTTAACATTACATTTTGAAATATAAATAGAGAGAGATCTATATATAATATATAACTATTTCCGGTAATGTAAGGCCCATATTTTTGGGGTCCAAAATGATTCCAAATCTACCTAAATGTTTACATTATGGGTGAAATTGTTATTTGAAATTATTATTACAAAGGTTGTGAATATGCATCCACCGTTTGGGACCCCTCAACTCAAGAAAACATTAAGAAACTGGAACAAACACAAAATAGAGCAGTGAGATTCATAACAAACGAATATTCACATTTGACTAGGGTAACACCATTAGTAAAATCACTAAATTTAGAAAGCCTTCAGGACAGAAGACTCAAAAGTAAAGTAGCAATTATACATAAAACACTGAACCATAGTCTTCAAATACAAAAACAAAATTTAATAAAATACTCTGAAAGACACAAAAATAAAGGCACATTCCTCGTCCCATATGCTAGGACAAATTTGTACAAATACTCCGTCTTCCCTAGTGCTATTAGAGCATGGAATGGGTTGCCTGAGCTAGCCAGAAAAACCAGTGACTTGGCAGAATTTAAGTCATTGGTTAATATGCATGACTAAATGCATGACGCGTAGGATGTAATCATCTTCTTTTTTGAAGTAACGTCTGTATTATATAAGATAAGATAAGGAACAGTCTTGGGTCCACTACTATTTCTAATTTACATAAATGATTTACCAAATTGCAATACTTCAGGAACTAAAGTCAGATTATTTGCAGACGATTGCATAATATATAGAACAATAAAAACAACACAAGACACAGATATTTTACTAAGAGAATTAGATGAATTACAGAAATGGGAATCAAATTGGAGCATGTCTTTCCACCCAGAAAAATGTCAGTTGTTAAGAGTAACAAAAAAACTAAAACAAATTAATTCCACTTATCTTATTCATGGCAAACCAGTAACACAGACTAAAAACGCATAATACATAGGTGTTATAATAAATGAAAAACTGTCATGGAATCCACATATTGATGAAACTATAAAAAAAATCAAACAAAGCAATAGGATTTATTAAAAGAAATTTCTATAAATAAAATAAGAACATAAAACTAAAATGTTATTTAACCTTGGTTAGGCCAATAATACAATATGCATCCTCCATATGTGACCCCTCAACTCAAGAAAACATTAAGAAACTGGAACAGACACAAAATAGAGCAGTGAGATTCATAACAAATGAATATTCACATTTGACTAGAGTAACACCATTAGTAAAATCACTAAATTTAGAAAGCCTTCAGGACAGAAGACTCAAAAGTAAAGTAGCAATTATACATAAAACACTGAACCATAGTCTTCAAATACAAAAACAAAATTTAATAAAATACTCTGAAAGACACAAAGATAAAGGCATATTCCTCATCCCATATACTAGGACAAATTTGTACAAATACTCCTTCTTCCCTAGTGCTATTAGAGCATGGAATGGGTTGCCTGAGCTAGCCATGAAAACCAGTGACTTGGCAGAATTTACGTCATTGGTTAATATGCATGACTAGATGCATGACGCGTAGGACGTAATCATCTTCTTTTTTGAAGTAACGTCTGTATTATATAAGATAAGATAAGATAAGATAAGATATTTATGCAAGCTTGGTCTGAGGGACAGTTGGGGCACAACACAAGATCTTTAAACGGTCTTTCTCCATTCCTGTCTGTCTTTACCCTTGTAAAGAATCTCTATTCATTAGCATTGATATCAGTTTGAACAGGTTTAATATAATTTTTAACAGGGCTTTGCAGGGATGTCTTGTGAGTCCGATGGTGCAGTAGTAGTTTTGACAAAGTTGTAAATTGCCTTTTATTGGAAGGGTAATCACGAGTGGTTTTGCAAAGGGGTTCTCCTGACTGCCAGATCTTGTTGCAAATCTTTTTTTTAAAAAATGCGTGTTTCATGGTTTTCTTTCCAGCCTGTAGAAGTTTATCTAAAATATTGTGAACTCCAACTCATATATATTAATAAAATAACGCCGCCGAAATGTATTTTATGAGAGAGAAGCGAGGCACAACTAGAGACGTTGATTCCACGGAGCGCTGGGCTTCCTGAGGGACATATCAAGTGATGAATTTACTAAGGGACAAGAACATTTCTTTGTTGTAGGTGCAATTATGATAAAATGTGTCCACTTTGTAGTCCATTCTTGCATATTCGAGTGCCAATGAAGGCGCCGAGAATGCATTTTAAATCCCCTATTAGATATCGGAAAACAAAACCTAAAATAGTTTGCAATTAACAAATCAACACTTTGGCTGGCAAACAAGGAGGATCGCTCCTTAATACTGTAGCGAGGAGAACATTGAGCTGGTTTGGCCATATTGTTAGACACGACTCACTGTCAAAATCTTCTTCTACAAATGTTGAAAAAAAATAAAATGACCAAGATAAGCTAGATGATCGACGTAAACTAAAAATTTGACCGGCTTTTCTCTTCATTTCTGATCAGAATAGCTGCTAAATCGAAGGAGGTAAAAAAATATTGTTTGCGAACCGTATCAGCAGCAAAGCGACATTATTTAAGAGGGTCATATCAAGTGATGAATTTACTAAGGGACAAGAGCATTTCTTTTTGTAGGTGCAGTGATTATAAATTGTGTCCACTTCATGGGCGTAGCCAGGGAGTTGGGGTTCAACCCTCCCACCCCGAAATGAAATTTTCCTCAAAGGGGGTGGGTGGAATTTTATAACTGATTTTGACTTTGCTTTTGTTTTTTTTCAGGTTAGATTTTAATTTTAAACCATCATTTTCCCTAGCGCATCCAAAGTGGGTTTGAGTTACTCCCCCCTCCTTTCATGGGGTTTAGAGGTTAAAACCCCTTTTCTTCTATATAAAAAAAATTACAAACTATAGTCACAAAAGTCCATGAGCGTAGCCAAGGGGGATTTTGAGTTAAAAACGCCCTCCGAAATTTTTTAAAATGATAAAACCCCCTCTTCAATATAAGACTATAGCATTCGTCACCAAATACTATGAGCGTGGCCATGAGGTGTTTTGTGTTTAAAACCCCCCTCCAGAGGGCTTTAAGTTTAAACCCCTCTAAATTTTTTTGACTTTAAAAACCCCTACAGAAAAATTTGAGGTTAAAAAAACTCTTCAATATTATTCTAAAGCGAACTACCGTCAACAAATTTTACAAAAGTAGCTAAGTTTTTTTTGTTTTTTTTAAATTGATTTTTTAGTTTAAAAAACCGCCAACAATTGGTTTTAACGACAAAACTTCCCTTTTTGATAGAAAATCTAAAGCAAACTACAGTCACCCAATTCCATGAGGGTTGAATCTCCAAGACCTCCTCCTGGTAACGCCCATGGATTAACATGCATGACTACATTGACCTAGGGACACGAGTAGGACGTAATCATCTTCTTTTTTTAAAGTAACGTCAACTTTATAATAAGATAATAGGCCTATCTTGTGTCAGTTAAACTGTTATCACTAACAGGAGAAACTAATACGCTTCGGGCAGAAGGGGTTCGTAAGAATAACCTCCCACCTAAGAGAAACAAATCTGAATTTAAACCTCTGCTGGCTTGCTGCTATATCTAAATATAAGAAAGGCTTCATGCCTCGAGTCAGCTCTAGGGAAAAATCAAGAGCCGGCGACACACAGTGCTACATTCTGGCAAAGCCTGCGATGCCGCTGATTTCGGGCTGTATCATTTGCTATCTAAATATTTCTGACAGTCGCGGTAAATGTGCTACATGTGAGCAAAACGTTCCCTACTTTAGTCTATCAAATACTATTTGCGATTTAAAGTTCCCGTTTCAGATCTTGTGATCTATGTGGTAGTTGAATTAAAAGTCATCTGTTTCTGTGGCCTACGGTTAACGAGAGTGTCATGTGTCCAGCACAACGACCAATCATCTTTATTTTCCACAACTAATGTCAGGTACCCATAAGAGCTGGGTAAACGTAAGTAAAAAGTAAAAATCCCAGACTTCACGAGGATTCTAACCCAGGACTCCTGTTCGGAAGTCAATCGCTTTACCCCTCAGTCACTACGCGATGTACGAAGATAAATTTTTAAAGCTCACTTATTTGGCAAAAAAAATTAGTTTCTAGTACATGTACATATAGATCTATATTTCCTTAAAATTGATTTTAGTACTTTTATCAATAAATACAACGCGTTTCTTAAAAAGTGGTGCGCGGACCACTAGAGGACGCGAAGAAAGTCATTTTTTATTCAAAGGACTAATTATTTTTTATTTACATCCCTATTTAATAGCCTAAAATTAGATTCTAACGGTAATCTAACCGTCTATTGTTGTCAGAATTTTTCTATTGCGTGAAATAAACAAGTTTAATACATGTTGCGTTAGCATGAAGATGCTTTTACGATGATAAAGCCCAATACAAAACATACATTATCAACATGTGCTTCGAATCAATGTTCCTCACATATCAGTGTCGGCACGTGACATCCGTTTATATGATGAATTTTGCGCTGTAGAAGGCATGTATTCTTGATGCGTAGAATGCAGGAAAACGCTTGGCGCCGGGGCTCGCTCCCCAAGATGGAGGGGTGGGGCAACCGGACATTGTTCTGCATTAGGGTGTCACGTGTCACAAGTAAGAGGACATTAAAATGAGCTGCGCACTGGGCATCAAGTATCTATTGCAAGCTCAGTTTGTAGCCGTTTTTTTTCAGGGCTCAAATATGCCTCACCAGTCACATGAGGAGCCTGAGGCACAAAAAATTACGCCAATCCTCCCTCCTCTTTTTTGTTTGGAAATGGGGCGAGTTACATGTTGTACTTATACGATGGAAGAATACTTGATAGCATAGTTACATTAAAGAAATATATTTAACAATATTTAATAATACAATGGGTACCGATTCACATATGTATGACTGGCAACACTATTGCAGACTCCTTGGCCCACCTGGGAGGGCAAATTCCACCAACTGAAAAGGCTGTAAGTTTTCATCGTGCCCTGGCTATAATTCAAAAAAACAGAAATGGAAAATTGGTTTGAGTGCAAGGACAAGTCCCAAAATGCCCGTGGAGTCTGGGAGCGAATGAGGCGCCCTGACCGCACTTCCCCGTGGTGGAGGCTGTCCAGGCCTGAGCAAGCTATTATTGCACTGTGCAGGACAGGCCACTGTCCTGTTGGCTCATTTTTCTCACGACTATGGCCAAATATCGATTCACGATGCCCCTTCTGCGGGGAAAAAGAGGAAACTGCGCCTCATATTCTGTTTGACTGCCCCAGTCTTGCTGATCTCAGCCTCGACAGGTCTGGGAAACTAAAAATTCTCGACCTCTATGGTGACATATACGCACCACGCAAGACAGCAGGGTTTTGTCCAGGACTTTTGCAAGAGAGGATTTAAGCCTCTCAAGCCCTCACTCAAATGGAATTTGATGATGATGATGATGATGACGCCCATGTTTAACACATTTAATGACATAGGCCTACACTGGTTTGCTACATGATACCATGATCTTGTATTAAAAATATAAATATATAAATCTCCTTTCATTACATATAGGATGTGGCATCGCTATATAAAACCAGATCATTATTATAAGAATTTCCATTAATGAATTCGCACCAGGCTTAGTTAAGCAATAACAAAAGCAAAAATTTTGAATTTAGACCTAGATTTGTTTTGTTTTTTTATAGGTCTACAATAATTTTTTTTGATTTATTTTTATTTTTTTTGCAAGCCTTATAAGTGTAGTATTTTTAGATCTATGTTATAAAAGGTTACTTTTTTTTTATACAAATCACAGAAAGAAGAAATCTACTATATATGCCTACCCACGTGGAGCTGCGAATATAGGTCTATATAAATTGGGTGGTTTGCGATTTCGCGGCTTTGTATATCGATGTTTAGGTATTACTTAACCTCTAGCTCGTCTCTCTTTTTCTGTAACACTGTCAATGGAACCATCAAAAGACGGGGGAGGGAAGGAGCAAAAACAAATAGGAGTTCCATCAAACGTTCATTCCGACCAGCAAAACGATTAGGCTTAACATAACCTCGAAGATATCAAAGCAGTGTTGAAGTCCATGCCGCTTGTACAATGTACATGGTCTAACGTTTTGTATAGTGTAAAGTTTTTGATATTCTTGTTGAATTGCTGTCACTTTTTTTTTTTTTTTTTTGAAATTGTCTGCATTTTAAAAAAAAAGTTTTTTTTTTCTCACGCGACCCATTTGGTGCCGGCCCACAAGGATTTGCCCATATATAGCCAGTCCGCCCCTGAATAGACCTATTTTGACTGACAAGACGAGGGATTTCAATCACCCAGATTTACTGTTTATCAACAAAAAAGAAAAATACGCAACCGTTATTGACATCGCCGTACCACTATCCCACAATAAAAGGAGAACTGAAATGGGAAAAAAAAATGAAAATCTAAGTTTATATATTATAATAAGCGACTATGGAAACAATAGCTATAGTATGCTCTTTGAGATCAATGGGCGCAGCGTGTTCCAAACCGTTGGCCCATGCACTGAAAATGTCCACAAACCATAACTTTTGAGGGATATACGCTGCACGGCTAGAAGAGTCCATGGAGCGCATGGCTATCCGAGGAACATATGGAGTGACCAGCTCACTATAAGTTACAAGGGTATTTCTTTGGTGTAGATGCACTGATGACAAAGTGAGGCCACCATGTTTTTCTGCATTTTTTTTCCATTTTCTAGAAATCAGTGGAGTGCACGTAAGAGAGCAGCAGCAGAATCACGACCTGGTTTTCGGAGGACTGTTCTTGGAGCATTGTTCTGAGTTCGATGCAGCTTAAAGATTTAGAATGGCAATGACGTAGTCAAGGAGGGGAGAGTGGGAATTATGAATGCCACAGCTACCTTTTTTGTTGACTCTTGCTAAATCTGCGCAGCTGCAGATAAAAACCTTTGCAGAGCTGACTTAAGTGTGGGTGAAATAAAACTCCAAGATTGCGAACTACTTGGACAAAAAGAACCTGGCAGTTCTTGATGAATTGGGAATCCGTGATCTCTACTTTTGTCATGTTGATTTGAGTGCCAAATCAATTACTTTTGTCTTATCTTCAATCATGTTGATCATATTCTCAAGTATCCGGTCGCTCACCCTTGCAACTGTTCCGCTGATTTTTGTTGCCAAATGCGATACATCTGAGGGAACTGAGGAGGATTAAAAGTAACGTCTGTATTTCATAAGTGGTATAAAATGCCGGTTGGCTATATTAATTTATAATCATCCTATCTGTATTAAGCCTAATTTACTTAGGTGCATTAATAATACAGGCAATAACATTTCATGACTCGATATAGCTCTTGATATGAGATAAATATATCTGTAAAACAATTTATTATAATATAATACATTTTTTTTTATTATTCCCACAATTGAACGAAAATTTAAAATGCGAAACTATTAGGTAAAGAGGCAATAGCCCAAGATGGCAACAGAAACAGGAAGAATTCTTACCAAAGAATAATAATATTACAACTGTAAACGGATATGTTTTCACAAAAAAGTACACGAGTCACGATGTAGAGTAGATCTTAATATTTTTGATGAATTTTAAGTTGTGGTTAGTGCATTCTAATCTTTTTGTCTGTGTTGTGTTTTGAATTGGGGCGCGGTGGCTCTCGATTTTGAAGGATTTTTCAATCTTTTCTGTCTTGTCTACACTTCACTCTATCTACAGATTGGATTGTGTTCATGGTTATCATGATTATGATGAATTCATGAATACAATTTTGATTCTAGATCTAGAATCTATCAGAGATTACATTATCTAGAATCTAGAGGTTTTGTATAACTTGAAACTTGACTAGTCTACTCACATCTACTGTCTAATGACAGTATTGACACCACTGATTGACACTGGCACAACTGACTACTCAGTGACAGTCAGTCTATTATATACTTATACTCAACTGTCACTGAGTATAATTTAATTTAAATGATTATGATTATGACATAATATTAAAATATGATCAGACATTATGACATAGTTAGGTACTTAAACAAAAAATTCAAAATAAACCACACATGTATATAAAACAACAGAAACTATCAAGTTATGTAGAGCTTGCTGAGAGGTTTAAATTTATCTTTCTGTGTTATATAATAATATATAAGAGCAAATTTATGCCGTTTTATGAGTAGAAAAATGGACAAAAGAAAATACAATGTCCAAAAAACTGTGATTAGTGTGATAAAAAAAAGAATTTTTGTCTTTATCTCATCATAACTTAATAACCATAATAGATAGAAGCTTGAAATTTGGAACACAGCTACCCCATTATATGATTTTAAATTTGATTGTTTTATCTCACATACAGCTAACATTCATTCACAGCTAATCCAATTGTTTGTAAATTGACTTTGATCCTTTTTCTAGAATGCCGTTTGGTAGAAACTTCGTCAGCTTTATAATATTTATAAAAATATAATGTAAAATAATACCTTGATAGCATTCTGTCTGCTAGATTGATGAAAGATAACCATTAAACAATACATTTAAATCATTTATATACTTCATATTATCAACGAGAATTGCTTATGTCTGACGCCACACGTCGCTACATCATGGAGTGACTTCATTTAACATAATCAGGATGAGCACAAACTTGCCTTACTAAGCTGATTTCTTTTTTTATTTTGTGTACCTAAGTATAGAAAAAAAAAAGATTTCTAACACTACTCTATATAGAAATATTGATTTTAATACTATATAGTCAAAGATTGTTATGGTAGTTAAAATTTCTTGACTTACCCTTTTCAAAAAATTGCCTAATTTGGCATCATTTATAATTGATAAACACATTTTAGGGTAAGTTTTTTTTAATTTTGGAGGACAAAATTTCATAAAAAAAAAAAAAATGAAATAACAAACTTTAAGCATAAATCTAGGTCTAAATACAAAAAAACAATACCAAGCTTGCTTATCATAGTAAATGCAAAATCATTCTTACCTATGACTTTACTGTAAATTTTCGAAATAAACACGACTTTCATTTGTTGACAATGTGGTATCATTAAAAAGCTTAGGAATCCTCCTTTAAGATTATCAAAAAAAATGAAGCTTGGGAAATGTAAAAACAACAATCAATCAACTAACACCATGGGTTTAGAAGTCTAGCCATGCTGTTTCAAAACTATATAAAGCAACTAGTCTAGCAGTTTATAGGTCAGTAGAGTAAGGATGTCAAAATATTATTACTATTGATTCTGATAATCGTGGTGATTTGATTATGATTTTTTGATAGTAAGATAGAGATCTCTTAAGATCTAGATAGCCAAGATGTAGAACTAGATCTAGAATAATCTAGATCTTTAGAAATAGATAGTCAAGATAGAATGATAGATATGATACAGACTACTTTTTAGTCTTTTTAGTTGAGTTAATAACATTTAGTGGGTGGCCTAATCATTAAATTTAAAGATCAAGGTTACCTTTATTTTTTAAATTTTTAGTTTCTAATAAAAGCTAATTACTTTATTAAAAATATTAAAATATTTTTATATATATAAGAAAATTTATAATAAATTCTAGGTATTTTATTATCCTTTGAAAACATATAAAAAGCACACTTAGTGATTCCAATGGTTGTCCCTAGGCGCCTACTCATTTCCAAGCTTGATTTTTCATGTGCTGTTTTTACTTTTTAAAAATAACCCTAAACAGAAACAGCTCAATGTACATATTTTCTTTCTTCAAGTACCAATTTACTACATTTATATAATATATTGTAATAACTTAAGGGAGGCAACTCAATGAGGCAACAATGTTTATTTACAGGGACATCACATCTATACATAAAACATCTGTATTTAGCACAGTCTCTTCATATCCGCTCTAGACTTGGGCGGAAATCATTCATATTTATTTTACAATTACTATGAGCGTGTGGTAGATGTACATTTAATAAAGTTATTTAAAACATGAATTTGGTTTTTATAATACAGGAAAAGAATGTAAAGCAACAAGAAGGATATATTATATTTATATGTCAGGTAAGTCTAAAAATTATATTTTATTATATACATTTTTAACTTGGTTTAGCCTTAGAGATATTTTGTTTCCTAGTGCCAGTCAGAAATTTTATATTTGGTTAAAAAAAAAAAGTAATTTTTAGTCTTATTTACACTTAGTAAAGATCAGATAATCTATGTATAGTATTGAGAGGTGCCTACATTGACCATACACATGGTGTATTTTAGAAACTAGAGTAAAATTATTACTTTATATTACTATTTTAATGTGTAGTGAATGAATACTAAATTCACCTTAGAGACAGAATCAGTAACCTATTAGATTTTGAAATTATACATTAATACAGCATTAAAATGTTTTTCACTTGTATGCAATCATTAGTATAGTTTATAGCAGTTTTTTGTTTTTGTTTTTACATTGCGCATTAACAATATTTATGCTTGTATGCTTATAAATGCCTTCATGTTCAGTGCTTTATAAATAAACTGGGTAAGAATATATTTGTAATAATATAAAAACAGCCCACTTATTGATTTAAAAAAATAAATTGTGAATTTAAAGGCTATAAACACTATCCACTAATATTTGTTTGTTTTTTAAGTCTTCATTGAGGAAAGGACTAAAATAAGTTCATGCATCGCTATTTCCATGTAATAATTTTTAAATTTGATTTGGGATTAAATTTTTATTTTACAGATATTTTAGTTATTAATGAACTAAAAAGGAAAAAAAAATAAAAATATATATATTGGGAAGACATAGCCTTAGACCGCACTAGTTGTAGAGAGACGGTGACCAAGAAAGCTATATAAAGCGAGAAAACATGGGCCTTGATTCTTGAAGAAAAGCGTGCCACACAGAAAATGTCCAGCTCCTCGACCATCAAAGCGAAAGCCACCTTGACATGCAATATATGTGGACGGGAGTGTCTCTCCAAAATAGGGCTCCACAGCCATATATATGTGTTCGAGATGAACCAGTCGTTTCACAACTGAACGAGGCCAATGATGATGAAAAAATTGAAATTAGAAAAAAATTAAACAATTATTGCATATCTCTCAGCACTGCAAGATTTATTTCTCTTTTTCTGTATAAAACAAAATTAATTAATTACCACTAATTGTTTTTTTTTTTTTTTATTGATTCATATATTGTCTTCGGCAATGAATAATTGTGCAAAGTTTCTGAGATTGGGAAATGGGAGAAATAATGTGTACAAGATTTGTACCAGACAGATTGAGTTGAAAGTAAAGCTTTGTAAAAACAACTACTTTAGGCTGTCATTTTCATACTAAATATCTGATAGTGTATTGCTAGTCATCTCTATATATAAGCTATTATATTGTTATGAGAATGTATATTATTAATAAAAAACAACAACTCAGCAAATGTTTATTTTACAATTACTATGAGCGTGTGGTAGATGTACAGATGATTTTTAAAATACCCAACTAACTTTTTATTTTACAGGCCTACAATGTCATGAAATGAGAGTACCAATTAGAAAGTAGTTTTATTTTGAAGACATTTGTTTCATTCCTAGCCTCTATGTAATGGCTAAAGCTGAACGATTAAGTTCAGCTTACAATTCAGTAGATGATTTATCTCTGCCTCGTGGATCATCAGCCGCATCATTTAGGAATGAACTAGAGCATGTTCAAGAACGTAGAAATAGTGATTCTAACCTCAATATGATTAGTCCTCAATCTTGGTCCACGCTCTCAGTTGATAAAACTCTCTTTGTATTGAGAAGTGCAAGAAAGAGTAATGAAGTTAGTCGGGTACGAGTTGAGTGGGATATCAAGGAAGATGTTGGTGCCCAAGATTGGATTGGACTTTTTTACTCTGGTAATTAAACTAGTGTTGTCTTTTATTGAATGGTGTGGTAGTATTTTTAAGTAAAAAATTTTAAAAGTCAAACCACATAATATTGAAATTCTGAGGACCACCTCCAAGGGTTCTATGACATAATCATGCGGTCTACACCTTTGCATATTGTTGATGTGTGGAAATCATAATTTGCTAATGATAGAAACAATATTTGAAGCAACTTTCATAGCAAGCATTAATCATAGAATAGTTGACATGGGCCGATTCCCAATAGATAGATGAATTAAATTTGCTAGATTTAGAAACAATGTTAAAAGTATTATTTTATAGGAAAACATTTTTTTAACATGATTTCATCATAAGATGTATAACCCATTAGTTTAAAGTATTGATGGTTCAATATACTGTTGATTCTTTATGTAACATAGCGTCTTGATTACTTTTTAAAAATTTTGTTGCTATGTGTCTAATTTAAATATAAATCACAACACTGCTTTGACTCAAAGTCAAAGTATTTTGATAAACATCATCATCCCAGTGGCGCTATAGCCCATGGAAAGACCTGGCCTGTTTTAGCACATCTCTCCATTCTGATCTATCCTGTACTTTATGTCTCCATGCCCGGACTTTTAGCTGTTGTAGATCATCAAGCCACCATACTCATATTCTGCCTTTGGGACACCTGTCTTTTGTTTTTTGCTGGTGAACTATCTTTGCTCCTCTGTTCTCTGGCATTCTTTCGAGGTGACCTACCCTTCGGAATCTGTTCCTTTTTATTTCTGTCATTATGGGAGGTCTTCATATAGCTTTTGCTTGCATATATGACTACTGGTCTTATGATGGTTTTGTAAATTGTTCTCTTAGATATAAGTTTGCTTTTAAGTAAGTGTTGTGTGTTATAGAAAGCTCTGTTGCCTGCTGCTAGTCATTCCTTTATTTATTTTGATAAACATCCTAAACAGTTAAAGCACTCAATGACAAAAACACTTGTAGTATATCCATGCTAATATTATTAACTTGTGATTATATTGCTTTAAGTAAGATTTATTTATGGTATGTATGACAGAGAAGAGAGACAATGCTTGATTCTTAGGAACTTTACCTTGAGAATAAACCTTATTTGAACAATGTCAACTGTATTTAACCCATAAATGAGATTATCTTGATGCAAGAATTTTGATATGGTCATGTGTTTGATTGTTATCAGTCATTTGAACTTAAACATTAAGTAATAATAATAATAATCTTTATCATCCATAAGGAAATTTGTCTTAAAATGTGTGCATTACACAAAGCAAAACATTATAACTATACATAACAAAATATATGTCACACCAGTTTCAGTAATATAGCCATATTTGACTTGTTTATTTAAATATGCAGTAACAAAATATTTAAAGTTGCAGAATTTTAGATGAACTTATGAACTTGATAGAGAAATGCAGTAAAGTAATAGGGTTTGTATGTAATGGTTGAATTGAACATTTTGTACCCCTACATTCTTTTCATTGAACATAAACTTTTTTTTTTAACATCTAGGCTTTAAATCTAGAAGAGATATTTCTGGAACTGATATTTGTTTACTACAATCTAGGTGAAACCGACACAAGCAAATTTTTGGACTGTAAAACCAGAGGATCAAGTGGAGGCGCTAGAGGAGCCATTATATGGAATTTGGATGCAATTGAACACTTGTTCTCAGATTGTAGGTTGATGTAATTCAATGGTAATCTAGGGATAATATTGATTAATTTGTTAAGCATTACTAACATTGGCTACTAATGCTTAACAATGTTAGTATAGACAACAGGAATTTGAAAAAAAAACACCTACATCAGTGTTTGATATTTTAGGCTTTGAAACTATACTTAGTGATTTCATGTTTGTTTGACATTGACAGTAAAGACAGTCGTGTGCTTCAAATACATCAGTGGCAACAGTGGAGAAGTACTAGCCACAAGTCCTTTGATAACTGTCAATCTATTTAGCAGTGATTTGCAGGTAATTATGGGATAGATAGATATCTTTTGGAATGATGGTTCAAAACAAAAATATTTTGAGAACATAAATAATTACCAGTATAAAAAATAAAAATATTTTTATCTGTTAATTTTTTTATATATATACATTGCTTACCCTTGTACTTAATGTTGAACAAAAGCAAAACAGATTTGATGCCAACATTAAGCAAGTACACACAATTTACCTTCATTTCATTGGCCTCAGTAATGGACGTGATGACCATGCAGTTATCAGATAACTGCAAGACATTAGTTATTATTATGGAAGATTTTTGTGTAAATGAAGTTTAAGCTTGGCTTTTATCATCCAACTCATCAAACAACTCAGCAACAATAAAGCAAAAGAGCTCACAGCTCAGCAACAATAAAGCTGGCTAGAAGAAGAAGAAGAATCATCCAAAACAAATTTTTAAAAATACTACAGTAAAGCCTCAAAAATTGTTTACTTTAAATTTTAAATTCACAACAGAATATGTAATTTTATATGCTCAATGAATCTGGTTTGTTTTTTACATGATAGCATAAATGGATGTTTTTACTGGAATTAAAGATTTTTTTTTTTTTTTAAGATGACATCACAATTAACCACTATGAAGGAAACAAAAGTTGGCCTGGGTTTTTATTCTGTCACCATAGAAGGTAAAAATTATTTTTGTTTCTTTATTTAGCTTTTACTTTAGTACTGTTCCATTTGATTAAATTGTTTTGCTAAAATGTGTTTTATTGTGTAATGGCTTTATAACAAATACTTTTAACTTTAAGGCTACTAGTAATTTCTTCTTTTACTGTTCAAAGCTTTGCCTAAAAGAAAGTATAATAATATTTAGAAATATTTTGACTATGAAATTTACTATATCTTAGATGTTGTGTTATTGACAGATCTGCGAGCCAGCAATCTTAAAAAAGGGATGTTTTTCAACCCAGACCCTTACATTAAGCTTCAGGTTCTTCCCCATAATCCGAAAGATTTAATTTCACAGCACCATTACCAAAAACATAGAACTTCTGTCATCTCAAACTCAGCTAGCCCAACATGGAACTTAGAAGTAAGTATTTTAAATTCATTGCAAACAATCAAATGATTTGATTAGACTACTTTACTCATGCGCTGTTGATTTTTACAAAGCTTATATCAACTCACTCTATTTGTCTGTTACAATTTTTGTATAATATTTCTCCCATACCCCATCTTTGATAAAAAATTGAAATTTTGCATAAATTGTTTCATGTACATGACAACACAAGAATCATTAAAGAAATTTTATTTAATAATCAGTTAATTAATTATTGGTATTAATGTGGTAAGCGTGGTCGAGAGGCTAACTACGCTTGGCTTGGCTACTTATGATGGGGGCTCGAGGTTCGACACCCAACTCGAGCAGAGTTTTGTTTACTGAGCGCCTAAAGGCAGCAGGGAAAACCTCCCAGATACACCCACTGGTCCACAAATGAGATTGAATTTAACAACTGATGGCTATGAAACCTTTTACTTTCATAAGGTTTTTATAAGCATTTTGCTAGAACGGTGGTTAATGAGGAGGCTTGAGTCCTCTGGCTCGAATTTAGTACAACTTTTAAAAAAATAGAATACTTTAAAAAGCGCCCCCCCCCCCTTCCTTTCCCCAACTGGTCCAGACAAGTGATAGGACCATATCGCATTGAGAAGGGGCACAATGTAGCCTTACTTGTGCCAATTTGCAAAAAAAAAAATTAAAAATATATAACAAACAAAATATCGCATTTTGAAAGCTAAAATTGGTAAAAATATTTCTAACCGCACAGATTTATTATTGTTAGTCTAGATCTATTACATGACTGATCCAAACTAACTGATACAAATACACTTAATATAAGCTTTGATTTTAAAAAAAAAGTATTGTTTATATTTTCCTTGATCTTTACATTTCTTTTATATGATAAATCATTATTGGTTTTTGTTATTCATTTTATTCAAACATTTACATATTGTTTTCAAGTACTATGCATTTCCTGTTTAGATTTGTGTTTTTTTGTTTATGATTTATTAAATTTTTTTTTTTTTTGGAAGATGAGTTGCATTGATAACACATTATTAAAATAATTTTTTTCTTTCATTATGTGATTTTTTTTTCTGCTATGATTTTAAATTGTAAAAAATTCTATCCATTAAGAAATACAGTCTTACAGTACTTCTGACTGATTTGTTGGAGATTGAAGTCAAACACAAATTTAGTAAAAGTCGTCCAACAATGTCTAGATTTCTTGGTCGTGTTACTATACCAGTGCAGACAATTGTAGAGAAAATAAGCTCAGAGCATAGGTGAGGGAAAAAACTTTTTTTTTTTGACAAGAAATGTTTCCTTTTTTAAAAAAAATGTCTTGGGTTTAAAAAATGAAAATATTTTCAATTTATTTCAGCCAAGCAAGATTTAATTTAGAGTTAATGAGGAAAAGTCCATCAGATAATGTTAGTGGTACAATTGAATTTAAAGTCAGCATGAAGCTTTTATTGAACAGTAAGTTGTATATGTAATTAGTAATAATAAAAGTAAAGGGAATAATGTATTGTAATTGATTTTTAGGCTATGATACTATCTGCCTAACATCATTATGTAACTCTTATAAATGAGAGCTTGAGATATGTATTGTAATTAATGTTTAGGCTATGATACTATCTGCCTAACATCATTATGTAACTCTTGTAAATGAGAGCTTTAGAGGCCCAAATCCTCTCTTTCAAATGCCCTGCAGTTGCTTTCATGCAAGTCTAGTGCAAGTGGCCTTCCAGGGCGATTGAATTGGAATTCTGCATGTCTGGAACAGTCAAAAAGAATATGATACAGGGTTTTCTCTTTCTTCCCTCTTGCCTGAACCATGCAAAGGGCTGTTATACATAGACATGGGTAGCCGACACCACTTGAAGGTCCAGCCTGGCACATGTGTTCCCAGATTCTGTATGTTATTGGGATTTGTCCTAATGCTAAAACATTGTTCCCTTTTGAATTGTTGCTAGAGCATGATAAAGGCTCGCAGGCTGCTTGATGGATGGTGTTAGGGCTGCCTTATCATGTAAGATCTTGATGATAGTGTCCATATTTAGTGACCATGGACTGTTTTTTTTGTTGTTGTTTTTTTAACTTATACGAATTGCATATTATTAATTATTACAGTCAGTGTCATCATCACCAAATACCACTTGCCAAGTTATGAATGTTATTTTTTAATTAATTTATATGTTTGGATCTAGAGCTTTGAAAATGAGGTAATAATTAACAGCCATTCAAACATGCCTATTAAATTATGTAATTATGATAGGGAAATTACATGATATAGCAGCATCCATAGTTATAAGAAAATTGAAAATGAGAAAATTTCTTGTTCTTAAGAAAATTGCATTGTTCTAGAAATATATACAATAATCTTTGGAATGCTGATGAGTTCAGAAAATTTACTTTGATATATACGTCCAATTATCATTTCTTATATTTTTAATCATCAGATCAGGATGCAAATTCACATAAAGTCAATAGTGGCTTTCAAAGGCAGGGCTCCCTTCCAAACTCTTTGCCTAAAGGGGAAGAACTTACTGGTCATACATCACGTGTTCGTCACAGACATACAGATCCTGGCCTGGCAACTTCTGACAGCAGTGGTATGCCATCCCCGGGGTCAAACATAAGTGAGGAGCTGGATACATCTCAGCATAATAGCTTCAGTGAGAGCTTTTCACCTTCAGAGGCCAGACCAGACAATCCTGAACCTGGCATTCAGCATGGTCTGGCCGAAACTGATTTTTCAAGGTTGGATTCTCAGCTGGATAGTTTTGATTCCATGTCTGCTACATCATGTGGCGACCTTGCAGAAGGATGCACTTCATCTGGTTACTGTAGAAACCCTGAAAGTTTTTCTGATTCATTGGTGCATGGTTCCAATTTTCATGTGCAATCTGGAAGTGAACAAATGAAAAATAATTTGTTATCTTCAATTGAACCTTTAAGCAGTAGTGGTTGTGACTCATTTTCCTCAGAGCTAGACATGACTGTTCAATCTGCAGGGCTGGCTCCCTCCTTACCGCCTCGAACTTACAGACCTGCACCGCCACCTTTACCTCCAAGAGGTAACACTTCTGCTCCACCTTTACCACCACGAATCAACAACCCCAAACCAGGTAAGAAATTGCCAATTGCTATCCCAACAACTAAAAATCCTGAAACCCCTCCCCCCTTGCCGCCTCGAACTTATAGCCCAAATGAAGCTGAAGATGGATTAGAGATTGGAAAGAGAGAGCAGGAGCTGTTTCCTTGGGGCATTCCATCTTCACCTGTGTCTCCTAATTCATCCTTTGCTCCTCAGCCAAGGCCTTCAACACATTCGTCTCCTACCTCAGTTTCTTCACACAACCTAGCTGGGGCCAGCTCTCGTCCAATGCAGTCAGTGCCAAGATCTGGTCCAGTTCTAGCAACCTCTCACCTGGCCCATGTCACATCACATCCTAGTCAAAATGCAACCTCAAGGCCTGGCAAAGATGACCCAGGCTCGAGGGACAGCATCGCATTGTCAACAACCAGTGAGCCAGCACCCTTGAGCTCACCACAACCTTCTACAGCTAATAACATGAAGAGACGAAGTGTGGATGGTTTTGTTCAGCTGAAAGCAGCCCAATCTCGGCCTATGCTACAACCAAGACAGCTGTCTTCAGAACAGCGACAGCAAATTAACCAACAGCTAGAGCAGTGGACACGAACTAAAAAACAACACACTGGAGTGGCCAGTGGGATGAGCCCTGATGAACAGTTGTCATCACCCCCATCTTTCACAGAATGCCAGGCTCAGGACAGGCTAACGTCACCCAGATCTTCTCCCCCGGGAGAAGCCTCCAATCACAGAGTGACAGATATTGTTGACAGTCGTGCTAATGGTAGAACTGGGGCATCTAACCAGCCACCAGTGCCACCATCCTTGTCTTATGGTAGAGACAGGTCTAACGACAGAGGTGTGGCAGGTGTTGTACATTTCTACATTTTTCTTAACTGTTATATTTAATATTTGTAGCTGCAATGTGTATTAAATTTAAATTATCTTCATAATGAAAGTAACAAAAAAGATGTTGCAAGATTTACAAAATTCTGAATGTGCCAATTAATAGAAAATAATTACAAACACATTTGATAAAGTAAATAATGTAGCAGTAGCTCATTGTAATTTTTTTTTGTCATAGTTTAAAAGTTTCTTAAAATTTATAAAAAGCATGACAACCTTTTGATAAGAAGCTAATTAATTGTAGTTATAAAATTGTACCACGCTAAAAAGCTTGTATCCACTTTAATCTACAGGAGATGGAGGAGAGCCCCCTCGAAAGAGAAACCCTGTGTTACGAGTTGATGATCGAGATGATGCATTACCATCAGGTGTGTGCTGGTATTAAATTCTATTCAGATGTTCTATGACTCGTACCTTATAAAATGAACAATCACAATGCTTAGTTATTATATCTTATAAATTACTGTTTAAAGGACTTAAAGTAGTATTATAAAGAAAAAAAAAGTTTGTTAACTAAAATAATAAAATTATAAAAAATGAATAGATTTAAATAAGTATTTCCTTGCTTGTTTTTAAAGAGCATTAATTACCAATATTTATGAAAACAAAAATATATTACTTTTTTTGTTATGGATTTGTGATAAAGTGTTAAAGAAAATACTAGCATGACTATGATACATAGCCAAGGGACATCCAATAAAGACTGCAAAATGTATTTATTTTGTAGTAATATTTTACTGTTGTTGTTTTTTTGGATATGTGCTTATAGCTCTGTAATCATAATTAAGGTCTTCATAGTATATTAATTTTATTTACACCTGCACTTGTGTAAAAATCATTATCATTCCTTGCTATGTCTCTCTCAAAAAAAATAATTCTAGATCTACCTTTTTGATTCATTTATAGGCAAAAATTTTGTTCATTTTATTTCAACCGTGTCTAAAAAGGAAATGAAAATACAATATGAAGTCAAGTAAGACAAATTAAAAAAAGGTTGACTTGGGGAAAAAGAAATAAAATATGCTTAAAAAATATGGAAGTTTATTTGTGTACTATTTTTATTTATGCTTTATACATAGAATGCAGCCTTTTGGGGCACTACTGAAAATAAAATACAAATGTTTAATAGAAATAGCATTTTTTTGCAAATTGCAATGTTCAGGCTGTGAATCTATCAACACCGTTTCTTATCAAGAGGTAAAAGTAACCTATGTAATTTCATTCAAATCTGTATGACAGTTGTTGAAATCTCTTGAAACATAAATGAATCTGTTAGTCTGTTAATCAGTGAGTGGTATTTTCTGAGTAGATTTAGATTATTATTATCAGACAATTTATTTATTGAATATGAAATTATGTTTCCAATTTTCCTGTTGGTTTCTAGGATGGGAAGCAAGAGTTGATAGCCATGGACGAATTTTTTACATTGATCATGTCAATAGAACAACAACCTGGCAGCGGCCACAGACTGGCTTTTTAACTGTGCAACGAAGGCCGACACTTAGCTCTGAGCAGAGACAGAATCTAGACCGCAGGTATTTGAAGGACTGTATTTGTTTTCTCTACTTGTTGGTCTCATCTCATTTGTTGAAATGCTTTGTCAAGTTGTATGAACATTTAGGGACAAGTTATTTTGTCTTCAGTTATACATTTAAAAAATACATAATGTTATAAAAAATTTGAATATTTTCAATCAAAAGATTAGCATGCTTATCAGAACCATTGTCTCTAACTTATCTAAGTCTACAAGAGCACTTCATATTACTGTTATGTTTACTTGGCAATAATCTGCAATGATTAATTTTATAAGAAGCTAATTCCTTTCGTTTTATACATAGATACCAAAGTATTAGACGTACAATGACTCAAAATAATCATGGAGAAGCAGGTGCTGGTGATTCCAATAATATTGACGATGGTGGTCCACCTCAACCACCCCAGGTTCTACATGGTATGTAAACACGCTGGTCTTTATAATTAAGTCTTTCCCATAGCTTTTTTTAGTTCCACTTTTAATTAGTTTTAAATGTTTTCTCAAACCATGAAATAGTTTTTATTTAGGCATTTCATATGTGCATGCATGACTAGAGTTCTTGGAATGGATCTTGAAAAGTACACACAACTGAAATTTCCATTAAAAAATCATTTAACTCTTTTTCTCCACTGCAGACTCTGTTTCAACCTTGAAATAACTCATTAAACTGTCTCTAAGTGTCTCAACTTATTCCACCTAAGACAGACCCTATTACCTAACATGTCATTATACACAGCACTGTGTATTACAGCAATAGCTAAGAAGAACAGCTTCAATTTTTCTTTTAATGGTACAAACTGCAAAAGCGCCTACAGCTCTGCAACAAAAAGCTCTCTAGAAGAAGAGAGTTCTGTATATAAGCGTTTTCTTTTAGATACTATTGTTTTTTGAATGTACTGAGTGCTATAGATTATTGCTCTATTTCAGGCTGTCATTTTTTCTATTTGTAAGACATTTTTATTTATCGATCTTTAATAAAGGCAGTTATTAAATGTATTTTTAAATCAAATGTTGTTTATATTTTGTTTGCCATAATATTGTAACATTTTTTAATACGCTCATTTTGTACCTTAAACTGCTGTTGTAGAAGCCTCATTTAGTTCTGCAATAACTTAATCAATGTCATTTGTGTGTTTCTCCAACAAAGCTATGCCATCTGCATATACAAGATCTAGTTCAGCCATAAATTCTAGTTTAATATAGTGTCTATTTTTTTAAAAGTAAAACTAGACACATTCTGAGGATGTTTGACTTAACTACTCTTAGTTTATCTATTTTATATGTGCTTGAGAATGATACTCTTCTTCTAAGCATTTGTATATGTGGGTAAAGCATTTTAATTCATTAGTTTAGTATATTGATAAACAACATCCCAATGTTTCAGGTGCTAGCAATGTTGTGCATGCCAACACAAATTTACCCAGTCCACCAGAACCTGTAGAAGTGACAGACAGAAGTGTTTATAAATTTCCTGCAGTCAAATTTCTCACTCGGCCAGATTTTTTTCCAATGCTGCAAGTCAATGAGGTAAACTCTTGCTTAAAAATTACCATATGCATATTATTTTATTTATCTGTTGTCATTATTAATACCCATACTATGTTATGCTTTATTAATTTAGAAAAAAACAAACACTTTTTGTTATAAATAGTGATTTGTGTGCTTATGAACATTTTAGTAGTTTAGACTCTAAATAAAACAAACATCTAGAAAAGTTTTCTTATTGTCTTTATTCTATTTATTTAAAAAATAAACTCTACATCTTGAATTTCATTGAAATGTGATCATCCTTTACATGCAGGCTGCCATGGTAGAATACAACAGAACTAATAAGTTAAAACATATGATAACAAAAATAAGAAGAGACCCACAGAGTTTTGAAAGGTAGGCTTTGCTGTCATTCATCTTCTTAGATACCATAGCTTTAAAACATAGGAAAGATCAAGTACATTCTAGAATATTTATTTTAACCATTCATTGAATTTTTCAGATATCAACATAACAGGGACTTGGTCACTTTTGTGAATTTATTCTCTGACCCATCTAAAGAGCTACCTCGTCGTTGGGAGATGAAACATGATAAATCTGGAAAGGTTTGTATTATTGAAAATTGATAAATCCCTTAAAGATATTTTAGAAAGATTAGCCAGTGTTGAATTTATTTTTTGCTTTTTTTTGATCTGTTTAGCCTTTCTTCATTGATCATGTGATGCGTACAACAACTTTCATGGATCCTCGTCTTCCAACTGATGTTCCTCTCATTGATCCTCATGTTCTTCCACCCCCGCCGCCTCGGGTAAGCTTGGGTTTTAATTTCAAGCTTGAAGACATGGTTGTAATCCCCATTATATATATGAATAAGATACTTATCATCAGCATACAGAATGAACAATTCAGTTTATTGTTTCATATGTTTATGGCCTCCTTCAGTCATGAAGCATTTATGGATCATCTCATAGAAATTAGATCAATGCTTGGAATTCAGCTAAGGTTGGAACAATGTCACCCACACATTGGCTCCCCTCCCCCTCCAAGGTCTGTCAGGGTGTAGCTCTAAGTAAAAGTAAAGTATTCCTTTCCAAACTTTGCGATCTATAGGGAAGATGATCTTTAAGATGATATAAAGATCATCTATTTCTGTGACCCACAATAAAAAAGGATGTCATGTGGCCAGCACAATGACCAACATCCTTTATTTTCCCCAACTAATGTCAGGTACCCAATAGAGCTGGGTGGACTCAGAGGTGTCCTAGAGATCCTAAATATAATAAATCTGAGTTTTCACCAGGATTTGAACCCGGAACCCATGGTTCAGAAGCCAAGAGCTTTAACACTTAGCCACCATGCCCACAGGGTGAAGCATCATGTGCAGCTAACTGCCTAAGAGTTGCCAGCTCCTGATTTTTTCATCAGGGTTGTCTCCTATAACCTTTCCCATGTTTAGGTATTGCTGCAAGGCAGCGGAGATTTGAATTCAGAGTTTTCCTTCTCCTAGGTCGGTAGCCAGTCAATGCTAATGAACCCCTAATGCCCAAAGTTTACTTCATTTATAAAAAGCACCATTTATGACTAAATAAAAATTATGTATCATAAAGCACTGCTATTAAAAATTAGTACATGTTGGCTTAATGATAAAAAATTATTAAAATTTGATTTTCATCCTAAAGAAAATTAATCTTACATGGAACATTTCAAAGCATTCCAAGATTAAATTAAGACATTTAAAAAAGTGAATGGTATAAATACATTTGACAAACAAGTTCAATCATTTTAATTTTATTACCCAAGGAATGAAAGAGTTGTATGTTATTGCCTTCGCTGACAATAATAATTTAGAATAACTACTAATAGAGTCACAATTTTAGTATCAATGTCAATGCTTTGGTCTATTTTTAGCCTCCACCTCCTTCAGCTCCTATAGCTGCTATTCCAACAGGTAAAACAATTATTGTCATTGCTTTACTTTAGTCTTGATTTGTTACACTAATCAACATTGCTTTGTTTTGTTTTTTTAAATGCAAAGTCAAAACTAGTAATAAAGGTAGATTGCTTATGATTGTAACAGATTAGGAATTTAAGAAATGTGTCTAAAAAAAAATGTTCAAAAAATCGTCTTTTTAAATATCTAAATCACTAGCGGCTAATGGCCTTTTTAAAAAACTTTTTTTTTTCTAAAGCATTGATTGAATGACTTTAAAAGCTTTACAAACATTTAGGAATACAGGAAATTAATAATGAATCTTCCTTCTATTTCTAAATGTTATGTGTTTTACAATTCCTCCAGCGTACAATGAAAAGGTTGTGTTATTTCTGCGTCAAGCCCGTATTGATGAGATACTCCGTGATAAAAGTCCACAGTATGCCTCTAGTTCCAGCCTGCGTGAAAAAGTCACAAAGATAGCATCACGTGGAGTCGACATGCTGGAGAGGTTCTCCAATGATATAGAATTGACAATTTTACTTAGGTAATCTAAAAGGCTTATTTTTTGTAGACAAGCTTACTCTCTTACTTTTTGTAATTCAGGATGCATATTACTTTTATAATCTGGTTCATGTTAAAACTTGTAAATAAAAATGTGCTTATTTTGAAGATGGTTCCTTTTAAAATTTAAATATGCTTTTTGTTCAGACCAGGTCTTTTTTCTGTTTCAGTCTTTTTGAAAATGAAATCATGAGTTATGTGCCCAACTCTATCAGGACTGACCCGACCTCACCTCAGGGTTCTCCAGGTAATTGTAAATATTTTCAGTGAAGATTGACACTGTAAGGGATTTTCTATCTTTAGTCTTTATTTTATGGAATATAGGCCTTAAGGTATCTTAAATATAATATATGAAATAGTCCACATTGAAACTTTAATTTTGTCACGTTTGTTGTTTTAATCCCAAGTTTTAAATCCTAAAAGAAAATATATTGTTGTTTGTAACTATTCTTGTAATGCAACGTATTAACATATTTTAAACTGTTAAAGTTATTATTTTTGAAATGCTTGATTTACTTTATATTTTTTAAATTTCTAATGACTCATCCATGAACAATTGGTTAAAAATTAGTGATAGGAACTTCATAATTGTTAAGGGGGAAAAAATGCCGAATCTTTTAAATGAACTTTTTAAACTCTTGGCCACTATTCAGTTCCTCGCGGTCCCAGTAGAGTACCAGCTCTTTATAAACGAGACTTTCAAGCCAAGTTGAGAAATTTCTATCGCAAGCTAGAGTCAAAAGGTCATGGTCAAGGCCCAGGAAAGTTAAAGTAAGTATCTCATAATTGTAAGGTTTTAATATGTCAAAGTAAAATTATTAATTATTATGTGATGATGACGGAATGGTCAGGCTTTATTTTTGTAATTATTTTTATTTGTAAAGACTAACGGTCAGAAGAGACCATGTATTAGAAGATGCTTTCAACAAAATTATGTCCACTCCTAAAAAAGAGCTTCAGAAAAATAAATTGTACATCACTTTTGCAGGGGAAGAAGGGTAAGTGTAAACAAAATATTTCATATAGTAATTTGAGACTAATGTACTCTTTTTTTTTAAAAATATTATTATGTTTTTTTTTTCTTTTTTTCACAAATATTTTTGTGATTAAAAAATTACCATAATATAATGTTCTTTTTCTCCTGTTTTTAAGCCTTGACTATGGTGGACCATCTCGTGAATTTTTCTTCTTATTATCTCGAGAACTATTCAATCCTTACTATGGTCTATTTGAATATTCTGCCAATGATACATACACTGTTCAGATAAGCCCACTGTCAACTTTTGTGGAGAATGCCCATGAATGGTAAGAAATGTCTCCTCTCTCAAGTTGACTCAGTGCTGTTTTTTAATGTCTTCTACATCATGTTTTTTTTTTTGGTTCCAGGTTTCGTTTTTCTGGGCGTGTTTTGGGCCTTGCACTTGTTCACCAGTATTTATTGGATGCCTTTTTCACTCGACCTTTTTACAAAGCCCTTCTCAGAGTGTAAGTTCTCCAGCTCTGATCATTATTCTTACCCATTAAGTTCTTAGCATAAATACATTAACTATTTCATTATTTTAAGTACATTAGAAATAAATTGCTATATGCTTGCAGCAGTTACTATTCAGATATAACCCAGTCACATTTTAATGCTGCTTTGGTTCAATTTTTCCTAGTCCTTTGTCATTGGAAGATGTAGAGTCCTTAGACATGGAATTTCACCAGAGTTTATTGTGGATCAAAGACAATGATATCAGTGAAGTGGAACTGGATTTAACTTTTTCTGTTAGTGAAGAAGTTTTTGGACAGGTAATATTGATTATGTACAACATGCATACTCTACCATTGAAATCCTTCGATCTTAAGTCCTTCAGAAAAACTGATATAAATAGTGGAGTTTTTATCTTAATAATGTGGGATGTTTAACTGAGTGGCATAAAACATTTGGCTACCTTACAAGAGGGCTCTTGTTTGGATTCTGGAGTAGACTAGAAATGTTTGATTGGCATTAAACTTGAGCTGATTTGTGTTTGTTTAGTGCCTAAAGACAATATAGATCCTTCTCCCGGATACCCCCATACCAACTTGTCCATAAACGAGATAGGTCCAGAGTGCACTGAGAAGGCTATAGCATGAAAGATGCGCTATAAAAAAACATTTAAAAAAAAGCTTACCTGTTATTGGAAAATTATTACCACCTCTATATATTTAATGGATGTACAAAGTACAATGCGAACAGAGCCCCACCCACTTTTAAACTATGAGTTCTGATGATAAAATAAAAATAAATTATGGCTTTTATTTAGTGCTTCTTTCATGCTTATAGCATGCTCAGAGCACTATGGTCCAATCTCGTTTGTGGGTGGAGGGGGTATCTGGGAGGAAATGTTCCGTGCTGCCTCAAGCCGCTTAGTAAACACAACTCTGCTAGAGTCGGGTGTCGAACCTTGAGCCCCCTTCATAGATTGCCAAGCCTCTTGACCACGCTTCCCATAAAATATGGTAGATATCTTTCATTCGTCTCTTTCTCTATTATTATTATTGTATATGCATTAAATTCTCTATAACAAATTCATGTAAATAAAAACAAATAATACTCACTAATATTTTTGTAGTAAAAATATATATATATCTTTTGAGAAAATTGTAAAAATGAGATTACTATTATAATTTTGAAACAACATGGATCCATATTAGATGATTAGTTTATAATTTAGCCCAGAATCATGTGGGAAAAAAAAATTGATACAAATCTTAATCATTATTTAGAATGTTAGAAAGTCAGAATCTTGAAAAAATTGTACAAACTTTGTAGGTAACTGAACGTGAGCTGAAACCAAATGGAAAGAATATAGGAGTGACCGAAAGAAATAAGAAAGAGTACATTGAGAAGCTAGTCAAGTGGAGGCTGGAGCGTGGAGTTACTGAACAAACTGAGAGTTTAATTCGTGGCTTTCATGAGGTTAGCTTAAAATGTTTGAAACAAAGATTGTTTTTAAATTTAGGTACTTTTCTTTGTCTAATTTTAAATTCATTTTAATTTTACTGTTCATTTAAAAAAAACAGCTAAAAACTTGACACTCTTTAGGTTTTGGATGGTCGCCTTGTCTCAGTTTTTGATGCACGAGAATTAGAACTTGTAATTGCTGGCACTGTTGAGATAGATATTGCTGACTGGAGAAAGAATACTGAATACAGATCAGGTAAGTATTAAATAATACTTATAGTACCTGTATTCACTTTTTTACCACAGAATTTAACATGTGATGTATATCCTTATAATAATTTCAATAAAAACTACTAATTCTTAACAATTTCTTTTTTATTACCAGGTTACCATGACTTACATCAAGTCATACAGTGGTTCTGGGAAGCTATAGAGAAATTTGACAATGAGCGCCAGTTAAGGCTTTTGCAGGTATTTTTTAATGTATTTTAGTGGAGGAAATATATTTTAAAATGTTAACCTATTGTTAAAGGAATTCTACATAATTTTTAATTGCTGGTTACAGATTTTAAACATAATAAGTTTAAACAAAATATTCATTATAAAAAAAACAACTTTCCTTATGTAAATTAATATTTGTGTATATATTTCATACCACAGTTTGTGACTGGTTCATCGAGTATACCGTATGAAGGATTCTCAGCTCTCAGAGGAAGTAATGGCCCACGCAAGTTCTGTATAGAGAAATGGGGGAAAATTACTAGTCTGCCTAGGTAGGTAAACATTAAGTAAAGTTTAAATAAACATGAATGGAATGAATAACCTTGTAGTCTTTCAAAGGGCTATGAATCAATTGTGCTGGTTATATGTTGGGTAATGCTGCTTTTAAAGTTTTTAGCGTTTGCCTAAATGTTTCTTCTGCACTCAGAGCTAAGTAGTACAGGTGCTAGGCCCATACGTTTGTGTGTGTGTTTCATATCTAGCACCTCAGATGGATAGGCAGTAGTTGTCTCCCTCAATGTTATGCTGCTTTAAGTTGTGCCTCACAATATATTTAGAGTATTTGTTTTATGGATATCATCCACATTCCAGTTGAACCCCATTTCAGTTCACTCAACATTGTGTTCAAAGTACATTAGTTAATTCTGAATATACTCTAGATTTAAGGACTTACAGTTGCGATTAGCTTTCACTTGTAAGCTGATATATAAAAAAAGTTACATTTTAAATGACTAAATTTACAGTTTAGTCCAAACTAAACATCAAGCTAAATAGATTAATACAGCTTAATATTACACTTACAAATCTGAAATTTTAAAAAAAAGTACTTTTAGGGACAGACTTTATTGACACACTTTGTGCACTACGAGATGGTAAGTAAAAAAACAACAACAACGTAAAGTACTCCTTTCAGACCTGTTGATCTATAGAGCACATAATGTAAAGGTCATCTGTTTCCCAAGACTGATGTTTAATGAGGGTGTCATGTGGCCAGCACAACAACCCCAACTAATCTCATGTATTGATTTGGGTGGACTCAAGGGGCGTTTTAAAAAATCCTAAAATTCAAAATCTCAGTCAAAGATTCGAACCCAAGACCCCTTGGTTCATAAGCCATATGCTTTAACACTTGGCTACCACAACCCCCTCTAAGATACTGCAGTAAATAAAATGTCTAATCCAAATGCAGCCTGCAGAGGGAAGAAATAAACACTAGAATCAAGAAGGACAACCATTACAATATCTGTAGTAGTATATTTAACTAACAAAAAGAATAGCCTCCCCAATAAAATGTGTAATTATAAGTATATGATAGCTAATATACTAAATAAATAATTGTCATCAGCTTTCTCAGCACCAGGAAACCAAAACGGTATTCAATACTAAACATAAGTTCAAAGCCCACTTGAATCAGAAAATGTGAGAATCAGCTTATTGATGTTATAGAGGATTTTCCCAAAGATTTAGATAATAATGCACAAATAAATGCCATTCTATTTGACATTTCTAAAACATTTGCTGAAATTCACCTTTCACCTTTCACCTCCACCTCAACTTTACCAAGAAACTAAAATGCTTGGAAGTTCTGGTCTGCTACAGTTTTGGATCAGGAATTTGAATGGTGCAGAGTATATTGTATTCGTAAAATGTTCTTTATCTACAATAGCCTAAAGAGTTCCACTCAGAATAGTCTTACACCTACTGCTGTTTCTATTGATTTATATTTGAACTCTCTAATTAACCTGAACTACCTCACATTTTCTCTCTGTAATTATTTTCCACTTCTGACAGAATTATACAGTTCGCTCACTTGTAGTTCACCAACCTGTTAAGATTGAACTTCTATAATTTTTTTGCTTGTTATCAGAAAACATTTTGTTTGGTTTAAAAATTAAAAAAATGGGTGTTAATAAAACCAAAATGAAATTTTATTTGGATAATTGAATTAAAAATAAAAATGTATTGACTGCTGCTGACAAGTTTTATTAGAACTAGATCTAGGCAATATTTTAAGATCCAAATATTATCCAATGACAACAACAAGTATTTTTTATGATAGTTATTCATATTTTTACAAAACTTAAAATATAACATACAGAAAACATAATTTAATTGTCTTGAGATCACTATCACATGTCACTGACACATGTAACATTTTATATTTTAAAAAAATAGAGCCGTTTTGTAGCCCCCACTCTTTAAAAACATTTTTGATTTAAAAAAAACACATTAAAAATTTAAAAATATGATTGTTTTCCATAGAGAAACTATTCAAATTAAATTAGAAGCATTTAAAAACATTTCGGGAGGAAAAACAAAAAAAACAAAACAACTTGACTTTTTAATCATTGATAATAATATCCTCAATTTGGCTGAAATAATGGGATCAAATATAAACGATGGTATCGTTGATTAGGAGAGAAAGAGTTGATAAGCTCAATGATATGTTTAATGTCAATATTCTTTTTGCTTATTATAACCAAAGTATAAAATAAAAGGATTGTAATGGACATAAATGGTGTTCTCTTTCAGAGCTCATACATGCTTCAACAGACTTGATCTGCCACCCTACACATCCTTTGAAATGTTATTTGAGAAACTAGTAATGGCTGTTGAAGAAACAAGTACCTTTGGAATTGACTAAATCACTTATTATACAGACTTACTGGCCTTGGTCGATTCCTTCTTAGATGCAAAAATGTCCTAATGCATATCAGACTGTTCTAGGATAAAATGTGCCATTCATCTATATTTTTTTAAATATTGTCTTTGTCACTATGAGGTTTTCGCAATACCTTTTTGGCACTGGACATTTTTACAGTACCTTTTTTGGCACTGGACATTTTGGTATCACTTTTTTTATGTTCATTTGTCAAAAATGGACAAAAAGAAATCCAAAAAAATGTTTTGTAAATGTTTTTACAATTTAGTGAGCTAACAAAATAAAAAATTTTGTTCTAACATTATTTTGTCCACATTTGTAAGAGGATATGTAAATAACTTTTAACTTCTGGGTCAAGAATCTATGGTCACATCCCCTTATTGGACACATTGAATGGTTTGGCAAGGAGTGTTGCGGAGGCTAAAATTACAGGCCCTCATACCATGTAAGCTAATTTATTTAGACAACGAATTGAAAAAAAAATTGCATTACATGCCAGCATAAAGTAAAGTTCCCCATTCAGACTTTGTGATCTATAGGGTAGATGATGTAAATGTCATCTTTTTCAATGGCCCACGGTTAAATTTTTTTTGTCTGTAAAAATAAGGAAAACAGAACCATAATATACTATTCAATTATTAGCAAACAATGAACAAAATTTATAATAGTGCCACCAAATGTCCTGCATTGTGACGTTCTTGTGTTATATGTCAGGTGCCATCAATGGTATTATACAAGTCTAAAATGGAAATGTTTTATTTTGAAACTGCAATGACATAATACAGCTTTCATGATCAGCTTATGATACCTGTTATGGATTTCAACAGCTGATGACTTTTCACAAATCACATACAATGTAGATGGTGTGATTGGCATGACATTCTGACATAATACAGCTGTTGTAATCCATGCAAGATTAGATTTGTATTTATATCTTCAACTCTTTGTGTACTTCATTGAACAAGCTACTTTGCCTCATAAACTTTGAAGTCATTTAGTTTCAATGGGAACAATTCTCAACTTTGGCTTTGTTGCTAAAAAAAATATACTAATCTTCATTGCGTAAAGTGAAACTAATTATTTCTCTATTAAGTTGAATATTTTCCCAGTATTTGCATTTTTGTGATATAATTTGGCATTTTGTGGGTTGGGCTTTGTAGGGAGGTGGCTTATTGTTTTCAAAATAGGACTGTTCCACTTTAAAGCATGAAAAGTTAGTGTATTTCTAAAAATGATTTCTTTCAAATAAGAATACTGAACATTAAAATGGAGTTTTATACTTCTCATTGTTTCTGTCACTTTGACATACATTTTGTTTCTCTAATCTTCAAATCATCAGTTCAGATTTTCATAATCAGTGATTTGGGACATTTTGTTTGAGCCCTTCATTTTAGAGAATCAGTTGTTTTTTATTTTATTTTATAACTAAGCAATTTAGAACTAGCATTTTTTTAAAAGTTTGATTAAAAATATCTTTTTAATAATCATACTTTGACAATTTTGACAAATTGTAACTTCGTTTTATTATTACCTGTTCACTCAGTCTGTAAGTCAGTTTAATATTTAGCCTAGCTGAAATGAAATATATGCAAAAAATAAAAAAGATATATAGAGTAGTAGGTTATTTATCTTGTCTTATGTAGATTTGGCGAAATTTCTGTATGGATAACTGTATACACCTAGATCAGACACATTGTTATACAATGTTATTGAAGGAACATTTATGTTATTTTTAACTAAAAAAAAATGCTTCGTATTGAGATTGCTATTGAGAAATTCTTATCTGTATTATGATTTTAATTAAATATTAAAAACATTTTATATCTTTAGATAAACATTGTATACTAGAGCTGTTTATTTGTGAAGAAAATCAGCTTTTGATTGGTTTCCTCTTAAATGTGTGCTTTGCACTTACAACCAATCTGTCATTTCTTATTTATTTATAATTGCTAGTTGTTTGTCTATTTTGGTCTTACTGAAAATGATGTTTCATTTATTTTTTTATTTTATTTATGATAATGTTTTAAAATATTTAATAGAAAATAAGTTTTTTTGGTTTTTTTTTAACATTCCATTCATTTCATTTTTTGTGTGGTCTAAGTGCAGCGCTCAATCTAATAATTATTTCCATCTTTTTTTGTTTACACCATTTGACCATGCATAAAAGGATATATTTTATCTATAACAATTTAACTAGTATTAGGAAGAAATTTATTCTATCAGTGTCTGTGTTCTTTGTTACTCCAAGTACTAAATGTTGTTAAGAAAAAGTTTTTTTGGTTGTAATGTGTTTAAAAATTTGTTTGTAATGCAATAGTTTGTCTCACTTAGAATATTGTTGTTGTGTGTCATTTTTCAAGACTTGGGTGATAGTTCATTCGTCTTGTCATGAGGAGTGACTATTTCTGTCATTTGAAACACTTTGTTCAGTAGTTGGTTATTATTATTTTTGATAAATTTTGATGAGTACATTTCTCACAAGGTACTTACAAATATTTGTATATAAGAAATGAATGGTCAATTGCAAAAGTAGGTATCTCAGATTAGCCTTACATTAAGTAATATAAATACACCAAACATTCATTTGTACTAAGTCTGTACCTAGACACATTTTTGGAGATGAAAAATTGATTGTACATTTCAGGTAACTTCATAGGGAAAAAATATTAAAATATGAGCTTAGAAATTGACATATAACCTTTCCCCCCCCCCCAAAATTAGTGTATATGCATTGGCAATATATTGTGATTGCTGTCAATATTAATTAGTTGTTATATTAAAAGCATAACTAAATGACAAATAATAAATGCACTGACTGAGTTCAATGTTGTAACAAAGTCAGTATTGAGGTCTTTCTCTGGTCACAATCAATGCATGAGTATTTGCAGCAAAATTACTTTGGATCTTAGATATTTGCAGCTTCAAATGACATGTTCTGAGCTATTTATATGACTTGTATATAAATTGTACATATTTATACAATGTACATTAACACAAAAATTATACTAATATACATACATCAACATGTACATAATATGTGACTTTCTTGTAATTTCTTGCCTGAATATTTCATGCTCACTATAAATAAGTTCAAGTTGTAAGGCTTGTTACAAACTATAATAGTACTGTTCAAACACAATATTGGTCAATACATAATCATCATGAATTGCAAGTTGTTTGTTTGTTGTTGTTTTTTTGTAGAAAAACATTTATTCTACTGATAAAAATTATAATATCATTTGTAAATGTCATGGTTTCATTTTAAATTGTAAGAAAACTAAACTACTAACTAACAAAAGTTGTAGTGTTTGTAACAAAATTGTATGTTCACAGTTTGTCAAACACTTGAGACTTCAGAGTGTCTGCTAATCAAGCTGGAGTAACTCAACATTGACACTGACTTTAAGAGGGTACACAGTTTTTGTTTCATCTGTATTCACAGTTGATGTTTTGTGAAAGTATTTGTTTTTCTTTTGTTTTGTCATGTAAATGCATTTATGGAAAATTTTCAATACAATAAAATGTGATAACATGACCCTGTACGAACTGGCGCTTAGTATTCTTTATGTCTTTGTATTTTGTAACTTAAGTTAATAAAGTTTTGAAGTGCTTGGTTTTTTTTTTTAATGTTCCAAAATTAAATCCAAATTTCTTGATCTACTTCTATTAAAGTAGAAACTATTACTCTATTGAAACCACCTGATATAGATCTATGAAGTCATATCTGATTAAACTTCAGTAATAAACCATTCTTGATTATAGATAGTCATTAGGCTACTGTTATTGAATAAGGAGGCCAGCATGTTGTTTTTTTGTAGAAACTTAATAATTTCCTTTTCAAAAGGTACATCACCTTTCTAGCAAATTAGCTCTTTAAATATTTATATCCAATCCAACATTTTGTAGATAGAAATAAAGTCTAAATCAGCGGTTCTCAACCTTTTAAGCTCGGCGACCCCTTTTTACAATCACCCACTCTGCCGCGACCCTCCCCCCACACACACAGCAATAGAAGAATAGACAACATACAATCCATAGTTTCTATGGTCTTAGACGCCCTCCCCCCCCCCCCAAGGGGTCGCAACCCACAGGTTGAGAACCCCTGGTCTAAATCGTATTTAGACTATGGCATGTTCCTAGCATTACAATTATTTTCATATAGATCGAATACTTGTTATATTGAACATCTAATTTATGTTTACGTCGTAATTCTGAAATGCACAAAAAGATTTGTTTACAAGATGGCTACTTGCCACCAGTGCTGCCGAATGGCAATAGTCAAGTTGTTGTTTTTTTTATTGTGGCCACTAAGTTATGCCAACTCAACTAAGCTTGTTCTTTTGATCTTTGGGACTCTAAGCGAGACCAATGTCTCCTGTATATTGCCCACGTCTCAGTGGCATAAAGCAATGTAGAGATGGTGAAAGCCGGATAGACCTCTATCTTTGTTTGTGTGGGTACATGATGCCGCGTCATGTCAGAAGACCATAAGTACTTGCACTTATGGGCATATCAGAAACACCAAGAGGACGTCGGCGTCGGGGATTTGGGCTAGAATGATGTATACACTATCATGCAATCAATACAAGCACGGATTGCAATTGTCTTCGTTTAAAAAATGACTAACACCTATATGCATACAATATACATATTAATTTTAAAAACAAAAATATAGTGTTTTTGGAATTTTAATTATTATACCTTTTTGTGTGTGGGGGGGTATACAATATATAATATGCTATAGTATGTTATAATGAAATAAAAATGCATTATATTAAGTTTTATAAATTATCGTCAGAACGTCCAGCGCAAAACGGCCCGAGCCAAAACGACTAGGCCTATTCCAAAATGGCTGAGCCAAAGCGTCGAGTACCCTTGCACAGTTTCAGATCATTACACCAAGCTTAGTTTCATGCCACTGCACCAAGATCAGTTTAAGATTATTATACCTAGATCATTTTCAGTTTATTGCATTTAGGTTAGCTCCAGATCGCTTCATCTAGCTTAGTATCAGATTAATGGGCCTAGATCAGTTAAATTTAAGATAATTATAGCCTACACCTATAACTTAGTTTCAGATCATTGCGGACTGGTCACTTTTAGATCTTTGCATCCTGGTCAGTTATGGATCACTGCACCCTAGTCAGTTTTAGATCACTGCACCCTAGTCAGTTTTAAATCACAGCACCCTGGTCAGTTTTAGATCACAGGACCTAGCTTAGTTTCAGATCATTGCACCTGGCTAAGTTTTAGATCACCGCACTCTGGTCAGTTTTAGATCACCGCACCCTGGTCAGTTTTAGATCACTGCACCCTGGTCAGTTTTAGATCACCTCACCCTGGTCAGTTTTAGATCAATTCATCGTGGTCAGTTTAAGATTACTGCACCTAGCTTAGTTTCAGATCACTGCACCTAGCTCAGTTTTAGATCACTGCACCCTTGTCAGTTTTAGATCACTGTATCGTGGTCAGTTTTAGATTACAGCATCGTGGTCAGTTTTAGATCACTGTATCGTGGTCAGTTTTAGATCACCACACCATGGTCAGTTTTAGATCACTGCATCGTGGTCAGTTTTAGATCACTGCACCTAGCTTAGTTTCAGATCACTGCACCTAGCTCAGTTTTAGATCACTGCACCCTTGTCAGTTTAAGATCACTGCATCGTGGTCAGTTTTAGATCACTGCATCCTTGTCAGTTTTAGATCTCTGCATCCAGGTCAGTTTTAGATCACTGCATCGTGGTCAGTTTTAGATCACTGCACCTAGCTTAGTTTCAGATCATTTCGTAGTCACTTCCAAATAATTGCACCTAGGCCAAATTCAGTCTTATAATAACTTCCAATGGTTGTTCACCTTCACCTATCCTTAAGTCTGTTGAACCGTTGGGGCACCTCACAAGATTTGTTTACAATCTTTCTCCATTCTTCTCTGTCCATTCTTTTATGTTGCCTTCACCTATCCTTAAGTCTGTTGAACCGTTGGGGCACCTCACAAGATTTGTTTACAATCTTTCTCCATTCTTCTCTGTCCATTCTTTTATGTTGCCTTCCCATCACTTTCTCTGTCTGCCTGTTCTTCTTTTTCCTGGTACTGTTCCCTGAAGGAAGGTCTTTGCGAGACCTGAGGACCTTAATCGTGGTTCCAATCCCTGTATTGATCCTGTTTCTAATCTCTTCATTTGTGATGCGGTATTTGTAAGTGATACCTAGAATCTTTCTGTAGCATCTTAGTTCAATTGCTAGCATCCTCTTCTCGAAATCTGCAGTCATTGTCCAAGATTCGCAAACATATAAAAATGTGACCGTGACCAGAGAGCGCATCAGTCTGATTTTAGTGTTGAAGATTATGCCTTTGTCTTTCCAGATTGTTTAGAGTTTTGCAAGTGCTGCTATGCACTATGCAACTCTAGCTGTTACTGAACTTGAAAGAAGTAGGCCTACAACTTATTGACAGCTGAAAAGCATCATGACACAAGAACACTTGCATTGAAAAAGCGAGAAAGTTGACACTCTGCTCACGTGTAGTTCTAACATGAAACACTACTTATTAATTGTTGTTTTAAATTAGACTCCACTTAAATACGAATAAATAGTTTTTTTCTCTTTAAAACAAAATGTAAACATTTTTTTGTGTAAATGTAGTAGTTAGTATGACAGAAATTACGTAATTTAGTAATACAATATTTTTAAATATATTATTTTTTACAAAGAATCTAAAACAGTTTGCATAAATTTGCTGAAAATAGATGGTAAATAGTTATCTTTCTCACTATTAATCTCCCGTGTTTTTTTTTGTTTGTTGTTTTTTACTATTAATAGTGAATTGTTGTAAAAATGGTGTATTTATAAAAACAAAAACAAAAAAAACCCTGCTTAATTTAAAAAATTAAATTTTTCGCTTTCAGAAAATAAAAAAAAGTAGCCGTTACATCAGAACTTTGAAAGGCTAAAATATCATGATGATTTTCAATATCTTTTCTAGTTTAAGAGATCTAAACGGGACGGATGGACGGACAGACATTCCACACAAAACTAATAGCGACTATTCCCATTCCGGGAGCCGCTAAAAACAACAAAAACAATAACAATAAAAATTAGCTAATTAATTGTTGGTGATATGATTTGTTTGATTTCGAAATAAGAGGAGTAACTGCTACTTAATGAGAGATGTGGATATATATAGGCCTATATATATGGATTAAGTCCACTTATTACGTTTTGACACGTTTTTTCTCCCACTTCCCATTCTCGTCAAGTTGAAATTTTGATAATTATTCATAGTCGATAACAATACATGAATCAAACATAAAATTAACCAGTTGGTTATCATCTAGTAGGCCTACTAATTAATTAATTTTGTTTTATATAACAGAAAGGGACCTATACCATGCAATTTTCAGATGCATGGCAGCAATTAGCGGTTATTTCCCCTTATATACTTTACCTTTACCTATCCCTTAGTCTGTTGAACCGTTGGGGCACCAGGCAAGAATTGTCAACCGTCTTTCATTATTCCTCCCTTTTTTTTGCCTTATTTACAACCTCTCTCAAAGGCAGGCCCGTCCATTCTTTAATGTTGTCCTCCCATCGCTTTTTCTGTCTGCCTCTTCTTCTTTTACCTGGCACTGTTCCCTGAAGGAAGGTCTTTTAGATCTTGTAATATGGCCCCTTATATAAGCTTTGGTTTTAAAAAGTATTCTTTCTTCTATTTATTATTAAGTGTTATTTTTCCCGCTTTTAATTAAATCACATTCAAAATCAAATCAAATAAAGAATTCAATTCAACAGTTTGCAGGCTAACCATTAAGATAACCTATAGCCTCAATGACTATCTAAAATGTAGAAATACATTTGTAAAATCACAGGCGTAGTGAGCAAAGGATTAACATTATTCTAAAATGAAAAAAAAATTGATGGTTGATCTAGATGTAGCAAAAAATTATCTTTTGATTGTCTATCTTATTAATTTAGTGAACTCTTATATAACAGTTTTACTTATCCTCTGTTCACTGAAGTATGATCTATAATCAGATTTGTTATTAGTAAAATATTTTTCATTGAAAACACGATTATTCTTGTAGATGGCTATTGACAAATTGTAATAAACACAGCGCATTGTATCCAATACGGTGAATATTATCAGATTTAACGCGAGTTGAAGTCTCTTGTAAAATTAAACTTAGCATAACGATAATTTATAAGTCAGATCAAGTTATGCAATTAGTAATTAGTTCTATGTGAAAATGTTTGTTAAAACTAATGTTTAAAAATTGATAATTTCCAGAAAATCAAATTTAAAAAAAAATAAATCTTTTGGACCGTTTGATTGTCTAAGAGCTGAGCCGAAGGCTCTTCGAGCTCTAGATTTGAAAAAAAAAACCCTGATTGAACAACCATTCTGTCTGGAAGAGATCCGAGTCAATGCCTATGTAAAGCATTGCTATCTTTGATATATCTGGCACTAGAATGCATGGCCGAAGGCCGAGTATACCAGGAACCTCCGCCATTTCCTATGTTGTACCAAGCTAACCGTGTAGGACTCGCCATTAATGTAACGGTCCCTTGAGGAACTGCGCATGGATTATCGACAGGACCGTGGAAGCTCTCTTTCAACTCCGCTCCGTGCAATGTCTCCACTCTCGCGTACCCTTGGACACTCCCACGGGAGTTTTGTTTTGCAATTCATTTAGCCTAACCACTTCCTCTAATGGTCGTTTCCACTCGAGCGCAACGTTGAGGCAGAATAGCTTGCTCGCGATTTTTTGGACCTCCTGTGCGTGTGGATCCCCCCCCCCCCCCCGAAGGTGGCGCCAGAGGATTCATGCCCACCTTCACTACGCCTCTGCGTTAAATTATGCCTATCTGAACCAGAGCCGGTCTTAGGTAATTGGAGGCCCTAGTGAATTGGAGGCCCTAGTGAATTGGGTGGCTCAAATTAAAAATACAAATAAACAACGAGAAAAATCACGCAGTTTGTTAAAAACATATCTGTATCTATATCAAAATCAATCAATATATTTTTCGACACGTTCTTTATTGCTAATGGAAGATGGCCACAAGCCTCATTGGCGCCCGCAGGATTTTTTGCAGAGGGGTGCAAATTTCCGCCTATGGCTCAAAATTGTGGCTTCAATTTTCTTGTAAAGGAGCATATTAAAGAAAAGAACTTGTCCAGCCCCCCCCCCCCCCGATCCCCATCCCTATGCGATATTACCTAAATGCACAGTAAATACTTTTTTAATGAAATTAAAAAAAAAAGACTCTTCTTTACGTTGCATCTCTTGCATTGTTTTAGGTTGAAATAAGAATTATTACTGTACGAAAAGCGAGACGTAATGAAGAAACTAATGAATCAAGATACGTAGCCTAATGTAAAGGCGAGAGCTGCAATAACTCCCAACATCCAAACATGTGGTTTTTGCTCGGTGTGTCTGTTAACTTCAAATTCTGCAGATTCTCAATACCCGGTAGGCCTACCAAGTTTATCTGTCAGCAGTCTCGCTTCCTCAAGATGCGTTAAACTGCGCAATGGTTTCCAAATCTGTCAGCTCTCCATATTGTTTTTTGTTCTATGGGAAGGGGGGGGGGAGGGCAGTGTCTTGTTCGGGGTTCTCGAAAGAGTATGCAGGTTTGAAGCACACGATCGGCTTTCTCTGATGATAGGCCAACTCCACAACGGCAAAACTCATGTCCCTATTTTAACTTACGGAACATGTGTTGTCTCATTCTGCTGTGTCCTTTTCATAGGTAGGCCTATCTTTTTTACTTGAACTTTGTGTGAGAGCTGGTCCATTTCTCGTTTATTCAACTCTGTATTTTTTTTTATTTTTCTGGGTAGAGAGGGACTTTGGATTGTTTAGTCATTCAGTCATTCTCCAATCTTTGCCCAACATGTCTTCTTTTTCATTGCCTTCTAATTCAATGTGGCCTGTGCGTGATACTTTGGAGAACAGTTACCTTGCTGTTGTTGTTGAAATTTACAAGAGCTGTCCTGACGCCAGTCAGAAAGACAATCTTCTGTTTGGCGTGCCAAGTTGGTTTATTAACGTCGTAGATGCTAGCTCTAGTGCTCATCTTTTAGCTATGTGGCTGTCCAAGAGATCACCAATTGTAATTGACCAAATACAGGTGAATCCATACTAATGTACGCAGCTTATTGAAATATTCATAAACGAGGAACTTAAACCCATGTGTAAACAAGGAAGCGTGGTCGAGAGGCCAATTGCGCTTGAACTTGGCTTGGCTACCTAGAAGGGGGCTTGAGGTTCGACACCCGACTCGGGCAGAGTTGTGTATACTGAGCGCCTAAAGGCAGCACGGAAAACCAACTCCTAGATACCCCCCCCCCCCCCACACACACACACTGGTCCATAAATGAGATTGGACCAAAAAGCGCTCTGAGCATGAAAGTAGCGCTATATAAAAGCTATAATAATAATACCACAAATGTTAAAAACATTTATATGCATTTATGTAGCTTTTTCACTTAGGGGTCCGTGGCAAGTTTTGACTATATAAAGGTCAATTAAGTAAATATAAACTTTTGTTAATAAACCTTGAGTAATGGTAAAAACTTAGAGCTAGTCTAGCAGACATAGAGCCTTGCTATGAGATCTGATCCAAGTTTCGCAGTTTTTTTCTCTAAAAAATTGTTTAGCCCTATGCGAGGCCCCCACCTATTGAAATCCTTGGCGGTTACCTATTATAGTTTGCCTATGCCTATTATTAAGCCGGCCCTTTCTGAACCCACGTTTGCATACATGCGTTCAGTTTTCGATGCATTATCCTATGGTAATGCCAGGGCTGATTTTGACATCCTTTGGCTATACCAAATTGCAGGTTATCAGCAATTCTAAAGGAATATCCAAAAACCTAAATTAAACCAAGACTGCATCACTTGAATAGACAATGTCTAGAAATTCTTTCATTTGACATTCTGTTCGTTTTGTTGACATATTTATTCGGACGATTATTTACACAATTTTTTAGCAGGGAAATAATGTCCTTGCAAATCATTTGTATTAGATATACATGAAGATATAGATTCTTGTTCTGGCGATTCTTTATTAGATCAAATCTATAGACCTAGTCCTAGACCTATAACTTGTACCACTGACCTCTCCGAATTCCCCTCTCCCTCCTCTCTTGGAATCGAACTTGTTTTGATTGAAAGAAACATTTGAGAATTAGCATATTTAACAAAATCGAATACAATACACTTTTTTGCAAACATCATCATCCTTAATTTAAATAGAGAAGGTAGGTTTAAAAAACAACAACATTATATGCACTTTTCTTTGTAATACTCATTTACCTTTTAAAATTAGATGCACACATACTTTTTTTGCAACTGAAATATGTTTCTAAGATTAGATTTTTAATATTCACTTTAAAAAGACAAACTTGAAGTTAAACAAAATTGGGCAAAAACAACCTGACTTACCTATTTGTAATAATTGGTTTGATCAAACTGGAGTATTTCGTGCGGTTATTTAAATACGTCACATCAATCGTCCGGAAGATTTTTTTTGTCATTGTTCTGGTGTTCTCTTGTAAATAATGTTGTAAATTAGTGTTTGTATTGAATTAGCGTTAGAGTTTGAGTTTGTTTGTTTTATGTAGATAATCTACCAGTTTATACCAGCACAATCAAATGTATGAAACCTGCTCAAAAATGGTAAGTATTTTAGACCATCTTGATCCATCGGCATTTAAAAAAAATTTAATATGAAAAACCCATTTCTTTAGGAAGTTTAGCTTTATAATTATTAGGCACTTTAGTGTCTTAACTTAAGTTAACTATCTTTATTAGCATACTTTTGGCTTTGCCAATCACACACTCACTCTGTATCTACTGACACTAGTGACAGTACTCACACGTTATGTTATGAATTAAATGTTATTCTTCTTATTTTATAAAATACAGACGTTACTTTTTAAAAAAAAATCTTATCTGGAAATTATGCATGTTAACCAATGACAAATTCCTGGCTGCCTCAGGCTCAGAGGCTCAGTGTCAGGCAACCCATTCCATGCTGACTGAGGCTCTAGAGTCTAGATCTAGATCTAATAGCACTGGTGAAGTATGAGCATTTGTACAAATTTGTCATTATGGATCAAGGAATGTGCCTTATCTTTGTGTCTTTGAGTATTTTAAATAAAATTTTATTAAATTTTGTTTTTGTAGATCTATTTGAAGATTGCGGCCCTATGGTTCAGATCAGTGTTTCATGTAGTTACTTACGTTTATCGAACAAGTTAAGCTCAGTCGCCGACATTTTTTATGTTTAAATTTGTGTATCTCCGTAAAAATTAGACCTAGAAAAAAACTGATTGTATCTGTGAACTCCTCATCCATTTTTCTTACAAAGTAGACATGTTTTATTCTATTACTACTCATAGTTTAACTTGTATTTTATAAAGTGGGTCAGGTCGATGCTTTCAAAAGCGTATCTTATCGAACATATTAAGAAACTATCAAACACACGAGAAGTATGGTGTTTTAAAAGTGTTATAATCTTAAAATTTTGTGAAAAGTATGGTGTTTCAAAAGTGTTATAATCTATATTTATTTTATTTATATCATTTTCTTTTTACGCCATGTCAAGACAAGACAGATTTTAGTCATTTTCACATGCTCTACATCGAAGGAATCTATCACTGATCAGCTCTGCTTAGAAACTTACGGTGCTAAGCCCAGTAACGCATTACTGACACATTACCGTACCAGTACTTATTTAGGTCTAAGCTATTTTGAGATATAAGGCCATTAATAAATCCAGATATTATTTATTTGGGGGAGAGCCAAATAAGCTTTGGTAGCCAATAGATAATCCCGCCCTCCCCAAGTCATTGCAGGACACAACAGTTTACTTGGTTGACCTAAAAACAAAACATACTCGGCCCTACGTAACTAGCCGCCGATCTAGCACGCTCAGTGAATGTAACAGCCCACAAGTCAGTGCTAGATATTTTTCGATCGGAGCGGGGAAGGGGGGCTGAAAAGCTATCGTAGCTTGCGAGCTGTTACCTATGGATGTAGATAGATCCGCCCTCCCTAAACCACCTGGTTGACCAAAAAAAAACAACGTATTTTAGAGCATGCTTAGTATTTGTCACACACACAACAACATATCTATATATGTATCACGCCTAGTGTTTGTGACCTAATTAGCGGCTTGACAGTAGGTACTCGACTGATGGCTGTCCCCCTTTCCCCTCAACATTGTTCTTACTACAACTTGAACAATGTTTCAAGACTATGTTGGTGGCCTGGTTTACACCTGTGTGTTGGGCTATCACTGACCTTTTTTTTTTGTTGTGTGTAAGTCTGGTGGCTGCGTTTGGATTGAGTATTGAAATTTACGTTACTTTGCACTGAAAAGTGTGAATGTTGAGTAAGAAGAAAGCGCTGGTAAGGGAGTGTAGGCAGAATAAGAGAGTGGTTAAATGTGTTATTGTTATTATTTTGTGTATTTGTGAAGTTTCAATGGAGTGTCTTTGTAGCGCATTATGAGCTTTATCATACTTTATGGCAATATATATATATATATATAATATATATATAATTTTATAGACCATGCGCCACACATCTAGATCGAGAAGCACAACTGACTATGTATTTGAGGCTGACGGTCACATTTTATTATAATGGTCGATCTATTATTGATGATCTTGATACAGTGTCTTGACTGTTTCTCTCCCCCCCCCCCCCCTTTTTTTTTTTACCTACCAAAGACATTTTTATTTCAAAATACCATATCTACATCCTATACCTCCCCCTTAGCCCTTTCGTTTTATTATCTCTTTCTTCACATCAAGCACATGCGCTAGGTATTTGTTTATAACACATAATTCAGAAGTTAATAGAATGGGGCATCTGAAAAAAATAACACACAACTGGATATATTGTACATTTTTATTCCAGCGTCTTCACAACGCTGATAATAGCATCAAACTATGTGTCATAAAATAAAGCTTTTAAAATGGGTACAATTAGTGCATATCGATGTAAATCTATTTACTTAGAAAAAAATATAGCACATTTACGGTAAACCACAAATAGCTGATACAAATTGTAACACATGAGTAATTTATATATGTACTTTGCATCACATTATTTTAAAAAATAATTTAAAAATATATAATTTAAATATTTTGTCTTCTTTGGGTTATATCCCTTTGATGTTTATTTTTAACATTAAAATGGTGTTCGATATTTTACGAAGCTGAGATTGCTTATATAAAAACAGCTACTATCGAACACCCCCTATTTAAACTTCAATTTTCATGTTTGGGTAGCAAAGGACACTTTCAACAAATAGTTGCAAATTATTTCTCGGCCTAATAGAAGCATATTATATAGGTTTTGTTTAGCTGAAACATCATTGGCATTAAAAAATATCCTTAACCCAAGACTCACTTCACTCTTCCCAAGAGATCAAAAAAAGTGAAATTTTTATACCAATATTACCAATGTACTTTGAATATAAGTAAAAAAAATTATCCTCGGGTGAAAATGAAACTAAATATAACTTAGCTATAAAGAAATGGACGATGCACAATATGAATGGACTAGTTTCTTCATAATCATCGAAATAAAGAATTTTAAAAAATACAATGGGGTGTTCTATAAGTACCTTAAAATGGTGTTCAATAGATGTAAGTTACTCTAAATCTAGATCTAGATTTGCTACTTTACTTTTGAGTCTTCTCTCCTTGAAGACTTTCTAAATTTAGTGATTTTACTATTGAATCTCAATTCTCAAGCTGCTTTAATAATTTTAAGTTTAATTTGATTCTGCAAATAAATCTTTGGCAAATTGACTGTCTTGTATTGCCTGTATCCTCATCAGTCATCCTAGATTCTAGATCTAGAGTAAAAGATGTTAATTGGCCACGCTAAGCCAAGCTCTGGCCATTTTTTATGTTTCAAAATTAACTCCTTAGTAGTCTAACCTAAGAAAAAAATGAGGGCGTTAGCTTTGACATACAAAAGAAAATGAAGTATCAAAATCTTCTTTAGTTTCAGGAGAATAAGGAAGACTATTTATATTAATACCCCTAACCTATATTTATTATATTTAAGTTAAGAGGCCATGTGTTTTCATTTAATCCAAAAAAATTTCACACTTTTTATTGATTCCAAACACCAAAATTGATTCCAGTATCTAGATCTATATTTTGGCATCAATAAAGGCAGATTTTAATTCTAGACTTAGATCTATATCATTTACTAAATTTTAAGATCCCCAGGCATAGCCCCTCACATGAAATCAAGATGTTTGCAAATTATACATGTATATGAACACAAAAAATAAAAAATTTGAACACACTTAACACTTATTCTACCTAAATTAGGTCACAGTGATTGTGACTTCTACACTAACTTTTACACTTATTTTGTTTGCATGATTGTGTGTTAAATGTTTTTTTTTTTTTGTTTTGTTTATTCATTTAATACATTTCTAATAGAGATGATCTCTTGTAGTCTAGTACAGGCTAGGGTGGCCATTCTTGCCTATATAGCTGAATCATCTATGTACTCTCTATATAAATCTAGATCTAGTAGGTCTAGTACAGGCATTTAACTTCATTAAATGTATGAAGCTCACTCCAACATTTGCCCATTTATTCTCTTTAAAAAAAAAAAGAAACAAATAAATATAAGATCATTTACACTGATGTCCAAAACTGGTTGTTCGGAATAAATTTTGGTAAGAAAATGGTAATTTTATACAAACACCTGAATTTTTTTTTTTGTATGGAATCAAAGATGGCTTTTTATGAATCAAATAAATTAGCTCAAAAAACAGAATAAATATTGGCAGGCTCATTAGCATGGACTTAGCCAACCAAAAAATATTGTCTTAACCCCATGAAGAGGTAAAGTCATCCCGGTAACGTAGGGAAAAAAAAAATTTGGCTTACAAATTTGAAATTCTTTTTTCTTACATAAAAAATACAGCTAAATAGAAGGAAATTGGGTCAGAATCATTGGAAAATGGACACCCTCATTATATAGCACACTAGTTTCATATTAAATATCAAAATAAAGATGTAATGACCACAAAAACAAGTTGTTTGGATTCATGTAATGTCCAGAATAAATAAATTACTCTATATAAAACGTTACGAAATTTCATCCTTTTTTTTTTTTTTTTTTTTTTTTTTTACAACACAAGCCATTGTCATTCTCATGTTCCATATTTTCATTCTCAGCTTAACTGACGTCACACCAAGGCCACTACTTTGGACCTAGCCTAGCTGGTCCCTCTTTTTGGTACCAGTAACTGGTCATTTGATAATCGCTAGTCTCCTACTATCTCAGTTTTTTTTTGTCTCCATCCACTCTTCTGGTATGCTTAATGGACATAGTAAAAGAAAGGGTTGGAGGCTTCACACATTTTGATGATCAACACATAACATAGTGCTTACTGGTATACACTTCTCACAAGCTCAGTGCATGTTAATGTTTCACACCAAGGCATGGTCGATCAATAAATGTGCTGCTATTGACTTTTTCTTTCAATCACAAAGTGATTAGTGATCATCGCATAACTTTGTACACATTTGTCTATTTTATGGTTTAAAAATATTAGCCTATTTTATACTTATACTTTTTGCATACATCATATTAGCTTTTTTTAATCAAAATATTTTTCACATTTTTTTGTTTAGTGAAATATGTAATGAACCCACACAAGAACATACACAACTTAAATATACATTTTGTAGTAGGTTATTTTGACAAACAACAAAATTGTTAATATAATTGTTTAAAAAAGTTATTTACCCTTCTTTCTCAAGTTATTTCAGTGATGGGAATTTTCGGACAATTGTCATAATTCTGATAATTTCTTCTGATCCGATTTTCTAGCAAAAAAAAATCAGAAGTTTCCAGACATTTTTTTTTTTTTTTCAATTTTTTTTAATGAAAAAAAAATCCGATTTTATTTTTTTTTCCCATTTTTGGAAGAATGCAAAATAAATTTCTGATTTGTTTTGAACATGCGCACATCCGGTCTTTTGACACAGTTAAAGTTCTATTTAAAAAAAAAAATCTTGTGTTACCGTATTGTCTTATAAGTCTAGATCTCAGTCCAGACTAGAGTGGTTTGAATCAGTCTAGATATATTCTAGATAAGATATCTAGATTCTTTAATTTGAATACTTTTGATCTAGATCTAGAGCATCTAGACTTCAATGGCTGCTTGCCAGCTTTTGAAAAGTATTAGACTTAAACTTGAGTATCATGAATGATGCCCAGTCGCTATGTTTTAGTATGTAGCGCTAATCGCCGCTATTACTACAATTCTAGATCTATTATTTTTTCACTGTTGTTACGATGGCCCCTAGTTTTTTCCAATTTGAACCCTGCCTGCCGACTTCCATGAGTTCAAATGGGATTAGATTTAGACATCTAGATCTATTATAATAATATCTAGATCTACTCATCTAATAGAGTGATAGACCTACCGGCCATCTGGTTGTTCTTGCTCATCTTGCTTAAAAACTCAGCTGAGATTCAGCAGCTTTCTCTCAATTGCTTTTCAAAGCATTTTTGGTGGACTTCATGTGCAAAGCTTAGTAAACAGGTTCTCCTGTACAAAATTTAATATTTAGTGAAACAAACAGAAGTGTAGCTCATACTTTTGAAGTATTTCCAAAACTCCAGCATGTTTTTCAAACACATTTAATCCTTATAGTTGTTTGAGAAAGAAGTTGTTACAATATCTGTAAAGCAGATATCTATTATAGAATGCTCAGACTGCAAATAGCTTTCTCCTCCCATCTATACATATACAAACAATAGTGCCATGAATGCATTTTGTGTGCAGTAATGCTCAATGCAGTGTAAATGTTATGTAATACAACATTAATTAAAGAAAATATTAAATAAAATGATTGTACATAGTTTAAAAAAATTCAGCATCTTTTTTTAAGTCGCCGTGACAGGCCAGTTCAAAAAGGGGGGAGGGGGCGCTTACAAAATTTCCTAAAATTTTTGCAAAGTCAGTTCCCATCACTGTTATTTCCCTTTAATGACTAGCAGCATATACATTTTTTATTCAGAAAAGTAGAAGCTATGGCTGCAGGGTCAGCATTTATTCAATGCTATGAAGAACTGTATTGAAGGTGTTGGATTGTCTTGGTCTTAGATTAAACAAGTAACAACTGATATCTGTGCTAAGGTTTTTGAACCCTATTGAGACGGTGACTTTTACCTCAGTCTTTATTATTGCTAAAACTTATTTATTTGAAAATTTACATACGACTGCTATATTGCTAATGGGCATGTAGGCTTCCTTTTTTCTTCACTTCCAACACTTTGTCCCTTCCTTTCCTTTGTAAAGGCAAAGTTCATGATGTCAAACTTGAGCTGTGGATTTTATATAACAAGAGTAATCAGAATAAATATTTATTTTAAAATGCAGATTAAATGAATATGCCTATCTACTTTTCTAGGTCATAATAGTAAAATAACAATTATTGTTAAGTACTGTTCAACACGAGAGAAATAATAATAGACTAATACTTTTGTTCTATTGGGAGCGATAATAGTGTATACAATTATTGATACTAGTATATGCAATTATCGGTCAACCAGGTACTGTAAAGCCTGTTGTCTAAGGAGAGCTGGTGTCAAGCCAGTTACATAACTAGCACTAAGCCTGTGAGAAGAGTGGACTTGTGCTAGGTATGGTCTCAAAGAATGCTGTAAATCTAAAGGTGTAGACCCCCCCCCCCTTTTTTTTTTCCACTGAACATGTTAGAATAGTGGAGATGCTGAGTGGGGAAAAACAATATCACCTATCATTCTTCCTTGACCTCCTCTCCTAAATAATTCTTGCAAACAGAGGCATTTCTTTATTTCTAGCATGGCCAGCTAGACTAAACAATGGCTCGTGTTTGACTTGGTAGTTAAAATTAAAACATGTTTGATATATTTTCTTTGATCTGCTTCGGCTTCCATTAGCTTGATCGATATTACTAACCGGGGGGTGGGGGGGGGATTGATGAAGTACTGTTGTCATACCCACCCTACACCTCTTTGACCTCATATTTAATTTTAACTAAGCGTAGTGATACATTAAATATCTACCTTTATAGCAAAAGGATAAGAAATTTATAGATACCATCAGACTGTTACTGAGCTTTAAAAATTCTAATGTGATAATGGCGGATTATTGGTTCAAACCTCGCACTTTATTCTATATCATGGGCGTAGCAAAAGGTACATGTGGGCCCTGGTTCAAGATGATGTTGGCTCTATCCCTTATATTGAGTAAAATAAAAACATCTATCAAGTATGTATTAGTAAATATTTAAAAAGGCTTTCTTTTGTAGGTACTAACTTTTAGAAGTAATTTTTCAAATTATATAAATATAGATAGCTTTAGTGTATTGAATGTGATTCATTTTGGGTCTAATAACCGGCTGGTCAGAAAAGACAAGCAATTTCTGTTAGATTACTTTAGGACATTTCCACTGTACTATAATAGTGAAAAGGTACCATACTAGTGTTTCACGAGGCCTGAACTGAATTGGTGTCACAAATAGGGCAATATGAACATTTGCATGACTATTTTAAAATTCGAATTAGGTAAACATATCCAAAATAGCGCTAAATGTGTGGTTAAAGATTCAAACCGTTCATGTTAACTTAAAAAAAATGTTCAATACTCTAGATAAGTTAGACATTATTATAATAGTATTTTTGGTTTATAAAAACTTATTTTCAGTCATCAGCTGATGTCTCACCAGTTACAACTCCTAGTTCTACACCATTAAGTGGTGGTCACCCTCCAAAATTTGGTACTGTCATACCAAGCAGAATATTTGTTGGTGGAATAGCAGCAAATGTAAGATGAAATGTTTGTCTTAATTTTTTTATACCTTAAAACATTTTCTTTTAATATAGGCCTAACATCTTAAAGTGATATTGGTTTTGTTTAAGATTATTTCACTATCCTGCTCTGATTAAACTTAACTTTTTTTATCAGAAAATGTTATATTTGGTATTGAATTGTAGGAAAAAGCATGCTACACAAATTAAAGTTTATAAATCCAAAACTCAATTTAGTTTAATGGGGTCAAGTCAATGTTGGAGAGAAAGAGTTTATCTGATGTTCATAGTAAAAAATTTTGATATGTAAAAATGATTTACGTTTCGGGTGTTACTTTAGAGTTGAATATAATTTATTTCCTAGTTCAAACCTCCGCATGATGACGTGGGATGGGAGCAGGCAGGGTTTGAACTTGGGACCATTGATAAATCTGAACATTCCGGCACGCAAACTGCACGACCAGGCATTGCCTTAACTGTGCTATTTCTAATTACTCAAATTCTTAAGAACCTTCTGTATAACATTTTTTGCAGACAACGGATGCAGAGCTAAAGCAGTATTTCTCTGCTTTTGGAGCAGTCAAAGATACTAAAATAATAACAGATAGAGCAGGAGTTTCTAAAGGGTATATATTTATACATATATAAATATATATAATGTAGTCAATATTGATTAAACCTTTCATCCAACACTTATAATAATTTAATTTACAAATCTTTTCAGATATGGATTTGTTACATTTGAGAGTCAAGAAGATGCAGACAGAATAATTAAAAAAGAGGTATATCGGTTTACTTTTAAAAACATAGTAAATTCAAGTTGTTTTTCTCACAAGACACCTATCATCTGGCATGACCTATTGGGTATTGAAACTTAACTCTCAACTAAATTTCACAACTGAAGGATAATGTTTTGTTACTTAAATGTACACATATCCCACACTTTCTTATGTTAGCGGCCATAGAAAACTATCTTCTGAAAGAACTTATTTTTTCACAAAAATACACGTTTAAAACCTTTTTACTATTAATAGTATATAAATGGGGGGAGGTTATATTATGAAAGGATGGTGAATATTTTAGAACATAATACTTTTTCTTTGTACCAAATAATTTTTTTTGTTGTATTTTGTATTCTCTTAATAATTTATAAATTAAGATTTAATAGCTGGTAGTGTAATTACTATTTTTCTATTCTTATTTGCCTGTGGCTTTTTTGACAAAGGAAAGGACTTTTTCCAGAGGTCATGAGTGAGAGTTTGGCCATTCACCAACTCCTATTAATTGAACATTTAATCACATTCATTTGGCTAGGTTAAATCTGAGTCATTTAAATCTCAACTTGCATTGCTTAAACAGATGAAAGATAGGTAGACAATTTGTATTCTTCTATTGAAAGGGAGGAACCTTTACAGTGTTAAGTAAATTAGGCTGCCCTAATTGTTCTATTCTAGTTGTGTAGTAATTGCTTTAGAGTGCCTTAAATTGATGTGTCCCAAGCTCAAACTCGGCCCTTATACGGTTTTGCAGTAGGGTTTTTTTAGGCAAGAGCTTTATATTCATTTATGAAGGAACATCTAAAACGTATTAATCAAAATCTTAACTAATAAAGACACGCCTAAAATACAAATATTAGGCCTACATTAGGTCACCAATGTTATATTTTCTTGAACTTAATAAAGGCACTCCTTCATTTGCTGTGACTGCTCTATGTATAATTGATCAGGCTTTCAAGGATGTTATGGTACTAATTTTATAACATTGTTTGTTAAAATGACAGTCCTTTTTAATTTAGGGATATGCCATATTTTAAAAAAAAAATTTTTTTTGATTTTTTTTTTTTACAAAAATATTTTTTAACAAATTGCATTATTTAAACATTTTCAGTCTGATAATCTTATATTCAAGGACAGGAAGTTAAACATAGGCCCAGCTGTTAGAAAGCAGGTTAGTGCACAATTATTATTGTATGCTGAAAATGTGTTTTTCTATGCTCTTTAATGAAATACTTTAACTCCACAACATGATAATATTCTTTTACCCATTTAGTTATTAGCCATTTTAAAATGTTTTTGATGCAAACTTAAGTGAAACATTTTACTTTAGAATTGTTATTGTTAAAGTTCATTCTTGCATATTTGATTTTTAATATTGAAAAGAAAACTTTTAAGCTAAGAATATTTTTTTTTACATCTTTTCCAATAGATTATATTATTTGGATATTAAAAATGAAAACTTTCACTTCATTGGTGTAGGCTGGAATTAGTTCCTTTTATTTATTCATTTTTAATTAAAAATATTGTTCAAGATTTAAAAAAAAATAAAACCAAAAAACCTCTATTAGTTGCAAACATTTTCATCAAATTTTCTTTGAGGATTAATTAGGAGCTGAGTTTACATTAATTTTCATCATCAAATTTATCTTTTTTGCAGGGTTTGCCAAGACCTTATGGTGAGTGATTAAAGTGGATAGTAAAAAAAAATGATTAATTTTATAAACTATTCTAGCATCACTTAATGCAAAAAAAAAAAATTTGAATTGTCAGTTTAATAATTATTTACTCTTTGTTGAAAAAAAAGTATCACATTTATTTTTTTTTAAATTATAAATCTAACAAGTCATATATAAAAATTTTTTTTTTTTTTATTTAGATGCAAGTATTCCACCTGGATCTGTGTTATTTACAAATGGAGTACCCTACACTTACCAAAATGGAATGGCCATTTTTCAAAGTCCTGATGGAAACTATCCTTTGGCACAACCCCAGGTTGATTTCATTTTAATAAATTTAGTAATTAAAGATGTATGTATATTTTCTTAATAAATGCTGAGTATTGGGGGAGGCGTGGAAGACATTTATATGGTTATGTTTTTTAAACATTTTTAACAAGTGCTTAAATTTGTTTCTCTTTGTAGTCATATGCAACTACAGCTGTAATGATTCCTCAGAACCAAGTTTATATGACTCCTCAATATCCCTATCAACAGGTATACAACCAGATGCTTTTGTAAAAAAAAATTTTAAATAGCATCTAGACTAGTTCTTTATCTGTCAATGAATATATATTCACACGCACATTAATTATTTCATATTGTTTATATTTCAAGCTATCTCTACAAAGCTCATTGCAACCAGTCCCAACAAATCCAGGCTATATTTGGGCAACTATGCCAACTACCACTGATGTCCTTTATCAAACTCCCCAAGCTTATCAAGGTGCTGAGCTTGCTGATGCTACTTTCGTTGATGGAACAACAGTGGAGGTACTACTTAATTATTAAATCACTTTCATCTGAGCAGTGATCTTGCTAATGTTAATCATGCTCAATCTATACATAGTTTGAGATTTATTTTAAAACATAAAAAAGGGAATGTGTGTATGTTAAACTTTTACAGAATTTTTTTTTAAAGCATCTTTTTAATTGTGTTCCTCAGCTTTGCAATATAAACATGTATTAAAGCGGTAAAATAACTGACGTATTAAATTAACATTTTGCATTGTTACTTATTTCAGACAAGCAGATATCCTGGTAACTTAATAAAAATCTTTAACAGTTGTGAAAAAAAAATAACCTTCCCATGTTATGTATTCTGTTAGACATTCTGTTGTTTTGCTATGTTCATTGTGCATTGGCCACTAACTCAGTAATACTAGAGTTCAGAAAATAAACATTGACAGTTGAAATGCAGTTGGAAATATATTCTTAGATACAAGCCTGAAGCCAATCTTTATGTAGTGTGAAAAGTTCTCCTAAATTTTATCTAAAATTCAATGTTTAATCTTTTTAATTCTTTTATGCGGTCTATTGATCTGCAACACCAAAGTAAATAAAAAAATTCAAAATGATTTTATTGTATTCCAATTTTTTTTTTCAATGGAACAAAATTAATCATTATATTAGGCCTAAATTTCTAAAAATGTTACATTGTCTTGGCTTATAACAAAAAATTTGTGGGCTATATAACAATAATTGATTATTGTGAAAGACAATGGTGTTTTTTGTTAGGTTTAGCTGCATAGCTTATTGCAGTCACCTTGCCTTATTTTAGCAATAGGTTACTTATTAACCTATTTAGATACACATATTCATGAATATTTGCCATGAAAATATCTTTTTTATATTAAAAAAGGACGATTTTGTTATATATAGCACTTGAAATGTTCATTAATGAAATAGTTTCTACTAAATTTTGTCAATGTTAAGTTGCATTTGTTGAACATATTTTGTATGAATTTTCAACCTGTCCTCCAATATGTTGCTGAAAAAATAATCATTGTTTGAAGAAAAAAATTTTAAGCTGCACTACACATAAGGCATGCTTTAAACATTCAAGTTCTCAGCAAATTGAAGTTTTACTCTATAACTGATGATTTTGCTGATTTTAAACTGATTATAACCATGGTTGTTTAAATTCCCCGACACTTGCCTTTTGAGGTTGTAAGTATTTCATCTCTACCCTCAAACATCTTTGGATAAACTACCATAAGGTACTGAGAGAAAATTATGGAAAAATTTACTCCAGTCTTAGCTTAATGTCAAGAACAATGTGCAGGTTGATGCTGGTGTGCTTTTCAACACTGAATGTTTTAGCCAGACTGTCAAGATTCACTAAATTTCAAGCACAATAAAATCAACATTGAAAACAAATATATTTTTTTCATTGTGGAGATGTTCAGCATTATTTACTTAGTGCATAGAAAATATGGTAATTCATTCTTTCATTTAGAACTCATAATATTTTTGTCAATAGTGTTTCACAGTGATTAGCAAAGAGTGAAAACTAAATTACCGTAGTCTCTTTCTTGTGTAATCATTTTGCAGCATTTGTGTATGATGCTCTACTTGCTTTAAATATTTAGAGGCTGAAATAGTTTTGTAATAATTTAGTACTGTATTTACTAAAACTTAAAATTTTATTTTTTAAGTTGAATACTGATTCTGGAAGTTGCATTATACTTGACTTAATGTGTATTTTTAGTTTTCTGTTATCTATAGTGTGCTTCTTTACTGTAACATGTTGTCAAATCTTCATTATTATCTAAATTTTTATATCCTTATATGAAAATGTACACTTGATTAGGCTTGATTAAATTGCATTGTTATCTAGTTTTAGTAGTATTTGATTTTGAAAAAAGAAAGTTTAGTAACATTTCTTCTAGTTTCTTTCTCATCTCTTAATCCTTTTTCAGTATGACTTTTCAGTTTTCATTGCTTTTCATTTTTATTATTCAGAAGCTAATCTCGGCTGTGGTTACTAGACTTAGATTTCAAGTCTTCTTTAGTTAATACGCACAATTATTTTCGCTGTCTTTCTAGCCTGTGGTAATGATCATGTAAATTCAAGAGTAAACCTAGTGCATGAATTCAACCATCACCACCATCAGAGATTTAAATGCTATGGACAAAAGTAAGGATTTATGTTGAAAATTTCTATGGGGTACCCATTTTTTTTCCAAGTTTTTTTTTTTTTTCTTTATTCTTATCTTTCATATTTCTTACATTTAATTTTTCAAGAGAAAAACAAATTTCATCATTGAAATAATGGTCTTTATAGGCAATCATTATAAAAATTTTGGATAACTTTCTTTTTTCAATTTCTTTCAATGATTTTAAAGTTGTTTTTTTTTAATGTGATTTTTTTTTTGGACTTGTATACTGAATGTATTTAAGGATGTACATTTATTCTAAGCATTTTTTTTTTCATTATTACAGTAATGTAGTTGTACAAAAAAAAAACATTGCAAATATTATTTTGCTAAAGATGTATCGTTATTAGTATCTGTATAAAAAAAACTCAAAATAAATTAATCAAAATGCTTGTAAAAAATTTTTTTAAATTAATATACTGGTGTGAATATTTTTATTATGAAAAGCTAATTCAGGCTTCAGCAAGTATTGTCTGTCTCTATAGTCTCTTTTTTTATTTAGTAGGTCAAATTTAGCAATTTGTAAAAATGTAAACTTTACTTGATTATGACACTTTAGCTGTACATTGTCAGATTTGTCATTTTTGTTTTCTAAAGATTTTGCAGTATTTTCTCATCATTTTTGTGGAAATTCATGTTCCTTTTTCATTGAATTATTCACCACTTTCAAGAAAATATATAAAATCTCTGATGTAAGGTTTGCATTGCAGATTTTTTAAATGCAAGATAGCTTTTAAAATTTAATTCTGGATAGTGCTACAATAGTGCTTTATTTTGTACCTTAAGACATTGATAATGTTCTCATCAGGCTTACTGCAAAACATATATTCACTTGACTAATCATGTTTTTATATCTATGCTGTAGATATTTTTTCTTTCCCATTAGTGTACCAATGTAAATGTTTGTTTTTTTGTTAGTGATTTCCATAAGTTGTTTAGTGTTATAAAACAGAAACATTTACCCCTTACAAAAGATTTTGAATTTATTAGTGTACAAAGAACTATTCTCTGCATTTTATTTCTTTTTCATTTATGGTTTGTGTTTTTTTTTTTAAATTTAATTTTTGTGTGTGTGCATGCTTAACGTATATTTTTGGTCCATTTCTTTTTTAATCTGTTGGTAAAAAAAAAAGTAGCTTTTTTATACTTTGATGAGAATTATTTCTAACATTTTATTTAAAAAATTACAAGTCAAACAAAAATCATTAAATTTCATCTTAACTCATCTCATAATTCATTTAAAATTCTGAAAGTCTTAATAAATGTTAACCATAAAATTATATTAATTTTCTTTACCTTGCCAGGGCAATGTGATTCCTGTAGAGCAGACATTGGCAAACCGCATCCATTCTCCCGTGACAGAGGTAAATTGTACTACAGAACAGACGTCTGTAGCCACTGTGCCTGTAATTCCTGTACAAGCCGCTGCAAAAAATGCTGTAGCAGGTTACAAGAAACATTATTCTTACACAAGAAGGTCCTTTAGTAGCCCTACCATTCTTGTGAAGCATGGTCATAAAGTTCAAAGAATTATGGTTTCAGGCACTTCACCACCAACAATGTATAATGGCCAATTACTAAGTCCCTGTAACCCGGCTGACACTGGTGATGGTAGTGATGCTTATATAAGATATACTCATTTACCAGGACATTCTACCACAAAATGATGTATTTTTTATGCAGATTTTGTACTAATGGAATAGCTAGTTTCATGAACTCATACCTTGTTTTTGTCATATTCTAAAACTAATGTAATGCTGTAGTTACATGTTTCACTTTTTTTAGGGGGCTTTTCTCACATTGCTGTAAGTGTGATTTAAAAAAAAAAATACGAAAAGAAGGTATGAGTAGAAATAGTTATAAATGCAAGTACTCTTGAGATGGACTGTTAATACATTTCAATAAATGTTAAACATTTGACATTTGATTTTGTTTTATTATTGCTACACCAATGTGGTAGATTACCTTTTTTTTAAAAGTAGAAAACTAGACTTTAATTAATTCCTGGTATTCACCAAACTTGTTCCTCTTTCCCATGATTAATAAAAAGTAACCATTGATAGTCAAAATGCTTTTCACAAAAAAATTATGTAGTTTAGTTCCTCCAGACCTTGGGATCTATATGGAAAATGATGGAAATGTCATCTGTTTAAGTGGTCCACCTTAAACTTGGTGTCCTACCAACTGCCTTAGACTTTCCCTTAGTAATGTGAAGTACCATAAGAGCTGGGTGGACTGCTCAGCTGCTGACCCTCATTTGTAGTAAATCTAAAAAAAAACATTTTTTAAAAAGAATTATTTCATAATCTGACCAGTCATAATAGAAATAAGCTATGGTTCTGTTTTATATTATAGCCAATTATCCTGGTCAGCAGCTGTTCCTTTCTTTTACATTGTACATCAAACTTACCCTTTCTTCTCCCTCTACTGTTCCTTAAGTAGACAAGGAATTGTCTTTCAATATGACCAAACCAGCTCAGCATTTATCTCTTCACAGTATTTTACATATTCTTTATACCTACAGTTCAAATTTTTAAATGCTAAGAATTTTAATTTAATTTTCTGATTAATAATGTACCCCTCTTAAACCAGTTTAAAAATGTCCATGGTTTACTGAAACATTAAAAATACTTATTAGTACATAGACTACTATTTAAAACAAAATAGAATAGGTCCTACACATTACAAGTGTCAATCTAGTCGAGCATGTTCAATGACTAACTGCCAAGTAGTTTTCCTTGATGATTCTGCTCTGCAATTAGTGCAATTACAATTAAAAAAAATTTTTTTCCAAAAAAAAAATCATTGAAAAGACAAGACATTCATATAATGTCGCATAATTTTTTTGTATATATATAATATATATAGAAAGCTTTAAAAACATAATCAAAATTCATTTCCATTTATCTTGCCATTGAATTGTATAAAAAAATAGGCTTACTAGTTTAATTACATAATTATGCTGTTGTATTGTAAATTGAAAGTAAACATAATTTTCAGAAATTTAAGTCCTCTTTTCACAAAGCTTCTATTATGTAACAATTTGTTTTGGGATCAAGCTGAAACTTAGCACACTTATTAATTCACATGGACTAGACATGAATCAATTATACAAGTACGGGTTACCAATTAGATAATCACTGTTAATTCATAAATTGTTTAATCGCAATAATTGAGACGCAGTATTTTACACAGATGGCTAAATTTAAGTTTAGTTCCCTTAAATAATAAAACGTTATTTAACTCAGTATCAACTTGAGTTAGGCGCTGAACTGAAAAGTTCGAAGACGAAAAAAAAAATTTATTGTAGGCCTACCTAAGAAGGTGATTCAGTCAATTATTTTGTTTTATAACGAATAAGTGAACATTTTGGTATAGTTTTGAGTACGCATAAATAAAATTCCACTTTCATAACTGTCAAAACAATGATTCCTGATTCCGTAACTTATAACATGTGAAAAGGTATCAACTTCATTTTATAACTATTTGTATGTTTCCGTAAACATCTCAAATGAAGTTTCGCATTTTTGATAGCGCGTCAAATTATACCGATATAGTGTTTGTGACAACTTGCCCCTGTGACATTTCGACCCCTGTCCCCCTATTTCATATTGAGGAAACTTGCATTATTAAATTCATTATGACTGGTTATGTACAGGCCCAATACATTTTTAAAAGAAAATGTTTAGACTTCTCACCTGATTTCTAGATTTTAGAACATTACAAGGTCTGTCAAGTTGAGCAGTGTTAAAATCGTCTGAAGAAACGTTTGGACATGACATACCCCAGTGATCTTAATGTACCCGTATTCTTTCTTCAAAAAATCTCCGCTCCCGCGTCACACTGATGGTGCGCATCAGGGCACCATTCAACACAAGAAGTACCATGTTGATTCTACATGGACTGTTGTAGATCCGGCTGAAGTTATGAGAGTCAGAACAGTCTGGGGCTAAGTGCTGTCCTGTGTGATAATAGTGAACTGTTTAGAATACCTGGAGCGACACTGGGAAGTGTGTCGGTGGTCTGTTCTAGTATTGATTTGGACTCGTAAACTTAAGACATTACTCCCTGTGACAATAGCGGAAGTCCAAGTCTATACGTTGATAGCTTATAATAAATACTTCGTTATTAATAGCTCCTACCTTTCGTTGAGTGCTTGCATTAGATTTACAACAATTTAGTTGAACAGAAATTACAAAATCAATACTATTGCACTTAAAACTCGTCGATTATGCTTTAACTTGTATATGCAGAGTAACGTGTAAGGGTTTTAGAATCTAAAGCCCTAGCTAGGCTGTTAACTTCCCTAAAACTCGTCGATTATGCTTTAACTGGTATATGCAGAATAACGTGTAAGGGTTTTAGAATCTAAAGCCCTAGCTAGGCTGGTAACTTCCCTAAAACTCGTCGATTATGCTTTAACTGGTATATGCAGAATAACGTGTAAGGGTTTTAGAATCTAAAGCCCTAGCTAGGCTGGTAACTTCCCTAATTAGTGATCCATCATTTGATACCGTGATTCCTAGGTATTGGACCCCTGACGCATATAAGCGAGAGTGGCGGAATAAATCGATCCGCTAGCCTACAAAAATCGTCAACGAAGCTGTAGTTCTCTTAAACCCTTGTATATGAATTGACAGTATAGACTAGTATAGAGAGACAGGACCGTTTTTCTCTTCTTGCCATTATCGGATCTAATTGTAGTATACCGTAGGTGAAGAACGAACAATACGCCTCATTTCGAAATAGAATGTCATTTTCCAAGTTGAAATCATTAAAAATTAAGAGAAAATACACTTTTAGTAATACAGAACAGAATTCAAATTCCATAATAAATGTACAGTAGTAGACTTAACATAAAGCTTAACACTTATTATAGACTCACCGAACTGATTAGGCATGTTGTTTCAATGTCACCGAGATTAAGAGCAAAGTTGTTTGTCTTGTAACAACTGTCCAAATAGCTGTTACTGATTTTTAAAGAGGTGTATTGACAGGGGCATATAATGCACACAACTATTAAACTCATTGAAAGGATAGGCATATTAGCATCAAGACACTTAAGAACATTGCCCGTAAAATGTCTGTAGGCAAAGACATTTTACAAGAAATTGATTTGGATACTAATAAACGTTTAGTCCAGTGAATAGTTTGTTGATGAGGGCGCTTATGCCTTGCATGTAGATATGTTGCAAAATCTTTGCATGACTTAACTGTATCTATTTAGCTCTTGTGATACGAAGGGAAAATAGCCCCTGAGGGATTACTGGCACATGGCCTAGAGTGGGCCTATGTGCCAAACACCCAAAATACAAATACATGTAGTTCCCTTTTCAAGAGTTAAGCTCTACTCTTTCAGTGATAGCCTAATTATATCAAAATCATGTAATGAAGCATTAAATTCATTCAACCTAAGTAACATTATGCTGCTACATTAAACTTGTGGAATAAATTGTGAGCTTTCATTTTTTTGGGTTATAGCGAGATATAGGGCTCCTTTGTTAAGCTTGTATTCTTAGTCATTTCTTTTTCTGAAAATATTCTCACACCAAGAGGCCACCTTCTACGCTGTCTTCAGTAATTTAGCATATGGTTCGCTTACACTTGACCATCCTCATCATTTTGTTTAAAAGTGTTTTTAATGGAGGAATTGCGGACGTTAAAAAAAAAAAGAAAGTTTGAGAGAGGGTTAACAACAGGCGGTCGAGTGTCAATAGACTTCATTATTTATATCCAGTCTGCATTAGTTTGTTCGGAACTCCCTTCCCGTGACATGCGCGCTGTGAAATCAATAGCACCGCTTCTGTCAGTCACTAAATGATATGGAAAAGAGGCGCAGACAGTGCTTTTACCGCTGGGTATTTTCTCACTAGATCTTATATTTTGTAGGCTCATTTAAGGAATAACAAGTATTTCATACTACTTTTTTAACATAAAAAAAAAACTTGAAAGAAAAAAATTCCTCACAAAATGGGCGTTATTTTCTGAGATTCTTTCACTAAAGTTTTGTGCCAATTCATTTAGCCTACATAACAATCAAGGTTAAAAACGAAAAGTTTGGGTATTTTTGGCAAAGAAATTCCTACAGTTTGGGTTTTGTTTAAATTTTCACCCATATTTCTGGGAGCTCGATCGTCGGCTAGTGTTGGAGAAAAGTCAAAGTAAGCCCGCCTTGATATTTCGAACTTAAAGCTTCTTGTGTTCCATTTCGTGGTGGAGGAGTTCTCATTGTTCTTTCATTCACTTCATACAAATAAATGTTCACCTTGTAAAGTTAAGCACGCTTTCTTGAAAAAATAAGGATCCCATTAATAGAGAATGGTGTTTTGACATAGACACGGGTGCAGACAAGCTAAACTGGTATGTCGATGTGTTACTTCTTCTGTTCCAATGTCTTCAAACTTTGGTTGTCAACCATGTAACATGTGCAATGAGTATAGCCAAAGGTTCATTACCTGACACGTCTGGGATTATTGTGCCAATTTTAGCATCCTTTATGTTCTTTATAGGTAAGTGATTATCCTTTTTTCTTTATAGTTGAATGATTATCTTCTAAGCTAGGGGTGGCCAACCTTTTGGTTCCATGCGCCAATTTTTTTTCACTTCTGATTCGCATGCGCGACTTACAATTTTTCAAGTTGTAGTCCTTTAATAAAGTTAATTTGTACATATTTGGTTTGTTGTACACATTTGTGTACAACAGAGGAGGGGTTAGGGTTAATTTAAGAAAAAAACACACTAATTAAGTAGATTCTATGTCTTTGTTAACATTTTTAGTTAGCATTCATGATTTTAATTTATTTTTATATGACATATAGACTAATTATATTTCATGAACACTGTTAGCTGTTTTAAATTTTAAAAATATAAACATATGAATGAAAATGCTTTCTCGCATCAGCATTGATCACACGCATGCAAGATTGCAGTTCCAGTAGCTCTACCAGTAATTGACGGTTTAGTTTACTTTAGTTAACCTTATTTAATTGATAACTTCCTAGACATGACTTTGCTTCCTTAAATATATTTGACCATTGTCATTAGAGTGACTTAAGACCAATAAGGTCTTTAAAAATATTGAAATTATCAACTTTAAAAAAAATAATATTTTAAAAGCTTACTATAGGTAACATAAAAAATGTTCAACGCTAAAGAAAAGAAAGAACATACACATATGGGTGTACTGTACAAAACATCCATGGTAACAATTAGCCTAAATTAAAACATGTCCTTTGTTGTTTTTTTTGGTCTGATTAATTTTATAAACATTTCGGTCAATTAGGCGTCGTAATAGCAGATTAATTAAGTTCCCGTGAAACTTTTTTGTCTAAAAATGGATTTTTTTTTTTTTTTTTGGCAAATAGGCATGATTTTTTTTTGGGGGGGAGGGGGGTTGTAAATGCGCCACTTGTAATTGTGCAATGCGCCACTTTTGGTGCAAACACCATAAATCGGCCACCCCCTGCTCTATGCCTATGTAATTATTCTAGATCTAGATTTATATGTTCTTAAGAGCTCTTATGGTCTGTCGTTTCATGTAGTCTTGAATATATTGAAACGCTATAAATATACGTTCCTAAGGACTGAGAACCAGTTCAAAATATGTGACTTACTTGTTGATTGAAATTATTTATCTCTATCTATACTATTAGATTCTAGATTACACTTAAGTATAATCATATATGATCTCCTTTTTTTCTGATGGTGGATGTCAAAATAAAACCCATATAATTTGCCCATATTATGACCCCCCCCCCCCCCCAAAAAAAAAAAAAAAAAAAAAAAAAAAACCTCTTTTTTTCTTTTAAAATATTACATCGAACTAAAATGAAAATCATTCCGAGTGACCTGTTCTTTGAACCGTTTCATTATAGTTACGTTTAAGTTTGAGTCCGATTAAATTTGACTTTTGCTCTGACGGAGCCGCACAAGTGTAAAAATGATTGCCGCTATGTCTCACAAAGTCTGCCATTATGCGAGCCCGATCAGAGCAAGACCATAGCTCCTTCTGTTGTCTTGACCGCACGCAGCTGTAGCTAGAAAACAATTGGAGCCCAATGGTCAAGACTAATGGACAGGTGATAGTAAGGTGATGAAACAACCCCTTTATAGTCACGGAAAGGTCAGTTCGAATTTACGACCGGCCTCTGTTTATGACGAAATACAATGACGGAACCATACAATACAACAAAGACATGTCTGTCTACATTGTACACTGACAATAGGCAAGCATGGTGTCGAAGGCTCAGTTCTACATTGTACACTGACAATAGGCAAGCATGGTGTCAAAGGCTCAGTTCTACATTGTACACTGACAATAGGCAAGCATGGTGTCAAAGGCTCACTTCTTTTACGAAATGAATATTTGAAAGAAACGTTTTTTCCCTCTTCGATGACAATCTACACTATTGGCTTAAACATTCGTAAGAGCAGCTTCGTGTAAATGTGGAATGGTGCGGAATAAAACAAAAGAAAAAAAAAACAACATGAGAGAAACCCATAGACCTGTATGTATTAGAACTGGACTGGGAGACGGAAACATATTCTTATCCGATAATAATCAGATCACATACCTCTATACATGGGCGGAGCCAGGGGGGGGATCAGAATTTAGTGACTGATTTTTTGCTTTGATTTTGTCTATTTTAGGTGAGATTTTAATACTAAACCATCACTTGCCCCAGCACAACCAAGGGTGTTTTAATTTTAAATCCCCTACCAGGGGGTATTGAGTTTAAAACCCCCTACCAGGGGGGTTCCAGTTTAAAACCCCTACCAGGGGGGTTTGAGTTTAAAACCCCCTAACTGGGGTTTTTGCAGTTAAATCTCCCTCTTCTATAAAACAAAAGAAAAAAATATGCAAACGAAAATCCCCAAATTCCAAGAGCACAAAAAAAGCAAAGTACACACTCAAAATGTTACGAGCGAGCTAAATGGGTTTTGATTCAGTTTTGAGTTTAAACCCCACTTCAGCGGGGTTTGAAGGTAAAAAATACCACTTCAATAATAAAAATAAATCAAATTATACACTCAAAATGTTATGGGTGTAGTCAAAGAGGTTTTGAGTTTAAACTCCCCTCCAGTGGAGTTTGAAGCTGAAAAGTACCTCTTCAATATAAATAAAAGCAAATTACTCACTTTAAAATCTATGAGCGTAGCCAAAGGGGTTTGGAGTTTACACCCCCCCCCGCCAGGGGGTTTGAAGCTAAAAAATACATCTTCAGTGTAAGAAAAAAGCAAATTACGCACTCAAAATGCTATGAGCGTTCCCAAAAGGGGGTTTGAGTTTAAGCCCCCCCCCCTTCAGGGGGGCTTGATGCTAAAAATACCTCTTCAATATAAAAAAAAAAGCAAATTACACACTAAAATTATTTGAGCGTAGCCAATCCAATCGGTTTTTTTTTTTAGTTTAAACCCCTCTCCTACAGATGGCTTTTTAAAAAAAGTTTAAAACCCCTACAGAGCATTTGGAGGTGGAAAACCCCCAACAGATGATTTTGACAATAAAACTTCCCTTTTCGATATAAAATCTAAAGCAAACTACAGACACTTAATTCCAAGAGCGTATTCAAGAGAGACTACACATTTTACCAGTGGCGGGGCTCCATTAATTAAGTGCAGTGAATAGTCATCTGCCAAAATTGAAAAACACTAAATGTGGCTCAACAAAGATGGCTAAGACAGATTTTAGGAGACAGTTATAGAGATCGGGTCCAAATCAAGGAAATCCTATTCCGAACTGGGAGTCGACCCCTTAGTAAGATTGTGACAGAGCGTCGCATGAGGTTTGCGGGACATGTTCTCCGACAAAAAGAATTACGCATAATAAGAGTTGCGATGATATCCTAGTACAACATGACGCCACACATTCATGGACCTCCTCATGGCAGGTGGGAAGAGGCTTCAGACATTACCAGTGACAGATTTTTATGGAAACAGCTTCACGGCAAATGCTCCAAACGGCACAGGAGAGTCTAAGTCAGTAAGAATAGCACATTAGGTTTTTGAAATAAAACTTTTTAACAGCAGGAAAATGCAGTGTAGGTACCTCAGAATATGCATTTTGTTGGCTTTCAATACCAGAAATAGTGCTTGGCGGCAGGGCTTTGCCCCGCGCTGGGGGAGCGCTAGGAGCTAACCCAGACCCCTTTGCTAGTAATGGCGGGAATCGACAATTTTTCCACTAACTCTAGGAAGAACCTATTCTAGGGCACAATAAACGTCTTCCGAAAGAATGAAGGGTCAGAATGTAATAAAGATTACGTACACAAACACACATAAATACATATAATTTTTTTTCGCGGGGGGGGGGGGAGAAAAAAATCCACCCACCCCCAAGCCCCCTCCCCCCCGAAAAAAATCCTGGCTACGCCCATGCCACTATATATATATATAGTCGGCTGGAATCTAGGAAAATCGATCTTTTCTCTTTAGTCTTGATCTTTAGTTTTCAAAGTTTAGAAATAATGCGATACCATTTTGCGGATTTTAATAGAATGGGCTATCTTATCTTATCTTATATAATACAGACGTTACTTCAAAAAAGAAGATGATTACGTCCTACGCGTCATGCATTTAGTCATGCATATTAACCAATGACCTAAATTCTGCCAAGTCACTGGTTTTCCTGGCTAGCTCAGGCAACCCATTCCATGCTCTAATAGCGCTAGGGAAGAAAGAACATTTGTACACATTTGTCCTAGCATATGGAACGAGGAATGTGCCTTTATCTTTGTGTCTTTCTGGTTTTTTTTATTAAATTTTGTTTTTGTATTTGAAGATTATGGTTCAGTGTTTTATGTATAATTGCTACTTTACTTTTAAGTCTTCTATCCGAAAGGCTTTTAAATTTAGTGATTTACTAAAGGTGTTACCCTGGTCAAATGTGAATATTCGTTTGTAATGAATCTCACTGCTCTATTTTGTGTTTGTTCCAGTTTCTTAATGTTTTCTTGAGTTTAGGGGTCCCAAACGGAGGATGCATATTCTATTATTGGCCTAACCAAGGTTAAATAACATTTTAGTTTTATGTTCTTATTTGATTTATAGAAATTTCTTTTAATAAACCCTAATGCTTTGTTTGTTTTTTCAAAAGTTTTTCACGAAATCTTTTTGTAGTGTTAAAAGATCTTCATTTCCAGTCTTGAAATAATAAATATAGGTCTGTGTAGTCTACATATTAGGAAGGTATTTTGTATTTAAGCCCTATTAATAATTATGAGATAAATTTGACAATTCAATTCAGAATTATTGATTTATTTTGTTGATCTTTAAAACAACTTCATATTAGTATAAGTCAAATTGCTAAACTACTAAATATACATTCTATCATTTTAGAAGCAAAGATGAATGAACTGAAATTCAAGTCATGTATTCCTATGCATCTAACCCTAGTTCCTTTACTCAGTCATAAGCTCTCTTACTTTGTGCCTAGTTCTTCTACTTTGTCCATAATTCTCATACTCTTTCCAATAGTTTGTCTCCATTCCTCCGTCTAAAATAAAAAGAAAGGACACAAGATAAAACGTAATGAGGTAATGACCAAATAGGAGGTAATATAATGGCAGAGCATAGCCAGGCGTGCCCCTCTCACAGCCACATGAAACCTATCTACTGAGGCCATTGTGAAGAGAGATACTTACCACTGGACGCTTCAACAAATGCCAAAGAAAGCGTACTGATGTCATTAGGCTTATGTCTTCCCAGTGAAAGAACTTTATTGAGTTAGTCTACTCATGTCTGCTGCTTCTTCTCAGAGCTAACAGTTGTAGTAAATAATGCAACCTTCTATGCACATTTCCTCTACCACTTTCTTATGTTACATTCATTGTAGCATACACACTAAGACGAATCTATATACGGGCAGTAGTACCGATATATATACATAAAAAAACATGTTTCCTGTAATGTAAGCGTTGCATATGTTCAATAATAAATAATGAATGGCCGCATGGCACTAGAAATGTTACAAATTTTAATAATATAATATTAAGCCTTATGTTCACTCATATTCATTGGTTGCATTTTTAATTAAGAAACACATTTAAACACACACACACATAATTATACAATATACACACACAATTATATACATAAACATAATATGACGATTGTAATCTAGAATTCTAGTATTATATTTCTAATTCTTTATAAAACTAACAAAAATTTAAAAAAAATGACGTGTTCTCTCTGATTTCATCCCTCGTTAAGTCTATACGATCATGAAACCATTGGCACCGCAACGCACAGTGTAATGAAAGAAAGTGTACCTCATGGGGTGCAGGGGCGAAACTCAAACATAACATTACGAAATTTCCCCGAAAGAACATTCACAATTTGCAAAAATTATGATTTTTATTACTTAACTTATTCTAATCATCTTTGTGAACATTTTTCTTTTTTTTTTTGTATATTAATATCTTACACAAGGTACGGGGTGAGTGATAAAACCCTCGAGACCAACTTCTCAAACGAATGATATATGGCCTCTCCCATCCATTTTCTCCTGCAAGGCTGGGAAAATCAAAGAATATTTGAGAAAAGGAAAACCTAGGCTCAATTGTCAGGTTTCGCACAATTTGGAAAATAAAAAGTGCAATACATTTTATTAAGTAGCTGGTTTTAATATGTATTGTACCTGTGTTGTTAACCCTATTTTAAGAATTTTAATCTATATTTTTTTGTGCCTAGTTTTAATGTTTTGTTGGCCTTTTTTTAATGTTGTTTTTTGTTTTACTAGATTTTATCTATAGTTGAACTACTTTTAATCTGTATTGTTGACCTAGTTTTAATCTGTATTGTTGACCTAGTTTTAATCTGTATTGTTGGTCTAGTTATAATTTCTGTTGTTTTAGCTACGACTAGTTAGATTGGAAGATTATTTCGACTTCTAACCTCTACCTCCAATAAGACTTTCTATTTAGAAATCATTATATTTCACAGAAATATTTATCCAAGGATGACACAATAAAAGACCTTCAATGAAACTCCAATAAAATACGATATCAGTTCAACTAGGATACATGTGAATTGTTCCACGTTTTGTTGTGTTTATGTATCAAGTGACACAAGTCTCCTCACGTTTGTTGTGTTTATGTATCAAGTGACGCAAGTCTCCTCACGTTTGTTGTGTTTATGTATCAAGTGACGCAAGTCTCCTCACGTTTGTTGTGTTTATGTATCAAGTGACGGAAGTCTCCTCATGTTTGTTGTGTTTATGTATCAAGTGACGCAAGTCTCCTCATGTTTGTTGTGTTTATGTATCAAGTGACGGAAGTCTCCTCATGTTTGTTGTGTTTATGTATCAAGTGACGCAAGTCTCCTCATGTTTGTTGTGTTTATGTATCAAGTGGCAAGTGACGGAAGTCTCATGTTTGTTGTGTTTATGTATCAAGTGGCAAGTGACGCAAGTCTCCTCATGTTTGAGTGCAGACTTCAAGCTTTTTTCGTGTCTATGTCATGGTCACGCCTAAAGAAGCTTCATCAAGTATCACATTCATTTGTATATTCTGGACTATACAAGCTTGTACACATCCCATAATATGGCTTCCTGGTCGTCTGGTATGTGATGGATGGTCCTGGTTTCGAACTCCCGCCATCCCCCGCTGTCACGTGACATGTTTGTGCTAGGATGTAGTAATATTTAATTCTCAAGGAACATCCGAAACATGTAAAACAAAACAACAATATATTCTTCTAGTATGGACAGTGAGCAGCCTATATACAAATTGTCATTTATCTATTATTCTATACTGAAATGCCCTTGCCCCAACACATACACTGTGAGTGTTTGGTGCATAATCTATTGCATAAAGAAAGATATCCAAGGAATACTTACAACTCTCTCTCTCTATAAAGATATCAATGGAATACTTACAACTCTATAGCATAAAGAAAGATATCCAAGGAATACTTACAACTCTCTCTCTCTATAAAGATATCAAAGGAATACTTACAACTCTATAGCATAAAGAAAGATATCCAAGGAATACTTACAACTCTCTCTCTCTATAAAGATATCCAAGGAATACTTACAACTCTATAGCATAAAGAAAGATATCCAAGGAATACTTACAACTCTATTGCATAAAGAAAGATATCCAAGGAATACTTACAACTCTCTCTCTCTATAAAGATATCCAAGGAATACTTACAACTCTATAGCATAAAGAAAGATATCCAAGGAATACTTACAACTCTCTCTCTCTATAAAGATATCCAAGGAATACTTACAACTCTATAGCATAAAGAAAGATATCCAAGGAAACTTACAACTCTATAGCATAAACAAAGATATCCAAAGAATACTTACAACTCTATAGCATAAACAAAGATATCCAAAGAATACTTACAACTCTATAGCATAAAGAAAGATATCCAAAGAATACTTACAACTCTATAGCATAAAGAAAGATATCCAAGGAATACTTACAACTCTATAGCATAAAGAAAGATATCCAAGGAATACTTACAACTCTCTCTCTCTATATATATATAAAGATATCCAAGGAATACTTACAACTCTATAGCATAAAGAAAGATATCCAAGGAATACTTACAACTCTCTCTCTCTATATATATATAAAGATATCCAAAGAATACTTACAACTCTATAGCATAAAGAAAGATATCCAAGGAATACTTACAACTCTATAGCATAAAGAAAGATATCCAAGGAATACTTACAACTCTCTCTATATATAAAGATATCCAAGGAATACTTACAACTCTATAGCATAAAGAAAGATATCCAAGGAATACTTACAACTCTATTGCATAAAGAAAGATATCCAAGGAATACTTACAACTCTATAGCATAAAGAAAGATATCCAAGGAATACTTACAACTCTATAGCATAAAGAAAGATATCCAAGGAATACTTACAACTCTAGAGCTATCCCCTCACCACCCTAACACACACATTTTATGAACGTTTTTGCCTTGATAGGTGGCCCTGAGGGCATTAACTCTTACAATTTATATATAAAAAAAAAAAACTCATTGCGATGCCTTTTTTTTTTACATTGACCCCTGTGAGCCTTCGCATAGAATCTTTCATATCTCTTGAACAACACTGAAGAGTATTACTGGTTTTTACCCATTCAATACCGTTAAAGCCAAATATGGCTGCTACCCAATCAATTCCCATGTTATAATAAAGATTTCTGGTCTTTTTTTGTTGTCTGTTGTTCTCAAAGTAACAATAAGCAATAAAAAAGAAAAAAAAAGATTTATATTTTTCTTTAAACATCAAAGTTATATTAAGTGATGAAAATAGAGCTGTTTATTCACAAAATGAACTATTTGAGATCTTTTAGTCAACAGCCTCTCCTAAAAAACAAAACAAAACAAAAACATCAACAGAGAATAACTTATAATTGTACTTTTGAGTACCGTTTACATATGAGTAAACAGTGCAGTTCTGGCGCTCTAGTTGACGCTCTAGTTGCAGGGGGAGAGAATGACTCTTGCTGTCTGTTAAAGAAATGATAAAGGTGAAACTTGATTAACTCCCCAACTCAGGTTTCTGCGAACTATTTCCTTAACATCATTTAAATCCGATACATTGAACTTGATCATGTCCAACTTTCTTAGAAAGCATGAAAAACATGAACTGTGCTACCTAATCTATTACCTCCCCCCCCCCTCCCGTTTGTATTCTGTGTCCAGGTCTACAGTGTGATTACTGGGACAGAGCTGTTGAGACAGTTACATTAAAACATCGCCCCAGACCTGGACCGGAAGCAATCATAAAAATCAGATCAAAATCCTGTTTCCAATGACACTAATACATTTTCGTTTTGATTTCTAGCATGTTGTATTTATCTTTCAGCTTCGCCGGACACCGGATTTTGTTTTTTTATTGCTCATGGTGAGGTTACCTTGACACGAACATAACAGCTATATTTTGATTTTAGATTCTAACTAAATCATGTTTAGTAAAGCTAGGCTTTCTTATGTTTAGTGAAGAATTTGTTTTTCCCATGTTTAGTGAACAAAAAATTTCTTGTGTTTAGTGAGAAAGACTTTCTTATGCTTAGTGAGAAGTAAGTTTTCACTATCCAAGTAGGATGTCTGGCTGAGTGACATAACTATCTCGAGATTGGATCCTAACTTTGGTTAAAAATGTTTAATTCCCTTCGAGCTGCGTCGTTTCTGCTGAGCAGAACTGAAACTTTTCCAAGATAGGCTACTCTCCTTCCAAGATAGGCTACTCTTCTTCCAAGATAGTCTACTCTTCTTTTCACGCTTATGTGTCCATAAAAAGAGATAGGACCGAAGCGCACTGGGCATATACAAATCCACTAGTTCTTTGTAAATCGTCCTTACGTTTTATATACAAAAAAGTGATACATATTTTTTTTCAATACTCTTTAGTTAGATAAAGTCCATAAATAGTTTACAGCCAATATTCATTAAATGCATCATCTTGAAAATGTCATCTATCGAAATATCACAATTAATATTGAATTAATTGCAACCTACCTCATGTACATATCACACAAAAAGCCACAATTGAATTCACGTTGTGCGTGATATGTTTGGAAGAGTAAGAAGATTGGGAAGATTAGCTTTGTTTTCAGACATGGCACATTTATCTTCAACCTTTTTTTTCTCTTCATTTTAAAAACTGGATTAAACAAGCTTTTCCCACATTCGGAATCAGATGTGTCAGGTCTTGCTATGGGATCAGTTAGACATACAATATTAAAGATGAAACTGTAAATCATAAAACATCCATCTCTGTGTACAAAATTTAAACAATTGAACGAATGTATTTGTGGCCAGTAGAGTGACTGATCTCTTTTACACTTTCTGCATGCTGCATGATTAGTGTATGTACCTAGGCAGACGTCGCAATACTATCCTTCACAAAGAATCGAACTTAAGACACTCAGTTTTGTAACCAAAGTATTTAAAATCCATCCACAGCCTACTAATTTCTTGGGTACGGATTGATCGGAGAAAGCCTCAAGGACGTAGTCAGTCCAGTGCTAAATGATGGTTGTATAGCGTAGTGGGTCTCTTTTCATTGGTCATACATCTTACCTTACTCTCTCGGCATGTACATTTACTTTGGCGGCCCATGTAAAATAGCTGAAGTGGTGTACATAGGTGATAGAGTTGGATAACATGAATTAGCTGACCCTGTTGTCACGTGAACTCTAGCCTACTCACTTACGTAGGGCCCCTGGCCCCTATGTATATGATGACACATGTGTGAATCTAAACTTAATCATGTGATCAGTAATAATCAAAATAGTTACATAAAAAGTGTTCTCAAACCAAGTATTGAAACGTTGATCTACTTATAGTCTTCTATACTAATGATTAGGCAAGATTATTTTGTATTGGAAAGATTCAAACTGCTGTTTTATGGTTTCTTAGTTTTGTTCTCAATAATATTCAGATTAAAACATGTTTTTTTCTCATCGACTTTTTTTTTTCTTTTTAGCAATGACATCTTTTTTTTCTTTGTATTTATCTGACACGCAATAAAACTTGGCACATATTTAAATCAGATTTAGCTCTTAAAGCTCAGTTTAAAGTTGGCAACACAGCGTCATCAATATGGCGCTCAGCACTTTGGTTATTTCTTATACGTTCTTGGACTTCTTTGACATCTGTCTTTATTTCATTCTCTCGTGTTACTTCTTGGCTTTTCTAGTTTACATTCTCCTATTGACAAAGCTTACATCAACTCTGTCGTGTCTGTCTGTACAATTTTTGTTCGCCCACACCCGTTCTCGGATCAAGTAGAAAATGTACACAATTATTTGTTGTACCTAACAAAACATGAGTTGATTAATCGTTGGTAATTCATTTTTTTTAGGAAAAAAAGAAAGCAATGCTACTTATTTAGAGATGTGTCTGTATATGTGGATCTATTTCCCTTATTTTGTCTTGGACATGTTATTCCTCCCACTTCCCATTTTCGTATCAAGTTGAAATTATTGTAGAATTGTTAATTAGCGATGACAATACATACATTAATACAAAAAATTACTTAATAGTTAATTAGTGGTAATAAGTTTTGTTTTATATAGAAAAAGTGAGCTTTTTTCCAAAAGTATTGAGATATATAGCAGTGATTTTGCGCTTCTTCCACTTGGATAAGCTTTGTTTTTAAAAATATTTGTTATGTCTTAGAAGTATCGTTATTGGATCCCGCCAATATCTCATCATTGCATGTGTGCCATGTGGGGAGTATGCATCTTGTATTATTGTTATATGTTGTTTTATGAGTTAAAGCCTTTTTGTATAAACATTTTAAGGACCAAAACAAAACTACACTGGCTTAGCCATAAACCTTACAAATATTGCTTTTGGTCTTTTATGCGAGGAAAAGTATTATTTTTTAAACTTCGAAGGATTAATATTTATATTATTACATGGAGCTATTTTTTTTTATTTAGAAAGGTACACAATTAGCTCCCCTGCCTTGCATAGTGATTACTTATGCCGCTGTTGCCGATAACGTGATGTGCAAAGCAAGGGACGCAATCTATCCTGTCTCTCATGAATTTCTTATTACGTCAAGTCATTGGTTTTAACTAAAGCGAAAATATCACTTCTCTCCCCTAGCCCTCTACCCGCATTCAGCCATTTCATCTCTTTTGCCTGATATATGTCAATACTCCACGATCACATCTCTCTCTCTCTCTCTCTCTCTCCCTTTCCACATTATTGTTATTAATATTATCATACAATTTAAACCTTCGAATACATAGGAGAGACGTTATTGGTCAGATTACATAGTAATTAGTAGTGAATCCACAGTGCGTGCGTCCCTCAGATAAAGTCAGTGCATGTCTAATGAGCCGTAGTCAACCCACGCAAGACCGACACCAGAACATTAAGCTGGTGCTTTGTTTTAATGGCCGCCAGCAAGATTTTTTTTTAGCTGTTTAGAGTTGTCAGCAAAACAGACTTTATGTTGGTCCAGAACAAGCAAAATGTATGCCTTTGTAAGCAGGGGCGTGTAGACATTTACTTCTTGGTGTTACTGCTGAGATTTTCATCTATTGGAGATTTCATTCATAAATTAAACAATGTCAAGGACGCCAAATTGAATTTCAGTGTTGCCAACTAAACAAAAACTAAATTAAACTATAAACAGAAGAACGTGGAACATTTGGATTGTGCAGGGCTGAAAAAAAGTGAAACAAAAAATATGATTTAAAAAAAACATAGCTTATCAACATTTCCATTATTCTAAACATCCGGACAGACAGACAAACAAAAACAAACAAACAAAAACAGGATATAGAATATTGATTAACTATGTAATTTAAAAGCTATTCTCGTGACTTAGTGACTTGCGCTGAAAATTTAGATTTAAGTGAGGAGGATTCGTGCAACGGGTATTAGATTAATGTTGGCAACCAAAGTTTTAGTCAACGCCTATATAGTGAGCACTCTTCTTGATGGTAGTGAGAGCCGGTCAGTGTATATGCACCAAGAGCATAGCGACACATAAAGCAATCTTCTGGAGGGAACGTGTTTTTATGTTTGGCCAATAGGCACACAGTAGGCTAGGCTCGTTTGACACACAGAAGACAACGTTGGCTCGGACCTGCTTGCTATTTGTATTTATTGGCAACAGTGAAGTTCACAACATCAAAGCATGGAAGATTTACCCCACTACAAAACAAAAACATTAGATGCCTGACTGAGGAAACAGATATGATGAGAAGATGGACTGAATACTGTTCCGACTTTTAAAACTTTGAAATTCCAGGAGTTCCAGAGTCATTAAAAGCCCCTGCAGAAACCAACATTGATGAAAATTCTATTCTTCGCTCGGAAGTAGCATCAGCAGTGAAATCCTTAAAAAAGGAAAATCAGCCGGAGTTGACAACATTCCTTCTACATCAACAGGATGGAGGAGAAACCATGATAAATGCACTTTTAAAGATTTGCAGCAAGATTTGGCTATCAGGAGAATGGCCCAAGTCCTGGACCCAATCATTTATCACTACTCTTCCAAAGAAAGGCAATTTACTACTCTGTCAAAACTACCGGACTTTAGCCTCACAAGCCATCCCAACAAAGTTCTGTTACAAATTATACTAAACAATTTAAACCAATAGCTGACAAAATTATATCAAAAGAACAAGCGTGTTTTAGACATGGTAACAACACAACAGAAAAAATCCTAAACTTTAGGATACTCAGCGCGATTATTACCGTCAACACCAACAGAATCTTTTCCGTGTCTTTCGACAGATTTTGACATAGGCGACTATGGAAAAGTACAATGTAAAGTAGAAAAACATAAAAAATACTTTAAAAAAACACCACAAAACAAAGCTTGGAGCTTTTAATCGTACTTGTATCAATTAGTTTGGATCAATTTGGTAAAGATCTAGACTAACAATAAAAAAGCATTTATAAAAATAAAAAAGGGTGGGGGGGGGGACGACTTATATTCAAACTCATGGCTCAGGACTTCTCAGGCTTCTCAAGCTAACACGTTAACGACTCTGCTAGTGGAGAGCCTATGAAAATTATATAGTTATCTATTGTTTCTATAGTCTTGTCCTATTTTTACAAAGTTTATATCAACTCACTCCGACTGTCTGGCTAAAAGTTTGTACACTTTATTTCTACGACATAAAATCTTGGATAAAGCTGAAATTTCGCCCAATTATTTCTTTTACCTGACAACACACGAATCAATAAAAAAAATTAACCAATTAGTTAATTAACTATTGCTAATAAATTACTTTGCTTAGTATATTAAACTAGGGAAAGAATTAGTACTTGACTGAGCTGGTGGTATAAGCTGAAATAGCCCCCCTTTATATCAGGCTGCCGTCTTATGCTTAGTAAACACAAACGTGAAAGAGAAACAATAGATAACTATACACTCTTCCATGCTCATAGATTCTTCGCTAGTAGACAGACTCCCGATGCATATGGTATGCAAATCAATGCCGAAAAAAACATACAACATACATTGAAACCAATAGGGCTTTAAAAGGGACATCAGTATTAGTGGCGAAAAGCTGAAAAGTGTCAGTGGTTTTAAATACCTTGGAAGGAACCAAATCTGAACTATTGGCGAGAATTGCACAGTCCACGGCAGCTTTTGCAAAACTCAAAACAATCTGGAAAGACAAAGGCATAGTCTTCGACACTAAACTCAGACTGATGCGCTCCATGTTCACGCCACATTCTTTATATGCTTGCGAATCTTGGACACTGACTACAGATCTCGAGTAGAGGATCCTAGCAATAAAACTAAGATGCTACAGAATGTTCCTAGGTATCACTTACAAAGACCGCATGTTCTTGACGGTCCATGACATGTAGCATCAAACTGCTGGTATACAACTAAACGGCTGTCGGCGTTTTACATTGTAAAACTTGAAAAAACTTGAATAACGTCTGTGTGAACAGAACTAAATAGAACTTTTATTAAAATATAGACAAATTTAACTTGAGCTAAAATGAAATAAATGTAGTAAACTTTAGTAGTAATATAAAATGTTTCACTTCTTTTGCACTAATCACACTGCTTAGCTAACCTCTTCCCACTGTCACCATAAACACACATACGCCCACTCCATAACAGCACATCACAAATGAAGAGATTAGAAACAGGATTAATACAGCAATTGGATCCTACGATGACGTGCAAACCACTCTCCAAAAACGCACATCACAAGGTCCTCAGGTCTCGTAAAGGCCCTCCTTCAGGGAACAGTACCAAGAAAAAGAAGAAGAGGCAGACAGAGAAAGCGATGGTAAGACAACATGAAAGAAAGGACAGGCCTGTCATGGAATGAAATGTTTTTCATATAACGTCATTTTATTCTATTAATATGTTTGGCAAACGTGGCGGTTCAAGTAACATACATTAATATATTTGAACCTACAATGTGTTTGTTTAAATACACTTTTATTTAGAATGTTTTTAATCTTGGAAAAGTTTTAAAAGTTGTAGAATATCTGAATAAGATTAAGATGGTACTGTACAGTCACATAAAGCCTGAAGGTGACAATATGAACCTGTAGAATGTCTGTACTTATGGAGCAGTGAATTCTGTACTATTTTTGTGTTTATCTATCTATTGGACGACAATGTGTTTTCATTGTATTCTACGATTGTCGGCAGCTTCTATTTGTTTGAAGATTGCTCAGACGTCTAGAGCACTGTCACCTGAAGCCACAGTCGTAATTCAATTTTAATTGAAAGGCTCTAAGGATGAGTTTAGCCACTGGTCATTTCAGGAATTGTTAGTCTGAATAAATGGAAGAAAAACACTTAGCCATACAATAATAATGTCTTTCTCTATATCTCCCTCTCCCTCTCTCTTTTTCTCTCCCTCTTCATACACCCATTCATAAACACACACACGCCCACACACATATACACGCTATAACAACAGTTGATCTTGTTTGGAGTGTTTCCACTAGCAGCTGAAACTAATGAAGCCTATTGAGACGAAACATGCTAACGACAATGTGAGCAGTGCTAATACAACACTTATTTTGAGCTAGACGTTTTGGAGTGTGTGTTTCTACTGTAGCCATGATTAAACTACAACGAATAATTAGGCTGTATAGGCTGAGGTTGAGGGAAACGAAAAAGGAAAGAGAAAGAACCATACAAATACTAAAAAAAAAAGAAGACAATACCTCCTTTATCTATCTTAAAAGGCGATTAGTTTGCTCTTAATAACTAATAAATGTCACCTGCGCTATCTGTGGACGGGAGTGTCTCTCCAAAATAGGGCTCACAGCCACATGAGGAAGTGTGCTCTGAGATGAACCATAGTCGTTCTACGACTGAAGGAGGCCAATGATTGAAGGCGATTATTTTGCTCTTAATAACTAATAAATGTTAGATTTTAAAAATATTCTCATCTCAACGATATTCATCAACTCTAAAAATTTATGGGGAAATTGTTAGAGACGTTTTTGACCTCCGTGTTCAAGTTCTAGGTTCCGCCCTTCATGAAGTTGTGATTTGAATAGAGGTATATCTTAAAATGAAATGAGTTCATGTTTGATTCCAATTCGGCGTTAAGAGATTAAAACACCTACAACGGTTTAGTTGTACTAGCTCTATGGGGCTGAAACACAACGACAGAGTAGATCTATTCAACACTAGACCTCTAAATCTACATGGGCGTCAGGGAACTGTTCACCCAACCATAGGAGTATCACACCTGCACATCTAAAGGAGGGCCGAAAGGAGGACAGGTTAAATTTGAACAAGAATAACATAAAAGTACTTTAAACAAGGTTACAAAGACAGTTTGTGTGGAAACACAAACTCAAAATCGGCCCCCGAAGTGGTCCACCCAGGCAGGCTTCTATATTTTCAGAAAGAACATCCAAATGAAATTATATCAAAGACGAATGAGAGATAAGAATGGAGAAAGAAGGTTGACATATCTTGTGTAGTGCCCCAACGGTCCAGCAGATCAAAGGATAGGTGCAAGTGAATGCAAAGTTAGATGTGAACCTGGCCTAACTAGTTCCCCTTTCAGACCTTGTGGTCTATAGGGCAGATGATGTAAAGTTCATCTGTTTTTTTTTGGCCTACGGTTAACGAGGGTGTCATGTAGCCAGCACAACGACCAACCGCCTTTACTTTTCCCCAACTAATGTCTGGTACCCATTAGAGCTGGGTGGACTCAGAGGCACCTGAGGATCACGAAATAAAAAATCCCAGTCTTCACCAGGATTCAAACCCGGGACCCCCGGTTCGGAAGCAAAGCGCATTACCACTCAGCTACCGCGCCTCTTCTGGCCTAATTGATGTAATTGTTTTGAAAAGGCTCAATCTCTTATTCGGATCCACATATCAGCAAAATTGTTTACGAAAATGAAGTTTACAAGATTAGTATTCGTTTTAATTTAGGTCTAACTTATAATGCTTACTAATTACCTTTTTCTCTTTAAAAAACCTCTTGCATAACTGATTTTAAAAATTAGATTTCAGAAAAAAAAGTAGCCGTTGCATCAGAACTTTGAATGGTCTAAAATATTGTGATGTCGAATTTTCAATACCTTTATAGTTTACGAGATCTAAACGGGACGGACGGACAGACGGACAGACATTTCGCACAAAACTAATAGCGTCTTTTCACCTTTCGGGGGCCGCTAAAAAAGCTTATACCGGTATTAAGTGTAGTCGTATCAGTTAGTTTGGACCAGTCATGTAATTAAATTGTAATAGATTTACAGTCCTATTTAAAGATTAAAACCCCTACAACGGTGTAATTGTACTAGCTCTATGGGGCTGCAACACAATGACCGAGTAGGTGTATTCAACACTAGACCTCTTAATATACATTGGTATCCTGAAACGGTTCACCTAATCATAGGGGTATCAGACACCTACACATCCATAGGACAGAAAGAAGAACAAAGTAAAATGTAAACAAAAATACTTTTATCGAATTCTGTCCTGCAAATGGTGTCAAGTTAAAGTACAAGTCTCTCGACTGACCATTGTTCACATCAAAACTCCTGCACAAGAATGGATAACAGCATAAAAGAGTTTGTGTGTTTAAACCAGAAGATAGAATGTAGTGTATTTGTTTGCTGAATAGTACGCAGTAAACAAGAGTCAAAGTAGGATATTTTGACAATTTAAGCCTATGTATGTAGGATGAAGAACTCTACCTCGAAAAAGAGGACAGTTCTTCTTTTGCACAACGTCTGGTAACCCTTCCCAAACACCTTAAAAAAAAATTTAAAACCTCCCCATGTCAGACGCGAACTTTCTAGTAGACGAACTGCTTGGAGGGAAAGATTGCCATCATTCCATTACTTTCTACCAAAAAGATATTTGGTCAAAGATGTGAAATGACGTCGATACAGATCACTTGATCACGTGGGCTACAGATGCATTGCAATGGAAGTCCAGTGGATCTATATTAAAGGTAGTGGACCTCTACTGGAGATTCATTAAGATAAAGAGTTTTTTGTTTTGTTTTGTTTTCTCAGCCACGGGTAGACAATATTAATGATTAATGTCAATCAGATGATTACATACAACAAGGTTCTCACACTAGTTAATGTTTACAACAGTCTCACGGAGTCTTATTGTCATCCAACAAAACACCTTTGAAAGTAGAGAATACTTCTAAACGCAAGGGACCACTCTCGACATTGTGAGCGGATCATTGTGTGGTCCGACTTCCAGGGAGTAATAGCTTTTATGACGTGTTGTTTTTTATTAGTCGCAACACAAATCCAATTATCGCAGAGACTTCCCACAATGAATAGTGTTTTAATGTGTGGCTGAGAGGTGAAAATCGCTTGGCTTCCTATCAAGGGGGTCACAGTTCGAAACTTGAACCGAAGTGAGTTCTGTTTGAGTAGTTCCAGAAGGCAGCTAGGAGACCTTCTCCCAAATACTCCCCTCCCCCCCAACTGGTCGACAAAAGAGCTTGGACCTTAGCGCACTGATCAACTACAATATTAAAACATTGGTCCACTCACTGATCATCATTAATTCGACCACTTCCCGTGGATGATAAAATACGAAGATTCAACCTATTACTTTTCCGGTACAAAGAACAACTAACCCATTTTCATGATTGAAACCGCAGTGGTTAAATTGAGCAAAAACGATTTTTTTAAAATCACAACTTCGACCCAATTTGTTTTTAAAGCCGACATTTAAAGTCTAAAGTACAAAATTATAACTCCTTCCGCTTTAAGCACTTAAAGTAAAAAGTAAAGTTCCCCTTTCAGAACTTGTGGTCTATAGGGCAGATGATGCAAAGGTCGTCTGTTTCCGTGGCCTACGGTTATAACGAGGGCGCCATGTGGACAGCACAACGACCAACCGTCTTTACTTTCCCCAACTAATGTCAGGTACCCATTAGAGCTGAGTGGACTCAGAGGCGCCCAAAGATTCTGAAATAAAAAATCTCAGCCTTTACCAGGATTCGAACCTGAGACTCCCGCTCAGTCACCTCACCCCCTTTAATCACTTATTAACACTATTTTGGTGTTATCTCTATAACCTCTCAACGAGGCGCCTCACTAGATAACAGTTTGATTTAAAGTCTATATCTATGAATAAGAAAATGAAAAAAAGTCATGTTTACAGAGTAAACTAAATGGTGAATTGGGAAATGTAAACAGGGAGACTCTAACTGATGGGCCTAAGAAGTGTTTGTGCATGCTCTCTAACTGATGGGCCTAAGAAGTGTTTGTGCATGCTCTCTAAATGATGGGCCTAAGAAGTGTTTGAGCATGCTCTCTAACTGATGGGCCTAAGAAGTGTTTGTGCATGCTCTCTAACTGATGGGCCTAAGAAGTGTTTGTGCATGCTCTCTAACTGATGGGCCTAAGAAGTGTTTGTGCATGCTCTCTAAATGGTTTTGTCGGTCGTTCGATTGAAGGAGGAAAGAGACAAAAAAGACAAAACAAAGGAAGAAAGAAAGAAATATGTTGGGGCTGAGGGGGGGTCGTTGCATGGGGGCCATTTTATTGATGAGTTCCAAAGTGTTTCGGGCAATAAACTCATGTACCAACTAGCTAGTCTTAAAGATGAGCAATTCAAGTGTCATTTAAGAGCTTATACCAATCTGGGGAATTAGACTTACTAGTTTAGACTCTTTGCAAAATTATACTCATTTGTGAGATAAAACTTGTTAGAGACATTAAACTCGCTAGACATAGTGAGAGTCCACATGTGTAAAGATATTTACAGCAATCCTTAAAGCTTACACAAATCTAAATTGTCTAACACGATACATGAAAAGAAGAAATCCCCAACCACTGTACCCCTCCCCCCCCCCCAGCTCCTTACTTTTTTCCATGCTATGAACACATTTCTACCAAGTGTGAAAAGTCTTACCCAATCTTACAATCAATCAAAACATTTCTACTAAGTGTGAAAATTCTTACCCAATCTTACAATCAATCAACACATTTCTACTAAGTGTGAAAAGTCTTACCCAATCTTACAATCAATCAAAACATTTCTACTAAGTGTGAAAAGTCTTACCCAATCTTACAATCAATCAACACATTTCTACTAAGTGTGAAAAGTCTTACCCAATCTTACAATCAATCAACACATTTCTACTAAGTGTGAAAAGTCTTACCCAATCTTACAATCAATCAACACATTTCTACTAAGTGTGAAAAGTCTTACCCAATCTTACAATCAATCAACACATTTCTACTAAGTGTGAAAAGTCTTACCCAATCTTACAATCAATCAACACATTTCTACTAAGTGTGAAAAGTCTTACCCAATCTTACAATCAATCAAAACATTTCTCAGTTTAGAACTCCACTAAAGAACACATTAGAGAGCACGGTAAAACAAAGTGATATTATACTTTGTACTGCTATACACAAACTTCAGGTAAAACAAAGTGATCTTATCTTATCTTATATAATACAGACGTTACTTCAAAAAAGAAGATGATTACGTCCTACGCGTCATGCATTTAGTCACGCATATTAACCAATGACTTAAATTCTGCCAAGTCACTGGTTTTTCTGGCTAGCTCAGGCAACCCATTCCATGCTCTAATAGCACTAGGGAAGAAGGAGTATTTGTACAAATTTGTCCTAGCATATGGGACAAGGAATGTGCCTTTATTTTTGTGTCTTTCAGAGTATTTTATTAAATTTTGTTTTTGTATTTGAAGATTATGGTTCAGTGTTTTATGTATAATTGCTACTTTACTTTTGAGTCTTCTGTCCTGAAGGCTTTCTAAATTTAGTGATTTTACTAATAGTGTTACCCTAGTCAAATGTGAATATTCGTTTGTTATGAATCTCACTGCTCTATTTTGTGTTTGTTCCAGTTTCTTAATGTTTTCTTGAGTTGAGGGGTCCCACACGGTGGATGCATATTCTATTATTGGCCTAACCAAGGTTAAATAACATTTTAGTTTTATGTTCTTATTTGATTTATAGAAATTTCTTTTAATAAACCCTAATGCTTTGTTGGATTTTTTTATAGTTTCATCAATATGTGGATTCCATGACAGTTTTTCATTTATTATAACACCTAGGTATTTTGAGTTTTTAGTCTGTGTTACTGGTTTGCCATGAATAAGATAAGTGGAATTAATTTGTTTAATTTTTTTTGTTACTCTTAACAACTGACATTTTTCTGGGTGGAAAGACATGCTCCAATTTGATTCCCATTTCTGTAATTCATCTAATTCTCTTTGTAAAATATCTGTGTCTTGTTTTGTTTTTATTGTTCTATATATTATGCAATCGTCTGCAAATAATCTGACTTTTGTTCCTGAACTAATGCAATTTGGTTAAATCATTTATGTAAATTAAAAATAGTAGTGGACCCAAGACTGTTCCTTGAGGTACACCTGAGTTTACTGTTATTGGTGTTGATTTAGAGCCATTTATTATTACAGTTTGTTCTCTCCCTATCAGAAAATCTTTAATCCACTGATGCAGTGGACCGTTAATGCCAAAATATTTTAATTTTTTAAGCAAACTATGGTGGTGAACTTTGTCAAAAGCCTTGGAAAAATCTAGTAAGATAGCATCTATTTGTTCACTATTATCTAAACCTTTTGAGAAATCATCAATTAGTCCTATTAGTTGTGTTTCACATGATCTATATTTCCTAAAGCCATGTTGGTATGGGGTGAGGACATTATGTTTGTCTAAGTGGTTTATGATGTTGCTACATATTATGTGTTCTAGTATTTTACATGTGATGCTGGTAAGTGATACTGGTCTGTAGTTTCCTGGATCAGATTTTTCTCCTTTTTTAAATAGGGGGGTGACATTAGCTTCTTTCCAGTCCTTTGGTACTCTGCCCTGGTTAAGCGATGCCTGAAAGAGTATTTTGAACACTGGGGCTAGCTCATTGCTTAGTTCTTTGAGTAATCTAGCTGGAATACCATCAGGTCCAGACGCTTTATTTGGTTTGGTGTTGGCTAATAGTTTTTTAATTCCATTTTCTTGTACTACTAAATCTTCTATGTTGTCTACTCTGTTCAAATTAAGAAATATGTCTTTGTCTCCTGGGGCTGAGAATGCTGATGCAAAGTATTTGTTTAGGATGTTTGCTTTTGTTTCATTATCATTATGTATTATGTTATGTTCATCTTTTAATGGCGCTATGCCTGTTGTTTCCATTTTCTTAGACTTAATGTATGACCATAGGTTTTTGTTGTTATCTTTAGATATTACATTGTTTATGTATTCACTCTGCAGCTGTCTGCTTACTTTTTGGGTTAGGTGTTTAATTTTTATATACTTTTTGTAAACTCTTTCTGCCTTGGTTTCTTTAAATTTTCTATATAGGTTTTCCTTCTGTTTACAAAGCTTCTTTAGTCTATTATTAAACCAGCATTTATTTATTTTGTTTGATGTGATACTATACTTTGTACTGCTATACACAGAACTTAAGGTCAAGAAACCAACACAACAAAACATAATGACCTTAACCCTAACCCTACCGCGCTGGACTATCGTTCGGTCGTCTCGATGGTGCCGGGATCATACCTTGCCCGCTGCCATCCCCCGTCGTTTTGCGGGAGGTTTGGACTAGGAAGTAAATTATACTAAATTATATTCAACTCTGAAGGAACATACGAAACATGTCAAATATGTTTACAAACAAGGCAAGACTGTATAAATAAAGGACTTGGTTGTACTGGTTGTCGGACCTGGTAATGACAGTAGTATGACGAGTGGGAAGAAATGAGTAGAAATGGTCAGACTAGTGGCTTGAAACTCATACAAGTTATAAAACTCCTTTGCCCGTGTGAGTGTATGTGTGAGTTTCTTAATTTGCGGCGTAACCAGCAGGACATATGAAATATAATGTTCCACAGGGGCGTCAATTTAGAGAGGGTACGAGTACCACCACCATACATTGTTTCAGTATTTGATTTTTATCCTAATAGCAATACCCACCGGCTATGCCCGTTGATATGTGCCCAGGTTCTCTATTGTTTATTCTGGCTGACACCTCCTCCCCTATTGTATTTTACACTTGAATGAAACGGTCAGCATTTTAACGCCCCCCCCCCACACCAACATGCTTATATCCCTTGAATTCTACTACCTGTTGAGTCGGAACGGCCCGTTGTATAACTCATACACATACATACTTTCTAGTATCACTTTCTCTCTACCCCTTCCTGCACTCCCTCCCCCCCCCCCAAAAAAAAAAAATTACAATTTCTTTGGACTTTTCAATTCCATTACTACAAGCCTACACTGCTCAATGTTAAGGCACTTGAGATGCAATTATAATTCGATGTCTATTCCATACATGCAGAACGGCTTTGGTGACAAATAATGATGGCTCCTACTAAATATCTTAATCTAGGCCAGTGTTTCTCAAGCTTTTGCTATTGACGCCCCCCCCCCCCCCAAACGAGAAAGTTTCCGCTCCCCTCTCCTCATCGATAGATGCATCACTGGCCAATATTAAAATACGCAGGACATTCCAATGACATGTATCGCGAGTCCGTTGTTGTGGTCAGTTCATCTTTGTGTTATGAGTGACGTCTTGAAGTGGGCCTGTTTTTTTTTGTAACTCAAATCTTGTCAGTAGAACGATGTACGACCAGCGAAAGAATTTCGAAAGCACCAATAGGATAAGGTCGAGAAGAATCGCGTTAAGGAGACTTACTGAATCAACCTTGTAGCAGACGACCACAAAACAATGTTTCTTAATTAAATGAAAAATACAATTAAAACACAAGTTCTCTTTTGATGATCTAAATATGGGATACAAATACAAGGATCTTGTTTCTTGAGAAATGAATTGAGTTCCTTCACGCCATAGACACCACGTCTTCCTTCCCCTCCCCGTAATTTGAGAAACTCTGACGTATACTCTTATTAATTGCATCGAAAATGTTCACAACTAATAAGTGGGCACCAAATGAAATAACTACCCTGCAAAACTTCAAGATTTGAAGTATCCCAACCTCTTGCTTCATGCTCTATCTCTATACATGCATTCTGTCCACAAATCGTAATCAGTACACATATCTTCTACATCTTTAATTCTTCTCAAGTCTCTACATCTTTTTTAATTAGCTCCCTTTCATTCTCAATAGCACTTAGCTAAGGGCATCTATGTGAAAGTGTTTGCGTGGGAGTCTCTTTTGTCAAGCTGCTTTGATGTAAACATTATGTCTTGAAGTGCAGAGCTTCCCTCCTCCATGTGCGCATCTTTATCTGGTTTGAATGTTCTCAGCTCAACATCGATCACATTTACTCTTTCCCCGTGTTCCAATTAGTTTTGCACTGACTGGTTACCTCCCCATTTACACTTTCTTTTTTTCTTTTTTGTGTGTTTGTGTGTTGTTTTTTTTAAAATTTCTCAATCTAAACCAAAAACATTTAAACTAATTTAGGAATCGATTTTTATTCACCGACTAAGATCTGAAGAAAAAATCCATTAGATCATTCTATAACATAATAAGGTATTCCCTTATTTTTAATTATCGATTTTTTTTTCTTTGGCTGCTTTCAAGAATTCTGTGTTTGTCTAACTGAATATAATTGTGCACATGTTTCTGTGTGTTTTAATGTGTTTGTATCCAATTCACTATGCTTCTGGTCCACAATATACATCAGAACCTTTGATGTTTTAAATGAGATGACAGTATGCTAGCAATACAAATGTTTGAACATTGGCTTTGGACTCGCGTAGCGGTTGACAAGGACATTCAGTACACTATCTAGCTTACTGGAATAGAGAGAAATTTAAAGGCTATATTTTAAGAATGGAGAACACAAAGCACTGACACTTTATGGAACTAACATGTCACATTTCAGATGCCATCTTTTATTTACCGTGAAGCAGAGATAGCTCTACAAAAGTTTGTACACCTTCTTGAATGCCTGATATTACCAAGGGAAGCAACTTTCGGGAAATAAAGGGGAGATAAGTCTGGTCTATCTTATCTTATATAATACAGACGTTACTTCAAAAAAGAAGATGATTACGTCCTACGCGTCATGCATCTAGTCATGCATATTAACCAATGACTTAAATTCTGCCACGTCACTGGTTTTCCTGGCTAGCTCAGGCAACCCATTCCATGCTCTAATAGCACTAGGGAAGAAGGAGTATTTGTACAAATTTGTCCTAGCATACGGGACAAGGAATGTGCCTTTATCTTTGTATCTTTCAGAGTATTTTATTAAATTTTGTTTTTGTATTTGAAGATTATGGTTCAGTGTTTTATGTATAATTGCTACTTTACTTTTGAGTCTTCTGTCCTGAAGGCTTTCTAAATTTAGTGATTTTACTATAGGTGTTACTCTAGTCAAATGTGAATATTCATTTGTTATGAATCTCACTGCTCTATTTTGTGTCTGTTCCAGTTTCTTAATGTTTTCTTGAGTTGAGGGGTCCCAAATGGAGGATGCATATTCTATTATTGGCCTAACCAAGGTTAAATAACATTTTAGTTTGATGTTCTTATTTGATTTATAGAAATTTCTTTTAATAAATCCTAATGCTTTGTTAGATTTTTTTATAGTTTCATCAATATGTGGATTCCATGACAGTTTTTCATTTATTATATTCTAATATAATATGTCCATTAGGCTTATAGTATATTCAAAAATTAAAATTAGTTTATTATAAAAAATACAAGGTTGAAAAAAAAAAAGACGCTGGTTATTAAAACAAAACAAATTGCTATCTTAAAATGATAAATGGGGTTTAAAGTTTAAATGCATCCACTTGTGAATTTATGATTATTTTCCTGTATTCAAAACATTTGTTTGTTGCAAGTCCGCTACGTGAGGTCTCATTTGACAACGAGCCCTCCTACAGCTATCTATCGGACGGAATTTTCTAAGCAAAGCATCGTTCAAGTCATAACTAATCTCTCGCTAGTCTTTCTGAGACCAAATACAGTGATTTCTGAAACCAAATACAGTGATTTCTTAGACACTATTACAGCCTACAGAACAAAATCATATTCCTTGCAATCCATTGAAAGGTTAATTCAAAACTTCTGAAGAATTCTGGAAAAGTCAATAACGAGGTCAAAACTCAATAGCTAAAAAGACCAATTAAATTTCCTAAATCTCCTTATACATATATCGAGAACGACATTTTAAGCATTAAGATTGAAAATGTCATAATTTTCGCTATCCTCAAAAAGACTTAGAACTAAATCTTTTTCTTAGAACAGTATCAAGTTCTCATTTCTGTTGTAGAGAACAGTACCAAGTTCTCATTTCTGTTGTAGCTCTCTTGGTTTCTTTCAAAGACCAGACATCATTGTATACGGACAAACACTGGAGTGTAATACTCAAGGGAAGTGGGAAATGGACAGACCGAAACAGTTTGTAAGGGGTCGGTCATCAGTGAAACTGAGTAGGACGGAATGACATGCAATCAAGTGAGGTGGGCTGCCCAAAATCTAATCCTCTGGGGAGTTGGTTGCGGCCCTTTGCTCTCCCAGACAAGTTGATTAAAACACAAAACAATAACATTAATTGAAAAACTTTTTTTTTAAGTTCATGAACTTGACTTATATAAACTAAATCTACAAGGCAAGAGAGTTCGTAATGATTGGCTTCAAATTTAATTGGCTTTAACAAATCAGGCTCATATGGAAAATGATGTAAATGTCAACATGACCTCATCTCAATCTATACTGCTGCGAATGTTTCTCTATTTTAAATAACTTAAAAACATTTCCATTTTTTTTTCTTACCGTTATTAGAGGCCTGAACTTAATGAACTATGGAGAAATGCTATTTTTGTTATCAAGATGTTAGCAATGGTCTAGCAAGTTTGTTTTGACTGCAGTGACACATTGGTGAGGAGGGTGTCGGTTTTCTTTTTTAGCATCAGGGTTTAATGCTTCGGGGGTAGAGGCAACACTGTCAATGCAGTTTAAAAGATCTACGTTGCATCCATCTTTAAATCCTTTCTCGCTTCACTGCTTTATACCATTCTAATCTAAAAGACAACATTATATATACATATCTGATAAAGTCTAACAACGAAATATGCAAACTGATAGATGTAGTTCGATTCTAGGAGTTTCTCAAACTCACCAAGGTCTACGTCACTGGTTGACACTTGACCCATTTCTTGTCATGATGTTCATTAAGTTTTTATCGAGGTTCTCAAGCCGCTACACGCACCCACTCATCTTTTATTAAGCTCTGTTGCTCGGATCCGATAGAATTTCTAGGTCCTTCACCATCTAGTAATATCAACAGGACACACCGGAAGCAGACTTGGCAGAAGTCTCAACTTTTTTTCATTACGTCACTTCCTGAGCAAGGATGGAAGTCTCAAATAATGACACTTTCTGGGAGATTTTATGCTCTAGTTTGTGTGTGTGTGTGTGTGCTAGCGCATGCAATGGAGCCTTAATAAATGGAATGCTGAAACTTAGCATTAAGGTTGGGTTCAAATGAAAAGTAAAAATTTGGGTTAAAGAGTTGTCTGAGCTTGTCTTGATAGAGAGGGTAAAAACGAACTAACATTAACTCGAGGGAAAACAATTAAAGTAGACATTCGTAATTTAAAAATTTGAATAGAAGAAATGTAAAAGAAAAAAAAATTAAAATGAAGCTAAATGACGTTGGAAAAAAGATAAAACTCTGTAAAAGACTTGAACTAGAAAGAAGAAAATGATAAAATCTAAATCTATTAATTAAAAAAATATTATGAATTATAAAGTAGTGCTGCTTAATCTGGACTCCGATGTCACATTATTTTATCTTTGAAAGAAAAAGATTTCCATTTCTTATAGTGTTCCGGTTTATGTTTTTAAAATTAAGACTTCATGTTACGTCATTCGATTGGGGGCGTGCTTATTTTGAGAAGTTTAAATTGAATTAATAGAAATAATTGCCACCATTGTAGACTGAGTTGCTTGTCCGGGTTGTAAGGTCAATTAGTGAAACAAATGTTTGCTTAAAATTTCATTAGCTGCATGTTATAGATTATTTTTCTTCTCAAGACTTTTCAACTGTTATCTCCAAGCCTTGAACACATTAAGAAAATATCTAGCCTTCAACTAGTCTTCATTTTATTTCTGGAATGAACAAGTCAGCTCGGACTTGTGTGATTCAGACGATAGTCTAGGGTTTGTACTCTGCCTGCTATTGTCACCTGCCGTCCTGCCGGATGTTTAAGGTAAAATAGCAAAAATCTTCATTTTTAATGGAACAAATCAAATTGCTTTGCATAAATAAAAAGATATGCTTAAGGTTTTAGTACTATAGTGTTTGTTATGAAACGACACACTATTTATTTTAGTTATTAATTTTTTGAAAATGTATATCGGGGCGGGGGGGGGGTAGGGTAGATATCCTGCCAATACCAAGTCCACAATGAAAGTGCAACAAACATTTAGGAAACAATCATATATGTTGGTCTAAATCTTCTGCAGGACGTCAGGTGTTATGGTCAACTAGAACCTATGATCGTGTCTCAAAAGTCTAAAAGCTTGTCATCACAGTCGCCCTCTTTAAACTCATACCAAGTACTTATGTGTAAAAACAACCCTGGTTGGTCTTAGTGCCAAATTAAAACAGTGAATGGACTCCTCGATACAAGGCACGCGTGACAGAGTGAGCACATATGTCTCTCTGACTTATGGTTACAATTTAGCTGCCGAAATCATTTCCATTTAATGTTCTTTGGGGGAATAGGGGCAAGAACTCTGTCTGGATACTGATGGCAAGGGACGTAACTGATGAAACACGGCTATCGGGAAATCACATGTAGATAGTTTGCTGTTATTTTTATATTTATTTCAGTTTGCACTACAAACACACACATGTGCATACATACATACATACATACATTATACATACATACACATACAAGCACACAACATTTGTTGGACTGTGGTTGGGTGTCCATGGAATTATAAGAGCTTTCATGTCTCTCTGTCTCTATGTGACCCAAATATATTCTTTCTCTTGAAACTTCTTCACTCAGTCTGTGTCTTCAATACAGTATGTTCAATACAGTATGTTCAATACAGTATGTTCAATACAGTATGTTCAATACAGTATGTTCAATACAGTATGTTCAATACAGTATGTTCAATACAGTATGTTCAATACAGTATGTTCAATACAGTATGTTCAATACAGTATGTTCAATACAGTATGTTCAATACAGTATGTTCAATACAGTATGTTCAATACAGTATGTTCAATACAGTATGTTCAATACAGTATGTTCAATACAGTATGTTCAATACAGTATGTTCAATACAGTATGTTCAATACAGTATGTTCAATACAGTATGTTCAATACAGTATGTTCAATACAGTATGTTCAATACAGTATGTTCAATACAGTATGTTCAATACAGTATGTTCAATACAGTATGTTCAATACAGTATGTTCAATACAGTATGTTCAATACAGTATGTTCAATACAGTATGTTCAATACAGTATGTTCAATACAGTATGTTCAATACAGTATGTTCAATACAGTATGTTCAATACAGTATGTTCAATACAGTATCCATAGTGTGTCTCACTGCAATATCCACCTGTCTACGTATTTGCAATTAAGATTTAAATTAGTCGATACATATTAAAATTATGGTTTAGAAAAATTATTTCCAAAAAAAGCCATCTTTTAACAAATCTTATATCTACTCACACTGTCAATCTGGTAAAAAGTGTGTTCACGTTTATTCTCCCACACCCCATTTAGGATCAAGCTGAAATTTTGTACAATTATTTTGCTGTACAATACAATAAAAAATTAACCAACTAGTTAATTAACTGTTGGTAATTAATTATTTTGTTTGGTATCTCTAGCAAGGGAAATAAATTGTACTGGACTGATGTGGTGGTATAAATTGAATTAGCCTCCTTTGAAGGTCGCCGCTTTAAAGTTTAAAGGTAATAATTGATGAATATAAAACTTACGTTCATAAGCGATTCGCTGGCAGAGTGTTGAAGGTATTGGCTTGTGGAGGCTTGAGGAGGCCATAACCTCGAGTTCAAATTCAGGTCGTTCACCTTTTTTTTATAAAAACATTTGAAAATCATCCATTCTGTCTCCCCCTGCACATTCCCAACTGGTTCAGACAAGTGTTAGGATCATAGCGTAATGAGACAAGTGATAGGATCATAGCGTAATGAGACAAGTGATAGGATCATAGCGTAATGAGACAAGTGATAGGATCATAGCGTAATGAGAAAGCTAAAAGCATGGAATTGCGCTAAACAAAAACAATTGGTAAAAGTATTTGTAATCATGCAAATTTATTGTTGCTAGTCTACAATCTAGAATTATTTTTCTAGATCTATTACAATTTTAAATACACGATTGATCCAAACTAATTGATACAACTACGCCTAATATAAGCTTGGTTTTTTTTTTTTAAATTTGTGTATGTTTTATTTGTTCTATTCAAGTCAAATCAAAGCTCTATGAAGTATGCACTTCTAGTAAACAATGATCAAGGGTAGGTAACCGAGCAGGGCCTACTTACCAATAACACAATAATCAACGCATCTAATCTAATTTGATCTTAAAATGAATAAAATAGATTTGACGCTTTGTCTACTCACTTAAGATCAGAAATTATTTGTATCGTGTGAATAAAATACTAGCACAATCTTTAATTGTTCAGGCTGCCTCGTAAATTGTGAACTGATATTACGAAAGAATTATAATGTAAAATATCAACATGCTTAATAGCAATAAATGTCACGTATGCATTGGATGCCATCTTAACAGCTTTGTGGTCACCCTGACTCGGTTTGTTATTTAACACTTCTGATAGAACCAGACTGTTTCTGTCTCCCAATCTTGTCGTAAATAATCACCAGTTAAGGGCCATTACTCTGTCAGAGACGTAAAAACGCCCCATCAATTCCGGTCCAATGAGATATTCTTTCTTTGCATTGCTTCTAAAGTTGACAAAAACCGATATTATCCACAAATCCATTAGACACCCACGCGGGACTTTTGAATGGGGGTGGGACATACAGAAAAAGACATTCCTATATGAGATTTAGAACCACTTTCATTTACATAAATAACAGTTATTTCATATATTCACTCACCGACTTTTATTCCTCTATATACAGCTACAGAATATAATACAAAAGTCAATCTTCAGAGTTACAGAAATTTATATTTCGACCTTTTTCAAATGAGGAACTAAAATCCTTTTATAAGAAAGAAAATTGTAAAGTTTGGTTATTGAGATAAGGGTGATGATCAACAGTTGCTTTCATTTAGTTTGAGATACGGGACGTTTAAATGAAAAAAGAAAAAAGTCAATAGAATATAGATTATCAGCGATGCACTTAATAGCAAGGTCAGTTCCATTTGGTAGGGTCATTATTTCCTCACCTTATCTCCCCTTATTCTGTATCCCTCCATATCTACCTGATTGGCCCGGCAAACTTATTTTTAACCCGATGATGTGTTGACAAAGAATGAATTCGATTGAAAAGAGAATTGTTCGTAGTAGTGGCCGCCTGGTATAACTGGAAGAGGAGACGCTCTCTCATTGTTTTTTTTAAAGACATCATATCACTTATTAAACTTAAAATATAATAAAATAATTTTTAAAAAGGATGCCTAACATTCGGTAATTCCCGAAAGCGCCAGTCTTTCAAGAACGCGATAGTCCTTTCAAAACTCTAGATCTAATCGTTATTGTATTTAAAATAACGGTCAAACTAGAATTTTCCCAATGTGGCCTACGAGTTAGTAATTCTTTTCTCAGCGATATACATAATATCATCAACTATTAAATTTCTAAAAAAATAGTTAGAGCCATTTTTGAGATCTGCATCCAGGCAGGTTCTTGGCTGGTTTCATGTTTATCAGATGGTGGATTGAACCAATGGCCTCTAGCGACTAGCGGATCCAAAACTTGTGATTGGGGGTGGCGATTTTTTTGCACTCCCTTACCCTTATCCTAGAAAACCCAAACCTTGTGTATAAAAACACACTCACACACACACAAATTTTGTTAGTATCCCTCAAATGAAAGGCCAGTATAGCACACACTTTTTTAAATCCCCCATTGCATCTTTGATGACAATAATGTCCCCACGCTTAACACACTTTCAACCGTAAATAACTGAATGGCTGATAAATAAATCATTGAAGCTTTACTCTTCCAGCAGAACAGTTTGAAAGAAGACATATCACAACGTAGTCCACTAGTCATAGATAGAGATTGAATTTGTCATTCATAGATCTAGATCTAGAGAGGCACCTTATTTAGGATAACGCATTTCCGCAAACGTATTATACATACATCCCCCCTTAAAGAAGCCCTGCCCCTCATCGGATCCGCCATTGGCTTGAAGTCACGTTGCTAGAACTACTTTCACACATTTAGTCTCTGGCATCAATCAATTGGTCATACACGCATACATCTTTATCATTCTCTTTCTTTCCTTCTTTCTTTCGCTCGCACTAATAATCATGACTATTGACTAATTAAAAGTTTTCATGGGTCACATTTTCTGCTCATTCACCTAATTGATACTTGGATCTAATTAAAATTGTCACTTCTTAACAAAATCACCTTTAAGCACTAAGTTCTGTGTTGAATCATCTTCTATCCCTACAGTCTCTGGTAAATGTATTTCATCCCCATGCTTCAATCTCATGTGGTGCCCCAAGAAGCAAAACAAAACCTTTTAAGGTGACGTCAGCGGTTGTCTAGTGTGCGCTGACATTTGACATCGAGTTACTAATTTGTCTGGACATTTGTGTCCTGGCGAAGAGACTGGACTTATTGGTGCACGACATTCATTCAGTCTTGGAACTATTTTATGCGAGGAATAACAGCTCGGGGCGACTGTGTTATTACTACGCGGAGCTACAGACGAGAGAATTAGATTGAGATTCTTATTCACTTTTATTAGAATGACCATTCAACTCTTGTAGTTTTTTTTTCACTTTTAGGAAAACTTCCACATAAAAAAATTGACAAAAATAAACACACACACACACACAATTGTACTTAAAGGATTCTTTCCGGTGTGTATAGAGATAATTCTATTTGAAACCAATTCCAATCTTAGAACTTTAATACAAAATATGCTGTACAAGTTTAGTATAAACATTCAATTAAGAAACCATCGTTAGAAATTGAATATTATTGTTACTAATTAATTGACAAAAACTTAAACTATGTGAGAATAAAGTATCCTCTAAAAAAAAGAGGAGCCAAATCTTATTTTCCCTTGCGAACCTCAAGCTCAAGATAGTTTCGAATAAACAAGTAACATAAGAAATGAATTTTTTTTTTACAAATAGCATACTCTGAATGTATTAATTTTCCTCCCTATTCATTTCGAGTGATGCTCCATAATGTGAAGGAGTCCGACCAGTCAGCTTTACACAATCAAGTTCCTCAATTAACAATCCAGTTAATGATTTCTACATAAGGCGGTGCACAAAGTGTTCATTGATTTCTATTTATTCATTTAATTCTTTACTGAATACAAAGAAACATTTGAGTTGAGAGCGGGGATTCCCACTGAAACCGTGGTCAAAATAAAAAGGCGTAAGCCAATTTAAATGTGATAATATTTTGAACAATTATAACGCCTGTGTGGTTAATTATGTCGTTATTACTTTCGCAAAGATATACTTTAGCTGTCAAATCTCTAGGAAAATCGATAGAGCCAGTTTCGAAATACCGATCCAGTTTCCAGTGTCCAGTTTCCAGCCAGTATGAACCCACAAAGAGTTTAAAAGCTAATAGGAAGAATTTCATGGTCTAGGACAGATTCTCACAAGTTTTGAACTGAACAAGCAGATTGAAGAAAATCAGGGAGAAGTGAGGCTGTAAAGAAATTGTGGAGCATTTTCAACAAAGTTTTCTCTCACTCTCCATTGTCCAACAGTCGCTGAGATGTCACTGACACATGGATATAGACCAACTCAATTTCGTAGATGCTGGATGATTATGTCATTGATACATGGATATAGACCAACTAAGTTCGTAGATGCTGGATGATCATGTCACTGACACATGGATATTGATGAACCTAGCTCATAGATGCTGGGTGATCATATCAAAAATACAGTGTAAGTTTTCAGTTTTATTCAGAAAATCTCTCTGTCTCTCCAAAAGGTACAGGCCTGATTCAAACGACAAGATAACGAGTGAGGTGAACTGGTTGAGGCAACATGTGGAGGTCAAGGTCACACATTGCTAGACTGACATCTGCCCATTCTTTTCAGTTGTTTTAAAATTATTTTTTTTCGATCGTGATTTTGGTGTGTGCTGAATTTTTTGGTATTGAAAGGAAAAAAAAAAAAATTGGGTTCAGGTGAGGAGAGGGGGGGGGGTTATTGTCTGGCTATTCAATCAACTTGCTTGTCATTCAAACTTCATCCAACTGGGAACATTTTTTTTTCTCATGACATCTCCCAAATAACAACCTGATAGTTTTATCATTTTCTTTGTTAGATCTTATCACTTGGACGATCAGCAGATGAAATGTTTCTGTTGGCTTTTTAAAAATGTAAATCAATAGACATTCCTCTAAGTTTATGAAATTCTCTACATCAAGAATATCAACAACTAAATCAGGCGTTGGTTGAAGGAGATAGAACGTTTCCTATGTTCCAGTAAGCAATTTGTTAATGTCTCTGTGCATCCCGTGCAATATCATTTGATTTTTTGGGTACACTTACATTCAGTTAATAATGGGACTCCATTTCGTAATATACTTAATCACCCATGAGCCGATTCATTTATCTACTCATCCATGTTGCAATTATTTTGTTTCTTCTTTCAGACATCTATTTATTCATCAATACTTTCATCCGCCTACGCCATTCATTGTTCTTACTTATGCTCCAAAGCACAACAATTTTTTTTGGCAAATTGTTTGTTGAAATAAAAATTAGTTGTTTTTCCCTTTAAATCTACACTATATGATGGCGAAAAGAAATAGGTTTTAAAATTCTATTAGAATTTACAACAAAAAAAAAGAAGCCTAAATTTGAACACAGAGCTAGGAAGAAATTAAATGCTTAAAAAATTGTCATTAGCAGCTTCAAAATTAGTTTTTTTAATTTTTTAAAATTTTTACATTTATTAAATTTCATTTTCTTGTGTTCATTGTGTGTTTTATTTCTATTCTGATCTGAAATAAAAAAAAAATGGAACCTAAAAAAACGATCCTGCCAGTGTGTCCCTGAAATATTTTAAACCAATTTTTTTTTTCCTGAGCATTCATATTTAAAATGATAATCTTTGGGCCAGGCCTTTTGGTCGTCTGCTGGGATCCCGCCATTAAACTTCATTTCCCTCGGTACATATTGAAACACTCAACAAGTTTCAGACGTTCTACTTCGAGACTCCCCCCCCCCCTTCCCCGCCATTTCCCGACCCTGACCTTTGACATTCACATTGGATAAAATATCTCGCGAGATCTCGTGCGATAATAATCTTTAATATGCGTGTTTAATGCAGCAGGCGTTATTGGGGATTGTGTAAATAGTGGCGGGAACGAGGCGCTAAATTTGAAACGCAGGGCATTAACCAAACAAAAAAAAAAAAAAGGGACATTGGATTAGATTCTATTTTCCATTTTTTTTTAAAATTTATACAATTTAACTATTCACAAAGTTTTAGATTCTTCCAATCTACATAGCTTTCAATTCACATCATAAGAAAAATTCGAAATTTGAAAGCCAAAAGAAATAATTTAGGTAAATGTCAAGGTCGTTTCAGTTTGAACATAAAGCGTGTTCAGAAAGTATTATAACATTTCATTGGTTAAGCTAATTTCTTTATTTCGAATTTTCAGGCATTTTCTCAATTATCTTGAGTTTGAAATTAGAATGACTGACCAGTCAACGTTCACAAGAGGGTTAGTTTAGGGTTGATCGATGCGTGCCACAGAACCAAGTCAGACTGGAACAATAATGTGAGCTTCGTGTAAAGTAGAGGCCACCCTTAGGTCTTAATGAGTTGGGCCCACCTTATGTTGAAGCGTGAAAAACCAATTAGTGTTAAAAAAAAACAATTATTTTCCAGTCTAGGTTTTTTTTTATGCTCAACTCAAAAAGTCGCGTTTGTATTTAAACTGAACGGACACTAAAGTTGCACGGATCATTACTTGACAACAAATGGCTATTTGTCCATTAACCGGTTAATAGCAGAGATAAAAACAAATAGCAAGAAGAAGAATTGTAGTTATGTTTTTTAAAACCAAATAATGTTATTTTGTCACGCGCTGGTTGACTTCTATTTTCTTAACAAACATTTTTTTGTGTGTCCGGCGTCATTTTAGACCCTTTTAAATGTCCTATCTAATTGAGTAAACCAGTTCAACATCTTCAGTTGTAAGGTTAAACCTTGTAAGAATTGTATTGACACGAAATTAGTTGCTAAAAATATAGAAAAGGGCCTTCAGATTTGATGAGCCTCTGCCTGCGGGTGTGTGTCCGTTGGGCTCGGTTCATTCTACTTGTGTTCTTGAACATTTACGTCTTGGTCAACAGAGGGCTGTCAAGTATTTCATTGGAAACTAATGCCTATAGTTTGTAACATATCAAAGGAACGGAAAATGGATCATTTTTACCTTAAACCAGTGATGCCCAAAATACGGCCCGAGGGTCATATGCGGCCTGCTACGTGGTTTTATCCGCCCCGCAGAAAAGTCGGTACAAAGTGTAAAAAAAAGTCCCCTTCACTACCCTTCCCCCCCCCCCCCCCCAATGTATAGCCGTTACTTTTTCTCTGATGGACTGGTACCATGACATTGTACATTTGTACGTTTATAACATGAGAGAGCCGAAGAAACTTCAAGTGGATTCTGAATTTAGAGACTACCAGGAAAAATGAACGGATGTATACGTTTTTGTGGAACATGATAACATGCAAACAAATTTGTTTTGTAAAGTGTGGCTGTTTTAAAAAAACAACAACATATAACCAGCACTACATAACAAATATGACGGCATTCTTGGTTTGAGACGCGATTTTTAAACTATTCTAGTGATTGGAGGATCAATGGGAATATTTACCAGAGACAAGGAGTCGTTGGTAAGTTAGCTACAATTTTTTATTATTTTTAGGACGCTTCTGAGTCTACCTGACATGAGTTGGGGAAAAATAAAGGCGGTTGGACGTTGTGCCTAGTTATCCATGGGTCACAGAAACAGATACACTTTACATACTCTTCTCTAGAGATCGCATGGTCTGAAAGGGGAACTTTGCTTACTTTAGAGAGAGAGAGAGAAAGAGAGAGAGAAAGAGAGAGAGAGAAAGAGCGCGAGATACGTAAAGATGAAAATAAAACAACGCCACTGTTTGCTTATAATAATGTTCTGCATTTCGAGTGCACATTCTAAAATATATATTGGAGAAGAATTCAGCTTATCGTGTGCAAAATGACCGTTGGAGCCTTTAAGGATTCAAATAAAACAAAGGAAGGGGGAGATTGGGGTGTCTTACTACATTTGTCACGTGTCTATGTGATACATCGCACATCAGACTTCACACCTAGATGAATGTGTGAACAGCTGGCACCCTTCTAAAGTGACGGTGGGGTGAAGGTGCTTAGTGCCTCCCATCTTAGACATGTAAAAATAGACCTCGTGTTTACTGTAAGACCTCGAAAGGAAGATGTAAGTGTTTTTATTTTAGATGGAGAAGACTGAGACAATTGTAGGTGACTTCTCAGTGCAACCTAATTCCAATGAACTCATTTCGTCCGTCTGGGTAGAAATCTTTGACACGCTGTTTTGTTTCTATTTATTGTTGATGACAACACGGGAGTCAAACAATTAACCAGTTCATCAATGAGCAGTAATTTCTTAATTTTGTTTTATAAACAAATAGCGCTAAGCAAAGGGTAGATAAACCTTGCAATATTGAGAGATATGTCCGCGATGGATTGGTGCTCTCCCTTTACTAAATATAAGCTTTGTTTTTTAAAAAAAAGTATTTTTAAATATTTTGCTTGTTCTCAATTTTAATCTAATTCCAAAGGAAATGATACTTTGAGACTGACATACAAATATTTGCTCATCTGTTATCATTTTTTTTTTAAATTGCCATTTTACTAAAGAAAAAAAATACTTATTAAAAAAAACACCACACGAAATAAAATTAAAATCCAGGCTTTGAAACATATATTGCAACAATATTATATTTGCTAAGGGATTAGCAAATGCTAGAAATAATTCGTTTTATATTTGGTTTTCCATAGTACTTAATCCTTGGGGTTTTAATCTGATGGACATGGCATATCTAATGGCGTGTAATATACTCAACGTAATATTTATTTAAGTATTTTTTTTAATGAAAAGACGCTGTTTTTTTTTTGTGTCACGACATGCTGTCAAAAGTAATCGATCATAAAACTAAGCAGCCTCCGTGTCTTATTTTTCTGAGACTGGGTTTTACCAAATATTATGCAAATTTGAAAGAAATAGGCACACAAAAAAATGGCTGAGAAACTGTCATTATTAAAGCCTAGAACGTTTTAGTATTTCATTATTTTCAAGTTGGCAAGATGTGACAAAGTCTAGAGATTTAAATATTTCATTTCATTTGCATCGCATTTCTCTACCAGCTGGTCTAGGGACTATTCTCAATATGTCTTCACTCTCAACTCACTAACCCTTGCTTCCCTGCTTTTTCTTTAGTTCCTTTACACAAGCAAGTATTTCATTTCTCCACCAAATTTCAAGATGGGAACAAGTCTCTCTCTCTCTTTCCTTGTCTCTCTCTCTCCCTGTCTCTCTCCCTCTTTCTTTCTGTCTCTCTCTTACAAAGTCAACAGAAACAGAAAGTTGATCTTTCCCTGCAACTCTAGATGAACTTAATGCTTGTTTTACTTATAGGCAGCATTACATTCTAAGTTAGCGCAGTCTCCAATATGAACCCGAGTAGATAATATAAACAACAAATACACATAGTTATACATTAATACGGGGTGTCATGTAGGTCCAGGAGTAGACCATGACTTTCCAGTGGCTTCCACATAGCGTACGGCCATCAGGGAAATTAACGCTTCTCTGAGTCGCTTAGATTATGCTAAAATTAATCATCGCACGACCTCCCTCCCACCCCTTTTCAATCGATCCCTTCCTCTACTCACGCGTTTCTCTCTCTCTCTCTCTCTCTCCAACTTTTTATTTTTCTCTCCCTCATCTGACCCACTCATCCTCTTGTCTAGACTGTAACTCAGATGACAGCTTTATTTCAATAGAGTAAAAAAAAAAAAAAAGAAAAAGCTATACGTAAGTGGAGTGTTGTCGGGTTTAACTGACCACGCTGGTCAGATCCAATGACCTTTCTCCAGTGGTCAATCGATTGGTCAGATCGCATGTAGCCACTTGTTTTTATTTCCCCGGACCTCAGGGGGGTTTGGACAGGAGGCGTCGCGAGGGGCGCCAGATACTTGTCATTACTGATCTTGAACAAGACAACGGATTCAGGCAATAATTCAATTGCCTTTATGGAGGTGACGTGAGACACAGCGATTGGGGGGGGGGGGGGGCGAGCAGAGACAGGGAGCCTGGTTGGAGTGCAATGTTACTTACCCTCACGTAGATAGTCCTGTAGGTCCCCATGATGCCGTAGATCACTGACCGTTGGTTCCTAAAGTAGTCTCTTGTCTAACTCAATTACTGCTCAGCAGTGACTGTTCTACATTACGACCCTCGCTGCAGGCTGTGTTTTTTTTTCTATTCCACTAATGTGTATGTACCATTAGACTTGTCCTATGAAAGGTATCACTGCTAAAGTACCATTAGACTTGTCCTATGAAAGGTATCACTGCTAAAGTACCATTAGACTTGTCCTATGAAAGGTATCACTGCTAAAGTACCATTAGACTTGTCCTATGAAAGGTATCACTGCTAAAGTACCATTAGACTTGTCCTATGAAAGGTATCACTGCTAAAGTAAGGTCAGTCAATAAAGAGTTCAATAAAACACAGAAAAAAAAAACACAGCAGTGTATCTCATCGTCGAGGGCAGCTGGTGACATTATTATGTCATACAAGTCAAAGTCAGTTATTGCAGAACAGTTTCAGAGCACGGACTTAAGGCACATTTGGTAGCGATAGAATCATTCATAGCTCTCCTGCTTGACGACATGCTCTAGAATTTAAAGTATCAATACAATAATTGAATAATGATTAATCACTATACCGATACAAAAATGAAGATCACGTCCTAGTCCAAACCTCCGGCGGGACGGCAGAAAAAGTAAGCAGACAGGGTTCGGGCTCTCCACAACGTGACATGTTAGACACTTAGTATTTTTAGTTTATGTAGAGACGCACCATGATGGACGGATTTTGAACACAACTAGTGACGCTATGACTTGGTTGGTTTAGAGCAGTGATTCCCAAAGTGGTCTATATAGACCCCCAGGGGTCTACGAGGACTTCCAGGGGGTCTACGGAAGGGAAAAAATAAATTGGGGGTCTATGACCTGTAAATGGGGGTCTACGATAGTGGATCTCATTGAAGCATGTCGAGACTTTAAATTTCATTTCCCATTAATGATGTGTGCCTTAGCTAATCCTTTGAATTGTAACTTTGTTAGTCGAATGATTTTATTTTGAAATTTTAACATCTTTTTTTAAATAGCTTAAGTAATTTTGCACATGGCCGAGTCTTAAAAGGACTGTTGAAAGTCCAGTGTTGGTTATTAGAAAATTGGCTTTATTTCGTCCTTGTGAAACAAGCAAATGCATTTGTGCTTTTTATGCAATAAAGTTTAAAGTTATGTCACTATGAAACCATTAAATCTGGAACATCATTTGAGACAAGGCCAACATGATAAAGTAGATTCAGATTTGAAATAGTAGAAAAAAAAGTTTGATTAAACATCAGAAAAGAGAAGAGGTTTGTGAGCATTTTACAATATTTTACTTTATCAAACTCTAGAAAACTGCACACTGTAGGCAAAAAAAAAAAAGACTTTGCCAGCCATCGAGGAGGTTCTACAATCTGTTTTACACAATCCTATATCTGATATCATGAAAAATATTCCTTTAAGCAACAATACAATTCAAAGGTGTAATGGTAAGATGAGTTAGGACACTGAAAGGTTCTTATGTAATTACTTGCACATGACTTACTTCTAAAAAAAAATAAAGCTGGACTAGTTCAACTTGCCCGACTTTTTAGTGTTATTACTATCAAATTTTTCGTTTTTTTTTATGACTCCAGAAATAAAAAAGAACAACTTTTTGATCAATGGCTCCTTCACACTGAAGTTTGATAGTTGTCGAAAGGCTTAAATAGTATGACAATATTTTGTCTGAGTCCTTGGGCCCTAAAGATCCGATTTTAAAACCCCAAAAAAATAAGCGGGAAGCTGACATAGTCTTTTTAACAGACTTCTTTCATAAATTTAATGTAGATAATTTGCTGAACAAGGTAATAACCTAAATTTTGTCAAAGCGAAGTCATAATTTCAGTGTTTCTTGTGAGGATTAAACGAATGTAGCATGCATTGGACAGGATGAGTGTTGTTAGTTTCCAAATTTAACTTAGTCAAACATTATCTAATCGAGAAGATATAATGTTAAACCTAAATTGAAGCTCAATATGGCAATTTTATTATCAAACTTTTCAACCAATAGGGCTTTTTTTTTATTAGTCAATTCATGTAATGCATATTATTATTTTTTTTACTTCATTTTAATTTGAATATCATCAATGTATATATATATATATATATATATATATATATATATATATATATATATATATATAAATTTATTTATATGGCCTAGAATCTGTAAGAAAAACAACTTTGAAGTTAATGAATTTTCAAAAAAATTCAGGGGGTCCACCGAAAACTGGAAATCATGGCAAGGGGTCTACGAGACAAAAAAGTTTGGGAACCACTGGTTTAGAGGCTACTTAAAGACAGAAAATCAGTTGGCGATAGGATTTCATAAGGGTAGGACGTATTTATTGACAGAAACATCGACTGTGGCCTTCTTGCTGGATTAAACCTTAATATAAATTGTTCAACGGTGTTTGGATTGATCTCTAAATTTGTTAAATTAGATGTTGTCTGTTTGCTTGTTGGTTAATCACATTGAAATACACACGCACAAGAAACCCAGACATTTGCAGAGTAATCTGTCGGAATCAGACAGGCATCAATTAACTACAAGACAGATAGGCATTCATCACAGACAACAGTACAAAGTGCATATCACAGGACAAAGTAGCCAGTTTGAAACCATCATCTCCTATCTTGTTCTATGTGTAGTCAAACTTCTTTTTTTCACTTCGGAACACCTCATTATCTTTTGCCTTGATGACCTTCATAAGCCCTTGCCTAGTGATGTTGGTTGGTACTTTGTTGACTCCACATAAACGCCAGTCATGCAATTTTAGCGGCCACCTTAAGTGAAACAGCCGCTATTAGTATTGTGTGATCTGTTTGTCCGTCCGTCCGTCACGTTTACATCTCAAAAATGAGAAAATATAATAAAAATACGATTTCATTATATTTGCAAAATGACTTTATAATAGTAAGTGATAATGTGGCCGGTGTCTACATAATAAAATTGAATTCATCGTAATTAACTATGTTTTAGCTCGATGTCGCAATTGTTTTTAAATGTTGGTTTCTATTTGTTTACTTCTTTTCATGAGGACATTAATGTTCAGATTATGATGGGTGTTATTACATAGCACAATGTTTGGAAGTAGTTTGATAGTCTGACTTGTAACAAGTTGTTAATAATAGTGAAGTATGATGTTCAAGACTTGGTTAAAATTATTGATTTTTTATTTTCTCACAGAACTGAAGAATGAATTCCCCTTTCACTGCTACTGTCATTTCTCCAAGATTTTCTACAATTTTCTCTTTGTCTTTTTAAGAAGCGTTTTACCTCAGTTGAAATTTTGTTTCCCTAACCAATCAAAATTAGGACAAATTTCCTTTCTTTTTAAAATTTTTATCTAATCAGAAATTTAACATGGGTACACACGAGATTCGTGTAAATTGTAGTTTATAATAAAGTGTTTACACTCTTCAGTTTACATTTCTTGTATATTTAAACTTCACATAACAAACAAGTTGATTTTGTCTTTTAAATTAAATTTTGAAGGAATAATGACTAAATGCGGAAATACCCGTAGACATATTGTCTGTTCAAGATGAGTATTTTGTAGTTCTCTAGCCAAATTTAAATTAATTTCTTTTAATGCTTTGAAAAATTATAACGGTCAAACTAGAATTTTCCCAGTATGGCCAACGAGCTAGTAATTATTTTCCCAACGATATACATCAACTGTCAAATTTCTATGAAAATCGTTTTAGCCGTTTTAGAGATACGTGTCCAGGTTCAAGAAGTTTCCACGAAGGTACAAGTTCAACTGAGGTATTGAAATGATTAAGTATTATCATTTTTCATTTAAAGGGATCACTCTCACTCTGGGCGTCTCTAGGGTTGGTGTCACCCGGTGCAGTAAGCTCACGGTGTCACCGCCCCTCCCCCCAAAAAAGCAAAACAACAACAAAAAAAAACAACAAACAAACAAACTTTTCCAATAAAATGTTCTACTTTTGATATCACGCCTTAACAGCCAAAAAAAAAAAGCTTTCACCCCCCCCCCTAAATCAATATCAGCAAGATGTGTTGTAAGGGGTCTGTTTTGTTTACGCATAAATCGTCAACCGTACGACGTAACAACGGGAGAAATTGTCCGTTCTTGCTTGAGATCGACAGAGATGTGTTTACGTCTTCTTCAACTGAACGTTTCGAGTCCATCTCTTTGCAGCCTCGAACTGGGTGAAATGATGACATAATAAATTATTTCGTTTAATTTTCTTCTAAATTTGTAATAATTTCATTTTACTTGATGCTTTTCAAAATATAAATGAAATAGACCAGATTAGTTGACTTGCACCACATGCTGAGAAACAGTGATAGGAGTTTAGTGAATACATTCATCTAAACTACATTTTCTTTTACATAGCGTTCACTACGCCATAGATTCCAGACATTGTGGCTTATTATCATATCCTCGAGCACATCTTATCTTATATAATACAGACGTTACTTCAAAAAAAGAAGATGATTACGTCCTACGCGTCATGCATTTAGTCATGCATATTAACCAATGACTTAAATTCTTCCAAGTCACTGGTTTTCCTGGCTAGCTCAAGCAACCCATTCCATGCTCTAATAGCACTAGGGAAGAAGGAGTATTTGTACAAATTTATCCTAGCATATGGGATGAGGAATGTGCCTTTATCTTTGTGTCTTTCAGAGTATTTTATTAAATTTTGTTTTTGTATTTGAAGATTATGGTTCAGTGTTTTATGTATAATTGCTACTTTACGTTTGAGTCTTCTGTCCTGAAGGCTTTCTAAATTGAGTGATTTTAGTTACTCTAGTCAAATGTGAATATTCATTTGTTATGAATCTTACTGCTCTACTTTAAAGATATTCAAATATGACATTAGAATTTTTGGAAAATTTTCTGTAGATTATCTCTTTAAAGGTGAAAACAAAAAGCTGATCGATATCTTCAAAAGTCTGGAGGAATGGATGAGCTTGACTTTTTGATGTGACATCATAAACCACTTAGACAAACAAAATGTCCTCACCCCATACCAACATGGCTTTAGGAAATATAGATCATGTGAAACACAACTAATAGGACTAATTGAGGATTTTTCTAAAGATAATAGTGAACAAATAGATGCTATCTTACTAGATCTCAAAGAAATACTAAATACTAAAATAATTTCACGTCAATTTTGCACTTTAAAAAATACTAACTTCAACAAGGACACTGTCTTGCGAAGTTCTAGTAATTATCAACGACTAGAATCAAAACTAATTGAATATCGCAAAGAAGATTATAATGATGTAAAGTCTAAAATAGATCGAAGTGTTGGCTAATGTTGTCGACAGTAATCATGGTTAGGACAGTCTAATGGTTAGCAACTGTCCTCATCGAGAAAGGCGCGAGTTTGTCCCCTTGTGGAAATGCTGGCTGAAGAGCTCTTATGAGTTAGTGGGAGAGACAACCACGAGCCCTGAAGATGGCGGCCGAGGGTCATGAATTGTTTCTTAGAACAAATCTGGACTTTCGAGGACCACAGTGACGTCACGTTGAGACCATTAGCTAGTGTAGTCACAATATCGACACTTAAGTTTAACACACTGGACTAGAGAACGTTTATAATGATAGCAGTTATGTTGGAAATACTTGATTTGTAATGACTACGTGCTACAATAGTGTCCCTATATCAATGTCGAGGAATATTTGAACATTTCAATTCAGTGTATGAAAACTTTGACAACAATGTAGTGTAGAAATGAAGCAATGCAGTTATTAAAATCTTGAGTTCTGATATAGTCCCTAATAACAATACAATAACAATACAATATGCAAACTTTGTAAGGCAGTATTACATTACAATGTTGAAAGCGGTGAGGTATATAACTATTTTTGGCTATGTTCAAGGTCTAAAATCATTATATAGTGCTACAAAGCTTACGACGTAAGATCTGGTAACAGCATCAATCTAAGTTGGCAATTAAAAGTCTTGTAGTGCTACCTCGGAACCATGAACTGAAGTAAAAATCGAATTCTTAATTGAAAGAAAAACAACTTTTCTTGGGTTTTTCCATTTCCCATGCTCAAACCCAGCTCACTGTCTGGTGATAATTTGTTCTTTGAAGAGACACAAGTCTCCAGTAGTCATTAAACAGTCTGTTTTTATCAAGTTACACTTTTTGTTATATTTTTGTTTTATGTGCGTTCTGTTTTTCTCTCTTTGCGTTTTCTAATCACTTCTTGTTTATTTACTTGGAGAAGAAGAAATGTTATCAGACAAAAGCTTACTAAGCATCGGCTACATCATTGATTGAATACGTACCTTATAGTTGCTACGGACGTATTACACTATCCATGTCTTGATTTGTGGAATTAAATATTATCTCAAGTATGGTAAAGGTCATGTTGAATTTTGGTTTCTTCGTCACTATTATTCACTCAATGTTATAGAATATGCCTATAACTTTGTGACTTTAAATGTACCGTTTACATAATGATAGTACATGTTTTCAATATCTTCCTTGAAAGGATAATGGAAGATGAAGGTACCGTAAGCATTGGAGGAAGAATTACTAACTTGCGCTTCGCAGATGACATTGATGGCCTAGCAGGGACAGAAGAAGAACTAGCTGACTTAGTGATGCGCATTGACAAGACTTCCGCAGCATATGGTATGCAAATAAATGCCAAAAAAAACAAAAACAAATTTTGACCAATAGCCATTAGGGCTTTAAAAGGGCATCAGTATTGGAGGTGAAAAGCTGACTAGTGTTAGTAGCTTCAAATACCTCGGAGCTATTGAGGGAACGAAACCTGAACTACTGGCCCAAATTGCACAGTTCACAGCAGCCCTTTCAAATCTAAAATAATATGGAAAGACAAAGGCCATGGCCAATTTTTATATGCTTGCGAGTCTTGGACGCTGACTGCAGAGCTAAAGAGGAGGATCCTAGCAATGGAATTGAGATGCTACAGAAAGGATCCTAAGTATCACTTTCAAAGACCGCATCACAAACCAAGAGATTAGTGACAGGGTTATTGCAACGATTGGAGCCCATGATGACCTGCTAACTATTGTTAAAAAACGCAAACTAAAATTGTATGGCCATATAACAAGATCTTCGCGGCTTGCAAAGACCTTCCTTCTGGGAACAGTACCAGGAAAAAGAAGAAGATGCAGACAGAAAAAGCGATGGGAGGACAACATAAAAGAATGGACGGGCCTGCCATTGAAAGAGGTTCTAACTAAGGCAAAATAAAGAGAGGACTTGAGAAAGACGGTCGATGAATCTTGCATGGAGCCCCAACGGTCCAACTACTAAGGGAAAGGTAATGATAAAAACGTGCCGGCTTTGTTAGGAGGTGCCAATAGGATAGATATAGACCTGATCTTTCTAACTTTTTGTTAGGAGGTGCCAATAGGATAGATATAGAACTGATCTTTCTAACTTTTTGTTAGGAGGTGCCAATAGGATAGACATAGAACTGATCTTTCTAACTTTTTGTTAGGAGGTGCCAATAGGATAGACATAGAACTGATCTTTCTAACTTTTTGTTAGGAGGTGCCAATAGGATAGATATAGAACTGATCTTTCTAACTTTTTGTTAGGAGGTGCCAATAGGATAGACATAGAACTGATCTTTCTAACTTTTTGTTAGGAGGTGCCAATAGGATAGACATAGAACTGATCTTTCTAACTTTTTGTTAGGAGGTGCCAATAGGATAGACATAGAACTGATCTTTCTAACTTTTTGTTAGGAGGTGCCAATAGGATAGATATAGAACTGATCTTTCTAACTTTTTGGGATGAGGAAAAATGTTTAATACTTTCGCAGCCACCTTTCATGTCTTTGTCTGTAGAGCTACATTTTTTTAAAAAGCGTATTACCCCTGTAGGATTTGACATCCTGTTTACTTCCATTACATCAATCTTTTTAAATCCAATTAATCGATACAAAAACAAAGAACATTACTCGCATGTTTATAACGTATTCAATTTAAAAACGTAAAGTTTCTTATTGGATTGAGTTTGGGCCGAAATTCTCACAATTAATAACATTTTAAATGTTCACCTACTGTTTTCTACTGAGACATTTTGGACCCAGCTTTGTTTGCAAATACAGTCGAATCCGGTTCATTGGACCATCTGTTAATTAAAGCAGCTTCCTATTCGGAACGAATCTTGAACACCGAAACAAAAACCTTTTATATTGTCGCATCCTGTGAATCGGACGAGCCGATGTAAGCGATGTTGTCCGATTCACCGGCTTGGACTGTATACTGTTAGTACTATTATTAAGCAGAGATCGACCTGAGAATTTAAGAATTTATGATCAATTTCATATTCAAGAACTATAAAGCTTTAAGTGATTGAGTTTGGGCTGAGATGATCACAATTAACAACAATTTTAACTTTAGGAAATAATTAACTGAGACCCAAATGTGTTTACAACTATTACATAAGAAATAAGATTAAAAAAGGATCGAAATTAGGACTTTCGATCCATTAGCTACTTTCTCTTCCTTTTCCACTGTCATGGCACTATGTATGAGTATAATGTACAATCACTATATTCAATAACTTGACGCTTTCGTTTCAATCGGCTGCTAGATGAATGGCTTGGAAATGGAAGCCACTTTAATTTGGATGATAATCTTCTTAAGTCTAGAATGTTCCCCCTGATGAATACACCACCATAAAATTCCCTGGCATAGTGAGTAGCGAGGCCAGCTGTAGTGTTTTAGTTACTGAGAGATATTGGGATACATTGGAGAATGCGTCGAAGTAAAGAGATATTGCTTTACATCGAAGACTATGTCCCAGAAAAAACATGGATAGAGACACATAGATATTGATTTACATCGGAGACTATATCCAAGTAAAGAGATGGATAGAGACACATATATATTGCTTTACAACGGAGACTATGTCTAAGTAAAGAGAGGGATAGAGACACATAGATATTGCTTTACATCGGAGACAAAGTCTAAGTAAAGAGATGGTTAGAGACACGTAGATATTGCTTTACATCGGAGACTAGGTCCAAGTAAAGAGAGGGATAGAGACACATAGATATTGCTTTACATCGGAGACTAGGTCCAAGTAAAGAGATGGATAGAGACACGTAGATATTGCTTTACATCGGAGACTAGGTCCAAGTAAAGAGATGGATAGAGACACAGAGATATTGCTTTACATCGGATACTATATCCAAGTAAAGAGAGGGATAGAGCCGAGGAGATATTGCTTTACATCGGAGACTATGTCCAAGTAAAGAGAGGGATAGAGACACAGAAATATTGCTTTACATCGGAGACTAGGTCCAAGTAAAGAGATGGATAGAGCCGAGGTGATTCCAACATTAAGTTTGACTCTTAGAAAATTGTAAAAGTTGTTGTCTTAACGTTGTGGACATCTTGATAATGATACTAGGCATTACTAGGGGCTCTACTTTATCTTGATAATGATACTAGGCATTACCAGGGGCTCTACTTTATCTTGATAATGATACTAGGCATTACCTGAGGCTCTACTTTATCTTGATAATGATACTAGGCATTACTAGGGGCTCTACTTTATCTTGATAATGATACTAGGCATTACTAGGGGCTCTATTTTATCTAGATAATGATACTAGGCATTACTAGTGGCTCTACTTTATCTAGATAATGATACTAGGCATTACTAGTGGCTCTACTTTATCTAGATAATGATACTAGGCATTACTTGGGGCTCTACTTTATCTAGATAATGATACTAGGCATTACTTGGGGCTCTACTTTATCTAGATAATGATACTAGGCATTACTAGTGGCTCTACTTTATCTAGATAATGATACTAGGCATTACTATGGGCTCTACTTTATCTAGATAATGATACTAGGCATTACTTGGGGCTCTACTTTATCTAGATAATGATACTAGGCATTACTAGTGGCTCTACTTTATCTTGTTAATGATACTAGACATTACTTGGGGCTCTACTTTATCCAGATAATGATACTAGGCATTACTAGGGGCTCTACTTTATCTAGATAATGATACTAGGCATTACTTGGGGCTCTACTTAATCTAGATAATGATACTAGGCATTACTAGTGGCTCTACTTTATCTTGATAATGATACTAGACATTACTAGTGGCTCTACTTTATCTTGATAATGATACTAGGCATTACTAGGGGCTCTACTTTATCTTGATAGTGATACTAGGCATTACTAGTGGCTCTACTTTATCTAGATAATGATATTAGGCATTACTTGGTGCTCTACTTTATGTTGATAATGATACTAGGCATTACTTGGGGCTCTACTTTATCTTGATAATGATACTAGGCATTACTAGGGGCTCTACTTTATCTTGATAATGATACTAGGCATTACTTGGGGCTCTACTTTATCTAGATAATGATACTAGGCATTACTAGTGGCTCTACTTTATCTTGATAATGATACTAGGCATTACTAGTGGCTCTACTTTATCTAGATAATGATACTAGGCATTATTTTGGGCTCTACTTTATCTTGATAATGATACTAGGCATTACTAGGGGCTCTACTTTATCTTGATAGTGATACTAGGCATTACTAGTGGCTCTTCTTTATCTAGATAATGATATTAGGCATTACTAGGAGCTCTACTTTATCTAGATAATGATACTAGGCATTATTTTGGGCTCTACTTTATCTTGATAATGATACTAGGCATTACTAGTGGCTCTTCTTTATCTTGATAGTGATACTAGGCATTACTAGTGGCTCTTCTTTATCTAGATAATGATATTAGGCATTACTTGGTGCTCTACTTTATGTTGATAATGATACTAGGCATTACTAGGGGCTCTACTTTATCTTGATAATGATACTAGGCATTACTTGGGGCTCTACTTTATCTTGATAATAATACTAGGCATTACTTGGGGCACTACTTTATCTTGATAATGATACTAGGCATTACTAGGGGCTCTACTTTATCTTGATAATGATACTAGGCATTACTAGGGGCTCTACTTTATCTTGATAATGATACTAGGCATTACTAGGGGCTCTATTTTATCTAGATAATGATACTAGGCATTACTAGTGGCTCTACTTTATCTAGATAATGATACTAGGCATTACTAGTGGCTCTACTTTATCTAGATAATGATACTAGGCATTACTTGGGGCTCTACTTTATCTAGATAATGATACTAGGCATTACTTGGGGCTCTACTTTATCTAGATAATGATACTAGGCATTACTAGGGGCTCTACTTTATCTAGATAATGATACTAGGCATTACTTGGGGCTCTACTTTATCTAGATAATGATACTAGGCATTACTAGTGGCTCTACTTTATCTTGATAATGATACTAGACATTACTTGGGGCTCTACTTTATCCAGATAATGATACTAGGCATTACTAGGGGCTCTACTTTATCTAGATAATGATACTAGGCATTACTTGGGGCTCTACTTTATCTAGATAATGATACTAGGCATTACTAGTGGCTCTACTTTATCTTGATAATGATACTAGACATTACTAGTGGCTCTACTTTATCTTGATAATGATACTAGGCATTACTAGGAGCTCTACTTTACGTTGAATACATTTAATTCACGTTGAAGGAATACAGATTTAATTTTATGTCTCAAACCAGACACTTAAGACATAGTAGTACTAAAACTCAAACACACTTATACGAATTCACACACATATAGTCACAGATTCATACACAAATATACTCACAGAAGCATACACACAGGGCTTAGAAACACTACAATAGAATTCACATACATACATTTCCTGTTATACCTATTCGTTAGAATGTATTTATTTATGGCTACTCCGTCTTTCTATTTGTTTCATGCA